>JAZDUA010000013.1:3895000-6295000 GCA_038098605.1 Gryllus longicercus
AGTTAATCTAAATTTTTGCCAAATCATAATTTCGAAGATATCCTTAACGTAATGTCATTTCATGTCCATTTGGCAGATCCCTTATAAATTTTGAATTTCATAAAACTTACATAATCTCACATTTAAAAAATTGAATTTGTTTGACTTGACATGATTTTCCTCTTGGATATTTTATCTTCGATATCTTTTTAAAATTTATATCTGCAATTCAAAGAATAACAGAAGGTACAAATCAACCAAGGACAAGATTTATGGAAAATAAAAATAAACGTTAGGCTACGCTCTGAGATGGCCAGGAACGGACACGAAAACGAAAGCAGAGGAAGACACATTTGTCGAGAGGAGGCAACGACGGCTCAGGAAGCGGTGGTGAAGTCGCAGGCGGGGACGTGGGCGGAAGAAGAGACCGTTCCGGACAGCGGACGCAGAGGTGCCGGAGGGCGGGCGGAGGTGGAGGCGGAGACGCAGCCGTAGCTTTTACGGTTCGAGAGGGCGCTGGCGGTGCGGGGCGGCGCGGGGCGGCGCGCGTCCTCGCGAGATGCCCACGCAGAATCTTATCGATCACCGAGAGCCCGCAGGGGGCGCCGGGGGCGGCGGCGGCGGCGCGAGCTCGGGGCTGTATAATTCACACTTAACAACGCATTAAGACGGCCGTGGCGGCCCCTCTCTGATGAACAAGGGCGCTGCCGCCCGCGACCGTCGCGCCGCACCGCACGGTGGGCGAATTTACTATTCACGACGGGCACACCGGCTGAAGCAACTGCTGCTGCCGGAGGGTTTTCCGACTTACGGTAAATACTCTTAACACCCCTTTATGAGTGTTCCTTGGACCGCACTTCGTCTTAACACTTACGGAACTAAGGAAATAAAGTTATTACTAAGCAAGACTGTTGACAGAAATCAAGACTGTTGAATCAAATCTATTTAGGGCAAAATTTCACACGAGCGCATTCGACCCAGACAATAAGTCGCTACAAATGGATCACTCGCAATATACGAACTGAATTAATTTATAAAATTCATTCTCAAGTAAAATCAAAACGAAATCTTACTGTAATAAGTTCATATTTGCTATTGTCCCTATCTTCGTCCAAAACATTACAACAGAGTACTTAATAAAATTACTTTTAAGATCGCTTTCAAACTCATATCATTGCTAAAAGCAATAAACATATGACGTGCTTTTTCTAAGATCACTATCAGACATTTCAATGCACACAAAATATTAAGCATTCAGTTATTGACAGCTTTATGAAAAAATATTTATTTTGTTTGAATTTTGTTTTTTGCACTGTTTGTCTGCCAATCGATGAAACAGCTGAAACCTTATACCTTGAGGAGTGTATTTTCATGATGATCTGATTACTTATTGAAGAATTTCAAAGTCCTGAAGCATTCATCGTAAACCTGTGTCCAACCAGATTAGCTTCTCGGCCACCGTGCCTCACTACTCCACCGCCTCCTCCGCCTCTCGCTGGCGCCGGGGCCGCGTTTTTACACAGAAACAAAAGAATCTCCCCTTCCGCCGCGCCCGCCCGCCCACCTCTCTTCGACGCCCCTCCGCCCTTCCTCTCTAGGGGGTCCGTCCCCCACTTGACGTGTTTAAATCCGGAGCGGCACGGGGGAGGGCGGGCTTGTTTGAAAAACAGCGAAGGGCTTTTAAAACACCCTGTACCGTCTTTACGATCCGGTGTAGAGAGACCGAAGGGTGTGGCGGCAGGGCGCGACTCCGGGCGGCGGCGGCGGCGGCGGCGAAGGGCGGTGGCGCTAACCCTTGCGACCGGGCGAAGGGCTCCGTGGAAATCCTTCAATAAGGGAAGGAAAAACGCGGTGAGACGCGGAGTGGCTCGGCCTGGGGCGCGGGAGTAAGGCTCGGGCTCCAGGAAGCGTGTTCGAGCGAAATCCTATAATGAATGCACTTAATTTCGCCGCGTCCGGGCCGGGGGGAGCAGGGCAGGCGGTGAGGCTGGTAGGAGGTTGTCTTAAAACGACGGGGCCCGTTCGGAAGTTATCCCTCCATCAAAGAGCATTTCCACACGTCAACATGACAGTGCACGCTCGAGCACGATAACGCACGTCGTCGAGGGGTGTGGTATTTCCATTTGCATTTCACGGCGTATGTTGTCATTTACAAGTTCTCTATACTTCATTTCTTGTCGTGAAGTACCGAGAAAGATCGAAAATGTACTTACATTCTCTGAGCATACAAAGATGTCATGGAAACTTTGCAAAGTAGATTTATTCACATGCAAGAGTCACGTCTACGGTGAATGTCACGCAATTATGTTACAAAAAAGCTATTAAACAAAAAGCATCTCCTGAAATTATTTTCAATATCTCACTGCAAAGAACTATATGTATTTCTTATTGCAATTCCAGAGAGTTTAAAGTGTTGGAAATGTGTATTAGGAAGAGGCAAAATAGGAACATGAATCTCAATGACAATCACAGGCAAATGTTGAACCATTCATCGCACAACAAACTAACGAATGAAAGTAAGTAAAAAATTGCAAAAGTGTTCCATCACAAATTGTACGTTTTTATATATATTGATATGTATTTACTTTCAGTATTCGTGTGAATGTTTAGGCGAAATACCAGTTATATCATATTCAAACCAACAATGTAGGCACCGCTTCGTATCATCAACGTACGAGCGTAGTCGTAACATCGAGCATCCTAGCGTAGTCGCAGTATCGAGGACTGTACTGCAATCTATATTGACATCGGGAGTTGAAAAGATCAATCAATTACATACTGGCCACACATTGCTGCGTTTAATTCACTCAAAGAAAATATTAATCTTCTAATCATCCCATGAAAAAAGAGGAGCGAAGAGCGAAGCTCCGGGCGCGAGTCGCCGGTGGTGGGCATCTGTGGGAGGGGGACAGAGGGGGGGGAACGGAGGAGAATCGGTACCGGTGGCCCGCGCCCCGAGGGCATGCATCATCGTTTATTTAAGCTGCCTTATAAAATCTGCATCGCGGATAAGACCGCGCAGGTATTTCATAATATAGGCTCCGTGTCAACGGGGAAGGAAACGCGGGATGCGGGCAGACGCCACGCCGCGCCGCCACCGCCGCCGCCGCATTCAATGTAGAGCGAGACTTTTATGAAGAGTTATCTGGCCAGTAAATTTCAGGCGCGTTCATATAAAGACTGCGGTCTGCCGGCGAGGGAGGGCGTCGGAATCTGGGCAGACGCTCGTGAAGCCCAGAGACCCCTCCTCCCATCTAGACGCTGGTATTTCACCGCCGGGGAAGACTGTGTGGAGGGGCTGACTGTCGTGGCGAAGCTGTATGTGTTTGGAGACGGTTTTGGATGAGGTGCGAAAATGTTCGGCGTTTGATGTTATGGAATACGAGCTTTTGTTATCCAGCTGTTGGACATGAACGGCTACAAAAGAATGATATCGAAAATGCTCACCAAGAGTGTGATCATTGAAGAGAATGATCATTCCCTATATTCTGACATTGATCAATATGCAGTATATGAAGAATAAATTACAGTAGTTGAAAATGTAAGGGAAGATCGCAATTAATGGACATCGCAGATCAGCGTTAACGAGTAGTGTTTCCATCTTTTATCATCTAAATTAATCAATCTTAATTGGCCCCTATCTTCACATCTAAAAATATTTTGCTTTATAGTAACTAGCATAAATTACAATATTACGGTATATAATTTCAGTTACACCATGATTTCTAATTTTTTCTTAAAATGTGTATTAGATAATGCAACAAGTATTAGCATAAAAGTTGACAAGTGAAAATTTACAGTTAAAACGGCATGAGTAGTGTTCTGTATGTGAGCTTTTTACCTTTTAGAGGCAATAAACCTACAACCTTTCATATTTTTCCAAATAACTTGATTCTGAAGCACGTGTAGGCATTCACAACAATAGTCATCCGTGTGCATAAATTTCCCTTTAAAACAACTCGAATAAACAAAATTATTTTGAAAACGATTATAATATTGATGTATTATTCATTATTTGAAATGAATTTTACGCAAAATTGCAGTTTTATACAAGTTGAAAATGTATGTATACTTTACTTATTTTTACTGTTAAACGTGATTCATTAAAATTTTTAAAAAACATAAATTTATAATGTTCCATTTTGAAACATATTTTTTATTGTCAATTCTTTCTTTTTTATAACAATTTATTTCAGTGTTGAAGTTTACTCCATATATTCCAAGTACTGAGAAAAAATGGAGGTGATAATATAGAAACAAAAATTAAGACCAGAATTTGTTTTTACCGTGTGTGAGTTTCTGAAGATAAATGAGAGGTAAGTGAATCAATGCCGCCATCTGAGGGCATATTGCTAACACCGTTACATCGTTTACGTCATGCAACATTAGCAATCTAACGAAAATTTCCACTTAATGTAATTTCTTTCATTTTCCGGTAACTATGTTACACTATTTTTGTCATCAGCGTACTCACATCTTTTAAGACACTGCAAATACTCCAGTATTTGACAATACATACTTGCTTGACTATAGGGCTCGACTATTTTTATACAGACATGTGTGCAATCTGATTAATGATAAGTCTCTACAATGAAATTCAAAGGAAAGATAAGGTTAAAAAACTTATCCATACGGTAGAAATCAAGTTTTTATTCATTCCAAGAAAACTCTTAATAGCAGGCTTTTGGTGCAAAGTAGACGCGTTTGTTTTCTGTTAAACGGCGCATTCTAAAGTGCACATGATGTTCGTTACATTAGAAACACTTGCCCTCGACCTTTCTCATCGGGAAAAAATAAACGCATTTATTTCAACACAGTACTGATAAATTACAAATATTATTTTTAGAATATTTTATCAATACTACACAGCAGACCAAATACCGTTACACCATATTTACACTCATCCAAAATCCAATATAGAGAAGCTGTTGACGTACAAAAGGAAAATCGATTCGGTCCATATGACGCAGGCAGCTTACGGACTTTCGTCACATTTGTATAAAAAGAGGTATAACCTATAATACTACTCGTTTTAAATTATTTCAATATAATTATCTCCGCAATTGTGATTTGGGTGAATGTTTTCAATGGTCTACGAACAGTATGTACAGGTGACCCAATCTTTTGCTTTTGGCCAATAAAAGTATATTTTCAATCATGTCACCAAATATCACTACGGTTAATACATTAACAGATATAATTAATAAAAATAAATAAATAAACAAAAAATAAATAAACAGTTGGTATAGTCGCAGATTCCAATTTTAATATTATATATTGTAAATACAATATTAAGAAGACATAATCCTGGAACCCCTTTGTTTGTGGATCCAGATTGAAAGTAAAATTATTTTGTTCTAGGTTACTAGTAAATATCATTCAATCTCAAAAAATATAACTTCTGAAACATCCTGTTTTCAGACTGATCACTGGTTCATGAAAAGCGATCTGCGCTCTCATCTCGTTGAAATTACCGCCTGGTGGTCCCTGGGGCTCCTCAGAGGGTCACCGCACGGCAGAATGCCGCCGCCGAGCCAAGGGAACGCACCCAAGTCGAGACAAAGACGTTAACTTGGCAACAGCGACTGCGCAGAGCGGGCAGGCGGGCGGGCGGCGGCGAAACGCAGTGCAGGAGCATTCCAATATTTGATTCAAATCCGAACGCTTTGGGAAGGGGTGGAAGGGTAGATCTAAGGAAGGGCCGTTACAAAGTACCCAAGGCGCAGAACATTCCGGGCGCCGCCGCCTTGTTCCAGACATTCCGGGGGCCTTATTGAATGGGCGGGGAGAGCCTGGATGCGGGAGTGGGCGGGGGGGGGGGACTGCGACTGCGGTGGTGATTGTGCCCATAAGGCATAGTGATACGACAGAGAGAAAAGAGATCTCGAGTCAACGTGCAGCAATGACTTCATGGAAAAGAGAGTAACGTATACGAGGAAAATTCGAGCAATTACTGTGATATCATCAAAAGTGTTTTCTGAACGAATATATAAAACGAAGTCTTGTGCGCATATGTTTGCCTCTAGAAGCATGAGACTACCGGGTAAATTTCAATGCGGTTTTTTACATTTCTAAACTGTCATGAACAACGCCTCCTGGATTACTGTCCCCACATTCTGGTTATGCTGCCCTTTTTAGTAAGCAGCAATGCATCATTTTTGACAATACATACTTCAAAAAACACTTGTTTGACAACATTTATTAAGTTTCTACATTTCTAGACATAATAAGTACCCAATACAAGATCTGTTAACATAAAAACTCTTTAAACTGACATACGTGACAAATATTAAAAATTCTAAAAATATTAAAGAGAAAGTTAACAAAAGAAGGAAAATATCGCAATATAATGAGAGAATACGAAAGGAGCACAAAGCAAACAAATGAGACAGAAGGGTGGCTCCTAGGGCATCACCCAAGGCATGCCGCATCCAGCGACGTGCCCGTAATGTACGGCCATCGTGTCAAAAGCCGCTTCAGGGAGAAATATTTATGGCGTCGGGGGATTACGGAAACGTCTCGCCCGCCTCAGGAATCCAAGTGACTGCAGCACGGAAGGGGTGCTGCGCTGCAGGTTCCCGGACGACGTTGCAGAAGGCGAAAGGAAGTGCAGCGGCGGCGGCGGCAGTGGCGACGGCGGCGGCGGCGGCGGCGGCGGCGGAGGCGGCGGCGGCGGCGGCGGCGGAGGCGGAGGCGGCGGCGGCGGAGGCGACGGCGGCGGCGGCGGAGGCGGCGGCGGCGACGGCGGAGGCGGAGGCGGAGGCGGAGGCGGAGGCGGAGGTGGAGGCGGCGGCTCTACCTGCGGGCGAGAACGGAAGCCGGGGCAGCTAAGTTGCGCCGTGGGCCACAAATTCGGGGCAGTTAACTGCCGTCGATGCGAGTTGAGCTCGCAGCCGTTTGTCACGCGCTCGCAGCGACGGCGACGCCACCGGGGCCCCCTGCCACAGCAGGGGGAGAGGGGAAGGGGTCGGAGGCAGATGTTGCGGCCACACCGCCAGCCGCAGTTTCTCAAGACGGACGCAGCCTTCTCAATGGGTCTTGTTAAATATCTTGTGGAATGTTATTTCCATTTTATGAGAATTGCATTTACGGATGTTTAAAATTGTGACTATTACTAAAGTTACAATAAAAGGTAGTTATTTTTCATGCATTCTCAATCATACTCATGATAAAACTTCGACGTTGCTTGGCACCTAAAATATCAAGCGTCTATTCACGTACGAACACGAGGCATGCGACCGAATTCCATAGAGCACGTAGGAAAGGTCCACGATTATGCAAACTCCCATAATTTTGACTAGACGAACACTGACCTAAATAATATTCATTAACAACAATTGATAAAAATATGTTTGCGATGATTACATATTTGGGCTATTGGAGGGAACACGAACAATTTAATTGCTCCTGTAACCGTACCGATGTTCTAAGTTACTCTCCCCAAACGCTGCCATTAACTGTTTCTAGATCTCAACGCTACAACCAGTATACCTCTTCTTGTCGCTTCTTTGTCTTGAAATCACGTATAGTTCAATCTTTATATCAAGTTTTTGATCTAATAAGATGTCCTTATTGTATTCTGATCACTTTAACAAAAAATTATGTCATAAATGTATCATACCCGTCGTTCGTCACATTCTGTTTTTTTTAGGATAAATAAATACATACAATTATTAATATATTTTATGGGATCTGACAATTGAATATCAATGTCAATAGTTTTTCAGCAACCGTTTATATCTAAATTAATAATATTTGCCTTGTTCTGCGCGTGAATGATTTCCTATCTTCAGACACCTGAAAATGTCATAATTGAAAACAAAACAGTAATTATTTTGAACTAAAATTTTGTTTCATTATTCTCATTGTAAGTTAAATAATTTAGTAGTGTCAAACTTCGACCTCGAAGAAGTGTGAGTAATATGATTTTGTTTGTTTACTCATTTGATAAAACCGCTAATATGCTTATTTGTCTCAAATTTTCGAGATAACACTCCAGGATACGAACAGAAAGGGACACTATTATACAAAATCAACTTTTTTTCTCTGTTGTGTTTGAGACTTCAATATAAAATATGGTGAAGAATCAATAGTAAAAAAAGCAACGCAGAATTTTTCCAACCTAATCTATAGTTTTTCAAGTTTTAACTGTTACCTACAACATCACTAAAACTTATGAGCATTCAATTTTATGGAATCTGCGTCTATGCGTCTAACAAATATCCAACACAACTGACCGACCCCCTTCTAGTTCTCAAGCAACGGCAAGTAATATTCCTCCAAGCAGCTCTCCAGAACGTGGCCAAGAGCAAGTCGCAGGAGCGGGAGGGCCCCAAGGGCTCTCAAGAGACGTCATAACGCATCGCCGCGCGCTGATCGAAAGTTTTCCCGCCCCCTCCCCACCTCCCGTCCCCGCCGCGGCTTCCAGCCACGCAGTCGCGAGGATATTGGCCGCGCCGGCCGAGGTTCTCGCATCGGTCATTAGCCATCGGCGAGCCGGCTCCCGCCCGCGACAGGCCGCGACGCGACGCGCCTAAGTGCTGTCCATTTGCGTCACGTGCCCTCGACGGGCCTTAATGGCTCGTCGCTGATAGCGTGTGCGCCTGGGGGACTAGCGGTGGATCTGTTATTGGAGTTTTTCCGATCCCTTATGATGCCTGCAATTACTTTTGCGATTAGGGAAAATGTCCTTGCCGTTGCTCAGGGAAGAATGTTTTGCTTCCCCTAGCGTTCTTTAAGTTAATAATTGACCTACCCTCACGCAAGCACGTTCAAGTGGCCTATCAAGAGCAGAAATCATCACCAATAAAATTGTAACTGTGTTGTTGCTGTACAAAAAGAGCGCTGGTAACGCGGTCTACCAATCGTGATAGTTACTACTTTTACTGTCTCAAACGAATCTATAATCTAAATTCATCGAGGTTGATGTCACAAACAAAATTGAAGAAAACTTGAAAACGAAGAAAATGACGTTCAGTCAGTATGTGAAGGAAGATCGAAGAAAGTTTCGTTCAATGGATTTTAAAATTCAACTACAAAATTAAAACTTACATATAAATAAGTAGCCCCATTGTCATTTGCAAACTTCTTGTCTCCAGATTTGCACTCTTATATTATTCCAAATTAAGAAAAAAGAGTATCTCAGCGGTATGTTAGAAATAATTTTCTTTAACTTTTCAGTAAACATAAATAATTCAGTTCATAAATAAGTTTCCATTTGAAATAAAATGAAAATTAACTAGTGAGATGAATTCTCCATGAATCGATTAAGACAACTTTTGTTAGATAGAATCGATCAGACTGACACAGCTCACGATGAGTCTATGAGCAGCTCAATCCGGAAAGTAACCTTGCGCAGAAGGCTCATCGTGGGAGGCAAAGGAGGGACGTTCTTCTCAGCGAATTAGCCGCAGCGCCTAATTGCATGCGGCAACCAACAATAATTGATACCGGCGCTTCTGGTGGACCTCCGGCGAACTAATGATGCGGGGGCTCAGGGCGAGGTTATTCTTGGGATTTATACGACGACGGTGCACGGGAGAGTACGGAGCAAAGCGAAGGCAGTCAGCGCAGCGGGTGGAGAGAGCCGAGGGGAATGGGGGGTGGGAGAGGAGACACCGGCGTCTGCAGCGAAGACGATGGGGGAGCAGAGGACAAGAATAAGGAGGAGGAGGAGACATTTCTGCTGTCCTCCTTTTCCTCCACCCTCCTCGAGCCACACAGCCCGGCAGCTAAAACTTTCTTGGTCTCCGCCGATTATAAATCTTAAGTTGTCCTCCTAGCCTGCACGCATAGGTCCCTTTAACACCATGTAAACAATGGAATGGCACAGCCTAAGGTGAATGGGACCCCCATAAATATCGTAAGAGCTTTCCTGCGGCGGGACCACTTCCTTTGCCGGCGTTATACGGAGCCCCTCGCTCTCTCCCGCCCACGCAAACCCCTACGCCTCCACCGCCACCCGGCTGTCCCGCTCACTGTTCGCCGTGCCGCACCCCCTTCGTGCCCTCCAAGAAAACTTCACCTGAGGAACCCCGCCCGTATCTCTAGCCATCATCCGCAGGAATTCCGAACTCCTCCTCTCCTCCCACCCACCCTCCGCGGCCTCCCCCTCCCGGGCCCTGGTGCTATCGCACTCTCCATCTTACGTATATACATCGAGAGTAAGATATCGATTCATATCTCACGAGATACCGGAGAAGGGAGCGAAGGCGACGGTGGTCGCGAATTATTACGTCATTAGTACCCTCACAACTCATAGTTGGGACGTCGAACGGCCGTGAATCGGACTTGGATGGGGGCTGCGAGCTCCACAACTGGGCGGCTGTGATTTGCGGCACTAGTTTCGTCGTAAATTATGCTTCGGGAATGCGGACGACCGCTACTTAAGACGGGCGACTAGGATCGCTTACCACAAACAACTACTAATTCCCTGGAACACCAGAATGAGAGAATCGAAGCGATACGAATATCCTAGAATGCCTTTTTGAGCAAAGTACCAAGAAAAAAATGAACTATATCCTAAGAAAAGAGTACAATTTGCATATCTCATTGCGCATTTCTCTAACACTTTTTTCCCCACAATTTATTTGATTACATTATTTCTTTCGAGATGGCTCTGCCGCATCTTCGAGATTTCATCGCTGTGGTGGTGGCTTTGGTAGTTACCAGCATTGGCCACAAGAGGCGCCACTTCCGAGGTGGAGCTGGCGGCGAGTCTCACATGCTTCGCGCAACGGCCACTAGAGTGTACGAACATCCAAACGTGGCAATCACGGTCGCTGCTTAAAAAGGCTTTCTTTTTTATATTTTTCTTTCACGCTACCCACAGAATGGCGCATCATTCTCCATTGATGTTCAAAGTTATTTCTCTTTCATGCGTAAGAGCTCCAGAGAACGCTTTGCTACATAAAGGAACTTGGGAAGTTTACACGGAAGGATAGAGAGCGGGAATCAAAGTTACAGGCTGTGAACCGAGCACTCATTCGAAAGCTGTTTGCTCGAAAGGGCAAATAAAAATGGTTTCACAGAGAATAGGAAGGGAGGAATTTATACAATTCATTGTAAAAATGGTAGTGATTTATCGTATGCATATTAAATTTGCCATAATTTGTTTTCGCTTATTTGCGCATCAATTCATCGACATTTTTAACAGAAGGTATAAAATGAAATTAATTAATTATTTTAAATTATTTATTAAAGGGTATTTATAAACGGCACTTTTACGTCAACCTTCTTTCTCCTAATGAAAATACATGACTTAAAATCTTCAGTTACGTCAAATGACGTCAAATTACGTCAAATGACGTCAAATGACTTAATCTGACGTAATATAACACAAACGATAGCATTGTAACACGTTCGTTTCCATTCATCGGCAACTAAAAGGCATATCTTCCTTGTGATCAAGTTGCAATGTGCAAGTGTCTTTTATGCGAGTGCTTACATCATTCTAATTGGAACCCCTTCACATGTTTATTTGGAAACAACACATAAATATTATTAATATTACGAATAATAAATACCACAAAAGAGTAAAGTTAAACATCTCAGTAGCCACTGGTATATAAAGAAAGTGGTGGAGAATGAATATGATATAATATAATTCGAATGAACCGAATTCGTCAGGACTCCAACGATGTAAGGAAATTCCCGACCGTACGCCAAATTATTTCTTGAAATTTTCGAACTCTAGAGTTCCTTATTGGCAACCCCTGAGTGTGTTTCGTTATTACGTTAAAATATGTTCATTTTTACAAATATTTTCCCTATTGAAAACATGCCATCTCGTTGATATAACTTTAATTTAGCATTATCATAATTATTGCTGAATCATTGCCAACAGGTGAAAACAGAAATAAATCCATGATAGAAAAAAATACAGTGATATTTGAATTTTTTAAATTACCTCAACGTGCATTACTGATAATATTTTCATTAACATAAATGTTTTTGTTTTTTAGAGGTATGTTTTAAATATGAAATGCAGGGAATAATGATGACAAACAGTTAAAAATTATAAATCATAAAATGAACACTATTTGGAATATTCGAAAGAATGGAAGCGATGCTCGAAATTGTGAGCGATGGCAGGTGCGAGTCACGCATTTTATGATGAATGTGACTGACTTGTTAATTTCCAGCCATCACAAATCGAATAATAAAGTTAGCAAAATGCTCGTTCGTTCAACGAGCGCGTGCAGTGTCGATAAGCCGCTGCGAATTCGGACATATGCTTACAACTGGCACGTGCGTATGGCGTTCTCATTGAATGCCTCTATCACAGACATCATTTGCTGGGTCATTTCGTCTCCAAGACATATTAAAACATTGTTCGCACACAGTTAATCAGTACCTTCTCTACTATAGTTCGTTTGTATCTAGGTGTGACGCCACAGAATTGAACTCTAAAGCAGCTCGGTTTTACGAATAAAATTAATATTTTAAGTCAATGGGAATCAACGTCATTATTACGGATAGTTATGCATTAAAACGTGTAAAAATATGTATGTAATTATAAGATTTAAATAGGTATATAAGCATTAACAACGCAGAAAATATGTACTATATAAAACCTCATAAAAATGATGAAGTTATGATAATTTGTCCTTTTCATCCGTTATATTTATCTCTGAAAATTTAAGTAATATATAGCCTACCAAAACAATGTAAATTGTGACAAAACTCACATGAATTATCGACTGGAACTGATGCTGGTCACTTAAAAGTTTTTCCAGTTCAGTGTATGAATCATCATTTTAAGGTTTGAAAAGAGAAATGATTCTCTGTTGCTTCTCAAAATTGAATTATACTGGGAAAAACAACGTTCAGCCTCCATAGATGTTAGTGGCGCATATATAAAGTTCGTTATTTCTTCCAGAGACAATGTTTCTTCAATGTCTGACAATTTGCTCTCCATTTTTCTGGGCATAATATTGGCAATATGATGCTATGTACGGTAACTCGGATGTTTTTGTAGTACGTAGTTAAATTTTTCTTCTACAACCTTTGCAATTTTTCCTGGCGCAGATTTAAGCTCTAGTAAGACACTTTCTACTAAATTTATATTTGTGACAGAAGGGACGTCATTTTGTTCGAGCGCTATGATGGAAATTGAAATGCAGTTGAAGTGTGTCTTTATACAAATTAAGGCCTCCTTTGTTCCATTTCTACTTCGCTTCAATAATACATTCTGTTTCATTTTCATTAAGTTATTTGAATACATTCTCAATAATGTCAAAATATTGGCAATAATATGCGGCAGCCGCTAACCATATTCCCCATGTCGTAAAGGTCGGTTCAGGAGGAAGTGGAACGTCCGGAGCCAATTGTTTAAACAAATTGATTCTGCTTGGAGATTTAAGTAAAATATTTTTAACGCTTGATATTAAAGAATTAACAGCAGGAAAACTTAAGCACACAGTTCATTCAGGCAGTGAACTGCATGTGCCAATCATGTTACATGAATAATTCTATTATAAATTAGTTTTCCCCCTTCTCTCCTAATCATATACGGGGCCGCATCCGAAGTGAATAAAACGACATTTTCATTCCTTCAGCCCTCAACAACAGCATTGCGTTACAGATCACTTTCGTTGTATTTGTATAACGACATGGGGTATCTGGTTAGCGGCTGCCATATTGTAACACCCCCCGGGAGAGAACGCCCGGTAAGCGGCGCCGGTTGTTAGCTCAGTCGGTGATGGAAGGAATCGTTAAACAGATACTGAAGTATGAAAGAAACACTGGGATCACTGGTAAAAATCACTTTTATTCCTGGGCAAAATAATTTAAAATGCCCCAGGGAAGTTACATTTGCAAATTGAAAAATTAAAAAAAAGAAAAGAAATGAAGAGATTAATTAGAAAGAAAAGAAAATTAGATGTTAGACATCACAGTAAAGCTTAAAAAACTAGAAAGAATTATCCTTAACATTACAATGGTAATAATAAAAAAATTACAAATCAGTGTGCCATAGCGCGGCACTGCGTTACATAGGTCTGACAGGGGTGAATGCCCTGGGTTTATACTGCCTTGGGAACGGTTCTTTTATGCAGCCGGGACGGACCCGGCGGAGACCAGGGGGCGGTTGCGGCCTTGGCAGGAACGTAGCGGTGGCGGTGCCACCCCTCTCCAACAGCTGAGCGGCCCTCTCGTGACGTCACCAGTGGAGCGACGGCGTCTGCGGCGCTCAACGGAGTCTGACCGCGCTGTCTGGTAGATTCTGGTAGATTCTGGTAGAACTTGAAGATCGTCGGGATTTTCTCCCGACCTCAGGCACGGAGTAAATAACTATGTGTCCTTCTCAAATACAATTTTGGAAAGTCTTGAAATCCTTCAGATACGTTCGCCTCTCTTCAACGAATAACACCCCCCAGAGAATTTTCTCTCCCTGCTGCAGTCTACTCGCTGCGTCTTGCCCCTTTTAATAAGTCTTTTGGAGGAACACTTGCCTCTAACCGACGAATAATACCCCCCAGAGAAATTCTCTCCCAATTGTTATCAGCCCCAAAGCTCAGGCACGCACTGAAGTTTTCTAAGTCTTGCAGAGACACACTGGTCTCTCCCCGATGAACAATTACTCCCCAGGAGAAGTTTCTCTCCCGACTGCCCTGCGTCTAATTCCCTTCCGGCCTCGTCTGATGCCCAAGCTCTTCTGAAATTTTCTAAGTCCGACAGAGGCGCACTTGCCTCTGACCGAAGAATATCCCCCCCAGAGAAGTTTCTCCCCCGACTGCCCTGCGTCTTCTCATTTTTGTAAGTTGAAATTGTATCAGGTTAACTTTTGCCCCCACCCAATTTTTTCGTGTGTTCAAGCTCCTATGATAGTCGCGTCGCTATTGGCCAAAAGAAATGGCGCATTATGTTATTTCAGCCAATTGCGACGGGGAAGCCACGTAAGTTTCAACTCTTTGCGTCACTGTGAGCGTCCAGAATTTTCCTATTCCTTCTAGAACATGCTTGCACAAGACAGGCGTTGTCCGTGAAAGAATTTATTGCTCTGGGATTCCCTGGGTGTCGATTTCAAGAGCGTTCTAGAAGGTTCGCAGCTGGCCGGGGCGGCCACGTGCGTCTCGCAGTGAATCTTTCGACGACTGACCCTTGTAACGACTTTCTTAATGTGCCGGGGGCGCAAACAAGTGTCGCGATAAGCGAGGTTGCACGTGCAACGCTGTCTGTCCATTTCCCAACTGCCCTCAGCCTTATGAAATTTTGTATGATCAAATTGGTATCGCTACATTAGCCTTCCCCTCCGAATAAAAAAAAATTGGAGTTCGAGAAATTAAATTTCGAAAAATGAGAATTTTTTTTGTTTAAGAAAAAATTTTAAAAAAATAGCGATACCAGAAGTTAATGCTTTTACCCGTTATTCTAACAAAATTTTATTTACCATTGTAATTTAGGAATAGAATGCTATTTTTAATTAAATCTAACAAAATTTTAATAAAATGATAAACGTAGAAACAATGAAAAAAATTTGGTGAGGCCAGGGTGGTTTTGGATTTTCTTTCTGTTTGCCCCAGAAACACAGATTCGGCGGAGGAATCCACGAGAATCTCAAATCTAATACGCCTAGCGAATGCACTGTAGGATTATTTTCCGTTCCCTTCTTTATTATTTCCGTCACTAATTGTCTTAGATTTTGGCCAATTTCCCTCTTTAAATTTTCTTCCCTTTTCCTGATATTTCCCCCGTCGATGATACCTGATTTCTCGAATTTAACATGAATCTGGCTGACTTCTGTGCTAAATTTGGGTTTAATTCTAGTCAATTCTCCGCTCATTTCTGCTCTAATCTCGGTAATACTTCCGATAACTGGCTCGCAGCACGCTTCAATTTTGTTATCATCTACTTGGAGCTTCTGACTAATTTCTGATTGAATATTCCCAAAATGCGAATTTACTTCAGCCCTCGAACTTTGTATTTCTTTAACCAGGTTTCCTACACTATTTTTAATTTTATCAAATCTAGCATCGAGACGGTTCTGCACTGTTCCAATCCCACGATCAATTACTGATTCTAATTTCTCTAATTTTACGTCGTCAGCTAAGCAGCTGTCCAGTCGGTCAAATCTTTGCGAATGTTTCTTAAGGATTTCCATACTTTCAGAATAATTTTCTGACATTTGTTTCATGAGGGATTCGTTAACTCCTGACATTTGTTTCATGAATGATTCGTTATTTTCTGAAATTTTTTTGTTAATCTCCGAAAGTTGTGAATTTTGCCTCGTGAGGATTTCCTTTTCCTCTGAAAGTTGTTTCGAGAGAGTTTCATAAACCTCTGCAATCTGTTTCTTATTTTCTGACAGTTGTTCCGAGAGGGTTTCCTTAAACTCTGCAATCTGTTTCATGAGGATTTCCATGGCGTCCCTGATGATGATCTCGGGCGGTGATTGTTCCCCTGGACTACCATTTCCTGCCACGTTGATACCTGATTTGTCCAGCATTTTGGCTGTTTCGCGTGAATTACGCACACGATAGTCACAACACACGAGGCACAACACAATAACACTCACAAACAAAATACAATAATAAAGCAAATCGTTACCAGACCACAAATTGTTTCTTTCGTAACAATGTCCTTCCATCCATTTATAACAAAATTTTAGTTAAATTTAATTTTAAAATTGGGCGTGAAAAACCTCAATTATTAGGCCGTCGAGCCCCACGGTGGAAAGCCAATTGTAACACCCCCCGGGAGAGAACGCCCGGTAAGCGGCGCCGGTTGTTAGCTCAGTCGGTGATGGAAGGAATCGTTAAACAGATACTGGTAGTATGAAAGAAACATTTGGATCACTGGTAAAAATTACTTTTATTCCTGGGCAAAATAATTTAAAATGCCCCAGGGAAGTTACATTTGCAAATTGAAAAATTAAAAAAAAAGAAAAGAAATGAAGAGATTAATTAGAAAGAAAAGAAAATTAGATGTTAGACATCACAGTAAAGCTTAAAAAACTAGAAAGAATTATCCTTAACATTACAATGGTAATAATAAAAAAAATTACAAATCAGTGTGCCATAGCGCGGCACTGCGTTACATAGGTCTGACAGGGGTGAATGCCCTGGGTTTATACTGCCTTGTGAACGGTTCTTTTATGCAGCCGGGACGGACCCGGCGGAGACCAGGGGGGCGGTTGCGGCCTTGGCAGGAACGCAGCGGTGGCGGTGCCACCCCTCTCCAACAGCTGAGCGGCCCTCTCGTGACGTCACCAGTGGAGCGACGGCGTCTGCGGCGCTCAATGGAGTCTGACCGCGCTGTCTGGTAGATTCTGGTAGATTCTGGTAGAACTTGAAGATCGTCGGGATTTTCTCCCGACCTCAGGCACGGAGTAAATAACTATGTGTCCTTCTCAAATACAATTTTGGAAAGTCTTGAAATCCTTCAGATACGTTCGCCTCTCTTCAACGAATAACACCCCCCAGAGAATTTTCTCTCCCTGCTGCAGTCTACTCGCTGCGTCTTGCCCCTTTTAATAAGTCTTTTGGAGGAACACTTGCCTCTAACCGACGAATAATACCCCCCCAGAGAAATTCTCTCCCAATTGTTATCAGCCCCAAAGCTCAGGCTCGCACTGAAGTTTTCTAAGTCTTGCAGAGACACACTGGTCTCTCCCCGATGAACAATTACTCCCCAGGAGAAGTTTCTCTCCCGACTGCCCTGCGTCTAATTCCCTTCCGGCCTCGTCTGATGCCCAAGCTCTTCTGAAATTTTCTAAGTCCGACAGAGGCGCACTTGCCTCTGACCGAAGAATATCCCCCCCAGAGAAGTTTCTCCCCCGACTGCCCTGCGTCTTCTCATTTTTGTAAGTTGAAATTGTATCAGGTTAACTTTTGCCCCCACCCATTTTTTTTCGTGTGTTCAAGCTCCTATGATAGTCGCGTCGCTATTGGCCAAAAGAAATGGCGCATTATGTTATTTCAGCCAATTGCGACGGGGAAGCCACGTAAGTTTCAACTCTTTGCGTCACTGTGAGCGTCCAGAATTTTTCTATTCCTTCTAGAACATGCTTGCACAAGACAGGCGTTGTCCGTGAAAGAATTTATTGCTCTGGGATTCCCTGGGTGTCGATTTCAAGAGCGTTCTAGAAGGTTCGCAGCTGGCCGGGGCGGCCACGTGCGTCTCGCAGTGAATCTTTCGACGACTGACCCTTGTAACGACTTTCTTAATGTGCCGGGGGCGCAAACAAGTGTCGCGATAAGCGAGGTTGCACGTGCAACGCTGTCTGTCCATTTCCCAACTGCCCTCAGCCTTATGAAATTTTGTATGATCAAATTGGTATCGCTACAATATATTATTCCCAATATTTTGACATTATTGAGAATGTATTCGAATAACTTAATGAAAATGAAACAGAATGTATTGTTGAAGCGAAGTAGAAATGGAATAAAGGAGGCCTTAATTTGTGTAACTTGAGGTTATTACTTTTTCAATCGCTAGAAGAAAATCCTTTGATATTTCATTTTCAGCGATCGTACCAACAATTTCATTACATACAGATCGTTTACATGCATCATGCGTTTCGTCTGAGCTGACCCAGATCACATTATCTTTAATAGAATCACGAACTTCTTATACAGTTTTTTCATAAATTAATGGAACATAATGTGTGCAAAGAGTTGACTCATGTGGAATAGATTGTTTCATATATGTTTGTAGGAAAGCATGTAATTTAGGATGCAATGGAATGTGAGCACAAGTAAAAGTCTCCCATAGGTTCGTGTAAAAGGTCGATAACTGGGAGCCCGAAGTTGAACTACTTGTTTCGTTTCGAGCATTTACTTATAGCATTAACTGTTTACCACTTTTTTTGGTACAACATTTTTTACGTGTTATGCCGTTTTCAAATGTTGTGTCACTTGGTTGTTGAGGATCCACACTTACACTTTATTCACACGGAACACAAATAACATGATCCCATCAGTAGTTACATCTTCATTTTCACGCACGTACAAATTGAGATGTGTAGATAATATTATTTTCACTGATGAAATTTTGGCGAAAAAGTGATAGCCTTTGTTTAACCACAATACTATTTACGAATCAAGATATGTCGTACACGTATCGAGACCGAAAAGTAACACCCGAGCACTACACGTTCACGCTCAAAACTGAACTGTAATGCAGATGCTACGGTTAGTTTTAAATAGTGTACTCTCTTTCTGTTCGCACCTATAAGGGCTTTTCAGCGTTCTTTGGTCCCAAGAATTTTCAACATTCGGTTCTGCCAACTTCAAAAATGTACATGAAGCTCGGCTTTGGCGCTACATTCAAATAAGCAATTCGAGATACAAATATACTATACGCAAATATAAGCAATTATGTAATATATACGCAATTCAGTAAATTTTAACCTACCGAATGCTTTAAAACATTGAAATAATTATCATTTCGACCAATTATTTTGATAATTTTCTCATGAAACTCATAATGCTGATATGTGAAGAGTTTCATGTTTTACTTCAATGTAAAATAAAAGTATAATTAGAAAACTTTGAAGGAATAAATTAATAAATTACATTCTTACAAAGATTGTAAATGATTCATAAGGATAAAGAATGAATGAGAGGAAATAAAAAAAATATGAGTATTTCTTAAATTGTATTTGTCTGCACTTTATAACTTATCTGGTCCTACAATAATGTACTTCATCAGACCATTCAACAGTTAAAATTAATGATAAAGAATTACAACACTTTATAATTTTTTTTACCAAGTAAATTTATTTGAGAATAATTACATACAGATATTCTTCCAAGAAGCCTTCATCTAATCCATCATGCCAATGTTCAGATGTATAATAAATTTATTGTTTTCACAATTTACACAATTCTTTTCTCTAAATTCATCCATAATTATCTCAGCATGCCCCACTGCATTTTTCTATTTGTAATTGACACTTTAAAAATATAATTAATGTATTTGTAATACTTTACTGATTTGAAGATATTGAACCTCAATTTCTTTGTGGTAAATGCGTCAATGAGTTTAGATAACTGCTCTAAAGCCTGATTCCAAAAAATTCTAGCCTTTTCCATTCCTTGGTAAGATCTTGCAAGGACATTCTTACTGAAGTATCCCTTATATATAAGACCATCAGTTGGATTGATCATGATGATAAGGAGTAAGAATTGACACAGTATGCCCTTCAGCTTCCAGCATTTCAACTCTACACCTGTGGGTAATTACTTTTAACATATGAAACAAATTAATTTATACAATAACTGCTTAAGACGTTTTAATAGAATATATGAAGGTCAAAATGAAAATGAAAGAATAATAAAATACTTCACTACACTTACTATGTATCCTGACAATAAATATGTACTATTAAAATTTTCACATTTTACACAAAATGTTAGCAGTATTGATCTTATTTGACTTATGATACGTACATTTTAGATCTGCCCATGAGCTTTCAGGCGAAACTTAATAATAAATCTTTGTTTTCATTGTGAACTACAAACATTCCTATTTGGATCAGCCATGAATAAAAAATATAAAAAAATTTAAATAATTTTTTGGAGTGAAGCACCACGAATACAGGACTTTGAAAATTAAAATAGCATTAGCTCATCCAGCAAAGGTTGCCACACTTTAATTGTGTAAACCTATCTTTAAATCATTTCTGGTTCTTTTATTAACAAATAAATAAATACATGAAAGAATTATATTTGTAAAAAGAGATCTCCCAAAAATAAAAGTAAAAACTATGCAAAATGTATCTATAAATGAACAAATAATAAGCAATCAAATCATTAACAAATGTATTCAAAAAACTCAAAACTTCAAAAAGGGTCATACCATATAGGTCAACACCATTAAAATAAGATTCCATTGAATTAAAAGAATATTAACATTATCAAAAAAATTGATAAGCAAATAGAGTTTTTCCTAAATCTTATGATGAATTCATGAAGAATAAATGAGATGAAATATGAATAAATGACTAGTGCTAGAGATCTTTTTAGAAATTAAAATTAACATATACAATATTACAAAATGCTAATAAACAATTTAATTAACATTGTATAATAAATAATAATAATAATAACAATAATAATAATAATAACAATAATAAAATAATAGAATAGAATAGTTTATTTTTCATCAAATTTGTTGTGGGTCCTGATAAGTCAAACTGACTTAACATCAGGTGCCCATTATTACAGAATTGTACAGTATTTTTCTTCTTTAAATTCATAATGTTGACATACTATAATTTTACCTAATACAATTACATAAAAACCTATTCTTATGAAATATTTTACCATAAATAATTCAATGTAAAGTTAAAAACATTATTATGTGCAGTGGTATCCTCTTATTTTAAATGCAATCAAATCAATTCATAATTAAAACAATTATTTTATTGGCATTTATGCACTAATCACAATGTTTCACAACCCAAATAGATGCATCATCAGGTAATATAATCAGTTTAAATTTTGGAATAACATTATAAACAAAGCAAAAAATAAAAATGGATTTACAATTAAAATTTTAAATACATTATCAAAGAAAAAACAAGAATTGTGGTTATATATTTAAAATTTTATACTATTAGAGATTTTATTATAAGTACGAAGCACATGTCTTACCTGAGACAAAATTGAGTGTTTTGTCTCAAGTAAGACATTTGTCTGTGTAAACTGTAATATAATGTAATGCCAAAGCAGTGACTTGTTATAATTTTTTACAAACATTATTTTATTAATATTACATGCAAAATTATGCATTTTGTATAAAGTAATAACAATATATTATATTTAATTATATGTGTAACATTATTACTGAATAATAACCATATAAAAGTATATTACTACATTAATACTGTATAATAGTATTACATAATGTAATGTATAATGTTTACATAGTAATCTCAGTCTCACATTTAAAATACTAAATATATTTTCATGAGAGTGTGAAAGTATCAATGAATGTAATCAGTAATTGTATGTTCACAGCAATGTAAATCTACATAATAGTAATTATTGAATATGAACTGCTAGAGCAATGTGTCTTGTCATACATTGTTTAAAACAATTCTCATTGCAAATATTTTTAGATTTATTTTTACTATTGATATGATTATTACTACCAATAAGGCTGACAAAAAAGAATACCTTTTAACAATTTCGAACCAAAAGTGAAAGTAAAAACATTTCATCTTTTCCCCTACAAACAATATATTTATCTCTGCTTTTCCAAACAAAATTCATTTCTTGCAGAATTCTGTACAAAGAAGGTTAAGATACATAAAAAAGTATGTGTCGTAATTGCCTATAATATTCTCCCAAACTTCTTTTCTCGAGCGGTCATCGAGGATGTTGTTTATACTTCAATTGATCACTGAAAATTACGGTGTTCGAATTAGAATATAGCTGGTATAGAATAGTATATAGCTGGTAAGAAGCTATAAAAGTCGTACTGTTTTTTAATGAAAGGGGTTTCATTTTAGTAACTTGGAAATTGTACATGCGAAATCAATGATATGTTTTTACTTTCTAGGTACAACTTACGCAATAGCGAGAAAGTTATGTAATGCTGCGCGAAACCATGTGAATTTTCGGCAAAATACTCTTATTATCGATTCCTGGTAATGTAAAAGGGAGTAAATCCAGGTGCTAAATTTAGAAAAAAATCCTCTAACAAGTGGTGTAACCAGAATCCATGTTTTGTGGGTCATTGACATCGAAAAAAAATTGAATGACGGCAAAACGTTCGTCCGTCCGTCCGTCCGTCCGTCCGTCCGTCCGTCTATCTATGAACAACGCTAGTGGCTAAATTCTTCACACCATTTTATCCAAAATTGATATTCCCCAATCAATCTGGATGATGTCTTGGACCTATGAGTCGTGATTATTTTAATGATGCAGAGTTCCATTTAGTGCAGCTGATGATGAGCCGAGAGGGGGTCTCCCTTGCAAAAGTAAGGTAGAAGATTTTATTTTATTGATATTGTTACTACTATGAAATCTTAAGTTTTTGAAATACTTCGGGACAAATTTTGGTAGCCAAAAAAACAAACACATTTCGGAAATGTTTTTGTTTTTGCGTAAGCACTTTTTAATAGTTGATCTTAGTGCAAAAATAGTTATGTACAATTTTAAAGCGCATAAAATCCTCTACATATGTACTTTATAACTTATCACTTTCTCGGTCTTACTAACCTAAGAAGATCGCTCTAAATTTTCCAAAGAAAGTTGTCATTTAGAACCAGGTTTTACAGTTCTTTAATAATATTAAAATAATATTTCCGCTCTACAATTAGAAAACCGAAAAATTAAGACATTATCAAAAAAATTTACATTGGGCGGCGATAGATGGCAGCTGGCAAGAGTATGTGGCCAGTCCGAGTAGCTAGCCGAGACCAATGCTTCTCCTACTTTGCTCCTTTCAAGGGTGAAAGGAGCGTAGCGAAATTTGCGTGGTCAGACGGAAGAGCGGACCTGATGGCCTCACCACGTAATATAAGGCAACAATTTAATTCAATTCAATTCAATTCAAGATAAGAAGTTGTAATCGCTGCCCTCTGGTCATCGCTTCCTCCCCTACCTTCTCGCTGACGTTGAGGCTTCTTCCCTTTTCCCTCTGGTCAATCTGCAACTCCATCTCGAACGCGTCCTATTTTGCGCGGCAATTTAAATGTGTGCTCCTCTACACTCGCTCTCTGCATCCGCTTTTATCAGCTCGGTCTTATTATGGACGCATATTTGGTGACAGGCTGAAGTAACATAAAAGTGAAAACAAAAAATACAAAGCCCGAGTTCATATTTGACGCCATCTGCGATCTTTCGAGTCTATAATTAGAGTGAAGATGTTTCTAAAACAGAAACACTAATGCAAATTTATATTTCAAAAGTGATTGTATTCCCCGCATATTAAGATACAAATGATAGAATACCCCGAGCCAAGCTTCTAATAAAAATAATCTGTTATTTACAATAAAAAGTATCGTACAGCTAGTGTTTCTGAGGCTAAATGAGTATTTCAAAATGACAGTGTTTGTGAAGAGAACAAATCAGGAGCAAAACGTTCCATAAATTTGTTTTGCTTTCCTTAAGGTTTAAAAATGATTGTGCACTTCAGAAAAGAACACAGTAAAATCAAATAATTTCATTGTGGCATGTTCTCTTGAAATAACCTGAAAAAATTGAATGTAAGACGTGCTAAACTCGTTCATATATCTAATGAAGATCCAATAAGTCATTAAATTCAGACATTTTATGTCAATAAGATGTTTTAGATAATATTCGCGGAAGTATTTATTACGTTCACTAAACTGATTCCGAAGATAAATAATAAAATGCAATTGTAGATTTATTTTAATAAACAAAATTATTTTTTTTATGTAAGCATTGAAAAACTTTCTTTAAGAAGTTGTGAAACATTTTACATAAAACAAAAGATTCTAATAAGTTAATGTAATGAAGAAAGTAGATGATAAAGTTACACATTACTTTAATTTACATTTTCTGTTCCCATATTTTTGAACGCAACACAATGTTATTAAGGGCGGGGTCTGATATAAAAAATCCATTATTCAGACTACTTAATGAACACAGAAATAATTTGCTCCTTTCGATGCGTCTAAAACGGTTCGTTTTGATACAAATTAACTGGCAATTACGAAACTAAGACTAATTTCTAAAAAAGTTTTTCAAATATGTAAAATTAAATACCACAGACATTACATTCCACTTTGTTTTGGGACAGTCCGTGGTTTCTTTTGTAAATGCGAACTGCGCCTTTAAATTGTCACTGAAAACACCCTTTCTCATGGGCATTTTGTTGCGTTTTTTATTTAAAAAAATTTCATTAAACAGCCCGCAACTGTTTCGATTACGAACAAGTACACGCTTAACACTAAACATGAGAACAAAAAGAAATTGTGTAAATGAACGAAAAAATCTTTCTAATAAATCGTTCTGATGACCGTTCATCGGGAAATTCAAAGTCACGGATTCAAAGTAATGTATTCTGCCACAAAATATCAAATAATATCAACATAAATCTAGCAATTAGTGTCGATAATGTGTGTATGTGGTGTCGCTGCCTTATAAGTCATCAGTGTAACAGACGACTTTTAAGACAGTTTCATTTATTATTTAATGTATTTTGTTAACTCAATGCAGGACATCGTGGAGATCATATTTCACTACCTGAACCCAAACTCAACTAAACAAAAGTGTTCATTACTAAGTAGAATTTAGAGACGTTCTAGTTACCTAGATCATGAAAAGTAAGATAACGACACAAATTTTCAGTAATTTTGATTTTGATTGTGATTGTAACTCAGCCAATGATTTTGTAATTTTAGTAATTTAATTATTTCAGCAATCTAGACATAACTAAAATCAGTGATATTTTGTATTTGTATTTTTATATTTATTTGTTAATTGTAAATTAAGCAATTATTTAGTTAACCTAAGTAAGGGACAATTTATGTAATATTATTGGAACATAAAACGAACCAAGCTGCACATGCAGCCCCTCCCTGGTGAGCCAGGAGGCCCTTTCCCTGAATTAGGGATTGTAATGGGCTTATAAAAATTTAAAAAACTCAATGCGCACTGCATCGTCGAAGAGAAGGAAGAATCTTTAAGAAAGCGTAATCAAATTTAATTTAATAAAGAAAAATTAATAAAACATTTTGTGGTCTTAGGTGGAAGAAAAATCACTTTACAGTGAATAAACAGTTCGTAAAATGTAAAATGATAGACGAGTGTACAAAATTATGTAAAGCAATTTTGGAAAATGTTTGGTGTGCGTTTAGGTTAACTCCTATCTCCGTTCTAGTAGCAGTTCATCCCATTTGTAATGATCTCACTACAACGACCTTTTTAAACGTTTCAAAAAGGGCAATGAACTATTGCAAACGTTTACGATGTACTATTTTGTATACTGTAATTTTCAAAATATGGAATATTTTGTTATATTCCAACAAAAATTAATATAAAATTTGGTAATTATTATGGTCATGACCCATGAATCATAAATACAAGTACGGACAATGTTTGAAAAATGAACAAAGATATGTATTTTTTGTGAAGCGTATAGGAAATCACTCTGCTTCATCTTTGCATGTTGAAATTAATACTCGACACACTTTTAACCTCCGTTACAAAATCGGACTTTCATATATAAAATCAAGATTGAAACAATATATTTCCGACATTATATATTATAAAATCATATTTCCGTATTAGAATATTATTTCACTATATACTATTGACAGTTAATTATTTCAAACGAAAACTTTTGATAGCAGTTTGCCTTATTTAATTAGAATTTAATCTGTGTAAAAAAATGCAGACACAGAACACGGTGTAAGATACGTATTTCTTACATCGTGATGTAGACGCATGCTTGACCGAAAAATACTTTAAGTTCATGTGGATAATTTTCTTGTTTGTGATTATCAGCGTACTTACGCAGTGCCTACAAATAAAGTTAAAGTTTCATAACAAACGCACTTCTCTGGGTGCGGTGTGAAATAACAAACTGCAATGGAAGGGATAGTTTATTCTATGTTGAATGCGTTGGCACGTGAGGAATTCCTCTCAAACACACACAGAACTTACTCGCCCAAAATAATAACAGATGCAAAAACGAATTGCTTAATACTTTTTTTATACATTTTCGTTATCTAAAGTAACGAGAAAGAGATAAGTATTGTTGATTGCATGTTTTAATGATACCGGACACGTCAACTACTAGGGTCATTAGTCCCGTAAGTGTAGTTCATGTTTTTGTTCGGGAGGTGGCGGTGATCATTCCCCCGCCGTATGACGGGATTCAGTGCCGAACTATCGTGTGTGTGTGTGTGTGTGTGTAACGGGTGAGGATAGGACAAGGAAGAGGAAGGTGAGATCGCGCGCGGTCCTTTGCGGTCCGTGGCCTGTTTGGTAGGGTACTGCTCCTTCATTCGCCTGGTATGATCGGAGAAACCGCGGCAAACTACCGATCTGAGCAGCCGTCCGCTAGAATTCTCCTCCAGAGATCTAGCTAACAAGCCAGTGTTGAACATCCTCCCACCGTCGGGACTGGTACCTAAGACCTCACAGGGACTGCAGTGTAAGGTTCTTCATAGTCCATGACTTCTTATGTCTCACTTTCAGCAAGACGAACAATCAAATTTAAAATAAATTATTTATAATATTTTTAAATTTTAAGATTTAGGATATAATGTTGTACGATATTTATATCGTAAAAACGTGTTACAACACTGGATTGGTTACTAGTAGTATTCGTCTTATTAGAATCATATCGTTTCTTTCTTAAATATATTTTCAAGTATTGCATCTTTACATCATTGTAGGTAAATTGTTTTCAAAATTATAGTTTTCTCATAATTCTAGCTTCATCGTATGCAGTTTTCGAGGAATAGCTCAAGTTCTAGTAAGAAATAAGGCACAATTGTAATACATTATTACAAATAAATCGTCCTTACCTTCTAGCATGTCTATAAAAAATGTATTTGAGGCCGAGAGAAGAATGTACAAACTGCAATTTTGTAATAAGATAAATATTATCAATTGTCGAAGACCATGTTTTATGATATACTACAAAAACAATAAAAAAACAATGACAACATAATTCTGATATAAATAAATAATGATTATAATAAATGAAGGTAAAATATGAGCATGGTGACTAATAAACAATTAGTATATTGTAAGAAACAATATCTAAAATATAAAAGGAATAAAAATAAAATGTTCACCCATCTATTCGCGAATTAAATTCGCCGCTCGTTGCAGGCTCTCATTCTTATATCACCCGTTCTTGCAGGCTATTGTTGGAGCTATCTGGTGGCGTTGGTTAAGCACTAAATGTTGCAAACACTTGTTGTGTTGCTAAATTATTCTATGAGAGCGCTCGAAAGCACGGGTTTTACTAGTAGTTACTAGTAGTGGAATAAAACACAGAGCCCACAGGCTAACCACGAAAATACCTACTTCCTACGCGCAAAAAATCTTTTTTTTTTTGAAAGTAATACAGATCGTAGAATAATAAGTGCGAAAAATAACTCTTTTAAAGCTAATATATCAACACAAATTCTACAATTAAATGCATACTTTAACCTTAAAAAATTATAAATTAATAACGCGACCCAGCGGTGGCAGTCGCTGCTCTCTACAACCCGTGGTTGCCAGCGCGGTGTTGTTAAAGCATCAATGGACGATTCTTTTCACATATACGCATGGGGAATATTTTCTTATTTCTTAACTCCAACTAATTAATAATTATAAATTAAAGAAGTGACTTTTTAATCTAGAAATTTAAACTATTGTAGTTAGATAAGTACGACTAAATAATTGTCATAATAAGACTAAAAAACCAAATTAAAAACATTAACACTACAACTACAATATTGAAATCCACTATTTACATCTACGCTGTCCTCGTAGAAGATGCTACCTTCTTTCACAAGAAACACTTTTCTACTAACACCGCTCGAAATGGGAAATTTTGAATTTCATGCCATATTGCGACGTTCCTATTGATAAAATGCAACATGATAATCAGTGTGGCCAGATAGATGAAAAGTGAATATCAAATTATTGTTCATTAAATAAAAGGTGGTACAAAATTATCATGCTCATTTTTTTCAATTTTTTTTTTCGTATTACATTAAAACATTTTTAAGAAAGAAGTGATAATTGGGATAATTGCAATATTAACGTTTGCGGATCGGTTGAAAGAATGTACATGATACATTGAGAAAACAAATTGGAGAAAAGAGTAAAAATGGGATTAATATTGGACGTTTCAATAGTAAATTATAATTAAAACAAGCCTTAGTTAGCTCGAAGGCAGACGTTTGCACCGTTTCTAAAGGATCGGGACGGTAACCGTCTAGTCGGCAACACGGCGCGTGTATCCATTCATCGAGATTAATCTTGTACAGAAATTAGAATGGTCTCTAGGCCCTGAATAATACACTCAAAGCAATAAATATTTCAAATTAATCGATTCGACACTACACTCCTCGAGCAAAATAATGGCGAAGCACATATTTCCTCGCAATGTTTTTGTTTTCAATTTTATTTATTTATAATGATCGCATAAACATCTAGGTCTTGAGCAACCACAAGCTTGTAATACTGAATCACAGTATTAACTAAAAAATTATGTTGTATGTTACTACAATTACAGGCGGTTATTACACATTTTATACATTTTTATGGACAGGTCAGACACTTGACCTGGAAGAAGGCATAAAATGGATATTCTTTACTGACACATGACCTGGGTTTGAAATAGTTATAGTAGTATAAACCATAGAGTTACATAAGAAAATTAAATGTAAACAAACATATCAAGGACAATAATTCATATAAGTAACAAGGATTTACTCTGCTGCAGTATTCTGCAGTGATTAGGTGATATTAATGATTGTGTATGTATTGTTTATATCTTTCCTCTTGAATACTCTTTATGTGATACCCACATGAAACTGTAACTGATGAATTCACCTAATAGTATAAATAGCGCCGGCAGTTGATTTATTAAGTGGTTCAGTTCACTAGCAGTAAAGGCAAGACTGCGGGGGAGATAAATATTGCATATAGTTAAGGGCTTATTTACATGATTAATCATGACTGCACAATATTCAAGGGTGGAATTAAGGTGAAGTTCATCTACTTTATAAAATGACATTGTGTAGATGGCTATCCCACCACTAGCTATGTTTGCATCTGTTCTGGTTTTTAAACACAAATTGTAATTTTTTAATGGTGTGTTTTTTGTTGATTTTATTATTCGTTTCTTGTGGGCAGATCATATCAGGGTTGTATTTGTTGATTAGTAGTAGCAAATTCTCTTTTTGTGGACTAAAGCCATTTATATTCCATTGGAAAATAGTATATGCCATTTCAAGAGCAGAATTTGAAAAGAATATTAGATTGAATCTTCATCGCCGATTTCACTGGAGTTTGAAAGGTCTCCGATTCCTTCAATTTTCTGTAATATCTATTTTAAATTGAAAACGTTGTGAAATGTCTTTCGATGTTTTTATCCGTAAGGAGGGGCTAAGTGTCTTCTAACATTAGTAGTAACAGTTTGATATGTGGAGTAAATTCAAGAACGGTTTCCTCAATATTTATGCAATTTTTTGTTTTTTCAAAAAGATTTTTTAGTTGTAACCAATTCAAAACATATTTGTTACTTGGTTGAGATAATTGGGACAAGTTGATTTTCTAGCCTATCAAATTCCTCTGCAACAGAAATTTCAAGTTTTGTTTTTTTATTGTTTTTTAAAATTTGATTTAGTCAATGTGAAGTCTTTGGATTGATGTGCTTTGATGATCCATTGTCTCTGGTGTAATCGGTTGTATGTTATTAGTATCTGAGACTCTTTCTTTAAGATAGGTTAGGTCTTCTTCACATACAATTGAGTTTAACATTTCTGGTGTCTTCATTTCAGATATTGAAGATCGGCTAGGTAAGGGGCATTTGACTTTTTTGTAGGTCGGTTGTCAATAGGATACGCGGTAGAAAAGGGTTTAAGTGCTGGGAAGGAGGAGGAGGACAGCTGATTTTTTCATTAGGAATAACTTCACAGTGCCCAGAGCGGTTATCCTTTTGTTCGTTCATAGGGCAATTATTCGCAAAATGTCCGTGTTCTTGGCATAGAAAACATGATATAACATCTGATGATGAATATATAAAGAAAACTGTGTCATCATATTTAATTTTCATGGTTTCTGGTATCATGGGTATTTTCATGGTCATCTGGATGAATGTAAATTTGTCGCCGGAAACTCAAAATGTGGTTGAACCCTGGATCGGACATACCGGCTCTCAAGAAGGTCATTGTATAGCCGATTCGTATTTTCAGTTTCGTTAGCTCGTCAATAATTACTGAGTGCGGGATAATAGGACACACATTAGAAAGAATGAGTCTTTTATTCTGCGTAATTAAAGGTCTAATGGTTAGCGTTGAGTTACCAATTGAAATAGTTGATTTATTGTCGACTAATTGTTTTACAGTTACCTTGGAATCGAGATAGACACATTTACGGTTTTTTGAAATCCTTGAGACAAACCGTAAGGTATGGGGATTAATAATTTTTGCAAGTTTCTGGATGTACTTTTTACTGATATTCCTTGTACTAAGTCAATCACAATCGCGTGTTCTTTTGTAGGGAACATACCTTTCTGTGCAGCATTTAAATATCGGTTGGCATAATCCTCATGTTCATTACTAACTTGACTTGATTGTTTGTTTTCACTGGTAGGGATGACTCCTTGATCAGAAGCCATCTTAGAATGTTCGTTGAGTGTACTGAGTACACCTGGAATGTTATAAGTGCGTTTTACCCACTCACTGGATTTGATTACCCATTCACTGGTGTTGAAGTCGACACAACACTCGGCACTTTACGGCCTTAGACTGCGCACTCCGAACTCACTACGGCTTACTACACTTACAGCTAGGACTTTACTCGCTGTCGTCGGAACGACACTGCCTCGCAATGAATCTAACGCTTACGTACTACACATTTACATTGTACTTAATATAGCTACAAGTTTTCGAAACTAATGTTCTACGATTTGTAATGTTAAGTTAATTGTGAATTTTCTTTGCCGGCTAGCTAATGGTGTTCCTAATGCCTGGGCCTCGTTTAGTTCTCACGATTGGGGGGTGAGAGAGACCTGTGGCGAACATGGACGTATCCCCTTCCCCGTAAATAGCAAACTCTGCCTGCCTGACCTGCCTGACCTACCTGAGCATGTCTTATTCACGCAGCTGTAGAAACGGAAACAGTATTAAACAAAAGCTACAATTCTAATTTTAGCTCGAACAGGAATTTAAGATAATTTATTGAGGTAATTAATATCAAGGTAAACCATGTGAAGGGATTCTCAAAATATCCAACTGCCTCTAAGCAGCTCACAACTCATCACTGTTCTCCAATAATCTCCAAGGACCCAGTTTCACGAAGCGCAGGAAATTAGAATTTAATATTTCAATTTTCTTTCCTATTATCGAAGTTCAATTTCAAGGCTTCACACACAATTACGCAAAAAATACTCACATTTTCAAAAATTGAATATGACTTTATTTGCCGATCTATTTTTGATGAACACATTTCATTAAGAAAAATATATTTAAATAATTTTAGTTGTAGGAAGACGACGAAAAAATTTAACTTTTATAATTTTCGAAATATCAAGTATTTTAACAAAAATGACACCGCACGAATCTCTTAAATGTCCTTCACACTCTCCAACAACAAAATTTAAAGAAAATAATTGGAGGTGTTTTAAAAATTTTGAAAATATCCCAGGGGCTTCATATAAAGTACTCTCCAAAATTAAAGCATCGGATTCAAATTCAAGGGACCGCGACATCAGCCAGATCGGTTTGGTCATCAATTTTGAAGCAAATCGGCTGAACGGTTTATCCCTTAGGGTTGTTAGACGGATACACGTTTGTTTCTAGGCGGACAGACGTTGTGCCGTCAATCGATTTTTCGCTATCAAGGACCCACAAAACATGGATTCTAGCTTCATCACGAGTTAGATTTTCTTCTTACTTTAGCAACTGGATTTATCCACTTTTTCGTCATAAGAGTCTTAAAAGTGTTTCTGCCAAAACTGCGCCGTTTTTCAAGGAAACTATGTTGGAGGACCTAATGCGAACGCTTCTTGAAGAGTTGTTCAGCAAAGTACATTCTTCCAATGTATTATCAGGCGGCTTATTAAAGAAAATGTGTACATTTTGAAGCCCCTCTTCTCGAACTGGTACAACCGTTACATTCCCATAGATTTTCATTATAAAATAATTTTATACTTGAAATTGTCTACCAATTAGATATACCCCATTAGCATTATTGCGTATTAAATTATTCTACGAAACAATAGTTATCCTAAGGGTCTCAATACCGACGATGAACCTTTTCCCTTCCGAGTATGCAATCCCTGCTCCGTATTTTGCAAACAGCTGCGTCCGGGCGATACCTGTCGTCGCCTGGGTGCCGAGCTGCTACACTCCATGCATCCCAGCGACAAAACGAGATCCTGGACGCTTAGTGAATGTTTATTCTGTAATAATACCATATTCCAACCAAAACATACTTTATTATTAATTTAGACAAGATCCTAGAAGTGTTTTAATTATTAGAAATTCTTTAAAAAATTGTAAACGAGGGCAGAAAACCAAACAGTCGTGGGGTGCATCACACACAGTGTGACATTTGTGGAACTCTTTTGGAAGTATGGCAGTGCAGGGTCAACAAAACACAAAAAGATATTTATTACAGAAAACATATACTTATGAATGTTAAACATTTTCCCACACGTACAAATTTATTAGAAAATTACAGCACTGTCTAGTTTTAGAATTTTGATATATATTTATTCGCTCCTTGTTTTTCAATTAATAATTTTTTTCTACAAGTGCATAAAAAGGCAAGTACGCTAGCGGTGTATTAGGTTCGTCATTTTTTAATATGCATTAAAAAGATTGTTACCAAAAGAACTAGTCTTTTTTGCGTGATTTTAGAATACTTTTCTAATCATGGCTTTTTGAAATACATTTCTATATTGACCGGGGCATTAGACTTCTTTTTCCAATACAAGTTTACAAAACTTTTTGTATTATATTTTTATGCAGTTATAGAAACAATTTTGTCCATATTTCGTGTGTGAAGTGTCCGTCTCTTTCTCGATCGAGATTGCGAATTTTGCCTCGACCAAGCAAAAAATCTCTATCTTCACAGTGAAAGAAACGAAAACTTTACTCATTTAATTATGAAAATAACTATTTTTTCATTACTAACGATTTGACATTGTGTTAAGTTTGTTTCTAAAAAATGGAATACATTTTCATAACGGTAGAATATTAATCCTACTGTCCATAACAAAAATATTATTTCTTGTTCAAACAAAAATAATTCTTTATATTCATATTTTAAAAAATATATCTTTTGTGAAAATAGAAATAAAACAACAGCTATTATTCAAAATTCCAAAATATTAGCATTTATGGTTGAAAAAAGCTAAAAACGTAATGTTTTGACGCTCCAAAATGTAATATATTTATATTATAAAAAATAAATGCAACTACAAAACACTTCATTCACTTATTTCGTACATTTATTGAAACTCATCTCACGTTATTTCCCAACAAAATAATTTCTACTCGAGTCTCGGGAAGTCTCCTCGGAAGCTGCCAAACCAATTCCAGTTGGGGGTGGAGCAGTGGTTGAATGGGTAGTAAGTAGAAAAATGTTTTAAGGCTAGAGCAAAATGGAAGTAAATAAGAAAAGGAAATTTAAAAACATTATTGCACAATTATCGCAGATTTTAATAACTTTTCTGTTGAAAGTAAAAAAGGAGAAAATAACTTAATGTGTGTGACATCAAATTTTCGAAACAAACGTAAAAACTGTGAGTAAATAATAGTTGTAACAGCATAATACGAATAGTGTTGATTGTTATGATTTTCTCTTATATAATTTAGAGAACCAGATTCTGGAAACTACATTAGCTGTAGCTACTATAATCTAATAAGTAGTGAAAATCCATACCTGGATTATTCGTTATGAGCTAATATTTTGAAGAAAACATATTTTGTGGTCATTAGAGTGTAGTGAGATGACAAAAATCATGGCATAACAATATGCAAATATACAGATGGAAAAATATATAAAGGACAGTGCATTGGTAGAGTTTGCATTTGCACTCAAGTGATTCATGTGAAAAGATGTCTGGCGTAATGACGGCCGCATTATGAGCATTAACAGCCTCTGAACGCAGAATGGTAGTTGAATCTATACGTATAGGACATTCCATTTCGAAAATTGTTAAGGAATTTAATATTTCGAGATCAACAGTGCCAAGTACGTATCGAAAATATCTAATTTCAGGAATAATCCCTCACAACAGACAACGCAGTGCCCGACGACTTAATGATCGAGTGCAGCGGCGTTTGCGTAGAATCTGTGCTAACAGACAAGTAACTCTGCGTGAAATAACTGCAGAAATCAAATGTGAAATATACGACGAACGATTCTGTTACGAAAGTGCGACAAAATTTGGCTTTAATGGGCTATGACAGCAGAAGACCGACTCGGGTACCTTTGCAGACAGCGCGACATCGCCTCCAGCGTCTCTTTCAGGGTGGTGGCCAAATCGATTGGACCCCAGGCGACTGTAAAATTGTGGCCTGTCAGGTGAGTTCCGATTTCAGTTGTCGAGAGCTGATGGTAGAGTTCGAGTGTAGTGTACATCCCACGAAATCGTGAACCCAAGTTGTGAACAAGGCACTGTGCAAGCTAGTGTTGACTCCTAAGGGTACTGTGGTGTACTAATGATGGGCTGTTTTTTTACATTGAATGAACTGGGTACTCGGGTCTAGAATTGATTATTGACTGGAAATGGTTATATTCAGCTACATTGAGACATTTACAGCAATGCATGGACTTCATGTTCCCAAACAATGATGGATTTTTGGATGACTGTACTATGTCACCGGGCCACAATTGTTCGCGATTGGTTTGAAGAACATTCTGGACAATTCGAGCGAATGATTTAGCCACCCAGATCGCCCGATATGAATCCTTTGGAACATTTATGAGACACAATTGAGAGGTCAGTTCCTCACAAAATCCTGCTCCGGCAACACTTCCGCAATTATGAACGGCTATAGACGGAGCACGGCTCAATATTTCTGCAAGGAACTTCCAAGGACTTGTTGAGTCCATGCTTCATCAAATTACTGCACTTCGCCGGACAAATGGAAGTCCAACACGCTATTAGGAGGTAACCCATGACGTTTGTCATATCAGTGCATAATAATAAAATTTACCGCTGAGTGCTTGTATTTAAGGCCAAAATGAAGACTAATAATACTTCGTGTGAGGAGCAATATATTTTGGTGAGCAATAAAATAGAATGGCAAAGGAGCAAACTTACCGGTAATCAAGTCACTCTCTAATTTCTCAGAAAATAGAGCGGGGTGGAAATTCAGGACGCGAGCGGGTGGGCGAAAGGTGAGTTTAACACGTTGTCAGGTGAGTGTGGGAAGAGAAGACGAGAGAGCCACGGCCCGAGCCGGGCCGACCCCGCCGGAGGTAAGACATGCTGCCGAATCGATACGCGGACCCCCAGAGGCGTTCCGGGCCCCTGGAGTGAGTACGAGAGACAGGCGCGCGCCGCGCGCAGCCCTCGCGCCTACACTCCCACGCGCTCTTCCTTCGCTCACCCTCGGACAGTGTGGTCCAGCGGAGTTCGACATGGGCATCCCGCAGTCAACTTTTCCATTCGCCAGCCCTTAAAGGTATAGCTCGATTGCAACCTATTCGGTTTTTCTCTTCAGTATAGAGGAGTTCCTCTAAGAGCCCTCGCGGATTAGCTCATTGCTTTCCATGACGCGACCCCGGGTTCGACTCCCAGTCGGTCAAGATTATAGTGTGCGTTTGCCTTGCAGTGCCTCCCAGTATATGTTGCTGTGTGATGAGAAAACTCACTTGTCAAGTTGAGACGAATAGAATACGGCTTAGGGATGTCTTCGTGATGACCACACGTACCCCTTAAACCCATGCCCGCGAGGCTGGGACGCTGCTCATAGGATCCTGTCGTGGCATGTTCGCGGGCTGTCGCGCTAAGTACAGACAAACAGTTACTACAAGGAGGGACCAATTTGACAGGTCAGGAAGCAAATTAACGTCATGTGGGGTAATGACATTGCAAAGGTAGAGATGAAGCCATTTACAAAAATCTATCTGTAAACGAGTACACTGACAAAATTAATGCATGGACATAAACTGCAATAATGTTGCCAAGCAGTATCTGTCAAAGCGGTCCTTTCTTACAATAATCTCTCTATATAAGTTAGAGCTCTCACAGATTTCAGTGCTCATCTCATAGCTCTAAAAACCCAGTGTCATTTTAACGGAACTTTATTTGAAAGTTTTTTGAGTAACTGTCCCATACTTTTAGCTTAAACGCGCTTGTTTAAAGTATACAGTAACTGTGACGTCTTTTGTGATACCATTCGGTATTTAAATTGATTTATGTTCAATTTTATGCTTAAGGTTCCATTAGTTGCAATTTTATGTTTTTTTTCTAATGTGCCTGACAGGGTCACAACAGGGACACGAAACATTGTAGCCTATTCCATATTAAATTGGATATTTAAAATGAAAGTATTACAATATTTGGTTGACTATAATCTCATTGGAATTCAAACCTTATTTTAGAATATTATAACAAAACTAAGGAATAATAACCGAGTTATATTTAATCGTTAGGGGTTATTTAGGATGTGTTGTTTAATTAGTCAATTAGTAATATACTTAGATATTTATCAGGAATTACTTAATATAATATTTCAGGCGCCGTTCCCATACAGCGCTGTGTTATGGGAGTTTGAAAAGTTATTCCGAGAATTTCATTGTTGGACGAGGACATGCACGTAAGAGGGATAAAATAAAGGCTAAGTAAATAAAATGTCTTTATGTTACAATATCTCTACGTTCAATAAAATGGTACTATTAATATATATTCTTCCTGACTTAAATATAGTTCAGAGTCCGAGAATTTATTTCACACTGAATATATGCAAAAAATAATTCGACCATTTTAGGAGTTAATTTCCATAATGCTTGGTTCGTGCTCAGTGTTCGTTGTTATGCCGCCGCATACAGTGATATGACACAACTGATAAAACTGATAATACTGAATAAACTGATAAAACAAAAATGAATCTTAGTAGATATAATAGATTTAATGTATAGTACACATAACACACTTCATGCTTTTAAAGAACTCTAGTGAGTGGAAAGCGATGTTTGCATCACTGGACGGTTTCGCCAAAAGCGCATAAAACGACGTAATGGCCAACCTCGTTGACAGACGAGGCGCCGATCCTGTCTGCGGTGACACTGCAGGCGGTTTGAAGTTCGCTCCCGGAAGTAACATTTAAACTCAATTTTTTGAAGACAATTTTTTTTTCTTCGGAAAAATTGGATCTGCTATTTTCATGAAAGTCAACACAGAATCTGGGGTATATTTTTTATGTTCTCACAAACAAAAATTATCATCAAATTTTTATTTATTTCCAATAATCTTGGTAACACAGTTAATATTCAGTGCTCATCGCATTTCTAAGTATAGTTCTTGTAGCTAAAACAAGTACAGCGCCTGCTGCACGTGTCCAAGACTTCTTCACACAATTGTCAAGGTCGTCCATCCACATTCCTTGGCCAGCGGCATATCCTGGTTAACTCAGCTCGTCTCCAGCAGCCTGCAGAGACCCTCCGCCGTGTAGAGGTGCCGGCTCTATTGATCGACTTCTTTGATTAGCATTTTTATAACGTGAACTTCTGGACATCCTGTATATGCATTCAAAAAGCGATATATTGTATGGCCTATAGTTCTGGATGATCAATTTAAATGTGTCAATGTACTTGGTTGAAAATATCGTAACAGTCGAGATTTATTCATAATTGTTGCTTTTGTAGTAGCGTAGTAAGAAAGAGCTATTGTTCTTGACTATCGAAATAATTTGTGACGTCATGGATACTGGCAGTGAACACAGACACGAGCTTTCAAATAACAAATATTTATTTACAAGGAAAACACAACAAATATTTACAATGAATTTACACTTTACACCCTAGCTCTGATAGACCTGCTATCCCCTGATCGCGGGAGCGATTCCAAGCCGATTGATGATCGGTTTCAATTGTGGCACTCGCCACTCCTACTCCTGTAGCGCGCACAAAGTCAAGCTTCCGTAACCGGATGTCATACTGGGACACAAAGTCCGTACCGGCGTACCAACTGATAGTTTGATATCAGGATTTGCCTTGGTATCAGGAGCGATCTTACCCGATTGTGCGAGTCGTGGCACTCAACCACTCACCTCGGAGCACGCACACAGCATCGCTCCCACGTGACCGCAGTCACCAATGGACACTAAGTCCTCCACAGGCTCGTCAATACATGACTTGCTACGTGAGCCCTGCTCGCCGCTGCACCGTCGTGGCGCCAAATTTGTGCAAATGCTCGAGGTTCTCCCACTGTCTCCAGAACCTACTCACTGGCTCTGAGCACTCCCTTAAATTCTGAGGCTCACGTGACCTACTACGCCACGCCGCCTCCGCAGCGCATTTCTGCTTTCCTTGAAGTTTGGGTCTCCGTTCCCTAAGACCGGAGGACCCCAAAGCCTCGTGTCTCCCTTTGCCACGTGCTTGCTTTTAGGAAAAATCCTTCTCTCCCTCCTGTGGCGAGGCGGTTTCCTATTGCTAATCCCTTATCATGCGTCCCCAAATACCTGCCACGAGGTTCGCTCGCTTGTACGTAGCAAATTGCAGATATGCACGGCAGGCGCTGAAGAAGCTATTGCAATATTATAATATTACGCATCAGTTCCCAATAATTCGAGAGAGTATATGCTGTTTAGCACCTATTGTTTTCTTTACTATCGGGCCACTAACTTCACTGCGTTGTTGCATGAGCCAGCCATAACAGCTTTATCTAGTTCTTCTCTGACACTCTTTCGCATAACCTTTCTTTTCTCCAACTCGCTCTCCATTTGGGATGCGCACTGTCGAATAACGTCGTCTTTCTTTTTGATGTCCTGAGAGTTTCTCGCCCAACATTATACTTACTAGAAATGGCTTTCTGAAAAAAACCTCACATTAAATTTTCTAAAATTACAAGTTTCTGCTAGAGGTATAGAGTAACATGTTTTTTTTGTCTTAGTACTGCATTTCTACTAACAGTTTCTACAAACATTTTTACTACTTATAACTAACATTGTCCAAAATGTGCACATGACATTAATAAAAGAACTAATTGCAAAGGACAAGTTCTATTAGATGAAAAAATCTCTACCTTCAATATTATAATTGTACAAAAACGTCGAAAATTGGCCAATTATTTTTGCAATTTTCAAAAATTTAGAGTTACTAGTGAAAATAGGCCATCTTTATAAGTGCGTTTCACTCTATTCTAACAAAAATATAATGATTTGAAATAATTTTTGAGAAAAGTATGTAAATTACTCCAAAACTTATCGAATTCTTTTCTAAATCACAGGACTTTGATTCGGAACAGATCGACTGGGGAATAAGTATTCATTTTGGCAAAAATTCCTATGAATAGACGTTAGTGTTGTTCACAGATGGACGGACAGAATGACGGTCAGACGAATGGATGTTTAAAAAAAACTTTTTATGTGCCGGGGGAACATAACACGTGTATTTCCATTAAAACATCGAAATTGATTTGCGCAGCATTACATAACTTTCTCTGTACTACATGTATTATTCCGTGTAAACGTACCTATACGAGAGAGCTAATGAACATTGCAAAATTACAAAATTACAATAGTTAAGATTTTATATATATATATATATATATATATATATATATATATATATATATATATATATAAAAAACACAATTTTTGAGTAGATTTTGCAAACGTTCTGTTAAAAATTATTACAATTTATAAAAAAAACATTTTCTTAAAACGGCTCCACATTTTTACAATTACTGTCCGTATGTACCAAAAGACAGTAAAACAATTAGCGCTAGTCCCATTTTCGGTAAATTCTCTTTAATTTCGAAAAAATCAAAAAAAAACATTGCAAAATTACAATATTGAAGGTATAGATTTTTGTCTTCAATGATATCGGGTCAAAAAATTAGATATTTAAAAATGATCACGGAAACTTTTTTTGTAAAAAAGTACTTTTCGCGAAATGAGTGCTTGAAGTTAGTGTAATTTATTTTAAAAAATATTTTTCTGTAAACAGCACTAAATTTTTTATTCATTTTTTTTTACAAATAGATCAAAGAACTCTTAATGTATTATGCAGGTCTAATTTTCGTTGAACTCTCTGATTTTTTGAAAATTACATAATAGAAGTAATGAGAGAGACCATGCGTTTTTTCAGCGTCAACAAAAGATATGGCCGGGCGATTGCTTGGTGTAGCGATAAAGCGCATGGCGAGTTAGCTCCATGGATCTGAGTTCGTGTCGTTCTTTCTCGGCACAGAGAAAGGTTTCCTGGTTGAAAAAACATTTGCATGTTCACGTAGTTATAATATGATGGAGCAGTTACAAATAAAGCTAGTAATTAAATGCTGTTCTAACAATACTACTTTTCACTTAGTTTTACGGAAGTTGAGGTTCCTAGATATCGTAAGTTTTGGTATCTTATGAATTAGCTATGATTTACATTACATATGTTTCGAAAGACTTTGTGTACATTGGTTGAAACATGTGACGTTCGATCCACTTTGATTAAAAGAGTGAATTATTGGATTGAGGGAAAGAGATGAGGATGGCAAAAGAAGAGAGAGTGAAAATACAAGCAGAAAATTACAACACAATTGTCGTAGAGACGCAAATGAATTATTCAATTCAAGAAATAACAATGAGTGTTTTATCAGTTAAATAATTATGTGCCCGTCCTAAAGTATAAGGACGAATGAATCTTCTGTGGTATATAAGTACGAGTACTATCAATGGATAAGGAAACCCATCTGAATTATTAATAGATGCCATATATTGTTACATTTAGCTTCAACAGAACACTAAAATTCAGAATCACAAACCACTACACACACAGCTATTTTTTCTAGATAATTAATGTTTTGTTAAACTGTTTGCGACAATTTGCATATGGAAGCAAAAATAATATATCCTCTTTTTTTTAAGCATACATTGAGAGAGAAAATAATCCATCATCAAAAATGGCAAATACTCGTAATGAAATTAATCAACAGAGAAATCATTACTTTTAATTCGTTCCGGTCAACCAAACGCAATAAAACCTGCATAAAAGAGTTTGTTAAATAACAAACATGAATACATTATGTCTTGTATCACATCAAAAATTTAATTTACACCTGTCATAAGTTGCAATGTTTACCGTATTTTTTGAAAATAAATCTTAAACAAAAACAGTTTTCAGTATGCATTTGACTCGATCACCTTTCTTTTTCAAACTCACTTGTAACTTGAGCTTACTTATATCCGAATTCGGTGTAACTTCATGAACCAACATCCTTCATTTTTTTCATTAAATTAAATATGTAATACATTTTACGTTAATCCTATTATTTTAGTTATTATTATTGTCATTATTATTGTTTACGTCATCATTTTCATAGTTTCCTCTTTATTTACGGAAACACGTAATTACGGAAGCATTTATAGAAGAAATTTCTACTTACATCAGTAAGCTCTGACAATCAGTGCAACACTTCTTGTTCATCAACGTTCTACTTTCGTAATATGTAGGTACACTTGTTTAGAGATTGAGCCTCCTCTATTTTACCTTTTCGGCATTCACCACCCTAGTTTCAAGGCTTTCTGTACTAGTGCAATTGGTCAGCAGAAGAGCTTACTGACATTTACAGAAGTGAGACGACAGCGTAGCAAGCAACATGATTTAAACGCATTTTTACTCAGTTGGAAAGAAATTTATGTAGACCCAGTCACCCTGAAAGAACATGTGCGAATGTTTGATTTCAGTATCTTAGGTTATGTGACATGTGTTCTAATCAAGTCACAGCCGTGACCCCACTTTTAACACCCTGCGTCTAAGATTGTAAATCAAGGGTTTTTTCGAATGACATCTTAGACATTCCTAACCCGTAAGAATGTAGTCATCAGTAGTATTGTCATATTCATTTAACCTGTTATGTTATCTTAGGTTGCACCAACAAACCAAACAAAATTCATCAAATTATTTTTTTTTTTGGGGGGGGGGGTTCAAAGAAAAGTATAGTGATGTATACAGTATTATATATATATATATATATATATATATATATATATATATATATATAGATAGATAGATAGATAGATAGAGAGAGAGAGAGAGCATATAATTAAGGCTTAATTCACTGAGTCACTTTAAAATATCTCACTCCCAATAAATGTGACATAACTTTTGGCAAAAAAAAATGCGTTCAGGAGTGGTAGGAAATGCATATGATCGAGAAAGTTAGTTTAAGGTTAAAAAGTAGGTACATATTAAAATATAGTGATGACAATATTTTTATGCTTGCGAATGCGAAATACAATATAACAGTTCAAATTAAAGAAATGCAAACGATCATCTAAAAAATGTGTAACATTGAGGTTTCTTCAAGTACTTTTTTCCGTTAATCACGTGATGTATTAGCTAGCTAGATAGCTACGTCGAGTTGTCGCTGTCTGGAGGAGAATTCTAGCGGCCAGATATTCAAATTGGTGTTTTTTCTGGTCAGTGCCAGGCGAATGCCGAAATACCCTAACAAACAACCTATGTACCGCGTGCAATCTTTCGTTCCTCTTCCTTGTCCTATTCTCACCCCTTAGGGTACTTCTCCGGCATCCGCCTGGTACTGACCGGAAAAAACAGAAAAACACCGATCTGAACATCCGGCCACTCCTAACAAATCTCCTTCAGACAGCACTTACACACACGTGCACGTGCACTACAATGCGAGGGGTCCAGTCGGGAGCTTAGAGCATGTCCCGGCTGGGGTGGTGTCCCGCTGGTGAGAGATACCTGATTGGGGAAACTCCGCTAGCTCACGGTAGTTCGGCGCTGGATCTCGCCATCAAGCATAACAATATCACTGCCATCTTCCAAAGAAAAAACATCCCCTAAATTTATGAGACTAATGACCTTAGCAGTTGCGCGCCCGTAATCACTAATCAATCAATGAATCAAGTGATATATTCATTACTACGCGTGCCTGAAAATTGGATTACGCGTGCTTGCGGAGACCTGTCCTCCATATATTTAAATTTGGTTGAGTTAGAGAAATGCACATGTGTATTATGAGTTTAAAAACTAAACCATAGTTCCAGAAATTGGGGACCAGGAAGGAACGTCGCATTTGGAGATGTCAATAAGAATATGAAAAGTATATTCATTATAAATTATAGTGAAGTTAGAAAAATTAAATCACGCAGATGTGGAGGAAATGTGACCAAAGCCTTTGCATAATTTGAGAAACAATATTTTACCAATATGAATCGTGTGAATTTAAGTCCGGTTTATAATAATATTGTTCTAGTTGAAAGATGATCAGAGAATGATGATTAATGAGATTTAATTAACAGTGAAAAGCAAATATGTAGTTGCGCTACTTCGATTTATTAAAATAAAGAGCAAAATTTCAAAAAAGCATAAATAACACAATTTTAGATTCAAATGCGAATGTCAATGCTTCAACATCATCACCAATAGAGAAAATATGCAATATATATTTTATGGCATTCAAACTGTCTACGGTAAACGCCAGTCACTTTATTGTGTAAACAGGACATCACAAGCGCCATTTTTCTTAGCTTTTAAATTCGACTGCACTACTCCCTCGCATCAACTCTCGTACGTGCATTTTTTTTCACCACTCAGTTGTCCACACATGCCACGATTTTGTTTGCTCTTACTGCCACCATTCTCGCGGAGCGAACAAAACTTCAAAATAACGACAGAACTGTTCAGTTGACGCGCTGAACTGAGCGCGCGAGGGTTGCCGGGAAACATCGCAGCATCGCGATGCGCAAATCCGATCCGACCGCGCGCCTGCTGCCATAAAGAGGGCCCGACGCTGGGCGCCGCACCGTCATTAAAATTAGAGCTATTAACAAGCTATCAGCAGAATAAATCAATTAATAATTCATAACTGACAAACAAAAACGATATATGATAGAGCATATGCAAACATGTACGCCATTCGCATATTAAAACACACACATACCAACACAATATATCGACAGAACAAATAATAAACACAAAACATTAATACTTGTAATATGTGAAACTCTACGGGAACTGAGTGTATAATTTCAACAATTACAGACAATTAACAAAAAACGCGTTTGCCGCGTTGTGGAATGCAAAATACCGAAGTTTTAGGCAAGCTACGATCATCGTTCATTCTTTTGTTGTAACCCACAATGTGATCAGCCATTCGTAGAACAAAATGACCGCAGTTATGAAAATGCACTACGAACGACGCGGAAAAAGTTATACGAGTATCCATTGTCATGAAACATTGTCAAAACATCATAATGATATGAATAGTATAGTAGAGTCGCGATATGAGAGAACTCGCTGATTCAAGAGCCGCTTTTTAAGAGAATATTGGCTGTTCTGAAATCCACATACAAATTATAATAATCGTCTTCCTACACGGAAGAGATTTGCTTTTATCAACTTTTAGAGAGTTCTTTAAAGAATAAGAGTAAGTAATCGAATTACCGTTTGGCAAAATACCTTCCAAGAAATAACCTTTCTCATCAGTGAAAAGAGAAAATCTGCTTTTACTTTAATGTATCGTCTTGTGGAAGGCGTCAAGGGGTGCGCAGTTTCCGTCACGAAGTAACTTCGTTGAGGAGATGAGCAGTTTTTTACAATAAAGACATACAATGCGTTAAGGTTTATCCCCACACTTTTACTGAACTCTTCATCATCTTGGTTACTCGTATATTGATATCGATCAGTGCTCCACTTGCCTAGAAAGCGATGTCTCAATATAGATTTTTTAAATCAATGTTGTGATGGCTCCGAAAAGGAAGTTAAAGTCAGTGTCAAAAGATATCGTCACCATAGGACAATCCAAGAACGGTAAATATGTGAGATAACTTCACGTGACGATTGATAATATAATGAACTTATTTTGCCACTTCCCACGTTCCGAAGTTCCCGAATACAAGAGAAAAGAAGCATATTTACCCATGTCTCTTATGAGGAAGTTCGAGTTCACATAGAACGCAAGGGTATGATTAAAGCACAGAAAGGTCATGGAAACAAAAAAATACAATTTCAAAGAAGTTTCCTGGAACCAGAATTATTGTTATCTCTTACTGTTTTGCTCGTACTCTTAGGTCCCTCTGTTTAGTTGTTAGTTTTAGGGTTTCTCTTTGTAGCTTCATAACGTCGCTGTAAGTATTTTCTCGATATCTTTTAATTTATTATTAGCAAATTCTGGGATCTCTAATCTTCCTCGACTATGTTCCGACCTGCTTCCTTCAGTTTTCGTTGTCTTCCAAACATCTCTGCTAACTTTTTTCAACATTCCTAAGACTGTTCGCTCTATCTCTAAAAAGCAAGCATTATGTCGAAGCAGACATGTCTCTTAGCATAATTAAGATCCACACTTGCAAAACGTTTCGTGCGAAATCATCAAAGTATTATCATATTATACGAAATATTTTTTGTTATAAAAACTTACTCCTCTCATACATCTCGAGGGTTTATGTCGGGTAGATAGAAAATGGGTTATCAGAAAAACAGGTGAAATAGGTTACTTGAAACGACATCTGCGTGTTTTAGAATATGCATAGTCCTCATCGCATTTACAAGTTACATTTATTTACGCTTTACAATCTTAACGTAGTAAACTTATGTTGGATCAAGTAGGGTTCTTACGCTGTAATCACGCAATCTTAATAGACCCCTATTACATTGGGCGCGTTTCCTCTAGCTGCATGCCCGCGTAGAAGGGGTAGAAGCGTTGGGGATGGGCTGAATAGTGGCGAATTTGGTAACGATATATTTAAGTTTCGAGTTTTTGATAAAACGGGTCAGTTCCATGATTATATTACCAACTGTTTCAGAGTGAACTGTCAAATGTGACTACTCTGACTCGAACTGACAGACTCGCTGACGAGCACCCCCTCCTGATGCCGCACGTGGAAATAAATTAGCTTAGAGCCACACACGGAGCGACATCGTCGCTATCTTCCCACGCGTCACGTGCGTGATTGAATAATGGTTTCTTTCATAGACCTAATAAACCTATTTCTACGAGTATATTAATATTTTCAAATAAAATAACGTACCTTAAGTATGATTTGTGTTTCTTGGTCTACCTTAATAACAATGTAGTTCTTGAAAGGCTCCGCAATCATAAATAATGTTTTTGCGTACCAAAATATTTAATGGAAATAACCACACCCAGCAAAACTGTTGTAAAAATAGGATGAGTTATATCCGATTGGGAAATTTATGGAACTAAATCGGGCTTAGCCATGATGTTAAAAATCAGTGAAATTAGGAAAAAAAGCAACTACAATATCTGCATGTGGGCTTCCGAAGAAAAATTATTAAAACCAGAAATACAGGCAATTAGGTAGATACTGTGTTAAGTGCTAACAATTATGCTCTACATACATACAAACGAGACTATATAGTCTTTAAGCAATGAAACCGTCAAAACTATCAAGTCCATACTTACAAATTTCTGATCTCAAAAGGACAGATCTTATCAGCAACTCTCACCATGATTTTAAACATAATGCGTTGCCCTTTTCAGTCCAGGATAACAATTTAATTCCATTTTTATCAAGCGTTTCATGTCTTAATCGTTATAAATATAAAAATTTAACACTCAATTCCGGCAAACCACGATGAAATATTTGTACCGTTCAAAAAAGTCGACCGGTTCATCCGGGAAATGGAATCGCATTAGCAAAGGGTACTGTTGTAAATAAGATTTAACCTCGAGCATGGAACCTTACGAGTATTTGAGGTCTTCGATTATATCACAGATTAAAATGCTTCTCACATTTAAATCAATTGCACGAATACATAATTGACTCGACGACAGCATAGCCGTATTAGAATCACGAGCTATCTTCCACTTTGGAAATAATTTCGCTCTTATTTAAGATTTTAATAATTTTCTTCCTGGAAGAATGTTAAAATTGTCTTCAGAGCGGCAAGACGCGGTAATTAGTTTCCCATTACATACTTATTTATGCAGTGAAAAAGATTATGAACGTTAGAATATTTACGTGTCAACTGGAAAGTTTCAAACTCAAATTCCACATCATTTTTAGAACAAATGACCATGATAATTTTCTTTCTTAAACTAATGATTTGTCTTTAAATAAATTATTTGGTAATTGACTTACAAATGCCGATTAGAGAATATGTCTCACATTTATTAGGCTATAAAAGAATATTAAAAGTTCCCATTGGAATATATTTGATGCTTCGTAGTCTTTTTAACTCTTTTTTACATACAAGGCGTATCCAAAAAATGTATTTCCCTTTATTTTCATAAAAAGCAATATAACTTCATAGAAAAAAACTTTATTGCAGCAGATACAGCACATTTTGTACTGTTTTTCTCATAATCACTACTAGAATTAAAACATTTGTCGTACCGAAGGATCAACTCTTGTATCTCTGTGTCTTAGGGCTAGGCAACAGGTATGTGGGCTACGCACTAGGGTTTGACAGCCACCTGCGTCACTGTAATACACGTAACACTGATAGGAATTTCTTGGAATGTAAAGAGGTTGGAAATCGCTGGGGGAGAGATCCGGCCTAGATATTACCGTTTGACCAAATCCATTTCACTCGAAATAAAAGTAATTTGTGCAACATTCTTTAGTTCTTAACGTTGTCTCACTAGCAACTTATTTTACACACCAAAAAACAATACCAAACTTCATGACCAAATCAGGTTGTTATACCTTGATGATAGTTTCAACTAATATAACTATATGGATTTCTCTCTCCACTATTTCATCATTACGCTGAACCATTACAGTATCAATAGTAAATTCAAAACTGCTCGCACTCATTATTTGATTACAAATATTGTAATAAGGTGTCAAATCATTCAAAACACATTTTTCGTCATAAAATGCATTAAACTTTTGTTTTTTTCGGCTTCACAAACTTGATTTGAGAATTCCCACATAAACTGCATTTGTGTTTTCTGGCCTTCCAACTCTGAAGATCTTATAGAATAAGAGAAAAATATTTTGCGGACCTGCCATCCGGCATTTTATTTATGTAGTGATTCCAGTTCGTACATTTATTCCATATTTTTTTCAATTAGCCTTAATTCTGCATAATTTTAGCCTGATGAAATATTTTCTAAATTCATGTCGACATTTGAATGCGGTTTTCTTATTTTTGGCGATGTTCCATCAAAAGAGACAGTAGTTTGTTGCAGTCACATGGTGCAGTTACAATCTTACGAAAAAATAGGGTCAGAACAAAAAAACAAGTGCTACAAGTATTTATTCCTTCATAATTATCAAAAGCGCCAGAAAAAAAGTGTGGGAATTATTAGTAAAACAAAGTTACATTACTAAATTCAAATACTACTAAATAAAAACCAATTTATTAGACTCCAATTTAACTATTTTGTTTAACTTCCTTCTTTTCACTTCATGTTTAATATGTAATAAAAATATCTAATATTCCATTCAACATATTTGAAATATCAGAAATTTCTATAGTTATTTTCTATCAGTTAAAAAGAAATAATAAGTTGCGAGTAAAATCAACGCATAACTAAAATTTAACAAAAAATGTTAATACCACCCCAGATTAATTTATGTGGACTTTGTGCAAATACTTATTTTCGTTTCTTTTCTGATACTATAGCCCGCTACAAGCCATTGTCATCTCTGATGCTAGTCGAGTTTTACCAGATCAGTGGGATGAATCATATGAGGGACGAGATCGCTCGTCCATAAGGATGGGGAGGGTAAGAGAAGAGGGAAGTGCGCCAATTTCTAGGATGCTGCTCGGGTAATCGGCTGGACGCGATCATCGAAATCTCTGAAAAACACTGATCAGAGCAATCGAGGTACGACTTCGACCGATGTTAAACATCAGGCAAATCTCCAGCAGGGAGTAGGACGTTGCCTCAATAACAGGCAGATATCGATGTTAGTTTGTACAATTATAGATTGAACATTTAACGGTAAAATTGTCACAATTCTAAGAGATTGATAGAAATACACGTGATATAAAATAATTACACCCTAAATAATTTTGTATAATAGAAAAAAATATTTACTTAATAATAATAATAATAATAATAATAATAATAATAATAATAATAATAATAATAAGCATTTGCTATAATAAATACATTTATGTAATGGAAAAAAATTTATGTTAATAACAATTAAATTGTAGGCACCAAGAAAACATTGTTTTTACTAGCTAGTACGTTTACCAGTTTAAAACTTATTTGTCCTTTGCACCGCGATAACTAAATTCGACCAACAAGTTTCAAACATCTTCGCAGCACAATTTAAAGTTCTTATTCCTCATCAAGAATACGCACTTTTTTACGAATTCATTAAACTCTTGCGCATGCAGTTTCAAATATCCTACCTTGTTCTACAGCCATGCAAAATGCTTCATTCTCGAAATTGCACCTGATCGCCGCCAGGGACCGCCTTTCTCAGCGACATGCACGAGTCGAGTGCAAGAACTGTCAGGTCATAAACGTTCCCGGGAGGCCCCATTGATTTTAGCGCTGCCTTATACAGTATTCAAAATCGGGTTTGGAGGACGGCCTTTATTAAGGAGAGTCCGTTCACATTTGCTTAAATATTATATTAGGAAATTATTCTGCCCGACGGGAGTCCACCTTTCATTAAATCCAATAGCTTACAGAGTGAAAAAATCGAAGCAGTGGAATTATTTCGGAGTTGGCGATAAAAAAGAGGCATTTTCTAATCATTGAACCAAATTCTTGTGATTTCCTTACGAACTAATTTTTTTTAATGGGAGCGTCTAAATAGCTTCTTTAAAAATATTATAATCCAACTTCAAAATTTCAAGAAAACGCCTGTAGGACAATTAAAATGTTTGGATGGTGCTAAAATTACAGCACAATAATCGTGTACTAAAATCTACAGCAATATAATTCAATGTGTTTTCAACAGCGCTCACAATCATAGCGCCTTTTCATTACCACTGTAAAATCTTACCAACTAAAAATGTAACAGGTCTCGTCTTAATTTTGTACCAGCCAACAATATTTTCACTCAGCAAAATACGGCAATCAAACGCTTAACTCATGTCCAGAATAAAATATTCTATGTGAAAAAACGATGAATCTATAGAAATATGTTTCTTCTTCCTCTTTTGCAAACATATACATTTTTTGTTGAAATATTAAGAAATAATCATTAATCAGTAATTATAAAAATGTTATAGAAACATTGTATATAAATTTGGAATAAAAAAGAAAACGAATGAAATATCTTCCTCCTGTTGCGTTTTATTGAGGTAAAAAGGCACACGCTTCAAGAAATATTATTAGAAGGGAAATCTCTTAAGAAATAACTCTCTTAAATCATGAATTGAAACATGTCTAATTCAACATTATGAGTTCTGTTTCGCCAGCGAGATAATTGCAGAACATGTTAAGTAATTGTTAAGAAGCACATCCAAAAATCATAATTGTTTACATGGACTTTCACATGGATATACCATTACATGGATTAATTTTCCTCTTACTAGTGAATTACAACACATTCTACAGTCAAATTCAATTAAGGTCGTATTAAATATCGTCCTTAATCATATCATGCAGAAACGCTTTATATGAGAGAGGTCATTTATGAGCGGACAATTAAAATTTCCCATGTTCAAAGTACCAAAATTTCCCAGTTTGTCGAAATCGATGATACCATATCAGAGATGTATTAATGCTGCCTAGAGTATCCTTGAACTAACTTACCATAAATAAATTAGAAACAGTAGTCATATTTCATTCAAGTAGGCTTAATTTTAGCCATTAAAAAGTAGTAGCTTCGTTAAAAATATAAACACAAAATGGAATGCTTTCCATCAATATAAAATAATTTTAATACACGTCTTACACAAACAAACAATTTATTTTTCGTAAAAAAATCTTTAATATTAAGGTATTTCTTTTTACCCAAAATACCTCAGGATTCATACAAACAATGAACTCAATTATACGAACTTATTAGAATAGAAAATGATGTGTCCACAATACCTTTCTCATTTCGTGTAGCCCATACGTGCCAGCCAAAGAGACGTGTGGAGCGGCGAGCGGGTGTGGGTCAGCAGCGAGGGCTGCTGCTTGGGCGGCGGCGGTGGCAGCACGAGAGCGCAGGGCGGGAGATGAATCTCGTTTTGACTGCCGAGTCTTGCGAGAGGCCATCTACAAGGTGAAGATAAAAGGAGGTAAGAAACCAGACAAAAACAACCACGAATATTACATGCATTACATTCCTGAAAGGGTAAAGATAACACTAGGGGACAAGATTTTTGCCTTCAGGAAGGTAGAGGGCGCAACGTAATCAATTTTGTACGTAGATTAGGAATATCATAATATAAACGTCGTATCACGTCCCAGTTTATAAATATACCGTATTTTCTATCGCGTCGTGTTTTGCTAATAATGTAAATACATTTAAATTTCACTCGTAAGATATGTAGTCAATACGCATGAAGTATATTTAAAAATATTTGTTCAGTTCATCTACGCCACGTTCACGGGATATCAACAAAATTAGGCTTTTGTGTTTGTTTAAATTATGTATTCGAAGATTACAATCTTTATTCTCGCTTATGGTGGACACTCTCTATTAAAAGTAGGTCTTACAATCTTAATAGGTCTTAGTGAATGTTTTTGAAACACGTCACGTGCACCCTCATATTTCCTACTGTGCATCAGTCACCGAAAGGAAATATTTTAACCCCTTACCTTATCGCAAGTATGCAAGTATTCAACTGTTCGTGTGGCAGATTCTAAGGCAGTTGGTATCATGCGGACTTGTACCCGCAGTGCGCGTTAAGTTCGTGTTTGGTTTGAGTGTACTTCAAATACATTAATAGATTACAATTCTGTGGGCTTCATAGAGTGAAATTCGCCACATGATCTGTTGAATGATAAAATGATTTTCACATCGAAAATGTGCGGAACCAGATAACTTCTGTTACGTTTGTGGAAAAATTACATCCAAACTTCAGAGGAAAAAAATATATGAAATTACAAAACTTGCTTATTCTTTATTTTGGTTGCAGTGTTTATGATCAGAACAAACCATAGGCGTTCACCAGTGTTGTGTCACCTGTACAACGCACTTAAAGTTGTGGTTGTAGGGAAAACCCAAACCATTGTCATTCGTTGTACAAATGTGAAAAATATCAACAAACCATTTTATTGACTGCACATTATTGCACGAATATGTGTATTCCATTTTTCACTTATTCTTACCACATATGAAGCATGCTCATAAAATTTTGCAGCAATATAACCGGAGTGATAACGCGGAAATTAGTATACAATTTTATTTCAAATAGTAAATGTTCATATCTTTTGAACCTTGCGTGATAGATTTTATAATGGTTTTCAAAATCAGCTTGATCGTTTCCTTTGAAATCATCTACTTTCATCCTCGAGGTATGAAACTTTTTTTCCCTCGTGTAATAAACTTGTTATGATTTACTGCATTATATTAATATAACGAATAAAAGGCCGTTACCATTTTATTCTCAACAGCCCTAGAATGTGTTCTGTGTAACTTTCAAACTTCGTTGCAGAAGGTATCTAATCAGAACGCGGTGTACTTTTGTGATTGATTGATAGTGATTCCACGCGCGTCAGCTGCTATGGTCATTTGTCCCGTAAGTGTAGTATAAGGTCTCGTAGTGTTTCTTTCGGGAGGTGGTGGTGGTTGTGATTTTCCCTCGCTGGATGGCGAGACCCAACGCCGCATCAGTCAGATTGATTGGGAAATATCAATTTCAGAGAAAATCGGTTGAACGATTTAGGAGCTAGCGTTGACCACATACGGACACACGGACGGATAGCGCGACGGACAGGCAGACGTTTTGTCGTCAATTCATTTTCCGCTATCAATGATACATGGATCGGGATTGCACAATGTATTTGAGAAAGTAATTTACTATACATTTGTAGGGACAAGATTTATCAACTTTTTAGTGACCAGGGCCCAGCAATGAGAGTTTTTTCTGTCGAAAATTCGCCTCAGCATTATAATACGTAATTTATACTGCATAAGCAGAGGCGAGAAAGTGAAAATGCTGTTATACTACAGGCAAACGTGTAGATTATTCAACAAATTAACAACTTTTGTGGATCTTGTTACCGAAATAGTGAAGTTAGGTTCGGCATTCACAAGTGAAGTGGCAGTCATACGTCTCCCGTACGTTTCACGTTCTCCAACAATTTAAAGTATGCACTAACTTTTAGTTTAGGGGACATCTTATAAGTCAGATTCGAGATTTGTTAAAATTTCCCACGTTTTTCTACAATCTTGTAGGTAGTTTGTATTTTGGAAGTAGTTACCTACGTTACTAATTACGACAATGCGCATACATTGACGGAAAGCTAAGAAACCTCTGGTCGTGTCAGTGGCGTTGTTAGATTTTCAAGAAAACAAAATCAAAAACATTATTTTTTTCTATTTTAACTGAAACATGCAAATATTTCATTACGTTAATCTGCCATTTCTCATATCTGATGCATTATCATACTAAGCTCCTCACCTTTTTGGCAGAGCTGACGTCATGGGTCGAGGAAGAACGTAGCTTTATTATTCAAGCGGGCCAGTGTTTTTAGACATTTTTTGTTGCTTCACGGCTCGATTTTCTACACTCTCAAAGCAGCATTTTTGCTGTTAAATGCCACTATTTGTATTCTTTTGTTTTGACGATGTTGGTTCGAAAAAAATACACGTATCAAGCAATAAACGTAACAAGATATTGTGGGAGAATTGATGAGAAGAGAAAGACAAATTTCTTTATATTGAAAATATAAAGAATTCTTAATTCTTAATCAACCTATTAATACAAATATATTAAAGTAACTTCGAAATAATTCAATTGTAAACCATTACAAAACTGCCAATGACGTCAGCATTTAATAAAGAGAAAAAGGATTAAATTTAAATACATTTGGGATTTAACAAAACATTAATCATTGCTTAGAGGATTTCGAGAAAATTGCGAAAAATAAGTATTTATTAATTAATTTTCTATCTTCGTAAGGTTCTAGAAAGTACAGTTCGTTTGAAAGGTATAATCCTGAAAGTAATCCGGATACAAAATGAATAATGAATTTCTAGGCAAGAAAATAATTGTTTTTGAGTTACGTTTAGTTTTGATATGAAATACTTAAGTGTGATACACTTCTTGGGGTGCCCATTTTGTAAAATAATAATATCTAAAATACTTTTCTACAAATATCTAAACGGTTGCTGGAAAGATGGTAATTTTGAAGGTTGTTTTTCAGCCTGATCATGTCTCGAAACTAACGTCCATATAATTATTTCGAAAAAAGATCAAACAAAATTTGGTTGACATGAAATAAATAAGCTTCAAACGGATGGAGGGGGTGACGAAGGAGATGGAAACAGAAGCACGAGGGAGAACCGAGGTCCTCCCCTCGCACCGCCAGGGCCACTAATGACTCGGCTCAGGGCGTTTGCTTAGCTACTGCGTCAACCCTCCCCGCGGCTTCCGACGTGCATTGTCGTCTGAGCTAGCGGTTATTGAGCTTCGGCCCGTGGAGGCAGCCGGGCGGCCCCGCCTGCCTGCTTGTCTCTGTCACGGCCAAGCGGCAGCGCGGCGATCGGTTTGGAGCTGGGATACAGTTCGCGACATGATCATCATCTCCTCCCGCAATGGTTATTGCAAGGTTGCCACAAATTCCTTGTCCCATTCTTCCACTTATTCTGCCTGACACATCAGACGCGCTGCGCGTCGAAAAGACGTCGATCTCCTAACTTATTCCGATTATGATCATTATAAAATGGTGTATTCATTTATTCTGAAACAATGAAAAATAACTTCTGTAATATTTCAATTTACATATTCACGACAAGACATCCCCAATTACTAACTCCATAAGCAAACATAAAATGTGAATAATACCATTTTGAAAATATTCCGAGAGTCGAATCCATTTTAAATTAGGTTTATTTGTCAAGTATGTGTTATAAATTGATGTTTCATTTCATCAGCCAACCTAAAAGTTTTTGGAATACTTCAATTCTGAAGAAAGTACAGATAAACAAATTTGAATCCTATATTTAGTGAATAATATAAAATATCATTTACCACGTATTATTTATTAAATAACTAGTCATGAATTGTTTAATAAATACTTTTTAAACAATCATGCCATTTTGAGAAATTTTACCAGTGTATAACTAGTGGTGCTACAAAAGCACATAATTACTAGGGTTTTTTTGTTTCTTTTACAATTTTCAAAAATGCAGAATAAATCGAAATCACATCAGTGCTATTTTTATAAGCGTTCTTTGCTATTTTCTAGAAAAAAAATGTAATGAAAACATTTGCAGCCGTTCTTGGGAAAATATATTTTGAAACTAATTTCAAGTAAAAATTACGAAGAGAATTGAGGGAACTTATGCCAAATGTAACATTCTTACAAGCGTGACCATTTTGACATATGAGAGAAAAAACTTTAAATTTGGGTTTTTAGAAAATTATGGTGTGAAAAGTGCCTTTATTTCACACGTAAACGATTTTTCGAAAAATTGTACATAACCTTATCTTAATAGCAAACTTTGAAAGATAGATTTAATTAAAAAATACTTTCTGGAAATTATAGTTGTTTTTTCAATATTGCTGAAAGACGACGAAAAAGTTTGAACATTTGCAATTTTCAAACACACAGATTTTAAAGAAAATAATACCTACGCTATTTCCTTAAATGTGTTATTTGTTGAATCTGAGGGGAAATAATCTTAAATTGTGGATTCATTTTTTTAATGTTGAAAACGTTGAGGCTTCATGTAAAGCACTACACTCATAAATTATAATAACTGTTTTAAATTCGCATCCTTTAGTTCAGCCAGATTGATCGGAGAACATCAATGTTGAAGAAAATTGTCTGAACAGTTTTAGCGACAGCGAGGACCAAAGAAGGACGGACGGACGGACGGACCTACAAACTTTTTGACTTAATCCAGTAATGCCGTAATTTTTTGTATCAAGGACCACCAAAAAGGAATTCTGATTATAAAATAGAAGTAATGAACTACATAATTTCGAACAAGATTTATCCCCATTTTCCATATCGGAGCCCCGCAATATGTGTTTTTCTGACAAAATATCGCTACATTTCGTCGCAGCTTTACAAATATCTCCCTTTTCTACTCAATTACGTAGTACATGAGATTTTCAGACTTACTACGCTGATAATTAAATGCTTTGAAATGCTTACATTTTAGGAAAACACTCCGCAAATTATTTCAGTTATTCCACGTATTTTTAACATCGTTGTAGGAATATCAGAGTTACAAATAACAGTTGTGCCACTTATTGTAATATGAATAATAGTAATAAAAGAATTTTTAATCCTTAAATACACACAATTAACATTTTTTGCATTATTGAAATATGAAGAAACTATGATGAACATTTAAGAGTACGTTGTAAAGTCTGTTCAGATTGACCAGTGAATATTACGACTACATTCAATAGCAAAATTTGCGAGTTTAAAATGTAAGTAATTAGATATATTGGGAGACATTCCTTAACCGTAAGCTATTAAACTAAACCTCAGTATATTTAAAAACCTCAAAGTAAAGACCACACAAACTCTCCGTATTCACACTACGTTAGGGAGGGCGGTATATTTTAAACAGGAACCGAATACGGAAAATTATAGCGATAAAGGTATTTATACCGGTATAGAAATAACTTTACCTCTATCATACCTTTTTTCGGAATACCTTTAAAAATACCGGTATTTGTAGAGTTATTTTACTTTTATCTCAAGCCTACGCCGGTACAACATCCCTATTTAAAAGTATTATACCAGTATTTTTATAAGAAAATACCGATATTTTATATCGGTATTTCATAGAATCATACCAGTATTTTGGTGGATGTGGTTGGGAGTTTACCGTTGAGATTGCTCAGAGAAACAACTATTCACACTCTAGAGTTTCTAATCGAGAGGTCCTAAGTTTCTAGTCTCGACAATAGCGCATTTTCGACATAAGACATACTCTAGCTATGCCGAAAATGCTGTGTGGAAAATAATTCGGTCGGATGGTCGGTATTTCTGAACGGTAATTTTCCTTGGTTTCTCCAATCAGTGCCAGTGAATGCCGGAGTAGTACTTTATCAAACGGGCCACCGATCGCGCTTTATCGTTTCTTCCTCATCCTTTTGCTTTGAATACACACACACTTTCGCGCTCTACACAAACAGATTTCTCGGGAGACCAGTCGGAGCCTAAAGTTCGTTCCGACTGATCGTGATATATTTGGAGGGGGGAACGCCCCTGAAGCCGACTTTTAATTCGACGCTGCATTTCACGAACTAGCGGAAGAGGATCACCGGCTTCTCCGTATATATTGATGGAGTGATTGATCTATTGATGTTTCCGACAGTTTCCACGGCAACTGGCAGCCCCGTTGGTAGTGCATGTGTTATCGCGGTAGCTGGAAGTGCTCCTCCGACGCTAGACCGTGAGATCTGGCGCTGCCCTACACGTCGCCTTGCGGGGGAATTCCCCCTCCAAGAATCTGTCTCAGCCGGAACAAACTTGAAGTTATCTACATGTCTCCAGAAAAGATCGCAAGCACCGCATGATTCTATTGATAGGGTACTGCTTCCACATTCGCCTGTAATTTATCGGAAAAATCACGGAATACTACCGATCAGAGCAGCCGGTCGCTAGAATTCTCCTCAAGACAGCGATTGAATTCGACTTAGCTATTTAAGTAGTGTCGAAAATCTTGCCAACCGTCGGGACTCGAAACTACGCCACCATTGGGATTCGAACCCTGCGGCATGGAAAGTCTTGATGCAAGACGCCTCTCAAACTATATATTTCTAATACTACACAGGACTTTTGGGTACGAGAGTACCCAAATTTGGGTACGAGAGTTTTGTATGGTGTTTGATTAACTGTGTGGCATATTACGTAACGAAAGATTCAGTATTATTGGGTGGAAATAGTACAAATTTGTGTTTGAATATATTTACAGACGTAAATAAGAGGAGAGTTTCTTCAATTTTTCTACCTTTATTAAATTTTTATAATTATGCAAAATGTTTATAAACGTATTAATAACAAATGTTAAACACATTTTAAAACTTTTGTGTTACAATGAATCATTTCAAAGCAGAAGAAATTTGTGATACCAGAATCGAATAATGAAAAATATTTCCAAAAGAATCTAATCTCCGCACCAACAAATAAACTTCCGTTCTCGGATCCCCCGTATCAGTTGCCACATACTAAGAGCAGCGAGGGCAGCGCCGTTGCGCAGGCAGCTTAGCTTCCCGAAGTCAGCGTTTAGACCCACGGGCGTCTGCGGTTCGGCTACGCTTGTTTAACATTTGCCCCCAACACATCTTCCGCAATGTGTGTGTGTGCGCGCGCGCGCATTTGAAAGAGTGTGTGTGTGTGCGCGCGCACGCGCATTTGAGAGAGTGTGTGTATGTGCGCGCACGCGCGCATTTGAGAGAGTGTGTGTATGTGCGCGCGCGCGCGCATTTGAGAGAGTCTGTGTGTGTGCGCGCGCGCGCGCATTTGAGAGAGTCTGTGTGTGCGCGCGCGCGCGCATTTGAGAGAGAGTGTGTGTGTGCGCGCGCGCGCGCATTTGAGAGTGTGTGTGTGTGTGCGCGCGCGCATTTGAGAGAGTGTGTGCGTGCGCGCGCGTGCATTTGAGAGTGTGTGTGTGCGTGCGCGCGCGCGTATTTGAGAGTGTGTGTGTGCGTGCGCGCGCGCGTATTTGAGAGTGTGTTTGTGCGTGCGCGCGCGCGTATTTGAGAGTGTGTGTGTGCGTGCGCGCGCGCATTTGAGAGTGTGTGTGTGCGTGCGCGCGCGCCCATTTGAGAGTGTGTGTGTGCGTGCGCGCGCGCGCATTTGAGAGAGTGTGTGTGTGCGTGCGCGCGCGCGCATTTGAGAGAGTGTGTGTGTGCGTGCGCGCGCGCGCATTTGAGAGAGTGTGTGTGTGCAGCGCGCGCGCGCATTTGAGAGAGTGTGTGTGTGCGTGCGCGCGCGCGCATTTGAGAGAGTGTGTGTGTGCGTGCGCGCGCGCGCATTTGAGAGTGTGTGTGTGCGTGCGCGCGCGCGCATTTGAGAGTGTGTGTGTGCGTGCGCGCGCGCGCATTTGAGAGTGTGTGTGTGCGTGCGCGCGCGCGCATTTGAGAGTGTGTGTGTGCGTGCGCGCGCGCGCATTTGAGAGAGTATGTGTGCGTGCGCGCGCGCGCATTTGAGAGTGTGTGTGTGTGTGTGCGCGCGCACATTTGAGACAGTGTGTGTGTGTGTGTGCGTGTGTGTGCGCGCGCGCATTTGAGTGTGTGTGTGTGCGCGCGCGCGCATTTGAGTGTGTGTGCGCGCGCGCATTTGAGTGTGTGTGTGCGCGCGCGCATTTGAGTGTGTGTGTGCGCGCGCGCATTTGAGTGTGTGTGTGCGCGCGCGCATTTGAGTGTGTGTGTGCGCGCGCGCATTTGAGTGTGTGTGTGCGCGCGCGCATTTGAGTGTGTGTGTGCGCGCGCGCATTTGAGTGTGTGTGTGCGCGCGCGCATTTGAGTGTGTGTGTTTGCGCCCGCGCGCATTTGAGTGTGTGTGTGTGCGCCCGCGCGCATTTGAGTGTGTGTGTGCGCCCGCGCGCATTTGAGTGTGTGTGTGTGCGCCCGCGCGCATTTGAGTGTGTGTGTGTGTGTGCGCGCGCATTTGAGTGTGTGTGTGTGTGCGCGCGCGCATTTGAGTGTGTGTGTGTGTGCGCGCGCATTTGAGTGTGTGTGTTTGCGCGCATTTGAGTGTGTGTGTGTGTGCGCGCGCATTTGAGTGTGTGTGTGTGTGCGCGCGCGCATTTGAGTGTGTGTGTGTGCGCGCGCGCATTTGAGTGTGTGTGTGTGCGCGCGCGCATTTGAGTGTGTGTGTGTGTGCGCGCGCGCGCATTTGAGTGTGTGTGTGTGCGCGCGCGCATTTGAGTGTGTGTGTGTGCGCGCGCGCATTTGAGTGTGTGTGTGTGCGCGCGCGCATTTGAGTGTGTGTGTGTGTGTGCGCGCGCGCATTTGAGTGTGTGTGTGTGTGTGCGCGCGCGCATTTGAGTGTGTGTGTGTGTGTGTGTGCGCGCGCGCATTTGAGTGTGTGTGTGTGTGAGAGAGAGAGAGAGACACACACACAGACAAACAGACAGACAGAGAAAGAGAAAGAGAAAGTCATCGCTTGAATCGACGCGCGTGAGTGGGCGCGCGTGAGTGGGCGCGCGTGAGTGGGCGCGCGGGGGCGTGTGAAGCACGTGTGTGCGAGAGTGAGCGCGCATTACTTTTTTATTTATTAATAAGCATTTCGCAAAATCATTAACAAAAGAAATTTCTTTTCTTTCTGTAGATGGTGTGAGTACCATTATTTTTCATTGAAAACACCGCTATAACACTGATATAACTCTTGTGGATGTCCATACAAGTGTAGACGTCATATGAACGTATTTTACCGGTATAAGAGAATAAAGACATTTAATGGAGGTATGGAAAAATACTGGTAATCCCGTAATACCGAAAATACGGTAGAAAAATCCTAGAGTTGAAAAGTTAGAATCAGTGCACATAAGAGCAAATCCAAAATATTTAGACTCTGCCATACCAAAAATATCCTATAAATAAGACTCAAAGCATTAGTTTCGTGATCAACCATCCCATCCGGGAATTCGCTTCCGGGAATTCCCATCCGGGAATTCGCTTCTGCAAAAGATTTGGCAGTAACGCGCGTGGAAATGTAGTTAAGACAAAAGAAAAAAAAAAGCATCGATAACTCGCTGTCCATTGTAAAAGTAGATAGCAAAACGCGCGTCAAATTTTTTTTCAAAAACACGCGAATAATTTTTTTCACCATTACATATCTGTCTTTAAAGTACGTACATTCTACTTGTACACGAGAGAGAGGGAAAAGGGCGAAACTCAGAAAGCGTAATTGAGTTGAAAAAGCTCTTAACATGTACCGCTTATTTGCTTTCTTTAAAAATTTGAAACCAGTTATCTTGCGTTCGAAATGGTAATAGTTGTACGTACCCATGTGGTTTAGAAATTATATACAATGAAAGCTGACAAAATCGTCTCAAATTGTTCGCCTTCCATTAAACTATTTCATAACTTGACATGTTACGGGTAAATATTTTTCATATCATATTTGAATTGAAGTATTTTTTTCGAATTTGTCGAGATTTTGCATGTAAGAATTTCATCCTATGTTAATTTTAATTTTGTTAATTAGAATTATTTTATTATTTTCATAAAATAATTTACATTTTTCATTTTTTCAAGTAGTTGCATCTAAACCAATCGAGTATTTAAATGTCACATGGAAAACTTTACACTCTGATTTATAACAATAAGATCCAAATATGGAGAGATAAAATATATATTTGCACTTTCCTGACACGTCATCCGAATTCCTGAGCTATTTATTTCAAAGAATTCTCAATATCATTCCAATTACTCCGGTGAAAGGTTAGTATTAGGCAGGAGGGTGGGAAAGATTTTTACTGAGCGATCAGAAACTAGGTCGCGCGGTCACACTAGCGGAGCAACAGGTGTTGGTGTCGACCCCGCTCGCCTCGCACCTTCTTCGTTGGCCTTACTTCACTCTCGCTTTCGCTCGTCGTTGCTCTCACTTCTAATCCTCTCTTTCTTTATGACGAAACACTCAAGAGGACACTGTAATTGGGTTGTAACACCTAAGACTTAATTGGGGACACATATTTGAAAGGTTTTAGGAATTTCTGGACATTTTTCTAGATACTAGGACTGCTTTAACTCTTTCACTGAAAGAGTCTTATCCCACAAAATATTTAATTACAAGAATATAACTATAATTGTTTCAATTGAGAGGAAATTGTTTTGAAATTCAAGACGCACATACTAACATTAATGGCATACGTTCAAGGACTATGAAAAAATGTTTCCGTAATATATTCCCTTTCTTCAAATCATGGACCAAAATTGTATTGAATACCGGTAAAAATACCGTAGAAGTGACTAATACAGTAAAGTACTGGTATTATATTCCCGGAATTCCCATAACATGTCAAATTGCCAAATGGTTATTTGTGGTTAAGGCAGGCTATTTAGGATGATTTTGTCAGCGTTCATAATTTCTAAATCACATTCGTACTTACAACTACAAACACTTCGAACGCATGATAACGGGTTTCAAATTTGTGAAGAAAACAAATAATCAGTAAGTGTTAAGAGCTTTTTCAACTCAATTACGCTTTCTGAGTTTCGCCCTTTTCCCTCTCTCTCGTGTACAAGTATAATATACGTAGTTTAAAGAAAGTTATGTAATGCTGAAAAAAATTGTAGCCCAAGTTTTGACGCACGTTTTGCTTTCTACTTCTACAATGGACAGCGATTTATCGGTGTTTTTTTTTTCTTTTGTCTTAACTACATTTCCACGCGCGTTACTTCCAAATCTTTTGCAGAAGCGAATTCCCGGGTACTTAATTGGGATGATTGATCACACACTTTAATTGCTTGGAGGGTTATTTATAGGATATTTTTGGGAGGGAGTAAATATTTGGGATTTGCTCTTATGTGGACTGTTTCTAACTTTCCAACTCTGGGTCATTTCTACAAACTTATTTACACTGTTCAGAGGTGATAGTTGGCTATTGAATGTGGGAGTTTGTGGCGTGCGTCGTCGGCACATAGTGCTACTTTTGGTCAGCTTCCGACTGGATGTTGTAGCAGAAAATATTAAATAATTTGAGAGAGTAGAGCTGACCCTTGTGGTCAGGTGGAATTTGGAAAACGCAACTTGAGTGGCAGTATACTATTGAATTTCAGTTAGGGTCTCAGTGCAAAGTTGTGAACGGAAAGTCATTAGAGACGAAATTCACAGAACGTTAGCAGACTAGTTAGAGAAACTCCCATACTTAGCATTCCAGATAGTAAATGGAAATAGACCAGAAACATTATCTCTCACAAAAGTGTATAATTCTAAATTTTAATTAGTACTGGTCACAATAATGATTGTTATCCAAGAGTTTTATTAATAGGTATATAGTTGGGAAGTCGTTCTAATCTTTATCACTTTTACATTTTATTTTCACATGTCCATTGATTTTTTTAAACTTAAGACAAGTGCGCGTAATACTAGCGGCGTTCATCTGGATGTTTCGGCAGGAGTATTTGCAATTTAAGCATCCCAGACTTGTATCATGCGCTAGCCTCCTTCTTCACATGCATTAAAACTCAAGGAAGATTAAACTCTCGACTTGGTGGAAGTAATCTCAGTCATTTTCTCGGCGGCCGTTGAATCTGCTCCTTCGCTACACGCCCAACTTCATTTGATTGGTTCTGACAAAGTAACCTGAGTAACCTAAGTGACAAAACTATCCTTTGTAAATTCATTTACTATTGTGATGTCTTACTGAGTTTACGAACGTAGGAAGAAGATGGTCTTCTAATCTTCGTGTTTATCCGCATATTTCCTCAATATTTACAGTTAATAAGGCCTGTAAATATTGGCACTAATTTGAAAAGGCGGCTGAGTAGACTTCAGGAACACTCTGAAGCTATGCTGAATTTTTAATCCGGGTCCCTCAGGTTAGGAAACTTGTGTCCAGGCTATTGTAATATAATGAATTATACGAATGATATAAATTTTTAAGTAACTAATATTGAAATTTAGGTAGACTCGAATGATCAGAGCTGTCGATGCGACTCAAAATAAACAAAAACTATAGAACGAGTGTAGTAGCGTTGCAAACCGTCGGAGATCAGAGATGTTCAGCATTTTTAGCTACCGCTATATATATTTTGATCGATTAATTGATTAGTGATTAGATTATTTATCGCAGGATCTTCTCCCGCTGGTTGGGAGATACGGTGCCGACCTCCCCGTCGTATTGCGGGGTTTCCCAATCCGGATAGCTCCCTCCAGCGAGGCACCGTCCCAGCCTTGACTAGCTCCAAACTCTAGGTTGGTCTCCTGAAATGTGTAGTAATTTAACGCATGTACGTGTATGTGTAAGTGTGGGTAAGGAGGAGCTGAGGAGAGGGCAAGGAAGTGGACGGAAAGATCGAGCGCGGTCCTTGGCCCATTTGTTAGGGAACTGCTCCGGCATTCGTCTGGTATTTATGGGATAAACCAAGGAAAACTACTGAACAGAGCAACCTGCCGCTAGAATTATCTTCCAGACAGCGGCTGAATTCGATCTAGCTACGTAGCTATTGTTGAAAATCCTTCAACCGTCGGGACTTGAACCCGAGGACCTCCCGGTCACAGACACTGCAGCCAAATTAACTGATGCTCTGAGCCGGAAAGCATTTTGGCTCCCTCGTCAGATAAAAACATTCAGCGTAGGTTGTATTTCGTATTTTTAGAATATACCATTTATACTTATAAATGGTGCATCCCTTACCGACTGCCATCACCCTTTTTAATCGATCCGTTAACTCTCCTGCCCCCCTTCACGCTTACAACTCAAACGTCCATTCCCAGAATATCAAAAACTACTGACGTCCGTGGCAACATCCTCCCTGAACAATTAATCTCCAAAAAATGTAAAAATAAAGCAGCTATCTACAGTGTTTGTTAGCTACAGATTTGCCAGCCTTTCGTACGGACGTGTCATTCCGATCTCATCCCGATTACCTTTGTAACAGCAAAGTTAGAAGCTGGCTTAACTTCATTATTCATAAAATGTTATTTATCTCATATTTGAATTTAAGCAAGTACGGTATTGTTTGATGATTACATTTATTATTACAGAACAGAAGTTCTTAAACTTTGTTTAATATTCCAATAAGACGAAATACTACAATTATTTTCGTAATTATTTTAATATTAGTATTGGTCGGGGTTCCGCTGTACCGGACGCTGTATTAGGTGGAAATAAGTATTAACAGTGGTTAAGTGAATGCAGAACATGCAGAATAGTGTCCTTCAGCCCCCTACCTCTCTCCTCGCTACGTGCCTGGCGGAGAACCAACGGTTTTTCATGCCTGTGTTCTCTCATTGCTGAGATTTAGTTGTATTTCAGTGAACAGCAGGCCTGCTATAAACACGTACGCGTGAATACTTCTGTCGTATCTGACTTCCAGTTAAGAGAAGAAAATTGTGATGTAATTATGACTTCTTATTCTTCTTCAATTAGCTCTACAACCCTTTGTGGGTCTTGGCAATTTCAATTAAGTCATTGCATGTTTTCCTCTCCTCTCTAATCACTCTTCAATCTTTTTCGCCCAACACCCTTAAATCTTGGTACACGTCATCCATTCACCGAGATTTTGGTCTTCCTCTCTTTCTTGTACCTGTTGTCACCCACTTCATTATCTTTTTGGGACTCTGTTTACATGCATTTTTTGAATATGACGCAGACATCTAATTATTTGAGCTTTAATAAATCTGATGATATCCTCCTCTTTTATTAAGTTCTCTATTTCATGGTTAGTTCTTATGTTTCCATACATTAACAATAACTTGTATTGGCCCATATATTTTACTTATGATCTGCCTCTCAAATATTCTTGGATATTTTTTGTTATCGTCACTTAATGTCCGCGTTTCTTCTGCATATGTAACAATAGGACGGACGGATAAAGGTCTTATATTTTCTCACTTTTATATCTCTTGTTAATTTTTTTCGATTTTATCAGATTTAAATTAGAAACAATTGGGTGTTGTTAAGTCGTCTCAATTAATGTAATTAACCGTTTGGGATACCTACTTCCTCCAATCTTTCTATTAATTTAGCGCGATTAATTCTATTTAAAGCTTACTTAAAATTAATTATATTAATGTTTATTCTATTTAATGTTTAAAGCTATAAACAATATGTGCAGTTCTACATTGTGTGCTCATAGCACTTCCCAAATATTTGTCGCATGACAAATATATCATCTGTTGACCATCTATTCGTTCTAAATCCATTTTGGTATTCTCCTATTATACCTTCTACATATCTTGTCAATATATGATCACAACTGCTGCAAGGATTATATAAGTAATGTTAACATGTCCTCTAAATTAAGCTTCAACAGTATCAGACAACTGAATTTATTTATGCATCAGCTATTAGAATACACCTTTTATCAATCTACAGCATCATCATCTTTTTCGCAACGTTTCGGAGTTTTCCATGACTCCATCTTCAGGCTTTATACAACACAATACATAATGTCAATAATTCTAATAACACCAACAACACATTCAATCATTAACAAATTATAGACATACAAAAAAATTCCGTATAAAACACACTAATTACAAACAAATCTCGCTATATTCCTTATGTAGAAAACTGTACAATAAGTAATTCAAATATCATCTTCTAAAACCATTATTATGAGTCACAGACGGACAGACAAACGGGTAGACGGGTAGGCAGACAATCAAAATCGATTTTCTGAAGCATTACATAACTTTCCCTATACTACGTATATTACTACGTATAATACGTACGTATACTGGAAAATAATATACTACATACATTAGTCCGTGTAATACGTACGTATGCGGGAAAGTAATAAGTGTGGTAAGACAAAATTTTAAGCTAGTTCGTCACATTGTATAGCGGGTAGCCTATCTGAGCTTTCAAGGGTCTGTTTTCATTGTCCACAACGAGAAAAGTCGGTGATGCCACCACCATACATTACAATCTCATAGGTTACAAAGTCTCTCCTTTCAATTAAATGGTACATTCAACTATATAAAAGTAATGTTAACGTACTTTCGTGTGCATTCTTAAGGCGATATATTGGATGTCCTGTAGTTCTGAATGTTCAATTTATGTGAGATTATCTTTTCTTTCCTGTACGTATAAGGTGCTGCAAGCAGTTACAAATAATTAAATATTCAATAAAGAATTTTTAATTATAGTCATTTATGTTACTAATCCTCTCCCTGTAACACATCTATACATTAATATTAGAAGAAATAAGTCTACCAGAAAAAGTTTGTCAGGTAAGAATGATCAACCTAATTAAATCTCGTAATTAAAATTATTCATTGATTAAAATCGGTTCATTATTTTTTTGATAGTTCAAACATTATTAACACGATAAATACTAATACACCAATTTAAATGTGTAATTAACACAGAATTTTGTCAAGAGATCATTTCGCACAAAACACTCGTCAATTTCCTAACTCAAAAACATAGATTTCTAATTCTCATTAACTGTTCACTGTCTTCACAACGTAAGGGATCACATACTACCGAAAAAGGCTTTCTCGGCAGAGAGCTTGATCCTCACCGGCGAGGATAACAAACGACTGCACGAACTCCATCAAGCGGCGGTGCGGGCGGCCGGACTCATAGTTCCTAACATTGGTTGTTCTGACCAGATGCAGGTACGGACGCCACACTGCAAAACCAGTCCCTCCTATTGACTATTTTGGGTCGTAGCTTGGCAACGGATCTCCCATTACGGTGACAAAAACATTTTGTCCTATCAATACAGTTAATGTTGTATCTCACGATATAACATGTACTGAGCATTCGAAACTAATGACAATAATCACCACATACATCAAAATTCTATGTAAGAAATTAACAATGTGCGTATACAATAATTCGAACCTTTTTCCTTTTTGTTTACAGCAGCTTCACTTGTTACGCAAAACAAGCCCTGTTTGAAAATTAATTCAATTCTGCTTGAGATTTCGAAAATTCTAGGAATGTCGGCAGTATCTGAATTCCATTTGTGCAATCGGTGTCATTACTCAATTAATACACAATATAGTTACTTTGATAATGCAAGGAATACTTATAATCACCATTATGAAGATATAAGCAAATAAATGACGCGTTTGGAGTTTTTAAACCAACACGTTATCCGAGATTTACAACCATTCAAAATATTTCTTTGTGACATTCAAAACTTCCATACCATCTTCCTTCAGGAAACTGGTGATGTTGAACAGCACACACTTACTTTCATTTTATGTAACTAATTAGCAACTAATTAGGAACTTTTGTGTAACTAATTAGCCAGTTCAACGAAAATGAAACAAGCACCATTGCTGAGCATCAATTTCCTGTATCCAATCTTTTATGAAAATCATGTTTTTAAAACTGTCTATTTCATGCAAATTTTCACAAAAATTAATCGTGTTTGAAGAAATTTTATACATATTTATTTCATAGGAAAATGAATTATCCCGTTTTTTTAAAATCAGGATCTGAAGAAACAAGTTTTTTTTCAAAAATCACTTAGTTTTGCAGCAGCATTACAATTCTATATTAATACTAGGTACCTAGTAACATAAGAATATATAAGAAAGTAAAAATAAGATAAGTAAAGAATTGATTTTCTTGGAGTAGTATTTATCCACTATCTTTAGCTAGAACTCATTTCTTTCGATTGCAACTGATAATGAACTGTAAAATCCTTAATGGACGTCTACCGTTAATAGTGACTTATTGTGTCTCTGGATGTTTTAAGTGAATATAACAGAATATTATTACGAATTAGTTATTTATGATACATGTGGTAAAAGCGGCAAATTATTTTGTGAGTTTTATTTTGAAACACGTGGCCGATGAGCCAAGTGGCGCAATTCTATTAGCAAAATAAAATAACTTTAAACGTGTGTCATACAATATTTGTAGAAATACTTAGTCACTTTCATTTTATTCTAATTAAAATATACATATCACATACTATTATATTACGGCACATCAATAGCTGATATAGCCAGACAAAAGTATTTTGTTTACTTTGTTGCATTCAGATGTATCTGAACAATTTAACATCGTCTTTTTTAGCACTAGTGCTAAAATGTGTTCATTTAGCACGCTTTGCATGGCTTAAAAGTAACCGCTTTTATTTGTAGCTGTCTAAAAAATATTTTATACCTAAAGAAGAAGATGATTTTGTATAGAAATTTTGTTTTGGCAAGGTATAGTGCACCAGGAAAGTCTCTCCGCACTGAGCCGAGTTAGAGCCTCTTATAAAAATTGCATGCATGTTGGTAGCAAGCAGATCACTTAGAACAAGTGACGGGAACAACACTTCCAGTATCTGTTATGATTGTGGTGAGTATGGTATTTACGTTTTCTTTTATTATAAGCTACAGCTCGTCCTACCAACAAAATGTCTGTTCCTAGCGCTCTCACCAGCATGATGTTACTGGGGAGAGACATTCCGGTCGCGCTGTAGTATTGTCAAATTGTTTCACTGTCAATATTCTAGCTCGTGCAAAATGTTAAAATATAACACTTCATAGTTTTGTGATCTTTATTTCCTTAAGTAATGTTTGTGTTATTTAATACTATACCAAACCGTAAAGCAGCAAGCTCAGCGGTCAAAGGAACTTTCTGAAAAGGATGTCTTTTCACTTCCACGTACACGTTGTAACGTCACACCCTCCGTGGACGGACATGAATAACCCCACACTCGATCTTAATAATTAACTATTCGGCGTGAAGCGAATGACGTGGGCATTTCACGCGATTTCAGACCTGCTCCGACTCGGCCTACGCTCTCCCCTTGCGCCACCGCCGTCTTTACAACAGAGCGCGGGCGGATATTTTAATGACCTCCTGCGGTGTGTGACCGCGTGCAACAGACGGTCTGTTTTTTGCAAAACCGGAGCACAATCATCGCATGTTCACGCTGCGTCGAGGTGCCACCAAAAAGTGTCTGTAGAGTCAAACGACCGCCACCTTGCATTTTTTAAGATCGACCTGCCCTGCCCGGTGCAAGCGGTCGAAACAAATGTCTTCCATTAACAAGGGAAGAGCCAAAAGACGCCACCACGCAGCAGCCGCAGGGTGGGGTCGCACTCGATACCGCGCGGGGGTCACGGTCATAGCTTATTCTTAAAACGAGCGCAGGTGTACTCTAAAAGACACCGCGACTTTTCATTAACACACGTGCGAAGTAAGACCGTTCGACCCCCCGCCCCCAATAAAAGTGCATGCTAGCGATTCTTAACGGGCACCGGCGAACACCGGTGCGTACCGTTACACCAATTTTTAAGGGCGAGAAAATCCTTCGTACGCCTTTCTTCAGAGGGGAGTAAAGCTGGCTGTCCCATGTCAGTAGATTAACTTGCATGTAAAAGATCCTCAAGCCTGAATGACGCATCTGAGCTAAATTCAAATCGCCTGTTCTTCGCCCAAGAAATACCTCCTTCTTCCAAAGTGGTTGAAAGGAGCGTAGCGAAATTTGCGTGGTCAGTCACCGCTCCCAATAGCTGATTTTAAGCAGTGGGGGTGAGGTACTCGGATCAGAGAAGGAGATTGAAGCCTTCGTTCTATCGCGTGCGAATCTCTCAAATCACTCTTGGTCTCGAACTCTGACTTGCAATGACTAGTTTTGTGCATCTCGAGCACGCACCTAGAACTTGACTTGAACTTCCAAATTTACATCTCAAAGATGCACTTGTAATGTATTGCGTTCTACGTTGAACTCGCAATGAATTGCAGTACTGACTTACACTAGTATGAACTAGCAGTTAAATTTCGGCACTAGAGTCGTGCTTAGAACTCATGAGCGCATCTTAAATTGTCCTCCCATCGGCACTTTCACTGCGGTCCCGCCTGATTCAGGAATCGAACTCAGTCTAACACCACGTTAACGCGACATCCCCGACACCACAGCGGGTCCTCTGGCCGTGCGTCGTCGTCCGGTGTCCGGTGTCCGGTGTCCGGTGTCCGGTGTCCGGTGTCCGGTGTCCGGTGTCCGGTGTCCGGTGTCCGGTGTCCGGTGTCCGGTGTCCGGTGTCCGGTGTCCGGTGTCCGGTGTCCGGTGTCCGGTGTCCGGTGTCCGGTGTCCGGTGTCCGGTGTCCGGTGTCCGGCCTGGGTGAACGAGAAAGCCACGACTGATGGGTGCCGTTGTCTGCCGTCATCAAGCAACACCGCCACGGGAGGCTGTGATCGAGCCGAGGACCGCGTGGGGCGTGCCCGCTTCCCCCACCGCCCGCTGCTCTGCGGGCTCTGCCGGCGCCCAGCCGTTCAGGAAGAACTCACCACGCCATTGCACAGTAAGAACTTTGTGAATGACCCTTAATCGGGCCCCCGTCTGCTTCATCCCCCGCTGAGAGGCGAAAAGACTGTTAAACGAAGGAAGCTGACCCACCAATACGGCATTTTATTTGTAGGGCAAATTTTTTTGTAGTCACTCCAATTAACTAGTAATCCGCAAGAACTAAATCATAAATTATAATAATTATAATCATTTTCAAGCTCATCATCATCATTTAAATTTTAATTAAATATATTGTGAAATTTATTGTGTGTTTTACTGAACATCTGATCCCGGATCCAAAGTCATCTCTGCAGGTTACACCGTACATATATATGGAGTGTAAAGAAAGTTATGTAACGCAGCAAAATATCGATTTCGAGATTTCAACGCATACTCGTTTTGGAAGCCGTATTACTCCAAAACTCTGGATGCCTTCTTGTCCGTCTGTAGTCCATTTGTGAGCAACACTAGCGCCTGAATTATTTATAGAATTTGTTCCAAAATGAATATTCTCCTGTCGAATATTCGGCCCGACTTAAAATTTTATCAAACATTCCTTAAATTATGGGAGTATAGTAGAATCTCGATATCTCGAAGCACCTCTCGAGTGAAATATTTCTTCGACATATCAAATATTCGAGATAGCTAGAAAATATTTTCTTTAAAAAGCATGAACCTTTTTAAAAAGGAACGGTTAAAAATTATTGTTAAATCATAAAATTGATGTTCATTATAATAACCAATTATTCCCAGATACAAAATTTTGTGAAACAAATCTTAAAGATACTAAATTGTTTTAATTTATTTAAATTATTTTAAATAAATTATTTTAAAAATAACTATATTTAAGTCAGCCACACATGGTACTGCTGAAGTTTTGAATTCAAGAATTTAGAGACTAAAAAATAAATATATTTTATACTTCATGTTTTCCTTTAGTAACTGTTCCAAAAATTTCTTGTAAATTCACAACACTAAAAATATCCTCACCAACTGAAATCTTACCCTGAATATACCACCGAAAAGTCTCTAATTCCTTGAGAGCCTGTGGGGCAGGAGGTGGTTAAGAATCATGCATCTCTTCTTTTTCACTTTCCCGTATACGTACGTATATACGGGGTAATATACGTAGTATACGTCTATAGAAATATAGGTAGTATAGGGAAAGTCACGTAATGCTGCGGAAAATCAATTTCAAGATTTCAACGGAAATACACGTTTTGGGGTCCCCTAATACCGAAAAATGGTTCTTTTCAAAACACCACTAGCGCCTAAACTTTGCGTAGGATTTCTTCCAAATTGAAGAAATTCCTGTGCACCTGGCTCGACTCAAATCATGAAGATTTTGAAAAACTTTCTTTAAAATTTTGGGAGTACCTTACAAGAACCCCCGGATATTTTAAATTTTTTCAGAAAAAAGGCTCCATGTTTTTTAAAATTTCTTGTAAGAATAGAGTAACATACACTTATAAAGGTGACATAGGTCCAATTCTCACGGTTAACTCTGAGTTTTCGAAACTTTCAAAAATTTCAATTTTTTCGGCATCTTCCTACAACTACAAAATTGAAGATAAAGATTTTTCTTTCAAATTATATTTGTTGTCCATAGTAAGTTATTTCATTAAGATAACGAACTATTTTTGAAAATTTTAATTTTCGTGCAATATCGCGAAAAATATGCAATTAAAAAAAATAACATAACCAAGATTTTCTCAAAAACGGCTCCAAACTTTTTCTTCAAACTTTTCGTAGGAATAGTGCTAAATTCACTCTATAAGATCACATAAACACCATATTGCTCTATCTTTTTGTTTTTTCAAAAATTATAAAAATGTAATTTGTCTTCACTCTCATGTCGTTAATATTTATACTAGCGCAAATTTTTTCACATCATTATAGTTATGAGTACATTTTCTTTAGACATTGTCAGATAAATTTTCTCAAAAACTCAGCTGTTTTCTGTGGAAACTATCTCAAAATTCCGAATTTTCAGAAACGCTCAAACGCCATTTTTTTAAAAACGACTCCAAACTATTACTTCAAACTTTTCGAACGGATAGTGCTAATTGCACTCTTTAATATAAGATAAAGTTCATTTCGGGATATTACTTTGTTTTCAAAAATTACACAAATGTAATTAGTTTGAAATATTTCTCACGCCTTAAATATGTATAATTCCAGCAATTTGTCAACACTATTGCATATCCGTCTTGAAATTACTTCATATGAAGATTTTAAAATTCAATAGTTTTCTGTGAAAAAATGTTCATATTTCGAATTTACAGTAACGCTCAAACGCTATTTTCTTAAAAACGGCTCCAATTTTTTGAAAGTAAATTGCCATTTATGAAGAGGTTTTACTGTTCATTAATATTCTTAAAATAATATTTCTTTTATATTATTAGAATACCGGAAAATTAAGAAAATTTCCAAAAAATGTACTTTGAGCGGCGATAGATGATAGCTGGCAAGAGTATGTGGCAAGTCCGAATAGCTAGAAGAGATTAAAAGAAATAGAAAACTAATACGGGAAAGTCTGTAGCGTTCTGTAGCTCCACTTGTTCCTTCTTATTCTGCCGAGTCTTCTTGTTTTGCTACCATCATGGAATCTAAAATTTATTTGTCTGTAGGATTGTCTGATAAGGTGAGTTCTGCAACGACATTAATGAAAATGTCATAGTCGTCTTTGCATGATACCAAATTTAGGAATTCTTGCCACTCGTCAGGGACAGAAATGTTCATGTCCTGCTCTTTCTTCTGCGGCAAATCGTGTTGACATAATGTGGAGTTCTGGAAACAGTTTGAGATTATTTGTGATTTCACATGTGACAATTTGTTTTGCATCCACACAATAGCGTTAAGTAAATAAGTGTCAGTTAACTGGTTTCATGATTCGAAACTTCTCAATACTCTTTGTAGATCTTTGTTATCTTTTCCTGTAGAAATTCTTGAAGTTTTTAATGACATCCTGATCCATAGGCTACAGTTTCGAAGTAATATTCGGTGGGAAGTGAATAAGTTGAACTGCTTTTAAATTCTCAGTGGATTTGCGGTGAGCGGGACAATTGTCGACAAAAATAATAATTTTCCTATTCGATCTATGGAATTTTGAGTCCATATCGCTTAGCCGAGATTTAAAAATAGAACATGACATCCACAACTCCTTGTTATGTTTGTATTCTACAGGCAGGGATTTCAATCCTGAAAAGTAGAGCGTTACATTGGTTGCCCACTCGCCTGACCGCTGTGGTGTGCGGATCGTGCCCGCAGCTCCGTAGTGTCTTATCTTGCTCGCCCGCGAGGGCGCCAAGATAAAGAAAAGTCTAGCGATAATAACCAGTGCGCATTAGCTCTAAGTGAACAGTTACAGATGTAAATCATAACGGTGTTTCATCCTCTTCATATTCAAATCAACCTAACAAAAGACAACCTATACTAAAACTCAGTCGATTACCGAAGTACTTTCGGGTAGGATCAGTAGCATGTAGTGCGATTGGATGCTACTGACACCCAGAAAGCTGTTTACTTCAAGAAATGTCATCCTAAGAATCAACAGGCAGCGACAGCAACGGAATGGATCATGATTCATCTGCTCCCGTCAACCTGACGCAGAATGTATGGCAAATATACACACCAGCTCGGTCAAAAAGACCGAACCCTGACGTCCTCGACCCTGATGCTAATAGAAGGGTAAGGCAAAAGACAGCGTCTTGCGATAGTAATACTAGTGTATATACAGTTCCCACCAAGAATCAATTCAGTGCTCTGGATATAGAAGGCACAACAGAAAACAATGAGGAAACCCTTCCAAAAACCACTGTACCTACAATTTTCGTGCCAAATGTGAATAATGTTCCAGCCATGATCAAGTTTTTAAAGGAAGCCTTAAAAACAGAAGATTTCGAAATAAAATCTCTAGCAAACGACAAAATTAAAATAACGCCGAAAACTCCAAACACCCACAGGGAAATAATAAAACATTTATCAGCCAACAGTCACGTATACTATACATACCAGTTGAAACAAGAACGTGCGTATAGAGTTGTCTTGCGACACATACATCATACGGTAGATGTAAAAGATATCAAGGCTGCGCTTCTGGAAAAGGACCACAAAATTAGAAACCTTATAAATGTCCGCCATAGACTAACTAAATCACCTCTGCCTCTATTTTTTGAAGACCTTGAGCCCAAACCTAACAACAAAGAAGTGTTCAAAATTAACCGACTGTTAAATTGTGTTGTTGCTTTCGAACCACCACGCCTGAAACGCGAGATAGTACAATGCAAAAACTGTCAGAGATATGAACATACCAGGTCGCACTGTGCATACCCGTATAGGTGTGTTAAATGTGGAAAAGAACGTGACCCAGATAAGTGTTTAAAAGAAAAGCAAAGTCAACCGACTTGTGCTCTGTGTGAAGGCTATCATCCCGCCAACTACAAAGGTTGCCAAGGATACCAAGAAATACTAAAAAGGAAAGGGTACAACAACTCAAGTAAACACAGAATGTTTCAACAAGAGATGCATGTGCAGAAACAAAACAGCAACATTGAAACTACTTATTCTCACGAAAACTCAAGAAGCAGACATGTACATGCAGGAACATGGGCCGATGTTGCGCGATCAAAGCCTGTAGAAAGACATCAACACAACGACGATAGCCATTCCATTATGAATATTATACAGCAATCCTTTGAGATATTTGAAAACATACTAATGCAGCAAAGTCAACAAATAAATTCTCTAATTAACCTCATAACGTCGCTTGTCTCCAAAGTATCTAATGCCTAAATTCCTTCGCATTGCAGCTTGGAACGCCAACGGCTTGGCAAATCATCGCCAAGAAATCGAAATATTTCTCAACGAAAACAAAATAGACATGCTACTCATCTCTGAATCTCACTTCACAGAAAGAAGCTACTTTAAACTGAAGAACTACACTTTATAAGATTCTAAACACCCTAGTGGCAATGCCCATGGTGGCACAGCAATATTAATAAAAAGCACTATTAAACATCAAGAACAGGAAGCTGTACAGGAACAGGATATTCAAGCAACGACTGTACAAATTATGGACCGGAGTGGACCAATTACCATCAGTGCCATTTACTGCCCTCCAAGATTCAAAATAGACAAACAACGATTTGAAACCTATTTTAAGTCTCTAGGAAATAGGTACATGGTGGGAGGAGACTACAATGCCAAACACACGCAATGGGGATCCAGGCTCATCACCCCAAGAGGGAGAGAACTGCTGAAAGCAGTTACCTCACTTCAGCTAGAAACCATTTCTACAGGAGAACCTACCTACTGGCCTACCGACCTAACCAAAACTCCAGATGTAATTGATATATTTATAACAAAAGGAATCCCATCCACTAACTGTATCATAGAATCTTCCCACGAACTGTCCTCAGACCACACTCCAATAATTATCACAGTGGGCAACAAAATTATTCTACAATCCTCTCCCGCGTCACTAACGAACAGAAAGACAAACTGGAACTTGTATAGAAAACATATCTATGAAAACAAACATCCGATTACCACTAAAATCAGCTGACCACATAGACGAAGTGACTGAGTATATAATACAAAATATTCAAGAAGCAGCTTGGACCGCTACACCGCAACTTCAATACACCCAAGGCTGCGTGAAATATCCAAAAGTTCTTTTGAACAAAATAGCCGAGAAAAGAAGACTAAGAAGAATCTGGCATACTTCAAAATATCCTGAAGACCGTACCAACTACAACAGAGCAACTAGGCAATTAAAATGCCTCCTAAACGAATTCAACAACAACAGGTTTCAAGATTTCATAACCAACCTTACCCCAACAGAAGATAGCAATTACTCCTTATTTAAAGCCACAGGGAAGCTAAAAAAACGACCAAATCAAATCCCCCAATCAGGGACGAAAACAAGTGTTGGGCAAGAAACCCCACAGAGAAAGCGTCTACCTTTGCCAAATTCTTTGCTAATGTATTCCAGACTCATCCCAATATAAATACTAACCAAGAGCAAGAAATCAGATTATCTTAACTCCCCAAACCAAATGACTCTTCCAATCCCGCACTTCACTCCCAGAGAAATTACCAAAACCATAAACGCCTTATTAAACAAAAAAGCTCCTGGCTATGACTTAATCACAACACCTCTTCTCAAAGAACAACCACGAAAAGGCAAGACTATAATTACTGCATTATTCAACAGTATTATAAGAACAGGGCACTACCCGGAGCAATGGAAAGTAGCCCAAATTCAAGTTTTTCTCAAGGCTGGGAAACCTTCACATGAACCCTCCTCCTACCGTCCCATCAGTATACTTCCTATTCTATCCAAAGTATTTGAGAAACTTCTTCTATCAAGAATACGTCCTCACATAGCAACCAATAACCTAGTCCCTGATCATCAATTTGGTTTTAGACAACAGCATTCTACCGTCGAACAAGTTAATAGAATCACCAACTACATTGAGAATTGCTTCCAAGAAACGAAATACTGTTCAGCCGTCTTTCTAGATATTGCCCAAGCATTTGACAAAGTCTGGCACGATGGACTCTTATTTAAACTGAAGAATTTTCTGCCATATCCCTTCTTCAACATTATCAGATCTTTTCTATCCCATCGCACCTTCCAAATCAAATATGAAAATGAATTTTCTGAATTCCATCCAATCAAGGCCGAAGTACCACAAGGTAGTGAACTCGGCCCTATCCTATACCAGCTCTATACTACCGATATACCAAAATCAGATAAAACAACCATAGCCACTTTTGCAGATGATACGGCCATATTAGCTTCGGATGAGGACCCTAATGTCGCATCAAGACATTTACAAGAACATCTCACAATGATTGAAGATTGGGCCAAAAAGTGGAAAATAAAAATCAACGAAAATAAATCAGTCCATATAACCTTTACCCTGAGAAAAACAAATGCCCTACTGTCTACATCAACAACAATCCAATAGTACAGATGGAAAGTGTAAAATACTTGGGAATACATCTAGACAAACGGCTAACATGGAAGCTTCACATCTTAGCCAAAAAAAAGCACCTACAACTTCAAATAAGAAAACTGTACTGGATACTAGGTTGCCACTCAAAACTATCACTGGAAAACAAAATGTTGATTTATAAAGCTATCATACTCCCAATATGGACTTACGGCATCCAGATCTGGGGCACAGCAAGCAAGAGTAATCTCTCGATCATCCAGAGATTTCAATCCAAGACCCTAAGAATGATCGCGGCAGCACCATGGTTCATTACAAATGCAGCACTGCACAAGGACTTAAAAATGCCCACTGTCTTGGAAAGAATAGAATTTATCAGCTCAAACTATCTCCAGCGCCTTGAAAACCATCCAAACCACCTAGCCCTCAACATCCTAGACAATAGTGCAGCTATCCATCGACTAACCAGAACCTCACCCCTACAACTCTCATATAGACTCTCAACAAATAACTGAAACATTACCCTCAGCTAATAAACTATCCCACTTGCAGCCAACCGAAAATAATACTTGCTTTTTGTTATAGTATGAAGAAGTAGATGAAGAGTACCGATGGGATACCTTCAGTGGAAATCATTGTCATAACAATTCTACATCATATTTACTTATTATTTTGTAAAAAAATAGATTGTAAATTTTTTGTTATAAATAAAAAAAACATTGGTTGCCCGGCGTGAAAGATGGACGCGGAAGGCTAGCTGATCTTGGAGCTGAGTAGTTTAAGAGCCACGCCCGTTAGGAGTGCAGATTTTTTGGATCCCAGTGGACGCCGGCTTGTCTTGTCCAGCCTCTAGTTGTCACGTGGAAGTATGCAAACCTCCCCACCTCGATCATCAGTGATCAGTTGGGGGTGAGGGTGAGACGGCGGGTGCAGAACGGGCTGACTCGCTCACGCCGGTGGCTTTTGCCCTTGAAAACATAGCGTTGTGCGCAAAATTCACGCCCAGGAGGAAACGCATTCGCGCGTAGCACGGGTGACGAAAGCCCCATGAGTGGCGCGGTAGAGGCGTGCACTCGAGGTGGGGCCTCTCTGGTAAATGTGGTGTATCCACAGGACTGTATGATCGTGGTTGACGATCTGGAAATACCTGAACGTGTGTACGGAGTAGATTGAAAATAATGTGCAAATAATGCATTGAATCTGCGAATAAGGTATGCAAACTTCCGCGTCTTCCTTCCACGCCGGACAGCCAACGTGACGCCACAAAAACATATTCACTAAAACCATCAATGTTATCTTACTTTTACTTCTCTTACCACCTTGACATTTTCACCCTTAGTGTTTTCTCAGGTAAACATTTGAAAAATAGTCCGCTTTCATCAGCATGAAACACTTCTGGTGTGTATTGTAGTTCTATAGCAATCCAGATAGGATTTTGCGTTGATAGTTTTCACAATCTTGCTTATCCATACTTTTTCCCTCGCCAGTTACAATTATCTGTACAATTCCATTCCGGTCTTTTAAGTTTTCCAGCCAATCTGCTCTAGCTTCAAAACACTTAATTTCTAATTTTCGATCATGTGATTCCGCCTTTTCCTTAATTGATGAACGGTGAATTGGAATTTTCTTGTCCCTAGCGCACTTCATTCACTGCAATAATGATGATCTTTCCAGATTCGGAGAACTTGAGTATTTTATTATTTTTCCTTGAGGTTTAAAACTTGATTCCACCACTGCGAGATGAATATTTTTGTCTTTTAAAATAGTTTCAACGAACTTGCAGCAATACCAAAATCATCTACAATTATTTTTTTCTTTCTAACCCCTTTCTCAAGTTATTATTTTAAAACTATTTATTTGAGCACACGATTGTCCAACTCCGTGATCCCTAGCACTAGGGTTTTACAAAAGATACTGCATCCCAAAGAGCTTGCACACGACACCATAAAGCTGATGAGCTAGCCTTGGGAGCAAATTAAAATTCACTTGTTAAGGCATTCAGAACAGATGGCTACAGCGCAGAGCGTTGTCAATGTTCAAGGTCAGTATTCCGTAGGAAATGGCTAAGAGGGTCTGAATTTTGAGGCATGAAAACAAACTTCATTTTCTTCGAGTTAAAAGTATGACTTTCACTTAGGGGAAATATTTTCTTTCAAGCTATCGAGAAATTCGTGGTTTCAAATTTCGAGTTAACGAGACAGTCTTACGCGTAAAATACGTATAATGTGATCGGGAATGAAAAATTGCTTGGAGATATCAAAAATTCGAGTTACCGGCATTTGAGTTATCGAGTTTTGACTGAACTTACAAGAAGCCCGTGGAATATTTTTGAATTTTTCCTCAAATATCTCCAAATGTTTTCTTTAAATTTTTTATAAGATTAGAGTGAAACACACTTTTAAAGATGAAATAGGTCAGACTTTCACTGTCAACTTTGAAGTTTCGAAAATTACAACAGTTTGATTTTTCTTTCGTAATATGTACAAATTTGTATTTAATGCACTGTATAAAATGACGTTAAAACGTTTTTCTTAAATTATTTTGTTGTTATTTTTCAAAATGTACACATATGTAGATTTTTTAATTTCCCATGTTATTAATATTTACTTTAGTTACACTTCGTATACATTATTGCACTTGTGAGTACAATTACTTTAAATAATTTGTAAAGAAGTTCCTCGAAAACTCGAAAGTTTGGGAAGAAAATGAGCTTTAAAATGAGCATTTTCAGATACGTTCAAACATTTTCTAAAACAACGACTCCATCTTTTTCTATGAAAATGTTCTTAAAGGATTGAATTTTACCCTACTATAATCGTTCTGAACTCCTATTTCAATTCTACTATTAGGGATCTGAAAAATTGAGAAAACATGATATGTCTATTAGGCGCCAAAAAGTAGCAGTTGATAAGAGATGGGGCAAAATCGGATACGTAGCTTAGACTGAGACGATAAGAAAACTAACAATTTGCCATTCTGTAGCACCATTACTTTAATATACGTAGACGATAATGTAAGACAAATACATGCTTTAAACCGTGACGACCGAAAGGGTCAACATTTATCAGGTCAATCGTTAGCCGACGGTGTGTTGAACTCATCCGTTGTCTTGGGTTCTTCTTTCGCAGTTTTCTCAATATTTTCTTCCACTGTTACTATTTTACTGTTGTATCTATAAAGCCCGGCTGCCCTGATAGTTGGTATATGTTGTATTCAACAACAATTCCAATCAACAACAATTCCAGGCGGATGCTGGAACAATACCGTGGAAAGAGATAGGCAGACTGACAAGAAAAAATGAGAGTGAAGAGGATACAGAAACCAGTAGATTCAGGCCCAATGTGATTTACTCCATTTCTCATTCTAAAAGTTTAATCGTGACAACACGTACTACGAGTTTTTATAAGTAACATAATAAAAACGACTGTGAGTGACAAGAGTATGTATTATCACTCAAAGAAGCTTTTTATTACTCTACAGTTATTTTATTTTAATACCTTCAAACAGCAGGGAAACTGAATATAAATTCTTCTTCTTATTCTTGTTGTTATTATTATTATTATTATTTATTAATATTATTTATTATTATTTAATATTCTTATTATTTTATTACTTGTTTTCACAAAATTAAATGATTCAGAAGTGTGAATAATTTGTCAACAGGTTTGAATTATAATCTCAATTAACTTAAAAATCTAACGAGATGATTAGTAAAATTACCTAATATGATTAATTTGCTTTGTATTTTCGTCGTTTTATTCGCCATGAAGATCACAGTCCCAGAACATGTTAATGAGAGAAATAAAACTGTAAATCCAGTCATTTTATGAGTCGATAAGCGAAATCAACAATCAACATGAATATATACGTCAAAGCATTGAAAAACATTTTTCGCGTCAGAAATAAATCAAAATAAGTAAAATTGCTGCACCACATGTCATGACGAGACAGAACATTATGAAAAATTATCATGTAATTATGTGAAAGAGATGTAACTGACATTTACGCTAAAAACATAAAAACTGAACTTCAATTACGTTTTAAAGGACAATCTAACTTTCCAATCTATTAAAATGGTGGACTTTTATGAGAGTGATAATTTGAAGATAAAAAGTCTGGATGGTAGAATAGTTCCCGAGCCAGCACGAAATGTAAATAATAACTTTACATTATAGATTTTAGGTTTCAACTAATAGTTACGTATATGTGTTAATAACAATGTACAAATAGTTTTATTTATGACCATTGAATGAGTAGGAAACTCTTAACAAATCACTAATGTCTTCCTCTGATATATTGCATTGCGTTATTTAAATATTTATTAATAATGAAGAACAGTTACCTACTCATACTAAAAAAATCAAAAACATATTGGCATGTAGTTTACACACTGTCGACCCGTTTGTGATAGTTTTGTAACAAATTTCTTTCAATGCTTTCTGAATCAAATATCAGAGTAGTGAAAATATTCTATATTTTCGGCATATACGGTTTTCTATTTCTATTCGCGCATTTCTATTTCTTTAACACAATTCGAGATACTCGATTGAATTTCCACACAATGTATTCTAAGAACTGATGATTTCATCCCATGTGTAAGGGACGGGTGTTATTTTACTGTTTGTGAAATGCTCAAGACAACTAGAAGGAAACAAATATTTGTACAGGTAGCTATTACTCACGTGAGATAAAGGAATGAAATGCACTCTTAAGTCTTGAGAAAAGTTACGATTTGATACCGATATTGATTATGTTGATCACTAGGTACACTGCATCCCAAAAAAAGAGTTCCAATTAATCGCAATTGGTTCACTCTTGCGTAGTTTGTAAGCATAACGTTACAAACTGCAAAAGTCACCCGGACATCCATCGACACCAACGGGCTTTGTCATTATCATTCGGGTCTGACCGCGGCCTCTGTGAAATTTTCATCCGAATTACGCTTCATCGCGCGGCTGAAAAACGAGGGGCGAAAAAAATACAATCGCAGCCCGCGAGGCGTCGCTCTGTTCGACTGTTTTTCACTAATCTCGTGAGTGGAGCGGAAAATTCACGAGAAATTAAATGGAGGTGAAAAAGTATAAATTATAGTACGCAAACACACGTATATAAATCTAATTACTAAATAACTCCCGCACACGCAACGTCCAGTACATTCGGGGCGTAAAATGCAGTGCTACTTTTGGATTATTTCATCACTACCGACATATGTATGCCGGCGCGCCATATCTCTTTTTATAATAGAAAACTAGGGGATTTATTTCATGATATTGTTTAGCGTAAATATTGACGCGAGCATTAATCATCAGAAAGGCGGAAATAGACATTCGATGTTCTGCTAATCGAGGTCTAAATCGGTTGCACGGGAGTGGATACGGGATATCGGCTGGAAATAGCGGTTGAGCGCTCGTCAGAGATACGGGATAAGTAACAGAGCACATGCACAAACAAGTCAGATAATATCAAAAGAGATTAAAATATTAGAGAGCATACTTTTGATTTTATCAGGTAAGTTAGCATTAAAACATTTCACACAATAAATATCAATTTTACTGAAATGTTGACATTAAATAGTATGCAACGATCCTTGCTTTAATTGAATGAGTGTGAGATAAAAGCTAAAAACTACTGATTTTTTGCAAAATCAGATATTCCAATTATATTTACAAAGTTGTTTGGAGTGAAAAGCAATGCATCTAGAAAGAACAAATAAAAATCGAAATATTTTAATATTGCTCATTGGCATTAAATGTGTTTGTGAAAACAATACAATTACTGAATAACATTCATGAAATTCGAAAAAGTACGCTGTTAAATGTGCTCATATTGGTGTGAAATAGAGTTCGTGTATCTATAGAAAAGGAATATGTTTGAAGCAGAAAATAAGAATATTACCTTTCTGATAGCTAATGAATGTGTAAGTCATGAAAAAATGTTTGTTAAAATATGCAAACTTGATATTTTTTTAAGTTCATGTAGAAAAGTTCGTGCAGTAACCAAAGTTTCCGAAACAAATATAGTTAAAAATTAGAATCATAAAACCTAATTATTCATTTACAAAATTACTACTTATCCACTGAATCCGCCTATAATGGTATTTTTAATTTTAAATTATCTAAGGTTCCTGTTGTGTAGCTAGATCATTATACTTTTAATTCTAAAACTCAATATTACTGTAAGAAACGTTTTACAAAATTTCCACACACATTGAAGTGCAGAATGGCCTGGATTTATATTTTATGGAAATGAACAAATTGTACCTGTCGACTGTACAGTCCCCACACATGGGCTTCGTATCCCTGCCTCATTCGTCATTCGATTGTTTACATAATATTAAAATGTCAGAACAAAAATGTTAATCTTCATCTAACAAATGTATCAAGCTTACTTGCAAATACGCTAGTGGTTTGTAACAAAATCCAGAAATTTTGTTTTAGTAATGGCAATAATAATACCCTTCACGTACTTACGTGCATTCTGGGAATATTTCCCCACCTCTTAATAAACAATCAATGAATTAATTCTAATTATAATTTAAAACAATTTTGTAAACGCTTTAATACATATTTTTCTTTCATCCTGTACTGAAATGTCTGTGCTTCGAGCTTCATTTAGTTATTATAAAAAAGGATTCTGGCTTGCTTCACACTACTGAATCCAGATCAGCCCATTCCATTTAATCAATAAAACTTAGGAAAGAATTGTTGAACAGTGGAGATCTATCTAACAAAAATGTTAATAGTTCCTAATTTTTTATTTACTGAAATTAATTACAATATCAAAATTAGGCTCAATCAATGCAGAATTGACATTAACTAACTTCATGTTTCGGAAAAGTTGTTTCACCTATATTGCAAGGTTTCAAATCTAAAATAAATCACACCTTACGAAAACGCCATACTGGATCTGTTCAAAAAATTATTATTGTATTTTTAGATAGGTGAGGCGTTTTTATTATATTTTTAATTTTATGGCTTCCTTTAATATTGATTTAAAAAATATAAAAAATGAGTATTGGCCGGATATATTGGTTGAAATACATAATTGAATATTTTGAATCTTCCCTTTAATTATCTCCAATACGTAGGCATATACACAGCAATATTCGTAGTACAAAATAAAGTTACGGAACGGATCATCATAATTGTAGTTGTAGGAAGATTGCGAAAAAAATGATTTTTTTTTTAATTTACGAAAATAAAATTGTCAAAATTTAATCAATGTTTTTCACGGACACACAAACACGTTTTGCCATCAATGGATAATTCTGTATCAAGGACCCACAAAACAGGGATTCTGGCTACACTACATGTTAGAGATTTGTTTTCAAAATTTAGCAGCAGCATTTATCCACATTTTTGTTTCTCAGTAATAATTTTTTGTTTCTGCCGAAAATGCGCCATTTTCTCGCGCAGCATTACATATCATTCTCTTCTTAAGAAGTCCCTTCTTAAGCGCGAGAAAGTAAAAACTAGTGAACTTAACAGCGCATACTTTCTCGCAATATTGTTAATAGTTATGTAATGCTGTAATATGAAAATTTCTGTCTGACACTATTGTTGCCATTATTGTTTATTTGAGTGGACAGCCCGCTTTTTCACATTATTTTCACTACTTTTATTCATACAATAGTGGGCATTTGTTATTCAAAGGCTTTATTATGGAGTGGTGCGTAAGCTAAGGTCTAAGAGAACAAGGAAAGGAAATTTGTAAGAAAATATATTATTTAATTGTAATTATTTTTTACAATGCCCCTGCTTGTACGCTATATTTTAGAAACCGACGTGGCAACCCTATTTGACACTTCAAGTTCCATTTTAAAAATTATTTATGAAACGAAACTCGAAAGATACACTACAGCTTTCTGCTATATTTACGAAGCGTGATGCGTATTTTAGTCGTAGATAAAATTATTAGTTTATATTAATGTGAACCAACGTCTGCCGTCAGTATAGCTTTCTGATAGCAGTGCAATTTTAGAGTTGATAATTACATAATATTAAAAGTAATATTTCTTTTTAAGAGTCGAATGACAACCTCCAAGCTCTTTTCACCTTTCCTTATATTAACACAAGAAATACAAAATTTAAATCCACTATTTACATTCGCTATATCCTGGTTGACGATACCACCTTCTTTCACGAGAAACACTCTTTTAGGAACATCACTTGACAATGAGAGATTATTCTGTGAACTTCACGCCATATCATAACATTCTAATAGTTAGATTGACAATATCCTACTTCTACTATGATCTTCTTCTAAACTATGACCTTCTTCTACCTAAAAGCAGACCCTGAATTCCTAATTTCCTGTTCTCGCTTCTCCAACGCTTCCTCCAAGTCTGATTCCAGACCTGCACCTCTACTCTCCACCCAATTCCCATCAGTGTCACCCAAGGAGCCGTCCTTTCCCCAACACTTCTCCATCTTTATTAATGACATACTTGGTCCACAAAATGTCGACAAATACTTTTAACGCAGACGACCTGGCTCACGTGACAAAGACAAAACACGAGCATATGACAGACTATCACGTACTGCACAAAATCTAACAAACTGGACCAATGACAACAATATCATCATCAATCTCTTCAAATATCAAGCAATCATCTTTACATGACAAAACGTACCTCCAACAACGTACCACCCTTACAAAAGAACAACATCGATATTCCATGAACAAAAACGTTAAATATTGAGGACCGGCTATCGACCAAACATTACTGTGGACCACACACGTAACCGAAAATACCAACTAGTGGTGCTGCCACAGCACAATGTCTCGCATTGTTTCTAAATGCTCCGCAATATTACACTACTTCATAAACCAGCGAAAGTATTTTCAAGCTGCAAATTATTTTTCCGCTCCGACTCTCGAACTCAGATCCTCAAGTTATCGTGTCGGCATTCATACCACTAAACCACAGAAACGCCGAATGGATCGAACTCGGACAAAGGTATAATAAATTAATGCCCGATTCATTTAAAAAACCTTCAACAATCAAAATTATGTTAGAAACTCCCAAAGCCTCCAGCCCGTTAAGATCAACCAGGGAATATTAATTTTGAAGACAATCAGCTGAACAGATTAGGCGCTACCGTTATTCACAGACGGAAAGACCGAGAGACGGACGTTTTGCCGTCAAACAATTTTTCGTAATGAATAATCAACAAAACATGTATTCTGGCTACACCACGAGTTAGAGTATTTTTTCCTCGAAATTTAGTAACAGGATTTATCCACATTTTCGTTATCAGAATCCGGCAATAAGGTTTTTCTGATAAAATTTCGGCATTTTTCGAAGCACGATTACATAATTTTCTCTTCTTACCAAGAATTCGTAAAGCCAGGAAGTAATAATAATTTATGAACGTTAGGGATATCTAAGTTGATCACGTGGCTACTGTTCGTAATGTATTTAAATTTCATGTCGATAGATTCATTAGTTTACTTAAATCTGTTCTTACGGATATACAGAAACTCAACAATGGATTTGAAATGCGTTTTACAAATCACAAAAGAAAGTTGAAACTAGAGGCGTTACAGACGTTGGCAGACATTTCCGTATTAGTTTTCTATTTTCTTTGGCTCGGATAGCTATACGAACTTGCCACATCTTACCAGCTGCAATCTATCGGCGCCCAAAATACTTTTTTTTTTAATCTTCGTTTTTCGGTTTTCTAATAATAAAACGGACATATTTCAAGAATTGTAAAGAACACCAAACCGTGTCTAAATGGCAATTTTCTTTGAAACATGTGGAACCGTTTTTAAGATAATGGCGCATAAGCGTTACAGAAAATTAGAAAGTTGAAGCACTTTTCACAGAAAAGTTTTGAGTTTTACAAAAACTTCATTTAAAGTCATTTTAATTTCTTTAACTCACAAATGCAATAGTGTTTACAAATTGCTGGAAATGTGCATATTAACGGAGAAAGAGATCTTTTCAAATAGTATACAAATGTAATTTTTTGAAAAACATAACAATTGAAATGAAATTTACGTTTTCTTAAAGAGTGGAATTAGCACTATCCGTTCAAAATGTTTGAAGAAAAAAATTTGGAGCCGTTTTCGAGAAAATGACGTTTCAGCACTTCTGAAAATTCGAGATTTTGAGCTAGTTTTCACAGACAAAGGTTGGGTTTTCGAAAAACGTTTTCTGACATTATGTAAAGCTCATGAACTCACAAATATAATTATGTAAACAAACTTCGCCTAATATTAACGACGTGAGTGACAAGTCAAAATATTACATTTTTGTAATTTTAGGAAAAACAAAAGTACAGACCAATAAGGGTATCCGTACTATTCCTACCAAAAATTAAAAGAAAAAAGGTGGAGCCGTTTTTGAGAATTTTTCTTTGTAATTTTTTTAAATTGCGCAAATTGAATGCAATATTGCGCGAAAACTAGTAAAATTTTCAAATAAATGTACTAACCTTAATGGAAGAACAAATTGTGTACAAGAAGTTTCATTTGGAAAAAATTCTCTATCTTTAATTTTGTAGTTGTATGAAGACCCCGAAACAAATTCAAACTTTTGAAATTTTCTAAAATTCAGAGTTAACACTGAAAATCAGACCTATGCCACATTTATAAGTGTTTCTACTCTATTATTGCGAGAAATTTAAAGAAAAAATTTGGAGCCATTTTGAAATCAAGTAAAGTACCCCCAAAAACTAATTACTGGTTTTCAAAATCGCAGAGCTTTGAGTCAGGCCAAATGGACAGGGGTTTCTTCAAATTGGAAAAAATTCCATCCATGTTTTTGGCGCAAGTGTTGTTCACATACACCAAACACACGGTCGGTCGTTTTGAAAAAAAAAAAACTCTTTTTCGGTATTAAGGTATCCCAAAATGTGTATATCAGCTGAAATTACGAAATCGATTTTCGGCAGCATAACTTTCCCTATATTGCGTTTATTACTCCGTATACAAACGTATACTCGTATACGTACGTATATGGGGATGTAAAAAGTTTTTAAAAAAGTTTTTCAGACGGAAAGAAAAATAGACTTGAAGAGAAAAAGACCTATCGAAAGGCTAGTCCAGCCTAGAGAAATTAGAAAACTACAACGAGAAAATCTGTGCCATTCTATAGCACCATTAGTTTATTTATATATTTATTTAAATAGCCAATTTTGTACAACAAATTTTGTCTGACGTAAAAATCTCCATCTTCAAATTTGTATTTTGAAATGATTTTGCAATTTTGAAAACAAAAGAGGAATACTTGAAAATGGGACTAGCACCATTTCTTACCTCTTTACATATGTGGAGAAATCTTAAAGAAACAAGCTGTAGTTTTTCCTAAACGTCAATTTCAAACGCAAAAACCACTAACTTTTACAAAAAATGGTACATGATCTTTTTTAAAGACCTAATTTATTACAACAGTTTTTTACCCAAAAATCTTTATCTTAAATTTTGAATTTTTTTCTTTTTGTAATTTTCGAAAAATTTGGGATATCACCGAATGAGACCTGAACCATTCCCTTAAACATCTTTCACACTATATTACAACAAACGCTTTCGAGAATTTTGAAAATGTCGGAAGGGCTTCACGTAAAGTACCTCCCAAAATTAAAATATCAATTTCAAATTCCATGGGCAGTAAGATCAGCAAAAACGACTGTGGAATATCATTTTTGAAGAAAATCGGCTGAACGGTTTAGGCGCTAGCGTCGAACACGGACGGACGGACGGACGGACGGACATACAGACGTTGTGCCGTCAAATAACTTTTTGGTAGAAGACCTAATAAAAAATATTCTGGTGGCATCACGAGGAGTTTTTCAAAATTCAGCAACAGGATTTATCCATTTTTTCGTTATTGGACCCGGCAATAAGACTTTTTCTTGGGAAATTTCGGCGTTTTCTGGCGCACGATTACATAACATTCTCTTCTAACAAAGGATTCGTAAGGCGAGAAAGTAAAAAAGCACACCAACTTATAAAAGTAGTGATTTCCGCTTTTTATTAACAAAAACATTGAAAAGAGGACAAAACTATACATCTACATCTACGTACATCACACCAATAGTTACCTACTCTTGCGAGATGTGGGCAACGACATTCCAAGCCAACTATCTGAGACTAACAAGACTAGACAACAGAATAGTTAGAATAATATTTAAACCAACACAAGACGAATGTTACTTTGTATTCACAAGAGACAACGACATCACACCACTAACGACGAAGTTCAAGCAGCAGTAAAAACTAGAATACAAAAAGCAACAGCCAACCCCTCCTTCATAACGTTTCATGAACCGCACCTCTCCTTCCGCAACAGATCAATTCCTCACAATAGGAAAAAGCACCCACTCGATATCTGCACTCTCCCAATCCCATCCCCAAATCCATAACCCTAGCAAAGCAACAACCTTTAGCCCAAAATCCCATATGAACACTCCCTCCTCAAAAAAGCAATCCACGACAATAGTCGCTTCAATAATATAAACTCAACCTGTAATAAAATAACCCATCTTCCACAGATAACACTTAACAAAATAACCTTTCTTTTACAGCCTCAATATCACAAAAATAAAATAAGCACATTACCATCGAACCAACAAAAATCAAATAATAGCCCACCCAGCAATAAAAACAAATTTTCTTTCCCCCACCAGCATCCTTTTCAAGTTTTCGGTAATCCGGAGGAAAGGAAAATTATTTTAAATTTATATTTCTAAATACCTTAGTTTTTTTTAAATCAAAAGACTAAGATGTTCTATCCTTTACTCCTATGCAAAGTGCTAGAAAAGACCAATAAATTGTAACGTATTGCAAAACGAACCTCGTGGCAGAACTCTAGCGCCATGCAGGCGCAGATAGGCAAGCCCTGACGCCGGGGGGGGGGGGGGAGTGTTTGAATAGACGGTGCCTAGGGGCGGAGGCGCCCCTCGATATTCCCCTACTCATATTTTTATTTCAAATAATAATTTTATATAAAATCTGATATTATAAATTAAAACACGTTATTTCTGATCATTTATGGAAGAAACCCGCCAAGTGAACGTTTTAAACTAGTCAGGTGTAACAGACTTTTCCGTATTAGTTTTATGTTTCCTTTGGTCTCGGCTAACTATCGGGCTTGCCACATACTCTTGCCAGTTGCCATCTATCGCCGCCCAAAGCACCTTTTTTGACATATTCGTAATTTTTCGGTTTCTTAATAGTAGAACGGAAACATTATTTTAAGAAGATTAAAGAACAGTAAAACCTCGCCTAAAACCAACCTGAAATTTTCAAAAATCAGAGATAAATCTAAAAATCGGACCAATGCCACTTTCATAAATGTATTTTACTCTATTCTCACAAGAAATTTAAAGAAAAAAATTGGAGTCGTTTTTGATAAAATTTTCAAATGCCAGAGGGCCTTCATGTAATGTACCCCCAAATTTTAAATAAAGTTTTTCAAAATATCAAAGCTTCGACTCGTGCCGAACAGGGTTTTCTTCAATTTTGAAAAAAAAAATCCTAAATATGGATTACGTGCTAGTGGCGTTCACAGACGGACGGAAAGACAAGTCAGTTAGGTAGACGGACAGACCAGCGTTTTGAAAATAAAACATTTTTCTGTGTCAGAGAACCCCAAAACTTTTATTTCCGTTGAAATCTTCAAATGGATTTTCCTCAACATAACATCAATTTCCCTATACTACGTTTAATACACCGTATATTCGTAGTACGTATACGGGTGAGTAAAAATTAATGTTAACAGTAAAAATAATGTTTACATGAAAAATATTCACTTGTCAGCAACTTTGATATTTTTTAAAAAATATTTTGGTATCAGAAAAACAATACCTGCATTGCTGGAACAATTTTTCTTAGTTTCCTCGAAAAAAGGAATTGGAAAATCATGGCGTTTGGGATTCAAAAATAAGTGTAGTAGTAGGGAGACGCCGAAAATATTTTGATTTTTTGAATTTTCGAAAAATCAGTTTTTAAGCACCACGAGACCTACATTATTCTCGTAACATCCTTCAAACTACCTACCAACATTTCATCAAAACCAGGGAGCTATTTTTGAAGAAAGAAGTTTAAACAAAAATTTCTTATAAATTAAAAATTGCTCATATTTCACGCAAAATTTCGCGAAAAATACTCCAACTTTTGAAAAATTGAACATGAAATTATTTCTAAATCTATCATTAAGCGCGCGCCGATGGTGTAACGGTTAGCATACCGAACTGTTGTATCCAAGTTGGCGGGTTCAAACCCGATCGTGGATTTTTAAGGGCGAAAAAATCCTTCGTATTACTTCGGAGGGGAAGTAAAGGCGGCTGTCCCATGTCAGTAGATTTACTTGCATGTAAAAGATCCTCAAGCCTTAATGACGCCTCTGAGCTAAATTGAAATCGCCTGTTTCTCGCCCAAGAAATACCTCTTTTCTCTGCTAGTTGGTGAAAGGAGCGTAGCGAAATTTGCGTGGTGAGACGGAAGAGCAGGCCTCATGGCCTGAGTCTCGCCACATAAAATAAGGCATTAATTCAATTCAATTAACGAACTACTTTATCAAGGAAAAGAATACTTAACGGTGCCTATTGAGCTGCGTAGGTGCGTGTAGTTTTCGGCAAAGGGTATCAAGGTCAAGGGAGGCCTCAGAAAAAAAAACGAAGTGAGCGCGAAGTAAACGTTCCATTTTCACCCACAAATTTCCTTTCTGAACAGTATTCTGTTCTCTGTAATAGTCGTGCTGAAAACCAACACACCGGAAACTGAATTGCATCTTCGTCTTGCCTATTAATTTCTCGTAATAGGCAATGCGGAGTAATATATATATATATATATATATATATATATATATATATATATATATATATATATATATAATATATTATATATATAGTGTAGAAAGTTGCTCCAGAAAATGCAGAATTCTGCGTAATGCTGCAGAAAATTGATTTCCAGATTTCAACAGAATGGTTTGTGGTCTCCTGATATCGATAAAGCTTTGTGTTGTTTTTTAAAATGTCCATCCGTCTGTCTGGCCGTCCATCGGTGAACATCTAAACTATACGTTGAATTTTTCCAAACTAGATACTCCCCGGTCGATTTGGCTCTACCCCAATCTTTGCGATTTTGAAAACCATTCTTTAAAATTGGCGGATTCTTTACATGAAGCCCCAAGAACATATGCAAAGTGCTTCAAATGACTGCCAATGACGTTTATCAAAAACTCAAAAGTTTTCGATGAAAAAGAGCTTCAAATTTCGCATTTACAGGAACGCCTAAACGCGGTTTTCATAAAAACGGCTCCAAATGTTTGGACGAAAATTTCCATATAGGTCGAGCTTTTACTCTTATAAAATATTCTTTACGAAATATTTCAATTTCACCATTAGGAAACGGAAAAACTGAGAAAAGTTCAAAAAAATGTAAAATTGGGCGGCGAAAGATGGCAACTGGAAAGAGTATGTGGCTAGTACGGAAAGCTAGCCCCAGACCAAAGAAATTAGAAAATAATTAGTACGAGAAAGTCTGTTCCATTCTGAAGCACCACTACTTGGTTTTGGAATACCGCCCGTACTTATCGGCAGACTCATCTTAACGCAATGCAGTACCGCCGTTTTACAGAGAAGGTTAGAGAAAAAATGTTTGATAATGTTGATGAGTTTACCTGGCGAAACAAAAACATATAGAAAAATGAATAATTATACAAAAGAATTTCAAGAAATGACATGATTCACTAAATATGCGTATGTTAAATGTAAACATCTTCTTAAGAGTTAAATATGTAAATATATGTAATTTTGAGTAAAATATTTAAATATGTGTACTAAAAAACGCCGAGGGAAGTGGCTCATTGCGCAGCGCGCTGACTTCGCATACGGGAGGCTCGGGTTCAATCTCCGTGCCGGCCATCCTGACCAGGGTTTTCGGTGTTTACCTCGGTCACCCAGGCGAATGCTGGGACGGTTCTACTGAAAGACCACGACCGCGAAACCGGCGTTGCTAGCCGAATTCCTTAACGTAAAGTCATGAAGGTTAAGCGAATTTGAGACGTTGCGTGTTTCTGGTTGGGTGACTGAACTGCGTAAAGCCCAATTGCCCCTTGTAGGGCATATAATGGCTAAATACAAATGCTAATCACACACAGTTTTTAGATTCTAACTAATAAGAAACGAAAATATATCGTTCTTTCTATTTGATGTATGTTAATTTATGAATATGTGATATTACATAATAATCCGGGTCCTACCAATTGTAGTGCATTAGGTACGAAAAATTAATTAATTTAAAGCTAATAGACGAACCCAAATTCTTCAATCCAACATTACGTGCCATTCAGTCAAATTCACCTCCCGAAAATTTCCAGCGGTCTCTGAGAATTTCCAACGGCCGTATCGCGGCGTTTCTGGGTAATATCGTACTGCGACTTGATCGTGCGTGCCAATGTCGCATTACGATCTAGAAAACCCTACGAGATACTAACCAAAAAAGTGTGTGAAATTCAAATTAGCAATTTCGAAAAACGAAAAAATTATCCCTAACTGCTCTTTTTTTCAAAAAAGGGACTAATTTAAAATGCAATTTTTAAGAATATTTTATTAAGAAATTTTTTTTATTACAAATAGTTGTTGTTTTGCGATGTTAAAATTTTACAATTTTCGAAACTACGGAGGGGTTACAGAAAATTCAACAAAATTCAAATTTTTGTAACAGTTGTTTCTACTCCAAGAAAACATTTAAAGCGTGTTACATCTCAAATTAATGGATCGAGAGTTCGCTGAGATAGGAAATGAGGTTAAAAGAAATGTTCAATCTCGGGTACAATTGAATGAGATCTATGTCAAGTTAGTGGATATTTTGGGTGGGTCCTCTGTACCCACCGCCACCAGTCCTAAAAGATCCTGTAGACTTGTGGAAATCACGGTGGGAAGCGCTACTCTTATGCCAGGGCGCGTGGAATCTTTTAGAGAATTTAGACATTAAATATCGTCAATCTTTGAGGCTCACCTGGAGCCATACACAACAGATAAGGGCTTATAAAAAGAATTGCACTGAGGACGAGGTAGCCGCCTCGGAGAAGCTGGGATCCAATGGGAAAACCGTAAATGCGCAAATAAACTATCCGATTGGGTATGTTTTTTCGAGGGACTACAGTCTTCTGAAATCCGGTCGGCCAATACATCTACCTAGAGTAAGAGGAGACCTGAGATGATGTATATGCAGGAAGTGCATTATAGTGATGGAAACCATGAAACATATCCTGAGTCAATACACTTTTAACCAAGGTATCAAGAATACCTAGGTCGTTTGATAAATCCAGTAAATTTCTATGAAAAAGCGCGAATTGTTGTTAAACAACGGCATTGTTAGAAAGCATGATTCATGTTAGGCATTTCTTTAAATTTCCAAACAAATGCGACGCGTTGTTATTAGTTAGCAACCAACTTAATGTGTGAGTTTGACGCGCGGGACATGAGATGGACAAAATTAGATTCGTGCTGTCATCAAACATTTCGATGTGAAGGGTTGGAATGCAGCGCAGATCAAACCCGAATTATATGAAGTAAATTTGGATTCTGTACCAGCGGTAAAGACAATTTACTCCTGGATTAATGAGTTTAAACGTGATCGCAAAAGCACAATCCCGTTTTAAGGTGCCGGAGTTTCTTCTATTGCCTATCCCTTTTGGCTACACGTCAAGTTGCAGCGAGATGCATGCGAGATACCGGAGGCCAATGCGTGGAGGTAAAATATTGGACATGTCGGCCACGCAAAGTCAAACCCGTAACAGGTGGCTATAATGGACATACAGTTTCGCTCCCATTACAAAAGGGCTTTTCGGTCACAACTAGTGTATGTTTACTAACATCGCCTCTTCACCGAGAACCTCTGCAACATTTGATCCCCCAAACGTTCCACCATATGTGCTAGAAGAAATAATTTACAAGAGGAGTTTCTTCAAATATGATAAATTGGAAGGTAAACATGGAAGGTATCTACCTCACCAGCGATCTATTTAATTAAGGAGGTTCTTCGTTTACATTCTACAAAGGTGGATTTTTCTTCAACAATATATGGAAACAATTGACTGTATGCACAACCTTCTGTTTAGGAGTGATGCATGGAAAAGGTCAATAAATTATGTGCATATCTCAGCAAAATGAGATAACATTTCCTCAGCTAATATAGGAGGAGACATTGTGTGTTTTTTTGACATGACAGAACTCACCTCTCTTACAATTTTGGGCGTTCAGCTCTTTGAGGTACAACTACTTCGACATATGGATGGTCAAACCAAAATTCCATTAGTAAAATGTAAATTGTTTTTTACAAATTTGCTAACAAATAAATATATATCAAGAACCTTCGAACTCCCTCGCCTATTACGTACGTCGAAAAGACAAAGTACTATAATGTTTCGTCGACAAGTGGCGATTTTTAATAAGAAAAACTCGTATTGTGGGGTCGTGATATCGAAAAATGGATAAATATGGTTCCAATTACATCCAAATTAATTACATCTTCTAACATATTGTGTAATCAGTACATACTTTTGTGGGTTCTCGTTTCCAAAAATTGGATTACGACAAATCGTAGACAGCACATCCGCCCGTCCGTCCGCCCTCCCTACGTCCGCCCGTCCATCCTACGTCCATCCGTCCGCGCGTCCACACACACATATATAATGTATATGTAATGTATAATGTATATGTAATATATAATGTATATGGACAATATATATATATATATAATATATAATATATATATATATAATATAATATATATATAATATATAATATATATATATATATAATATATATATATATATAATATATATATATATATATGTATATATATAATATATAATATATATATATATTATATATATATATATATAATGTGTGTGTGTTTGTGTGTGTGTGTGTGCGCGCGCGCGCGTATTTATGTCCATTCTATTTGCGATTAATATCGTAATAACATGCATTTCGTTTCTCCAAATAAATTGATCATAGTGTTACAACAGCATATTCTCACGTTATTTGTAACGGCTTTTCAAAATTTTACTACTACATGAACCTGCCAAAAGTGTATCCTACAAACATACTCTTTTGCAAACTGAGGTTCAAGAGGATTCAAACTGAGGATCTTCGAGTCAACACGCCAGGAACGTAACCGCTACACATCCACCTTCATCCAAATTCTATTTACGCTTAAAAACATAAGTGTTTTTTGCATTATTTCTAACTTATTAAATGACATTCGAAAACTCAGATTAATGAAAATGATTCCTACGCTGTTTTGAAGCCTCCTTTTGCTATATATGTAAAAAATGTAAAGAACAAATTAAATCATTGTTGAGATATTTAAATAATACTTTTCATTACCTTGAACTACAAATTCCGCAAAAATTACTTTTTTTAAAAATGTACATGACCTCATTTTGACTTTCTTACAAACGTACATGGGTACGGAGTAATGCACGAGAAAAGAAAACTAACTTGTTTGAGAAAGTCTGTGACATTCTGCAGCATATATTAATTTAGAATATATTCTATCTGTCATCAATACTGTAATTTTGTAATGTTATTTTTTAGAATTTTCGAAAATATAGAGATCGCCAAAAATGGGACCAGTGCTACTTTTTATTCCATCCTACATACGAGGAAAAAAATCAAAAAAACTTTGAAGTCTTTTATGAGAAAATAGTTGCTTAAAAGTTAACTATATTTCACCCCAAATTACGAGAATTAAATAATATTTTCGAAACATTGAGCATGACCCTATTTCAAGATAAGTCTTTGAAGAACAAACGTATCTATAAAAATGTTGTCTTCAATATTGTAGTTTTAAGAAAAAATGTAAACTTCTGCAAGTTTCGAAAATTTAAAAACATCAATGAAAATGAAAACTTTGTCATTTTAAGCGTTCTTTGTGTTATCCAAAGACAAGGTTTAATAAAAAAAATTGAATACTTTTTGAAAATTTTGAAGCTTTGCTTAAAAGAATCCTAAAAATCAAAATATTCTTTTCAAACTGGCAGAGCCTCGAATTTCGTTGTGATCGATCAGGAAATCTCACAAAAGCTCCATATGGGTCCAACTCGGACCAACGCTTACAAACGTAAATACTCGATTCATGTAAGCATGCGGCTCTTAGAAATGAATATACACGTTTCAAGCTCCGAAAGCCTCGAGTGAATTCAGATCAATCCGGGAATATCAATTTTCGAGAAAATCGTCTGCAATGTTTAGACGTTAGCTTTGACATACAGACGGACAGACTAACAGACAGACAGACTAACAGACAGACAGGCAAACGGGCAGGCAGGCAGGCAGGCAGACGTTCTGCCGTCAATCGATTTTTCGTTATCAAGGCCCTACAAAACTTTCATTCTAACTACGCATTCATCAGATGAAGTAATTTACCACATACAGGAACACAATTTATTGGCTTTTCCGCAAGCAGCGCCCAACAATACGATTGTTTCTGCCGAAAAAATACGATTTCAGCGACAGCTGACAACAGTCTCTCTTTACTACGAAAGTACATGGTGAGGTGACAAAGGGAAAAGATAGCTGCTAGAAGGCGAGAATAACGGAATTATCTCAAGTGAAAAAGTAATGTATACAACGATTTTGACACCCACTGTTCATTAACGCGTAGTTTTAATACTGCAAGTCCGCCTCCAGAAAATTTTGAATCAAGTCCCTCGCGAAGCCGCAACACCGCCCGAGGAGTTCAACGCGGCATCTGCCGCCCATTGTTGTACACCGTTTCGAGCACGCCCCGCCGGCCGACTGGTCGGCTGTCGCCTCCACCACCCCCGCCGGGCAGCGAAGGGGAGCCCCAAGCGCCGGCGGCGGCGGCGTGGGCCGCCGGGCGCAGTTTATTGATTCGGAGTCCGTTTTGTGTTATTTTATATTACACAGCGGGGCCCGCTGCACCTCGGCGACCGCACAACGCGGCGCGGCGCGGCTCGGCGCGGCCGACCGGCCGCGGGCCCGTCTCTCTCGGCCTAACGCCGCCCCTGCGCGTCGCCGCTCACCCGCTTCGGAGTCGACGGCATCAGCAAAAGTTTTCCCCTCGCCCCACGCGCCCGCCTAACTCCGCTCGCGCGGCGCCGTCGCCCGCTCTCCCCGCCGCTGCCGCGCCGCTTGAAAAAAAAAGTTTCCAACAAAGTTTGTGCGCGCGGCAGCGGGAGCGGGGACGGCGCGGCGCGGCGCGGCCAGGAGGGGTGGCGGGGGCGGCGGGGGTGGCGGGACGAAGCGCGGGTATAGCCCCGCGCGTGCCGCCCTGCGCTGCTGCCACAGCCAGTTCGCTTTCGTCGACGCTCTACAGGCGGCGCATTGTGAGGCGCGGTCGAAGGGCTTCAAGGAAATCGTTCAGTAATTGAGTAATCGTTAAGAAGTCTTCATTTACTTCATTCGTCGTTCTCTAGGTAAATGAAAGTAAATCTAAATGCATGAACCTACGCTCAGCGGATTTTGTTTCAATTAATTAACAATTATATATCATTGCAGCATTCAACTAAGGTATAATAATCTGAGCTGATGTTCTAATTATGAAAACTAGTGGTGCTTCAGTAGCACATACGTTCTCGTATTATTTGTAACGGCTACGCAACACTACACTACTACATGACTCAGAAAAAGTGTTACCAACCAGCAAAAAGTTTATTCTCCACGCCGAGAACAAACTAGAGACCATGGAGTTAACTCGCCATGCGTTTTACCGATACATGCACCCGCTGGGCAGAACGTTTTTTAGAAAACCAATTGTCTCTAGTAATTTATAATTCGTCGTATTTCTGGAAATTCACAGAGGTCAGCAAAAGTGAGACCTGCGCCATTTTTAAGTGTTTTCGCCCTGTTTGTTAAAAAATAAAGAAAAAAATTTAAGCAGTTTCTGATTTTTTTGACTCTCTCGCTTCCGCTTATACAGTAGAGAGAAAGTTATGTAATGCTGCGCGAAAAAACGGCGAATTTTTGGCAGAAAAACACTTATTCCCGGGCCGTGGTTAGGAAAAAGTGGATAAATCCAGTTGCTAAATTTAGAAAAAATAATCCTAACATGTGGTGCAGCCAGAATCCATGTTTTGTGGGTCCTTAATACCGCGAAATCGACGGGAAACTATCTCTTTGTGTCCGTCTGTGAACAACGCTAGCGGCTTAACTGTTCAGCCTGTTTTTGTCCAAAATTGATATTCCTCAATTGACATGGCTGATGTCGCGGCCCCTTTATTTTGAAACCTATATTTTAATTTTGGAGGTACATTGCATGAAGACCTTGAGACATTATCAAAATTTTTAAAAAATGGTTCCATCTTTTTTTATCGTGTTCTCGCCCGAACACGGTAGCGAGCGGACGTGCGCCGAGCGCTCTCCTTCACGGGCGACTTCAGTGAGATAAGTTTAGCAGAGTACAACTCTACGAGTTCAGTGTACAGTGTGTAGTGACAATGTTTTCAAGTGGCTCCCCTGATACGGGGCAGCACATCGCTAGAGCAGTGGAAGCATTAAATCATCACAGTGAATTCAGTGATATTAACTCAACACCAATGAATGGTCAAGGTACAAGTGGCCCCGTGGGGCAAAACAGTGATATAATTAACTTACAAATACAACAAAATGCGCAGCAAAAATTAGAGCAACATCAATATTTAATGAATCAGGATTTACAATTGACGCAGATAAATCAACAACAACTACTTATGAGAGATCAAACAGGCTTCTATACAGCACATCACCAGGGCCAGCCCTGGGAACTTCATGGAACGCAACCACAGCAATGGACTCAACAACTACAAGGTCCGGGGTCGTCTGAAACAACCTCAAATAAAACCGTGAGTACCCTAGAATGGCAACAACCTCGAAAAAGGAAAAAGCACGCCTACAGTGACCAGCCCATACCAACTCCCTCGAATGTTAGTGCGCCAGTGTTTACGCATAAAAATCAATATGCAGTATTAGAAGACAAATCAGAAGTTGAAACTCCTAAAAAGCCCCCCATAGATCATAACATACCGCCAATATTCGTGCAAAGTGTTACCAATGTATCGAAATTAATAGAATTTCTTAAACTACAAGTAAAAGACGAGGATTTTACGTAAAAAATGTACAGCGAGGATGTAAAAGTGCTACCGAAAACCATTGAAGCTTACAGAGCAATAATTAAGCAACTTGACGAATCCGAAGCCAAATACCACACTTATCAACCAAAGAAAGACAGAGCATTTCGTGTAGTGCTTCGATACCTGCATCCGTCAGCAAACATAGAAGAAGTAAAAGCTGAACTCAAATCCAAGGGTCACACCGTTCGTAACATGCACAATGTACTTCATCAAGTAAGCAAAAAGCCGCTATCGCTCTTTTTTATAGACTTCAAACCAAGTGCAAACAATGCAGAAATCTACAATATCGACACACTTGTAAATGCAGAAATAGAATTTGAAGCACCGTACAAAAAGAAAATTCCAGTGCAATGCCATCGCTGTCAAGAGTATGGTCACACGAAGAAATACTGTAAAGCAACTCCAAGGTGCGTGAAATGCGGTGAAGAACACTTCACAGACGAATGCAAAAAAGATGCAAGGCAGCCGGCAACATGCGCGCTATGTTCGCGAAGCCATCCAGCTAACTATAAAGGCTGCCAGGTGTATCAAGATTACGTTAATAAACGTAACAAGCACAGAAAAGAAACAGTCACCATCGACAAGCAGAAACAAAAAGTGCCAAACGCCTCAGATTTCCCTCCCCTCCCAGTTCGCCACTTTCAACCCAATCCCTTCTCTCGTACAGCATCTTCCCAAAACTCAACATACGCTGTACCCTACAATCAAAACCAAACAGATCTCTGCAAAATAATAGAAACCTCATTCCAAAAGTTCGAAAGCATCCTTAAACAACAATCTGAACAAATTGGGGCTTTGCTCAACCTACAGACGTCATTAATATCCAAGATGCATTAAATGGCACCAAGAATTAAAATTATTCTCTGAAACGCAAACGGTTTAATCCAACATCGAAGAGAGCTCGTAACTATTCTCAAAGAAAAATATATAGATATTATGCTAATATCCGAAACTCACTTCACTGAAAAATCCTACCTAAAGATACCGGGATATGATATATATAATACCAAGCACCCGGACGGTACAGCGCATGGAGGAACCGCTATAATAATTCGAAACACAATCAAACATTACGAAATGAACGAATATAAAACTGAAGAAATACAAGCAACATCTGTAATGGTGACAGAAGGTCAAGCTTTACTGACGATAACATCTGTATACAGCCCGCCCAAACATAGAATAACAGAAAAAAATTAGAAGACTTTATAAATACACTAGGATCAAGATTCATAGCTGGAGGCGACTTCAATGCAAAAAAACAGCATTGGGGATCACGACTCAACACACTACGAGGAAAAAATCTTCTTAAAGTAACAAACAGGCTTAATGTTTCTACTATATCGATTGGTGAACCTACGTACTGGCCCACTGACGTCAATAAGCTTCCTGACCTCCTGGACTTCTACTTAGCAAAAGGTGTGCATCTTGGTACAGTAGAAGTAAAATCTTGCTACGACCTTTCTTCAGACCACACCCCAGTAGAAATGACCATCAGTTCAAATATATCTGAAAGAAACTATCCTCTAAAACTAACAAGTAACAAGACAAACTGGAACAAGTACCGCGATTACGTGAACAATAAACTATCTGCAAACGCACTGCTAACAACTGAAGAAAACATCGAAGACGCAATACACCACCTATCTGATACATTACAAGACGCTGCCTGGGCCGCAACACCAAGAGATAAATAAATCGTCAACGTATCCCGCAGAAATAAGACAAAAAGTGGTAGAAAAACGTCGACTCCGACGAATATTCATGACGACACGACAACCAGATGACAAAAAAAAATATAACACAGCAGCCAGACAACTAACACGACAAATTAAGGAATACGAAAACAAATCTTTCTCTAATTACATTCAAGCACTATCACCTACTGCTGAAACTAATTATTCGCTTTGGAAAGCAACTAGAAAACTAAAGCGACCCCAACAGCACATCTCACCAATTCGAAAAGAAGATGGCACGTGGGCAAGAAGCGCAGAAGAAAAGGTCGAATGCTTAGCAAAACACTTTGCTTCAGTTTTCAAACCAGCAGGAAATGTAAGTACTATTGAAAATAAAGTGCAAGAATATTTGGACGTGCCTTTACAGTTATCTCTGCCCATAGAGCATTTTAACTCACGAGAAGTCGAACAAACAATCAAAAAACACACGTATCCTGCAAAGAGTCCAGGGTTTGACCTTATTACTGGCAAGATGTTGCAGGAAATGCCAAGTAAAGGATATGAACTCTTAACAAGCATATTCAACGCGATACTTCGAAATAGCCATTATCCTTGTCAATGGAAATACGCTCAAATAATTGCGATCGTGAAACCAGGAAAGACTGCCACGGACGTTAAATCGTACCGACCTATTAGCCTGCTACCGGTCCTATCAAAAGTATTTGAAAAACTTCTCTTACAGCGCCTCAAGCCTATAATTAAAGAAGTGATCCCTGACTTTCAATTCGGTTTTCGAGAGGGACACTCAACAATAGAACAGACCCATCGTATTGTAAACACAATTTCTTAAAGCCTGGAAAAAAAGCTATATTGTTCTGCAGCATTCCTAGATATACAGCAAGCATTCGACAAGGTATGGTATGAAGGAATTCTATTTAAAATAAAAAAAACTTCTCCCGCTAAAATAAAAAAAACTTTTTTATCAATTTTTGTCGATGAATAGTATGAAGGACGTTTAAAAGAATGGTGAAGGTCTCATGTTGGTTGAAAGCCCTAATTTTTCGAAAGTTGCAAAAATTCAAAATTGTTTTCGGTGTCCTCCCACAGCTAAAATATTAAAGATTGAGTTTTTCCGCGGAGAGGATGGAGGAGAATGGAGGTTCGGTTTTAGTGAGTAAAAATCTCACACACTGGGTAGTACGGGCGACCCACGGCCTTTTGAAGATTTCCACTACTGTTGTAAAAAAAGACAGACAAGAACAGTAAGAGTAGAAGTTATTATTACAAGAATGTTGTCATGTCGTTGGAAATGGTGCTAAGACCACTTTTTTATAATGACATCTCAATAGCAAATCATATTATAAAATATTCACAATTACAAATTGCAATTCGTGGACCAGCGTTTTAAAGATTTACTCTCCAGGATCATAAATTAAAAATGTCGTTCTCCTCATTTCAATGAAATAATTTCAACTTGCCTGCTGACCTGAATGGAAAAATTCGTTTCTTATTCTCTCAATTGTAGGGATGATTCGCAATAATATATACAGAATGATAAATATCTCGAAAACAATTTATTTACTCTTAAGTTGAAGATCGTTGTTCCTTGTTCTAAGTTCTTATGTAAGTTTTTTATATTCACGCCATTCAAAACAATATTTCAATCATTCGCTAAAACAAAAAATAGAAATACAATAAATCAATATTTACGCTTCATGTAGATGTCTTCGTCGCTGCGAGGCAAATTTGATCAGCTACACAACTGAAACAAATTACAATTGTTTTTCACTATAAATGATTTTCTGTAAAAGAAATTTACTCGCCCATCAGATTAATGCTCCTTCCTTATAAACTAGTTATTGGAGTGTTAAAACCGCAACTAATCACGTTAATGTCACAAGTTTTTTTTTTAATATTGCCAGTCAGTTATGTTTCGCACCACTCTTAATCGTCATCATGAAGTGCTTATTGAATTAATGAAATTGATATATTTAGTTATATTAAACTAATAAAGTATGAAAGTTTGCGATACCATAAAGGCGTATGGTCAGTTCCACGGACTCGTGGACTGTCACACAGGTTTTCTAAGCCAAACTATGATTCATTGTTGATAAATGTCTTTTCTTCATGTTAGTATCGTAAGAGAAAAATATCTTATTTAAACATCGGGTTGTAAGAGAGAGAAATGAGAAACGTGAAAGAAAATTCAGGAAGTTCAACTGCGGAGGTCAGTTTTGTTTTTTGTTTTCTTTTAATTTCCGATGGACAGTAACAAGCGTACAAAAGTTAAGAAAAAACGAATATATTATCAAAAGTTTTGTACAAACATGGTTATTTTTTACATAATGGCAGAAACGATTCGGGCATAATGAATGAAATTGTCCAATCTGTCTTGGTCAATTCCTTCATTCAAGGGAGATATAAAAATCATTCGGTGCTAATGTGAAGTCATCAATCATGTCCCATCTTCGAGAAGTTGGTTGCAGCAGCCCTGTGAAGGCGGGCGTTGTCATGAATGAAGAAATCTCAAGAAGCCAACTCTTCTGTCGTTTGAAAGTTTACACTGTGTACTCAGCTCATTCTCTGGTGAATTTCTGCTATATTATTCCCTTCTTGAAAAATCTAATAACAGTACTGTTCCGTCCGCGCCACAAACGTTTTGGCTAAAGTGGCGTCACCTCCGCCTTCAGCGAATGGCCGCGCGCTTTCACAACGCGCCCTGCCCTACACCCGCACCGAGCCCCGCCGAACGAACTGAACAGTTCGCCGGAAAGTGCCACCAAAGTAGCCTCTGCCGTAAAACACTACCTTGCACGTCCCCTAAACACAGTCTCAACGGCAAAATCTCTGCCTACGACCATTTAAACTCCTCCCCCGACCCGGCTCATTCTTCTTAATATTTCTCTACGTACGAGTAACTACGCTGTCCTCGACAGTTCTGCTTTCTTCGACAAGCAGACGTTCTTTTATTCATTACAATTCTTCTTGATATCATCCTCGACGAGATAGTGCGTTCTTCAGAAGCTCTTTGACTGGTAGACTCCAGCAGTGCATTTATGCACTTTCGAGAATGACTGCTGGAAGCTGGCCACGTGAGCCGCTCCCCTTCATTTCAGCTGCCATTTGTGAGCACGTGTCCGGTACTGCGGTTTCTTTTCGGCGCTGCCCAAGATCCCTGTCATCGCTGGACACTGTGGGAGCTTGCATTCCGGCATGAGCCCGGTTGTGCAACACAGCCGACTACCCTTCACATCACCTGCGACTGATAAGCTATAAGCTTCACGTTCGCCCTTCCTGACACGCCAAGAAAGACACTTAATTGACATGCCAGGAACTGAACAGTTACGATTCACCAGAATAAGATAGGCAGTATTTAAAACGTCTTCATCTACATTAATTTTCATGTCCCTTTTTCATTTCATTTTCCTCAAGACATTTGTATAAATCTAATTCATTTAAGGATTCAATCAAATATCATTTATAACTTTTGTATTAATAGTTAAGTAAATAAATAGTATGTGCAATGCTAATCATTATAATTTTTCCGTGTTTTCAGCCTAAATCCGTAAAATTACACTCTCTCTTTACAATTACAGTAACTATAGTTATCTAACTTTTTGGGAGTCTCAGCGTCCTAACTACAGATGCCAACGCTTCGCTAAACATCCTGTGACCTTCATAGGGCAAATGCTGCCGAGGAAGGTAGCCGACTGAAATGTTGATATCTGTACCTAGTACGCAGCGTCTCACGGACGGTCAAATAGATGCATCCTCCGGCCGCGTTAGCCTAGGCTTTCAACATTACAGTACCTCGCTCTTGGCAGAATTGTCAATCGCACCAGTCAGCTGAATAAACCTCGACTTAAGTCAGCGATACGGCGTCACAAGTTGCATAAATTATGGTGAAAGAGGCGCGTAATCAACCATGCATATCTCCAAATCCTCCTACTTGTCAGCGGTTTTGCGGCTCCATTGGAGATTAAAAGAATGGTCTAAGTACATTAATTCTACATGTGTTAAGGTAAGTTTGAAATATTTTTAAACATTATGAAATATTACAATTTTTGTCTTTTTATTCAGAAAACATTACATTTTTTTATAGCTAATTCAATGTTTACTACACACTTTTTACTTTCTCTTCGCACAATGTACTTAAGTAGTAAAGTGTACTTAACTAGTAAATAAAGTACTTGCAGCAGCAGGAAGTGGCGATTTTTCGACTTAAAACTCGTATTGTAAAGCCATGATGTCACGAAAAGTGGATAAATATTGTTACTAAAAAATTACTTCATCTAAACACGTAGTCAGAATCTCTTAATACAGAAAACTTTGTTGAGAGGAAAACGTCCCTCTAGCCGTCTGTGACCAACGCTGGCACCTAAACAGTTTAGGCGATTTTTTTCCAAAACTGATAATCCCCCTTCGCTCTGGCCAAAGTAGATATCCTGCAAATTTGAAACTGGGATTTGGATAGTACTTTACATGAAGCATTAACAACAGTTTTTTCTAAAAAGATGGCTCAATGTCTGAATTTTGCCTGTGTAAGTAAATAACGCGTGAAAAACGTCACAGGACTTATTTTCGATGAAGTCTCTGAATTTCGAAAGTTTGTAAAAATTACCAATAATGCGAGAAAGAATGTAGCAAACTAGACGCTACATTTACCCCTTGAGTATTTGTGTAATCATTGTTTTGGATTACGCAAATGACACTTTGACCTCTTTTCTCTCAACTGCATTGTCGATGGTGTTTATTGTTAATTAAATTAAAATGAGATATGTTGTTTTTGTTTGATGGTGTTTAATTTCATGGACATCAATGTACACCGTCCATTCGAAGGGTTCTGGGTGTGAAGTCAGTTCCCTCCCCCGCTCGTGACGATTTCTTGAACACGCGACGATTTTCGTAGTGGCAACATTTATTTAGTAGTACACATGGTTTACTTCGGATTGACCTGATAACTTCATCTAAAATATATATGATTTTTTTATATCCTTACCCAAATAAGCAACACAGAGACCAGATGAATTAAATGAACATGTAATTTTGTAGGTACAGTTTCTCAGCATTTAAGAATATATATGGTAAACATCAAAGCGGTACATGCTTTGAAAATTACAAATACGATATGTTTTTTAATAATAAGTATTTAAGGTGAATGGACTCACTTTGCGCTATATCTTTATTTTAAATTCCCTAAGAAAAAAATTAGATAAACGAGTTAATTTTTGTTTTCAGACTTGGATAAAACTCTAGATGAGCACTAATAGCATCAAAGAGTTCATAAAACTAGTCGATTTAGACAGTACTGAAAGAACCTGTTAGTCCGCTGAATTCACTTTACGCCTTCTACGGGTAATATAAACCTGTTATTTGATTTTATAATAATATACAATTTAATTTCATCATAATTTTATATGATAAACACATGGTAAAAGGTAAACAATACAATATCTGTCTAACCAAGAATTAGTCTTAATACTTATTCAAATAAATCAGACAATAAAAACGAAGTGTACAGCACATTGTAATACTCGTGTAAATAAAAAGTTCTTGCCTTCACAATAACACCATAAAATTAAAAAATATAATTTTATTGAAGAAAATTAAATATGCATTAAATTAATTTGTTCCGTAAACGTATTCATTTCACAAAATTCAGTTTTTTCCAAATTGTTCGAAGAATTTTGTTATGAAACACATATATAACGTAGAATTAATTTATAGATGTCATTTAGATGTAAATAGAAACTAGAATACTAATTCACTGACAACTCTCAAATTAACGCCTGCAGCCATCGAACGCAAAACTCTACCAATACTGCATATCAGTCACGCGTCATACTTTCCTCTATGCACTTTTTTAACTCTTCGCGACTCCATCACAGTGTTGCTCCAACATTGTGAACGCAAACGTATCTCAATGTGCACTCTTGTAACACTATTTTGAGTTATATTGCATCAAACAATTTATATCTCACAAAATTTTGACTTATAAATCTCTACCGATTCCAGAAATATATTTTTCCCTGCATTTCAAATCCGATCATGCTGCACGGCGCCACACCCAGAGAACGTGCAGTCCCTATGACGTCGTTCCCACCAACGTCATGTCGGAAAGGTCACACGCGTCCCCGACATATTTTAATGCTGCACGCGCCGGTTCCTACCTGATTTTAATAATTTATCAATTTGTAAATGAATACAATGGGACGTAATTAATCCGCCGCGCATTATAATTACCGACCGATCCCTTTATGCGATTTCGGAATTAAATATGCCGGTTTTGTTGCATCGGCCGCTTGCGCCGCCCTGGGCATTCTATTGATTGCGCCACTACCCTCATCTTGGGCGGAAGCGCTTGCCGAGCGAAAGGTGCCGGCCCCGGCCTGTTTTCGCTTGCGAAGAAGTCAATTAAAAACACTTGTTTCCTCAGACTTAGATCCCTTGTACCTTTAGCTTCCTGAACAAAATAGAGTATTGCTCGTACAGAGATTTCGATTTGCAATATGCTTAGATGATAAAACTATGAGAAAATTAATACATACCTAACTAATAACAGAATGTAATTTATTGTTACCGACCATATGAAACAATAGGGGAAAATATCTTGTTCAAGGTTTAATTATTCAGCTATCTTGGGTCTTCGATATTGATAAGAAGATTTGAAATAACCTTAAGGGAGAGGGTACTAAATATTACTCGTATTTTATGGTTCAAATTCATCACATTTTTCACACTTCATTTTTACATTCTTGAACTTACTGTGAAATGTGTTCTCGTAACATTACCGGACTCATGTACCGAAAAAGTGGATATATCCTGTTTTTTTGTCTAGTAAATTTCTTCCTTAACATGCGGTATACCCGGAATGCACATTTTGTGGCTTTTTGACACCGAAGATTGGATTGACAGTAAAAGTCTCTCCGATCATTTGTCCGTCCTCCTGTTCGTCCATCCGTCCCACCATCCACCTGTCCGTCCCACCATCCACCTGTCCGTCCCACCATCCACCTGTCCGTCCCACCATCCACCTGTCCGTCCCACCATCCACCTGTCCGTCCCACCATCCACCTGTCCGTCCCACCATCCACCTGTCCGTCCCACCATCCACCTGTCCGTCCCACCATCCACCTGTCCGTCCCACCATCCACCTGTCCGTCCCACCATCCACCTGTCCGTCCCACCATCCACCTGTCCGTCCCACCATCCACCTGTCCGTCCCACCATCCACCTGTCCGTCCCACCATCCACCTGTCCGTCCCACCATCCACCTGTCCGTCCCACCATCCACCTGTCCGTCCCACCATCCACCTGTCCGTCCCACCATCCACCTGTCCGTCCCACCATCCACCTGTCCGTCCCACCATCCACCTGTCCGTCCCACCATCCACCTGTCCGTCCCACCATCCACCTGTCCGTCCCACCATCCACCTGTCCGTCCCACCATCCACCTGTCCGTCCCACCATCCACCTGTCCGTCTGGCCATCCGTCCGTCTGGCCACATATCTATCTGTCTGTCCGTCTGTGGTCAACGCCTAAAGCGTTCAGCCGATTTTCTCAAAATTCGATATTCCCGGATCGATCGGAACTAACTAAAAGCTTTGGAGTTTCAAATTGAATTTTGATTTCTGAAGGCACTTGTTTGAGTGAATTGCCCTTTTTACTTTCCCACATACGTACGTATATACGGACTAATATACGTGGTAGAGGGGAAGTTACGAAATGATGCGGAAATCGGTTTCGAGATTTCAACGGAAAGACGCGTTTTGTGGTCCCCGTGATACCGAAAAAGTGATGTTTTTTGTTTTTGTTCAAAACATCCCACTCTGTCCGTCCGTCTTGTGTCTCTGAACACTACTAGCGCCTAAACCATGCGTAGGATTTATTCCAAATTGAAGAAACCCCTGTACATCTGGCTCGAGTCGACACTTTGAGATCTTGAATCCGTCCGTCTTGTGTCTCTGAACACTACTAGCGCCTAAACCATGCGTAGGATTTATTCCAAATTGAAGAAACCCCTGTACATCTGGCTCGAGTCGACACTTTGAGATCTTGAAAAACATTCTTCAATACTGGGAGGACTTAACGTGAAGTTTTACGGATATTTTAAAAAATTTTTCAAAACAGCTCCAAATTTCTTCTTTAAATTTCTTGTAAGAATGGAGTAACATACACTTATAAAAGCGGCAAAGGTTCGATTCCACAGTTAATTCTGAATTTTCGAAAATTGCAAAAGTATGAATTTCCGGTGTCTTCCTACAACTTCAAAATAAAATATAGAGAGTTTTCCTTCAAATACAATTTGTAGCCATAGTGAGTTCTTCCATTACGGTCATGTAATTTTTTGACAATTTTAGTAGTTTTTGCCCAATATTGTCTGCAATGTGTGCACGTTTTAAGAATTACAAAAACAAGATTTTCTAAAAAATGGATCCAAATTTTTTCTTAAAATTTTTTAAAGGGTAGTGCTAGATGTACTCTATATGATGACAAAAACGCCAGATTGCTCTACTATATTGTTTATACAGAAATTGCAAAAAAATGTTTGACTTGTCTCTCATGTTGTTAATATTTATATTAGCGGACATTTGTTCATATTATTGTATTTATGAGTACACGTGCCTTAAATAATGGCATATAATGTTTCTCGATAACTAGACCGTTTTTTGTGAAGTCTAGCTCAAAATTCTTCATTAGCTAGCCGAGACCAAAGGATATATATATATATATATATATATATATATATATATATATATATATATATATATATAGAGAGAGAGAGAGAGAGAGAGAGAGAGAGAGAGAGAGAGATAGATAGATAGATATAGTACGCAGTTGCTCTACAGCTGTCGCCGTTTCTCCGCTCTCAGTCTCCATGCCTCTCTATTGGACCATAGATCATCTGGCATTTATCTTGCCGTCATAGCCTCTTGCACTCCCTGCTGCCATGCAAGTCTGTGTCTTCCTCTCTTCTGTCTTTCTGTCGGCACCCATTTCAGGACTCGTTTTGGCCATCTTTCGTCTGTCATTTGCATAACATGGCCGTACCAGATGATTTGTTTTTTCTCTATTTCGTCAAGGATAGATTTCTTTACATCCATTTTCTTTCTTATGTCGTCGTTCCTGATTTTATCACATCTGCTATAACAGCAACTTCTATGCCAGTAGTCCATTTGAAGGGCCAGCAGCTTCCCTTTTGTTCTTTTATTGATCTCCCAAACTTCTGAACCGTATGTTGTAACACTCTTAACTAGCGAGGAGTAAAGACGTCTTTTAGTAGTGTTAGTGATGGTTTTGTTCCATAAGACAGAGTTTATACTTCGTGTCACGTTTCTCCCCAAGCTTATTCGTCTCTCAATTTCGTCATGGCTATTTCCCTTATTGTTAAAAAATACCCCAAGGTATTTATATTTGTTTACCCCTTTCATTTTTCCTCCATTTTCCACAAGAAGATCTTCTATTTCATTTTTACCAACTGCCAGGTATTCCTGCTTTTAAAAAGTGTTCATTGAGTTTACGGATCATGAAACTCAAATCGTTTGCATCTTCTGCAATTACTACCTGGTCATCGGCAAAATATAACGTAAACAATTTATCCTCTCCGATCGTCATTCCCATTACTCTGCATTGTTTCTCCCACTGCTGTAAAATTTGAGGATATAGAACACTAATACAGTAAATTCTGTACCATTCTGTAGTACCACGAGTTTAATTTTATTAATCACTTGATCTAATGTGTCCTGCTTTGAGTTTTAGCTTTGTACACTGGTACAATCAGGATGGATTAATATCTTCAGAGAGTCTTTGACAAACGTATGAAGATCCCGAAAAATATTGATACAACCTACAGCAGCAAAAATGATGCGGAATATAAACATATAAAATAATTTTTCCAAAAATAGCCCTCACATTTCTCAAGCTCAAAATAAACAAAATAGTCACGTAGTCACGCACTGCACTAAATGAAATATTGGAAAAACAGTTTTGGAGAAATTCTTCAATAACATAGTATAAATACCCCTAAGTTAGTCCCTAACGCAACACGTAAATATTATATATGTAACGGCAGGAGGCCTCTTCTTCGAAGCCGTGCTGTCACATGACATCAGCTTTGTCGTAAGCAATGACTTTCTGAATATGAGAATTTACTCGGTTCGTGCATCATGAGAAGAGGAGGAATAAAACAATCAACAATTTGCATTTTTCAGTCACGATTGAAGATGTTTCATTTGGAGATTTTAGGAAATCCTCGGAATTTATTGGAAGAATAGGCTCCTCTCACATGGCAGAAGGCTGCATATTTTGCTTTCAATTTCTAAGTAGATTGAATATTAGTAATATTGATATTAAACATATCATCAAATAAAAAGAAATATTGAAGCTACAAAGTACAAATATATTTTTACCTTCTTAAGAACAAATATAAAACTTAGATAAAAAAAATCGGATTTCCTTATCTATCGGGGAAGCATGTGGATTATCTGCTTCTACATTTAATCATTCTCGGATACAATAAGCTGCACACGAATTACATAGGAAATTCCTAAAGTCCATAATAACTAAAAATGTACAACCAAATGAAATACACTACAAAGAGAGAAATTCCTTTCCAAAAAGCACACGTCTGTTGCGTCATACACTGATACATCATAACACCACAATGTAGAAACGTAGCGTCACAGTAGATACTCCCAGGTCACTCTTTCCAAGAAACACCGTTAAAGTAATAATACACATTGGTCGGAAAATCTTTTGAAACTTACATCGCAATAAGTACGAAATCGAAATAAGAGCAATTCAAAGAATCCAACACAAAATTCGGTGTTTTCCTTTGATTTATTGTATAATTGTAAATACGGGTTAAAACTTTGAATAATGCAAAATTTCTAACTATAGAAATTTTCACGTTTCAATGTACTACGTAAAGTGTAGAGGATTAGTTGTTAGTGGTCTGCAATCAGTGCATTCACATCTGCCTATGATTTTCATCTCCACGCTCTTTCCTAGAATAGTTAAACAGACTTCCTACTGTACGGTGCACTCAAGTTTCCTCAATATTCCAGAGTGGGGGATGGAAAAGTAGGGTCGGTCTTCGTCACAGCCGACAACCGGCGTGTCAACTGTTGAAGTGAACATTGTGCGGCCTTCGGCGTGGTATAAATTTACACATGGTAGTATGTCAAACTGAGTTATCATAATATTTACCACATTCACTATCTCCAACAACATTCACAAAGATCTGTGTTTCAATAGTCATATTTGTAGATATTTTTGCTAACACAAAATTGTAAGTTGGAAGACGAATAACTACAGTGACCCGAAAGATGCTATCTTGTCGACAATGTAAACATTTTCAACAGGTTTATTAATTGTGATTGTTGAATTAAGATGTGAAAATTGCCTTTTCTTTTAAATGTATCGCAGTTGATACCCATGTCTTAATTAAGTATAATCAAACTAAGAATTCTAACAGATCAATAAACCGACGTTGAACTAATAAATAAATCCAAGTATAATAAATCGAAATAACAATCGTTTCTCTAAAAATGTAAAAGTAGTCGTAAACTATGAGCGAATATGAAGCCATTTGAAGGTATGGGGTAGATGGTGGCAACATTGTAAATTAATCCGTGGGGTACCACGTCGCACCAGAGTTTCTCAGTGGGTGGTGCTATTTAAAACTAGGCAAAGTCTAGGGGTCCGAGTGCCTAGAAATCATTCGCATATTGCAGTAGAGCATTCAAGAGGGGCCTCGTGGGGCCCCACACCCACTCACGCACACACACGCCGACGACATATATTCCCAAATACAATTCTTACTGATTTTCCATATAATGAAAATCATGCAATATAATAATTGACGTTAGAAATAAATATAAATCAACAAGTAAAAGCATTTTTAAATTCATCAAAATTGAAAAATTTTCAATAAACGAGAACACCAAAATAGTTGGACACTACTCCTATAGCCACCATCAAAATTCCTGGTTGCAACACTGCGTATAGTAACTCTCCTATGGTCACTGCATGTCCAATGACAATTTCCTCCCAATCGGAACCGCTCCTATTCCATCATATCCCATCCTATTCGGAATCGCTCCCCTCACAATCCCAACCCATCCACTCCCATCTCATCTCATCTCATCTCATCCCATCCACTCCCATCTCATCTCATCTCATCCCATCCACTCCCATCACACTCAACTCAACCACCACCCCCAACCACACCATCTCAACCATCCCACCCCCATCCACAACCAACACATCCCACCACTCCCAACAACACCATCACACCCACCACCCATCCAACACACACACCCCACCACCCCACTCATCTCATCCATCCCATCCACTCCAACTCATCACATCTCATCCCCATCCACTCCCATCTCATCTCATCTCACTCATCCACCAACCACATCCATCTCATCTCATCTCATCACCCATCCACTCCCATCACATCTCATCTCATCTCATCCCATCCACTCCCATCACATCTCACTCATCACATCCCAACCACTCCCATCTCATCATCTCACTCACACATCCCATCCACTCCCATCTCATCTCATCTCATCCAACCATCCACCCATCCACTCATCTCATCTCATCCCATCCACTCCCATCTCATCTCATCACAATCTCATCCCATCCACCACCCATCTCATCTCATCCCACCACCCATCTCAACTCACCAACTCATCACCCATCCACTCCACTCATCTCATCTCACCCATCCCACTCCCATCTCATCTCATCTCATCACCATCCCAACCACTCCCCATCTCATCTCATCCCCATCCACTCCCATCACTCATCTCATCTCATCTCAATCCACATCCCACTCCCATCCATCATCTCATCTCATCCCCCACTCCCCATCTCATCCACTCATCTCATCCCATCCACTCCCATCTCATCTCATCTCATCCCATCCACACCCATCTCATCCATCCCATCCCACCCCACTCATCTCATCTCATCCCATCCACTCCCATCTCATCTCATCTCATCCCATCCACTCCCATCCCATCTCATCTCATCCCATCCACTCCCCATCTCATCTCATCTCATCCACATCCACCCCATCTCATCTCATCTCATCCCAACCACTCCCATCTCATCTCATCTCATCCCATCCACTCCCCCATCTCATCCATCATCCCATCCACTCCCATCTCATCTCATCTCATCCCATCCACTCCCATCTCATCCATCTCATCCCATCCACTCCCATCTCATCTCATCCCATCCACTCCCATCTCATCTCATCCCATCCACTCCCATCTCATCTCATCCCATCCACTCCCATCTCATCTCATCCCATCCACTCCCATCTCATCTCATCCCATCCACTCCCATCTCATCTCATCCCATCCACTCCCATCTCATCTCATCCCATCCACTCCCATCTCATCTCATCCCATCCACTCCCATCTCATCTCATCCCATCCACTCCCATCTCATCTCATCCCATCCACTCCCATCTCATCTCATCCCATCCACTCCCATCTCATCTCATCCCATCCACTCCCATCTCATCTCATCCCATCCACTCCCATCTCATCTCATCCCATCCACTCCCATCTCATCTCATCCCATCCACTCCCATCTCATCTCATCCCATCCACTCCCATCTCATCTCATCCCATCCACTCCCATCTCATCTCATTCCATCCACTCCCATCTCATCCCAAACCATCCACTCCCATCTCATCCCAACCATCCACTCCCATCTCATCCCAAACCATCCACTCCCAACACATCCCAAACCATCCACTCCCAACACATCCCAAACCATCCACTCCCAACACATCCCAAACCATCCACTCCCAACACATCCCAAACCATCCACTCCCAACACATCCCAAACCATCCACTCCCAACACATCCCAAACCATCCACTCCCAACACATCCCAAACCATCCACTCCCAACACATCCCAAACCATCCACTCCCAACACATCCCAAACCATCCACTCCCAACACATCCCAAACCATCCACTCCCAACACATCCCAAACCATCCACTCCCAACACATCCCAAACCATCCACTCCCAACACATCCCAAACCATCCACTCCCAACACATCCCAAACCATCCACTCCCAACACATCCCAAACCATCCACTCCCAACACATCCCAAACCATCCACTCCCAACACATCCCAAACCATCCACTCCCAACACATCCCAAACCATCCACTCCCAACACATCCCAAACCATCCACTCCCAACACATCCCAAACCATCCACTCCCAACACATCCCAAACCATCCACTCCCAACACATCCCAAACCATCCACTCCCAACACATCTCAAATCATCCACTCCCAACACATCTCAAATCATCCACTCCCATCTCATCCCATCCCAACACATCCCAAACCATCCACTCCCATCTCATCCCATCCCAACACATCCCAAACCATCCACTCCCACCTCATCCCACCCCAACACATCCCAAACCATCTCATCCCATACCACCTCACCCCATCCCACCCACTCCCATTACATCCCATACCATATCGTACCGTCCCGACCCGTCCTCTCCCACCCACCCCCCACCCCGCCTCATCCCATCCCATCCGGAATCGCTCCCATCCCGGAGCGGCGCCTGGGCGAGCGCGAGAGCACGCGTGGGCGAATCGCAGCCGCAAGCGTCCACGCGCGTTCCGCGGGAGTGCGCCGGCGCGCGGCGGGGACCGCGTCCGGGCGGGGTGGGGCGGGGCGGGAACGGCGGCGGCGGCGGCGCACAGCTGATCGAACAAACGAGCGGCGCGGCCCGCCCGCCGACGCGTGACAAAGTGACGACTCTCAAACGAACTGAAAGTGAGTGCGATGTTTCACAGCGAGTCCCCCGTTCTGCGCGTGGCCCCTCCCCCGCCCTCCCCCGCCCTGCCCCTCGTGAGGCCGCTCCGCTCCGCGCCGCCGCCGCCACCGCCGCCGCCGCTGCCCCCGTGCTTGGGCGGGATAAAGCCGCGTTGGACGGTGCGTCATTAAAAGAATAGGAGGTAAAGTTAGCGCAAAATCGGTGAAAGGGTGACGGAGATTTGTCCATGAATAAACGTAATGACATTCACACTATAACTCTCCATGTGTCAATTTCAAAGGACGTCGACGTCCCGAACAATGCCGCTAAAATGATGTCCAAATAACTCGGATGAAATTTTCTCTGAAATGCATAAACACGGGATTTCACCTCGCACATAAAATCGATAAAACATGAAAATGACACATTCCAATTCAACCCCTTTCAATGAATCGAGAACAACCGCGGCCCCAACAGTTATTCTCACAAACAAAATGTTTCAAAACATTCCCAACTTTGCATCGTTTATGCGAAGCGCTCTACTTTCAAAGTTCTTGAATCTCATTTACGGCTATGGTTCGTAAGGTACCGGAACGTATCAGATAACTGACACCTCAATGCGTGCAGTAGCGGTACCTGAACGTGAGAGGACTCGTAATCATAATTTACACACACATGCATCCAAGAGTGTGTTTAAATTCTGCCGTCGATTCGCTGTCAAATTCATAATTCCAATTTACTGCCGGGGTTTGTTCCATTTAATCGATGCGATCATTTCTCCGACAGATTCAGCTGTCCCCTTACGTTCTCAGTACAATAAAGGATATAAAGCATAAAACTACACTAACTAAATCTAGGTTGTAGTACTGACACAGGCGTTTTGAAGTAGTGAATTTTCTACGGAAATTGCTATGACAGCGGATCGCATCCACGCTTCACGTAACCTCTGAGCCAGATGATCGTTCGCAAATGGCGAACGGATTCTTCTTCTGGTTCTACATTTCTCCCTGAATGGATGCGAAAACGCTTCGCTCCACGTCCTACGCCTGGCCCGCAACAAATCTCCCAAATTAAGCGGCTCCCGACCGCTTATGCGAACTCTAACATCAGACAGCCGAACGCGTGATGATAGCGCACTGCCGCACAAAATCGAAATTAAAGTAGCGTGGAATGCACGGGCAGTCCAAGTGCAGGTAGAGTCCCAAACCGGTCTCACATTTTAATCGAAAAAAAGTTGTTAATCTCGCACCGACTTGGAAACCTTTGCTGCAAAATCCGACCACGTTAATTCGCCCTTGACTCAGACCTCATGTCGAACGAGATCCCAGAAGATTCAAGCTGTACGGGGGTGAGCGAGCACACGACCGCCTAAAGATGACACCCTAAGAACCTGCCGCCACTGCAGGACGCGACTGCGCGTTGAAAGTGCAGGTATACTTCAATTTCAATTTAGTTACTTCTGACTTTGATTAGCTTGTCGCGGTTATACAATCGGGAGCTTCGTTACTACTAAATTTTTGGCATTGGAGCTCCCGATTGAATACTCGCGTTCCAGTCAAAAGTCACTATACTTAAATCGGAGAATTGTCACTTGTCCCGCTGACGAGTCAAGAGAGAGACAGGACCTTGTCGGGGCCATTTTCACCCCTCTAACAAAACTCAATGGCATGCAAAGGAGCTGGCGCCTGCTCACAGACCATCAACAAATTATACTTGTGTTTTTAATTCTTGGTGAGTGAGGGCTTGTCTTCACGATGTAATATCTCACGGCATTTCGTGTCTTTCTCGGCCATATGTGGTAAAAAAGTACAAAATTAAGAAAACACTTCTCAGTCGGTATCTATATATCTGAATCTGTATTCGATAAAAATGATTAATTAGATGAACATGAGAAAATATATAAAATACACGTAAAACTTTTGTTTTCTAATATCAGCAACTGAAAAATCGAAGAATTTATCCACTTCGATTTCACACAAACACAATGATTTGAAACAGATGTTATCGAAGAAAACATTTGGTACGTAAATTAAATCAGTACCGTATTTATTTCAATAAAAAGGATAACATTTACATAAAGAATTATGCCAATTGAAATATTTCGTTTCGAATCTTAAGAAGTGCGCGAGCCACTACCATTTCATACAACTATCCCATTGATGTGCAAGAATTGCAGACGCATAAGCACATTGTTTCGACCAACCGCAGAGTGAGTGCAGTAAGTTTGAATAGTTGGTATTTACAAGCTGTCAGTTATTATGGTCATTAGTTCGGCGAATGTAGGGCAAGTTGTAGCCGGTAGGTGGTATTGTCCCTCCCACTGTAACGAGGCATCCAGCGTCTGCCTACACGCGGGCAAGTGAGTTACACCCCTTGGGGTATCTTCCCCCAGCGGGGCACCACTTAAGCCGGGCTAAGCCGATCTCCCGATATGTGTAAGGAGTGCATGTATGTAGTGTACATGTGTGTAAGGGGAAAAGGATGAAGGCAATGATAAGAAATATGCATACTTTATTTGAAAATAAATGCAAGAAAGTATTTCATCTACTCAAGTTGTTTTTTTTTATTATGCGAAGTTGTATGCAATAACTCTGGCTTCCAAAACGGGGCCAATAGTTACCAATTTGAAAATCCAATTCGATGTAATTTAACAAGAAGAATATTGTGGCAAATGTGATAAGATGTCATGATAAGATGGCACGCAAATGAACTTTAAAACATCAATCTAAGCATTTTTGTTCTTACAACTAACTTTTTTCACTTTTCCAACATTTTTGTTTCATGTAGATGGCCCCGTTTTGGATTGCGGGATTCAGTGGTAGTACGATTTGCAGAATCGACTTTGTGTTATATCATTACCAGCCCGCATTGAACTTCGATTCTAAATGTAACTTTCTTGTATCGCGTACTCCACAATACTATAGAATCGCAAAGGTTGGCAGTATTGTTTGGGGTCTTAGTCTAAATCCATATGTCCCGTCCAGCTCTGCTTCTCGGCACGTTGTCGAGGAAAAGAGGCTAAGAGCAAAACAATAGTATAACAAAATATGGTATGTTCAGTCATGTGCGCGATTTCTTTTACTAAACCAAATTTATCTTAAACTAAAGTTGATGTTAAACCAACTGGGAATCTGAGAGTAACATGTGGGAATTATTTTCATTAATATCACAAACGTTTGCTAATTTGTGCTGGAGCTGTTTTATCTACGAGGGGCGTACAATATTGTGTTACATTTTATTTTTTGAACGTCTGGATATAGTTCACATTTCACTTCCGAAGGTGGTGACGTGTAACTAGTGTCTTTTTCCAGCGTTTGATAGTCCACATGTACAGGGGCCAACGAATTCACTCGTCATAGACATTTCATTGCAACACTGTCAGCATAGGAGCAGACATGGAAAACAACCGTCAGGGACAGCGCTATATGACTTTTATTCCTATGGAAAGAAGGCGTGATCACAGCAGAAATTCATCGGCGCTTGGTGGCAGTTTATGGGGAACATGCGCCGTCACGGAATAAAGTACACGGCTGGGAAGGTAGTAAAACAGGGTGCACATCCATGGACAAGGCAACCAGTTCTGGAAGGAATGTGACAGTGTCAACACCAGCCAACATTACCCGGGTCGAACAGGTTATCCAAGGAAACAAATATATCACACCTAGGGAAATGGAGGCAGACACGAGAATTAGCCGAAACACCCTGCAACACGGCACGTACAGTCAGGGAAGTTGTTATCCAGGTGCGTGTCTAGACTCTTGTATGCAGACCAAAAGCAGAGGTGTGTGTGGTCATGTGCAGAGAACGTTTGCAATCCCATGATCAAGATCCAGCCGACTTCATGTTTACGCTTATGACTGATGATGAGACATGGCTCCATTACCATGAACCACAAATGAAACAACAATCGATGCAATGGAAGCATGGGGGCAAAACCCAAGCATAGGGGCAGCACTGCCAAAGAAATGTCGAACAGTGCCATCAGTTTGCAAGCGAATGGCGACAGTGTTCTGGGACACAAAAGAGATCATCCTCGTTGACTGGCTGGAATTTGGAGGCATGATTAACAGTGCAGCATATGTGACAACCCTTAAGCGCTTACTTCATGCCATTCAAACTATGCGGAAATAGGCTAAAGGTGTTTTTTTGCAACATGACAATGCGCGCCCTAAACCTAGCCGAGATACCACTGCTGTCATTGATCAAATGGATTTCGCGGCGCAGCCACACCCACCACACTCTCCCGAATGGCACCGAGTGATTATCACCTGTTTGGGAACATGAAGAAACCTCATTGTCGCCGTTTTGCGGATTTTGAAGAACTTGACACAGCTGTCAAAGCATGGGTCCGAAGCTCTCCGAAAAATTGGTTTCAGGCAGTTCTGGAGAGACTGACACATCGATGGTATAAGTGCATACGGTTACAAGGAGATAGTATTGAGAAGGTGAACGTAACAACTGTGTACAAATTTACTTCCCTTTTTAGAATTACATTGACATCCATATTTTTTTATTCAAATTTAGTCGGTTGTAAGTTTATGAAAGCCACGATAAAGTGAACAACGCAGGCTCTTTCAAATTCGGTATTTATTGTCCGACCATTTACATCCGTTTGATGTTTTAATTCGTACGCACATTCTCATCATCGTTTCGACATGTTTTATACCAATACTTGCAATATAATTTTTACTGACGATCGCGGAACAATGTAAATAACTCATCCAAATATCCTAACTTCTTACTGTACGCAATGAACTGAAACTTTCAGACATTAACACAAGGCTCACCTGGCTGGCGGAAGAAAATAGTCCGAAGAACTTTTAGGCCGATTTTCATCTGTTTTAGAACTTACTAGCGGAACCCAGCAGGCGTTGTCTGGCCCTCTTTCTCCTCCCCTCTCCCTTTCTTTCTCTGTTTCTCTCACTTTCTCTGTCTCTCTCCCCATTACCCTTCCCGTCTCCCTTTCTGTTTATTTCTCTCCCGGCGTCAATATCCTCCCGTCTCTTTCTCTGCATCTGTCTCTCCCGGGCGTTATTTCACAATCTCGGAGGCAGACACACTTGACACTTCAAGGTGCTGCAGATTGCGAAGATCGCCGTTGGGTAGGGAGGCGGAACAAGGGCGCTTGGGTCAGCATGAAATCATCATCAACACGCGTGTACATGCGCAGGCATATGCACAGGCCAGAATGGCACGCAATAAGTTTTATCACGCAAAGTTTTATCGCAATCGGATGAACGGTACGGCAGCACATTAAGTACCAACAGACTGAAAACAAACTTTTTTTATATATTAGTTCAAAAAATCTTCTACTGGCCTGCAACAAGCTCAGGGACAGCAAGCATAGCATTCAAGGACGACAGCACGTATGTCGGGAGGCCGTCATGTAGTTCAAAACAAATCGCAATACCTCCGTCAGGCGGTCTAGAGCAATGTGAAGGGTGATGCCTCCAACAGGAGTCCGAGACGGGGTGCACAACAAAATCTCTTCTTTACGCATTTGATCACCTCGCCACAAGACAGCAGTAAGTAGTCAAATCCTGAGTTCTTTTACATTTTAAGTATGAAATACGAAAAGGTGCTTCAGATAAATAAATTTAAGAACGTTTGTTGTTATTTCTTTCATTTATATTTTTACTTTTATTTTTCTGTGCATATCCCCTTATAAAATTAGATTCCATCAACTTGGTAAAATCAGGTTCTAGCCTGAGAGACAAATTCAAACTATTTTTCAAATTTTCAATACTTAATCGAATCCTATGCTTGATGTTCAGCAGTTTCATAATTGAATATGTTTGTCCTCAGACAAAAGTGCTACCGTACGTAGATAAAATTCATGCAGCATTATCTATTAAGTTTGTAAATTGTGATTTATTAAGCACCTTCAAATTATATTACAATGCCTTCTGGGGGCAGGGTTACAACTGATAGTTTTCTTTCCCGACGCTAGTTGCGCTGAGAAGCTCGTAGCATGCCACGAAGTGTTCTGCTGCCACCAGAGACCTTCACATCGCTGGTCTAGAGAGAACTTGCCGCTCTAGACCTAGGTAAGGGTTATAATACCACGTGATGGCAAGGTTCATAATGAAACGAGTAAGGATCTCAGTGGAACTCAGTGTTGAAAAACCTATAGTTTTTACGTGCCCCCTTCGACGTGGTGAAGCGAATCGTATTATGGTACTGGAAGCGAATGAGGAAGTCGGATTCATAGATCTTCCACGGGATAATTTTCCGGTCCCTGGTGTGGCGTACCATAGGCTCGGCAGGAAGTGACAAGAGTGAGTGTGACGATAGGGTGCTGCGATGCACGCCGGACGAATAGTGGTGTGTGGGCTTCCGGAATCTTGTTGAAGCAATGTTTTGCCGACTGGTCGCGATTCTACGGGCTACGGGTAGTCCACATATTAATTAATTGTAAAGTAGTGGCTGACATTTTCAGAATTTTAAAAAAAATGGCTAATGTTGTTGTCTGATAGCGTACTAGACGGTTAACAGAACGAAGGAGGTCGGATTTTTGTTAAAATCCTTTATTTTTCGAACATGCAAATATTCAAGTTCTTCGGTGTCTTTCTACAACAAAAATATAAAAGTCAGTGTTTATCTCTTAAAAAAATTTGTTCCTTAAAAACAAATTTTGAAATAAAACCATGTACAATAATTTGAAGATTTAAGTACATTTCGCGTAATTTTGCGTTAAATATACGCGATTTTTAATTTTGTTTAAACATGTTTTTCCTCCTTTGTTTTAGATAAAATTTGGATGTTGGATATTTTGAGGAACGTTTAAGAGAATGGTGCAGGTCTCTTGAAGGTGGAACACCCTGAGTTTTCGAAAATTGAAAAAAGTTGCAATGTAAATGCATACGTATGTGTTACAAATGTTGTGAGGAAGTACCTTCTTTCTCTTTTCCTTCAAGTGTAATATCGAAGTTTTTTATTTGAAATATGTATTGTTTTATCGTCGTTTCATTGAAGCACCAGAGACGAATCTAAGTTTTATCCTTGAAGATTTACCTTGATGGATAGATACGCGCGCAATGTTGCCATTTGACGAGTGTCATTTTAAATTCTTCTGATTGTCGGAGATTGGCATGGAACCATAATGAGGCATTGTGTATTAATTATTTTATGTTAAAAACTGTTTTGACATACATTTGGGAGAAATATATTCTATGAACCTTTTTTATGTTATCCCTTTATCCTAACTCATATTCACGATGAATTCTGAATACAGATAAAAATGAGAGTTTGTTCTTTGAGCCGCAAGTTGAAATTAGCCAAATAAGGCTCTCTCTCTTAAAACTACTATTTGAATATAATGTGAAAGATAAATTGAAAAATTAAGTAGCATAATGTTGTAAGAACGTTTATTAAACTTAGAATATATTGGAGACACGATGAATAATAATTATATGCATCGAACCAAGCAATAGTATTATGTAAAAAGCGCCTTGTAAAATATTACCTAAAACCACAACAATGCAAACTGAAAAAGTTCCATTTATAGCAAGAATGGCTTTTTAGTAATAATTGATAAGAAAATTTCCCATTATATATTCATTTGTAGAAAGTGATCTCTAGCAATCCCCTATATGCCCCTAGAAGACAAACATTTATTTTGTGACTAAGTATAGTCTAAAATAGTTTAGATACGACAGAAACCCAAAAGCACTTTTACTATTTGAATGGTTTATTTCAGAAATAACATAAGTCCGTTTCCTACGATTTTGACATCTTAGTGCTGTCACATTCTCTGTAAGTATATGGATTGTTTGATGCTGATCTACCATAAGTCAAGAGATTCTGGATGGTTATTGGAACAGACTTGACTCGACTCACTGTTTGTGCTATATAGACGCCGTAGGACAGGAGTACGTAGACAGACAGTGTCTGTCGAAACGGAAAAATTACTTTTCACTAATTTATGGTGTTTCTGAAATAAACCATTCATTTGGCCATTACTGTATTTTTGCAAGTCTACTTTGACTCCCTGCTCAGTGAGCGCAGGCACTCCGCAAAGTTGTTTGTAAGTCTGCCCTGTAAAATTCGACATCGTTTGATGTCCTGAATTGCTTCATGAACGGATGCATGACGGAAACCCAACAACAAAACAATGCAAAACTGTCACCACGCGTAATCGCTTCGTCGAAACTCCGGCGTTTTCTTACATCCGACCTGTCCATGATCCTGTCAATCTTATGTTAGTTACACTCCTATATAAAACAGTTTTACAATGGCAGCAATGTAATGAAAGTTGAAATAGTTCTCCAAAATAAACGACGAGACTATTTTTGTTCCTTTGCTAAGTGAACTCAAATACAGAACATAGTACAAGATCTTTCCACACCTAAAAAAGAAAATATTTTAACATGAACGTTCAGAAAATTATTTTAATATATTGATAAATATACGTACAGCATGACAAGTTAGAAATCTCCCTTCGAATGCGCATGCACGAGGCAACAACCGCTACTTCTGAAACTACGGTACTGTTGCCCTGAGCCACCTACGCCGCGTGTACTGTTCTGAGTTAGTATACAGTTGTACTACTCGGATCTACATGACCTTCAAAGTTGTTTTGCATACTAGCGAAGATTATAAGGTCATGTAAGGGTCGTGTTTGATCTACTCATTTCAGTTTTATTATATAATAACATAGAATGTTAATATTTACTGAAGTTATTACTTATTAGTCCTTTAATAATATTTTTTTCTTTTAAAATTGAAAAATTCAACATAAAATATATTATTTTCATTATCAGTAGGGGAAAATTGGGCTCGTGGCTATATTGGTCAGCGTGCTCGCTTTCCAGAAGTAGCAGTTTCCACTACGAGGCCCCGGGTTCGATGCACGGTCGAGCGAAGACTATGAAGCGTGTTTTCCTTGAAATGTTCCAGTGTTGCTGTGTGACGATGAGAAAATTTACTTCTCAGGTTGAGAAGAACAGAATATGGTATGGGGATGTTTACGTTCTAACCTCACTTACCCCCTTAACCCGTGGCCGCGAGCCAAGGACGTCGCCGGTAGGCCTGAGCTCATTCACGGCTGTCACGCCAAGTGCATACATACGTAAAGGGGAATTACAAATATTTCGCACGACCAGAGCCTTTAGGATGACTCCTATGCAGTCTACTAGCCATCTGTAATGCGGTTCCCTGTTCGATTTCCGGTCGAGGCAAAATTAGAGCTGTAACTTTCTTTTAAAATCGTCCCAGTTTCTGTAGCTGAGTGACGAAGAGATACTCAGACAGGTGTATCTCGCTAGTTACGATGAAGGGAATACGTTATGTTCACCACATGTCGTCCTTGCCAATAGTAATTTAAAGAAGCCCAGGTATAGGGGCCCCGTTAGCTGGCCGGCAAAGTCGGACTATTGACCCGAAATGTCAAATACTTTCTTACACAAACGACCAGTAAATTCTGAAACAACTATTGCTATGTTCATTTTTGGAGCGTTGTCCTGAGTTATTATTTCAAAACCCCTAGACTCATGTATTAACTTATCAAGTGTTAATTTTTTTCTCAATCCAATAAGGATTTTATGAAATTCATAACGCTAAGACTTGTATTTGAAAATGTCGATCTTCTTGTAACATAAAATGAATGGTCGGTGATTAATTTTCTTTTTGCAAACGAATCCACTAGTAAGTTGATTTGACTATTAGGAGCTCCTTTCATTATTGACATCTAAATTAATTTGTGTTTTTGTGAGGCAGTGTTACTTAATTTTTTTGTCCCAAGAAAACTCACTGAATTTCTACATTTTTTGTTGTTTTTCATCCTTGAAAAATAGTTTACAGCAAGGAATACGATGAAAAAAGGAATTACTTTGGACTTTTCTATTGGATACTTAAACAAGAGTTCTAGCTTATTTTTTCCATATGTGCCCATAATTATCAGAAATACCATTTTTACTTTTAGAACTATTCAAAATTCGATGACATACAGAAATAATTTTATGAAAAATTGTCATTTGAGCGAACTGCGTACTATACCAGTGAAAATGGATCTCTTTTACCCTAATTTATTCTTTTTTCCTTCGGGGAATAGGAGTACACTCGCGTGTAAACATTTGCTATCAAAAGATAAAGTTCTACTGACATACTTCCAATTCTCATACCTAACATACTACTTTATTTGATCTTTGACATTCAGGTCATATACATCTGAATAGTACATATGTAACAATTACATTTTTAGTAAAACTGTAACAAATGGGCAAAGAAACTTTACATACATTTAAAGATACTTAGATAACAAAGCCATGAAGTATCCGAATGCTCAGAAGTCAAGCATGACTGTGAGAGCAAAGCAAATTTATTTTTGAGTCAGGGTTAAGCCGCGTCGCATTTTCAAAACGAATGACTTTACGCCACATGTTAATACTAAATAGAGGAGAATACGTTCCATGTTGAATTTTCGCTCCAAATCATTCATCTTAAACTGTTTTAATCTCAATTGCAAACGCATTTTATTTCTACACTGAAAGTTTTAACTCTTTCTTTTTATCCTGCACTTCTGAACTATAATATTGGATAATTGAATGAGTATTTCATAAATTATATATTTGTAAGAATAACCATAAAAGCGAATAAAGCCAAAAACCCAGATAAACATACAAAATAATGTTAATGTGACTAACGTCGCTTGGAAGCTGTTTCCTTCGTAGGTATTTTCATTAAGGTGAATGTTTCAATATGTTTCAATAAATTTGATATTTAATACGAAGTCCCTCTATTTCGCATGTCTTACGAAAGGTATCAATTTATCCAGTAAGAGAATATTTTAATAGTTGTTGAACAAGGTACACAAACGGTTGTGTGCTACAGATGCTACGATCTATGATAGGGTAACTGAAAACAAAAAGTGGACTTAATTCACGGTTGAGAAGTTCGATGCACAATTGAATAGGATAGAAAGTTGTGTATTATACTAGGCGTAGAAATGACGTTTTTAACTGGTCTAATCTTTCTTTCAGAATAAGAAGAATGACACCTTTGTGCATTTGCTTTTCAAGATAGCGAGTGAATCGCGGAGAAAAAACAAAGTTTATTTTGTCCACTCAAATGTGTAGGGTACATTATGGACGTCCTTCAGGGCACATTACAAAACTATGGGTCCCCCTCGTTGTATTGATACGAGGCATGTTTTTAAAATAAGTACCGTTTTGAAAAAAACTCATAAAAATTTGTTTTTCAAAACAAAATTTATTTTTGCATGAAAGGGCATTTCCTAAACTTTTTTTTCTACACAGATTTCACTATTGTTCAGACATTTTTCACAGCATGAAAGCATCTGTTCCATGCCCTTCTCATAGAAAGATGCTGCCAATGAAAACAGCAAAGTCTGAAAACTGTTTTGGAACGCAAACAATGTTAAGCTAACTGAAATTCTCCTCCAAAGTGTAAAGATTTATGGTGGACATGTAATAAGTGATGGACTGATGAGAAAGCGGGTAAGAGAATTCAGTGATAGATGAACCAATTTTCGGCCTTTGTTAACAATGATGTGTTGGTTGACTAAGTGAATGAAAAACGTCGGAAAACAGATGGTTCACAAAAAGAATGCTTTGAGATTAGCTTTTCACAAATCGAAGCACCGAATTCGCAAAACATTGTGTTCAGAAGTGGCTGTCTTTAATGGCGGCATCTTTCTATGAAGAGCGCATGGAAAAGTTTATTTCCCGCTATGACGAATGCCTCAACAATGGTGACAACTGTATAGGAAAATACTTCAAGATATACTCTTTCATATAAAAATAAATTTTGCTTAAAAAACACAATGCGTTTTTGTTTTGTTTTTTCGAGTAGTTACGGTAGTTACTTTAAAAACACATCTCGTTTATTCAACATGCGTATTAAAATGAATTTGAAAAAACTGGTAACTTCTAATTAAAAATAATATATTTTAAACAAGTGTGAACGAATATTAAACTCATGTTAAAACATTTTATCGGAGGTCCCAAGCGAACGGAAACTACAACCACGTACATTGTCTGTTAATGAATTAATCCACCCTTTTGGGTACGAGTATTTGTGAGAAAATTATCAGATCCTATTGAATCAACAATTCAAAAAGTGGAAGAGCAACGGTTTTAGAAGAAAATAGTAGATCAAAACGAACCATTATCCGTCGGTAGTACTCTCAAATAATGTTCAAATAATGTTCAAATAATGTCAACGGCGACTTTTATCTGTTCAATGAGAACATTAATACAGTGAAATTAAATTAGCTTTCCGAAATAATGTAATACGTAATTAAATTACCATTGCTTAAAATTTACGTTTAGGATAAACATACCATAAACACGAGTGGAATTTTGCGGAATGTATTATTTTTCATAACAAAAAAAAGGTGACCAGATCGTTAAAACGTGGTGGTCCAAGTTTCGCTATATCGAGCAGTTTTGTGCGTCGGATTTTTAAATAAAATAATTAAAAGCGCAAATATATGTTCAATAGTAGTTGAGATATACCATAATTACTACATAACAAATTTAACAATAATGTGTTTTAATGAAATATAAATAGACTGGTGCGCACGCTTTGACCGAACATCCAAAAAAAAAAACTAAACAATTTTAGGAACGAGCACGCAACATTTAAAGTCCATTAACATTTTTATTTAACTACAATACGTCCTGACAGCCAAATGCACGTATGTTCAAAAGACATACAGATGACAGAACTAAATAAAAACCTTCTATTAAATGTCAGTCAAGAAACACAGACGCACATTGTATTTTCCTGAAGCAGGTACACGTGTATGCGGTTGTCACGCCGCTAGTTAGGACGTGCCACGGCTGGTGACCGCAGGAGGCGATGACGCGTTGCGGCGGCGCGCGGGCCGCGGGCCGGGCGCTGGCGCGTGCGACGCCTCTGGCCGCGTGGCCGCGTGCGCCGGTGGCCGTGAGGCGGAGCGCCCGGGCGTCACGCCGTCTGCCGGCGGGGCCTCCGCCACCCTTCTCACTCGCCGCCTCCTCCTCCTCCGCGTCCGCGTCCGCCTCCGCCTCGGCCGCGGTGCCGGCCCCCGCCCCGCCGCGCCCCAACCCCCGCGCGGGGCCCAAATGCCTCCGAACGCAAGATCGGCCCACTCGCGCGCTTACCTCGAGCGCCGGCGCCGGCCGGCGGGCGGGCAGACGTGCGCCGCGGAACGTCCTCCTGCGCTGGGCTGCGGCCTCGACGACGGCGCCGGCGGCGTCGACAGCGCGTGGCACGCCGATCAGCTGGGGCCCTCCATACTTGCGACCACTTTGCACCGACTTTTGAACGCGAGAGCGTGCATTTAGGGATCACACACAATCAAGTGTTGTGCTCCAATTCTCATTGGGTCGTCGGTGGTGGGGGGTCGGCACGCGCCCGGGGAGGGGGCACAGGGTTGGTACGCGTGGCGGCGCAGGCGGAAGGGCGGCCGGCGCGCGGAGAGGGCGGCGGGAGGCGCGGAGCGGTGCGGACCGGGAGGGGACAGGCGCGGAAAATGGTTTTAATAAAAAAGTTTCGAGTCTTTCCGCCGCTAGTTGGCCACGTCGGAAAATGGCGACTCTATTCCGCGGAAAGGCGCCGGAGGCGACGAGGGGCTCGCGGAGCTGGGAGGGGTGGGGAGGGGAGCGGAGACGCGAAAGGAGAGGGAGGCGGCGGCGGCGGCCGCTTCGCCGGGACGCGAGGGGTGCCGTCCGTAAAATCAATATGACCCACGGCTACCACCACCACCATTACATGACACTAAGCAGCGCAATCACGGGATCGGCGGGACGATTCAGGCGCGTTGCCGCGCGACACTGGACGTCGGGGGCGTGACGACCTCGTCGCAGGCGGCATGCCCCGGGGGCGGGGGCCCAGACGGGCGCCGGCGCCGGCGGTGACAACGGCGTGTCGCCCGCCGCCGAGACGGAGTCGCAGAAGGAGCCCGGGCGGCGCGGCAGCGGCGACGGCGACGGCGGCGCACTTTGAGGTTATGTTGCACTGCAGGTTAATTCTGACCACTACCACTAGGAGCAGTGTTCTCGAGTCTGAAGCGAAAGTATTTCCAAGTGACCGGAAGAACAACAGCGCACTCGTCACCGAACGGCACCGACACGCTCGCTCGCATGTCACGCGACACAAAACTCTGGCCAAGTGTGGAGCACGCGCGAAGTAGAGTATTACTTCACCTGCGCCACGCACTGCGCTTGCGAGACGGCACACGCGCGGGAGCGTGGCCGGCCACCCGGCCGGGCGCGGAGTCAGCTGGCGGCGACGGCGAAGGCGGTGGCGGCGACGGCGGCGGCGGCGGAGGCGCAGGTCGGGGCCCGGGGGCGGCGGCGGAGGCGGAGGCGCGCCGCGCCGCGTTTCAGCGGCCAAAGTTGGGGCAAAGTTTTGCGCGGCGGGAGATCGATAAGTGTAATTCTTCGGCGAGGAGTTGGCGCGGCGTGCGCGGGCGGGCCGCCCCGCGCGGGGAGAGCGGTCGCGCGGGCGGAGGACGCTTATGCGGCGGCGCGTGCGGCCACTGCCGGACACTTAGCGCACCTCTTCGCGCCGTAAAATCAGCGCCTCCTTCCGCGCCTTGAGGGCTCCCAGCGGATGGGAAGGATGCTGTCTGTGGGTAGAGAAACGCTTCGCCCTCAAACATAACAAACGCGCGCACGCACACTCCCACACGCACGTACATGCACGCCCTCATCCACACACCGCAAAAACACGACAACGGATTCGTTCGCACAAAAACGTGCTTGTCCTTTTCTCGCGTTTGTTGTAGCAAGCTGAAAGAAAACGTTCGCAAAAGACGGCGTCGACGAAAGAGACAGACGGCAAAGAATGATCAAGAACGAAAGAAGGAAAGAAACGCGCCTGCGAAGAATGAGAGCAAGTGAGAGCGAAAGGGAGACAGGAGAGGCCGTCGGCGGGCGGGCCGGCCACGGCGTGCCTCTCACGTGCGAAGCCCATTGTTGGCGCGGCGCTGACAGGCGGGCGCTCCGCGCCTGCGGCCTTTGTTGGCCCAGTGAGGACGTTCTTTGGCGCTCTGTGATGGAATCAACGACTGGGATGAACTACGAGGGCGGACGGAAGGAATGGACCAGAAAGATACGTCGCAATTAAAGCACAGACATGTCTCGCGGGGATGAATCCTAGAGATGATCCATGTAAATGAATCATGGAAATGAACAATGAAGATGAACCTCAGATAAACTCAGCTCACGTGCGCGGAAATGAAACAATGGCACTTGGCATGGAAAGTCAGCTATTATTGATGGAATAATTAGCTTCTGTTACAACTGAAACTAAGAAATACAATGGGAATTCTCAGTGAAAAATAAATTGTAAATGTTTATAATTTTGAATGAGGAAGTAGAGTAATGACCTGTTCCCACAGGAAACAGAAATGGTAGAAGAAACATTAAAGCAATCATGTTACAGAATTGTGCCTTAATGTTCATAAGAATCTAAACCTCCGAAATGACGTAAAATAATAATAATTTATTTCCCCTGTCATTGCACACTAATACCTAAATTTAACGAATGAAAAGATTGTTGAAGCCCATTTGATTTAATATGTTGAATTCGGTAACCTGTTGTTGGTAAATTTGTTGAATATATTATTTGTCTTATATTCTGAAACTATCACAAATAAAACTTTATGGCTGATTGGTGAATAAAAATAAATTTCGAAAAAAATGTTCATAAGACGAGAGCGGCCAGCTTTGTGCCAAACAGGGCATAATTATATCTGCCAGCATAGCTAAGCTATATGACTCCATAATAATATTTATGTACTAATATGAAAGTAAGTTTTAAAATTTCAATTTAAACATTCAAATTAATATGTTTTACATGTTTACGAGCAAATATAAAAGTTAAATAAAACGATTGCTGTCCATTATCCAGCTTGGAAATTCGTTCTCAGTAGACAGTACTTACGCATTAAACCATCTCCGATGTAGGATGAACCTAAATATTTTTAATTAAGAGGATGAATGTTTGTGGGCTCTATGCACTGGATTATACCGGAGACATCAGCTGTTAACAGTGCCCAGTGATCTGATGGCAAAATTGTCTGTGGAGATTTATACCTGACGATTACGGATTCGTATTGAGGGTATGTGGCAACAAAGAACAAGGAAGCGTTTCTGAAAGAGCCACGAGCCTGAGGCGAGAACTAAGTACAGGAGACGAGAGAGGCTAGGAAGAGATTTGGTAAGGATTTTGCTTTAATTGATCTTCAATTAATTCCGCCTCTTTCGCAGCTGACCTTGACGCCATAGGCAACTCTAAGCGGTTCCACAGAAAGCAAAAGTGTTCTTAGTTCAAAGGACACATGAGATTTTATCATGCAGTTGCCGATAAATTTTCATCAGTTCCACTCTAATTGAAGCATTACAGAACTAGGGAATCTTCAGAACGAAAAATGAGAAATAACAGAAAGGAAAAAAGACGTAAGATACGTTATTGTAAACATTGTAACAGTCATTGTAAAACATTGAAAACTTCTCACACGGAAATATGATTTATTATATACGTTAGTATTATTTAATATAGGTAGATAACTTACACTTATCGCAAAAACCTCAACAGAAATGGCAACAGAACTGTTTTACTTTCCAACTAACTTTTTTAATGAAAACAGCGATTAACTGGTGGGAAGTATGTAGCTGGGAAAGAGACTGTCGTACGCATTGTAACCTTCTTACACTAGTATTTTGTTTTCATTCATTGTAATTTACGTTTACTAAAATGTGAAGGTAACACGATGTTACTACTCTATTCAATTTGTAACTGTAGTAGGTCTTGGGGGCTTGGAAACTATCCAAAAATCACACAACACACCACCCAACGCACAATGAAGCGCGTGCTCTCCTAATCCGGACGCTGCGTAACACCGCATTGTGCAAACATGAGCGGCCCCTCCCCGCTCCTCTGGCTGCCGCCAACCCCCCTCCCAGCGCCCGCTCGCGCGCGCGACAGCTAGGGCGAACGGCCGCGCGGCCCCGCCCCCACCCCGGCCCTCGCCCGCGCGCTGGCCTTTCTGCACTCTGGATGACCGTTGTCGAAATGCTATAATGAGATTCAAATTAAAATCATTTTAATAATTCAGTTGGCAACATGATGAGTTTCGTGCCATCCCTCACTCGGCAGCTGAATCGATGGTCAGAAGCGCCGCCATCCGCCGCTTGTCGCCGCCCGTCGTCCAATGTTTAGATTTCCAGGGATGTTTAGGTTTCCTCGGCCGACGAGGACCCTTCCGATCGGGCGGAGAAGATTCCGGGGAAAACAGATTGTCGGCCCTCTCCTTCGGCATAGGGGCTCACATTCATTATTTCCGAACATTCAATTGATTTTGGTCTTGACTGGGAGAGGTGCCTCAGGGCATCAACTAATGACATTGTAGTGCCTCTGACTGGGGAGGCTCTGAAGTTCGAGTCCCGACGGTGGCAGGGTTTTCGTCAGTTGCTTGTTAGCTGATCGGATTCAGTCGCTGTATGGAGGCCAATTCTGGCTGCTCTGATCGGAAGTTTTCCATGGTTTCTCCGATCAAGATCACGCGAATGCCAGAGCAGTACCCTAACAAACAATCCACGAACCACACACGATATTTCCTTCCTCTTCCTTGTGATATCCTCACCCCTTACTTATATACACTTACACACATGCCCGGAGACCAGTCGAGAGGTTAGAGCTTGTCCCGGCTGGGGCAGTGCACCGCTGGTGCGAGATACCTGGTTTGGAAAAATGTGTTTGCCGTCAGTAGGTCGGCGCCATCCAGCGGGGGAAGATCACCGCCACGTCCCGCGATAAACATGCACTACACGTGCGAGACTAATGATGCGCCCCGAATCACTAAAAATAAATCAATCAATTTTCGTTCTGATTGTAGACGCCGATTTTTCAGAACTGAAATTCATGTAATGTTTTCGGAGGTGGACTTAGGTACTTAAAAGACCAGCAGTTATACCATTTTTTTACACACCATTTTTTTCTAAATGTGAAAAAAAATCTCCGTCAACTCTAGGCAGCCTCGTGTTCTCGTAACAACAGCGTAAATTAGTTAATGACGTAACAACGTGAAATGTTAAATGAGTTCAAAACATCTAAATAGAAAACAAAATGTACTTGTATAATGTGATGTTTCTGAATGAAGAAAGGGTGTCAGCTGGTAGCGCTCTCATAAAAATATAAATTCTAAGAGAACTACCCCGGCAAATAGTAATTCTTAGCGCAATATTTAGCTTTAGTTAAAGTCCTCGAAATGAAAAAGTGCTTTATTGTAACAATAATAACACAGAAAAGTTTCGAAATTGCTCGAAAGGCTTTGTAAATTTTTTACACAATTCTTCAAAACTTTTTAATAAGTTCGGCCGAGTCAGAGTAATCAAGTATCTATCACAAGATGTAGAAACCCCAAAAGAACAGATCAAATTGAAAAGGAAGCATTTCAGAAGTGAGCCTTATTAAAACACAATTCATAGCAAACAACGTGAATAAAATGCAATTCACAACAACATTGTTCCTGTACATCACTCTACATTGTGACAGTCTCATAGACGGACACAATTCTAAAACTAATAAAAATTGGACTTTCAGTGTGCCTAAAACAGACCATCATTAGTTATCTGGAACAGAGATGTTTCAAAACAATAATGAATTCAATACAATAAATAAAATTCAAACAGTAAAAGCAGGAGTGGGACAAGGAGCCCCCTACGTTCGTAGTTCTCTATAAAACATGTATATCAGACTTTATGTAGCAGTACTTTTTCTAAGAGACTGCATTTTTTGCAGATGAGGCGACACTCCCCTCGTCACATAAGGATATTAGCTTAGTCAGAGTATATCTTGAAGGTGATTTGGACAAATTAACGAAATTGCCAGGGAAATGTAGAATAGTATTAAATCGTTGAAAATAGAATGTGGTTTTGATTTTTATCTCTTAATTAATTAATATTATTAATCTCATATAACTAAAAAATGAACACGGAAAACTATATTAGCAATACATCAGGAAAACATTTCGCAAAAACACTAAAATTATATCATGTAATTAATACAAAAATCATCTTACAGTTTCCAAGTTAATAATTCATAATACATGGGAAGGGGCTAACACACCACACATAATGGTAAAGTTTATGTACATTTTAAGTTAAGTGTTGAAGAACGATTTTAAAGTGCCTACAAGTGCCTTGTATCTTGGGTGAACTCAAGATGGGCATCTGCACCGCACGGTCTGTGACGCGCACAACTTTGCCGGGTTGTACCTTTACTTCTGCCGCCACAGTTTCAATGCGCCGAAGGTCATCATATTCCTCGACTTCGGTTGCATAAATGCATATTTCATTAACCCCCAGCTCCAAAAGCATTGGGTGCACCTGGGTTATAAAATGCAGATACTGAACGCCTCTTAAACGCTCGGATAAGAAATAAGGACTGAGGATTTATCCACAATGCCAAACCAACACATTTAGAGAAAATTGCTTTCGATGTGCTACACTATGTGCAAAATGCGAATTTGTCTCGGCCCTCGCATACAAATTGTGCACATTACTTGTGCAAGTTCTTGTAAAACACGCTTCATCTTACCAAAGAACGAAATTACTGGTTTTCCTTGTATTTGTCCCGGAAATGCCTAGAGAATTTTGAAAACGACGTTATAAGTGCTGCACAAATGCTGCACAAATGCTTCACCCACTGGAAATGGAAAAGTCGTAATCTCTCCGCACGAATCGTTCGCCATACGCAGGACTGTGATGCATTGACCTCATACGCTATTTGTCTTGTGCTCGCTTCCGGGGCTTCTCGGACAGAATTAGCAATTGAGTTTTTCAAAGAAGTGGCGAGACCTAACGCAAGGTGAAGCTGCTCGCTCACTAAATCGTGTTACACGAGCACAAGCGCATAGTCCAATGTTTAAAGTTATTTTTTTCAAAACTATACGTCAAAAGGAAAAGACAAATTATCCAATTTTGGTAAATTTAGTCATCACATTACATATGGGATAAAGTTCCGGCATATTATCAACAAACAATGAATAATCCTGTATGATTTTCGATATTTGCTTGTCATCCATTTTGAATTTCCCGTAGACGTAAGTATAACCGAAGTAACATACTTAATATAGGAAAAGTCATGTAATGCAACGGAAAATCGATTTCGAGATTTCAACGGAAATACACGTTTTGGGATCCCCTGATACCGAAAAAGTGGTTCTTTTCAAAACGTCCATCTGTCCTGGATTATTGCTATTTTAAGAGAGGCAGGTGTTCATGGGAATAGCTTATGCGGATGATTTAACAGTCGTACAGGGGAAAAGCTGCAAGGATTTGGAGGAACGATCAGTTCAACCACTCCATATCATTTCTAAGTGATGCGAAAGCGTAAAATTAAAACTGTCAGTTGAAAAAACAGCATTTAAGCTAATATGGCTAATTTTTTCACAGATATTTCCTCCTCGCTAGAAAATAGATGAAAGAACCATTAAAGAAACCATACTTGCACGATACCTGGGAATTTGTCTGGATCCAAAACTCACATTTCTGACCCGTGTCAAAATTATGTCTAAAGAAGCTTGTAATTTGTTCTACAGACTTAGAGGCGTAAGTCAACAAATCATAAAAGTAAAGAGACTAATGCTTAAAATAATCTATAAGGGCGCGTTTCTGCTAATCATAGGTCACGGAGCAGCAGATTTTGGACACAGAACTTGACTTACAAGAGTAAGTAATGTACTCAATAGTGCACAGCACGTCTCACTACTTGCTGTCACAGGCGCCTGCAAGACAAACCTTCAAATCTTAGTTTTGTTTCCATTAGAACTGGAATCGAGAAAACTCGCAGTAAGACAAAAACCCTTCGAAACCATGAAACTGGAAATTTTCGACTGTGGAACATCGAAAACATGGAACAATGCTCCGGGACGAGCCTAAACGACAGGCCGACAGGCCGACAGGCCGACAGGCCGACAGGCCTACAGGCCGACAGTACATTTTTTGAAATTTTTTTATAGCTTTCGTGCAATATTGCTAGCATTATGTGCAATTTTAAACAATTACAAAAATAAAGATTTTCTCAAAAACTATTCCAATTTTTTCTTTAAACGTTTAGTAGGGATATTGCTAAACGTAATCTATAAGATTACATAAACACCATATTGCTCTATTCTTTTGTTTTTTTCAAAAATTACAAAAATGTAATCCTTTTATCATGTATCTCAAGTCGTTATGTTTACATTAGCGGAAATTCGTTCAAATTATTATATTTATGAGTATTGTAAGTTTCTCGAAATCTCAACCGTTTTCAGTGAAAACTAACTAAAATTTCCGCATTTTCGGAAACGGTCAAACGCCATTTTCTTAAAAACGGCTCCAAATTGTTTCTTCAAACTTTTCGAACAGATAGTGCTAAATGCTATATTTAAGCTCCGAAAAGTTTTTTTTCTGGATATTTTTTTCAAAAATCAAAAACAAATGTAGTTTTTTTGAAAGATGTGTAGTACGTCATGTGTCAACACATAACTCGCCGAAGGCTTCCACCACCACAGGGCGAAACTCCACATCTCGGTAGCGCTGAGACAGAATCATCGCGTGGATGTGCCCATATTTTCCAGCCCCTTATTCATTACTCTCACGCAGACGTCCTTTATATGCCATTGCGACTGCTGCATCAAGCAAGATGGCGGTGTGGTCCTTCGCAACATTTAAGTGAGGTCTGTTTCCCTTGGGGAAGTTCTGGTTGTTGCAGATGGTACTCCAGCCGTCCGCGACAGCGGCGTCGAGTACATCTCCCAGCACTTGGTTGTGACGCAGACGTAAAAAAACAAAATTACTCGAAAAAAAATGCTTATCTAATATATGTATATCATTGGATCGATCTTCTTATGCCCGTCGTAATAGACCGAAAAATATGTACAGTTCTATTCGAAAAAAGAAGATTACTTCAAATTTCTCGTAAAATACAAGTGATAAAATATAATTGAATACACTATCAAATAGCGTCATTACTTCATACACTTCCGTGAAAATTGCATTGCAATAACTTCAACCGTTCAAAAGTTACAGGGGTGTTGAAATTACGTGACTTATCCTATATAATATGATGCATACTTTTTGGACATGTAGAATTTTGTTGACTTAAACTTGGTACTAGAGAGAATAATGTAACGATATATTAAAAAAAAAATTGCTACTATATTTAATGGAAGAAATAGGCTGAGGGTACTGATGTAGGCGGGGAGGGGGGAAGGGTGGAGGGAAAAAATTTGAAAACCACTGATATATACAACATAAATGTATCGTATGGTTTGAAAAAAAGCTCATAAGCTGCTGATTTCACGCCTGTACTTCTCCGCAGACCAAGGAATGCCCAAGGGATGTCCTCGTTGTTCCTGTAATAGTGTTTTTGTGCCTATCGTCCGAATAAAGATCAAATGTTCCCAGAATGTCCTCGAATATTTTATTCCTTACATATTTCAATGATTTACTATCAGAATTACTTCGCGAACGCGACTGACCCTCGTTGGGCTTCGGGTGAATTCACGACTACCTGTTTTCAAACGACTTCATAAAAATCCCTCCCCATCTACGCAGCTATCCTGAAATAAATCATCCGCATGAGCTATTGCAATGACACCTGCCTCTCTTAATATGCAAAAAGTTCATCCATTAGGATGTTCCACAAGGATGGTCCGCAAATTGACCCCTGCGGAGGTCCACGTGTTAAACCTTTCCTATGTAAGTTCCATTAGGACGAATTCCTAGATTTCCATCTTTGAAACAGCTGCGAAACACTGAATGAAGATTTTCTAGGCAGCCTAATTGTCACCATCGGCGTAATATAGCTTTGCCATTTTCGTGCGATTTTTCATCTGTACACAGAACTTGGTCAGCCCCCGCAAGCCGAGCGACGAGCACGTGGACGCCGAAGTTGACGTTGTAGAGGGTTGTGTCCTCAAGGTCAAGTGACATTCGGTGGGAGCAGGCCATTCCCAGTACACTCCAGCTTTTCTTATTGTAAAAGTCCATTTTATTTGAGATATTTTATTTCCTTAAACATTTCTCTATGAAAGTTTGCTACTTTTTTCATTATCAAGAATATCGCCAATTTGCAAATTTATTAAATATTGAAAACGTATTATCATATAACTATTGTATCACTTTATATTTAAATTATGTAAAGAAGTGATTTAAGAGTTGTTTTGTGAACCAAATACACATGTCATGGGAGTTTGTTTGTTTGTTTTTTTGCGAAAATTACCGTTCTTTAATTTCTTTCCTTACAATGTTTTAAGTAGTATATCTTTCACGAAAATCTATTTTTCAATGTAAATCTTATTGATTGCAATTCTTTAAGATTCAATGATTGCAAATATCTCAAGCACAAGACATATCTGGTTTTAACTTTAAATTATATCACGAAAATTGGACATTCATCATTTAACTGCTGATTGACTTTAAGAAATGTAATATCTTATCTTCGAAAACAATGCAAAATATAACAAGCTACTTTGCATGTACTAGAAATTATAAATTGTTTCTCATAAAAGAACTTATACAAGAAACTACAATACAGTTACTGTTGATAGAATAATTATTTAAAATTCTATGTTAATTTTACATAGATTAAATTAATTTTTATTTTGAATTGAAACGCAATCAATTTTGTGCTTTAAACTGTTCTTTTACCTGTAAGTAAATTGGGATGCTATGTAATAAATTTAACACAGTTTTACGCAATTACCTATAACAAGAGTAGTTTGTCAAAATAACGAAAATGTTGCACTTTGTTCAAAAAACAGTTCATTTTACAACAAACAAATTGTACATTTTTTAAAATTTTCTTTGCTATGACAGAATTTGATCATGAAACAAAAGTGCGAGTTCGTTTTATTCCAGGTAATTATCACAAAATGAGAATAATTTATAGTGTTGAAAGCGCAATTGGTTTGAACACCATGAACATCTAACAAACTAATATTTCTGGCATAATTATATTTCACAATCACGATTTGTAATATCTAAACAGAACACTGCGGGAGTTAGAAATGATCCTGGTCGCTGCTCTGACTGTTGTGTGGGGTACCATGCATGTTTTATTAAATTTCTAAACCAAGGAGACTAAAACTGGTAATGAACAAAGTACTGAAGCTTAAGGACACTGTATCGCTGAAATACTTGGATCTGAATCGATAATCCTGAGATTATTTTATCAGATATTTTTCTGAAACAGCGCTTTCCACTCGCGAAAAAATGTTTGTCCAATTGCTGAATGCAATTGGCTATCCCAGGAGGAGTTCTGATAACTTCAACACATTTCTCTGTCTGCTTCTCGAATTCAAAAGCGTTGTTATGACTAGAGCACGAATCTAACTAAAGTAGACAGTTGTCCTCGCAATGGAGTAAAAATGCATTGCGTATGAATAATTGCAGGTTATTAGTTCCCATTATTCCTGATTTATCGATCTGATTTATCGAGGCCTTAGCTATACTTGTTGTTTTTGTAAGCAAATGTAAAGAGACGGGGAAAAGATCTCCATTCATACTTATCATAGGCATGATTGTACTGGAATGAGAAAGAGAGCTAATTTATTGTGCCATTGACTATGTGCATTTCTCCTCAATGGGACAATGTGCGTTTCGTACGCATTTCCTTTACAAAACCAGACTTATCCGCATTGCATACACAAGTTTCAGGAAAACAATGTAGTTTTTCCTTTACATTGGCCAAAAACTCACAGTATCATTCATTTCTTTGAACCCTGTCTGCTTTCTAGATACACCTTTTGTAATATTTTGACTAGTAATTTTATTTCAGGCTTTGAAACGACTTATTCAAGTTGCACGCTTTAAAATCTTTTATTTTCATTGCATGGGCAATTTGCAGTGCCCATTCTCGCAAGTCGCTATCACTGACACTACTTTTTTCTCTCGAGCTTCCTTAAATTGTTTAAGAAGATAATTCATTGTCTTTCTGGAATCGTGGTGAAGTAAGTTCTGGTATCCATCGTTTACAAATTTGTTCTACCTATTTAATTCACGCTCCGATTTCACGAAAAGGAATTTCTTTTGCACAGTTTGCAGCCTCAAACATTTCTTCCCCTCAGCATTCAGCCAATATCGCATTGCCTCTTCTCCGTCACAGAGGGGAACAGCACTGTCGGACTTTTTTATATGACTTGGCTTGTATTCCGTATCACTGTACCCGGACTCTTCTGTTTCTGTATGACCAGTTGACTTTACTTTTCCCCATTCTTGAGTCTCCCTTTCCAGAATTTCTAGAATTTCACACATTTCCAAACTAATATCTCCATGATTAGAATGAGCGTCAAAGAACCGAATTATCAGATCGCACATGACGAAATGGTCCACAGTATTATCAGTAGAAGGCAGAACACAGTGCTCTTCATATATGCTAATTGCAAGCTGTAAAACATTTACAGGGTTCCACATAGCAGCTAGAAAAAATAAAAATGACTTCAGAAGTATAGTTTTCCATCTAAAAAATCATTCGCAAGACCACTAACAATGCTTATAGCAACATATTGTGTCGATAAATAAATTTTCTCTTTCGAAAATCCCAAAAGACTTACACCTTTACCGCAATTTTCCAGTTTGCACCCTTTCGCGTGTGACTAAACAACTGAATCGTTTCGCAGTAGACGTGAACAGCTCTCAAATTCGTGAGGGAAGGGCTCTAGGGGAGGTAGCTCATTATGGATGGAAGATGAGCGGTTGCGGCAAGATTTATCACGACGAAAAGTATTTCTTACAAAAAATAACAGATAAAAGTAAAATTCAGAAAAATCTGTATTAGTAGTTTAGACTACACATCGGTATTATTATTAGTATTACTAATTTTATTAGTTTAGCTGCTAGGAGGGGCAGCTGCCTCCCCGCCTGCCCCTTGCTGGAAACGACCTTCCAAGCAGAGCCCGCCGCTTGCGGCGAGCGGTGGTGTCGAATCACAAGCGAGCGCGCTGGGCATCACCTGCTTTGCAGGGTTGGCCATTTTAACATAGGTGATAGCATATGGCCAATTTGAAAATTAAGGATGTTCTTTAATTGACTTGCAGTAGGAATCGGCACCCAAAATTTTGATCGTGAGATCAATGCGACATGTGCTTCCGATCAAAAGAAGGATTAGGACAGGTTTCGACATGTCACATCGCGGCATTCCCTTGTCAGTATTTGAAGAAACGAAACATATTCCAAATATTCATAAAACGGTTGCAGTTTTTTTTCCTGAACTCGAATTTCCATTCTTTCGCATTTTCATACTTTTTGTATTATTTAAGGATTGAAAATACGGATTTGTCATTTGTAGTATTATTGAAATAAGATTGTTATTCCAACTTCACTTAAAGGGGTGTCACTCCACAGGACGCGAGTACCTCCTATGGGATCTTGAAACTAAACGCACAGCAACAGTTTTGTGAACATTCGGAATATGTTTCGTTTCTTCAAATACTGAGATCCATGTTCTTCCCTTCGCCGAGCGCGCTAGCAGGGAGAGCGCTGCGTGACATTGGGAGGCGGACTCTTACATTCAAAATATCCGTTAAACGTAGTTAGTAAACGTTAGTCGCAAAATATCAAAAATTACTCACAAAAATGCTTAACTAACATACGACAATATGATATTGTCTTTTTACTCTCGTATACTCTCATAGACCGGAATAATATGTATGTGCCTATTGGGGGCCCCTCCTCAGTGGGGATCTAAGCACTTGCGTACTCTGCTTAATGAAATCCTAGTTACAACAATCATAATTTGCCAGAAATAAAGTTAGTCAAACAACCATAATAAGATTTTAACTTTTATTAAATTTATTATGCTGAATAGTTTTACAAAATAGTTCAATTTTACTCGTGAAAAGACTTTGTAACAGGCTAGGGATTGCATTTTGTTTTCGGTTCCTCAAGTAATTTAAGTCGCTTCAACTCATTACATAATGTTTGTTAATGTAATTAAAGTAACTTTATATGAACTTCGCATACACTACAATAAAGTGCGTCCTCTTGTAACACGAAAATATTTATGTTTTTACACTTTTCCCATTTCATAGTTTTCGAGATCTTGTGTATTCTTTCATTTTTGTTTATGTTTTTTATAGTTATTTCTCCTCGCTGAGTGATGTGGCGATGAGAGAGGTTGAATGGACAGTGCATGCTCCCTCACTCGCAGGTGTTTGTTGTTTCAGGGTTTGGTGGGCGCGGCGGCAGGACGTGCGGGCGCGATCGGAGTGACAAGAAGCGTGGCGCCCAGGCAAGCCCTTCGAACGCAGCCCTAATCTACATCACGCACGGATGAATTGAGTGGAATACTTAGCAGACCATTAGTTAATAAGTAATGTGAATTACTGAGTAAATTATCGTGCTGTTAATTTCCGAATCAATAAACGAAATGTCATTGGGGTAACATCTTAACTGTTCTTCTGACAGTACAAGGTCTAAGCATTTCCAACTCTCGGAGAAATTGAAGGAAAGCTATGCAGCCTCCGGCCATGTGAGAGGTATCTATGGTTTTGTGAGATACCCAGGAATTCGAGAAAATCCAAAAACAGTTTCGACTTTGACTGAAAAATGCAAATATTTTATTATGTTATTCCACCTATTTTCTAGTATGCGCGTCACTGAATTCTTATACTCAGTGTGTCACTACACGTGACACAGCTGACGTCATACAACAGCAAGTGGCATGGAAGAGCCCAACTACCATTAAATATATTCTATTCACGTGTTGCATTATGATTCAGCAACGTTTTTTAAAATCATAGTAAATAAAGAGCTATTGTGTTGTGCTATGCTGTTGTGTTGTGCTGTTGTGTATGTACTATACTATGTTACAAAAAAAATTTGCGAAGACCGTTTTTGTCAAAATATTCAATTTATTGCAGAGTTATACCAAAGAATTATATTTGTTGTTCTTGAACAGTATGCTTCTTACTTTGTGGAAAGCCATTTAGTGTGGGTTTCTTCAGCAGCATTTTTTCTTTTGAAGAACAGTAATTTAGTAAACTCCGTCTGGTGCCGGGGGTTTTAGCAGAATAGCACCATCGGACCTCCCCCTGTCGTAGAAGGCGATTAATGTACAATAATGTTATGTCATTGTTAGTGGCTGGGGAAGGTTAACAGTTACCACTTGCAGAGGTATAGTGAGATGGTGACGGCTAGAAGGATGTGTGTTGCTAATTAATATGGCAAGACCACCTCTAGCTCGTCTGTCATCTTCGTCACTGCGTTCTATAACCTCTTAAATTGAAACGGTCTTCCGTTTTAAAATGGGTTTCTTGTAAGCACACACACATTGGCGTGTGATTGCGCAGTAGCAATTTCAGCAAACAATAATGCGAAATACAGCCGTTAATTGAATAATATTTTCTGTGGTTGACGTGAAGTTCTGCTGCTATAGGTAAGTCCTGTTTATTTTCTGGCTTCTTTCCTACAAAAAGTCTTAAAAAATGAAGCAGTTTTAGAGAAAATCTTGTTTTTGTTATTTTTTTAATTTGTAAAATTGTTTTTAAAAATTGTTGTCAATCGCATTGAATATTCAAGAGATAATGGCACAAATGTTCCATCAGTTTCTTTTTGTCTAAAATACAATACTACTGATGCTACAACAGCACGTACTTTCTTGTGATATTGCTAATAGTTATATAATATAACACGACAATTTCTCTCATACACTTTAATTCCCATTTGAAAAATTCTGAAACAAGCTGAGCGTGAAAAATAGATATACTTTTTTAAATTCAAACGCTTAAACGAAAAAAGCTATCTGCTATTGAATTTAGTGCTTCTACGTTCTACATAAATGTACTAACGATTCGCATTTTCGCCGTAAATAAAATGATTAGTTTATATTAATGCGAACAAACTGCGACTGTCATTATCGCCTTATGTTATCAGTGGGGCGCTTCAACAATGTTTTGCAACATGCAACAATGACCGCTAATCCGTAAGAGATACAACATTTTTCGAATTAGCATTGTTGATACCCCTGGCAAGAAAATTTATTTTATTTTTATTTTATTATTTTTTATTCTTATTCTATTGTATTTTAATTTAATTTAATTTTAATTTTGTAATTCGTTTGCAAACAAACATGCATAAATTAGTGCTTATTAATAAATTAGAAAAAAAGAAAATTAAAATGGATACAAACATATAATAATTAAATTATATAATGTTATATTTATCGAAACTGCGCGGTTTTTACGTGCATTAACTTTATTCCCACAAATTATTACACAAAGCGAATCATCTATTTGTTTTCACATTTAACGCAATTAAAATTCACAATTTAAAATTGGTTTTAAATAAGTTATAAAAGATTAATTTTTAAACGTGTAACAAAAGCTCGAATGTAAGAAACGAACAAAGAAATTTGTAATAATATACAAATTCTAACTTCCGAAATATCTGCTGGAATTAGCTCTATACGTAAATGGAGCGCAGTCAATTGTGAGCGGGCTATTATGTTTGTCACGAAATTACTGAAAAAATACTCATATTTTCAAAAAAATTCATGATCTTCTGAATACCTTACCTTATATGAAGATCTATTTTTTATGAACACAATTTGTTAAGAGGAAATGTATCTTCACAATTGTAGTTGTAGGAAGATGCCGAAATGTTTTAATTTTTTAATTTACGCAAAATCAGACATTGCAACGCACATGAGACCTGCACCGTTCTCTTTGGCGTCCTTCATGCTATTTACAGTCCCTATGTAATAAAAAAATTCGCGTTTTGTAAGAAAAAATTGTTTAAAGAAAATAAAAATTCCCAATGTATGCCACAACATTTCGGAAAAAAATACTCATGTATTCGAAAAATTGTACACAAGCTTATTTCAAAATCTATCTCTACGGAATACATTTTTGTATACATGTAAGTACGACAGCCCGTGGACAGGCTCAGGCCTACGGGCGACGTCCCGGCCCTGCGACCGTGGTTAAGGGGATACGTGTGGTTCGCACGTTAGCACGTAGACTTCACCACGCCGTATTCCGGTCTTCTCAACCTTAGTAGTGAATTTTCCCATCGCCACTGAGCAACATATATTGGGAAATTGCAAGGAAAATGCCCACTATAATCTTGCCTCACCAGGAATCGAACCCGAGGCCGCGTAGAGGAAAGAGAGCACGCTGACCAACAGCTATTCACGAGCCTAACAGATTTTTAAAGACAAAAATCTCTATCTTTAGTATTTTAGTTGTAGGAACATGTCAAAAAAACTGAATTTTTTCGATTTTATCAATTTTGGAGAAAATCGGATCGGTTTTGCCGCTAGTGTTGTTCACAGACGGACAGAAAAACGTTTTGCGGTTAATCGACTTTTCGGTATCAAGACCCTACAAAACATGGATTCTGGCTACACCATGTGTTAAAAAATTTTTTTAAGTTAGCAATTGGATGTATTCAATTTTTCGTTACGAGGGAAAAAAGATATTTCTGCCGAAAATTCGCTGTTTTTTCGCAAAGCATTACGTAACTTTCTCTCTACCGTGGAAGCGTTAATGGTTGCAAAACGTTAATTAATGCAAAATTACGAAGTAAAAGCGCGGAACACAGTAATGAGAATGAATGCAGTTCCTAAAAGATTTAACCGATTGTAGCACTCATCAGGAACATTATGTATCCACCAACGTTAAACAACACAACATAGTTTAAGGCAATAGTTTTCTAAAAGGCGCAATGGCACACAGCTACCTGCGCAGAACAAAGTGACCCCAGTTTATGAAAATTTTAAAGCTGTGCCTATAATCAACTCCATTTCAGATTTTTTTTCTTATTTCTTATGCCCGTCCGTTTTTGGGTATCTGCATGAAAAACAAGCACAAATCGAAAAAAGATTTTTTTTTTAAATATCTGATTCCGAAACATTCTTACGTGTTTTATTTCAAACAAACAAAAAAAATATTTCATCCCTCAGTTATCCTCTAACTCAGGACTAGCAACGACGGATTTCGAAAAAGCTGAAACTTTAGCGGAAAATTTTGAGAAAATATTTACAACTAACCCGGTAACCGACTTTGATTTCTAATTAAAAGTGCAAGCAAACTTGTCAATACCGCGATATTCCGTCCCAACAAAAACTAAATTTATAGCCCCGTCTGAGACATATCAAATAATCAAGGCTTTAAAACCGAGAAAATCAGCAGGCCATGACTTATTAAATAATAAAATGATGAAAGAATTACCTCGCAATGCAATTGCTGCATTAACAGCTCTCTATAATGCTTGTTTAAGATTAGGATATTATCCAAAGACCTGGAAAAATTGCTATTGTAACACCAGTATGCAAGCCGAACAAAAATCCACAAGATCCTCTTAGCTATAGACCAATTAGTTTGTTACCGACCTTTGCCAAAATGTTCGAAAAACTTATAAAATCCCGACTATTCAAATTTTTCACCGAAACCAATGCACTACCAAATACGCAGTTCGGATTCCGTCCAAACCACTCCACAAGTCATCAACTATTAAGAGTAACAGAGTACATTGCTGAAGCATTTCACAACCGAATGTACACAGCTGCAATTTTTCTCGATATCGCACATGCCTTTGATAAAGTGTGGCATCTTGGGCTACTTTACAAGTTGCAAACCTTGGGAACCCCCGATTATCTCCAAAATATCATTAAAAGCTTTCTGTCAGAGAGGGATTTCAAAGTTAGTATAAACAACAATAAATCAAGAGCACATATCATCAAAGCCGGCGTGCCGCAAGGTTCCCCACTTTCTCCCTTATTGTTCAACATATATATATATATATATATAGCTGACTACCCACAAATGACTTACTCAGAAATAGCACTTTATGCAGATGATACAGTATTATTTAATGCAAATTCAAACATTACCAACGCTTGCAAAGATCTCCAGTCGGACTTAAATGAATTTGTCGAATGGACAATGAAATGGAGAATTGCCCTACCAAATCACAGCCTAAAATATTCTCACTAAGAAAAATACATCAACCACGACAAATTAGAATTAATAATACTGCAATTCCTTGGCTTAATAATGAAACGCCCGTAAAATATCTGGGTGTATTACTGGATCAAAAATTAACATGGAAAAACCACATTCAAGAAATAACGAACAAAACATACGCAAAAATGAACAAACTTTACCCCATAATTAATAACAAGTCATCGCTTAGTCTGGACTGCGCATTATCAATATTTAAAACGATAATACGTCCCTCATTAACATACGCCTGTCAAATTTGGAACAATATAGCAAATACACATCTAAAGAAACTACAAATAATTCAAAACAAGTATCTAAGAAAAGCCGTACAAGCCCCTTGGTTTATTCCAAATATGCAAATTCACAGAGAGCTAAACATTCCTTCCATTAACGAATATATTCAACGGATGAGTAACAGATTTTTCACCCTTCTTCCGTCGTGTACAAGTGCACAAATATTTGATCTAGGCAAAAATGCTTCCATCCCAACCCGCATTATCTCTCGATACCCCAAAGACACTCTTAAACCACCTTAAATTAGAATAATTTCCATCCCCTCCCATTAATCAATTCCGCTAAAAAAATCAAATAAATACATTAATTAAAAAAATAATAATAATAAATAAATAAATTTCTTTTGAATTACTGCTCTGCAGACATTGTTTACGAGGTAGCCGTGTGGTCCTCCTCAAATACTGTCAGCCGAAAGGCCAAAAAAGTATGTGTAATAATGAATTGTAAATTAAAACCCCTGAAAGGCATATTATGCCGAACAGGCAGAAAAATAAATTTAAAAAAACACAAACAAATTCTATCCCCAAGTTAATAATATTCCAACTGCAATCTGTTTTAAATTAGACAAACACAACCCAAATCGACTCAAACGCCAATTACCATGGCACTTCTTTGACCTTCCGGAATCTTCTCTCTTCATAACGTATCTAACGGCTTTCTTTCTCCTACTAATAGTACTAATATTACGTCATGATTTGTGAGCTTTTCTTATAAAGCTCCACAAATCTACACAAATTTATAAACCATAATTGTTCATCACGTTTCTAGGGCATTAGACATTATAAGACATTATAAACATTCTACATCATCATAGACAGCTAAAGACATTATAAATATTCAATAAAATAATGTTTTTAAATTAACAATTAGAAAACCACCTTCCTAGACATTTTCACATAGCACCTTTGCGTGTTCATGATCGCATTCATAAAAGAATTCAGAGTCTTGGCGATGGAACAGTTACGAGCACCTGCATTAAATGAATACTGCCGAAGTACAATTTCATCGAATTGAATTGAAATTGAACTAATGCCTTATTTTACGTGGCGAGACTCAGGCCATGCGGCCTGCTCTTCCGTCTGACCACGCAAATTTCGCTACGCTCCTTTCACCAACTAGCAGAGAAAGGAGGTATTTCTTGGGCGAGAAACAGGCGATTTCAATTTAGCTCAGAGGCGTCATTTAGGCTTGAGGATCTTTTACATGCAAGTAAATCTACTAACATGGGACAGCCGGTTTTTATTTTCCCTCCGAAGGAAGGTTACGAAGGATTTTTTTCGCGCTTAAAAATTCACGGCTTTGGGTCCACGATCGGGTTTGAACCCGCCGACTTGGGTACAACAGTCCGATACGCTAACGGTTACACCATCTCTTCTTTGTCTCAGGACCTCCAATTTTTAATGTCTACTCCTTCCGCATCTTTTTAAGAAAAGGTGATTAATCGTAAAATCGAAACTAAATTGAGTTTATGCTATGATATAATTATTTTGTAAGGAAAGCATTCATTATTGTAAGCATATGCTAAGTGCTCCGGAACCTGAAAACACGACGAATCTAATCTTTAAGTACCTGCGAGAGTAGAAATGTGTAAATCAAAACTGATGCCCTCTGCTCAATTCAAGCGGAATAAGTATAGCTTGTTTATTTCTATAATACCTTTTATGTTGATTATATTTTTTTGTAAACATTTGAATTCAACTGTTGGATGTTTTCCATTGTTCAAGCAACGGTTGTATCAATATAATGTATGCTTAGTTGAGTAAATAGTGAATCAAAGTATGTGAAATACGAGAGTAAATAACTCCTTATTGATTAAATTAAATGTTAAACAATAAATAAAGGCAACTAATAAAACGTTACACACTGTGCAGAGGTTTCTGTTCAGGGGACGTCTTTTTAGCCCCTAAGAAGAGATTGTGGATATTACCAAAATAATAGATTTTAGTTATTTTCCATTTTTCACATTCGATTTAACAGGACAGATATTATCATTGGGATATAACCTATTATCACAATCACCAGTTCTTCCAGTTTTTTAAACCTTGCACGCAAAAATTATTTACACTGTCACGTATACAATATATCTCTTTACATAATAGTTTCACTCAAAACAATCATGTGAATTGCACGCAACATACTATCTCGATTATTACTTCTTGGTATATAACTAATACAAAGAAAATTACATAGAAAAATACCCTATACCTAGCCTACCTCACACTGTGTTCAAAAAGTCTATCACTAAATATCAATTACTTTATCTTATCCCCATGGTATGTTATAATCTGTTATTAGATTGTTAAAAAAAATGTAACGGAAGGCAAAACTAATGGAAAACAACGTGGACTAAATCATTCAACCAAATATCATTAATTACAATGAAATCAACATGCCAAGATCGTTAGTTTCTCGTGCAATAAATTTGCAATGTTTGTTATCAGTATGCAATTTTTGAAGAAATGCTTTTGTTGAGTTGTAGAGAACAACATATGGAGATTTACTGGCATATTTTTATGTAGTTACTCATTCTATACTTGTTCTATAACATTTGTAAAATTAAGTACTTTTTTCTATATTTAGTTTCTTCACTAAATAAATGACATTGAATATTAAATATAAAAAAATGTGGTAACACATTTTTCAATCAAAACAGATACATCAGCACGTATTAGTGGAGAACTCTACATTTAAATATTACTGTTAATATGAATTTTCTATTATATACATTTTCTAAAATATAATATTATCTATGTATGAGACACTATAATTTCTGGGGAAGAAATGTAGTTTTCTCTCATCGAAAACTGTCAAGAGGCACGTACTAATATTTCGGCTTCAATCAAAATGAAGCTCCTATTAGAATATTTTTAGATCTTTCAAAAGCTTTTGATGTCATTGATCACAACATTTTACTTTCAAAACTTCGTACGGAATTTGTGGTATTGCTCTAGATTGGTTATGTACGTACCTTAAACAACGATCTCCGAGAGTAGAAATACCTTACTGGAATAATGAAGCATTATGTACACACCTTTCCGATTCACCTTTCCTATTCTCTTTCTTCTATATGTAAAAGATATGCCCTTTATGATTAGAAACGGAAGAACAATTCTATTTGCGGATGATACGAATATTCTTTGCAATAAAGAAACCGGAAATAGTACAATATCAGATATTTCAAATTGGTTCCGTAATAAGTTTATAGTAAATGAAAAGAATACGCTTTCAATGCAGTGTTCTGTTTCAAATAAACAACTCTGTACTCCGTTGAAAATGAACGGTGTGCCATTGACGTATGTTAAGGTAACAAAATTTTTAGGTCTCTCAATTCAGTCAAACCTTAAATGGAACATCCATTTAAATGAATTGAACACGAAATTAAATACTTTATGCCACACTTTCAGAATTCTTTTAAATTCAGTCAGACATCATACTGCACGTTGTGTATATTTTGCGAATGTTCATTCCCGCATGAGATATGGCATACTATTTTTGGCATACTACATCTTATAGCTCCCAGACTTTTAGATTACGAAAGAGAATTGTACGAATAATAAGCTAATCAAACCCACGAGATTCTTGTAAGCCTCTCTTTATTAATCTAGCTATCTTACCATTACCTTGTCTCTTGATATATGAATCCGTGTTTTTTGTCAAAAATGACTTACTTAAGGGCGATAATATATTTTCAGCAAACGCTGATGTCTATCATTACGACACTCGACGTAGTAATCATATTCATCAGGTGACAGTTTCAACAGCTCAGTACAATGCAAATACAATGCATGTACATTATTTTATAACGATTAAATTCTATACAAAAGTTTAAGTCTCAAATAAAATCTTTTCTGCTGCACAACTAGACAATTAGAGACTATACCGAGCATCCAAAAAAAGTAATATTAAAAGTAAAGTGTTTAATGTGTTCAAAAGAACTGCCGTATTTTAAAAAGTTCACCGACAGAAGCATTACGCAGATTTGCAACCCAGAGAATTCAGCGAGATGAAAATAATTTCTGAGAATTTACAGATAGCTTGAATCATAAGATGGGAAAATAATTTTGCAGATAGAAGGTTATGGAAAAGGTAGTGAAAATCATGAGGATTTACAACATTGTCAAACAAAACTGTACTGAAAATAATCAGGTCTGGAAGCCAATTTTTTTTCACGCGACCCCTTCCGAGTATCTATTTGTATCTATTTGCTAACATTACCTTTCACAGGCACACAAAATTTTTAAAAAAATTGTCAGAGCCAAAGACTTGACACATGTTTCTCTATGTATGTCGACGCGCTGAATCAGAATCTGAAGCCAGATTTGAGCCACCACCCTTCTGTAGTTTTTTAAATCGCGAAAAAAACACCGTGAAATTGTAAATTTCTCTGTTTAATGCAATAAAAAACTGGATAGCGGTGGCGCAATTCTCGCTTCGAATGAGGTCTGACAACAACCCCCTAAACCAAAAAAACAAAAAAAATTCACGGTGTTTTTCGCGATTAAAATATATAAAGGTGGTGGCACAATTTTGGCTTCAGATCCGGATTCAGTCCGTTGACATAAATAGATAAACATGTGAAGTCTTTGAGTCCGTCAACGTTTTTTATTTGGTGTAGCGGTGTTATCGGTTCAGAACGAACTAAAATGGTTATATTACATAACATTGTATAAAATATTGTATTAGAATCTTAAAACAGTCTTCTCCAATAATGTTATGTTTTAGAAGAATGGAAGTGGAATTACAGTACTGGTCACCACAGAGTTGGATATTGCTTTGTGTTATGAAATAATCTACGTTTTATTTTATTTTATTTTTTCATATTTTTGTTGAATTATAAATATTTAAATAAAAATACCATTTAAAACGTAATTATCGAGCGAACTTTTTTCTCCCACTTCCGTACTATTACTGTAACACTGTTCGCCAGGCGCAGTGTCAGGCACAGCCTTTCCTCAGTCGCTCCGTTCCAAGTAGGAGAGCAGTTTTTGTGACGTCACAGAGCATTGAGTTGGCAATTTTTCCTCTAAACATTGACGCATCGAATTACAGTAGTGTTGTAATATCTTTATAAAGAAGTTTTTCAAAAAATTTATTTCAGTTACTGGACAATGGAACGGATGATTTAACAGATGTATCTATTGAATCTATGGTAAATGATTGCAAATATTTTACGTACTCTGTACCTGGGAAGAAGCTCTTATAACCGTGCTTCCTAACGTAGACATTTTACTCAGCACAATTCGCTATATGTTTTTTTCGATCAATAGTAATAACGACAGAATTTTCATTTCTGTGAATGAGAGATCGTACAGTAAAATTGCATGTGCGAAAACAACACTAATATTAGTTTATATGCAACCGAACTACTCGTGCACCTTACTTTAGTTGTGTTGGAAGATGCCACGTGATCAAGCGCGAGTGTTGTTGCGCAGATGACGTTTCCACACTACAACATTTTGACATTGAATGCGGAGTAATTCCGTATCTAAATTTAGTCTCGTGTGCGACATTTCCAAAGGTTTAGCTCGACAGTGCTTTTGCCGATTCGAACGTGAAAAGTGGCGTATTAGCTCTCTCAGACATAGTATCCATAGTGTGTCGAACCTAAACCTGTGTCGTATGAGGCGCTCCTCGCTCATACAACGACGTAATGTAACGTCCCTTAATCAATGTAACTCATTAATGTTAATTGGTATATTTTAGTTCTTAAGTACACTGGTTGTAAACGCGAACATGCACTACACCGTACATATATATGTATTTAAATATATTATATATTATCCTGGGAGATGCTATGGAAGATTCTTAATAGCGGATGGCGATACAGAGGCTCTCTGTAAACTTTAAAATACAAAGAGGTTCTGTTGACCCGAGGTCAACGTCGAACTCCTTACGTGGCCCAGATGTCTGGCGGCTTATGAAGCACAAGTCAGAACCGGCACGTGTTCAGCCGACAGGTCAGCTTAAAGCTATCGGACCGGATGGCACTTTCAAACCGGATGGAGTGGGTAGTTTCAATAACCCGCACGTGCAGGCGCTCCGAGCCGTAGACACGAGCTCAGCAGAAATGATCTCAGTTCGTCGAATCAGTTAAATATAATTTTAGAAAATGCTAAGCAAGATCTTCCATAGCCAACGGAGTTTCCCCCGCCACTTTAGGAAGCTCCCTCCACCAGCACCCCTTCTCTCAATATCTAATTATGTTAATAAGCTCCCCTCCACGGAGGCCAGGTTATATATTGTACTGTAACCAAGTACACGAGAGAGTTGGGAGTTGGCATTGCTCAGCTGGAGAGTAGACATGTAGAGTAGTTAATGTAACTTTTGTATCACTTTAGTTTATAAAGAACTCTGTTATTATATCAGAGAAACGCTCTCTTCGTTATTCTCCTTGTGCCCGCCTGGCACCAATCCAGCCGTCTCTTCACCTGGGGAATCAGGAACTTAGTCTTTCTGAGAACTCACCGAAAAACTAAATATTTGTTGCACTGCTAGTTCGGTTGCTTCTTCACGCTACCATACCATCTTAGAGGCAACGGAGCACAGCGTGTTACACCTGTACTAATCGAGAGTTTCTTACAAGCGTGTAAATTTGTTGCAGCAACTTTAGGTTTACTCAGCTCTGAAACCCCCACGTGTGACACGTTGATTCCATAATGGGTAATGCAAGACGTTCCTCTCACGCTAAGAAACAAAACCTAATGTAAACAAATACACGTGTATTTGGATGATTCTCATTGGGTTTCAGTATGCGCTGTTGTTGTTGGGATCCTGCCGCTAATATAAGTAGTTCTCTAAAAAAACAAGTTATCTGTCATCATTCATAAAATTAACCTCGAGCCTAAACTATTGCACCGGTTTCGAAAAAGGCGACCATTGTGAGCTGTGCACGTGTGGCTGAGCGATAAGATTATGAGCCTCTGTCAGTTCAGGGCACGAACGTGCTCACTGACATGGGTCGTGGCGCAGTGCCGCTGATCGGCCTGCGAGGCTCTGCTATTCAGTTCGTTTTAAAATGTTAGTGTGGGGCTGGCCCGTCAGTAATTAAACACAAGAATGGAAAATTCTATTCGTTATTGCCTAGGAATCCGTCGTTAACAGTGAAGCAAATCGCTGAACTTGCGGTAAAGTTCACTGGAATACCAGTTACCAGCGTTCGTATTGAAACGCAGGAAAGAGCTAGCCATCAACGGGACACTACAAACACCAGAGAAAGAAATCTGACTGAAGCATACGGCAACTTTAGTTGTCGCAAGTAAGTGCAGTTCGATCTAAAGTTGATTCCTTTTTCTTGAGAAATGAACCACCAACGCTTGCGAACAGTGATCCGAATATTTCACGAACCAATTTAAACACATTATTGACATCCAGTTTTGTGTTTCAAACAAGATGGAGAAGAAATCTTATTCAGGACAGGAATGACATGACATTTTCCTACCTGAAACATAGACCGTAAGTGAAGTAGTTTCATGAGCATGTCAACTGTTATTCAAATTGAATTGGCGGGGTATCCTGCTCGCGTAATCTAAAGTAGTGCGCTAGGAGTTGTCCAATCAGAAGCATAGTTTGGCGCAAAGATTTCCTCGGTTTGTTTACATCAGGTTCTTTCTTAGGGTGAACGGATAATAGGATGCTAATCCTCGGCCACCTCCTTGCCTATGGTGGAGATTGTCCGCCTTTGTGGCAGCGCAAGCTTGAGAGATTAAGGCAAGCGTACATGCCCCAACTGTCTACAAGTGCGGCAAGTTCGTAAAGCGAAGAACAGTCTCGGTCGTCTTGTATAAAAGCGTTCTGTTACTTGCGTAGTGATATTTTAAGCATTTTGACATTGAATGTGGAGGAATTTTTCTTGAATTTCGTCGTTCGTTCGTCAAGGCAGTCGTAAATCATTGTCTTTTATACCTAACTGCCAGGAGCCCAGCGCCGTTAGTATCCATGTTTACCAGTTAGTATCGGTCGTCCAACCAGGGACATGCGGTATATAGTTTAGTATTAGTATAGTATTAATGCCTTATTTTTTACGTGGCGAGACTCAGGCCATTAGGCCTGCTCTTCCGTCTGACCACGCAAATTTCGCTACCCTCCTTTCACCAACGGTGTCTCGAGCTGCTTAACGTCCGTGACTTCACGGATCTTGGTTAAGATATCCGTCATCGGTAGGACGTCCTACAGTTGGAATGGAGGTAGACGACGAGGTCAGGAGCGCCGACATCTACATCGCGCTTGAAATTCGTCTGCGTCGGCGGGTTCGGTGGCAAGTGCGAGTTTCGAATTGGCGTTCTTTCGCAAACATATTTAGTCATATAATAATGGTCATATTTTCACATTTTTAGGTCATAAAAGCTTGTATATTATTAACATTTTTAGGTCATAGCTTTCGGGCCCTAATAATAACAAACCGGTGTATTGAAATTTCAATTTCCTTTATCTTGTGTGGCAAAATTGGATAATTACTTACAAACACAATACAACTATTCACCATTATGATGTAAATAATTCATCAATTAACAAAGTTCAACAGAAATTGATGAAAATAAGGAAAGAAGCTCATAAATAACCTATATAACGCTGACAGCGAACAAGTCTGTAGTGACACAAGACGGCGTGTAACATTTTTGCTTCACTAGCTAGCGCCAGCGCTGCGACACAGGACATTGCTAGTCCAATACTCTACAAGTACTTCATTGTATTCATAATGTTTCAGTCTATGGTCCACCGTCTAACGGTCTAACGTCTATGGTCCACCTGCATTGCTATTACCACGGAATAACCTGAGCGAACAAGAGAAACGTGCACAATTTCAAGATCAACGTTCTTACGTGTTCGCTCACTAGCTATTACATAGGTCCAGAATGCAAGCTTCTTAATACTTGAATAAATGTTAGTTGTATGATTTCTGTTACAACTCATAGCGCAAAATTACGATTGCCCCAGAAAATCAATAAAGATTTTTCATTCACGTGTGTTGTAGGTGCAATAATTCGTATTCTAATATTGTTGGCACTGCTTCAGTACACTAAGCACGTATTATGATTTTAGAATCAGCTTGCAATTTCTGAAACATAATTACAGACTGACAGAATGACTTAAGTAAAATCTCACCATTTAATTCTGAATAATTTCATATTTTTGCTCTCTGTGGTGCGAGCGCAGGGTGGAGCGTCAGGAAGTCTACGAGCTCGGGTTCCGCGTAAGGGAACGATGTTTGTGAACTTGTTTGTGAGTTATCTCCACCTCGAATACAATTTAAAACAACATTCCAATCAATTATCATTAATATCTTCAATCTTTCTTCATGATCACCCTACCATCTTCCGCACAGTAGAAGGCAAGGCAATCACTGTGGGACATGGGAGAAGTGGAGGAAAGGCGTAGATCGCTTTCGCTCAGAAATGAATGAAACACTCATCACTTCCATACTTATTATTAAAATGGTTTGTTAGAGTTTACTAATTTAAAATTGTTCATTAATTTGTAACAATTACTTCATTAAAATTAAAATACGCAATTTTAAAATTGCTCTTTAATAATTTTTCTTAAGATATTTTTCATCATACCAAGAATTGAGATTTTGATATAGAAATAATCACAGAAAAATGATTAAAAGTGTAACTCTTATTACTCTTATAAAATAATAACTATTTATAACTTTTAAAAATAATAAAATACTCTATTAAATACCATTGATAAAATGCATTTGTGTGCCACATTGTAACTTTGTTTTCTATGTATACAACTCTAGTGAAGAAGTATTGCATTAGGAATGTACGAATTTTTATCAATATGAACAACCCATTTTATCAACATTTCAAAGATCTTTTACGGGGATTATTGGACCAATTTGTCCTGATCCTCAAAGCACTTTGGTATCAGTATATAAAAACTAGACCTATGTACACGTGTGGTCAAATCACCATTTATCCAAAGTGATATATTTTATCAATATTTTCAGCTTTACTTTTTGTCATTGACATTAAAATGCCGTTATTTGTTACTGGTGTAATTGAGGCAGAAATTTAACCACCGCTTCTGATATGATTATTGAAATATCCAGCGAAATGCTGTTGTGCGGCAAACCAATAATTTGTAGTACCTACTACGGGACTTCTGCAGATGTTCACGGCGTGAATTGCATTCATCTACCTGTACACATTATATCCCCGCAGTGGGGATCGTGTCTACGTAGACGGATACTGGGCGGTCTCTGGTAGAAAGTTGTAGACGACCACCCGGACCCTAAGTTTCACCGCGGCACTCACGTCGTTAGTCTCAAGGTGAGGTAGTGTGTAGGTGATGCTAAGATCCCGGTTGGCGGATTGCAGGCAATCCTGTCCAAAGATCGATGTGCCATAGGCCCAACTGGTGGGTACCAGCAGTTGGGCTATGGCGCGTCGATCTTTGGACAGGATTGGGTGAAGGAGATTTTTCGGAATGCTCTGGAATCCATATATTAAAGTCCGACTGGAAATAACCACCCGTCCGGTTGCCTAGTACTCCCGTCAGTAGTCTAATGGTGTAGGGACAGAGGAGACGGCATGGGGGCCCCGAGCCGCCCGAATCTTAGTAATGATTTCACTTATTCCTACGTTACTAAAAATAACTTGCACTTACCCGATATTTCAATATATTCTTTATTTTAATATATTGAACACATATATTCTTCGCTTATTCCAAAAATCACAAATTTAATTGACAACGGCCTTCGAAATTTACTTCATGGCTATTAATATAAATACCAAAACACTATTAAATTGGAATGCAAATGGTCTAAAAAGACAGAAAAAATATTTCAGTATTTTTTAAAGAAACTCAACATTGGCGTAGCTTGTATTAGTGAAAAACACATCATACCAGGATACAAGGATATAAAATTTACAGAAATGATCGTATCTCTGCATGCGCTTCTGGTGGTGCAGCTATACTTGTTAAAACTATTATACCTCATCATCAAACATTTTCCCCTATTTCACTAAATTTAGAAGGTATAGCATTAGCCATTAATATCAATAACATATATTTTAATATATGCAGCACATAAACCACCTAATAAAATATTTCCGTACACAATTTATTGTTGTAACTTGAATTTTATCTTTTGAATGCGAGTAGCGGTTGTGCGCCATCTATCTTGTTTGCGCGCATGCGCCATGACTTGTCCGTGCGCATCGCGCTCAACCTTTTGTTGTTTTTTTTCCTCAGTTGTTTTTGATCACTAAGCTTTGTAACACGTACATCAGAATATACGATTTGTTTACTTGGTAATCGTGTGTATTTATTCGGCTCGTTAGACTGTTAACCCTTCCTCGCTAACAGGTTATGAGCCCTGGTTCGCGAAAACTGTGAAAAGTGAAAAGTGAACAACGAGCGGTGTTACAGATCAAAAACGAACGCGCGTGAAAAGTTTTCTTTGTGTCTGCCATTATGAACGCCGGAAACGTGGGACGTATCGAGTTATTGGGAAAAGACAATTACGATACGTGGAAACTGCAAATGCAGGCAGTTCTCACTAAAAATGATTTGTGGGAATACGTAAACGGTGGAACGGTGAAACCTGAACCTGGTGAAAATAACGCGAACGCGGCCAACATTCAGGAATGGACACGTAACGACGCGAAGGCGCGTTCGGACATGATATTGTCGATTTCAACGAGCGAGTTGAAACAAATTAAACATTGTACAACCTCGCGCGAAATGTGGATAAAACTCGAAGAGACTTATCAGTCGAAAGGACCAGCGAGGAAGGCGACGTTGTTAAAAAGTTTGACGCTGCAGAAAATGGCGGAAAACGGCGACGTGCGCGCGCATCTGAACAGTTTCTTTGACTCGGTAGACAAACTGAATGATATGGACATCGAAATAAATCCAGATTTGCTGGCGATTCTATTGCTCTACAGTTTGCCAACGACGTTTGAAAAATTTTCGGTGTGCCATTGAGTCGCGAGACGAATTGCCAACGCCGGAGGCACTTCGTATTAAAATTCTCGAGGAAAGTGACGCGAGGAAGAGTGTCACGCGAAACACGCCGTCAGGGGCCATGTTCGCGAAGAAAAAAGAATATTCTAAAAAACGACAAGACAAAGGTGACGGCGACAAACAGAAAGAGAATCTTGCGACGATCCGGTGTTATAAGTGTAAACTGTTCGGTCATAAAGCGAACGTATGTCCGACAAAGAAGAAAAGTGCAAAAGAAAAATCCACGGAGAATGTAAGTTTTTACGTATCGAGTCAGAAGAGGTCACAGTCGGATGTTAAATGGTGCCTAGAGAGCGGAGCGACTAGTCATTTCTGCATCGACGCCGACTACTTCAGCGAAATCGTGCCGAATCCTGAAGAGGTAAAATTCGCTAGTAATGCTACAACAGTCACGGCAGGCGAAGGCAAAGCGCAGTTTGTCGCACGCGCGCATGACAAGACAGCGAATGTCACACTGAACAACGCGATCTATGTACCGGAAATGAGACAAAACTTATTGTCGGTGAGTAAAATTACAGATCACGGCTTCGAAATTCTTTTCCGAAAGACAGGAGCACTTATTCGAGATGAAAATGAAAAGATAGTGCTGGAAGCCGAAAGAATTGAAAATTTATATTTCATCCGTGAATCTGGACAAGGCGCTTATACTGCTGCAACCGCACCAAAGGAAAACAAAGTTACTCTCGAACTTCTACACCGACGTCTGAGCCACGCGAATATACGAGATATCCAGGAAGGTATTCAAAAGGGAATTTTGAAGGGTGTTTTGCTCTCAGATACGACCGGAAAACTCAACTGCAACGTCTGTTTACGAAGTAAAATGACGAGGGCTCCTTTTCCCAACAAGTCGCAGCGGCAGACAAACACTCTGGACCTGATACATTCGGACGTCTGTGGACCAATGCGGATAGCATCTTTGGGTGGATCGAAGTACTTCGTCGAATTTATTGATGACAGTACACGATGGTGTGAGATCCAGTTCTTAAAGTCCAAGGACGAAGTTTTTAAGGCGTTTACCAATTATGCCGCACGTGTCGAAAACGAGAAGAGTATAACTATTAAATGTCTACAGTCCGATAACGGCCGAGAATTTTTGAACAGTGAGTTCGACGACTATTTGAAGAAAAAAGGGATTTCAAGGAGACTTACTGTGCCCTACAACCCGGAACAGAACGGGATCGCCGAGCGAAAAAACAGGACACTATTGGAAGCAGCCAGATGCCTTCTCAAGGAATCGAATTTGCCTGACTATTTTTGGGCAGAGGCAGTTAATACTGCGAATTATTTGAGAAATCGACTACCGACAAAGAGTCTGAATGGGAGGACACCATTTGAGGCATGGACTGGCGAAGCTCCGGACGTTTCCAACCTTAGGATATTTGGAAGTAAGGTCTACTACTTGGACAGAACTCCTGGGAAAGGAAAATTCGACGATCGAGGTCAAGAGGGAATTTTCTTAGGATATGCAGAAGAGTCCAAAGCATATCGCGTTTGGTCGTCGGAGAAGCGGCAGGTTCTGATAACTCGTGATGTAACTTTTTTGGAAGACGAGGATCACAGTAAATCGACTGATTTTCCCGTCGAAGAAGAGGGCATCGATGGAAAAGAGGATTCACCGCAGGTTCGACAATTTAGAGAAGTGGAGTTTTCATCAAGGCATCCGGAACCTACTGAGGAAATAGACCACATTTTTGACTCTTCTGATGACGAAGATTCTACAGAATCGAACGATGACACCGAGATGGAAGCATCATCGCCAGGATCAGACGTTTTTCAAAGCCCTCCAGAACCCGCTTCCGCGGAGAATCCGATTTCACAAATCAGCCATAGAGGCAGCGGTCGACCAAAGATAGTTAGAACAGGTTTGAGGGGAAGACCGAGGAAGATATACAACAGTGTTCCAGAACCTAGCAACGATTTTCACGATGAGCAGAACCAGATACTTCTCTCCGAAGTACCTTTTAAAGGAGCACTGAATAGTCCAGAAGCAGACGAATGGCGTCAAGCCATTGCAGCTGAAATAAAATCAATCGTGAAGAATGATACTTGGGATCTGGTCGATCGCCCGGATAATCAGAAGGTTGTAGGCAGTCGAATCGTGCTGAGAAATAAATTTCATCCTAACGGAGTGCTGGAAAAGAGGAAAGCACGGCTTGTTGCGCAGGGATTTAGCCAACAACCTGGAATACATTTCTCAGAGACGTTTGCACCGGTAGCACGAAGAAGTACCATTCGACTTATGGCATCACTATCAGCCAGTCATGGTATGAAGATTCGACAGCTGGATGTCGAAACTGCATATTTGAACGGAGTACTTGAAGAGGAAATCTATATGAAACCTCCGAAAAATCTTCAACAAATCTTGCGGGACATCGTAGACTCTGAAGGCGAAAATCAGATTGGATCAAAGGCGAAGAAGATGCTCGACAAACTCCGCGAAGGTGAAAAGGTATGCCGTTTGAAGAAATCATTATACGGACTGAAACAGGCCGGGAGAAGTTGGTATATGAAGCTAGACGCAACCATGAAGAAACTGGGAGCCGTACCATCGAAATCCGATCCTTGCTTGTTTTACATCGGTTCAGGGGAAGATGTGGTTCTCATTGCGACTTACGTCGACGACATTCTGATAGCTTCTTGCAACGAGGATGAAATATCCGAGCTAATCGCAGGACTACGTACTAATTTTGTCGTGAAGGACCTTGGGTTCGTGAAGTTTTGTTTGGGAATGGAATTCGAGCAATCAAACGGGCAAGTGAAACTTCATCAACGAGGCTATATTGAGGAGTTAATTTCGAGGTTCGGAATAAAAAATTGCAATGCCGTTTCTACCCCACTGGACCCGAATGTCAAGCTGCAGAAGAACGAGTCACAATCGCCGGAAGACTCACGCCTTCCATATCGTGAGCTTGTTGGAGCTCTTACGTACTTGGCATCAAGCACACGACCCGATATTTCATTCGCAGCAAGTTACCTTGGACAGTTTAACAATTGCTTTGGCTCCGAACATTGTAGAGCCGCTAAACACGTTTTACGCTTTTTACAGGGCACGATTGATTTAGGACTGACGTACGGTTTAGATCCAGGCTCCTTCAAGGGATACGCTGACGCTGACTGGGGTAACTGTGCCGGTGACAGGAGATCCTATTCCGGCTATCTATTTATGTTGAACGGGGGACCGATCTCTTGGGACTCTCGTAAGCAGCGGACTGTCGCATTGTCAACATTGGAGGCTGAATATATGGCTTTATCGGAGAGCGCGACGGAAGCCATATTCCTTCGACGGTTTCTCTCAGAATTGGGATTCTATGATTTCGATGATCTCATCATCTTCTGCGATAACCGTGGCTCTCTGATATTAGCCGAAAATGATACGTACCATGCAAGAATCAAGCACATTGATATCCGCCATCACTTTGTGCGAGACGTACTGAAGAAGAAGGAATTTCGTCTGCAACACGTGCCTACTGAAGACCAAGCTGCAGATTTCCTGACGAAGGGATTACCGAAGTCCAAACATAAGCACTGCGTACAATTAGCAGGGATGAAGATTAACGCATGACCGACGGATGAACAACCGACTCGAGGGGAAGTGTTGTAACTTGAATTTTATCTTTTGAATGCGAGTAGCGGTTGTGCGCCATCTATCTTGTTTGCGCGCATGCGCCATGACTTATCCGTGCGCATCGCGCTCAACCTTTTGTTGTTTTTTTCCTCAGTTGTTTTTGATCACTAAGCTTTGTAACACGTACATCAGAATATACGATTTGATTACTTGTTAATCGTGTGTATTTATTCGGCTCGTTAGACTGTTAACCCTTCCTCGCTAACATTTATAACAACGTTTTTCAAAATCCAATTGTTTATTACTAGGTGATTTCAATTCTAAACTTATATCGTGGTGATTTATCAGTACTAACCCTCAAGGCATTCGCCTACTCCAATACATTACACACAATAACATTGAAATTACATGCTCCCTCCGTACCCACATAGTATTCTTCTCATAATAGGCATTATCATATCAACAAATTTTCACTTTCAATCTTTCAATCATCTATCTCGGAATTAGATTGCGACTATCTTCCGGTAATAATCTCTTTTCAATCTAAATTACTACATACTCAATCTACACCAAATAATATACATATCGATTGGGAAAGTTATAGAAAATGTATTAATGATAATTATAAATCCCCCCCAAACCTAAACACTATTCAAAAAATTGATAATGAAATAGAAATATTTACTAAGACTTTAATTCTTTCTTATTAAAAATTAACTATTTTCCATAAGCCATACATTTAAGATCGACAACAATTACCTCTAAATATAATTAATTTAATTAAATCAAAACATAAGTTACGAAGATTTTGGCAACAAATACGTAGAACAAATATCAAACGTCAAATAAATGATCACAAACAATTAAATCGAGTGTAGATAAATGCGAGTTAGACAACAATAAAATATTACACAGAACAAATTCAACCAAACAGTAGAGTACTGTGGACTACTATCAAAAAACGGACTAAATCTTTTACTCCTATTCCACCTCAAATTTGGTTCATACTATGCATATTCCGACTCTAACAAATCTTATCTAATAGCTGATCAATTAGAATACACATTTATTAATAACCCAATAATTAACCAAGATTTTAATGATAAGATTGAAGTGCATTTATCTCTACCTAATTTTGCAATTCCTTCAAAAATTAAATTTATTTTCCCCCACGAAGTCCTTAAAGTAAAAAAGAATCTAAAAGTTTATAGATCCCCAGGATTTGATAATATTTCTAATAAAATGCTTAATGAACTGAATGTACCTATTTTAGAAAAATTAACCAACATCTTTAATTCCATGCTCCAAATTTCATATTTCCCCAAAGCATGTAAATTGGCTTATTTACTACTCCTATTTGCAGATTCTCACTCTCTTATTCACTATCGTCCAATTAGATTATTATCTTCACTATCCAAAATATTTGAAAATTTGTTTTAAAACTATTAAATGGGTATATTCTCTCAATACAAGCTATTCGACATTATCAATTTGGCTTTAGAACGTACTACTCAACAATTCACCATTTACTTAGGGTTAATTGCAAATGGTTTTCATGTTAAAGAACACATTATTGGCATATTTGTTGACGTTTAGACTTGACGATGTCAGACTTTATAATGCATTTGATGAAGTCTGTCATCAAGGTCTTCCCTACAAGCTACAAGATATTTGTACACCATTATATCTATTCAACACATTAAAAAACTTTCTTACTGACCGCCTTTTTGCTGTTAAAATTCATCCACCTCTTTCTTCACAATGACCAATAGTATCAGGGATACCTCAAAGATCCACTTTCTCTCCTTTGCTTTTTAACATTTACGTCTGACTGACGGATTTTACCCCTTGAAATACCCGGCAATTACTTTATTATCAATCTTCTTTCTTCGATATTTTATTTATTTATGTACTACACAATTTGCCCTATGTACGTACCGAGGTCGATCCTTCATGATATTTTTTTATGTTGTCGGTTAGACAAGACTGTCTCTACAGACTCTCGGTTCTGAAAATTCACGGTATAATATTTACCCTTCTTTATATTCGGGATTTGAGGATTTTCCTTACCATTACCAATAACATAAATACCATTACGGATGACATAAATGATAACACATGCATAACATTTCAAATAACAATCCGAAAAATGTCAATAAGAACCCTGGTGTTATTTAATATTTTCCCATTATTCCTCCCCTTGCATGCATGTCCATTACCCCTTTTTGATCTTAACTTAATATTTTCTAATTTATTCCAAAATTTGTCTTCGTACATAATTAAAAATTTATGTCCCTAGTAAGAACTTCCCAGCGTTCTTGACCGTCGTTCTAAATGTCCATTTCAATCCAGTCCAATTCCAATCGTGGTAGCTCCTTTCCTCACACAGTTTTATGTCCTGTTCCACTCATGGCATTTTTATCAATTAATGATTTACACCATGGGTTTGTTTACGAAATCTGAGAACACTCCGTCAACAACTGATCATCATCGAGTCGTAACACGTTCTGCCATCTGTTTCCCAACGCCTCAGAATACGCTCTTCTTCTTCTGGTCTGCACATCTCGAATTCTATTATGTAATGACCCATTACATGACATATTTATACTTTGCAGACCAATAAATCTCCTTCCATTAGTAATAAATAACACATATGTACCCTGGATGGAAAATAACCTTCCAGTTAAATATTTAGGTTTATATACAGGTGTCCCATTTAACCTGACAACTTGAAATATCTCAAAAATTACGCGATGTACGAAATATTGAGTCGAGACCAAATCTTAACAGTTATGAAGGGGGAATCATTCTATGCTAAAATCAGCACCTCCCGCCCCCAGCAGGTAGGGCGACGGGCTACTTAGAAATCTTAAATAGGAAACCCCATTTTTATTTCAGATTCGGATTCTACGGACAAAAATACTTAAGTTTTGTCTGAAATTTTTTTCTCATTTGTGATAGGTGGCGCTGTAATCGCAAAAAATTGATTTCCGAAGATTTCTGACTGTAATTTGAGTGGTTTTGAGTGTGACCTCAGGGCACACCCGTCAATTAGTTCTCCATGGCCGTAGCGTCTCTTCATGGTCCCTGCCTACAGTACTTCAGAGGTGATCCGATATTTATTAAACATTTACCTTTCTGAACTAGCATTCCAAACATCAGCCAGAACTATTGGGGAATATCACTTTTGGAGAAAATCGGCTGAACGGTATATGCGCTTGCGTTGTGCACAGACAGAAGGGTAGACAGACAGACGTTTTGCCGTCAATTGATGTTTCGGTATGAAGGACGCACAAAACATAGATTCTGACTACATCACGTGTTAGAGGAATATGTTTTCTATACTTAGAATTTGGATTCAACCTCTTTTTCGTTAGCAGGGCCCAGCAACAAGTTTTTGTGTCAAAAATTGACAGTTTTTCGGCGCACGATTACAATACTTCCTCTACATACGTTAGACAGTGCGAGAAAGTAAAAATGAACTGAGTTATTAAAAAAAGGCCAGGTACAACCTTCATTATCTCAGAGCTATGATAATGTGGGATGTTTTATTTAGCCCTTCAATTGCTTTAACATTACGTACGTTTTGCAAATCGAAATAAAGTTGAAATATGTTAAAAATTCCAAATTGGAAAAGCACGCACAGACACGTCCGGTTTATTTACATGTATTGATTGTATTTGTGAGTAGAAGTATTGCAAATAATTTTCAATACTCGAATCCTCAACAGTTTTCTGCAACAACACATTCATCAAATAAATGCACGAAATTCAAACTCGTATTCTTTTGCGCCGAAGGGATGAACCTGTACACGCCATTTAAGAACCTCGGACATCCGGTACTTTCATGGCCGGTACATTTCTATATTAAACAAGGCATAACTGTTTCATTTCCAGCATTAGGGAGCCGAAATATTGAGAAAATGTAAAAGAAATGTTCTTTTTGTTACCAAAGAAGGTAGCCGGGAAGAGAATCAGGAATAACCGAAAAGCTAGTCCAAAATAAAGATATTAGATAACTGACTAGTGTGAGAAAGTCTGGCATTCCATAGCACCACTAGTTTTCTAAATTTAGCAACAGGATTTATCCACTTTTTCGTTACCAGAGACTGGCAGTAAGTGATTTCCTGGAGAAAATTCGCTGGTTTCTGGCGAATGTATTTTTCAAAATAGCTATAGCTCCTCTATAGTTCTCATTTTTTATCGCTCCTACTTTCACCGTCGCTCTCATCACCGCTTCTCCGCTGCCGCAGACCTAGCCCGCCCCCTAGGCATCACTACCCCCCCCCCCCCCGCATAACTTTTCGCGGATTATTCAGAGGATCCCGGCTGCTCTTAATGGAAAATGAAGGTTACGGAGTCAGCCTGTACTCATTTGTCTTCAGCCTCCGCTCCAGAGCTAATGTTTCGCGTTTAACGAACTTTACCTTACAAAATAGGGAAATTCCTACTTCTTACAATGTACTGTTCAATAAGTGCTTTACTAAAATAACCACAATTAAAATTTAGTATATCAAGGTATCTCAGAGATACTTTTATATGGCAAAAAAAGAAATTAACAATTAAGAAAATCGTTTTGTAGCATTAGATATTTTAAATAGTTTGTTTTTACTTTTGCAACAGAAAATGTTTGATTAAAGTTGCACTTAAAAGCACATTTAAAAATACATGACTCGAGCCTTTTCTGTTGTTTCTAAATATTCTTAAGGACTCCTCAAAACACGTTATTAATGCCTTAACGTGTAGCGTATACGAGTAGTTATGGGTTCATATTTGTAGTAAAATAGTGTGCAAAAAACAATAAGTCATCATAAGAATGGGACAACTGCAAATATTTCAAATTAGGAACACACTGAATCATTAGGATTTTCTGAAATACGACAATAAATGTTATTTACTTCATTAACAATATTTCTACTCCCAGGAAAATGGGGTTCAAAGTTAGCAATTCTCTTTTTCGTTTTGAAGGTAGATCAGTGAGATTTGGCATTCTGAGATGGGCATTCAACAAACGTTTGTGGCCTGAGAGAATTACATAAAAGTGTTGCATAAATCTTTGTAGTTCGTATTTATTTGGGTTAATAAGAAATTGTATTACTTGTTCTAACGGTTATATTGAAAAATGTACTTTCCTATCGTAGATGGCTAGGTATGCGCAAAGAAATAAAACTATATCATGCAAAATGAATTCACAGAAGTTTTTAGTAATTGTGAGGTACAAAAATTTCGGAAATGTGACATTCGCACAATTGTATTTATGTACAGTGCGTGCTTGACGGCTATTCGTTAACATAGCTTGAATTGCACAGTAAAGATAGTATGTAAATTTGATATTTCTCTCATATGTTCCACGTTTTGCTGTATCTCTGACGCAGGTTTGTGCAGAAATTTTTAGCGCGTGGCTTCGGATCTATTTGTGCAACAGAATTTTGATTCATATTTTTACCGCCAGAGATTATTGTGCATCCGTCAAACAAAAAGTTGTCACATCGAGTGCAGTGTCTTTACATAGAGAACATGAAATCGCATTTGTGCGAAAATTCTCTGAAGATTTAGTTTATTCAGGATCCTACACAGTAGAATATTGCAAGCACGGAGTAGTTACATGGACACTTGTTAATTATGGTGAGAAGGAAGGCAGTTGCGCCCCTTCCTTCTCATCATATTCCCCGCCTATGCAATTTATTCGTTCAGAAATTGTAATGTCAGCCGTTGTGTGTAACATAAGGTTCCTATGACGCCTATCAGCACCAGTGTCGGTTCGGTGGATTCTGCAATAACTATAGACGGAGATTTCCTGCTCCAGTTCAAACCGAAGGTTTGCAAGCTGAGTTAACTTTAATGAAAGGAAGAAGCCTCTATTACATCGGTAATATATCCAAGAGCTTGAGTTGTTCATTTGAACTGGTTTTGATCAAATCATGTACGACATTCTTCTTTGATTTTAGGGTATTTTTAAAACATTTTAAGAGCGTTATTGATCATTTTGGTGATGTTTCAGGTCATCAAAATCTGCCCGTTAGTTATAATCAATTGTTTCATCATGCTAATGCTTAAGTAAGAGCAGCCAGGGCTCCTCTCATATTGACATCGCCATCACAAGTCTGCCACGATTCATACTGATGGTTAGATTTAGTCTTGTTAATACTTTTATGTGCCGCCCTGGATGGCCGAGGTGGCTAAGAGCATGCCCCGACTCAGCGCTATGGTCCGAAGGGTCGCGGGATCCAGTCCCGCCTTGGGTTCGGCTGTTTGTTTCTTGCCCCATGTACTGCGTGTTGTCGTGGAGGGCCTCGCGTTCTGCTGCCCCCCAGATCACTGAAGTTCTTTGGTGTCTAGTACATGGTAGAATATGTCTAATCGGGACGGGCGGCTGGTTAAAATCCCTAGAAAAATACATTAATGTCTAGATAATAAATAATATAACAACGAAAAATTGGACAAAAACTACTGGGCGCACTTTACAGTGCCGGGGAGGATGTGTCCTCAATCTCCCTTCCGCGACACCCTCGCTTTGTCACATGATTATATTTTCATTATAACTTGTAGTTTTCAAAAATTAATTAACAGTGTGCTACACTAGCTCTCTTCATCCTCTCCTTGCAGGCGTTGTAATTACACGAATATATTTAGAACCTAAATATTATTAAAAATTTCATGTTCAAACGCACAATTATACATTTAGGTGGAAAAAACTGGCAGTGTCGGCGAAGATAGGCCGTTTTAAATGGCATCTAGAAGGTAACAAGGTAACTAGAATGTTCTACAAAGTGAAAAAGAGCCAGTTTCATAAAATTCATTGATAAATAGTATTTGCAAAGAAAGTCCACGAGTGCAGACGCTTTATTTGCAATTAAGTTAATGGACGCACTGAAAAAAATAGAAATCCTACAAGCGATTAATTTTCGAGTGGTACACAGAAGCGCACTACGATTAGTGTTGCTACAAAATGCCTGAAACATCACGCAATTTGAAACGGTTATGCAAAACGATAAAAACTATGTAAACTTCGATTTAATCACCGTGGCACTTCAAGGTCACGCGCTGGAAGGTAATGGGAACATTCTCATCCAATTCATTATAGAAATCCAATCGAGAGCTCCACACACAGATTTTTTTTCACAAATTGACTTTAACTGCGCAGTAGGTTAGTGCCAGCATTCTTTATTTAGCATAGAGTTCAGTGACGCCATCTATTGTGACGTCGTGGGTAGGGATCTACGTCACTAAGAAAACAGACTCGAGTGAGTATATACAAGTTTGTTTACATTCATTTTCAGATATACAAAACCCTACTCTTAAGGCGGTTTGGTAGAGCTACCACTGCACCCCCCTCTCTTTACATGTGCCTTGCGACGGCGCCTGTGACAGGCCAGCTAGGCCCTCCTCGCAATTTAGCATCTGGTGTGCCCCGGCATATCGATATCTGCCTTACAGTGTTCGAGGAACACTTTGCCCGGTCCGAACACATCGAACCAACACGTTCCACCTGCACTCCGCGCCAGCCTGGGCGGACTAAGTTTTGTGGACTCGCTACGAGGAAACCAAAGTTGTCACCCACCCGCGCCATCGCGACGCGACGTTATATAGGGCCTCTGCACGCGACACCCTTCCTTTCTGGGAAGTCGCGCCTTTTGTTCAGATGGCTATTTTCTTGAAAATATTGGTGCGATTAGCGAGGAGCAAGAACGTTTTCACCACGGAAGTATTAAGGATGAGGAAAAGAGATATCAGGGTCGATGGCATGTAAACACGATGGGCGACTACTGCTTAATGCTCTACCGGGACACACCACGGAGTTTGCATAAGAGGAAGAGTAATGCTAAAATCTTCACACAAAACAAAAATTTATTACAAAACCCTTAACTAATGTTTTTTTAAATAAAAATTATTAAATAGTTTGTATATTAAAAATTTTGTGTATTATTTGCCAGAAAACTCGTTTTATTTTTTTACACACCCTTAATAGTCACGATAATGCCAATGTCGGTGAGTTTGCCATGATCCCCGCTCCGTTCCCCCGAGATTTGATGCCAGTGACCCCCGCTCCGTTCAGCTCGTGACCTTGAAGTGCCACAAAGTTTAATTTGGAGAATAAGTTGTATATCCCTATTGCAGCTATTGTGTGCTTTCTCTTCAATAAACCACTCGAAACACGACACACCATGTCTTCAACAACACGGTTGCACAAACGCAAGATTAAGAAGCACCCCTCTCCAATAGGAATGAGACGAAATCTTCGTTTTATGTTTGCGGTGGACGTCCGCCTCGGAAGGTCTATCAGGACGGGTGATCGGAAATCGATCCCTGACCCCGTCATTGCCCGTCGCTTGCCCGGGTCGCGGAGCGCGTCGATAGCGCTTCGCTGAGACCCCGGTGGCACGGTCTTCGTGACAATGCGGCAAGGCGCGGCGAGACATCTCTAACGACGGGCTGCTTTCGGAAAAAAAACGGCACTTCAATGCTAATGCTAATGTGATTTGCCGTAAACGCACCAACGTTGCTGAACGCAATTCGTGAGATTTAAATCCGAGAAACTCTATGGTAAAAGTGTTTTTTCTTTATGCGGTTACAAAATCAAACGCTTTCAGTTATAAATGCATAAATATTTATTTATTAATTTGTAAAAGTGATTGTTACCTAGAGAAAGTTTGTGTTTACATCTTATAAAACTAGAAAACACCACTAAAGAGAAAGTTTTGAATTAGATCTTATTTGTATTCATGTAATACACACATTCAAATTCATAATACCGAATCTGATGTTTAACCTATGATTGGTGCCACGTGAAAAAGAGCATGTTGAAAGAGATGAGTGAGTATTTAGTTTCCGGTCACGCTCACTACTTTGGTAATTAGTCCTTTGTAGAGCATGTTAAAACGGAGAGTTCTCAGAGTTCCTCTCCCGATGGAATACGCAATCCAACACCGAACCGACTCACGGGTGTTTCCTCCACAGATATCTCCCCAAGAGATCCATTGCCTCAGCTGTATCAAACTCTGAGCTCCAGACATATGTTTTAGTGTAGTACACGTAAGTGTCAGTGGGTGTATGTGGAAAGGAGGAGGAAGGGCCAAGTATGGGGAATAAAAGATCGCGCGCAGAACGTGTCTTGTTTTTACGGTAGTACTGCTTCGGCATTCCCCTGGTATTGATTGGAGAAACGAAGGAAAACTGCAGGTCAGAGGAAGCGACCGTTACGATTCTTCTAGAGACAATGGTGATTTGAACCTAGCTGTGTTGCTGATGACGAAAATCCGTCCCCTTCACGACTTGAACCCTATAACCTCCCAGCCAGAGCCCCCGCAACAGCTAGTAACTGTCATTGAGCCATCCCAGCCTGTATCATTTTTAATGTAACTTTCTAACGACTAGCTTAGCGAGACACATTCCGCGGGTATTTTATATTAAAATGTTTAATTTACACTTCGAAAGTTCATAATAAAAATATATCTTAAACATATTACAGTTCCTCTCGTCGTCCATTTTTGGGCGTAGTAAGTTATATGGAAAGGTATGATTTAAGATACTGGAGTACATTATATATTCATTTCAAAATTAAGTTTAATTATCGCCAATCTGATGCTTTAAGTCGTAACGATTCATAAAAAGGCACAAAGAGGTAATAGTATTTCATCAATGTACTCGTAGGTACACTGAAACAATTAAAAACACACTAGAATTCTTCCATAATATCCTAGAGATAACTCTGTCGAGAGCAATCAAGTCAGCTGTTGATCACTTCGGCAGGTTCCACACGTCGCGCAAAACAAAACATTTTTATGGAAATTGTTTAGAATCTTAAGGGTAGATTCGCAAAAGAATGATCAGTTCCCCATCGGGAGACAGACACACGTCGAATAGCAGATCGTATTGAATGAATAGAAGAGAAGATATACGACTGTTGCGAGCTGGTTGTGAGGTAGTGAGTGAATGAATTCTGGAATACTAGTAAAACGTGGCGTCGCCGACGCTGTAAACTGCTTTTAAAATAGTTTCGTGTGTTGAAAATTTATTTCATACTTCATTTCTTTCATGCCCAGCTTTGTTCAAATATGTTCTTTCAGTTTCTAACATTCGACTAACAAACCTAAAGCAATATGGATTATCGTAAAAAATACGACCACATCATCTTGGTACTTATTAGAGAATTTTGTTTTAAAGGATAATGAAAGATAAGCAAGTAATCCGGAAAAATTGGCAGATCTCTTCAACCAACACTTTCTCTAGAACTGCGGCTGAACTCACGAAAGGACTAAAAACACAATATTCAACATTATTCCCTTTCCAAAAAAATTTCGACACGATATTTATTTCCGAAACTTCTTTTAACGAAATCATGAGAATAGTCGCAAAACTAAAAAAATTAATATTAATCTGGTTTAGATGAATTTCCGGATTCTTTATCAAAAACTTGTGTCAAGCATTTATAGACACGTCAATTCACATTTTAAATGCTTATTTATGCACACGAATATTTCTAGACATTTTCAAAACAGCAAAAATTAAACCACTTTTTAAAAAAGGGGACAAAATGAAATTCAAAATAACCGGCCAATTTATCTTTTGTCAGGTCTCTCAGAACTATTAAAGAGGCTTTTCTATACGCAGATGGAAACTTTTCTAAGGAAAAACGAAGTGTTTTCAGACTCACAACACGGTATTAAAAAACAAAAATCTACGGAAACTGACATTTTTTCTTTTCTTAAAAATGTTGCTTGGAGATGTCATCAGTGTCAAAAATAAAGCACCTATTGGAATATTTTTAGATCTTTCGAAATATTTTGATGTTATTGACCATAACATATTGCTATCAAAATTACCTTCTTATGGAATTCGTGGTATCGCTAAAGATTGGATAACCTCGTACGTTAAACATCGATCTCCAAGCGTAGAAGTACTGTACTGGCACGAAAGAACATTATTTACTTATCTTTCCGATTCTTTACCAATGGAATATGGGACCCGCAAGGTTCGATCTTAGGTCCTTTTCTCTTTCTGTTATACGTAAACGATTAGCCCTTGTCTATTAAAATCGGAAGAACGGTTCTGTTTGCCGATGACACGAATGTTCTTTGCAAAAAAGAAACAATAAATAGTAGTATTTCACAAGTTTCAAATTGGTTGGTAATAAATTAATGGTTAATGACGAAAAACAGTTTCAATTAATTTTTGCATTTCAAATCGGCAATCGCATGCTCCATTGCAAATGAACAATGTTAAGGTAACAAAATTGTTATTAGTTGCTATTAGTTGATTTGTTGCTATTAGTTGTTGCTATTAGTTGATGTTAAGGTAACAAAATTTTTAGGTCTCTCAATTTAGTCAAACCTCAAATGGAATGTACATATAACAGAATTGAACACAAAATTAAGTTCATTATGTTACGCATTAAGATTTTTTTTAAATTGTCAGCCTTCATGCAGGCCGTTGCATGTATTTTGCAAATGTGTAGTCCCATCTGAGATGTGGCATAATATTCTAGGGAAGCTCATCATGTATTACCCAGACCATTAGATTGCAAAAGAAAATTATTGGAATAAAGAAAAAATGCCATGCTCGTGATCCCTGCAAGCCTCTCATTTTTGAGCTTGGACTCTTACTACTGCCTTGCCTATATATTTACGAATCTGTAATATTTGTCAAAAGTGACTTACTTAACTGTGGTAACATATTTTCATGCAATACTGATATTTATAAACAAGTTTAAGTTAAAAGTAAAATCTCTTCTGCTGCATAATTGTTTCTATACAATTAGAGACTACACTCATCAAAGAGAAAAAGTTTATTTTAACAAAACAGTGATAAATAATGAATTAGTTTACATTTGTATTGTATATTTAAAAAAAGACTTAATATGCTTGTAACAAGTATTATACTTCAGCTTTCCGGTCAATGTCTCCCATCTCAATCAGGTTCTTGTCCAGTTTCCCAGATCCTTTGAGCAAATGCTGAGATGGCCCCTTGTTTTGCTTCTGGACGTAAATGTAGCTTCACTATGCGCATGTTTTGTTGAACTCTCCTTGTTCTTCTAGTGGTAGGGTGAGTTAGTATTTTGGTAGCAATGCAGAAAAATCGTATCTGCAGTTTGATTACCGTTGCAAATAAGTTTTCTATAACTCGGAAACCAAAATGTTGCTCATCTAGCATTTTTTAAAACTTTCCGTTCCGTTCCGTTCCGTTAAAAATATTAAAACAAAACTGATGTTAAGTTAGAAAGAAAATTCATCTCGTGTCACATTAAAATCTATTTGATTTGCGTTGATGTGCATTTGTTGAAAATATCGACACAATATAATTAACTGCAAATATTGGATTAACAAACATTGGGTGGTATGAATAAAAATGAGAACCCAGAACTCCAGAACAATTGCTTACGAGTGCAAGTACTAGAAATTACTACTTCTCATTAGCATTTTTTTTCTTTTCACGGAAAAAAAAGTTTTGTAAAAATTGGAGCATTTACTTCTCTTTCTGAGTAACAGATCTGTTGCGATTGGTCGATTTTTGTGTTTTGTTAGTCTCGTTACGCGTACTTGCTTCTAATGTTAGGTTTAGTTGACACGAATTGTTGGCGAAATACTAGGAATCCGTATACAGTATTAGAGTAAAACACTTGTGTGTCTATGTGTGCGATTCCGTCACTCGGGGCTAGACCACTTCCCGGGCAGCAATCGAGACGTAAGAGGTGTCATTCGGTGTGTCTCGGTCTCCTGTTGGGAAAATGATAATTTGTTTTCGTATCCGAATATAAGATTCAAGAAAATTTCCAAAAACGTGTTTTTTCGTGTTTTGGCGCTGCAATCTTGCCGATAATGCCGGGAATTAAACCAACGCGTCCTAAATCGATCAAAGTAGCGTAACACCCATATTACGTAGCATTACACCCTTATTTTGTATTCCCTTTTGATGAAGTTACTCTAAACTGGCCGATCTGACCGCAACTGGCTCAGCGCCAATTCTCAAAAAAAAAAAAAGGGGGGGGGGATGCCAGGGAGACCCGACTCACCTGTTCTCCTGATTTATCGTCAGCAGCGTTGCCCCGTTGTTCAGTCTGAAATTTTGGTGAGATGCATGCGCGACCGGCTTTACCATGCACTACTGCGTTGAAATACGAGGTAAAATTAACAAATGGATTTTAATTTCCAATTCATAATTGAGGTGAGACCACCATTTCATGATTAAACCTCTTAACCTAACTTAGCTTACGATCGTGCCCTCTCGGGTCAATGACCTTGCTTTCGGCCCCTCAGGTGGCACGGTGCTGGCCCCGGCTTTCATGACCTGCTATGATGCAAGCGGCGGCCCTCTCTGGTGGCCCGGTGTGGCACGGTCAGGATGGGCGGCAGTGAAGCTTCCCTCGTTCCTCGGAGGGCGGGCGGAGCTGCGGGCGGCGTCTCTGAGTCGGGCACTAGCGGCGGCTCCCCCGGGCGTCAGCGGCGTGGCGCAAGACGGCGGTGGTCGCACCTCTGCCCTTCAGAAGTCCTGGGCCGACTTCGGGCGCACTGGCGGTCATTGACCGCTGTTTTCGCATCTCACGGCGATTCTCCGGCGTGTGGCGTAGCCCTGGCGACACATGAGTGATGGGAGATGTGGCGGCGATGGCAGTCGGGCGAGAAGGGTGCGGCGCGGCGTCTTGTAGCGTGTGGTGCGGTGTTCAGCGGCGTGTTGCCATGAGCGAGCCCGTGTTCATGAGCCCACTTTACTCGGCCAACTCCGTCCCAAAGGACAACTTTAATCGGCCGTCTCCTCCGACCGAATGAAAAACTTAGCTCGGCCGCCGTGTCTGTCTGAATAAAAATCAATCACTCTCGTTCGTCTCTCCATCCATTTGAATAACTTTACACGGCCGTCTCCTCCATCCGAATGAACGAACGTTGGGCCCGCTCTGCCCTCCCTTAGTTCGCGAGGTCACGTGGCCCTTCCCCGCTCGGCTTTGGCAGCCCCTATCACGCGGTGTGCGCTGCCCAATCGCGGTGTCATCGGCGACAGTTGGCGTTGCGGATTTCCTATGAAATGTAGATGTCATGGAAATTCTCCGAAACCTTGCCGGTTGAGTCGTGACGCTTGCCAGCGGTCGGCGTCCGTATTTCCCGGTGACTTATTGCGTGCTCCGGGCCTCGCCAAGCGTCCCGCACAAGTGCCATTTTGGGCTCCTGACGCATGCAAACGCGCGCAGGTAGCGAAAAATTGGCGCTCCACTTTCCTGGCTTCTTCCTGTCTTCACTTTCGGGCGCTCCAACGTTATTCAAAATAATATCTAAAAACATTCGTCGAAATCTGACGCGTGCGACCGTCCCTTTACAGTAGGTGGCGTTGATTAAACACCAATGCCCAAAGGTATTTTTAACTTAATACGCCATAATTTTCTTTCACTACATTTGCAACCCTGATGTTGACATCTTGAAGTGAACATTTGAATTACCAAGTAAATCGTGCAGCCGTTAGATATCGATTTAGATTCGAATTATCGTATTTCAAAAATAATTGTGAAAATCACCAACAGTATTGCTTCGGAATATATTAAACTTTAATTTCAAGGAAATAGGAAGTAAACAAAACTGTGAGTAACGCTAGAATATGAATGAAAGTTCTTATGTACGAATTCGAACTTTTCCGATCTTACGTAAGTATGCAAATAACGATTTTCAAATGACCGTGTTCCACAACTTATCTTATTAAACTTAACACATTATTCGAATAAACATTCCAAACAGACGCCTTTTTTAATGTTAGAGTCGCATGCAATGCTAGATTCGCATATAAAAAATTAATAGAGAAATTGCAGTAGTAGAAGTGAATACAAAGTAAACTGAGTTTGTCAAGTTTTAATCTCTCCAAAAATTAGGGGAGAAAAATATGGAAGTGTTAAGGAAACCCGTGGAAGAATCGAATGCAGTTGTAAAAGATGTTGAGACAGAAGTTTTGGAACTAATTGTGAGCGATCTGGTTTTTTGCATTTAGTATTTGTGCTAATGCAAATGTGCTATGTGCATATGAGCAAGAAAGCGTAAAACGTAGCTGTACTAAAATTTAATAGCATCAAAACCTGCAAGTATTTGTTACGGCGATTATAATTTTGAAATTGCAGTAAGACCAGTTCATATCCCGTATAGAGGTAAGATATAATGAAATTGGGTGTTGGGAACTTTTGAACGTGAGTATAACATCAGCTAGTACGATTCAACGGAACGGATTTATTATTAAATATCCGTTTTTGTATATTTTTCTTAATTTGGAATTCAAATTTATAATTTGACTTTTTTCTCTTGCGTTTATCCCACATCAACTCATTCTTTGGAACGTTAACTCAGAAAACACTAGCTCATTCCATTTGGGACAATCTTTAATTGGAGGCAAAGACTTCCTCGCGTTCACATGCAGGGAATTAGAAACGGACATTGTTGTGCACAAGAAAAATGGCACATTTGTCATTTTAAGGTAATCGACTAATGTGTTTATATAAAAATATAGTTTCTGTTCAGAAACTTTGTAAATATAATTCACTAAACTGCCGTTAAATAGAGTTTGTGGCTAAAAATATTGTTTTCAGACACAAAACAATGGCTCTGATGATTAATCAAACATTTCACCAGCAAAATGACAATTATTGAGATACGTAACTCCCTGTACAAAGATGATAAGTTTTCGGCGTATTATTTGGGGTAAGAGTAAGCTGTGGTGGAACTTGTTCTTCGTGGGTCAATGAAGTACTTCGCAAGAATACAAAAGAAAGTGATTATTTGTAAATAAAGGAATGGGCTAGTTTTGAGAGCAAATGTGTGATCTATTATTTTATCTACAAAGACTTGCTTATTACATCTTTCGTATTTCTTGTCACCCAATTATCAACTTGTCTCAGAAAAATATTGTGCAGAAGATGTCTCAGGGCGAGGGGACCGGCTGAGGACCAAATTTCTAATACAGCATTTCCCACTGCAGACGATTGGCTGGGGGCCCTTTTTCACTACACTACTAAACATTAACTGTGTATATATAAAAAAACTGTTTACTCATTTTTTTACATTTACCTCTAACAATTTCATAATTTCTCATTGAAATATTAACAATTTTGTATTACATCGGTTAAAAATATTGACTTCACGCGTGCACTGAAGCTCTTTGCTTCAGCCCATGGGCCTTGGTCCGGCCGTTGGGGTTGGCGCCAGCAAGCGAGCAAGGGCGCGCGGTCTGTTTGCGTGTTTGTGGGAGCAGGAGCCTGCGAACGCCGGTCCGTCGCTGAGTCAGCTGAACCGCAGCGCCGTTGCTGAGAGGTCGCTGGGGCACAGGGGGCGACTTTCTACTGCCCTCTCGCCCTCCTTTACTCGCACAAAAACATCGTATTGATGTGGAGAAAAAATATTACATTAAAAATATCGCTAAAGTAAACAATAACTTACTTGCCAATATGTATTATGTATATATCAATATATGTATTCTGGCACTACAGTCATGAGGTTAGGGCCTACCACATCGTCCAGCCTGACGGCTATAGACTCGGACGACCTGTGTTTAAGCATGTCGCAATCCCTTACATTATTTATTTGGGATTCTCTGCCTGTGAGAAGCTTTCACAATGTCACGCAGCTATATGAACTGGGACATGGCTGTGAAAAGCAACAAGTTAATTTTTGTTCTGTCTAATATCTTTCTTGGTGAGCTTATTAGGTTTCCGTATTGGGTTCACTTTTAATTCTTACTAAGTGCATTATAGAAATTTCCTCAGTTATTTACTCAACGAATATAAGTAACTTGGCGTTGCCCGGGTAAATTTTATCTCAATCTATTAATCAGTATAGCTCCGCCCAATCTGCCTGCATCGTTAGCTCCTTCCTCTCCGCTCAACTGCCCCTACCCTCTACTTCGTGTCGCCCGGCAACATAGTTGCTATGCATAAAACAATTTCGTAAAAATAATGTTTTGGGGAAATATTATGACTTCTAACTCTTTCATTTTTTGGCCATTTAAACGTATTTGCTGAAAATTTGAAAATAATCTCTTTAATGGTTCCATTGATTGATTTTCGACACTAGCTAGAAATCTGACTCGAATCCAGCCGCTGTCTGGAGAAAAATTCTTGCGGTCGGCTGCTTTCGTTGGTAGTTTTCCACCGTTTTTCCTATCAACACCAGGCGAATGCCAGGGCAGTGCCCCAACAAACGGGCCACCGACCGCCCTCGATCGTTCCTTCCTCTTCCCTTACACTTACATACACTTACACTCGCTGGCACTACACTACCACACAAGTCGGGAGACCATTCAGGAGCTTAGAGCTTGTCCTTGCTGTGACGGGGCCACACTGATGGGAGATACCTGATTGGGGAAAATCTCCAAGCCGAAGTAGCTCGGCGCCGAATCTCGGCAACGAGCGGGGGGGGGGGGAAGGTCATCGCCATCCACCGCGATTAATGCATGCGCTACACTTAAAGAACTAAAGAGCTTAGCCGTTGATTGGCCCGGAATCATTAATCAATCAATCTGTTACTCGTGAATATAACAATTAATTTTATGTAAATATACAGGATAAATAAATGTTATGTGGAAAACAACTTACCGCCTCTTCTCCTCTATTAGATGAACAAAATTTTTCTTATTAGGTTTTGTGGTTAAAAATAACAAATAATGATATCTGTTGAATGGTTATTCTTTTTAAAGAATCATTGGGTTCATAGAGAATAAGATACAATTTCCCAGTAATTATTTATTCATTCTTTTAGGATTTTTTTTTTGTAATTTTGTTGAGAAATGCTTCGTAACTGCACAACAGTTTCTTGACGAATTATCTTCTTTCATATTCAGAAGGTTGTGTTTAAAGGCAGTCGAAGTAGAGAGGATGTTTATAAATATCTTCAAAGGAAATACCTACTTTTTAATACAAACGACGAAAAACAAAAATCCGTTAAACGACGGCATTAAAGTGTATAACAGACCTGTGCCAAGTGCAATACAACGTTCGCGCTAGTCTCTCGGCCGTCAATCGCCGTCCCTCGGCCGCCAGCCATGCGTTCTAATTGCAGAGCACTCGCTGTTTGCAGTTGACACTAATGACTTCCTGAGACTACAAGAGTGCTTTGAGTATTGGGTATGCGATCTAATTGCGGGTGGCGTACAAAATGTTTAAATTACAAAAAGCACATCCTATGGGAATCTGTTCCTAAAGCTAAAATAAATTATTTATTGCTAATATTATAAGAAATACGCTGATGTGCTTTCTCATAAGAAATGACTCACCCTGCATTAGCTACACAAATTGTACACTTTCTAGATTATTTCAAAATAATGTTTCACCAATTTCGATTATATGTTTACAGTTCATTAATATTCGTTCTTTATTTACAATGAGACGGTACACAAGATAAATGTACGATGACATTGCCAGGTCGGAGGCTTCCGAGACTGGAGGGATGACCGAGAGGCGCCAACGTTTAGTGACAATATTAATTATGGCAATTTAGCCCTGAAGAAGACCACGGTCGAGACGTCGAGAAGTTGTCTAACCTGCACACGGAGTAAACTCGGCGTGCAGACAGCCGAGAGCAAACATATGACTTCTGCGTCCGCTGCAAAAGCTGCACAGAGTAAGTGAAGTCAAAACACCTTTTTGCAAGAAATTTAATTTTTTAAATTAATGTTTAAACGCACTAAATATCAAATACAACTGGCGCTACAAATAGAGCACTACCAGCCAAATAAACCCGTCTAACGACCTCAACAAATTGTCAATTTCATAAGATTATTAAATTTCCAAGAGCAAATAGAATTACATGTTCGTGTGTGTCATTATTCGAAGTGTGTCTATGGGTTTGGTGTGCCGTAGATTGCGAAAGCATGACCTATTGAAACTACGGTTTGACAGGTTAGAAACGACACCCCTGGATAAGATGGTAAGAAGTTCCCGTAAATCAAATGACATATTACTTACACTAAAACTCTAACATAAAAGTAATATTTTTGGAAGGTTTTTTAGCCCCCATTCCAACATCCACACCCACACCCCTCTACAGCCAAAAACGTGTGTTTTATTTTAATTTTTTTCGTTAACTTAACCCTATTTTATTTGATCGAAAAAATATTTAAAAAAAGAAAATAATTCATACTATCAGGAAAACATTTTTTGATATTTTTTCAGCGCTAAATTCAAAGCAAAAAATATTTTTTGAAAAATAAATTACAAAAAATATATTTTACTGTGCCTTAGAACTCTGCAACACGCTTTAAAAAATCTCAAATGTTCTTCTCAAATTTTTTTTCATCATTTTTATACCCTGTTGTGGCACTCAGTATTTTGAGTTTGTTATATTAACAAATTATCGTGTTTTTAATGCTTTCAAGTCCATTGTATATCATAAGCTAAGGAAACACGATAGTTTTTGGCAGTTTATGACAAGACAATTCGGTCACCACTGAAGGACAAGTGGGGGACATGTGGAGGAATGAAGGGAATAGGTTGGACCCGGATTTACAAGATCTGTTTTAGAAGATCTTTTGTGGAACCAGGCACGAAAAAAATCGTAAAGCGTTCTCTCAGAACCTGTTTTTAAATGTTTTCATCTATTTTAAATTGCCGGGGTAGGTATTTGTAGGCATAGTAGGCTTTTGTAGACTTTAGGCACCACGTCCTAAGCGCCTGCGACCTTCCTCCAGGAGGAAGGTCACAGATTGGCGGCTGAAGCGTTGGCACCTGTGCCTAGGCCGCGGCCAAGTATTTACTTCACAGATTCGTAATACGAGAGAGGCCTGATTGATGCGTAATCCTGCAACGATTCTGGAAGTACCCACGACCATAAGAAGTGCCATCACACGCAGTCGGAGAGCAGTACGCAAGCGAAGACAGTACCAGACAGTCAGGATTCTAAAATTACAATATTAATCACAAAATTTGTATTATTTCATAATTCGATCCATTTCTAAAAGATAAGAGACAAATCGCCTTTAAATTATATTAATTTGTCGAAGTTTCCAAAATTGATGTTCATTTATCTTTTATACTAATGTAACGTATTAGCCAGCGTGCCTCGTGGTATCTATTTGGGGACGCTTGGTAGAGGATTAGTAAGGGGAAATTCCTCGCCACAGGAAGGAGAGAAGGGTTTTTCCGTATAGCAAGAACGCGGTAACGGGAGACACAAGGCTTTGGGGTCTTCCGGTCTTAAGAAACGGAGACCCAAACACTTTTTAATTGTTAGCATTATAACAGCGGTGGGGGTGGCGTGACGTAGCAGGTCACGTGGGCCTCGACTATATAACGGAGTGTACAGAGCCAGTGGGTGGGTTGCAGATATGAGGCGCGGCGGCCTAACTCTGTCGGCTGCACCCACGACGCAGAGGAGGCGCACGGACTGGAAGAAATTCCAGACGGAGCTGCAGCAGCGCTTACCCGATGCATCTGCCCTGTCAGGACCGAAGCAGATAGAGACTGGAGCAGAAAAATTCGCCGAAGCTGTGACTGACAGCCTCAACGCAGCAGCGGAAAAGCAGCGTTCCTCAAAAAAGGAGCAAACATTAACCCCTTATCTTGTCAATTTAATTTCCAGGAAAAACAGGGCGCGCAGATTGTGGCAGTGCACGCGACACCCAGCTGATAAGCGGGAGCTAAATCGATTGAAACGCAAAGTTGAAATCGAATTGGCGGATTACCGCAATCAGAAATGGGCTAAATTGTTATCAGGTCTCAAACCTGAAGATAATTCATTGTGGCGAGTTACTCGCATGCTTTCCAGGAAGCCGATAACGGTGCCGCCGCTTCAAACCAGCACAGGAGAACTCGCAGAATCCAATAAAGAGAAAGCGGAACTCCTAGCTAATGTTTTAGAAACTCAGTTTCAGCCGGTCCAGGAGGCGCCGCCAATACCGCACGTTGTCGAAGTACAACAAACGGTGATGGCGGCCTTGCACGCGCCAGCCGACGAGCCGAGTTTCGCCACAGAGGCGGAAGTAAAGGCGGCCATCTCGGAGCTGAAGAGCAGAAAAGCACCCGGCCCCGACGGCATCACGAACGACGTCCTGAAGCAGCTACCGCAGCAAGCCATAGTGTTTTTGGTCGCAATCTTTAATGCTATATTTGTGTTTCAGCATTTCCCGAGTCAGTGGAAACATGCGCATATTCTAACGTTTCACAAGCAGGGGGAAAATCCTAAAAAGCCCGAGTCTTACAGGCCCATTAGCCTATTAAACACGGTCGGGAAGCTTTGTGAAAAACTAATGCAAAACAGAATATTAAAATTTGTTTCAGAGAACGCACTATTAAATAAGGAGCAGTTCGGCTTTCGCGCAGGGCATAGCACAACGCATCAGCTTGTGCGAATTACGGACCGCATAAGACGCAACTTCAATGAGCGCCGATTTACAGGTGGAGTTTTCCTCGATGTTGCCAGCGCCTTTGATAAGGTCTGGCACGTCGGCCTCCTCTACAAACTCCACTCCATGAACTTTCCTATGTACCTTATACACCTTATCCATTCATACCTCGCAGACAGAACGTTTCAAGTGACGCTTCTGAACGCAAAATCTACCCGCCGCGCCGTAAGGGCCGGAGTGCCGCAAGGGAGCGTGATAGCTCCTACGCTCTTCAGTCTCTACGTGCGTGATATTCCCACCCACCCTCACACAGAGCTCGCCTTGTATGCAGACGATACGGCTGTAATAGCCACGTCTAGAAGTATCGAGCTTCTCCAGAAGTATTTGGATCAGCATTTGTTACAGATCCAGGAGTGGCTGAAACTGTGGCGGGTCAAAGTCAATGTGAGTAAGAGTGCAGCTGTGCTCTTCACACGGAGACAGATTCACGCGGCCGAGGCCACTCGCGCTATGCGGAGACGAGATTAATTGGACAAAAAATGTCAAATATTTAGGAGTTACTTTAGACAGCTCTTTGACATTTGCAACGCACATAGAAAACGTGCGACAGAAAGCGCGGCAGACCCGAGGCAGATTGCGAAGCTTGTTTCACAAGCGGAGCAAACTGTCAACGGCAAACTGCCTCACGCTTTATAAAGCAATAATTAGGCCGCAAATAGACTACGCATGCCCGAGTTGGGCAATTGCAGCAACTTCATATTTGAACAAACTGCAAGTAGTTCAAAACGAGTGTCTCAGGGCCGCCCTCTGCGCCCCTAGATTTGCTCGTATAGAAACTTTACATCGCGAAACTTCAATGCCACTGCTAATAACTCACATTAAAAATATAGTTAAAACTTTTTTGAGAAAGCGGCTGACTCGGAAAATGATTTGATTTCCGCGGTCGCCTTATACGAACCCGATCAAAGGGCGAAGTATAAGCGACCGAAACACTTTCTGGAGTAAGAGCAATCTGAAACAGAGAAGTGGGACTGAAACATAAATAACGCAGTATTAAAACACACGCAATGCGCGCGCCGATAGGCTAAAGTCGTTTCTGACCTTTGTTTTTCTTTTTATGTTACAGGATAGGCCATAGATGCCCGTAAGGGTAGGAATGGTCACACCGCGGTGGCGTGAACGCGCATTGCACTTTTAGTGCGTTCACAAAACTGCACAAAGTTGAGAGAGTGGGTGGGTTCAGTAAGAGCAATCTGAAACAGAGAAGTGGGACTGAGGCATAAACATAGTATTACAAAACACGCAATGCGCGCGCCGGTAGGCTAAAGTCATTTTTTGACCTTTTGTTTTTCTTTAAGTTACAGGATTGGCCATAGATGCCCGTAAGGGTAGGAATGGTCCCAGCGCGGTGGCGTGAACGCGCATTGCACTTCTTCGTGCGTTCACAAAACTGCACAAATGTACTGCTCGGCCAGACTTATTGAGCGAGCAGCGCGCGTGCCGTGGGTGGGTTCTGGAGACAGTGGGAGAACCTTGTGCATGTGCACAAAACTTGGCGCCACGACGGTGCATATGCGGGCCAGGCTCGCGAGGAAAGTCACGAGTTGACGAGCCTGCGGAAGACTGTGTCCTTGGGTGACTGCGGTCACGTGGGAGCGATGCTGTGTGCGTGCTCCGAGGTGAGGAGTGGTTGAGTGCCACGATTCACGCCGATTCTCAATCGGATAAGATCGCTCCTGCGATCGAGGCAAACCATCAGTTGGTACGCCAGTACGGACTTTGTGTCCCAGTGTGACATCCGGTCACGGAAGCTAGGCTTTGTGCGCGCTTCAGAAGTAGGAGTGGCGAATGCCACAATCGAAACCGATCATCAATCGGGTTTGGATCGCTCCCGCGATCCGGGGATAGTAGGTCTATCAGAGCTAGGGTGTAGGAAGGAAATTCATTGTAAATATTTGTTGTGTTTTCTTTGTTAATAAATATATTTGTTATATGAAAGCTCTGTGTCTGTGTTCGCTGTGAGTATCCATGACGTCACACTAATCTCTCATTTATCAATTTACGAGAATCTGGTGCGTCAACTGAGCCATTGCCCGCTAGTATGCATATAAGCCTCGGCGCTCCGGCCTGCTTCTTGTTACAGCTAGAAGTTCTGCTACTGACCGCAGGCGCGCTGATCGCCGCACTATACCTCGCTCGGCGGCAGCATGCAAGTGTACGGAGGTCCGCATTACAAACACCCAACTCTTCAACTTCGAGGCTATGAATTCAAGTATTTAGGCCTCTCCATTACTTCATTAGTAACAGCAGCAAAGTTCTTCACGATCATTGATACAAAATGTTCACAAATTATGTCAATGATCGTTATTAAATATACTGCCCTCTCGTCACACGCAACGAAACTGCTTCTTTGGAAAGCTGGCTTAATATATTTTTGAATGTTTCTTTTCTCAACAAACATTTAAAGTTGTGGTACAGCCATGGATGAATCTATGGGACAACTTTCACAATAAATTGCTCTACTACCTATAACCTTCAGGGTTATTTAAAGGTGAGACTGGTTTATTTAACACGTCAAGAACCACCTATGCTAATTATCTTCACATAGTAAATGAACATTAACATACGTTCTTAATTTTCCGTTAATAAATTGTATAACCCTTACCTGGGCTACCTAAGAATTCAGTTTATTCTCATAATTAGATTCAAATAAAAACAAATAGCACAAACAATTTCTTATTACTGAGACTCACAGTTCACACAGTTTCTCACTGTCACTCTTCTTACTGTCTAATGAGAACAATATGTCTCAAGAACTGGGAATGATCGTCTGTGACGACTTTAGATGTTTCTCTTATTGTAATACCTTGCAATCAAACGGTGATATATTTTCTCACAAACATCCTTGGAGAGCAATGTCAGACGGTTGATTTTTATTTCTGATATCTGAAATATTGCGCCATCATTGTGGAATTTGGAAGTGACCTACGCATAGGATTAGAAAATTTCTTCATCGTACTTCAGTTGCTCTTATTAAAAATCTTTAATAGTATTTTCTTGTAGGTCCATGAGAGCGCAAATATGAATTTCGTTAGTTGTAAGTAACTTTCTGATTCGATATCTCGGTGAGAACGTTTTTGCCTAGGCAATAGTGATTTGGAGTGCGTTTTGACGAGTGAAATTTTCTGGGTGTTATTTATACCAGCTTCAGTATTTATTTACATCAGCGTCCGTCGTCCGTTTTAGGACTAGTTCTTTTTCAGTTATTTTGCAAATTTTCTTCAACAACAAACACTGTTTTCTATTTAGTACTTTTTGAGCGAGAAATACAGATTAAAGAATCGAGACAGTTTGAAAATATAAAAATTGATTATATAAAAACTGATAAAATAATACTTTGACATTGTTTTCCGCATTCATCCGTTGTCTTGAAAAAGTTTAAAGATATTATATGCATTATGGTTCTCTAGAAACATGTGAAAAAACAGGTAAATATAAGAAACAATTCAGAATATACATGGTATTTTATATGTCAGAAAGATGTACTTCTGTCTCATTAACCAGATATATTTCACGCATGTAATTTGAGGGTTAATTTGAAGTATTCACTTCACAATTTCTTTTAAGCAAACTGCAAAGAGATATATAATTTTTGTTTTGTTTTGCATTTCCATCAACCTGAGTTTGCAACGCCTCATATCACTGTAAGTGACCAAAATTGCGCGATGTGCGGGCATTTGCCCATGTATTAAAGCGGCGCGAAGGTCTCGCGAATGGTCGACGACCAGCGCTCCAGTGGCCACAATGTGAAACTCCGCCCGTTCGCTAGCTTCCATTAGGATCGGCGAAGGGCCGCGGCTATTAAGCACACTAGCGAGCTATGACTGAGCTAACAGAAAGACGGTGGGATTTCTCATCTCGGCCACTTCGTGCGCAGATTTGGCAGAGAGAGGGTGTGTTCCACGTTCCTAATGCATTTCATAATGAATCTTGTTGCATTTAGTTGCAATTCCACTAAACATTAACCCGTGAAAGCCCGTCACCTACTGGTAATTCATAATTCCGCTTTTCTTTTGTTCAGTCTTAACTCGATTACGAGATTTCTTTTGTATATTGTTAACTACGGTTCGGAGAATGAGTTAAGACCATAATATTTTGCTTTGCTCTCAGTAGAGCGATAAAATTATCAATATCGTGGAAGCAGTTCTATCGAAAAGTGATTTTGTGCGAGATATTTACTTTGGGCGAGGAAAAATCATAAAGAAAAATAATACATTTCATTTTTAAAAACCTCTATCTCTTTGTGAAGTATCAATTAAGCAATTCATTTTATAAATTTCATGAATATGCTGTATTTGAGTGCAGTGTTACGCCAGAAATACCAAGTGTCACGTGAATCATCTTTCAGATACGTTGAGATCGAGAGGAGACGTAAATCTGACCTTAGCACCTGATGAACCAAGTCAACCAGTTCTCTCAACAAAAGAACAAAATTCTCGCTCTTCCGTAAAAACTAAGAAACAAATATTCAAATAAAAGTTGTAATTAGAAATGGTACGATGATGTATGTCTTTTTTCTCGTTTAGTATGTTGTGACAAAGGTGAAAATATTGGAAAATATGATGAGTTCACACCAAATCAATATTACAATATTATAAATAGTCTATACAATGAGAATATAATAAATGAAATATGTGATCTGAGCAAACTATATGGTATGCAGTGGAATCATGTTCTTGACATTGACACGGATGAAATGAAGGTGTACCGTTCATTGAAATATTATTACCGACAGGTAAAATGACTTCACAAAATGTTAAAATGTTTTTAGAAACCATCTCAGAAGTGCAAAATGGCCAAGTCTCTATCACAGTATATGAAGAGACAAATTTCTAGAAAAACATCAATATCTACATCATTTAAATATTTTTTGGCTTTGGTCTAGAACGCAGCATATCAAAATGCCAGGCTCTTGTCGAGAAAAATTGGTACAGAAAATAAGTTGTGAATTTGGAATAAATATTGTGCAAGTATATATGGTTGTAAGTATGGGAAGCATACTCAAATAAATCCTGCATGTAGATGGGGTTCATCAAGAATTCCCGCCTAGTGCGAGTAGTAGCTGCGCCAGGTGCACATCAAAAGGACGGTGCTCCCAGAGGCGGTGCGCGAAGTGTCGTCTGCGCACAAGAGGTATGTGGAAACGATGCAAAGTGGGTTTACATGTGCATTGATGGTTTGATTATCGCACACAAATGTTAGATTTGCTTTTTGGTACTTTTTTGCTAAAACAGCACTGACTTTTCAGGTAACCTGTATTCGTAGTGTCCACCTCAAGGTGAAACCACTATATTTTTTAATTTTCTTATATCACTAATGGGTCAATAGACATCATGGTATTCAATGTTAATTGACATATTTTGAGCAATAAAATATTTAAAACGTATTTATTTTACGTTTGGACTTTGACGGGTTAATTGCGACGGTGAATTGTAGTAAGATATGTAGCTATGTAAATCATAGCAGATTTCCTTTATTACTGGTTTAATTTTAATACGTTGTTGGAATATGTTGTTGGAGCATAGCATCGTTTCTGGTAAGGTGTTACATCTTGCATGATTTCTTACAAGAGTTTTTTTATACTTGCAATCCTTAAGATATAATTGTCTCTTGTTTTGCATTTTCACAAGCCCGATCTTATAACTTGATGATGTATCATGATGAGCGTCGAAACATTTCAATTGCGTTACGTAAAAATTGAACACCAAGAACATTATTTGTATTTGAATAGTCGCCAACGTATTGTTCAAGGCTTAATGTTGTAAATAGTCATCAATGTTAAATTCTATTAAAATTGTAAATACAACATATTGTCAATCTGTAACTGCTGCAGCACTGTGTGTTAACAATGCAATAACGATAGTAAAAGTACTAACTTAAATGTTCAATTTAAATATTCATTATTACCAGTTGAGGCATTCATCTGTAACTGTTGCTGATACCAACCTTTCTCTTTAAGAATTATATTGACATTGAAGTTTGCCTATGCCTATTAATTGTTCAGCCATTATAATGAAACTAATATGCAATCCTGATAATACACATCCTTGTAACTGAGCGATTGTTTCGAAATGAATATCCACATAAAATACAGTCCACAATCATTTCTAACTCTTTAATGCATATCTACCAGATGAGTGGCAATGGAGTTAAAACCTATGAAAAGAAATTTGAAGGTGAAGTATAAATCAATAATACACTTGAGGCTAAAATTATATGGAACAGTGAGTGTGCTTTTCAACAAGAATCAGTCGTGTTGTAAAAAATGCAATGTATCAGAAATGGGTCCATTTTTATTCACAAAGAAGGTTATTTTCTGTACATATACAAATATTTTTAAATCAAATTTCATGTATACTTTTAGTGATGGAAGCAAGAACGAAAGTCGTGCGCTAGCTCGAACTGCGAAAATAATCGTACTTCTTACTAGCTTAGCCTGAGGCCTCTGGAAACGGGTTGACAATTTTTTGTGTGCTATGAAAGTTCATATCTGAAGATTGGGTTAAAGTAGGGTACACGGTACACCCTCAGAGATGCGTGGCGGGGAGGCGTAAGGGTCTCCCTCCAATTACGCTACGCGCTGAAAGAAATTAATAAAACTTACGGAGAGGCGATTTTCATGGCTTGCCCTTCATACGCTTTGCCCCCGCCGTATTGTAATGCCAGTTTACTTTCAACGGCAAGTTTTCTCGCTTCGCTCGCCCGGATCCAAGTCACGGTGAGGCTCGGGCCTTCGGTCCTCGCGATCACTTTAAACATCCTTGAGTCTATCTACAGCATAATTACCAATTCACTTTTATAATACAGCACTTTTCAAGAAAGCCTCCAGAATTCAAACTGCGTAGTTACCGCCGGAGCGGTGCGAAGTGCCGGTTTAAACGACTTCCATAAGTTACACCGTATACTAGACTTCAGCCGAAGATTGTAACGCTCCGCGTGCTCGCGGGCCTAGTCAGGGGGTGGGCGCCAGGCCGGTTCGCGGTTGGCAATTTGGGAGATCCCACGACTTGCCTGCTTCCGCCAACCTTCGACGTCGGTCGAAGACTGATGAATTCGCACGCGGTGGAGCGCGGAGAATCCTCAAGGCGAGCCTCTCTGGATTAGATTAGCAAGGCGGAATTCATTGGATTGGATGTGCTCTGTGGTTAATCATGAATAATACGATTTTTTCTGAACAATGGGGTTTCTAATGGGACTCCACTTCGTTGATTGATTAATAAAAGATCTTACGACTTAATCATATCAACTTACACACATTTAAATTCTACTTCAATCAAACGAATAAACTTATGCATTACATTGGGTTCTCTTATCGTCTTGAGGTATTATTGGAAATTTACAGTTAATTTACCTTAATTAACACTTTGGTATGGAACTCTATCAAACACACGTCTTACATTAGTTCTGCTCTACTTACAGTACAGGCCCTTGTGAGTCAGGTGTTCTTCTGTGACGGGAGGCTGCTTGGGTTTTGCACGTACATGGCGCGCCGCGGAAGGTCGAAGGCTGCGGGGAGGGTCGCTCAGTGGAAGCGAGAGGCTACCAGGCGGGGCGAAGACGGCTGTGAGGTCGGCATTGACCGGGCCTCGCGTGCGACGGCGGTGAACTGCGGGACAGACGTGCGCGAAGGCAGAGTTCCTAGCGGTCCGCAATAGAACTCGTGCACTAACGCAAGGGGCACAGTCCCTTGCCCCCTCACCCCCCACCCCCCAAAAAATTGTTTTTCAATCAGATCAGCAGCTGGTTTCTGCTTTACATCATTTTGTTGACATGTTTAACTTATTATACACACTTTTTTCAGATGAACGTAACAAATTAAATAAAAAAGGAAAAATAGATTATAATATACAATACAAAGGGAATTTTACACTGATTCTTACAAATACTTCTATATATAATTAAGGGGATTGGTCTTGTGCTTGGGAGGTGTGGATTCCCTCAAGACAGCAGATTTGTTTTAAGTTTTTTTATTAGGGGGAAAGAATAAATCTTTGGGAAATTTAGATTGAATTCTAGGATTTATTGGGCCATTTCTATTGAGATTGAATATGTTTGTGATTGTGCAATGGCTTAGGTTGCTTAAAAAATTATTAACAAAATGAGTTCATCAAAAACAGATCTTCAAATATGGTCATGTTCAATTTTTTTTAAATATTAGTATTTTTGCATAATTTTGCTTCGAATATAAGGAATTTTTAAATTCGATTCCACATAAAGTTTCACTTTTTATAGAGAACTGGGCTTTTATTCTTGCAGAAAGCTAGTAGTACTCATCATTAGTCATCCTCTAAACCATACTTTCTTTTCACGTTTCGGAGCCTTCTTAATTCCATCTTCTAGATGTATATTATAAAAACATGACAGTAAAAAAGCATATGTAAATCACAACAACTACCATCTCACATCAAATTATTTACATGTTATGAGTATATAATGCCATATAAATTTAAAATACATAATTTTCATGAAATTCGTCATAATACTTCAGTAGTACATCGTCCAATAGGTCTACATCGATAAATATTACGTAAATTATCATCTAAAAAACATACATCAAATGTCAATTACATCTATCTACGCACGTAAAAATTAATCAAGTTCAATTCATGATTCATAGGCTAACAATGTAATCTGTCGTAATAAACAATAGATGATTAAACTATTATAGTGTAGTAGTACGCGTTTATTCCAATGAATACACAATGTGAATGGTCAAGATAGAAGTGAGTAATATTTAAGTATTTATCAACAGATTTGTTTATAGTAGTATTCGTTAATTGACTATTTGATATTTTAACTTAAAAATACGATTTAAATCTAATATGAAAGAAAAATTGAAAAAATTCAGTACTACAATTTTGTACAAACTTTTATTTCAATAATTTGATATTACTACCGTACGCGGTATAGTTGCTATACAGTGCAGCGATGGATATTTGAGATGTTCATTGTTAAAATACGAAATGATGGGGGGAAAATAAGGAGACATTATGAACGTTAATAGTACTATGTTGTCTTCGTTCGATAAAGTGGTAAATTCAACTTAATAAAGTCGGGAAGAATGAATGTACAAATATACGTGAGGTAATGATATCGTTTGGATTGGCAAATGACATTAGATGGCTTTTATTTCTGGATTGTCAGTGTATATGTGAAATTATTATTGCTTGCATGTATGATCTGTCGGGGAAAATGCGAGAAAGTACGTGATGCTAAGCAGTGGCGGCTCTGGGATTAGGCAACAGGGAGGGCACACAAAGTTACAGGATCAAGCAATGTTAGGCATTTGAAAAATAGTTATATTTGGATTATTTAAGTCACATAAGTAATATTTACAATCGAATTATCTCCCCAGAAGACAGGCTAAACACTTGATCTATAAATTAAATTGAGTCTTCTGTTACATTCTGTAAATCTATTACTAATTCTTCAAAATTAAATGAGTCTCGTAACAAAACTCTTTATAATGAAAACATTTAAAGTTCATTCAATCTCTCTTCCGACATGGTATTTCTTAAAATTGTCTATAATATTTTCGATGTGAAAAAGCTCTCTCGGATTCTTTTATATAGCACACCCAGATTTCAGTTTGCTAGCTCAAGAACGGAGAGTACTGTGAAACGCGATCAACCTTTTGTAGGGGGAAATTTTCTTGATATTGTTGGAACGTTTTACAATCAAAGAGAGAACACATGGCTAAATTCACACTAAAATTAATATGGCCATTTACCCTTTTGAAATTTCCGTACAAAAGAACGATTGCCATTTCTATCAGATTGTATTTTTTTTATATGAGGCCGAGGTGGCCCAATTCTCTTCATGCACAGCCTTGTATCATAACCACATTGATTGTTTTCAGGCATTTTACAGAATTGCAAACCATTCTCAATCTCAATGCACAATACGAACTGGACGCAAAGATCGGAATACAGCATTCACATAGTTTTGTCTACGGATCGGAAAGATGATGCCGACCATGCCGATTGCACACTACTGCGCCGAATTGTCGTGAAAAGGGAGATCAGTTAAACAGAATACAAGCAGATAGCACTGGCCTGGACAAAAATCAAGCGAAAAGAATATTGTAAGTTTAAAAATCGATCAATAGATAGCGCCGGGCAACGAGGTTGCTACCTCCCCTGTCAGGCTGCTGGGCGGCGGCCGTCATAAGACGCCATTTGCCGAACCCATGTTGCCATTTCAACACTCATTGGCAGCGATTTCTATGTCTGTAAGTTCCGTAACAACACTGCCTTTAGGACACAGAGGCGAGTGTCCGCAGCCAATGAAAATCGTTCTACAGAACAAGCGGGAGTTTGAAAGCTAAAGATGTGTTCGATTCGAAAACAACCTTACAGACCCACAGAGATTATTTTAGACAGCGCAAGAGAAGAAATACTGATCTCAGTAGGGGGGCAGTGTCCCTAGCGCCTCCCTGCCGCAGCCGCCACTGATGCTAAGCACCATTAGTTTGGATATTTGAACTTCTTCCCAGATTTTCCCCTTTCTAGGTTTGTTCCTTCACTTTTCTTAACACTTAACTTTTATATTTTACTGCCTACACTTGGCTCCTCCTTATCTTCTCCTTATTAGAGCGTGTCCTTTTTCCCAGATACGTATTCTCAGGGAGGCACACGCATTTTCAAAAATGACCATCACATATAAACTGAGATCGATACAGAAATTATGAAACTATATCTGGATTGTGAGGAAAATTACCATCTAGAAACTGAGTTTTGTTCTTGTTACAAAAAAAGTTTTTGTATTAGACCAGTGTAATTTACCTATAATGAGGCTCTCAAAACGTTATTTTATTCCGAATCTCTTTGTCCTTCATGTGATATCCTAATTACAACGCGGATTTACAACTGCTCATCACACGAACTCACTGCAATTCGCGATCCATATTTTAAAGAGCACATTCCTATGTAATTATTGGGAGTTTAAAATTAACTTTTTGCAACGCGCTGGAAACAGTAATGCCAATTCTGTAGTCTGGAAAATTAAATAGATCATTTCACTCCTTTAAAAAATTAAATATGTCTACAGTCACGAATCGCAGCAAATTTACCGGGTATTATATGAGCAACACTAGGATAATATCTTGTATACTTATTTAAAATATTTTAAAATACGTCTTTCAGAAATAAATGTTCATCATTTAGCGTATTTTGAACTCGTTTAATCCCGTGACATCAGGCAACACCGTGCTTCCTGTGAATGCGTAACATGATACAAATTGCATTTCGTGACCGAATATTAGCTAAGAATAATTTTTTAACCAATTAGTTTTGCATCAGATAATAGTAATAATAAAAATTATTATTATTACTATTATTTGTTCGGAAACGGTCAAAATTGCGAGGAGGAGCCGAGGAGACGGGCAGGACAACTGGACAATAACGATTTTTGTGGCGAAGTGATAGTGAAGAAAAAGCGGAAGATGAAGAGGGGGAAGAGGAGAATGAGGAGCAGTTCGGTGATAGCGGGAAGGGCGGTGCGCTGCCGCTGTGGCACGCGAGGCGCGTAGCATTGCCACTCAGGAGAGGTGCCTGCCAGCCCAGCGCGAAAGAAGGACTCCGCCGTCGGCGAAGTTTCGAGAAGTTGGTTTAAGTATTCGCGGCGAGCCAATTTGGCCCGGATCGCAAATAAGCAACAGACGCAGCATCCCGACGCTGAGAAGGAGCAGGCAACGGTGGAGGAGGTGAACAAGTATCGCTGGATTAGCTCAGCCCTTCTTCCCGCTTCCCTCTCCGCTCTGATGGTCTACGTTTCTCGCAGTTGATATTGCACTGGAAAATACCAGAAGGGCTTATTTGCGTAAAAATCGTGGCATTGGAGGACAAACGTTCCAAGACTTTAACTGATCGTACTTTATTCTTTAGTAGTTAAGTATAAGACCGTCTCAGAGAATCAATACCGGCAGTCCAAGGCCAGGCGGAAGAAAACATAAAAACTTGTTGAGAATTACAATACAAATATATTATGTCACGGCGGTTTTGCGAGACAGTTAATTTTTTTACGTTATATAGACATTTTTATAATAAACGTATAGAAGACTTTACGTTGATGTAATTTCCATTTTTTCCCTCCTGATATTTACTTCAAAGCATCAACACAAATTGTTGAAATCATTTTTACATTTTGATTTTTGATCACTACAATCTTTAACATGTAACCTGTGCATGTAACTGACTACGCAGTAAACGCGCCAGTGATGGATAAACAAATGCATTCACACCCATTTCAACAATGACCTATTTACATTCCCTTACTCTGCAAAAAGCCGTCTTCCTTGAGGCCGACGTTGCATAAAGTCAAACATAATGAGTAAAGAACGGAATTTCTTTGCTAAACTCATTGAATTCTGAAGATAGGAAAAGAAAAGTATTATTATAGGATATAGGAATAAATTAAAATAAACATAAATAATGAGAATCAATAAGGATTTTTTCCTGTTATCGAATAAGGTCTACCTATCTTCTGTTTCTTGATATAAGACACAAAGACACAACAATTGATAGTCATATAATACCTTTAGTTTAGGAGCATTTGAATTTGTAAAATCATCTTGTAAACTTTAGTATGAAAAACAAATACATTTCAAGAAATTCCTTCACATTGTGGTGTTGAAGAAATCTCTCTCGGTCTCTCTCTGTCGCTCTGTCTCTCTCTTCACTTTTCTTTCTCTCTGTCTCTGTCTCTCGACGTAGTCAACATCACAACACACTCAACGCCATCAACGTCAACGACAACTGAGTAATATCAACAAACGAAAAGAACTCGATGTCGAAACTCGAACTTTCAGAACACAAATTAATTTTTCACTTTCCTCAAACCTCCTCATCCCCCAATGCTCTAAATGTGAAACATTCAAAATATAAATTTACAATCCCTTACCCACCCTATTTCATGAAATCGCTCCCCCCTCTTTTTCTCTCATCCCTCCTTCCACTTCTAAACCATAAATGCACACATTCAAATAATGAAAGTAAAATTATAATCTTTAAAGAATGTGAAGTTATTTTGAGACCTGTATATGGCTGAGTAAGAGTACAAGTAAAAGCATTGTAATATTTATCTTTCAGAAACCCCGAGCGTGGAATGTTCGAACGGGGAAGAATTTTTTTTTTTTTAATTCCTCATTCGGCTCAGTTCCGCTCTTTTGGGAGGCGGGAGGCGAGATTAAAATGTAGCGGAAAAGGTATGATATGGCAAGGAGATGTTGTAAATAATGAAGAGGACTGAAAAAGAAGAAATAATAACGAGAAACACAGGTAAAGAGATCAATAAAATAATACATGATATATGAGAGTTGAAAATAAAAAGAAATAAGACTAGGAATAAGTACAGCTGCCAGTGATCCTTGAGTAGGCTTAAAAATGTTGTTTTTCCGTCTTCTTTTCAGGATCAAATCGTGGACCTACGTAATATCAAAAAAAGTTCAAATATTTCAAGCAATAATGAGCATTTAATGAGTATTAATTGTTACTCATTACGAAGCAGATAAATCAATCATTTATACCCTCTATGATTATTGCATTTCAATATTTAATTCAAGAGCTAATTCAGGTATTAACTTTTTGGGAGTTGAAGGCTTTATACCATCTCTTAATTGCATTTTAAGGATGAGAATGGTTATTATTTTTTGCATTTGTAAGAAGACGCATATTTTTAAATCATTAAAATTGGAGTGATGTATTTTTACTTCACCCAATTTACAAATTTCATTGATTATTAGGCATTGTAAACCATACGTGCTAAACTTATGGTACATCTAGTTACGTAATAGTGCAATCATGTGCGCACCCCACGCCTTGCCGGACTGTTTGCTTTGCTAAGTCTACCTGCCCCTCTTACAGCTTCGCATGCGACATCTTTGACGAAGCAACCACATCCTCTTCGTATACGCAACATATCTAACCGAGAAACAGCTTCTTGCCTGGCACACGACACCAAAGGTGGCCGGCACTATGGAAGCAAAGAAATAAACGATATTAGTTTAACAATGTTTCGTTAAATGCTGTTTTATCTAACAAGCCCCTTTTTTTCTCTGGCCAACCAATTATAAACGAATTTCACGTCAAAACATAAAAACAACGGGAATCACTTGGACTAATCATAAATTAGTGGTGCTAAAACAGCACGTACTTTCTTGCCTGTATTTTCACGCAAAATTACGCGTAAAATACTCAAAGTTTCGAAAAATTGTGCCTTTATTTCAAAATCTATCTTTAAGGAACAGATTTGATTAAGAGAAAAAAATTCTATCTTTATAATTGTAGTTGTAGGGAGATGTCGAAAAAATTTTGAACTATTGAAATTTTCGAAAAATTACAGTTTTGAACGAAAATGAGATTAGTACCTTTCTTTTAAACGCCCTTTACACTACCCGATAACAAAATTGAACCAAAAAGTATACAGCCGCTATTTTTTTAAACTTTGGGAAATGTCCCACGGGATTCATGTAAAATACCCCCTAAAATTAAAAAAACATAAACGGTTTAAAATTCAAAAGGTCGTGACAACTGTCAAATCGATTCGACAATATCAATTTTGGAGAAAATCGGCTGAATGGTTTGGACAGACGGACGGACGGACAGACATTTTGCCGTCATTCGATTTTTTGGTATCGAATGCCCACAAAACGTGGATCGGGCTACATAACGTGTTTGAGTTTTTTTTCTAAATTTAACAACTGAACTCTACTCCTTAGCGAGAAAGTAAAAAAGACAGAGGTAGGATGGGATGTGTCATGCAGTTGAAGCTGCAGCTGTCGGTAGCGCGTTCTTTTCTCCCGGGTCGGCAAAATGCTTCACAAAATGCGTCAATAAATGGCAGAGGGCACATCACACGCAGAGCAAGGGACTAGCGCCGGCAGCGGGGCGGTCGGCCCAGTCCAACCCGTCGAACTGGCCACTGGCCTCGCAGGTCGCGCCGCTGCCTATCTCGTTTAATTCCGGATATTGAAACCGTTGCGACACAGCGCTGCCAACGACGCCCACCGAGCCCACGACGGCTGTTATCTTGCCCTCCTCAGGGCGCCGCGGCCACTCGCTGTGCCCTCAGGTTGCGACGCTATTCCTTTCCTTCCTCCCTGCTGCCCTTCCGGCAACACTAAGACACCTCCAGTTCTGAGGAGACCCGTGATGGGTTGGTCAAACCGCTCACTTTTCACCTCTAGGTAGAGGGATTGTCATTCTGATCTATCCATTTGGTCTATGATGGGAGTGCGGCGGGATTGTTCAGCGTTCTCTCTTTTCTTTTGGATCCTTCTCCACCATCAGATATTTAAAATTGGTTCCGTAATAACAAATTAATAGTAAATGAAAAGAAAACTGTTACAATGCAGTTTTCCATTTCAAATAAACAACTCTACTCCGTTGAAAATGAACGGTGTGCCATTGATGTTAAGGTAACGTTCATTCAATTCAGTGAAACCTTCAATGGAACATCGTCCATTTAAATAAATTGAACACTAAATTAAGTTCTTTATGCTAAGCTTTCAGAATTCTTTCAAATTCAGTCAGTCATACTGCTCGTTTTGTATATTTCGCGAATGTTCATTCCTGCCTGAGATATGACATAATATTCTGGGGAAATACATCTTGTAGCTCCCAGACTTTTAGATTACAAATAAGAATTTTACGAATAATAAGCAAATCCACATGATTCTTGAAAGCCTCTCTTTATCAACCTAGGTATCTTACCATTACCTTATCTCTTGATACATGAATCAGTTGTGTTTGTCAAAAATGACTTACTTAAGGGGGGGAATATATTTTCAGCAAACCAAAGCTAGTAACTCGCAGTAATCATATTCAGCATGTGGCAGTGTCCACAGCTCAATACAAAAAATGCACATACGATACATGTACATTATTTTACCCGTACATCTTACCAGATGACATTAAACGATTAAAGTCGATACAAACGTTTAAGTCTAAAGTAAAATCTTTTCTGCTGCACAACTGTTCCGATACAATTAGACACTATACCGAGAAACCAAAGGAAAAGTAATATTAATTTTAACATTGACATTTACTGTATTATTTACCATTTGGATTGTATAATTCTAAAGAACCTGTAACAAATATTGTACTTCAGGTTCTGAGTCATTGACCCCCAACTCGATCAGGTTTTCATCCAAATTCCCTTATCCTTCAACAAATGCAGAGAAGGCCCCTTGTTTTGCTTCTGGATATTAATGTAACTTCAAATTAACTTCTCCCCATAGCACGTCACACACAGTTCTTAACAGTTTTTGACGTAAATAAATAAATAAAATAAATAAATCTGCCTTCGATAGTTCAACGTCATCTCGGTGTGTGTTTTATGTCATTCGCCTTCCCGCCCACTTGCCGTACCCTGACCTCTGCAGTCGCTCCTCTCCCTCCAACGAGACTGTCTGAGGTACTTCCGGTTCACTGAACCAGTTACGGGGGTGCATACGCGCTCAGTAATCGTTGAACTGTGTGGGAGGTCTACATTCCCAAAACTGACCCAGCTGTGCAAGGCAAGGCTGTACTTACCTGCACGTCGAAAAGTATGTTCTCCATTTTAAGTCCGTCATGTCGTGTGACCAATGAACACATGTCAGGACAATGACCAGTACTGTTTACATCACATTCTTCATCGGTGGCATAAGTGATTCAACATTGAAATCCTTCTTTAGTTGCGTTCATTTTTAGTTCCAGTTTAATATTATTTGCTTCACTTCATAAGTATCATTTCATTATGGATTGTGATCAATTTTAATTTTATTTGTCTTTAGAATGTTTCAATAAATAAATTTTACGTGTAGTGTCTACATAATTAAAGCTAATCGAAAAATAATTTTGTCTTCCGTCATTTACTTATATTTCACCTTTCCCCCACCGGTGCCACCCCGCCCCTCAACACTGCTACTCAGACCCTAAAGGTGTTAAATTAATTTTACCTGGACGGACCTCTACAGTTACCTCCCTCGGACCCTCTCCACTTTCCGGTCATTCTACTCGTCTACCGGTCTCGGTTCAGTATTTAATTTGAATTTTCAATTGCATAATGTTACAAAAAAAGGCGTTGCTTAATCGTTATATGCATCGTGCATTTGGGTGATTATAATTATAACAAAAATTTGCTTTTATGAGAATGGCCTCTACGCATGCACACAATTACAGAAATTAAAATATCTGTATGGTATCCCTCAACATTTCAGGAAAATTGTTTCAATCCATTTAATCATCTCTAGAAAAAAGTAAACAACTCAAGATGCAGAATTTCTTACACTTTTAAAGCAAATTTGATAAATTAAGAATGATTTATTTTTTGCAAATATCTAGAACATAAATTTGAAAATTCTTGATGTATTACTTTTTTATAACAATCGTAACACCACCAAATACAAAAAATAGATATAAAAGAAAAAACTGACGTTAAAATTATTTTAAAGACCATTCCAAAAGGAAATAGTAAAAAGGCCGAAATCATCAGATGAATGATTAAAGCAGTTGTCAAACTTCCTATTATTTAACATCAATTACTAAAATTTACTTAATTGGGTAAGCATAAGCTCTGACTCACCTTCCCACATTTGGTTCAAATCATTTCTCAGGTACAAGTAATTTGACATTTTATAGACCGCTTTTTTCCAATCGCTTATAATATTACGAAGGTTCATTTGCAATCATGTTGCATTTTGTTTTAACAAGCTTGACGCAGAGCAAAATGCTTCTTGATTTCACTGGTCACATTGATGGAGGGAAGTAAGTATATGGCCTGCTCTAGTCGTTGAATATCACAACCATCATACTTTCTCGCATTATTGGAAATAGTTACGTAATATAGAAATATTGTAATTTCTGCCATGCTAAAAACTCAGACATCGGATGTTTAGGAAAATGCCTATTTCATTATAATTAAAATATTTAAAGGCAATATGTGTATATGAATTATAGAAAACTCAACATTCTAACGAATTTTTATTTTGCCTGTTTTTGGCTTTTGTGATATAAATACCTTTTTAAACACATTTTTCTTTTTAAATCCTTTTTTCTTAAAATGTATATATAATTTCTTTTTATTCTTTGTTACAAATTCAAGTCTTTAAATCATTTTAAGTTCTAATAATCACACAAATTTTCTTCTGGTAACGAATCTCCACTATTAGTGAAGCTGTCATTTAGGTTTGCAGGTCACTGAATTTTTGGAACTGAAAAGCTTGCATTGTTGTTTCAGATTTCGTTTTACGCAATTCTTTGCACAAATAAAACAAAATTAAAAAACGGTGGTCTCTCGTCACTTGGTTGAGCAGTGGGCGCTTGCGCGAGCGCTGAACACCGATTCGCGACGCAGTCAAAGCTCTCGTGCCTCAGAGGGCAAGATCGCCACTTCCGACGTTCATATCTTCCGCGCCAGATGTTCTTCTGGGAAGTGCGCAGTGTAAGGAAATCTCTGCCCAGGGTTGCCAGATTGGGTGGAATTTCACTTTTTGGGGTGGAAAACGGTTCTCTCTCTCAGGACAACAAGTGATTTTGTGGAATATCGCCCAACGGGCGGAAATGCATCAATACATGTGTTCTGGGCGGATTTTCAGATTACGACGAAATTTTCAAAAAACAACCGAAACGTCGTTGACAGTGAATTTGATTTTTTAGTTTTTTACTAAGGTGACCAAGGTTTTTACAATGAAAACGAGAACGAAAAATTTTTAGAAAAAAGTACAACTAAAATAAATGAAACATGTTACTACTTCAAACAAAACTACACTAATTATGTTAACATCCCTTTTAATTATTTAATTAAACAAGTATATCTCCATTGAATTAATATTTTTGTCAATATAAAATTTCTAAGAATATAATGGAAATGTTTGAGTAATAAATATCCTTCATATTGAATTTTGCAGTGCTGCAGCAGACTGGTCTAAATTTAGATTTATTTAGTAAAAAAAAGTAAAAACTGTATGTGATGTATGCGGAGAAGATCATCTGCGCACTATAAATAGTTAAAAGATGAGTAAAAGTTAAAAATAAAAAAATAAAATTAAAAAAAATATTTTCTCATTTGATTAACATAGAAGTTTTAAAATATCGAAAAGGAGAACAGGTAGGAGGACACTTATCGAGGAAGGACGGAACTTATAAAAGAAGGACTGTCCATCATAAAGGAGGACGATTGGCCACCTTAATAATACATGATTTTTCATTAATCGTATTCTTCTTCTTGCCGTTTTCTTAACCACTACTTCGGTGTTTCGGCGCCTAATGTTCTTCTTCAATCTTCCCTCTTCTTCCAGGAATCAGGAGGTCCACTTCTCAATTATCTTTCTGATCTGGTAGTTCCATCCTGATCTTGGTCTGCCCCGTTTTTTCCTTTCACTTGGTTGCCATTCTGAGGATCTTCTGGGGAGTCTTCTCTCGTCCATTCGCTGTACATGTCCAAACCAAGTGAGTTGTTTCTTTTCAATTTCCTCTATAATATCATATTGCAGATTCATTTTTTCCTTAACCTGCTCATTTCTACTTCTTTCCCTTCTAGATATTGCTGCAGCTCTTGTGAAGAAATCCACTTCTAAAGCTCTCAATTTTCTTTTCTGTTGTTCTGGAAGCTGCCATATTTCTGCTCTATACAATGTGACAGTTTCAATCATACATTTATATATTCTAATTTTCGTTTTCTTGCTTATATTTCGATTCCAAATAACTGCATTCAGGGCTTCTAAAATTTGTCTTCCTTTAATGAGTCGGTTTTCGCATTCCTTTCCATAAAAACCCTGTTTTCCTATTGTTGTTCCCAAGGACTTTATGTCCTCTGTTGATCTTATTATTTCTCCAGTTTCCATAGTCAATACGTCATGTGTACTGCCTAGAGTCCAGTATACCATTTTTTTAGGTTGAGGCGTAGTCCCCATTTCTCATAATCTTATTTTATCTTCCTAGTCATATATTCAATAACTTCTTGTTCTTGCGCCATCAGCACCTGATCAACAGCGAACTGTAGGATATAGAGTGTTGTATTATCATCAAGTAGTATTCCCATCCCAACACATTTCCTTTTCCCAACACATTTCCTGTAACACCGCATTAACATAAATTTTAAAGAGGGTAGGTGGCATCCTTGCTGTAGTCCTTTTGATATAGGAAATGTTTGGGTCATCTGTTTTTCAACATTCACTTTTCCCTTTTGATCTATATTGTAACACCCCCGGGTCGTCTCGGGAGAGAACGCCCGGTAAGCGGTCCGGTTAATAGCTCAGTCGGTGATGGAAGGAATTGTTAAACAGATACTGGTAACATGAAACAAACACTTTGATCACTGGTAAAAATCACTTTTATTCCTGGGCAAAATAATTTAAAATGCCCCAGGGAAGTTACACTTGTAAATAGAATAAGAAATCTGAAAATTAGGTGGAAAGAAAGGAAGATGAAAAGTTAGTATTCAGAGTAAAGCTTAAAAATTAGGAAGACTTATAATTAACATTACAATGGCAAAATACAAAAGTTACAAATCGATGCGCCATAGCGCGGCGCCGCATTACAAAACTTTACACGGGACGAATGCCCATTGAAAAATACTGCCTGGAAAGGGTCTCTGCGCGCCTGGGGAGGGCGCGGCGCGGGCGAGGAAACGGCTGCCGTCCTTCGGAAGAATTCAGCAGAGGTCGGTGGCCCCTCGGGCCACCAGCTGGCGGTCGGGTCGTGACGTCACCACAGGGGCGGCGACGCGTGGCTGTGTTGACGGCGTCTAGTAGTGTTGTCTGGTTGAACTCGAAGCGGGACTGGTAGACTGGTAGTAACTGGTAGACTTGGAGCGGCCGGGCGATCTCAATCTCAGGAACGTAGTAATTAACTATGCGTACCTCTGATTCTCATTATAATAATTGTCGAACACAACTTCGGACAGTTTAGCAATCCTTCGGAGAAACGTTCGCCTCTCATCACGGCGAATTCCCACCCCAGAGAATTTTCTCTGTCTACTGCAGCCGGCTCAATGCTCAAAACTCGCAGCAAAATAACATAAGTCCCACATAGGCACATTCGCCCGAATAATTCCCACCCCAGATAAGTTTTTCTCCCAACTGCCCTCAGCCTAGAACTCAGGCTCCTTCCGACGAATAATTATAAGTTTTTCAGAGGCACACTGGTCTCTCCCCGACGAATAGTTATCCCCCCAGAGAAGATTCTCTCCCGACTGCTCCCCGTCTAAATGATCTGGCCCCGTCTGATGCTCTGCACTTTCTGATATTCTCTCACTCGAAATTGTATTAGGTCAACTTTTACCCCCGCTCGTTTTCTCGTATGTTCCAGCTCCTTATGATAGTCGCGTCGCTATTGGCCAAAGGTAGTTGCGCATTACACTATTTCCAACCAATCGCGACGGGGAAGCCACGGAAGTTTCAACTCTTTGCGTCACTGTGAGCGTCCAGAATTTTCCTATTCCTTCTAGAACACCGGTCATGCTTGCACAAGACAGGCGTTGTCCGTGAAAGAATTTATCGCTCTGGGATTCCCTGGATGTCGATTTCAAGAGCGTTCTAGAAGGTTCGCAGCTGGCCATGCGAACACGTGCCTCTCAGTGAATCTTTCGACAACTGACCCTTTTAACGACCTTCTTAATGTGCCGGGGGCGCAAACGGGTGTCGCGATAAGCGAGGTTGCACGTGCAACGCCGTCTGTTCATTTTCCAACTGCCCTCAGCCTTATGAAATTTTGTATGATGAAATCGGTATCGCTACAATATACAATTTCTTCACCGCATTTTTTAAGATTTTATTTACATTACTTTTATTCATAACTTCCCATAACTTTATTACTATCATACGCCTTTGCTATATCAAGGAAGACCATGTGAAGTTCTCTCTGTTTGCTATTTCTTTTGCATCACTTGGGACAGGCAAAACAGGTTATCTATGCAAGAACCACTTTGTTCTTCTTCTTCGTACTCCTTGTATTCATCTTCTCTCAATATTCTTCCATATACCTTACTGAACGTGTTTGTCACTGCAATCCCTCTATAATTTTCACACATGTCTTTCCTTCTTTTCTTATATATTGGTGTTATATAAGCTATTTTCCAGTCTTCTGGTATATCGCCTTTATTTATACACCGATTCATTTGCTTCGTCATCATTCGCACTAGCTTTGGTGTTCCATTCTTTATCAGTTCGCTTGGGATTTCTCCTGGACCCGGACCCGGTTTACCGCCTTTCATTTCTTTGATACATCTCTTAACCCTCTCTTCGGTTCTGTAATTTATCTTGCCGGAGATATCTTTTCCCTTTCTGTAGTTCCAAGAAAATCTGGTAATTTACTAATTTCCTAAAGTACTCTTCCCATTTGTTTACAGATATACTTTGTATGCGGACTTTTCCCATTTGGGGAGATTTTACCTATTTTATGAACTTCCAAATCTCACTTCTTTTTGTTCCACCTATGGACATTTCTACTTCTTGACATTTACACTCCCATGATTGTTGTTTTTCTTTTCTTATGATGTTTCTAACTCTATTTCGTTGTATTTTATATTCCTCTCTATTTTCTTCTTTCTTGGTACTTTCTTGGTACATGCCGCAGGGCAATATTTAAAGCGTCCTTCTGGTGATAACAATTCGGCTAACGAGACAAAAAGGTCTAACCTACAATCAAAACAAGGCAATACAGAGAGTTCAAAACAATATCGTTATTCGGTTCCCATTGAAAATAGATTTGAGGCACTGAACAGTGAACCGGATCCCAGCAAGTAAAATAGGTTTACTTACGTCAATGAAAAACCCACCAAGTGAGTCAGAAATAGTAAAAATCCGCCAATTTATGTAGCTAATATAACAAACATTGCGAACTTTAGCAAGGAGAATAATAGCAAAGTAACAACCAGCTTCACACTTCAATTTATAAATAATAGGCTAAAAATTCAACCAGAAAAAATCAGTTGTAGTCATAAATAGTTTTTCACGTTTTATTAACTGGGTACGTAATTTGTTTCAAAATAAATACCTACTTTTTCATATTTTTATAATTTAAGACTATTATTATACGGATCGAGGTCATAGTTGTTCCAATTTGCGGATAATTAAGGCAATTTTTACATTCAATAAAAATATTCAATATTTTTCATTTATTACTTTTTTAAATTAAAATTTTACTTGCTAATAGAAATAAATATTTAATAAGAAGATAATATGAGTACTTAATATACTTAAATCATTATGCTAATTACTAAAAATGTAAAAAATTTAAATATGTAAAAAAAATAAATGATAACTACCAATAACAGCTCAACGGAAAAATGCATGAACAGTCAGAATTATTATTTAAATTTTGGTAATGTATTGTGAGGGTATATATTTTACCCACTCAGTAAACGTAGGGTTAAGAAAACACTTCCAGATTGTGAGGCAACCAGAGCAGATTAAATTGTAACAGCAAGGTATTATAAAATAAAATGAAAAAAAAATATTTATTTTGTTAAAATTTGAACCAATTACATTAAAAATAATATTAAACAACGTAGCTTAAATAAAATTGATATTTTTCTTCTTTCAAAGGATTTAATATGAAGAAACCCTAGGCAACGCCAGTATTTTGCTAGTTTACTCTAAATATAGCGAAAATATTTGAGATCCACTTTTTTGTTACCAAGGCTCGACATTTGAGCTTTTCTCTTCGAAATTCGTCGTTTTACCCAACAGCATCACAATAATTTCTCTATACTACGTAAGTAGTACCTAGAAAGTAAAAAAGAATGTAATTGCACCGATCGCATATCTCATGTTACAATTTCATAATTTTCCCATAAACCTGATATCAATTATCTAATATTTGGTAACCAATATCCCTCTTTGAATATTATTAGAAGGAGAAGAAAATTAGGAAGAAAGAAGAAAAGAGCAAGCGAATGCAGAATGCCTGGCAGACGAGCACCGGGCGATGGGTGGGGGCAGCGGAGGCTGGTGGGTCACCCGGGGCGCCGCGTGGCCGGACACCCTACGTCGGCGGCGGGGCGGCGCCGGCCCGGGCCCAGGGCCAGCCAGGGCGAGGGGCGCCGCTAATGACTCGAGGGCGGGCGTGGGGAGGGAGGCTCGGCGCGTGCCCTGATTACGCGCGCGAGGGGGGGGGGGGCTCTGAGGGGGCCGCAAACGGCGGGGCGCGACCCGCTCCCCCGCCGGGGATGCCGAGACCCGCCCACCCCGGCCACTCCTTCCCCGAAACACCATCGCCAAGTCTGCTGTAAGTAAGGACCGAGGGCGGCGGGCGGTTACTGCTAAGTGCGTCTCGGGGGGCGACGAGCAGCCTCTTGCCCGTCGGCGGAGGACGGGGCTGCACGAACGATAAGGCATGTGTTTCTAATTGCATTCCTGTACGCTAATACAGCGCGGCGCTCGCGGCCCGAGAGCGAGCGCAGCTTGTCCGGCGCGCCGCCCTGCCACCGCCACTACTTGTGTTAAAGTGGGGCTGTAATTACCCAGAATTCCAGTGCCGCCGCCCGCTCCCACCCATCCACCCGGCCCCGCCCGCGTCTGCCCTTCCCCTGCGAGGAGAGCGTACCAGGGTAGCGACTGAGGGGTAACCGCCGCCGCCGCCGCCGCCACCTCAACGTTCCCGCTCCTCGCTTTGCGCGCCGCTGCCGCCGCCGCCGCCCCCAGCGACTCCTTGAGGACAAGATCTAGCCCTTCCCTCCAGGTCTTCGCGCTCCGACCTTCGTCGCTCTCACCTTGACGCCGTTGCTGCTTCTGTTTCTGGACTCCGAACTGCTTTCTTGAGGTACGAGCACATTAATGCGGTGGATGCTGGCTACAGAGGTCATGGACCGTGCTATCGCGCGCAACACTCATGCGATGTTTTAATACCAAGAAACTTTTATGACTCCCTTTCTATTAAAAAATTCAATTCCTTAAGTGTTTTAATTATATATTTAACGACGAATCTTAAAACAAGGTATTTGTGACATGCTATGGGGAGAAGTGTAACTTCAGCAGGTTTTCTTCAATTCTCGGATCCCTATCCTAACCCATATACAATTTGAATTATGTCTACAGGTGAAAACGAGCGTTTTCGGCAAGAATTTGTAACAAAATATCCTCTCCTTTGTGTAATAAAAACTATTTGCAAATGCAATTGGCCTAAGTTTCTGGCTATTATCCCTCTTTGCGCCCTTTGTGAAACTAGTTTTTGTTAATGCAACTAATGATAGTGTGGCTTATGAATTCAAAAATGTATTTTTGGTTGTAGTACGGCAGCTGTAGTTCTGTGATTCATGTCTCTGTATTGGAACATGATTTAGTTCTATGAGACGCAGTTTAATTTTCGTGGACGGCATGGCCGAAGTGGCTCGGGTGTGTGCCAACTAAGCGCGTCGACCTGAAAGGATGCGGAATCGAGTCCTGCTGCTGGAAAAGTTGTTTGTCCCTTGAATTTCATGTATGTGCGTTGTTGTGGAAGGTCTTCTGTGTCTGTTTAATACAGACCGATTTGCCTTCATCTAATGTTCTACAATTTGTAATGAGTTTTACAAACTAGTGGTGCTAAAACAATACATACTGTCTCTTGAGTAACGGTTTTAATAATAATAATAATAATAATAATAATAATAATAATAATAATAATAATAATAATAATAATAATAATATACTGAGGCAAGGCAAAATACCTAAAGGGATTTTTGGCATTTAGAAGCACAAATTTAATGTCAAATAGCTTGCAAAATATAATTGCGCAATTAAGTAAATTAATATGAGACGTTGAGAACGTAAAGTATCAGAAAATCCAAATATATTTGGATTTAATAAAACTTGGACAATTTAGGATTTTTCCGAAAATATAGAAAACATTATGAGACATTGTTGATAGGCGACAAATGATGTTTGCGGTGTACAGTTGCGGTGCGACAAGAGCGCATCGAGGAAGAAAGATAGCAATCAAACAAGTGAACCGGTGATGCCAGATAGTACGTGTAAACGAGGAATTTTAGGCAGAATGATCTCCGATTTGGTAGGGTGAGGAACAGAAACTGTATTGTCGAGGTACGGCACGGTCTGGGTCATTAACATGTAATTGATTAGGGGAGGGCGATGAAAATTTAGCTCAAGCAAAAAGAAACGAATTCTCATTCCTATGGAAACAGCCAAGCAGTTCAGATGGTAATGAACATTAGAGTATATTAATTTTGTCATAGTAGATTTATGTTGTGGGTGAATGATTGTTTTAATAGTGCAGAATAGCGTAGGCTAAGCAATATTGTTTATTTCAGTTTTAAGTGGGTAAATGTTTGCATTTCTTTTAATGATAGTTACATTTGTTGTCGTGTAGGAAGTTTGCATTTCAAATATTTAGACTTCGTGTTCATGGGTTTACATGAGGTTAGTTCCGTAGTGGCAATTTTAAATTTGTAAATTTAAAGGAAATAGTAGTCGCGAATAAAGATTTCACCCGAAAACTAGTGAGAGAAAGGCGCGACGCGATTATATAAAGCAGATGTAGGGATTTTCGAATAGCGGACTAAATAATTAGCAACAGTCGGGAACATTTACAGTTTACACGGACATTAGGCTCACAAATTACACCACAGGAGGACCCCGAACATCCTCTTTTGGAGAAGACCGCAGCATCGAATCACCCGAGAAAACAAAGCTTGCGAACTTTATCAAAGCCGTAGCCGTTCAAAGGTCATGGAAACATTAATCAAATAATGAGCTCGAAACATGTTACTAGAATTTCACAATAAATATTTATTATTGTTTGAAAAGAAAATTCTGTTATTTCATTAAATTGCCATCAATTCAGTAAGTAGTAAATTCCACAGAATTTCCAAGAAGCGTCATTTCTGTAGTCACACATCCACGTTCAATAGGTAAGATTCGTCGAACTCATACAAGATCTTAATAAAAAACAGAGCTAGCCAAACAAATTATGAGTTATTAGAGCAATTAATTTACGAGCATAGCAGGGCAAATTAAATTAGAAGAATCATAAAAACGTTACAAATTGGCATGCCCAACGCAGGGTCAGTTTATGTAGGTTACCTAATGTCTGCCCAAACGCGAGGCAAGATAATCGCGAATAAAAAGCACGTTACACGAGATGTATTAAGTTTAATGTCATTTTTTTTTTAATTTTAAATGAAGACTTACAACCAAACAAAACCATAATTAGCTAGCCTCTATTTTGAATTTCTCTATCACTTTAATGGGGCTCTTTCCAAAACCAACAATAGCTACTTGACTCATTACTAGAGTCTCTAATCTCTTGTAACTGGCTAAATAGACTGAAATTACAGATGCACCTGTATCAATCAGAAATCAGTTTGCAAGTAGTCTATTTTATCCTTTGTCATTTAATACACTATTCACTGTATCGTCTTCCATTTTTTTCATTTTCCTTGCCTTGTACCTCATTTTTCTGTCTAGATCTTCATACTTCTTTAATAAGTCCTATTTTCCCGCACCAAAAACACTCCACATGTCTAAACATACACTTCTCTCTGCTATGGAACCTAACACAGTTTTTACACGATTTCCATGTATTCCGTTCGCTATCGCTTTCACTGTTGGTCTCGCGTCTGTACAGCCTGACCATTCCCTTATCAACGCGTGCTCACTTTGACTGTCATGGTCGCTTCAGGAGCCTTCCCGCCGGTTGCCTCTTAATCTTATCAGCTCGCGGCCGCTGCGCCGCACTGCTGGCCCCGCTGTCTTCGGTGTCATCGGAGCTGCTGTCAAAATGTTCTTGCTCCTTGTAAAGCCTATTCGTACGCTTGATCTTATATACATGTCCATCTCCCTTGATGAGTGCCGCGATGTGTCCCGCGTCGCCTCGTAAGTGGCCGCTATGCATTGAACATCTTCCAGTGATCAAATGGTATCTCTCAAGCCTCCAATCTAATTTTTTCTTCCGGCGTATGCAAAATTACAACATCTCTAATTAATGACTGCATATGATGTACCGCAATTTTCAGATAAACATTTGAACTCGCATTTCGGTGCCAGACCGTTCTCGGCTACCCAATCACTGTGCTTTTAATTCTCTTCTTTCGCTTATGGAAAAAAGGATATATACCTGCTACTACGAGTGGCTTCTCAATGTAATGATTATCAAATGCTCTTAGTTACTTCACGACCCGCAAACAGTTTTTTTAACAAGCATGTAGTGTTAAGAAACCCTACGTTACTAAAAAAGCTGCTCTTTGTTTCCTTCACTCACTAAGTCATTGCATACCCAGTGCTGATCAAAGCTATCTACATAATCAGTCCACTTTTCTCTCTCAGGTTGAAAAGATGAAACTGGCGGGGGCGTTCGCTCTCCGACGGCGCGACTCACCATCTGTAAGGCGTAGAACAATGCCTTTTGCTGATGTTCATGTCTGGCCGCCAGTTGTTTCTGGAACTGCCGTTGCTGGGTCGCTTGTTGTTCCGGTAACTGCAGTTGCTTGGCTGCTTGTTGCTCCTGGTACTGCAGTTGCTGTTCACTGACCGCGCGCGATCATTGCTTCCTCTTCTCTCCTCTGAAAAACAAACACACACACATACTAAGATGGCCAACTCTACCACACGTGACGGGAGACCAGACTGGGGTATAGTTCATGATGAGGCTGTGGCGTTGCCTCGCTGGGAAAGATACCTGAACGTGAAACAATGCAAGCAGAAGTGTAGGTGGACGGCGGATCTACGATTTATGCGGGGAAAGTTCACCGCTATCTCCCCAGCTGTAAAATGCACTACACTGACGATACTAATGAACACTAGTTAGCACGCCCGGATAAATTATTATTTTTCAAGATTGTTTAACAAACTGAGTATGAGCTACACGTAATCTACTACCAAAATAAATTTCGGATGGAAGTTTTAGTTAGCGTCTTATGAATATTACCAGTAAAATATTGCTTAAAAAAACTTGCAGTTTATAACACACTGCAACTTGCTATTGCTCCAGCTTTACTTGTTATGTGTATTCTGCTTTCGCCTTTCTGAGATTGAAAGACTATCTAGTAGTGCTCCAGAATGGCAGAGACATTGTCGTTCTTGTTAATCAATCGTGATACGTTTGATGCTTTGCACTTGATGCTTTTTGATTTTTCCCAACTCTCTTCCCAGCAACTATCTTTTGGCGCCTGTAACACATTTTCTTCTTTCTCGTACTTACTCCGTGACAAGAGAAAGTGTTGTAATCGTGTGCCGGCGAATTTTCGACAGAGAAACTCTTATTGCCAGGTCCTGGAAATGAAACAGTGAGTAAATCGTGTTCGTATACGAAAATGTAGCAAATTATTTCCTCTAACACGTCGTGTAATCAGAATCCATGATTTTTGAGTCATCGATTGACGCCAAAACGTCTTTCGTCAGTCTGTGGTCGAAGCTAGCGCCTAAACCGTCCTACGAATTTTCTCCGAAATTGATATTCCTCGATCGATTTAAAGAAACTTGAGGCCCTCTGACTTTGAACCGGACATTTTGATTTGAGACGTTCTTGATAAGGAGGGTATTTACCATTTTTTTCTCTTCTTCTTCGACGGTTTCTACCCCTTAGAGTTTGCCGTTTTCGATTTCCATAATTCTCGGTCCTCCCATTGACCCTCTTCCAATCCTTTCTCTCCATTACTTCATGTATATATGTCTTCCAGGTTAAACCAGGTCTACCTCTTCTACGTCTTCTTTTAGGTATCCAATTTACAATTTGTTTTGGCCATCTCTCATTTCGCATCCTCTGGACATGTCCATACCATTGAAGAGCTTTATTTTCTAGTCTTCTGGTTATGGTTGTTTGAACCCCAGCTCTTTCCCACACCACTTCGTTTCTTATTTTATCCAGTCTTGTTATCTGCAAAGATCTTCTCATAAAGTCGAGCTCTACCGACCGTATTCTGTCTCTACGGCGTTTTGTTAACGGCCACATTTCTGCTCCATATACTCGTAATATAATACTTTCCACGATACTGTGGAATATGTGTCGCTTTGTGTCTTGCCTTAAAACACTATTCCATATAAGGCCATGCAGAGCTTTAACTGCATTCCTCCCCATTGCAAGTCTAGTAGTTATATCTTCATCAATTTTCCCATCGTCAGTAATTACAGTCCCAAGATATTTAAATTTCGAAACGTTAGCTATCTCGTCATCATTAGCTATCAGCGATATTAATATTAGAGGCATCTCCTCCTATGCATAAATATTCTGTCTTTTTAAGGTTGATTTTAAGTCCCCATTTTTCGTATTCTTCTTTTAATTTGCGAAGCATATACTCCATATCTTCCCGATCTGCTGCCATAATTACCTGATCATCTGCAAAAAGCAAAGAATGTAAGCACTTGTCATTTATGGGAACTCCCATTTGAGAACATTTCTTGTACCAGGTTTCCAAAGCTTGTTCCATATATATATTAAAGAGAAGTGGCGATAAACTACATCCTTGCTTTAACCCTTTGTTAGTTCTAATGCTTCGGGTAATTTTCCTCCCCATTTTAATGCACGCTTCAGTATTCTGGTACATTTTTGTAACTAAATTAATCCATTTTTTTTTGCACTTTCAGTCTTTTCATTGCTGGCCAAATTTTACATCTTGGAACACTGTCGTAGGCCTTTTCCAGGTCAATAAATGTCATATATGTATCTATATTGTGCATTCCATTTTTTTCTATTATCTGGCGTAAGCAATGGATGTTATCCAAACATGACCTCCCACTCCTAAAACCACTTTGTTCTTCGCTGAAAGTTATTCCTTTTTGTATTTTTTCCTTTAGAATACTAGCGAATAGCCTAGCTATTGATGGGATGACACTAATTCCTCTGTAATTTTCACAACTAGTTTTGTCACCTTTCTTGTGTATGGAACTGATGTATGACATATTCCATTCCTGCGGGATAACACAGCTAACTTCAATTCTGTTAAAAAGATTTTGGAGGTATTCAATTATACTAGAGCCTCCGTATTTTAAAAGTTCCATTCTAAGGTTTCCTGGTCCTGGAGCTTTATTGTTTTTGGCTCTCGCCAAAGCCCTCTTTACATCAAGCCGACTAATTTCAGGTTCCCATTCTTGCCAATGTGTGCATTCCAAATCTTGTTGGTATTCCACTCTATTTTCTTGCAATAATGTTTCGTAGTAGTCAATCCATTTTGTAGGAGTTATTATTTGTATTTTGCTTCTGTTACAGTTTTTTCTCATATTTTTAATTGTTTTCCATGCTTCAGTTGATCTGTTATATCCCAATGTACTATCTATATCCCTACATAATCTCTCCCAGTGTTCATTTTTTTCGATTTTTACTAATTCTTTAACTTCTTTTCTCTTTTCTACATATTCCTTTCGTGTGTCGTCATTCCTATTTGAAATCCATGCCAAATATAATTTTTTCTTTTCCTTAATCATGCTTTCTAAATTTTCGCTAAATTTCTCTACAAACTTGCTTTTTTCTTGCTCCACTCCTAAAACTTCCTTAGCTGCTTCAAAAACAGCCTCTTTTAAATGATTGTACATTTCTTCGGGACTTTTATCTTCTGAGTTTTCTAGCTTATTCTTAATTCTGTTTTGGTAGAGCATCTCAACACTGTATTGTTTTAAAAGGTCTGTTTTAAAATTTACATAGTTTTCTTCAATTAAAAAGTCAGTATCTTTTTCAGTACATCTTCGTTTATTTCTAAAAGGAAAAACATGTTTGCTCACTACCATATGATGATCAGTTCCACATTCTGGTTGACGGTATACTCTCACATCATTCAGTTTAACTCTTCTCTCATTCTTCACCACAACTAAATCAATTACAGATTGTATATTTCTTACTGGATCTATTCGTGTATATTTGTGGATGTTTTTATGTCTGAACAACGTATTCCCTACACATAGTGCATGTTCCTTACATAGGTTGATTAATCTTTTTCCATAGTCATTAATACTTTCCTCTCCGTATTGACCTACTACTTCACGTTCTCTATTACCTACTCTGCTATTAAAATCCCCAATTAATATTATTTCATTTTGATACGGAATACTTTCGCTAGGAACGCTATAGTTTCGCTGAGGTCTTGAAAGAACTTATTCTTTTCATCTACAAGTGCATTATCATTTACGGCATATACCCCTAAAATTGTTATCTTATGACGAAAAACGTTCATGTCTATTCTTAGTATCCTTTCATTAATATTCTCTATCTGTTTAATGAATTTTGTCCATTTACGTTTAATAAGGAAAGAGACTCCACTTCTAGCTCTAAAATCTTTGGGTACTGTAGCGATACCGATTTCCTCATACAAAATTTCATAAGGCTGAGGGCAGCTGGGAGGATAAACAGATGGCGTTGCACGTGCAACCTCGCTTATCGGACAGCTATTTGCGCCCCCGGCCCATTAAGAAGGTCGTTAAAAGGGTCGGCGTCGAAACATTTAACTGACAGAGGCACGTGTTCGTAAGACCAGCTGCGAAATTTCTAGAACGCTCTTGAAATCGACATCCAGGGAATCCCAGAGCGATAAATTCTTTCACGGACAACGCCTGCCTTGTGCAAGCATGGCTGATGTTCTAGAAGGAATAAGAAAATTCTGTACGCTCACAGTGACGCAAAGAGTTGAAACTCCCTTCACTACTCCCGTCACGATTGGTTGAAATAGCGTAATGCGCCATTTCCTTTGGCCAATAGCGACACGACTATTATAAGGAGCTGGAACATACGAGAAAATTGGGTGGGGGCAAAAGTTAACTTGATGCGATTTCGACTGATAGAATACCAGAAGGGAGAGAGCAGCCAGAAGGGCCAGAGCATTAGACGGGGAGCAGTCGGGAGAGAATCTTCTCTGGGGGGGTAACTATTCGTCGGGGAGAGACCAGTGTGTCTCTGAAAGACTTGTAATTTTTGTCGGAAGGAGCCTGAGTTCTAGGCTGAGGGCAGTTGGGTGAGAAACTTATCTGGGGTGGGAATTATTCAGGCGAATATGCCTATGTGGGACTTATTTTGCTGCGAGTTTTGAGCATTGAGCCGGCTGCAGTAGACAGAGAAAATTCTCTGGGGTGGGAATTCGCCGTGAAGAGAGGCGAACGTTTCTCCGAAGGATTGCTAAACTGTCCGAAGTTGTGTTCGACAATTATTATCACGGAAATCAGAGAGACGCATGGTCGACCACTACGTTCCTGAGATTGAGATCGCCCGGCCGCTCCAAGTCTACCAGTTACTACCAGTTCTGCCAGTCCTCCCAGACGCAGTTCAACGCCAGACGCCGTCAACGCAGCCACGCGCCGCCGCCCCTTTGGTGACGTCACGACCCGACCGCCAGCTGTTGGCCCGGGGGCCATTGACCTCCGCCGAATTCTTCCGAAGGACGACAGCCGTTTCCTCGACGGCGCCGCGCCCTCCCCGGGCGCGCAGAGACCCTTCTTCCAGGCAGTATTATTCAATGGGTATTCGTCCCGTGTAAAGTTTTGTAATGCGGCGCCGCGCTATGGCGCATCGATTTGTAACTTTTGTATTTTGCCATTGTAACGTTAGTCATATTTCTTCCTAATTTTTAAGCTTTACTCTGAATACTAACTTTTCCTCTTCTTTTCTTTCCACCTAATTTTCACATTTCTTTATTCAATTTGCTAATGTAACTTCCCTGGGGCATTAGATTTGATTGCCCAGGAATAAAAGTATTTTTTACCAGTGATCCAAGTGTTTCTTTCATGTTACCAGTATCTGTTTAACGATTCCTTCCATCGCCGACTGAGCTATTTCCGGGCCGCTTACCGGGCGTTCTCTCACGAGACGACCGGGGGGTGTTACAGTACACCACTCCAAATATGAAGATATTCATTCAAAATTTCTTCCCCTGTCCCTTTTTTCTTCTTTCCGTAAGTATAATTATGTCCAGGTTCATTTTTTCAATTTCTGAGATGACCTCCCTCTGCTTTGTTCGTAGGCCTTGTATATTCCATGTTCCAATTTTCATTGTCCGTTTTCGTAGCCTTTGTCGTAAATTTAATTTTGGTCCGGTCCGAGACATATTTAAATCGCTTTGAAGTGAAGTTTTTTTATGGAGCCGGGATGTTAGCCCTGCGTCCAACCACCATGTTTAATCCTGGAGGTAGATGTTTTTTTTTTGAGGGTTGTCATCCCTTAGGAAGGTTGGTTTCACTACACCTACGGAGGCCCTCCTCCCCCCTTGGTTTTCTGTCAGGGTTTCCTTCCCTTAGCTCATGGTTCCCGTTTTAAGGCGCCGGAAACTCGCCTTTCGTCCCACCCTTTTTTCGTTACTCTGTAGGTTCTCACCACGCAGAGCATCCAGGGCCACCACGAGGAGGTTTAGGAAGAGACTTGATGACTCAGCCTTACTACAAAGGCTCCCCATTACAGGAGGGCTTTTCCTGGTATTTAATGGTGTATACCTATGAGCCTCAGTATACCCCACCAGGGCCCAAGTCGTCCATTAGGACCCCACCATTTTTTTTTTCTTTCCAAAAAGCAATATTCAAGAAAGTTTTCGGCGCCTCCCTAAAACTACAATATTGAAGTTAAGAGATTTTTTTCTTAATGAGAAGTGTTCTTTAAAGACAAATTTTGAAATCAGGTCATGAACTAAAATTTATCAAAAATATGAGTATTTTTCGCGCAATTTTGTGTGAATAGACAGATTTTTTAGTATCTTAAACATTTTTTTCCTCCAAAAAATTGTTGATATTTTTGCTTTAAATTTTTATCTCGTATGTATCAAAGGTCGAAAAAACGGGGTTGCTAGTTTCATTTTTGGCGAACTCCCTGTATTTTCGAAAATTGTACAATCTTAACATTTTAGTACTACAAAATTGAATGTAGAGATTCGCTCCTTATACAAAATCTGTTCTAAAAAAATCGTTTAAAATTATTAGAAAAAAACAACAAACGAGTAGTTTTAGCGTAATTTGGGCTGAATGCACTTTACAAAAACACATTACCTCAAAAACAGCCTCAAATATTTCCTTAACATTTTTCCACAAATAGAACAGTAAAACCTCAGAAGAATGGTGCAGATCTCAATTTCGTTGGTCTCAGAATTTTTGAAAATTGTAAATTTAGAAATAATGTGAGAGTATTTCTTGTTCTATGACCTCTAGTTTTTCAAATATTCTCGATTATTCACTCCCTTACAGTTGAATTGAAATACGACTTTAAGGATATCATAGAATAAAGAACCTATTTTTTGTATGCAAAGTTTCATTGAAACATTTGGAGACGTTTTTGAAAAACCGTCGTTTAAGCGTTTACGAAAACCGCAATTTTTAGTTCATTTTTACAAGAAAGGGTTTTGAATTTTAAAGAAACTGGATTTGATATTATTTGAAGCACTTGCACTCACAAATGCAACTATGTTTTAAACACGCCCATAATGTAAATCTTAATGACGTAAAATATGAATAAAAATATTCCATTTGTTGAAGACAATTTTTTTAAAAAACAAAATAATACATCAAAACGAAGTTTATGTTATATTATTCAAGATTGCATGAAAACTAATATTTTCAGTAAAGATTATATGACTTCCAATCTTTACCCTGTAAACAATTTCTCTGAAGAAGATGTTTGTATAAAACACATTCTGAATTCTTAATCCTCTTATAAAGTAAATATAGACCTAATCAAAATATTAGACTTATGCATTGAACATAATTTTTTCAAATTCAATGACTAAATTTATAAACAAATTAAGGGTCTTGTTATGGCTTCTAACATGTCTTCATTATTCTTTGAAATCATGGGCCTTTTTAAAGATAGTTTATTAAACATTTTGTAAGTCATACCATTGTTTAGTTGTGGTGGGTCTGGAAGAGCCATTCAATCTTTTTTTAAATATTTAGATCAATCTTTGGATCTATTGAAGGAAACTTATTTTTTAAATTGTCTCAGAATTGTTGGGAGGGTACTTGATGAGAAATGAATGTCAGTATATACTGTATATTTTCAAGATGACTAATAAATTTTGATGTAGAACAAGAAAACAGAACACTGTAAAATCAATATTAAGCAAGGTGTCATAATTATTTCCTGTCTTACTTTTTATCTATAGCAGTGTTACATTAAAGATTTGTTGTTGTTTTTTTCAAAAATTTGTGCATTATTGCAAAAACGTAAGAAAGTACAAACATTTTTACACATTTTTCTGGCAATATTTTTTTTTTCTTATAGAAGAGGATACACCTTTTCTCTTTGTACTTTGTCACTCAGGATAAATTTTACTTTGATTTTTTGGCTTTCTCTATTTAGTCAGCATTTATTGAATTTCTTCTTGTAATAGTTAACCTTCTTTGCTTCTGCTGATGTAAAAACTTCAATTAGTTATTTCTTTTGGCACTCATAGATATGGGTATAGTTAGCCATTTTCTAAATAAATGACTCACCCTAAGCATAGGCCATGCTATTGCACCTTGGTTACCAAAATTAATATAAATGTAAAACAAGAATATTAAATTTGTAAATTGAAAGATGAAAAAAATTGAACAAAAACTAATTTTCCTTTATATTTTTAGCTAAAATTTAAACAAATCTGGGTGATTTATAAAAAAATATGAATTAAATTTATATTTTTTGCGAGTCAATATTAAATTTGTTGACAAATTTTCTTGAAAAAATTACTAGGAGGGAGGTCTCTAAAAACTTGCTTAGTGTTGTAATGTGCACCCTTAATTGTGTATTAATACACCCTTTTGCATTATTGTGTTAACATGAATTTTATGTTGTTATTTGTTTGCAGTTAAGTTTGCATCAATGTATTCTATTTTATTGTCAATTATGTTATAGTTTAGACATTTCACCCGACTAAATAAAAATTTTAATGTTATAGTTGAATAATATTTTATTTCTAGGTTCATGCTGTTTTGGTATATTCATTATACATGTGCCTATAACACACAACATTACATTCAACAGCAATGCAGATGTTACTCAACTGTATATACTCTTACAACAATCAGACTGCAAAATTTAAGCTTTTGAGGCCTTTTGGGTAATTTATTGTGAAATTAAATTTTCTAATTTTTATGCAATTTCCATTTCAGGTGATGTGTGGTTGTGTAGTTCAATGTACACATCTGCTGTTGGATGAAAAGTATATAATGAATATTCTATTAATAGCAAGTACTATGTACAAACTATTCCTAAATCCATCAACATCATCAGTAACATCAGTAACTTGTTACACCAATCACCATCACCACCAATCACCACCACCATCAACAACATCAGTAACTTGTTACACCAATAAAGAATGCTAAAATAAGGCAACGTGTATGGCTGACTCCTTCAACCAGTGTTGTTCTATGCACAGTCTCCGAAGGCCTGCTCCGTCTATCAGTATCACTTGGATACGTCATGACGTAAGGCTGGCCCCTCCAACCAGCGTTGCTTGCTTACGCCAAGTAAGTAGGCTGGTTTCTCCAACCAGTATTGCTTACTTATGCTGAGAAGGCAGCCTTTAACAAGGTACTTTCATGATGCAACTATTTCTTCCAACAATCTCTATCACAGAGGAGCAACACTAGTCCTGGTTGGGCCTCTATTATCATGCATTCCCTTGATATAGTATTGTGGATTAGGTATACTCCAACGGTTTCTTTTTTCTGGGTGTTGGCAAATGTACAATTAGAGAGATTTTAATGCATGATTGCATTTCTGAACACAAGTGCATCAAACTACTTCCAATGAAGTTTTTGAAAACTCAAAAGTTTTCTGTGCAAGAGCTTCAAATTTTGCATTTACAGTAATGCATAAGCGTCATTTTCTCAAAAATGGCTCCAAATTTTTCATATAGGACATGGTTGTACCCGTCTATAACATACTTAAATACATTCTTTTTATTTCTTGCAAATATTTTTAGTGGTAATTTAATTATTTTTTATTTTGCTTTTACTAACAAAATTATGTTGAATGTACGGTACTTCACTTGTAAGGTGAATTTTTGGCAATCCAGATGGAAACCTTTCAAAATGGAAATACTTTGAAGGAACTGTTAGGTTCTGTCATAGGCTTTACTAAACAAGACCTTTGCAGCTCATGTTAGCTTTTGATTTTCAAGACTTCGACAGTGTTAAAACATAGGTCCCAACAGACTAGGCTTATTATGCTGATAGGTTGACACTGAAATTTTTAGTGAGATATAAGAAACAATATCATCTTTATTTCAGAAAACACTGTTCTATTGATATTTTGCTTTAAATCCGGGCTGATCAAATAAGCAGCTCATTTCGTTTGCCCCGAGATAGCACTTGTGTGTGAGCAACTGGTGTGGCCCACGGTTTGTTGTTTCTGCCCAACAGTAGGGATGGGAAGTGTGCTTGTAATGCTGATGGGAGAAAGGAGGGGTAATGCAGGATGAGAATTCCAAATTTGAACAATAGGGTATCCTGAGCTTCATTGCGACATAATTTTTGATACTGAAGCTCCCAATTGGATAACTGCATCCAAGCCGATCATATGTGAAAAGTCACTATGTAAATCAGAATTTAAGAAGTCACTACAGGAGGCACCTGTGGGGAGTTTGGCCTAAAATCTTGCCTATTTTACGAAAAGGTTTTACTGGAAATACAATGGGTGAAATAATGCAAGGATGTATATGGTATTGATACACCTTTAATACAAGCAATGTACAAGGAAAAATGAATACATTATTGACTTTTGCCCTTTAGTATTGTTCACAGTTAGCTTTCAAATATAGAAATAGAAACAGTTTTCATATTTCAAATCTAATATCCTTATAATAAACCCATCTTCCAGTAAGGTAATTCATTAAAATGAAATGCAACCAAATCATACACATTTTACATAGAAAATGCATGTTATATTAATAAATCATAAAGTATTCTTGTAGTTTTTCATGACGTAATTCAGTTTATGCAAATTATGAGCACGCTGCGTACTTTTGGAGAAAATATCTTTTTCCTTGTATACCCACTGAAACATTTTATAAAAAATGAAATTTGTGAATTAGTGACTGATAATAGTTTCACAGTTTAATTATAGTTCAGTGCAGCTGAAAAACCAGAAAGGTGATTAAAGACAACCTCTCCAAAGTACACTTTCTCATACGTTAAATGTAAGAGTAATAATACAGACTGCAGGCCTTGAGCTGACGAAGTATGACTACAGAGCCCAGTGCAGTGTCCCCAGGCTGCTCCATAACAATTAGAGTGACAAAATCAATATAAACATATACATTATACAATTTTCCAATCAATTGTGTACACATCCTCCCTGACTCAGATTTTACTCCTTGTGAACCTTTGATTTCTGAGCACTCAGGTAGGGAAATTTACATCACCTCCTTCCTCAAATTAAGTGGAATAGAAAATATATTTACTGTATATCTAACTATAAAAAGCTGCTTAAATAATAAATAACATCCATACACAGCAACAAGCTGATTCAATCAATTTCATGTGATGTGAGAATGACTATGATTGTAAGGTGAATGTAAATTGCTTCTCTCATTAGTCTGTTCATTCACCTAACTCTCAGAATCACCATCTTATCACCCACTTTTCTTACTTGTTAACTGACTAGGGGTATGGGTTCACAGCGTTCTCCATTGCCATGTTGGTTAGAAGAGTTCCTCTTGGCTTGTTAGGTTTATCATACATTGTTATGTGATTAATATTTATAACTAGAATTACCAATCATTTATAATCTATGTCAGTAACAGCACAATGCTTTTGAGATAAATTCTTTGATGTAATTACATAAGGTTACATCTAATGGAATAAAATTGGGTTTATTCCATAGTTTCAGTTACTTCATCAAACATTACAACAAATACATACATACTGAAATGGAGGTGTGAGGTGCATCTCCATTCCAAAGAAAAATGTCAAAAATCATTAATTAATATATACAGGCAACACAGGGCAGGTAGATACATCTGCAGACATAGAAATTTGCTTTGTGCACAACTAGCAAGATAAAAATCAGCAGGGAAATCACAAGCTCATTTCAGTTCGTAGAGAGGAAAATTATTTTATGTAGTATAATATATACCAGATATATCAACTACAATTAAGGGTATTCCTGCTCAAAGGGGATTGGTGAAGAGTAATGAAGCTAAGACAACCACAGACAGTAGGGTAGCATTTCCCTATTCACATAATTTTGTTGTTTCCTTCCTTCATTTTACTGGGATATATTCAAATTCCATAGCACATGCACACATCAGTCTTTCAACTGTTACCACACAAACTATTTACAAACTCTGTACACTGCTTTCTAGGATACGCAGTGACAATCTTCATTTTTTGTTTCTTCGCTTTATCTTCTCTGCCTGCACTGATTATTAGTACTTCCAATATGGAGCAAAGTTTTATTATCATGTCATTAGGACAAAAGATCTGAAAAGAAAAACATTTTCTGAATTACCCATTGTCCTTACAATTTATTAAATTCAAAAACAAACAAACAATAATAGTCAGAGCTACACAACCAAATAGTAAATGATAACATAGTAGTTAGGTTTAACAAAAGAACACCTGCCTTGCCTTTACCCCCTAGAATGCCTAACAGTTGTTTTGACTCTACTCAGTCAACAATTGTGTTTACAAGTAAACACTGCAAAACTAATAATTCTGGTAATAATTTCTTGTCTAATTGTAATTAATTTCTTGCCATTCCTGTTCAGTGGAATGAAGCAAAAGGAACTTTAAGTCTAGAAATTGTAAGTAAACAGATAATCAAAGATGTTGAAAAGTGAACATCTATGTTTAGATATTACTAATGTAATAACTTTTCAGAAATTTAATCAGTATTGAATTCAGAAAAACTACCAGCATCACATAACACCAATGTAGCATTCTCTGTCATTTTCCATTATACTGTCTCACAACTCGTGCATTATTTATACAACAGACGTTTACAAAAATTTTCTTGAAATGAGAGCTTAATGTGTGATGTATTACTACTTTCTGACTTTCAAATGAGCACTTCTTAGCTCTTGGAAGTTTTCACTGTAGAATTTACTTTAGATATTACTGACTACTCAGGATACAGGACACAAAAACACAAAGTTTGATGATTCAGTACATTCAAAACAAGCTTTGCGGCACATTTGATCAACATCTACTCCTGATTTGTATGGTTCATGGCTATGTTATCTTAAGGTTTCTTCTGCTTGAAAAAGTTTCAGTGCTTCCCACAATATTGTTTTGCTGTGCATTTTATATTCCTTTATGTAATAAGCTTTATCTATTTTATTAAAAGCATTCTTGCCATGTAACCTGCGTGATGGTGTTTAATTTACATTTACATATATTTATGTTACTTAAATTAATATATTTCGAAAGGATGCCCCATTAATAAATAAAATAGAATTTATTCAAATATATTTACAGTGATCCTCTACCACAATTGTATGCTGTTTTGATGTCACAAAATGTGTAATTTTGAAAGGAATAGCCGCTTATCAGTTTTATTCTCCTGACTTAATGCATGCCTACTGTTCTTGAATGAAATGGTTTCTTACAACTGATACTTCAGCAAATTTTACAATTATCATTCAACTTTTTAGATGCACACTAACTTTTTTTCTCTAACCTCCAACATCTCATCAATTGTAAATCATAAAACGGAATAGTGAAAAATTTAACTGCAAAAAATCTAATCTAAGGTCTGAAATTATCATCTGTGCAGGAAATTCCTTTTCATTTGAATTATTGAAAGAAATAAGTATTTTAAAAATTCAGCAAATGTGCCCTCTCATGATAATTATTTGTCTTACTGATCAGTAATATGCTCGCTGTAACATTGCAAAATTATTACTAATCAATTGGAATGAATTATAGAAGAAGGCCAGAAAACAATTCAAAGTGGAAGAAATGTTTGTCGCAAGTTCAATAGGTAATCACAATACTAGGAGACACCATGCAAAATGTTCGGTGTTTAAACACAAGAAGCAGAGGTAAGCTTCAGGAGGTGATCTACAGTGCTGGAGTCAAAATCTTGTCCCTTGGGAACTGTAGGTAAATTAAAAAAAACGAAGACTGTGAATCCAAAAATAATTTTAAGTTTTAAAAATATTGTGTAATGTTGAAAACATTCATTCCCCAATTAATTTGTTAGGAGTTATCAAAATAGTTTGCATTGCATAATTTTACTCCAAATGTATCTCCTCGCTGAATACTTTAACAAGTTAATACAATCATCAAAGTCTTGTGCCCGAATTTTGAAGAAATGCACAAGGAAGCAATCATAAATGTCAATATAAATCTCCCTTACCAGCCACTGAGGTATCTGTTTTCTTGACCAGTCCATCCTGGAAGGCAATTATGGGAGCTGGAGGAGCTGATGAACCATTAGTGTTGACAAGATTTGAGTTGACGTTATCTTCATTTGCTAGCTTCCCAGGTGTTGAGAGCCCTAGATCTAAAATTTGTTCAAAATCTCCTGACGTTTCTGTTAAATTAGATTGAGGAGGGACATTCATGTTGTTGGATTGGCTAAATGCATCAAATTCTGCCAAATCAAGCAAGTTGTTGGTCACATTATTTTGTTTCCTGTGAAAAAGAAATCTAAATTATGTTTACATTCTAAATGAAATTTAAAATCCAAAATAATATCAATATTGTACAATGAGAACAAAATAGAGTACACTTTAATGGTAATGTGAACTCTGGAAGAAAATTCTCAGAATTGAGGTGTTAAAATAAATGATGTATTAGCAAAGTAAAATTACTTTGTACTGATATTCAATGGCATGTATCTACAAATTCTCCATGCACTTCTATTATTGAAAGTACATAATAATTTCCATTAAAATTTGTGATTCAAGTGGAGAGAATTACTTTAATGTTAGTGGCAGTAACTAAATATAATTCCAGAGTTGCCAATTATTTCACATGCACAAAGTTCTCTAGAAGCTTTTGAGTAACTATCAATAAGTAAGAGTATCCAGCAAAAGTAGGCAGTAGTTTTTGGAATTCTATTAATTATTTCTGCATATAGAAAAATATACATTCTAAGCATTTCTAAAAACAACTGAAGATCACTGCCAATTCAATATGGTGTTCACTTGCATTTCAAACTACATGAATAAACATATGAAATTAATATCCTAGGGGTTTTCGAGAGTTGAACACAAAATTAAAGCATAAATTACACTATTCAAAAGAATGCATTTCATGGAATTAAATTAAAGTCAACAGAGCTTATAAAAATGGGAACAAGTTTTCTCTAACATCAAACATGCAATAGCTACTCATAATTTAAAGTGAAATAATGCATTGCCTTCTGCACTTACACCAATTGAAGGAAGGCCTAGCAAGATCCAACTTCAGGCCAACATGGAAAGTGATCAGAGTTTAAGCAACTGCTTGCCGAGCGCGAGGAAAGCCAAATATTGTGCTGGTGAAGAAGCCACACAGACTTCTAGAACAGAGCTTCTCAACCTTACTGCCCCACCCCCAACCCTTTCTGGATTATTTTATGCCACTGGAGCACTTGCTGACCTGAGGCTGGGTCTATGTGTAAGGTAATTTAAAATGGCACACCAGACTGATTTGCAAAGGTTGAGAAAGGCCATTCTAGAATATATTGTTTAAAGCCCAAGTGTCAAGAGTGAGTTGTCAAGAGTCTTTATTTGATGTCAATTGAAAAGAGATACACAAGCTCAAATATTGATATTTTTTTCTGCTTCAATTTTTTCATGTACTATGAAGTAAGCAGGAAAAAGCAAAAAACCCAAATCAATATTAGTTCTGAAGAAAGAAAATTTTTAAACTATAAAAAAATTCTTAGGCAGCAAGAGAAATGCAAGGAAAGACATGTTGGCCATTAAAAAAGGAAACATTACAGCTTTCCAATCAAAAGATGTTAATTCCAAAGATATTTACATCACTGGACACTTTACTGGGCCAACATCCATGATATCTTACAATCAACTTACTCTCTTTGCATAATAACACTATATACAATGCATCACAATGTTAATAGGAAATCATTTATTAGTATGTACCATTCAAAAACCAAGCATTCACTAATATATACAAATAAATCCATTTACAGAAATTACTTGACGGTCTTATTACACAATTCTTTTATTGATCTTTCATGTACTGTCTACTTTTGCATATGAAACTCTTGAAATGCATTCAAAGGAGAAGAGGCATGAAGTTTACAAGATTTTGTGTGAGCAAGGACTTTTAGGCATTTCTGATCTACTACTGGCAACAAACATCAATAAGGAACACACGATGAATTGCTCAGAAAAATGGACATTGGACAAATTTTTAACCTAGAACTGAAAACTTGCCAATACCAGTTCAGTAAAATGACATTTTCATCTTGACTTTTTGTTTCATTGAACTTTTATGGGTTGGTTAATATTGAAGAACATCTGCAAATTCAAAATATTTTAAGAGCTCATGCTAACAGCAATGCCAGATCACCAGTTTACTTCTCCAAATGCTTATGTTAGGCCTCAAAGCAGTATTTCATGGAGCAATGTAAAGCAAATACGAACAAGAAACTCGAAGAAGAAAAAAAGGAAGAAGAAAAGAAAAGAAAAAAAATAATTTTTTTTCAACTCTACAATGTTTCACTCTTCAATACTTGAAGGAAACTGACTTACAACAAAAGAATTGTTAAATACACAATAATTATAATCAACAAATGTCAGTTTCTAACCTACATAACATGAAAGAAATATTTAAAACTTCGATCTTTGGAAATAAATACATTTACTTTGACCAATTTATAATATCATCATTATTTACAAGTTAAGAAATCCTGTAACACACATTTCTGAAATAATTTTCAAGTGTTCTGTAATTAGCAGGTAGCCAAACTTCTGTTAAAACAGTTTATTAAAAAAAAATACTGAATCCAATTTTGTATTTATATTATTGTTGGCAAAATGTGTCACAGAATCATCTGGTTGAATCGAAATTAATTCTTGAAACTAATGCAACATCTTCAGTTGAAAAGTATTAGGAATTAATGCACTGTTATACTTACACATTATCTACATTTACATAGCCTACAACAGGATTAAAATCCATGCCATTTTGATGACCATTGCTCTGGGTAGACACGACATTGTTTCGACTCTGCCCATCTTCACTAGCTTCAACAGGCTTTAACACTGCAGCACTGCTTGTGTCTATTAACAAGTCACTAGTGGCATCTGATGAAGCTTTGCCATTGGTACTGGGAGCTAGAGCAGGAGGAGATTGCGCTGCACTGGGAGATGCTGATGTGTCCATTGGTTGATGGCCATTTCCTGACGATACTTGCTGCTTCTCCTGGAGTTCTGACATTGGTGCTGACTGTTCTGCTTCCTGCTGAACCTCTGATGCACACTGGCTACTACCATTTGTATTGCTAGGCACCGACTTCACTTCCTCGGACGGGCTGTCATCCTTTCCTTCATCATTATCACCCTCTTCCTGACCCTGCAAGAAAATTTTATAATGGAACATTGCAAATGACTAATAACTTTTCTATAATAATTCGCTCTTCTGACATCTTGAAAAATATTTTAAGAATTCCAAGTTTTAAGAATTATCAATTATGAATACATGTAGAATTGAGGTATAGCAATATCTTATTTAAGATATGAAGCTCAGATTACCATGATCACTATATTGTAGTAATATAGTGATCCATAACTTTTTTCTTTACTAAAATATGAAATATTGGGAGCTCTTTGAAGAACCTTTTCATTTTCAATGAAATGCAAAATGAAATATCAAGCTATTTAATCTGATATTGCACATTGCACACTACAAGAGCTGGGTTTTGTATGTTACAATTAGTAAGCTGCCTGTGAGAAAAAACTGAAATTTGTTTTTATAGCAGGTTAGAGATTGATATTTTAGTTTTGTGTCATCTGTATAAATAAATCACTTCAAAAACTAAATCATAATTTACCTTAGCAGATGTGCTAGACGCTGCAGATCCTTTGCCACGAGTTCTTAACATAATAGCTTCAACCCTCTTACGACGAGCAATTCTCTCTTCCTCTTCCTTCCTCAGTCGCTCATCCATTTCTTTGCGCAATCTAGAAAAAGAGAAAAGAAGAAAAAAAGATAAGACAGAGTGAGAGAAAAAATAAATTTAAATTAATACAAAGACAAGGGAAAAAATGCATTTTTTTACAAGCAATTTTAAACAAGTGGTAATACAGAATAGCACAGACTCTCCCATACTATTTTGTTACCTATTCTCATTGATAGTCTAAAATAACAGGGCCTCTAGCATTACCTACTATTCCTTTACGATGTGGTGAAGCATACCTGATCATCCCTTTTGCCTATCTCACAGTTCTGTTCCTTATTAGCCTGTGTTATTCATTGGCCTCACCTCAGTTATACATTTGTTCTCTCTAGATCTAGTTCAATTAAGCAAACAGATTGCATAGAAAGACAATTTGGGCATTCAATTTAATAACTTGATTATCCAACCCACAGGAAAAACTAAATAAAAATAAATAAAATATAACTTTAAGAACATGATAGAAAAATGAGTTTTTGAGAAACTTTTTTTAATGTTTCTTAAAATGAATAATTTTGAGCTCATTTCCACTGACAAATCCCTCTCCCTCTTTGAGAAACTCTGAAAGAAATAATTTGAAGTGCCCATAAAACAAATGTAATAAATTATTAAAAATGCCTTTAGTGTAAACACTAATGATGTGAGAAATTGAAAAAATTCAATTCAAATTCAGTAAATCAAAATTCAAATTCAAAAATTCATTTTTTGAAAAATTAATAGAACTTATCAAAATGGAATTTTGCCATCTTATTCAGTGCATAAGCTTTATCCGTACATAAGTTGAAAGAACAAATTTGGAGAAAAAAATTGTTTTTGATAAAATCTTTGTTTTAGTATATATATCTCTCTCTATATATATCTCTATATATATCTCTCTCTATATATATCTCTCTCTATATATCTCTATATATATCTCTCTATATCTCTCTCTATATATCTCTCTATATCTCTCTCTATATATATATCTCTCTCTCTATATATATATCTCTCTCTCTATATATATCTCTCTCTCTCTCTATATATATATCTCTCTCTATATATATATCTCTCTCTATATATATATCTCTCTCTCTATCTCTATATCTCTATCTCTCTCTCTCTCTCTCTATCTCTCTCTCTCTCTATCTCTATCTCTCTCTCTCTATATCTCTCTCTCTCTATATCTCTCTCTCTCTATCTCTCTCTCTCTATATATATATTCCTAAATAGTTCCTCTAAAAACTATTTAGATACTGTATTTTCAAACAATTACCCATCATTAAATACAGGACTAATTACGGTCAACTAATTGAATTTGAAGAAAATATCTCAATCTTTAATAATGTAATATATGTAGTTGTAGGAGGGTAAAATTTCTAACTTTTGAAATTTTCCAAAAATCAGAGTTAACCGTGAAAAATATTTTCTATGTCATCTTTATACCCATTTACACCCCATACATAAAAGATATTTAAAGAAAAAGTTAGTAATGTTTGAGAAAATTTTAAAAATGTTTTGGGGGATTTCATGCAGAGGACTTCTTAAAGTCAGAGAATTCATTTCTAATTTCCAGAACATCAAGTCTGGTCAAATCGATCAGGTAATTAATATTGGAAAAACTGCTACAAATCGTTTAGGGGCTAGTGTTGCTCACCGATGGACAGGCAGACAGACCAAACAATGTGCTTCTCTTAAAATTTTGAAATAGTTAAAAAATTGTTCGACTTGATCAATGTGATTTTTGAAATCTAGAAGAGTCATATTTAGGGCATTTGTGTGATCTTTGACCTTGCTTTTATGTAATCCAAAAATATAAAAATTTCTTCTTCTTTAATTCAAAAATCCCTTTTTTTTTTCGAACATAAATTCCCACAATACATTAACTTCGATTTTCAAGATTGTTGATCTTAAAAATTCTACAAATTCTAAATTTTCAAGCAAAAAATAATCAGCATGAAAAACTGAAATTTCACAAGTTATAGGACTTTATTTGGAAAAACATTTTTCGACCTTCTTCATTTTTTTAAATGGTGTACATAGTTTTTACAGTGTAAGAATCTACATTTCTAGATCAAATTTTATTGATGGTATCGAATGTTGATTGTATTAATGTTGAATTTTATTGATTATTGATTGTTGGTTGTTGATATAGCAATATTTCTAATTATAAATTCTGTAAATGTCACATTAATTCCACCTACACATTTTCATCAAAGTAAAAAGGTACTGAAATTTCAGATTGCGATCAAAGCATATATTTGATAGGTTCCTAAGAAATTATATAAACACACAGCTTTACAGGGTAGGGCACATCGAATACTGGGAACGATGCAGCACATAGATTGAATGCCTAGGTACCTACATGCAATGATCCATGCTTTAAAATAATTTGCACACTTATATAAATTGGTAATTTTCTGTATTTCTAGCTGATAGGGCCATAATTCACTGTTTATGTTCTTTCCGGCACTCCCATGTATTGATGCATTTTCCTTTTCTGATTATATTTGTAATCATTTAAACATCAACTTTTGAAATTTCCAGTGTCGCATACCGATTCTTTTTTTCAAAAAACTTTTTCTTTGAACTGCATACTGGGATAATCTTTTTTTATATAAGAATGAATTTTCATCTGAGATTTCAATTTTTCAGAGGCCTGCTACATACAAGCTTCTGAATTTTTTTTAACGCCATATTTAACAAGTTAAACAATTTTTAGACAATCTTACGGGATCATGCTTTTTTCAGCCAATTTCACAAGGCATTACCCAAAAGAGTAAATTACCAAAAAAAGTAAAACATTAGCACACTAGGGAAGAGAGCACCAGAAATCTTCAGTGTTTTACTTTTGCAAAAGAAATGCTTTTTTGGTAGAAGTCTTTTTGTCATTCTGGTTAAAATTACTTAACTAGGAATACAAAGCATCTTTCCAAGAAACTTGCATAATTCAAATTAAAGTTTCCAAAATTTATTACCTTTCTGCTTCTTCACGAGCCTTTTTCTCTGCTTCCTCCTTTTCAGCCTTTAACCGAGCTTCCTCTTCCCGCCGCTTTTTCTCTTCTTCTTCACGTTTTTGGTTTTCCTATAACAATGAATTGGTTGTGATCCACATTTTTTTTACAAGTATTTGTTAATATTCATGAAAATTACGTTCAGTTGATACGAAGTTCAAAAAAATAGTCAAGGAATTATGAATATTAATTATCTTTCAGTACACCTTGACCATACTGTGAATTGTTGCAATTTATTAAAATGAAATTTAATATAACAGCAAAATGTATCGAAGAACCAGAATACTTGCCATATTGTTTTTTAACATCAAAATACAAACAGGATTAACAAATCAATTACTCCAATTGTGTTGTATGCATTTCCTGAAGAGCCCTTCCTCTTCTTCAACCATGATGCACAATAAGGTGTTTTGAATGTTATTACAACAAGAAACAGTAAAACTCCACTTACACATTTTTTAGGGGACAGATGGGAAAAAATGTGAGCAATATGTATACCTGAAATTGAATATTATGAGCAAAACTGAAACTCAAGATCTTTACACTGGCGTGCTCCACTCAGGAACCAATGTTAGTTTTTATTTATTTAGTCAAAGATCAGTAAAAACTGTGTGATGTATGAGGGAGAAGTACTCTGTGCATGCTTTCTTGATTTCCTGAGTCTCTTCCCAACATTTTAACTATAAATAGTTGAATGATGAATAAAACGTTCAAAAGAAGTATAGTTAGAATCTTTTGAAAATGAGACATTTTCACTTCCAGTTACAGAAAACTTATTCGCAATAGTAAACCAAACAAAGATTTTATTTTATTTTGTTATTGCTAACAAAGTAGTGGCCTACACCCCAGCTCTACTCCCACCTAGGGTAAGGTCCCCTAATGTGGAATATGTTCACAATGTGAAGTACCAAAGTATCAGACATGCAATGAGCTATGATCTGGTGAAAATTCAAGAATTACTAGCAAGAGGCCCTTGATCGAGCACAGAAAACGTTTTTTGAGTGGAAGCAGAGTGAAGTGGCAGAGCATGTTTCCTTCAGAACATCAACACAAATATTGAAGCAGTAAACAAAAGAATTATTGATACTTGTATGCCATAAATATTAGAATAATTATCTATGTAGTATGAATTGGTTTTATATCTCAGGAAATATCACAAAATATATAGAGAAGTTTGATGCTGATTTTGTCAGTGAAATGTCCTGTGAAGCGATGAAATTAAATAACCTTAATACTGAAATCAACACAAGAATTCCATGGGTTCCTGTACAATAACAAATTTTCTCACTTATTAGTACCTGTAGTTTTGGAATTATAGTTATAAAGGGCCTTTCATTATGAATGTATAAGTGTAAAAAATATAAAAGAATATCTGAAATAATTTAGCATGGGAAATATATGAATTTATCAGGGGCTTGCAGAGAACCATGCATAAACGTGAAAAAGTAGGAGTGCGAAAAAGTATAAACAGAGTTTCAGTGTAGTACTTTTGATAATTAATTATGTCAGATATGAAAAATAAAATAAGGAAGTAGCAATTAGTGTGTGAAATTTACTGTAATATAATTGAATTACGAAATCATGACAACGAAACAGCATATATATACACAATGAAATTACACAACGTAATGAACTATCCTCGTCTAATTGTGATTATTTTAGAATTTTATTAAACCCATTTGTAATCTTAGTTTACTATTAATAAAATCCGTTTTATCTATGTTCATAAATAAAATTCAAGGGTCCTATTTCACAATAACTGCCTTTCGTACTTTCATATGCTTAACAATATAAAATCCATTTCAGTTGTTTTGAAGATTTTTCTCTGTTCAGGATAATCTCTAGAAAGGCTGAACAAATTTTGATCCAGTTTTCACTTTAAGATTGTGTGCTATGTCTGCCAGAATTGATTGATTAGTGATTTTGGGCATGTCAATTATTAAGGTCATTAGTCCTGTAAGTGGAGTGCATGTGTTGCAAAACTTTATAGTTTAAGAATACTGTCTTGTATTTTCATTTTTGCTTATTTCATCCAACAAATGTATTAATATATTTCTCATGTAATACATTTACAGTAGTATAAATATTTCTTGCCTTTCCAGAACGTAATTATCTTTTATGGAAACAATACACCTTCATATTTCTGAGACAAAAGGTAGGTTTACAAGTCACTACATTACAAATTACAACACTAATGTACTCACAAGGATAGCTTGTTTAAGCCTTTCTTCCTCAGCTCGACGAGCTTCTTCAGCCAATCGTTCTTGCTCTTCTTCAAAACGACGTTGTTCTTCCTCTTCCTGACGAATACGCTCTTCCTCACGCCTACGTTCCTCTTCCTGGAAAGTATTTAAAAAATGTTCTAATGTCTTTCGAGATCAAATCAAAACATTCCCAATTTTTCTTAGCTAATAGAGATTTCCATTTGCCACACTGGTGAGCATCCAGGGTAGCTTTCATGTGCCATTCAACCACTACGGGGCATCAGTGCGAAGAAGCCCAGAAGCGCACTGACACAACCAGATATTCAGATAGATATACTCTATATCTCAATTTCGAAATGCTTATTAGGTAAAAATAAAAATAGTGATATGCCCTAAAAAAATCATTCAAAAATACTATGTGCCAAGAAATGTTTCTTGTATGCACATACATACAACAGCAGATAGGTCCTGTTAATATTTTTATAGTTTTTAAAAAACCAAATAATTCTGCAGAAGCCATTCAATTCAAAATCTAGTGTACTGTATTGATCACTGGCAAACCTCAAGAAATGAAATTTCGACAGATACGGGTTTGAAGTTTTCGGTAGTTTTTAAATATAGAAATCACATGTTAATAATTTATGAATTAAGAAATAAAGAATTATCAAAAGACGTTGTAAAAGTTGTATTATTATTATTATTATTATTAATGTATTATTATTGTATTATTATTGTATTATTATTATTATTATTATTATTATTATTATTGTATTATTATTATTGTATTATTGTATTATTATTATTGTATTATTGTATTATTATTATTATTATTATTATTATTATTATAAAACATAACAATGAACACAATTCAAAATTCTTATTTTGAGTGTTCTGTCAGTGTGACAGGCCACGAACTACAATCTCACTGCATGGTGCTTACGCACTGACTGTTTCGGAATCCGTTTCATTTGTAGCTGCCCTTCACATCTGCAGAGTAGCACTATTATGGAGAAATTACGTTTTTTGCCCAGAACTAGGGTAGATTTCCGTGCAATGAATGGAAAATTCTGTAAAACTTGCTGTTTAGGTTACTGTTCAACTAATACATCTCAAATCTTAAAAATCCACAACCATCACACGTGTATACCCACTTGTCTCTGGCGTTCCAATTCTGCTTCTCTCTCTGCTTGTTCACGTGCTAAACGCCGTCTTTCAGCCAATGCAGCCTTCGCCTCCTCTTCTGTAGTAATGCGAGTTTTTGCAATGAATGACGCTAGAACAATTTTTTTCTGTTAAAAGTGGAGTTCAATGAAACAATACATGTGAATACATAAATAAAATTACAATATTAATTTGGTTTGTGTATTTATATTTAACAGAGAACTTCGTTTTTATAATTTTTCCTTAGAAGTTAACTAGTGACAATTTTGATACAACAGACAACTAAGTGCAATAAAACCAAAATACATTTTCTTTTTATATCGACACAGAAAAATAAATAAATGTGTTTTGAATCTTATTTATTCAAAAATATTTTTTTTAGGTGGAATGAAGAAAATATACTGATGCCAACACTAATCAAATGTAAGTTGGAAAGTATAACAAAGTCAATTAAAGAAGGGAAAGATTTTAAGAGCAAATGGCATCTTTTGATAAAAGGCGCATCTTGATTGCAGTAACAAACTTTTAGCTTAAAGAAAACTTGCATCCAATGACAACAGTTAAATAAACATTGTAATGAAAACAAAATTTATACAAATAGTCTTTTTCAAATGCACACATCTAGAGAGCAAACATTTTCAACTATTCCCAACCATTCCATTAATCTTGGTACGCATTAAACATTGAATTAAAGAGTTCAATAGAAAAGATAAAATATCCATTTCACTTTAACTTGTTACAAATATGTTCTTTGGAAATTTCTCTTACCAGTCATTTCATTTTCACCCTCTGCTTGTTCAGCAGCAATTAAAGCACTAGATGCAAGTGTTGTGGCTGTAGGTGCCGGAGCTGCAGCTGCAACTGGTTTAGGAACATCTACTTCCTTTTCAGATTCCTCAGTTGCAGCTTCAACAGATTCTGAAGAAGCAGTTACAGCCACCGATGGTACAGGCTGTTCTCTCTGAGGCTCAGTCACTTCTGCAGTAGTTTCTTGGATTTCAACAGCTGCGAGAAATTTAAATTATTTTAAAACAAGAATTCCCACATTTCCAATAATTCATTCATGTTCTAAATGTTCAATGGTAAGAAAGAATTGATTGAAACACACAAAACTCAGCTGTCAATCACAAAAAAATTATCAAATTTTCCTGTCAGTCTACAACATTATTTGAATATGTTTGTGGCATTGTAATGAGAAAAAGAAAAAATAGTAAACACTGTTTTTTAACTTTCTTAACCCGTTAAGCAGCAGAGTGAAAGTTACGTAATGCTACAAGAAAAAGCGGCACATTTTCGGCAGAAAAGCTTCTTTCCAAGCCCTGGTAACAAAAAAGTGGATAAATCTAATATCTAAATTTAGAAAAAAAATCCTCTTAACATGTGTTGTAGCCAGAATCCATGTTGTGAGATATTGATCCTGAAAAATCAATTGACGGCAAAATTTATGCCTGTGAGGCTAAACCATTCATCCAATGGTTTTCAAATTTTACATTCCCCTATTGATCTGGATGATGTCATGCTATGAAACCTAAATTTTGATTTTGGATGGTACTTAACACGATGCCCCTGGAACATTTTCAAAAAAATGTTTGCAACATTTTTGATTTAACTTTGATATTGGATAGCATGAAGGACGTTTAAGAGAAGTGTGCAGGTCTCATGTTTGTTAAAAAGTCTGATTTTTCGGAAATTGCAAAAGTTCAAACATTTTTTGGCATCTTCTTACAACTAAAATATTAAAGATGGACATATTTTCCCTTAATGAAATTGTTTCTTAAAGATAGACTTCAAAATAAAGTAGTGTATAATCATAAAATTTAGGCAATTTTTAATTTTGTTGAAGCAATTTTTTCTTAGCATCTTTCTACAAGTACAATAGAGAAGATAAACCTTTTTTCCTATTTGAAAGTGTTTTTTTCAAAACCAGATCTTCAAATAATGTCATGTTGAATTTATTTTCAAAATAAAATATTTTTTGTGTAATTTGTGTGAAACATGCGAATTTCCTGCACCTCTTGAACATAAATTGAGGCATGATTCCAAGCAGCTAGTTGCTACAGAAGTTAGAATTTGTGTATTATTTCATATTTCTTTGTTAGCGTTTTACATTTGAACTCTTGTTATAAGTTTGCAAATTAATATTTTAGAAATTATTTAAAACTTATTTGATAATTTATATTTTTTGTCCATGTCGCAAGGAATGCATTTGCATTTTCAGTGTATTGATGTATTTTCTTTCAAGCAATCTACAAACCTTAATTAAAATTAGACTAATTAGGTTTTCTCTCTTAAAAATACGATTTAAATGTAACATGAAAGAAAAACTTAGCTTTCAAGGTATATCAATTGAAATGCAACAATAGTATTCTGTGCCACGAGTCTGCAACTGAATTTCTGTGCGTTATGTCTCCTTGTTGGGGTATGATTTAGCGGTATGAAACCAATTATAATTGTCAAATGGGTGTTGATACTCGTTTGAAAAAACTAAGTTTCCGCAACAAACTCTCTATGATTTGTAGTGAGAATGACAGATGTGTTAATTCTGAGAGAAATTGTAGTACATGTCATTTCATAACCATCACTAAGGGGGAAAAAGTACATGCTATTTCAGCACCACAAGTTTTTCATTACAATGCCACAAATATTAATCCAATTAATATTATATTAATCCAATGTTAATAGTTTCAGTGAAAGTGGGGAGAAAAAAAGAAAATTAAAGAAAAGAGAAAAGAAGTTGTGGAAGTGTTTGGAAATGGGTTTCAGCGGTGAAAGAAATTATGAACTATAATAAAAAAACATGTCAAACACTTCAAATGATTGTAGATAATGGTAATTGTCTTTTTCAAATTGTCAAGAATGCTTGTACCTACAAAGATGGTTAGCAGTCATAAACTTCAATAATTTTTCATTTTTTTTAACTTTCCCGCATACATACTTATATACAGAGTAATAATCACAGCGTAGGGAAAGTCCTGTAATGCTGCGGAAAATCCATTTCGCAATCAACGGAAATACACGTTTTAGGGTCCCCTGATACCAAAAGCGCTTTTTTACCTGTCCGGTGTATGTGAAAAACACTAGTGTCTAAACAATACATAGGATTTTTTTTTAAATTAAGACCCTGTCTAATTGGCTTGTGTTGAAACTCTGCGATTTTGAAAATCATTCATTAATTTTTGGGGGTACTTTACATGAAGTACACGAGACTATTTTCAAAATTTTCTCGAAAATGGCTCCAAATTTTTTCTCTAAATTTCTTGTAAGAATAGAGTAAAATACAATCAAAGATGGCATAGGTCCGATTTTCATTGTTAACTCAATTTTCAAAAAGTTCAAAAATTTGAATTTTTTTTGGTCCATAATTAGTTCTTTCATTAAAGTCCTGTACAGTTTTGTGAAAATTTTAGTAGTTTTCACGCAATATTACGAGCAATATTTGCAATTTTAAAAAATTACAAAAACAACATATTTTCAAAAACTGCTCCAAATTGTTTTCTTCACCTTTTGGTACAAATTGTGCTAAATGCACTTTACGAGATGACAGATGACTTTTGTTATTATTTATCTTATAACACACTTTGGGGTAATGAAAAATATTTTTTGAAGTAAATCATAGACATATTTAATTATTTTGGCTTGTAAATCAAACGACTACTTTTTTCATGTCACCACATTTGCCATGAACTATGTGCCAGAACATGCATAATTGGACTTCTTGTTTTTACAATATCCTACTTGACACTGTCAACACTAAGACAACTCTCGCCCGATTGTTGTATGGAAGTAATCTGTGACAAGTGATGCTCTTTTGGAATGTTTCCGGCCTGTAGTAGTGGTGCACAAAGTTATTCAGCCAAGTTCAGTTAATAAGACTACCAGGACAGATCGTTTTCCAAGACCTTTTCAGGGATTGAGTCCTGAATTGTATGATGTTACAAAATACCTGTACAATCCAGCATCTGGATGAAGAATAGATAGTGAGAGCTCAAGCCATGTTGTCATTACAATCACATTTAAAATGAGCGGTAATTTTGACTGCTAACTGTCGTTGAAGGTAAACTATTAAGAATTAGCTATTATCTTGAAAATTAAGATGTCTAAAGCAATTATATTTTGGTATCTTATACAACATCTTTAAATATTAATAGTCACAAAATATCATCAAAATAAATCAATTAATATAGGCACAAAAGTAGACAAACTTCAAAAACAGTGAAAATTACTACTTCCATCATTCTTGTGTTAATAATAGTTCTTTTGATTAGTTACTGTTTTTTTCCCATACATTTCTGATAATGTTACAAGTTATATTTATATCTTATTCTTGTTACTCAATATACATTTTTAAATATCAATGAAACATTCTGAATTATCTTTGTAAAAAACTTCATGTCTTACATGAAATTAATTCAGGAAGCTTTGATATAATGGAGTTCAAACACAAAGTAAGAATGTTAAGTGCAACGGGCATCTTTTTTTACTTTAATAGTTTCATTCAACTTTATTAACATTTAGTATTGAAATAGTATAACTTAAATACAACTTGTGTATGGGTAATTCCTCAAAAATTAACAGTGAAGCAATTAGTAGATTTTTCAAGAATTTACCATGCACCTTTTTCACTTCTGAACATTACCTCAACACTTCTCTTGCGTTAAATAACTAGTGTGCAACTTTTATTCTTCCTCTTCGAAGTCAAATTCAGACTTTTTGTTTTTGATATAAATAAATAAATGAAAATCACAATATCCCTTTTATATATCCCCAATATCCCTCTTCCCTTCCACCTCACCAAGTGTGACACATCACACAACCAGCAGTAGGAAAATGCATTAATGAAAATAAACTCACGAAATTAATTTTCCCCCCTATTGAACGATATAATTTTAAAACTAAAAACGCAACCAAATTCATGTGTATCCAAAATATGCAAAACAAGCATCATCTTTTTCATTCAGGAATTGAAAACATTGTATTGTATACATTTTATTAATCTGTTTATGTATTCATTCATTTATTTACCTATTTATCTTTCCGAGTAATTATATTACCTGTATCTCTTTATTTGTTAATTTCTTGAAAGGCGTAAAGAAAATGAAAATTCTACACATCCTTAAAGCCTTTCTATGCATCTTATTTTTTCATTATATGTTAATAAGGAAATACCAGTTTCAGAAGTATCCAAAGATTTGGTTGCAGTATCTTCAGATCGTCCATCTTCAGTTTCATGTTTATCATCGACCCTTTCTGCAAGAGGTGGAGGCACTTCCGAACCTGGAGACTGCAGCGGTGTAGCCTTTGGAGTTGCTCGAGGAGAAGCCTAGAAATTAACAAAAGTTTCAAATTTTCTTGAAAGGGAAGTAGCATAAGAATTGGCTGAACCAATTTGAAATTAACAATTCTTTGCATTAATATTTGAACGCACATATTCCTATTATGGACTGTGTCTTTAGATGAGAAAGTTCATTTAATTTACAAGATTAATGAGATTCTAGAATAACCTAATATTACAACAAAATTCGAATACAGTGAATGTGTGAACCTTAGAACTCCATTTGTGTGTTTTTTATGTTTATACATTTCTTTTTTGGAAGTCCCGGATAAATTTCTGTACTTCCCAAACAAAATATTTCAGATATTCATTTTACATTTAGAAGTTTTTCCACGCTTCTACATCATAATGAAAGTCCTATTAAGAACATATAACATCCAAACGATAATGACAGGTGAGAACCAATAAGTAAGAACATTTACGTTATTTTAGAAAAGCCCAAGGAAGTTTTTGAATTAAGTATACAGGTTGATAAATTTCATAACTATGCAGGGCATTTCAACTAGATTCAAATCTCCATTTTAGAATTTTAGACAAAACTATTGGATGAAACGATAGGAGGCACTAGTGTTATCCAAAGCAGTTGTACTTAATGTTCACCAACGTTGCACGCAGAGACAATGAGGAGGAGGTGGAGGGGGGGGGGGACTGGTCCCGGACCCGAATTAATTAGGATCACATTTTGTTTTAAAATTCAAGCCAAATAAAAAATGTATTCATTGTTAATTCAAATTTAATATTGTAAGTTATAGCTGATGTATGGAAAAGTGAATTGTGATTATGGATTAGTAGAGGGAATTTTTTGTTTGAAAAAAGGTGCCCCAATGGATCAACTGCCCCAGGTCCCTGGTTTTCTCTGGGCGTCCCTTATTCATGATAAAAATTCCGCGCTTTAGGACTGTGTCACACGAACGTTGCGCCGACGCGCGTCACCTAACGCTAATGGCATCAGCTGCGTCGATGCCTGCGCCAAGTGTCCTAGATTAACAGTGTCTTATGCGACGCGGCCACGAGCGCTCTTGGCAACATTCGTTGCGCCCACAGGTCAAGCGACAACTGAAGTCAAGATAACTCGCGTTTTCTAGCTTTCGACGCCCGCTAGGCGACGCACGTTGGCAACAACGCCCGGAGTCAAGAACGCTTGTGTTCCGTGTCGCGTAAGATAGTGTTAATTTACGACACGCGTTAAGCGACTCTTGTGCGCAGGCTGACAACATCAACGCTCGTGGCACACACTCCTTACACGACGTATTCAAACTCGAGGGAATACAATTTTCATAATGACGTTAATGTGCATTTTTGTCAGAAAAACTCGTATTGGGTGGGATAAAGAAAAGGTTGATAAATTCTGTTGTACTATGGAGTAAATTACTCCCTCTAAAAGGTAATGTAGTCCGATGTCACAAATAGCGAGACCTTAATACCGAAAAAGTAAACTATTCGTAGATTTTTCCAAACTGAGTGAGGCTAGATCGACTGGGGAGTATTCAAAGCTCTGTGTTACTGAATAACATTTTTTGAGAGAGGGGGAGGGGGATTACATGAATCCCTTGAGACATTTTCAAAATTTTCTCAAATTGGCTTAATTATTTTCCCCTTGAAGGGTCCCCCAGATAAGATGGTAAAATGTTTCCCTAAATCAAATGACATTTGCGTAGAAGACTCCGGTTATAGTGAGCCCTCTGTTATAGTGAACTTAAGTCACCGATCCGGTTTTACGTATGTTACAAATAAGCATAACAAGATTCAGTTATACTGAATTTGAACCTAGTAATTACAACGTCCTGGAAATCAATTCCCTCCTGGAAAAAGAATACATTGCCTACATCATTTTTACTGCATCTTAGAATCACAGAACAGGTTAAAACTATAATAACAATAACAATAATAACAGCAATAATAATAATAATAATAATAATAATAATAATAATAATAATAATAATAATAATAATAATAATAATAATAATAATAATCTGAAAGTTCCTCTCCGAACAGAAATTATTGTATTATTTACAGTTAAAAGCCTTTCAAACATTGTTGCTAAGGTATTAAATGCTATTAAATGTTTAAATGTGTGTACGATAAATAGATTGGGGTGTAGGTAACCACATTATTGGCCATGCATGCAATAAAAAGATCCTTTTACTTATAATGTGGGTTTTGAAAGATGGTGTACTATGTTTGAAGCAGTTTAAAGACATTTTCAGATGATAGCTGAAACACACTATTTGCAATATATTACAGCAAGAGTTCCAAATTTCATGAAAAAATATAAGCCACATTGTATTTTTAGTTTAAAGAAATTTTGATTTGTTCGCAAACGGTCACATTGCTGAAGAGTTGAGGACTGTGAGATACCAGAAGAATGAACATCCACTTCAAAAAATTCTCTTTCAGTTTCATTTGTCTCTGACTTTTGGTTGCTATCCTCCTTTCCAGATGAAGTAAACCCTTCAAACATGGGAATTTTTAGTTTATGAGAGTGCACAGTAGATTGAAGAGCTAAAGGAATACAAAATTGATTTGACTGCAAATGGTTGGAATACAAAATTTGAACTACATGAAAATTATCTGTGTGGAGACGATTTTCAGATTTGATATCTGCAGATCAAAAATATAAAGTATTGGTGAAACCTCAAGCAACTGAAAACATAATATGTTGACCAATATTACCTTGACAGGTGGAGTCCTTGACTTGTCTAAGATTGGTTTCTTGGCTGGAGTCGTAGGCTTCTTGCTGCTATGGACCTTTGGAAGAGGTGGTTTTGCTCCTTCTTTCTCAGTAATTTTTGGAGGACGAGGATCGCCTGTAATGCCTAGATAAAGCATGGAATAAATTAGTTTCAATATGCATGAAAACCACAATATATTTTTAATTTTTTAAATAATTTCAGTCATGTGATGAAATTATTTAAGTATCAATAAAGTTCAAGTTTGCAATATGAACTGTTTTATTAGTATGACCACAATGTTGATGAGAGTTTCACTGTGTGGATCAGTGCCTTCATGACAAGAGATTAAACCAAGTCAAATAACTATTACATTAGACTTCCCAAAATTAAAGATACTTATTGCTTCCAAATACTTGTAAGTATCTGAGAAAAATTCAGAGCCAAGCATCTGTGAAACAAACTGGGCATTTGTACATGTGACAAATGTTTCATTAAACCCAATGATCAGTGCACACTATTAGTTTTCTCTTCTCTTTTCCTCTCCAAAACTAAAAGTTCTTTTAATCACCTTCAAATCGATCAGATTCATGGGCGACCTTTAACCTCTTTCCGACTGTTTAATTAGATGCACCAATCATTTAAGTATGAACTACTTTCAGGAATGTAAAAAATGAACTAATCTTAAGAAAAGTAACTTAATTTTTGATTTTAATGATGCTGAAGATCAACCTCGCAAAATTCATACAATCAACCACAAAAAAGTAACAACAAACAAACATTTAACTAGTGTAAAAATAAATAATTATGATTAAATAATGGCTAATAAACAAAAAACAATATAAAAATATCAGTTGCATGCTACAAAACAGTACAATGCAGTCTTAACATCTGGGCTGCCCTATTTTGAACTAACCTGTCCTTTAAAGTAAGATTAATGAGGTCTTAATACTTACTTGAAATAAACCTATCAATTTTCAGAATTCAAACTTGACAATAATTTAAAAAATGAACAAAAATTTTCTTTGTAAAATTCTCACATAAAAACAGCCATTTTCATAGGTAAGAAAGGAAACAGGTTGTCGTATTTAGGATATTTATGTACAAACACTATGAATGTGCTGAAAATTGAAGATTACAAATGTTTGGCAGATATGGCTAATAAGAATTCATAGTAGGAAATTTTAACTCGCAAAAGAAAGAATGAAAAAGTCTACACAACAGTATAAAATTAGCATCTGTGCAAAACATTACAAATGTTCAACATTTTATATATTACACAGGCACACATCTCATTTTTTGGACATTTTAAAAACATGAATAAGGTCAGCAAAACTCCTTTTAGTGATTTTTAGTGCAGGTCGATTGTTCTATCCCTTAAATTTTCTAATAAACATCCAAGTTTAGTTATGAATATTCATTGTGCACACATACAAATGAGTATGTGTGTAAAATGTAATTACACATATTAGAGAAGTTATGCCTTAATGGTAAGTTCTCCTATTTTGTTATTTTTAAGTTAACATTATATATATATATAACTAAATTGAACATTTCACCCACCCCCACTTTTTTCTTCTTTCTTCCCTAGGAAAGGAATTAATGAATCTTAGTTGGGAGTCTTGCTGATGTTACTGTACATTTAAGAAAATCTGATAATTTGTCATTTTATAGAATTTTAAATATAATGGTATTTTAAATATTTTATATATTGCTAATTTTCAGCAAAAGAAATCATGCAGTTTATAGCTGATGGCTTTCTAGAAGCTAAGCCAGCAGGAAAAGGGAAGGTGGGTCTGCTCACTGTGTCTATGAGTAGCATTGCTTGCTGCTGCCATCTGTTCTGAGCTGACGCCTGTGACAGCAATGCTGACAGGCCGAGGGCGACGTGGTGCAGCAGTGGGTCTTGGTCGCAGGTTAACACCTGAGCCCACACTGCTCATGCTTTGTTGACTGAGCGCCGACAAAGGTCGTGATGGAGGAGTTGGAGTCACTTCACCAGAACGCAACCCTGTGGGTGGGGGCAAGAGGTTACAAGCAAGCAAGGGTACAGGCAGTGCAGCAGCATGCCTTCGTGTTCCTAAGCACTTCTACCAGGCTCTTTTAATATTCATGAAAAAAACCTGAATATTGTTAATTATTAGAAATTAAAACTAATGATTTTTAATCAAAAGTACATAATCTTTGGGTAAATATGAAATTTCAAAGCAGAGAAAAATTTAAAAGGTGAATTTAAAATGAATCAATAAGCCAATTCTATTGAAATAGTACTCTTTACAAAAGTCAAATGTACGTACTACTCAGCCAATTTTTATTGTGATAGCTTAAATACAAAAAGAGTTACTCTTAAGAACCTGAAATTGTTATGTGCTTTTCGCTGGCTAAATAAGAGGAAATATTCTATCAAGTATGATACACTATTTTTTATTTTATACAATCTCATTTTATAGATAGTGCAAATAGAAAAATACCATTAGAGATTAATGAAAATTTTAAACAAAAAATTTTGCATGTAATCGTTTCATTCGTAATACATAATATATACATTTTCCTTCAAGAAAGCACTTAATAGGAATTTTTTGGACAGCACAGGACTTTTATTTTAAAATGACCAAATAATTGAGGCCTTTTCAAGGTTCACCTAACATATTTTAATGACCTTCCAATAGCATGGTACAATAAAAGAAAATGCAGTTAGAAAATAGATCCTTGTAAGAAACATATTCCAAAATACTGCTTATTAATTTATGTAAAGTAATAGCTGAATTATAAAGTAAATGATGTGACCATTAAGCAGAAAGATTTGTTATACTGTTGTTCAGACTGGTAGAATTATGGTATAAATAGTTAGTATTTTTTTTTAAAGTCTGAAGTATCCATCTGTCTACTTAATGTCATACAAATTATTTCTTTATTCAACATAGAACTGTGAATGAACTTCAATAATATTTGAATAATTTTTAATTTAATGATTCATTATATAATAAAATTATTACAATTGAAAAAAGCAAAAACACAGCAGCCTTTTGCTGTGCAATTTTGAAGTCTATAAAATGAATTGTTTTAGCAGTAAATTTCATATAGTCTTGACTTTCAAATAGAATATTTGGATTGAAATATTGATTTGAAAACCAATTAACAAGAATGAGAAAATACTGAATTTCTCATCTGGCAATTGTTCCCTTTATAAAATGAATCCCAAGCAATTCTTTGATATGAAATTTAGAACTTCTTTAATATTTAAACATTATTTCCAAAGTCTTTGGCAAGATCCAGGAAAATGTCTGAGGAGGAAGAATTGCAGGTTTCAGGAAAATCAGTGCAAAGGAATACCACCCTATCACCAATTTATCCAAGCAATTCTTAGCCACTATAGTTGGGCACAGATCAGAGGAAGAGTAGTTAAAAGATTACCACACACTGTACCAGTTTAACAAGTAAATATAGAAAATTATATTAAAACCATTTACAAATAATGAAATTGATTATTTTTGAGCTAAATTATCAACATGCATGTCAAAAAACAGTGTGTAGTACTCTTCCAGTGGACATTAGATGTGAGAATAAGATTAAAGTGAAAACTTACGGTATTTTTCCTTGCAGTCAATTGAAAACTTGAATGAGAAGGCAGGTACAGAACCCATTTGATAAGGCTATATCCATGTGTTTTTACTTACATTGTGATGAGAGAAGGCCGTATTCCCACGTTACCTTATACTACCAACTAATCTGACAAAGCGCCATGCATTATCCATGCAAACAATAGAACATTTTACAAATAAATGTGCATGTAAATTAACAAAAAGCAATTAACCATCATTAGTGCAAGAGAGAGAGAGGGGAAAGAAAAAAAAGAAAGAAAGCAGGATTGGCAATGAAAAGGAAATTATGTTTATCATAGGAACATGTTGGGAAAATGCTATCCACTAACTGTTTAACAAATATTAATTAAATGAAACTATAATAGAATTACTTTTTCTCCATGCAGAACAAACCCATTTTTAAGGATCAATTTTAAATTTCTCTTCAAAATAAAGCTTTTAAATTCCCTTTTCTTTTTTTCTTTTTTCTTTCTTTTTACTTTTCAACTTTTTAAACAATATTTTATTCATAAAACTAAATTGCATAATAGCAATTACCGAATTTATGTGACTGACATAGTTAATAGAACTGGTGATAATTTTTATTATTATAAAAAGCAACAATTAAATAAAATGTGCATGCCACTGAATTAATGTATTTTTTATATAGTTTTTTTCTTCTGAACACACACAATTGAATAATGCCAGACATGCCATACACCTAGGAAATACAATAAGCTTCTAAAGTTTAAAAACAAAATACTTTTAGAATAAACTAACAAGCTAAAGGAACTACAAAATGGAGATCATATGACCACCTAGGACTTGTCTTATTTTCTCCTTTGTATCTGCAATTTGAACAAAATATATTTTGCACCTGAAAAGCACACACAACATTAACTATTTAATATACACAATTGAAGAAAAAAAATAATTAAGAGAAGCAAAGGAAAATTACCTGATGGAGTCTAGCAGACAGATAAAATGAAACAGATCATTACTTATATTCTTTATGTTGAGTTACTGTAAGTGTGTATGTAATCATAATAGTTTTTACTCCTTCCAGCTAACCACTATACATGTTACGAGACAAGCCATCTAACAAATTAATGTTCCTAACATCACTGTGAAGCAATTGCTTTCATTCCTTTCCTTTTATGTGATCTTCTAGTTTCTTTGAATACAGAAGATCCATTTTCTGTACAATTTCATAGCAATAAAATCATCATTTACACAGAACTCTTAACAAGAACAATCTGTAAATAAATTTTTGATTTAAAACTTATGTGAAGATGATGAAAAAATCATTCACAACCCTTTTCATAATACGTCTACAACTAATACTTAAACATATTGTGGATTTTAAATCTCAAAACTAGTACTAAAATAAAGATTTTTTGAAGCTTTTTAAGAAAAATTAGGCTAACAATATTGCAACTACATTTGTACTTTGCATCTATTATAAGTAAAGAGTAGAGAAAATATTATTATTATTGTTATAATAATAATATTATAATAACATAGCTGTGTCACTAACTCCAAGTCATTAAGTAGTATGTTATTTAGTAATATGTTACTTGTATGAGGTACCGTACTCTTAAATCGCTTTTTTGCAGCCGAAACGTTGATTGATTTATTTGAATTACCAATTTATCTATTGTACGATTACATACATAAGTTTACAAATTTACATACATTTACATATTTTGTCTGTCATACGTTGACCCCCCAATCTAAAACTCAATATAAATACTGCACTCGCAACCTGCAGGCACATTTCCTCAAGCCATGTTTGAAATTTCAGGACACTAATAGATGAATGCCTTCTGCACATCCTGACACAAAGCAATATGGACTAAGCACTATTTCCTCCTATACAATAACCTTTAATCATCGGCAGACATAAAGTTGGTCGGGCGCTAGGGTATCTTTGACCATAGGGAACGTCATAGAAATAAGTATGCCTCACCATAATTGCATTTAAGCCACAGCGACGTTTTAACTAATTTGTTGAAGTTAAAATGCCAAGTTACATCACAATTATTCATGAATTCAATAACATTGACAAACTGGGAAAACTACGAACAACGAAAACTATAGCGTCGGTAGTAGAAGGGGGGGGGGGGGGGGGTAAAGCTGTGGTGGCAAGCAATATTATGCGATATTAATATTATACATGAATTGGTTCTCTTCGTCATCATGAAGGCGTGTGAGGGATGATCCCTACACAAACCCGCCAGTTCAAGATATTTGATCCTGAGAATATTCCTTTACCAGGCATTTTTGCTTTCTCGACTATGGAAGGATGGTATAAAGTTTTGTACCCAGTGTCATTATTTCCTCGTTTGAAAGTTAATAAACGAATAATTATCATTGTTATAACAACCTATAATGAAAGTGTTTAGTATAAAAAAGAATAATACTACTGGATGTACTTTATTTTTTCCAAGGGAAAGGGATGGTGTTTGAGCGATGCGACTCAATTTGAGCGGTTTCGGAGTAAAGTGGCACGCGTTCAAGTTACCCTATGGTCATTGCAAAATGGGGCTGTGCACCTTCCTTAAGAGCAAACTGGAAGCTATCTTGTGCAAAAAGTCTCGAAAAAGATGGAATCGCTAATTTTTACGTAAATATTTCGTAATGAGGTTAGCCATGATTAACAATCATTTTACAATACGGAAGGACGTCCTAATGTAATAACCTCCCCATCCCCGACAAGTCCTATGTGGTGCACAAAACTCCAGCTTACCTGTGGCCTGCTGTTGGCCGGCGGAGGCGTGGGGCGTGGGCGTGTGGGCGGGCGCTGCCGCCGCCGCGTGGTGCTGCTGCTGGCGCGCCATGTCGCGCGCGCGTTGGCGCAGGCGCTCGGCGCGCGTGAGGCGCGGCGGCGGCAGCGGCGCGGCCGCGGGCGCGGGCCCGGGCCCCAGGTGCGACATGCTCTTGGCGGCGCCGCAGCGGCGCAACGGGCCGGCGCGCGCCAAGTGGGACATGCTGCGAGACATGCTGCGGGCGCCGGGCGCCAGCGGCTGCGACGGCGGCGGCGCCGACTGGACGGGCGGCGCGGGCGCCTGCAGCCGCAGCCGCCGCGGCTGCGCGAGCTGGTCCAGCCGCGACATGGAGAACGCCCTACCTGGTGAGCGCGTGAAGGGGCGCGCGGAGCGCGGCCCGCCGGCCGCCGGCGAGCTGCCGCCACCGTCCCGCGGCGAGGGGATGGTAGGCATCAGGTCTGTCTTGCGACGGTTGACGCGCGTCGTGGCGAGGGCGGCAGCCGATGCCCCGGACGGGCTGGACGACGCGCTGTACGCCGACTGGGACATGACGGCGGGCGGCGGCGAGTCCGTCTCGTCGCCTACAGCAGAGCGTTGCGGTCAGGGCAACCGGCCAACGCGGCAGCGGGGCGACTGGCGCACGCGGCGGAGCGCGCCAGCCCTCAACAAACCCGCGCGCGTCACCTGACCGAGCCACCGGCCCCTTCTGAAAGGGGAGACCCACCGCTCCCCTTCGCGAATCCCAATGGCGACCGTTACAATTTAGCCAGCCCCTCGGAGGAAGTATACTCCTCTACGAGTTTCCGACCTGCATTCTTTGAATGGTCGGAGATGACCTTGTGCATTGCATGCATAATACATCTCGCAAACGAGAATCTTATTCAAGTCTCTTTAAATACAATAACGCAATTGTTAATTTAATGATCAGACAAATTATTTCATCGGTACAATAACCGAAACTCTATGAATAAGCTATTATTATGGTTATTGCTACTATTACAGTTAATATTATATTATTATTATTATTATTATTATTAATAATAATAATAATAATTAGTATTATTACGAACGAACTCCTACGAGGACTTAGCGCTGTTCGTTGAGAGCCAGATCGAAGACGATTCACACGCGTTACTTCAGAGGCCCCTGATGTGAACACTTGAATTTTGAATATACTTTTCATCTTTTACAGAAACTTGAAAAAATACGTACAGAACAAACAAAAAGAAAAAAACTAATATGAAGGTATTACATGAGTAGAGACATTGAACATGCAGAAAAATGAACTCAAGAAACTTAAATAAGAAGCAAAATCAAAAGTAAGAACATAGCACGGATTGAAAAAAAAATGATACAGTCAGGTAAGGTAACTGAGCTACACCAAATGTCAAGGGATCTTCACATCTGCAACAAAAGCTCATGTAAACTTAGGGAAGCAGGCAATCATGGAAGTTTGTAGCCGGGGTGCTCCGTAATCGACAATGCTCAAATGCTGGAAATTTATGCGTTTGTTTTATTTAATTCAAAATTCATTACAAACTCATTATGAGACTCATCGTTTAATAACAGAGCGCTACTATTTCAATAACCTTCACTAAGTGATTCAACTGCTGCTTGGAAGTTGTATCAAGTTTGTAACTCTAATCTTGATACAAATCAAATGGATTCCGAGTATATTAGAAATTTATTTAAAATCGCAAGGCTTATTGTAATATTCGGGGAATTAGAAACAATCTCAAGGCACTTAAGTACACAATTTCTGCAAACCATCAAGTTACCTGAAATAAAACAAATATACACTTGGAATAAAACTGATATTGCCAGCAACAATAACCATTCAAAAGCACCTAAAAAGCAACATACACAATTAATGAGGCATTGATTAAATCGTATTGCATTTGTCACGAGGCCTCACTGCGCCTCCACAAAGCAAAGGTTAAAAGAAGCACAAATAAAGCAAGCGGTGAGCGAAAGGCACTATCATTTACGGGCACCCCCAGACACGGATGTAGCAGGCGCGCAACACACACACATGGGCGGGGCTACTCGGGGAGTCGGCCAAACGCAAGCACAAGCAGGCTCTGCCGCGGCCCCGAACGTGCTGGAAAAAGGCCTCCGACCCAGGCGCGCGCGCGCATGGGCCGGCGGGTGGATGCTTCGGGACACAACCATCGCACTACACAGGGCACCTGGTACCCCGGCGCCCCGCATCGCTACATGGAGAAACGGACACTTCTCATTCATTTGGTCTACTCGTGTAGATTCCCAAATCGCTCGCGCTACTCGCCAAGAAAACTTCGCGCCGGCGAATCGGGGACATTTTCAACGTCAAGCTACTATCCTGGTATATTGCATATTTCACTAATGAATATTAATGTTGTAAAAGAAGCACATCTATAATAATATAACAATAGTCATTATTTTTTTGTGCAATAGGCAGATAATGCAATGTGCGGTATACTGACAAAAACCCCTAATACAAGTAATAGGACATGATTTAGCTCACAGAGGAAAATTCTGTAGCTTTATCGATTGGATATACATACAAATGCAGTGAACTATATGAGTTAGTGATGTGCTTTTGGAATATTTTGTAGTAGGCGATATTTTTTAAAACACATCGAAGTGTCGACCATAATCTACACGAGTACACGGTCACACATTCACGAACACCACATGCAAGGAAACAAAAAGGTAGTCAGCAGAGGCAGTTATTCGCCTACAAGAGAAACAGCGAGGAGAGAGATAGAGATATATTATGTAATTCAAAACAATGACATGACGGAGCATCGCAAGGTGCGTGTGTGGGTGTCGGGCGCCCTCCCGTCGGAAGAGCGCGCTTGTACTCGTCGTCAACTCACCACAAAACAGACTGGCAATGTGGAGGGTGCGGGCGGACGGGGTCTGGGGCGCGCTGGACACGGACAGCGGGAGGGGGCGGCTCTCGTTCACGGGCAGGGACAGGGTGGGCTTGATGGGCCGCGCCTCCGACGGCTTGGCCGGGAAGGGAGAAGCAGAGCCGTTTTTCCCGGCCCTGCAGGCCATGGGTTCGTCCACCCAGTGGAACACTTCGTACATGGAAGTGGACATTTTCAAATCTGGAAATAGAACGGGTGGACGCAGGTCCACCGGAGATTACTTTTAACCACAAGCCTGTTCAACAATGACAAGAGAGAACACACACGTTGAGGGGAGTCATAAGTGCTCTGCTCGAACCACACTGGGGGCGGGTCCAGCTCGAGGGGGCTTGCTTGCATCGCTTCCTGCTCGGTCGCGGCCTCAGAATGCAGCTGGCGCTACAACCCTTTCACACAACACCAACCAGGGTGCGTTCCAATGTAACACGCGTGTTCGTCGAGCAGGAAACCATACAAAAATCAGGCATGGACCCGACTACAACACTACTCTTGAAAGGGGGAGAAAAAGTTGAAATTCATAATTTACGAAATACATCCATCAACTGCCAAACACAGAAAGAACTGAATTTAATGTAAAATAAATTTTAATACGGAATGAATTAAAAGTAATTAAAATAGATTGGCAAATTATTGTAACCGATAATGTTTAACAAGCTCTGCGGCATTCAGAATTACCAACTGAAAAAACACTGAAAATGTAAAAAAGGGGCTATTTTAGACATACATGAAGCTTTCTATTTATACATATACACAGACAATACAAAACGAAAACAAGAATACAGGGTCAGGCTTTCTGCCGCATTCGTGGTGGATACACAATATTCCGCCTATCCTGTAATAATGTTAGTACGCACCCGATCCAGCGAACCGATAGCAGAACACATGCGACCAGGCCAAGACAAAGTGTCTCTCCGCCGAAGAAAATAGGAGGGGAAAAAAGGTCAACAAACTTAAACGGGCGCAAATGAAATGGCACCAAGAAATACGATATTCGCATAATTATATACTCTAATATATTAAAGTGGTACGTACAAACACATGAAACCTATGTTAACTACCATTGCCGTATTATTTACTCGAATGAAGGTATGTATCGTTCAGGATATAACTATGGGGAACCGGAAATGTAGTTTAAAAATACTCTAAGAAATATTTCCGGACCACTATTATTTGCTGACCTTTTTTCTCTAAGAACAAATTTTCCCCACCACCGAGCACAACATCCACGAGTGCATCCACACAATTAAGGTAACAAGTTTTCATTGAATACACCATCAGTGACTTCAACGAAAAAAGAAACATACAAACAAAACTCACCTCGCACCAACGACACTTCACGCTTCCCATAAAGAAAAAACATCGTGACCAAAAAAGGCAAAACAGAAGCTTAAAGGCAGCCAATTACACAGCTGCATTACATCTACAAGAACATGGGCACAAAGGTACACAAAAGCTTTGCACAATTTTACAATATTCCTTGGAAAATAGTAATACATTGATGAAAGTTTCAAGCCCCAAATTAAAAAAGATCAGTAGTTTTTAGTTTCTTTTTTTCTGATTTTTTTTTTCGGGCAGGTTATCCCTTATGCCATCCCTCCATTACAACGCATCTCGTTTTTTGTACGTTCTTGGAGATTGTAAGACGCCCTCCGCAGTGTGACAGGAAGCGCGAAGCTGTCGCCGGCGCCGAGCGAGGCCAACAGCGCATCCCGCCACCGTCCCCGCTTCCACCGGCCTCGGGCGCGCCGGCCGCCGCGCGTCGCTCACCTTCGCCCGGCTTGCGGTCGAGACCGCCCGCGGAGGTGGCGCGCTTCTTGCCTGCGTCGGCCAGTTCGCGCTCTGACGCCCGGCGGGTCAGCGGCGCCGTGAACAGCGCCACGTTGGTGGTAGAGGTGGCCCTGCGCAGCGGAGAACGCACACAGGAGCCCCGCGCCCTCGACCGCGCGCGCGCGAACGCGCGGCCCAGGGCGCGGGACCCTACAGAGCGCACGGGGGGCAACCGGAGGCGGGACAGAAGGAGCGGATTCCCACACACGCTGCACACGCACGCTCACACCTTTCCTTGGCATCGGGCCGCGCGGGACACTTTCGGGTTCCCGTTCGGGGGGAGGTAGAATGCCTAGGCCGTCCGGCCCTGGGCCAGACAGACATGCTGGCCAGCCCTAGGCCAGTCAGCCCCAGGCCGGCTACGGATAGCCAGCCCTCGGCCAGCCGTCCAGCCAGCCAGTCAGCCAGCCACTAGGCCAGCCGTCTGTTCAAAATCAGCCGATCAGCCAAGCCCTAGGCCGGCCTGCCCCAAGCCAGCCCTAGGCAGCCGTTCAGCCAACTAGGTGATCAGATAGCCAGCCCTAGGCCAGCCATCCAGCCGGCCAGTCAGCCAGCCTTCGGCAAATCATCCAACCGGCGGTTCGGGTCGCCCTCGGTTACCCAGCGTCGAAACCCTTAGCGATTCCCTTCCAACTTGCTCAAGGTACTGGCTCGCGGAGAGTTTGAACGCATGTGGCACTCGCTCAGGAAACCTGGCACGCGTCCACCGACACGCCTTTAGCCTGGAGCGCCAGCACTGGACTCTGGCATTAACCCGCAGCGCCGGGCTCTGGGCAACCGCGTCAGCCTGCAGCGCCAGTTCCCAAGCGTCGGCTTGGTCTGCAGCGCCAGGCAGAGACCCTGCGCAAGCCCCAAGGGCTGGCTGCGCGCTGGCCGGCTACGAGCGCAGCGCTTCACGCCCTTGACCTGGACGGGCGCGCTGGGCCTCGCGGCGTGCTGCCCGCCGTCAGCCGGGTCTCTGGCGCCAGCCTCTCTGGCTTCAGGCTTCCCCTGGCCGGGCTCAAGGCGCCGGCGCGTTGCGGGACTCCAGGCACGGGCGCTGGGGCCGCAGTGCCGGCTTCGTGGCATCGGCGCACAAGTCTCTCACGCGCGCACGCACACGCACAGAAGGTCGGGGGAGACAGGAAGGGCGGAGTCGGACCCCTAAGCGCTCACCTGCGCGCGCCCCAGAAGGACCCGCCGGTGTCCGCGGGCTCCAGCATCCTGGGCGTCGAGCTGCCGAAAGCGAAGACGATGGAGCTGCGCTCGTTGCGCCTCCTCGAGTCGATGCGCGCTTCGCGTTCCTATGGACAGAGCACAAACATCATACCAACATGCTGTTGAGAAGAGAAACATTCCCTTCAGATAATCCAAATGCAAAGTTAAAATTAATGGGTGAAGTTTTGTTATAATTTTTTAAAAAGGAGAAACGATATTAACTGATTTAATAAACGTTATGTAACACCGAATATCAATCTACATACTTTAGAAATGGCAGGAACTTCCATTAAATACATTAATAAACCAATTATTAGTAACAGCTGTCTCAACCTTTGTGAGGCGATGGTCTTGGTACTATTTTAATTAGTGTACACTAAAAATAAACAAATTTAGTTAAGAATATGGTGTCAATGAATATGACAATTTTAATATTATTTGCTAACACAACGATCAGTTGAATCTTGTAGGAAATCTGTGAAAATTAGAGGGTGAGGAACACTTCGAATATTTTTTAAAAACATCAAATTATGTTTTTATTAATTACTTAATAATTTATTTAAAAAATCAGTTATTGACCACACCACGTAGTAAGGAATTATTGCTACAAACATGCCAATTAATTTTTAATAAATCAGCCAACTCAGTGAACACTATATTGCAAACTAGTGTGTCTCTGTGTGGATCTTCATGATTTAAATCATGAATTAAATTATTTTGTTTTTCAAACTTTTAAATTGTACATGTTGCAAATACATAGCTTTTGTGCGTTTTGCTAATGAATTAATGCGTATTTTGTTAATTAAAACGATGGCAGCGAAAAGTACAAGTTACTTTACTGTCTTTTTTTTAATTTCTAAGTTATTAGTCAAAGAAAAATCTGAATTTTGGACGCTTTTCGCCTTTTAACATTTTCAAAATATTTAGAGTTTCATGAATAAAATTATATACACTCATTGTGAAATTCATTATTTTAACATATTTTTGTTATTTTCTTCCTTCTACTATATTTCAAAACGAGTCATTCATTTACGCTATATCTTGTGAACGAATTAAACTAAAAGGCTCTGATTTTCACTAAATTCTAGAGAAAAGTTCATTCTTCAATTCAATGATGCCTTATTTTACGTAGCGTGACTCAGGCTACGAGACCTACTCTTCCTGCAAACGCTACGCTCCTTTCACCAACTAGTGGTGAAAGGTCAGGGCAACTTGAATTGTGCTCAGAGGCTTCATTTAGGCTTGAGGATTTGTTACATGCAGTAAAATTTACAACACGAAGAGCCGGCTTAACTTCCCCTCTGGAGGAAGGCGTAAGAATGATTTTTTCGGCCTTAAAACGCGATCGAAGCCATGGATTTTTAACTCGCGAACTTGGCTATGGCAGCCCGATACGTTAACCGTTACACAATTGTTAATGTTGCTTGCACTGCACAGCGGCAAACGTGTTTTGTTTACTTGTTACTACGACTGTTTTTGTATGAAGATTAACCTTGACTCTAATTTCGGAAAAATTACTGCTTTGAACACATTTGTCCCATTATCTCTGCAACTACTCAAGTGGTAATTTTCAATTTTCTGGAAGATGCCGATTAAATAGTCGGGAATATACGATAGCAAAATTAGTTCAGGAAGTTTCATATTTCAGGATTTCTATGTAAAAATACAGACGAAATGTAAAAATTTTTGTTTTGCTTTCATTACAAAGATATTCAAAATGTGTAAATCTGCTTGTAATTACTTAAAATATTTCCACTACGCTGCTCCAAAATGTTTAAGTATAGGTTAAATAGTACGAGATAATGGGTCAAATGTTCATCCAAATTAACATTGCAGTCTGGAGAGATAGTGATTTATGTTTTTCCGTAAGATCAAAAAAGGTTTTTTTTATTTGCGTAACTAAATTAAAAACTAATAATTTTATATAGATCACCGCCACACTAGTGAAATCATGTATGTATGTATGTATATATATTCGTGCTGATCTATTCGACAGCAAAGAGTATTATAACAATTCAGCAGTTTACATCTTATTAGGACTCGGCGGAAACCCTCACAATACTTCATTGTTTACGAAAATACTCAGAAAACTTAAAAATATCAGCCCATTTTTTCTTGGAATTTGAAAAGTTTACTACGTATCTGGTTCATAGCTATGTCTCTGCGGTTGAGAAACTAATTCAAAAAGGATATTATTTGAGAACCCAAGAATTACGAAGTAATACATCATAGTGCTCGGCATAAAGAAAAGTAAAATCACAAAATAACATTTGAAGTCACATATTTACTAAATATATATATATATATATATATATATATATATATATATATATATATATATATATATATATACTTATTTACTTAATTAAATCTAGTGAAAGAAAACCTACCGGGTGTATTCAACTACTAAAACGATCAACATATCAATCAGGAGCATTTCTAACATATCAGTCAAAATTTAAGGGAAAATAATTCAGTTATATTTGACGTCGAATTGCAAGAAACTAAACCAGATGTAATTATTTTAATTTTATTTTTATTGTTTAAAAAAGTGATTTGATGCGATCACAAAACTAAACAATGCTAGCTCAATTGCATCTGCAAATCCTCTACCGAAAAGATACAATTTTTATTGCTGAAAACATGGAACAAAAATAAAAACAACCAAGTCGTAAAACTATGTATACAGAAGATTGCAGAATGTAATAAGACAAACAATACAAAAATATCTCTTAATGACTCAAAAAATGATTAACTTCGCTTTTAAACAATGAAGAGCGTAGAACTCTTACTATTGTTGGAAACACATGAAGCTTGAGGTTTTTGACAATAGTAAATAAATAATCTAAATTCCTTAAAACAGAATAAAATTAAATACAAAGCTCCAAATTTGACATTTATATTCTGCGCACAATATAATATTTTTGAAGTAATGGTGATGATGAATTCAACTAATGAGATAAGTAGTCATTTTATATCAATTCATTTCAGTAGTTATGAACTGCATTTAATTTATTCCAGTCTCTCAGGTAGAAAAACAATACATTACTTCAAAATGATTTCTTCATTGTAACAGGGTGGATTTTTTTATCGTCAGGGGTATTGTAAGATATTAAAACGGTGGGATTTACAAAACAACAAAACAAATCGTCCAGTAATTTCACATCAACACAAAACAACACGATTGCATCGGATCACAGATGCGTTGGCGAGGTCCTTCCAGCTCTCACGCTGTACAATAAACCTCCCTCACTTTTACGAGAATTTCATTTTAAGGGAATAGTATCGTACTGACCTGCACTTCCACTACAACACTTACTACAACAAATCTACACTTGCACCACAGGTCACCATGAACAATTGCACGTATAAATAAACATCTCCTTAGTAACCCTTTTCTGTATTCCTTTTTTGCGGCAGATCTTTTACTCGATTCACGAACAACAATTACAAAAGAAGCCGTCAAACTTCCAATTAAACATTGTTTTGGCTTTTCAATGTTTTTCAGTTTATTTATGTTGCACTCGTGCAACAATATTGCAACACGCTTTAAAAATATTTAGTTAAAAAATTAACTCAAATTATCACAAATAATATTACTTACAAAAAAATGTCCTGTTCATGAACGATGTTTCACTAGCGTTGCTCTTTGTCGTTACATTCAAAAATGCCCGAACCAAAATTGGCCATTAGCTTATTACCCATTTTCGTATATTATATTTTCGCATTTTAAAGCACAATAGAAGGGGGGTAAAGCGCATATTACACGAGTATATCAATTTTAATTAAATATGCGAAACAAAATTGGTGGTCAATTAGAAACGTATGCGTATTGCGAAGTACGTTCTGTTCGTTAAAAATTATTTTGCTGCCAAGAGTAAACTTGGTTCTTATTAAGTTGTAAAATGGGATACTATGTGTTCAATTAAATAATGCGTTAAGAATTTAATTCCTAAAAAGTAATGATTTTAACACTGCATTTAATTTGACAATCTTTCCTGGAGGCTCCCACTTTAATTGTAAAAATTCAAATGAAATGAAAATGTAATACTTTATTACTTACCACTTCAGTTTCATTCTTATTTTATAGAATAAACCAAAAGACAAGTCCTTCAGAATAGCATGAAACATTTACAGTAATTTTAGCTACCCGAACTTTCAATAGTATTAACTATCTTAGTTGTTCTCATGGTCATTGTAAACTATATTGTTATAGGTGGCTTTGCCTCAAATCCGATAAAAATGAGCAAAAATGTTCTAAATGTATTATGTAGGCCAAAAATCAATGTTTTAATAATGCACCTAATATTCTTATCATGAAATATTTACCTCGTTTAAAATGGAGTGAAAATACGGGATTAAATGTACATTTGCCATCTCAAGTACATTTTCACAGTTATTAAGTGAAGTGTAACCCGGCTTGTATAATTCCACCCATGTCCGTATATGGAATGAAATATCAAGATATTTCATTTGAAACTGAAGACATGACTGCAATCATATTATATAGTTATTTCTCTCCTTCGATAGGCGAAATGAATGTAACAAATTGAAACATCTTCCATCAATTTTCTATCTCACAGAAGATACTGATTTTTAGCCATTAAAGAAACGCGATTATGAGCTGAGATATTTAGTTAGTTAGGCATGTTACTACAGGAAAATGAAAAACAATGTCTGTGAAAGCGAATACACACTTTTCTTGTTTCTTAAAAGACAACAGAGGAAGTGAAGGAAACTCGGAGGATTTCGGGTTAAAATATGAATAATGTACACAATATATTAATCAAGGACGCTTTTTCATCTCTGCAAAACAACAGAGCCTGAACATTTTTGACAATTCTTCAGAACTGAAGTAAGACAAAAATGGGTATACGAACTTATTTACTCTAAAATGTCGAGATTTTCTGCAACACACAGTGCCTAGGGGACTGTATCATACGAAAACGTGTTCTTGAGTTCCGAAATAACTTCTCCTTTACTAACGATAGTTTAATTTTGAATAATTGTTAGTGACAAGCGTTGTGTAAAAGATGTAATTACCAAAAATGTTCGCTCCTGTATAATAGAAATTACTTTGTATCGAAAAACGAGTTAATTTGATATAGTTCTGCCGTCGATATAACGACACTCTCTCTCCACTCCTTTTGCATCTAGCGAAATGAGGGTTCAAAAAATATGCGCGGATAAAATGACCATCAATGTCATCACAACGTTGAGAATTACCTTGTTCGTATGCATACTTCAACAAAATGCTCATAGGCCCATTCATGATCTACCTCCAGTCTGAAGTCACCACTCGTCATTTTTTGGAAGAATTGACGTCTTTGAAAGAAATGACCAGATACCATTTTAAGAAAGTGTATCCAAGTACGGGGATCTATTATAGGTAATTCTACCAATGGAATACGTAAGTGCGTATTCGCAGTTAGAATATGCAAATGTGTGTTTACAGTTAGTATATTCAAATGTCCATTTCCAGGTAGTAAATGCAAGTGTTTGGGTGAGCGAGCGGAGGGGGAAGGGAGAAGGGGTGCTCCTCACCTGGTTCTTGCGGAGGATGGCCTCGCGGCGGTCGCGCTCGGCCTCCCAAATCTGCCGCTTGCGCTCCTCCACCTGCGAGCGGCGCTCGGCGTCGCGCAGGCGCAGCTCCTCGGCGCGCCGCCGCCGCTCCTCCTCCTTCTGCTCGCGGAAGCGCTGCGCCGCCGCCGCGTGCGCGCGCAGCTCCTCCAGGCGGCGCGCGCGCTCCTCCGCCTGGCGCTCCCTCAGCGCGCGCACGCGATCCTCGCGCTCGCGCTCCCGCTCGCGCTGCTGCGGCGTCGTCGCGGCCCCCGCCGCCGCCGCCCCGGCCGCCGCAGCCGCCGCAGCCGCCGCCGCCGCGCCGCCGACGCCGCCTGCGCAGCGCCCGTCCATGAACTCCCGCGCCCGTGCCCGCTCATGCGCCAGCTCCCGCTCCTCAAGCTACAACTCTTACGTATCGGATGTCAAATGCCCTCCGTTTTCAACTTATTTACTTGCACTCTGTCACTATCCCTATTACCCTGTTAGTAATCGCGGTTTCATTCAACATTATTTTCATTGCGTCTACTACGGACACTCGCACAGACAGGTTACTGTCCTTGGCTAAACGTTCTCTTTCTGGCATGCTCGCTTACCCTCCTGCCCTCCAAGGACAGTTATCTCAAGTGACTTCAATACTCTACCATGTGCCTTATGATCGCGTTGAAATCAGATGCTTTCCCTTTACAGTGTAAGCAAACCCTTGCAGATTTAAACAAAAATATTGGGCGTTAAAGAAAATTCTGAAAACCTATTATAGAATATTGTCAAATATTGTTTTCTAATGTTTAAAACGTATGTTCCAAAATTCCAAGTTTGGGGTACTGGAAACTGAAAGTTCGTATTTGCCAGTTTGTTTTTCAGGAATAATGCATTTTATTTACGATAAATCTTACTCGCAATTCTCTAGGGGCTCTGCATTTTGTCATTCTTTCTCATTACCCCCCCCCCCTCAACTGAACTAATCGTAGTAATTTTCGTCCAATTTTTTTTAAACGAGCCAAGCGCTCACAATTTTCCTTTTCTCTCTATACCCAAAGTCTGTCTTCTCGAAAATAATAGTCGGTTTCCTTCGAATCACCTTTATCCAATTTCCTAATTTCAATTCCTGTTTACGATCCTCATTACGCATGGGAATTACGCATTACGCATTAGTAATTAATCTAAGTTTCTCTTTTGATATCAAGAAATGGTCGCTTATGACCCCGATCCTATTTAGTATTCATGATACTTCCTAAAATTGTTTCAAAATAAGATTTTGGAATGGGTGATAAAATATTGGAACTGTACGAAACTATTATCTTATAATAATGACATGCGAAATAGGTTTTTTTAATATTAATTATTACATTCACTTTAGTCTACGAATAATTGTGGTTAATACAGAAAAACGAGCAAGTCAACCATAAACTGTATTTACAATTTTACAAGTATTAAAAAATATATCATTCATTATTAGTTTTAAAACAATGTGTTTATTGTAACATTAGTTGTTTAAATGAGGCTCTGAACTTTAAAAACCTCAGAAGTTAAATGAGTAATGAAAACTCGAATTTTCAATTTCAATCATGCACAAGAAGTTTACCAAGGTTTACCAAAGAAGTGATATGGAGTGAATAGGAAGTACAGACGAGGCAATCAAAAAACTGCAGGAACGAGGTTGAAGTGCTGCGAATCCTATGTTGGTCGTTAAGGTTGAGGCATACTTGGATGGTAATAGTAAACATTGAACTGGAGGGAACGGGTGAGCGTTATTCAATTATGGCACAGTGGAAGTGTGTTTAATAAAGGAATCTAAAGGGATGGAGTTCGGTGTGTATGAAGGGAGGTATTTCAAGAGCTTTGTTTGAATTCACAGAAAGGGTTACAGGAGGCGCTACAGATGATAAGGTACACTTACTGTGCGTAATATCTGCTCGAACCGAAATTATTTCGCACGCCAAATACTGGCGAAACGAAGAAATAATTTACAAACAATTGCATAAAAACAGGCGAATCCTACACTAGAATGATTAATTACTGCTGTGTTCATTGGGGCGAAAAGAAAGCGAATTAATACTGTGCACGCGTATAATTTTATAACGATGGCAGAGAAACGGATATTGTTTATGCAAGGGGTACAGACACATTGTAAAAATGCTAAGGAAGATTTATCCTGACATCCAAAGAAAGAGACCCAACTTCAGTCGAAATAAGGTCTCTCATTTCTCTGATTTTACTTTGCGTGAAGTTTTGCGAATACAGGGAGAAGCTTGTCAATGGGGCGAGGCGCTGACGCCTGGCTTACTTCTAGCGCTGCGTCGAGGGCGACGGCACTACCCAGAACTACGAGGAAGAGGGAGGCGCTAATTCTGCCAGGTGGCGCTAAAAGCACGGTGCGTCGGTGCGTCGGTGCCGGTGGCGGCGCCGGCGGCAGCGGCGGAGCGGGGCGAGCAACCGTGCGCGTGGACACGGAAACTGCTTTAGAAGGCCCGCGCTGTCACTTTGGACTTCGTTCACTGTCGGCGCGTAAGCGTCCTCGGAGAATCTGCTCACCTTCTGTGGCTCTCCACAGAACGCTCGCCACATGATAGCGGTTCGCTGTTGAACTTCACCTCCATCCACGAGCGAACGAAACTTAACTATGAAAATATTATTTGATGAAGAATTCGGTATTGCAGGAGATCAGCATTTACAATATTTAAACAAATCTTTGCTCGCATTAATTACTATAATATTTAACAAATTTACTAACTCGAACAACACATCGTGAACTTAAATCAACTTCCATCAACATACATATATTTAATATATTCCAAACTGGTCTCAATTTATAGGAGTCGTTGAAATTCGAGCTACGAGATCTGACCACACCAGTTCGCATTCATCACGAATTTTAACAATTAGTAACAATTTGACTGTTTAAATCGCACAAAGCCCTCTGACGCTGGTTATTTGAAATTAACGGCTAGGCAGCACATTATAACCTTAATTATACGCATTATTACAGATTCATTTAGAACAACATACATATTTCGCGAAAGTAGCATAAGTTAACAGGAAATCTCTTTCAAATACGCTTTTTGTCCTTTTGTGCTGCTCGGTGGAGCCCGATAAGCCGAGTGCAGCCGACGCACGGCGCCGCCCGGGGCGCGACCTGGCGAAGGGGCCGCGAAGGGCCTTCTGCAGACGCCGCGCCCTCGGGGCGGGGCGATCTTAAAGGAACGGCTCCAAGGCGCCAGCTACTTTAAGGGCGGCTGCGCAATTCTCTCGGAGCGGAATCGAGAACGAGAAGACCTCCGCCGAAAGCGAAACGGAGGGCTTGTTTCTACGCAGCTGTAATACGCTACTACGTATTACTTTAGATTTTGTTTTGGGGATAATAAAAAATGTTGCGAGGGAACACACAACTAGTAATAATTAAACCGCATTCGTTACATTACCTGTATGTAAATCACATTCGCTGATTATGATACATAATACTTCTCGTTGCCGATTCTCGATCGATCAAAAAAGCAGCCACAGTTCGAATCATGTCATAGATTGTAATTGCACATTGTTACAGGAAACTTGCACAAAAATATTTTCTACGATATTTTTTTTTTATTAATGCAAAAGTCGCAAAGGAATATTATACGAATATTAATATGGATGTAGCGAAAAAATTCAAATTATTGATAACAATCCTACAAGAACAGACGATGACAAACATCAGGCAGGAACCAATTCACACGATGACTATTTTAAAAGACGCTTTAAATGTAAATTCAAATGAGATTGTAAACATCAATGGCAGTAAATAACAGTAACTTTGTTCGTAGTTGAGTGACTTGCATATAGTTACTCTACTGTGTAGGATTGTGATCAGGACTGTCTTTGATTAGTTCTGCGGCCGCCCTCCCAACACGCGATCGCAATCTGTGCTCATGATTCGTAGACACGTACGAGGACACTACAGCCGAGCAGAGGTTTCCAAAACCCTTGAGACGCCATACAACATTCAAGAAAGCTCGTCTCCTTGCCGCATCACCTCATTAATTCTTGAACTAAAGCAAATTATTTTGGACATGGCACTATCAACCATAAAGTTGAAGTTACTCTTTGATCAATAATTTCAATAGTGTGTTGGTGATATATCACAGAAAAAAAATGCTTTAAAAATTGATGTGAAAAAGAAGAAATTTCAAAAAGATTTGAACGGATATTTACACTCAAAATAATATAGTTTAAAAATAAGTTATAAATAGAAATTTATTAGTCACAGTAAATATTGTTAACAAATGTAACATAATTAAACTAGTAACAAATCGTTGTTTTTCCCCCTCTTTAAAAGATATAAGTGACGATCGAAAATTAAATTACGAAGTGGAATAAGAAAAGTTGTGGTCAGGTGTTTCCAAACTAAAGAAACATTGATCTAAAAGTTACAGCCCAGCTATCTAGCAAGGCCACGGCGCCTCGCGGACCATTTGGAAACCACTGCGCTCGAAGACACGGACGGCCACACGCCGAACGGAGCGGCGGAGCTGTACCTTCGGCGCTGGGGGCGTCCGCCGGCGGTGCAGGCGAAGCCTCCGGCTCGACCTCGCTGTCGTCGCTCTCGTCGCCTTCTAGCGCATCTGCGGGGCAGAGGCGCGGGGCGTCGCAACAACACTCGAAAGCCAACGCACGGGCCGCACGCGGCTCGCTCCGTGCCCCCACCGCACACGCAACATGGATGCTGCTCTCGCACTAGTATTTCCACCTAGCCAAGCGCTCGTTGGGGACGCAATGCGATTGCACTGAACACAGCGCGTGTGATTATTAAAATAGAAAATCTTAATCTCTAAAACAATCTACTTACTTCTACTCTAACAGAAACTTTACTGTCAATATCGGTAATTACCAAAATCCATTTTCTGATGATAAATTATTAGTTACTTTGTCATTAATGAACAGCGAAAGAAATCATCTCAAATGCTTGACAATTGTAAAGAATCTGACGTTATTTTAGCATAACGTTTCTAAGCACGTTCTTAGGTGGACATTTTACCTGCCTATCGGATGACGAGTTTCAAAACAAAAACTATGTTTTTCATTACTTCATGGAGAAATAAGGTTTTTGAGTAACTGCGAAAGTTTTATGATTTTTTTAAAATCTAGTATTATGAGATTTTTCTTTCGGCAATTCGCAATACTATTGCAATTTTGAATTACACGTTAATGCACAAATACAAACACGGTAAATTCGCCCATTGGTGGGTGACAGAAGCACCATTACGTAACCACACGCACCCACATTTTCCAAGGACGTCACACACTCAAAAAACGCACAGCGCTCGAGGGGTGTAGCGCCCCGAGGAGGAGACAGGGGAACAGGAAATGACAACACACTCCTCGCGAGAGTGGCGGGGAGCACTGTCACAACGCCTGAGAGACGGAGCGACAAACCCAATATTGGACACGTGCCAATCCCATCGGCAGAACACGTGGCGACAACAACGAAGACGGCAACAACGACAAAACCAACAGAGAGACAGAAGGTGCGAACGAGAGTTGTTTTTGTTCCAGCACGTTCGTGTGTATAGCGACAACAGTCGCGCGTCACTACGAAAAAAGGCAAGTTAAAACAAAAAGACAAAACAAAATAAAATAAACTAACGGACTCGAACACACTAGACAAACCATACAAATACACACAATCACTAAGTAGTTAATGAAGTTTCAAACTAAAAATGTCAACAAACACTTGCAACAACAGCTACAAGAGCAAGGCGCCAAGACTACGAAAAAGAAAGGGACGTGCACAGACAAGTGAGTTTATTTATGCAATTCATGATAACTCTTAGGACAGTATCTGAATAACACGTTTAGTAGAAAATATTTATTAAACCACAACAAAGAAAAATGTTAACTTTAAATTTTTTTGTTCGAAAACTATATTGTGGCAGACATACACGTACTGACCATAAGAGTTTCATGCGGAGGAGAAAAGGGCACATTTCCTAGGAAAATAAGGGCATGCCAATGCAAACAATCCAAACAGCTACGGTAACAGGCTGCCGCAGCGGCGGGGTAACAGAGCAAGGCATGCTGCCGCTGCGACGCCAACGGCAGCGGCAGCGGAGGGGGGCAGTTACCTGAGCTGGCGAGCTCGGAGTCAGGTCCGACGCAGGCGAACCAGTGAAGAGTGCCGCCGGGGCCCGCGACGGGGCCGTCGCCCGCCCCTGGACACAACACAGCAGCCCGCTGCACGCCGGGGACGAGCGGGCGGACTACCCGCCGCCCGCCCAGGGGCGCAACGGGCGGGGCACGTCCCGCCCGACGCTGGCGATGCGCCCGCGGGCACGCCGCACGGACCAATCTCACCCCCACCCCCAGGCCTCCATTACTTTCCTCCAGGTACTTTTGCTTGGCCAATGACATTCTTTCGTTCCGGCAAATCTAACATTTTCCTCGTCAAGACCAAATTGATCCCCCAAAATAGTTCTTTATTAACTTATCTATTTTATTCTGGACTTTGTGACGTGTCTATAAAACTGCGCATTTTCCGTCCACCTTTCTCGATGCGTCTGGTGTGGTGGTGAGCATTCGTGGTACTAAAAATCGCTAAATGAACTAAAATTTCCAAATAAGTCCGTAATTCGAAGGTTTTGTGATGTATTATTTTACCTGAACAATACTGTACTTAAACAAAAAATGTGTGTGTGTGCGTGTGTGTGTGTGTGTGTGTGTGTGTGCGCGTGCGTGTGCGCGCGCGCGCTTATGTTTCCGTCTCGTTTATTTTAAATGACTCAACACTCTCAGTTTAAATTAACATAGTCCGAAATAATACAGCATATCACAAGTACACGAGCAATGACACTTCCCTGATGTGCCCTCCGATGACTGACCATTCTAGTATCACTGTACGTACGTAAGGCAGCTTATAAAGGCCCTCGCCGATCCCTGCCCCATGCATTACGCGTCACAGCACAACTTTGAGGACCCTCGGGGCCCGAGAGCGTGTCCCCGTTCGATCCTCTCTCTAGGCGCGCTGTTTCCCCGCGCGCTTAATCTAGCAGCGGGGCGCAGCGCAAATGGAGCGCGTCGCGTTAGATAAGAGCGCGTTTGTGGGCGCGCAGGAGAGGCGGAGGGAGCGCAACGCGAAGGCGCGTGGCATCGAGGGTGAGCGAACTGCGCACACGCGCGAGGGACACACCCGACGGGAGAGCGAAGCAACGACTAAGAGGGATGGGGATAGATGTAAGGGTTGGCTCTTACTTGAGAGATAAAGGATGTGTGGACAGCACATGAGACAGCAAATGGTCGTGGGACACTAAAAAAAGGTATGAGACCACACAGACTAGGTGTAAGGGTCGGAGAGACAAATAATGCTTGGAATGAAAGTGAAATATTGTGTCACAATGGAATATTAACTGGGTTTGGAAGCGGTGTGTGCGCCTCGCCTACTTTGACGGGGAATTGCCCCACCGACCGGTCGGCTGCGTTCGATTCCCGGCCGCGCCACCCCGCAGCGCCATTAATCACGACCGCGACGCGAGCTCTTTTTAATTACGCCTCCACTCCATCGAGCGGCACAGCGCGCCGGCGGTCGGCGGTGGCAGCCGCCGCTAAACGTGATGTGACGCGCCAGCTGGCCGACGGGCGATGGAACAAGTCGCCGGATTGGCCGGCAGCTGCATGCGCATGTCGGGCTCCCCACCTGCCATCCAGCTGAGCCGTTGCACATGTTTGGTCCGGCTTACACTGCATCTCCACCACACCATACGATACAAAGGGGGAAAATGCACACATGGATTTAACCTACATACGACCCACAATGTAAGCCCTATATGTTATGCAAATACTCCCATGGATTAAAATTATGTAAATGTAAATAAATCCTTACCCAAAAATTCAAAACAGCTATTCCCTCTCAAAACATCGAAATGCAGACTGAAAGTAATTTTCTGCTAAGCATCAGGTTGTTCCATAATTACCCATTAAAGTCGTATCATCAATTCAAAATATTAACATTCCCTAATTTGTCACTGGCCGTTTTCTTAGTATTCCCTTATTTAATAATTAATTAATTATCTGCTTTAAGTAACGGGAACTAAGAACATCACAATATATACTCATAATTTCATGACTATATGTACACTAGAGGGCGTTCATATATACTATCTACCTCGGGTCATACAAAACAATCAGTCCATAACCAAACTATTCTAAGACTTTCGAACGTCAAATCACATGGGCCTTCACCGAGGCATGCCTGAAGAACAGACAACAGAATGTCTACTGACTGATTTTCCCATGCAAACAAGAACCACTGCGGGAGAAAAAACATCCATCCAGGAGAAAATTATATCTAACGACTATCATTCTCCACTCTACTAAACCAAATAACCCTTTAAAAGAAAACAAAAATGAAAAAAAAAACAACAAACTATTTATATACACAAGACACACAGAAAAAAATAATAAACAACCAAAATATGAGGAATAAATTTACAACACACTCAGGATGAGTAGAATTTGAGCTCAGATGAAGAAAATGAAATCGATACATGGAAACACCGACAGGAGAAATCAGAAGAGTGCAAACCTTCCAAAGATGCGAGGCACTTTAGGGAGGGAAGGAGAAGGAATATTTGGCAATAATTTATAAAGCTGGACTTAAAATTAGTTGGAATCCATCATATATAACCACTCAGACGAATACTAAACCTTAAAAATAAAAAATTCAATGGTAAAGCAATATCAGACCAACCATAAAACAATGGCTTGGAGTTTTCAGAACTACACTATTACATTATTATCATAATTGAGGTATGTAGTTCACGGGATTTGATTGGAATAGAAACAATTAAAACATTAGTTTACCGACGTTTCGGAATTTTTTAATTTAATCATTAGAGATAGTGTACAAAAAACGAGGAATGAAGACAATATCGATATGAATATACAATACACAAATTGATAATGATGTTGTGTTCATGCCTTTTTTTTGTACAGTAGCCTTGATGATGGAATTAAAAGATTCCGAAACATCGGCAGACTAATGTTTCAATTGTTTCTACTCCGACCAAATCCCACCAACTACGTTCTTCATTATGTCATGACCGTGGATGCTAGATTGGTTATAATAATAATAATAATAATAATAATAATAATAATTAATATTCAACATTCGGTACACATGTAAAATGAGGCCAAGCAATGCGATGTAAAAAACAAATTTAAACAATGAATTTAATACCTCCTTTCACAACCACTTCTATAAAACGAAAGAGACAGTTGTTCAAAAGCGTATGACATCGCCCGAGAGAAAGCAGTTCGTTTGATAAATTGAGAGCCACGAGCCCAAAACCGGAGGAAATAAAAATCTGGGAATAGCTACTATTATCGAAGAGTTTATTTTCGACTCGCAGCCCTAGTCGTGATGAAGAGAAATGATTCGTCGTTTCTTCACGGCAATTATTAGGGTAAATTTTCGGAGAAAATCCATCTGTTCGGTCGACTGTCGTAGGGGAGAAAAATGGCGAGGCACGGGTGGAGATGGCAAACAAGAGGGAACGACACGAAGTACGGCGCTTCTCCTGTGAGAAGCGAAAAGCAGACAAGAAGGAGGATTGAGGACAACTGCGAAAGATAAAAGTGAAGGATGGCTGTATATGAGGTGTTAGGACAGCAAATGCTGTGTGTGTATGTATGTGTGTGTGAGTGTGTATGTGTGTGCGTGTGTGTATGTGTGGAGGGGGAGATGAAAAGGATTAGAGAGTGGATGTGGAATATCGAAGCAATGGTAGGAGAGAAGTGAGATGGAAGAGCAATATTAGAAATACTAGATGATGGAAAGGTGTGATACAGGGTGAAATGGATTACGAATTGAGCAGAGAGGACTTAACAGAAAAAGTGATATTTTTTAAAAACAGGGTGGGTTTAGCTGATCGAGATGTTGTACGAATGGGGGTACCGACGAGTACAAGCATTTCTATCAGGAATGTTTTGTATTCCTTCCATCAAATTATTATTAGGTTGTAGTGTCTAATAATTCGCATTGTGTTACTGCAAGAGTTTTAGGCCGCTTTCATTTATCCTTTAACGATAGATTAAATGACAGAATTTTCAAATGTCATTTTACATAAGAAATAATACATTTATGACGTAAATAAGCAATTGTTATCACGGATAAAGACAGGGAGAGCAAAAAAGTTTTATACATAGCAAGCAATAGAAGGGAACGAATGGAAAGAGCGATATCAGTGTTGAGGAGATGGGCGAAGGTCTCGAACGAGGAAGCGGCGAAGGAGCGCCCGGACAGTGACGAGGGGGCGTTGAGAGGGTGGAACGGGGCGCGGGAAGACCGTGGGGGAGGGGTGCCTTTCTCGACAATTTATCTGCGAGCGGGCATTGTGTGGGCGGGGTTCTTCCCGGGCCGCTCCGCCGCCGGGGGAGGCCATTGTATGCCCGGATAATGGGGACACGGTGGCGCCGGAGGCGGCGTGCGCGGAGCGCCAGGAACGAAGGCGACCACGACCGGAGCGCCACCTCCGCGTACAGCAGGCAAATGGAATTGCTGGGGCTGACATCTGCATAGCGGACGGTAGGAGTTGTCCAGCCAGAGCGTTTCGCGGCTTCAGTGAATACCTACGCTAACTGCTGCCTCCAACTTTCGTGACTTCCTCGGCCGACACCCGCTAACTCAATTTTTTCTCCCTGGAAAAGGGAAATGAAAACTTTCCTTCCGGAGAAAAAAAAAAAGTTTTGGAGAGGTGTGCCACGCACTATCAGTTCAGAACATGGATACGCGAGCGTACGAGGAGCAGAAGTCAAAGAAAGACAATGCCTACACAATTAAGATTATGTCGATTAATATTCTCGACTATTATTTTCCATATAAAATGTTTGAAATACAATAATCTAAGGGGTTTTATTAAATTCATGCGGTTATCAATAATTTTGTGGACAACTATGGAAAATGAATTTTCTAGCATATGGTATTTTACCACGTACACGTTATAAATAGACCGCTCGAAACAGGGAGATGAAACAAATAATACTTGAAATGACTACTTAACTTTCATAATGCTCACGAGAAATATAATAATAATAATAATAATAATAATAATAATAATAATAATAATAATAATAATAATAATAGTCTCCCGAAATCTTACTACAATGCAGTCATCAAGTTGGACCGGGGTGATGAAGTCGTGCTACATCTTGGCAGTAGCTTCACGGCAATCTCCGAGCAAGTCCGCGCCAACAGTTCGAACTATTCAGGTGAGATTTCCACGAAGTTACAACCCAAGTGGGGGTGAAACGCCGTCAGCAGCATGTTAAGTGCCTGCGAAACCCAACTAGTCCGCAAGAGGCAGCCCCCAGAACGTCGGTACGCACTGACCCTACCTTCAACCGCTTACTTCTTCCGCCACTCCGCGCTCAACGGATTCCTTTAAGCGCCAGCGCAGAGCCTTCACCTCTAATAATACCGACCACGTGCTGCGAGAGAAGTTGGCCGTTTCGAAGGGCTGTAGGAACTCTCTAGACAGCAGCTTGTGTGGACAAGAGTAACTCCTTGCAGCGGGCGCAAGCGCCGAAGCTGCCGAGAGGAGGCAGATCCGCTTCAAAGCTAAGCGCCCCGTCGCCTGGGAAGACCTACGCGAACTATGGTGGGCATGGGGAAAGAACAGTGTGCGGCGAGAGACAACCTAGTTGAATCTAACCGCGAGGGTTGTTTCGAAAGTGCTTTCATGCAGGGTTAACACTTACAAAATCATAGTTTTAATACTTAAAAAAGCTACGTGAAGTAGCCATAACATGTAGCATGCATTACTCAGTTATTATTATTATTATTATTATTATTATTATTATTATTATTATTATTATTATTATTATTACAATAATTATTATTGTTTTAAAATAATTTTAAGTTGTATTAATTTATAAATACCCTTAATTGGAATTTTCGTAAGTCTATTTTCCTGCCACCAGGTTGCAGAGATCTATCCGGAAAAAATAAATATCTATCGACATTTTTAAATACGCCCATCATATACTTGTTCAATGTTCAATAGTATTCTACCCACTATTTCTGTCGCACAATTCTTCGAAAATATATTTTTCTTTACTAACAGCGTAAGTCCTTTTGAGGACTCTGGCGACATAAAATGACCCACATTACACAAACAATGATACTTTTTTATTCGTTATAGTCTTGAGACTCGATAGAACATTTCATCAATCCCACTAAAGAGTAATATCGCTGAATACAGAAGAACTGCTTTTGTGAAACAACTCCGTATCATTATGGTAGTACAGATCCGAGCTTCATTCGACGTACTCAGCACAATTTTGTAACAACTCAAAACGTATTCAGATGGTACTATGTAATCAAAGAACTATGTACGAGATACAGTATTGGCTAAATTACAATTACGTCTGTCGCAATTATAATAAAATGTCCTGACAAATTATACTTTACATATATTTGAACATTTGAAAAATACAGTAATGTTCACAACATCAAACAGAAAGACAAATAATTTCGTTCCCCAGATTTAAAATCTTGGGCACTGTGTGCTTTGAGCACGGAAAGTAGGGATGAGATCGGGGCCTCCCTGCCGTCAAACTCGCACGCGCTGGGAGGGATCGACGGGAAAGCGAGTCAGCGGGGAGCGATTAGCAAGCCTGGTACCCCAACGGGCGAGCGCCAAGAAGCCGTAACTACTGCGCACAGATGTCAAGGAAGAGGGGCGCCTCTGATACAGGGGCAGGCTGGGTAACGAGATGGGAAGAAGAGGGAAACGACTGTAATATCGGGAACGTACTCGGGGAGAGTTCGGTAGAAGGATAATAAGGGAAGTGCACGTGCGCTAACGCACGATGTATTAGGTACATTTGCCTTTTGATGATGGTAATACGCATCGCATGTCTTCCTCTAAGAACAGCAACGACTGTATAAAAGAAGAGAATGCCGTAATGAAGCGCACTGCATCAAAATACGGGATACAGTACCATACCACCGCAATGTACCTTAGCGGTGGTTAATCATTTTCGCTTCCTTCATATCATTTCTCAGCTCATCTAATTGTGTTGATAAAAATGTTGAACTTCATTCTTATTCTAAATGTAATAAAAATCTAAATAAAACTAATAATGTCCGCCTGCGTGTTTTTTGACCGACTGACTGATTCCGGCAAGCAACAGAGAGAACAACTTTCGACAAAAAAATATTTCTTAAGCTCAATAGACCAAACAAGAGCATTACCCCAATCTAGAAACTGACACCTTGAGTACCAACTGGGGACCACACCCACTCGCTGAAACCGCCACGAATATGGTTCATAACGATCTCTCGACTTGGTAATCGCGCGCGGAACTCGTTCGGTAGAGAAATCAAGCAGGGGCCGAAATCCATCACGGGAGCCGCTCCTTCGCAGACCGCGAACGGTTCACGCAGAGCGCCGCAGCGGGGCCCAGCTGTCGGTCAGCGGCGCGGCGGCGGGAGAGGGCCCTCGTAAATCGGCGGCGGCGGCGACGGAGATTCGCCGTCACCACCGCCGCCACCCCGGGGTCGCGAAGGCCGCTACCCACCAGCTGCAGCGGCGGGATGGCGCCGTTCGGACTACGTTCCTTTTCGGGGAGCCCGCGCCCGCACCGCACCACACCACCCGCTCGCGCGAGATTCAGGTTGCGCGGCTCCCGACCCGAGCCCCGCGCGCCTAGCCGCGCCGCGCCTCCCGAGGCACGCCAGTTCGACGCCGTATAAGGCCACGAGAAAGCCGCGGCGCCAGCGAAGGAAGGAGACGATGTCACGCGGGCACGCCTGCCACCAGCTCGCGCGCTCGACAAGGTTTAAAAGCGCCGGGAACACTTGCAACGAAGGAAATCGAATGAGTTTGAACTGCGAACGGCGGGTAGCGTAACAATATTCTTCTCCTGAATGAGGATGCCTCGCAGGGTTCGCACGTGGCAACAACCGTTTCTAACAGTCGGAAACGGGCAGTTCATTACTCGACCACACTCTTACCCACTTGTGTTGCTATTCGCTCTCTTTATACAGTATTAGCAAAGATTAACCCACCGCTTTTTTTTCGTCCAACCGATAGATAAGTATTTTAAGTATGCACAAATTGTTTTTTTAAGTATTCATAACTTGTTTAAATTGAAGCAGCGCATATTTTTCGGGGAAAACAGATCTAGTATGTGCGTATATAGAACAAGATAAATGTAACAAGTTCTGAGAAAAGTAGTTTCGAAGTAGCAACACATTTTTGTGCACGAAAAAAATTCAATGTAAGTAAACTCAAGTTGTGCTAATATGTTGCCCTTATCTCAAAAGTAGTTATTTACAATACAAAGCTCACTCGAAACCATTAAGAAAGATCTCACTCGAAACCGAAAGTAAATGGTAAACTCATATAGTACACTTCATTATAAGAAAAATAGGCAATCCAACATTTCTTACTACCAACTTGGGGAGAAAAATAATGTTAATATACTAAGGAAGACTTATATACTCTTCCCCCTTTTTATTTGCATATATAATTACTTTAATGGAAACATTAATTACTGAACGGAGACAACAAAAATGTTCAGTCCCGAACATCCTCATTTTTAATACTGTAATATTATTGCAGGTGCTCAAATGCTGAGAAACAAGGCTGCCTGAGATAGTTATAGCTCTGGTAAAAGTATTTGGTAAACGAAGTGCAAGGATTCTTTCCTTAGTACAAGTTTCAATCTTTTTTGTTTCTGTGTTTTTATAGCACAGCAAATAGTGCTTTTGGAAAACATTCTCTTCACTACTGCCCCGTAAATTCGGCGACAATAAACGGAAAGAACTTTCACAGCACATTTTACATACTTTATCATGTTGCGCGCTTAAGCAAATAACTAATGCAAATTCCAAAGAAACAAATTTTCCGGCACAGTCTGAATAAAACACTATAGCGTTATGATACGTTTTTCTCATTTTGGAGAAGGAAACTAGCAGGAACCTATAACACTAAAAAACATTGAACTACAAATCGGATTTTAATTTTTAATATGAATGGAAGGTTGTAACTAATAAAAAATTAAACTCCTTGCATGACATTTTCAGAGAGAATAAATGCGTTAGCGATGATTTTAACGAAATTTCAAATTATAATTCAGCACAAGCATGAGCTAAATGATTTTCTGATATCCATATTTGTAAAGAACCTTACATGAATAATGAAGAAAGAAAGAAAACCTTAACGAACACTGGTCGTACGTATTGATAACACCCATTGATTTTAATATTCACTTCTTACTTAATTTGAGTTTGTGACTTGAGCGTGAAAGAACGCCTGCGTTCAGTGGTGTAGTAATGAAGTCATAAGCGCCCGTGGCGGACAAACCGGAGGAGAGAGGAGCAAGTGAGCGTAAGGACCCCGTCGCCGATTCGCGCGCGAAAGGGGGCCTCACATGTGCCCGACAATACCAGCCGGGCCACGCAGGCCAACTATTTTTAACTCCATTCCGCGCCGCCGGCAAAAGTTGGACGCACGCCCCTCTCATAACACGGCCCCGCCTTCTCGCCTCCATCCCCGCGTCGCGCAACCGCGGCTCAACTTATCGGCCGTGGGCGCGTTGAAAAGGGCGCGAAATGGAGCGAGGGAGCAGCGGAGGCGGTGGTGGTGGTGTTGGGGGGGGGTTGCAGGAGGCTGGCATAGGCCGTGGCCGCGCCAGGGGCCGGCGCCCGGTGAGAAGGAAGCCGCGAGCAAATAGACCGGGAATGTTTCATAATGCCAGATCAGAAGGCGAGGAAGCCTGCGGTATTGGGGAAGTCGGGAAGCGAAAAAAACGAAAAGGAAATGACGGCGAGAAAACCATGGTTAAGGAAAGAAGCGACGTTGCAGAATCGGAATCGGAAGGATGCTAGGTTACTTACATTGACCTACGCGAGTACGAGAAGAATAGCTTGTTCCAATTACACTATGCATTCGAGTGCGGTCTTTCATATTTTTAGACATCTATTGGAAATTTTTAGACATTTCAATTGGAAACACTTCCATAAACGTGCAGTGTGGCCACACGAACACAGTCAGAATATATTGACAAAATAACCGCTAATTTGAGTTACCACTACCATGATACGTTAACAAAATCATTGTTTTTCCTTAGATAAGGGGAGATATATTTTTCAGACTTCAAAGTAATGAACACATTTTGTATTGTAATGCTTCATCTTGTTCGTATGTGAGTACTTTTAGTAATTCTTTCCTGAAACTGCATATGTGACTTTCATTTTTTTTAAATTGCAGATACTACAAAAAATTGGTTGGCCATAAGCACATTATTTCGAGAGACACGCTTGCTAAAGATTTTTCATTTCTATTTTAAAATTCATTCGAAGAAGAACAACACTGTACGGACGGGAAAAAACTGTAAATGAGAAGTCCAACCAAGAATAGAAGTCAAGAAATGTCATCTTACTATGAACGCTGACGCGGACCTACTGAATTTTACTACGCACTTAGGTAATGCTATAACCTGTCGCTTTTCGTATCAGGTCAGAGCAGATCGTTCGCTTTCGAAGACACGCAAGGTTTACAGTACCAACGTTAAAATTCTACAGAACTGTCTCTTGTTTTCTTTTTAGCTAAACTTGGCGGCGTTCAACGTCTCGAGAGGCTCCATGAAAAATCCTCTTAACTAAAATTTATTATTCTCTGGACACATTCTCCAGAGCCCAGCACAGGAGTTGCAAAGAACCGTCCGCACGACCGCGAAGTTTCGCAATAAGGACCGCGGCGTGCACCATGGCACTCTACTGCGCCGTCACAAACTTGCGCCGAGCACTGAATTTCGACCCAGAATGGAGCAAAACGTTAACGTACCTAAAGAAGATCGTCTTGGCTACACCATGACCTTTCAGAAACGCGATAATTTCGTAGACGATGGTATTCAAATTTAAAATTTAGAAGGGGAAACGCCAATTATTTTTATGCTGAACTAAGAGAAATCGATTAGTGCGAGAGAAATATATATATGACAGAGACATCGTCGCAACCAGGGAAGTGCAAAAAACTGCCCTTGAGAAAACGCATTTAACATCACTATTATGTTAAATGACGAAAGTCTCAAGTGGAGACCTGCAATAATTACATAAAATAACGCCTACTCTCCTCCTGAAAATCCTTATTTTTCTGACATAATCGACTCTAAAATGAGTCTTTCTAAAAAAGATACCCTTCTCCTTTTGTGATTTTGGTGTGGTGCCGATGACGTCTGTTCAAAGAATTGACAATTTTATACAGAATCTTAACACGATAACAACAATAATTGGTTCTCTACCTATGCCTTTCCTTTAGACTGGAGAATAGTTATTCGCTTCAAGCAGAACACATGTCTTACTTGGAAGAAAAAGTTCATAATTTCACCAGATCGGCACAAATTCATAAAATATAAGGAATAAAGATAAGAAACGTACAATAATACGAATCAACGAAAAAAATTATTCCAGTATATTTGTTGTCAATACAACTAATGTAATTATGAAAATATGCAAGGACTTCCAACCTAGCGAGTCACATATACACCTTGCATTAAATGCTAAATTTAATATTGTTTTTTATTTTATTTAATAACGTTAACTCGGTTTCAGAAATCATATAAATCTTTATCTTGCATTCACTTGGAAAATGATTCGGTCAACTACTCTCCTGTGAGGATTTCGTACAATGATTTCATCTCTTACAACTCATGTATCAAAAATTAGTTCAGAACCACTAATAGCAGGTATAGTCCTACAAATCAAATATCATGGAATGGTAACAGAGCGAAATCGCCAAAAAACGGGCTGCGAAGGTTGGTTAACTGGGCAAAATAAGCCCCGGGGACTGAGGATACAATGGAACGAACGCACCGCTCCGCGAGAGAGGGGACGCACTGCGGCTGGCCATTGTCTCTAGATTTGTCGGAGGGTGTGTGGGGGAGGGGGAAGCTGGGGAGTCGGTGGAAAAATGGAGCCGATCGGGCGCAACTGTGAGTTACGGCGCGCGACGCTGGGAGCGCGCAGTGGTCGTCGGAAATGGAAACAGATTCCCCGCGCACTGCGGAAGCGCAAATCCCCCCTCTGCGCTAGCGTCCCGCGGGAGAGAGGAGCGAGGGAGGGACACAGGGAGCCCTGCGGTGCCTCGCGGGTGGATCCTCGGGTGAAAGGAGGACCTCTGGAAACATAGAAACAGGGCCGACGCTAATTCCGCCCGAGCGCCCTGGCGCTCTACCTCACGTGGAAGCAGGGGGTTTACCTCTGCCATTGTTTTCGAATCACGTTGCAATTTTAACGCAACAATGGCGGCGTATTCTCTCAATTGTTAAAAGAAATTTCTGGGGATGATACAATATAGAGGCTTAAAGAGCTCGGTAATCTGCATCCTTTTGAACTTATGGCACTCATGGCATGGGCAATAAAAGACATGCTTGCGCACTTCACCTCCACACTAAGCGTGGAGGTGAATGGTGTTTCGAACCACAAGTCTTGTGATTCGAAATGCCATTCACAACTAAATGAACTCTGCAAAGCACAGATTTTCTTTTATTTGTTTAGTAAGAATAAATCCCTTTTGTAAAGTCAATTTTTTTCTCGAGAAAGAAGTTACAGCAATGCCCAAAGATATCATATTTATTATTACTTTACGGTAATAATAGCTGAGTTTAGTATCAACGAAATACAGTAATGCCTCCTCGGAAATAACGAATACCATGAACGTTAATACTTTCATATAATCAATAATCGCTTGAGCGCGACCTTACGTGCACAAAGGAAACACTGGCTTTCAAACGCCGCCTTCTTTGTGATGCTTCCCCGTGAGGTAGAGGTGCCCGGCACCTCGAAGCACTCGACTCCAACAGCACCCATATCGAGCGGCGCAGCGGCCGCCAACCCACGACGCCAGAAGAAGACACTCGGCGAGAGCCACCGCAGCCGACGAAGACAATAGACCGGGGGAAGGAAGCAAGCCGCGGCCGAACGAAGAGAGAGAGATATATCAGAGATCGACAGGTGATAGCGAGGAGGGACGAAAGAGAGAGACAGAATGTGTGGAAGAGAAGAGAGAGAAAGAGAAGCAGGCGTGGCGACGAACACTTACCTTTACAGGCGGTGGAGGGCCGGCCTCCAGGGGCGGACGATACCGGGCGGGGCGCGCCGCCGCCGTCCGCGCCGGGCGCGGGCGCCGCTCCCGCTGCAACACAAGCGCACAGTCAAAACACGAGCCCACACGTCCAACACTGCGCTACACATTTCCTGTTGGTTGTCACGAAAACATGGCATGGGTCAGGATTCTTTTGATAAATCAATATTTCATGTTATCTATCATTGTTTGAGTAAAATTTTGAGTTTAGTAGTTAGATTCAGTTTTGTAGTAAAATTTACTTTCCAACTTATAGTATCCTAACGTACTTTCCTGCAACATTTTAAATCTTATAGGCAGAAATGAACGTTTCCACATTTGCCAACTATTTAATCCAAGAAATCCATCCACTCTTTCGACCCAGATACCTATTTCAAAATCTCCATATAGAAAAAAAGGAAATAAAACGAACATTTTAGAAAATTTGGAAATATTAAAAGCATTAAGAAATTCGGATTTAATGGGTCTTAATGAACCATCACAAGCAAAATGCAGCTCCATAATAAAACTATTAATTAACGAGCTTACGCAATCTTCTATTTCCCTTCTCAATTTTTCTCTACAGGCAGTCACAGTATACTGTACAAGATACAAGATGGCGTTAAGTCCCACGTTTTTAACCCATGATAATTGGGCATGTATCCTATTTCTATAAATTTTACATTGCTCATTTGGATTCCTGCGTTTATTAATCTCTACAATATTATATAGCTAATTATATTTGTTCACTTATTTTCATTTTCAGGGAGCCACTGAAGATGGGATAAATTATTTTCAAAACACGCGTGTGGCTGTTTATTCTTAATATTAAATTTATATTGTAATATGCTTTGTGGCTGATACCTTCTCGATCCTTAATTAATAACCATTATGGATTACCACAATCCTACTCTCCTCCCACAATTTACATCACTTCTGCACAACTCAAATTTCCTTATCTAGCCTTGTGTAATTCAACACTATTTGAATATCTAAGTACTACTACATAAAACAATACTTACAATCAATCAAAATCTAAATAATGCGCACACTATCAGTCGATGACCAATTATCAGCTCCCTGACAATTTTCTTATCAATTCCATGCAATTCCAATGGAGCAGGAATGAGGGATAGGATTCATTCAGGTATGGTATTGGTCTGGGTTTCGTCTGAAACAGAAGAGGAAATTGATATTTCAAGGAAGTGAACATGTGACATACCGCATGAAGTGTAACTTAAAGAAAAACGTAAAAGAGAAAATAAACCTCACCCAAAACTATTGACTGGTAGCTCAGGTTTTCGAAGAATCACAAAATGCAAAGCATTTCCCATCTACGAGTACAATATTATTATCTTGAATAAAATTGTTCATATTAAAATCGATTAACCCATTTAGGCCAAGTCCACAATGAAATTATTAACTTTAACAAAAATATGTTTCTCAACGAAAGCATACTTCATTTTGACATAGCCGTTGGGAACAAATTAAAATTGGTCAAAAGTGAAAGATACCCGTTTAGTTTCTTCTAGCAATGTCATCTTTCATTTTCCTGCTCATTGGGCCTTCGCAAAACCCATTTTCTTCGCCCTTTTATCACGAGGTCTATAATCAGCAATCTCCTTCCGGAGACGCGAAAAGAGACTTGCATTATCACGTCAGAACGGTACGTGAAAGTCAACACATTAGCATGCGTGTATATTGGTTGAAATGTCACATAACTGCGATGGGGGGGGGGGGGGGGCTTCAAAGAAAGGAGAGGCGGAAGGGCGCGGCAGAAGAGAGGTGCGCGGTGAAGCTCGATAGTCTTCGACGGGGCGCCGTGTCGAACCCGGGCCACCGGAGATTGGCAACTTCCGGCGGATATTAGCCGGAGGCTGCACAAACTGCGCGGGAGGCGGACGAGTGCGCCAAGCGAAGGGGACGTTCCACCCCCTCCCCGGGATGGCGGCGGCTGGACCCCTGCAGGGCGCGTGGCCCTGCTACGAGAAGAGACAAGCGAGATCTTGCACCGAGTTTTCCAAATCAACAAATGTAAAACTGGCTGACGATTGGAACAATGACAGCTTTTTTTTATGCACAAGTCCAAGTCCAAGAGCAATTTTACAGAGTCTCGTTTTCTGTACAATTATTTTCCTATATATGTAAACTGTGCTCTCACTAGCAAAAATTGGGCGCGAAGGAAAAAAAGAGCATAAAAATGGTCACGGGAAAAGAAAACTTATTTTCATTTAACCATTCCAAACAGTAGTACCAGTTTCCATCCCTACTTTTAAGAAAACGTATTCCTGGAATCCGTAGGCCCCGTGACGACAACATCTACAATACCAGAGCAGTTTCTTTCCAAAGAAGGCTCCGCACTAAGTCTGCGTCCCTTACCGCGACAGTTTTATCTTTCGCCATTTTGTAACGTCGCATGCTCGGAGAAAAATGTATAAAAGCTACCGGGTGCGGCATGGCCCGGGAAGGAAAAAGGCTGTATATCTGTCACTTTCGTTTCTCGTATAAAAATTGACGTAGCTGAAAAAGGGACGAAAAAAGAATAACATGCGAAAGAAATAGCTTTTCTCAGATTACTTTTACGAACGTCAAGGAGAACTTTGAATGAACAATAGGGTAACAGTAACAGTCGTGGGCACCAGTAAAGTAATGGGCACAACAATTGAAAAGGGGGGTAATAATAAGATTTTAAAACTGCGAGAGGCCCTCTGCATGTAATCTCTGTGCCTTGTGTGTTTAAGTTTGCATCCGCGGAATATAAATTGAATGTGGACCCGCAGTGAGCATAGGTACACTTCAATAGTTAGTGATGTGCTCCACGTGTCGTCTGCACATCGAAACGTTCTGGAATCGTTAGCAGAGGTGTGTCCAGATATTAAGGATTTAAGTCAATTTCGTCTGTTTTTATTCGCAATCCTCTCTATGCGTAGTGCAGCCACGTTTATAACCTACCTTTTCATATGCGTTTTCACTTTCTCAGAGCAGACTATAAGCAAAAAAAAGGTAGTGCTCATAACTGTAAATATTTCTGACGCGCAGGACAATGATGGGCATAAAGTGCCCATCACTGTAATTTGAGGAACTTATTTTTTTAGCATTGCTGTAAATTAATATTGAATTTTTGAACCTTGTTTACCTTGTTAACCGAAAATATACATTTAGAACTATTTTAAATAGTAATGGGCACTGAGATCATCAGTAAAATTTGAACATGTCTATTCCTGTCTCAACGTTCTGGGGTTAAATGTTATCACTAGGGGACAGATTTTGGTCACCTAAAACTTCGACAAAAATTATCAGTAAAATACACTTAAAATGTTTTTAAAATCCCCTAAAAGCAAAGAAAACCGACATAAAAATTGATTAACACCATTTCAGATTATTAAATTATACTGATAAATCTCAACGATTTTGAGGTATGAAGACGCTTTGAAGACAAAGAAGTTCTCACAGTAAACAATTAAATCGGATGTGTATGTTACTGATGTCAAGGATTGTTAAAATTCTGTTAAGTTTTCTCATACCGTAAACAGCATTGCTCCAGATTCCGCTCCGTGGGCTGTGAGCGGCGTATTGAGAGAATGCTGGCCAAACAGTGAGTTGTGTGCCATGGTGCAGGTGGCGATTTCGACAATCGGGTCGACCTCCATCTCGAGAAGTTCACGAAGACTGCACAAATTGCGACTGAGCGGGGGCGGCGGGAGCGACGAGGCCACACGGACTCGCCCCTCCCCTCAAGGCAACTTCTCCCCAAACCGGGAACGCTATTTCGGCCGAGGATCCTGGTTGTAGGCGTGTGTCCCCCTAGCGCCCTTTCACGTGGTCGGCGGGCCCCGTAGCAGGCGGTGTTGGGGGCGGAGGTTTGGGGCCAGAGAAATAATGCCCTGCCCTAACGGACAGTCCAGGTGGATGGCCACACGAGTGCCCGAAAAGAAAAGTAGGGGCAAGAGGCGGTGCCCCCTGCTGGGAAGTGAAAGGTCTGGGAGAATGGGGAGTTCGCAGTTTCGAACACAGGATGGTGGAATAAATAACAAAGAATCCCGAAGAAGCTCGACTCTGCTTTCAACCATGCTTTGCGAACCGACAAAGGAATCCATTTCGTTCATAACGGGGCCTAGCAGAAACAAGCTTATGAATTAGTCACTGTGCTATGTATGAGTTATATCCTCTGAACTCATCCGTATACAGGCGAAATTTCAGACAATTCTTTATAAAGGATAGGCACACTTTTCTTCAAAAATATATGTGCAGCTGTCAATCATAAAATATCTTCAAGCACACACGGTTCTTTGGCCAGAACTGAAATTCAGGATAAAAGAATTACCATAATTTTGGGGAAATTTTCAAGCCATGTTTAAAAAAGAAATTGAAAATTTTGGTTTTATATAAAGAGCCAACCAAAATGAAAATATCAGTTTCAAATTCTATTTCCACATCAGACACATCAAGCGGAGAGTAAAAATTTTAGTGTAAGCCCAATGTATTGGTTTAGGCGCTTGTGTAGTTGAAGGACCGTCGGAAGCTCAGAAGTTTTGAAGAAAGAAAGAAAGAAAACAACTACACACTATTTTTTAAATTTTAGGGACACCCAAATCGTTTGTTTACGTCAAAATCCCTCTTTTTAACTGACGTTTCTGTTCACTACTTGTAAAACAAAGTAAAAATGAGATTTCTCAACCAGTCAAAGCCACATTAAACCCACAAAAATTTTGAACGGCAGTTTTAAAAATCTTTAAAATATATACAATCTTGTTTCTTTTGGATACTACGAATGCCTTTATGAGACATTCCACCGTTTCACCTTCATATCTACTGTAAACAACAAAGCAGTCCGGCGAAGGAGGCTCCAATCAGGAGCCAGTTACGCAAGTGCCAGCAGGGCGTGCAAAAATCGCACACCGCACTCCGTTCCCCTCCCCCCTCTGAGCACCGCGGCCACCGAGTGCGTCACGGGAAGCGCCCCAAGGCGAACGTAATTAATTGCCGAAGGCCGAGCGAAGCCCTCCGCCGCGCGCCCGCGTCCCCGCCCCCGCCCCCGTCAGCCCAATTTCCCGCGAGGGAGGCACGGGCGGCGTCGAAGGGGAAGGAGGCAAGGAGGGACGAAATGAGAATGATTCCCAGGAAGAAGAGAGTACTCTGCAGTCGATGGCGAAGGTCGACTTCACGCTGAATGGCAACACTTCCGTCCAACAGGAAAGCATTTGTCAGATGATCTACAGATCTCTTCTCAGGTCTTATTATATAATTTAAAAAAAATAAAGCTGTTTAAAAACACGTTAAGTATTTCTATTCCGCAAATGAAAGAAAAATAAAAACAAATTATTCTCTCTTGAAAGGGACATCGAATGAAAAGGGTAGGGAACAAGATTCATTGTACACTTAAAAATTCGAACAATAGCTGAGCACAGAGATGAGATCACAAAAGAGGGGTTTACCATGTTGAGCACAAGACCTATTGTCACCACAACGTACATGAAAAAGCTAGAGTCGCGTGGCAACTCCCTTTTAGCAATTTCACAGTTTCCGCCTCTTCCATCTCTCAATGCCCATATACTATATCTCAGATATCCACTTCCAAGCAGAAAAACTGATCATTAGATTGGATATTATAATTCGACTTAAGCATGTAAGTGACTAATATTCTTGTTTAATACAATCAATAACCGCTCACAACAGTGGAATCCAGAAGGACATTTCAAATTGTCAGTACAAAGGTAATGTCACGGTGACTTACAAGTGTCAATCACGTATTTCTTATAATCGGACCCTTTGTAGTGAGAAATAAAGTGATAATTAAACATAAGTCACCTACAATCAAAAACATTATCTGTCAAAGCTACTCCCATATTGTCTGTGAATACTTTCCTATGAAAATAATACTTTCTTTTTTGAATAAGCGGGTAGTTTGCGGAGACTAGCATTTGAAAAGTCATGTATATTGTACATATCGCAAACAAGTTGAATGGTATCTTCCTAAAGGAGCATTTATGAGCATACCGACTATTCAGCTTAATTCAAAACACTAATAATGCCGAATTAACATATCAAATTATCATTACAAATAAAAATATGGCGTGGTGAAAGAAAAAAAAAGCAAGTACTAAAGATTAACGATGCACAAATGAGTTTGCCATGAAAGGCAACCATTAATGTGGTTTAATTTTGTAGTACTACAGTAATATTCAAACATGGCATCTAAAGAGCTAATTTTAGAATTTAACATCACTCGATATAAAATTACATAAAACGAAATAACGCTCTATAAACAGAGATGCAGCTTTACTTAATAAAAACGCCAACAGCTGCATTCCACTCCAATGGAGTAACGCAGGCGGATCGAAGAAACAGCGGACAACTTGAGGGCACTGTCCTCACCGCTCGCTTCCCAATCGATTCACCGCTTCCTCACTTACTGGCTCATGCGTAAAAGTACAAGTGCAGAACCAAAAGCATTCAATTCAAATTTCATTGAGAGTGTATATTTGTAGAGTATTTCACATCATTTTTATTTTAATATTAAAGTAAGCCTCGTCCTAATTTGTCAGCTCTCTAATTGAGATAATTGTGTCAGTATTTTTTGCAGGACTAATTTGCTTAAGGAAAAATATAAAATATACAAGCATCTCAAAATGCTCCCTGACTGATAACAATACTTCTACAAATTTTCTACTTTTTCCCAGTTTTCCGTGTTGATCCCCCTGATACCTTATCTTGTCGCACAAAATGTACTTTTGTAAATATTACTTTATAATGTACCACTGAATGTGAATACTATACATTATATTTTAAAATTAAAATATTCATAGGTTATAAGAAACATGTATCAATAAGGGTCGTAAAAAACCCTAAACGAGGATGTAAAATATTCTCTGCCATTTTACTTTCAAAATGTATTCTACAAACATAACATTCATGGATTTTTAGAGTAATACTTAAAAAAAAGTTGCAGGATTTCGCATTTATCAACGACTTTAATTACTATTACTCAAAGTAAATCAATCTATGGAAAAATGAGGGAAGCTGAAACATTGTTTAGGGAGAAGCAGCTCTTCAGGAAAACAAAATATTTAAATTATATTATTAAAGTTGGTTAACAAGAGTTCACCCCGCAAAACCATTAACCCATGTCCACCGGAGCGTTGGAGGTTGCCTTAAAAAGCGACGTGACGAGATTGCTTTTTCGCTTACCACGCACGTTCTCTCTTGCAGCCTTGTTTTGTGGATAGCAGTTTTATAGCCCAGATTTTTCATTCCTTTTCTTACAGAAACCAGGTTATTGTACCAGGTATTGTTATCAGCAAGAATGTGAATAATTAAGGGGAATGCAGTGGAGTAAGGGATATGAAAACTGTGACATTCATATGAAGATTTGGAGAGAAATGAAATGATATAGTAGTAACAAAGGAAAATCCAACATAATCTCACGATTTTAAAGAACAGCGAAGGTAAAGCAGTAAAGAAGGTAAAGATACGACAAAAAAATGTCTTAATTCAGCAAATTTGCTATTCCTTTTGTCTTAACTAAAGAACTGCGGACCACAATTAAAACTCCAGTATTTGGTACAAAGAGAAGCTAAGTGAACAGGGAAGAAATAATGAATAACGGAATTAAATAGAAACAATTATTGGAAAACTGCAAAAATGAAACATTGCAAAAATTGAATTACGTCATGAAAACCCGATCGATACAATACACATTTTTAAAAAAATGTCACAAAAAACATAAAAAAAGAGGAAAAGAAACCGTGAGAGAACAGGACCTAGTCGAACCCATTAATACGCGAGAACCAGCTAAAGCAGCTGGAGCGGACCGGGCGGCAGGCAAGTGTGAAACGGAGCGGTCGGTAAAAAATGCACAGCGCCTTTTTCGTTTCGCGGGTCATAGAGCGCGAATTGCACGTGGGTGGCGCCCGGGCCCGCAGCCTCCGGCGCCGCGGCCGCAGCCGCAGCCATGCCGCGCCGCGCCAGCGTATCGACCACTCTGGCGTCTTCGCTCCGCCTGCGCCACCGCTCCTCCGCCATCCTCCTTGCTCTCGCGGGTGAATGCACTTTCGCATCTATTGGCGAGAACGGAGAAGTCGCTCCAAAGTCGTGGAAGTTCGTGGGGGGAAAAAGCAGGTGGCGGAGAAAACGATAAAGGGAAAGAAATGGTAGCATTGGCTGTCTTCGCGATCGAGAAGGGTATTCAATTGCGCCTTGCCTTGGGCGAATCTATCGGCCACACGCGTTGCAGAAGCTTTGCGAAAGCTATACCATTTGAAAATCGAATTCGTTATCTTGTGTTTGTGACGAAATCAGAAAGTGATTAATAAAATGACATTAAAAAGCAGAAACTCGGCTGCACCAGGCCGCCAACACATGCAATGACATAAGTTGCAAACGCCTGTGACGCAGAGCAGTTGCACAAACGTCAAATCTCGCACTTCCCGAGGAGAGCACATGCAAACTGGCCTATTAGTAAGAACATAAACACTCACGTTGCATACATAGGCACTAATAAGTCAGACACGCCTACGGCCTTTGGCAACTTGCGACAAAGCGGAGGCTGCTATCCCAGCCGTCTACGTGGTGGCTGGGAAAGATCGAGTACACGAGAAGGTGTTACGTGGACAGATGGCCAAAGACGTATGAGGAAGTACTGAAGGTGCAGAGGAAGAATGAATTCCATGAAAGATGTTACACGAAATGAAAAAATTAAAAAAATCGTAAAAGACTAGGGAATAATATATTAGATAAGCAGAAAGAAACACCAGAATTAAGATAAAGTCGTCCGGATCGTTACGGCAGTAGTGCTGTAGCGATCTCGGACTGAAGGATCGCGAGTTCGAGTCCCGCCTCGGGCATGGTTGTATTTGTGTTCGCTCTTTCACCATCACCATATCACATCATACTGTTAACCATATAATTAATTTATAGTGGTCGCTAATGACCAAGCTGTTGATGCTACCTTAAATTAAAAAAAAGATAACAATAAAATCAGAATAGTACTGTAGAGAAGGATATGAAGAGTAAGAGAGAAAGTAAATGAAGTTTAGCAAGTTCGCTAATACGGAAAGCAAGAAGACAAGAAAAGAGGGGGGCGCTGAACTAAAGCAACGGAAATGCATGGGGAAATATAGACAACGTTTAATCAGAAAGAAATTAAAAAGGCTTGAAAGTCAGGGTAAAATGCGAGACTAGAGTAAACAATGTCTGGTGCTAGAAACACCGAAAACAAATAAGGGTGCAGGATAAAAGAACTTCAGAACCTCGTAGCTTGAACAGAGCAGTGTATCTAGCAGGAAATGAAGTGGCGAGAACGATGCGGCAAAGTCTGTCGTTGGGGGCAGTACTGTTAGCAAAGACTGGGGCCACAGGGTGTCGGCATCGGCGAAAATGGTGACGGCGGGTGGGGTGCGGGAGCGAAGTCCGCGGTATACGGCGCGGGCGCAAGAGTGCGCGCTGTTTGCTCGGCGGATCGTCGCCCCGACGCTGCAATATCTTCGCCCCCCTCCCTCACACTTGGCACCCAGCGGTCTCACCTGGCGGCGAGATTAGACTTCGCGGCGAAGGTGTGCGGTGTCGGTTCCTTGCATCACCCAGGAAAGTGCACACGCCTTATCCGTCCCTCTGCTTCCACCACAAACGCAAGTTCTTTTCTGGAGTCTTCTTGTGACGGTACATCGTGGCAAACACGATAATAGGCTATTACATTACGATCTCCAAACAACAGAGTTATTAAAAGAAAGAAAGAAAGGAAGAAAAAAGAAAGAAAGAAAGAAAGAAAGAAAGAAAGAAAGAAAGAAAGAAAGAAAGAAAGAAAGAAAGAAAGAAAGAGACCAGATGTAATTCATACATCATGGAATGATTATTCATCATTAATAAAATAGCAACACGGCCTCAGATATTCTGAAGCGCCAAAAGAGGAGAATTGAATTTAAAATATAATAAATGAAGATTTCGAGCCACATAAACGGTAGCTAACATCTCTTGACAAGATGTTTTGTCTACACAGCTTTAAACAGCGAAATTCTCTAATTGGGTTCGGCAACAGTACAATACTGCAAAACTTCACATTCTCGAAATTACGTTTCAACAGGAAATCGGTGCTCTGAGCTGATAAAATGTGCTTGCAGTGTATAACAAGCGCATGTGCAATCAAACAATATTATCAAGCCTACTTATACAGATGTCTCAGAATAAATTACAAATTTATAGGGCATTTAGAGGGGTCGAAGATGGGGGAGGGGTAGAGATAGTGCAAATTGATATAATTATTTTAATGAAAATTTTAAATGAAATTTTACATCACCTTATCACATAATACAATGTTTATATTTATATACATTAACAATTATATCAATCTATGTAAGCTTCTAAGATTTTCAACGAAGAATTACTTATTAATTTGTAACTTATGATAAAAGTTTCTAAAAATTAATTTTTCAGTACTTGAAAATGACTACAAAAATCGTGGAAACCTTGTACGAGTTGAGTAATTGAAAATATAAGATTTCAATCCTTAACCGTCTTTAAATTTAAAGGGACATTTTAATAAGAAGAATATCATTTTTAACCTCTCTACTTGCCCTAGAAATTTGTAACATATATTTTGAGTCATAGTGTATTCATATCTCGTTATACATGCACTTCGTATTTACTGCAATCACACTGGCAATTGTATAAACTGACGCTGAGACAACTCATCGCCATTTCATTGCAGTTTCTCCAATATAGCCCGTTGGCCCGGACAGAAAGAAAATACAACACATTCAGAGAGATGACGCGGCATGAAAAAGGAAAAGCCACATGGTCAACGGCAACCTAGGGGGTCCTGCAGCGATCGAGGAGCGAAATCCAAGCGCAGTGGCGTAGCGGCACCGGCGGCGTCGGACCATGCGTTTTTCCAGCTGTCGGAAGCGCGCACGGGAGTAGAACGGATGGGCCCGCGGCCGGGCCGCGCCGCGCCGCAGCTGTTTTTCAATCCCGAGGCCGATGCCCGATAGCGATGGATGCGACCTGACGCCGCGGCCCTCCGTCCTCCTCCCATCCGCACGGGCCCACCAGGGAGGCAGGCTCCAGGCAGCAGCCCTCCTGCTCCGCATGTTTTCAATCTTCCTGCCTCCCTCTTCTTGGCCTGTCGAGAAACCTTTTTTATGCCGCCGCACCGCAGAGAGAAAGATCTCGCGAAATTGCTTCTTATCTTCCGGCTGATCGTGAAGTCACTTCTCTTGACATTTTCAAAAATTTTTACTAATGCTCCACTGAGCTTGTCATCCCAGTGTTCCCCGTGGCATATTTTATCATATCTAATCTATGTTCCTTCACTTTCTTCTCAGTGTCATTTCCCAATAAATCAAGTCACGTACACAAACTGCTTTCAGAATTTGGCGGGTCACTTTCATTACGTAATAGATGAGGACTGTCAGTAACGTATGTCTGACGACAGTCAGTATGAAAAGACGAAATCTCAAGATAAGCATTACCAATAGTAAGGTCTTTCTTGTGTATGCTGGAGGACTACATTAGTACAAACATATGTAACTACTTCACATTCGAATTAATAAAGACAATATTGATTCATCGATTTCGGGCGCATCAACTGCTAAGGTCATTACCCCCGTAAGTGTAGTACATATTTCTCCACAGGACATGGTGGCGATCTTTCTCCGCTGGATGATGGATGGTCGGGCGCCGACCAATCGGTGAGCTAGCGGTTTTTCCCCTAAACCAGATATCTCCCACCGGCGAGGCATGTGCGGCAGTGTAGTGGATACTACAGTAAGTGTGTGTAAGTAAGGGGTGCGGATAGGACAACGAAGAGGAAGAAAATATTGCATGCGGTCCGTGGCCCGTTGTTCGGGTACTGCTCCGGCATTCGATAGGTATTGATCAGAGAAACCACCGAAATCTATCGATCAGAGCAGCCGGCCGCTAGAAATCTCCTCCAGACAGCGACTGAATCTCCAGCTAGAGTCGAAAATCCTTCTACCATCGGAACTCGAATCTAGGGCTTCCAGGTGAGACACTGCAGTGACAACAGTTGATGCCCTGACCCACCTCTCTCAGTTAAAGATAATATTAATATTATTGATATTATGTAATTTCCATGGAGAAGTTGCTTCGTAACTTCGAATGCTGTCGAAGAAAAATAAAATATGTTACGATCATTCCTAAAGTGGAGTCGGGAGCTGCGCAGCAAAAGACTGCCTCTCATACACCTACTAGGTAATCACAATACCTGAACAATATGGCCTGAAGCACGATGTTTCGGCTCATTGTGATAAACACGATTGACGATGGGACAAACATTCGTGTCCCGTAAACCCGCATTCCGAGCGGCCACAATCGCTGTCGCGCGCGCCCGGCCCCGCGCCTCCACGCCACGCCCCGCCCCGCCCCGCCGCCCGCACTGCAGCGAAATTCGCGCTCGTTCTGCGGGAAAAGCGGCGGCAGCGCGCGATAGCGGCGGCGCGGCAATCGTTCGACGCGGCGGTAATCGCCGCCCAAATGGCGCGTGGAGATTCCCGCGCTCAAGTCACAGAGGACCTCTCTATCGGGGGCGGGCGGGGGGCGGGGCTGCGATCGATCGCGCGGGTGGAGCATGCACCGGGCGCGCGATTCGCTTTGCGGGCGGCCCCCGAAAACATACACCCGCTTTACGCGCTTGCCCGAACACTATGCTGCGTGGGAACGCAGCATACAATAATCCAGCTAGTCTTGTAACTGACGAATGTACGGATGCATCCGTCTGTTGGAGTTATACTCCATACGTAGCTTCACGTGGTTTCAAGACATTGACTATGTTCTTGTTACATGATGGCACGGGTCTTGTGTTTCTTCAGTCTACCACGGCCAGAATACGGATTTATGAATTTTATTCTAGGCAAAATGTATGTTCTCATCTAATTCAGTAATTAAAAATCATAAATTGACTAACACAACACAGATTTAAAAAAAAGAATAATCGGGTATATGTATTTTATTGTACAATATGTAATTTCTGATCCCCTCCCTTAACGATCCTAAATACCTAAGAATTTGTTGCATCTGAAGTATGGAGTTTTGGAAGCAATGCATAATGTTCCATAAGTTCATAGCTTATGACTACCTATTATATTATAATTCTAAAAATTCTTTATCTAAAATCTAGGGTGAATATTTCAAAATTCACGAAAGAATATTTTTGCAGGGCGTTCTCGACGGTAGCTACATGTACACCGAAGTTTGCTCTCTACGTTACTTTGTGCATACAATAAATTCTCCATACGCAAACCTCTCCATTTCCTCTCTCCCAACACGCGTGTAACAGCATTAGGGAGCATACCAACACAAGCACTCACCTCCTCGCATGTTCGTACTTCATTTTGCGCTTATCTCATACCTCATTCCTCCCTCTATTCATTATACTCGCTCCTCTCGGACGAGACTACACAGAGTTCTAAGCGATGTATAAGTATGTATAAATGACAAATGGCTACAAACATCGAAAGCGCACGGTACGCGAGCCAGCACATGTGAACGTAAACGCACATCGAACAAAGACGCCTCCAGGGAGCACACGCTCAACCACTCCACCAAACACTCCACGCATTCGACACATGCACATGAGTGCACGTGGAAACGCAATCTCCCCCGCGGCTACGGAATGCAGCCGACGAACAAGGCATGCACGCACGCATGGAGCCAATAACGAATCGGCGAACGAGACGTGAGTGGTAGGGTAAGTCTGCGAGAAGAGGGGTGGAGCGGAGAGGAGAGGAGAGGCGGGGACGTGAGAGGAAGCGGGGAAGGAGAAGGCAAAGCACTGAATGGCTGAAAGGGCCTTTGTCTCCGCGCCCGTTGCAGCCGCTGCGGCTTTTGTGGTGCTAACGAGCAGGAAATGGGGGCGGGGCCGGGCGGGATAGTATGGGGCATGGGCGGGGAGAACCTAGCAACAGCGGCACCCGCTCCACCGCGGGGCGCACGCGGCCACGGCCGCGGCCGGAGTTGAACGCCGTATCTAGCGCTAATAGTTGCTGGCCGGACTCGAACCGCGCACCAAGAGCCGTACAGCAGGCGCCCACAGCCGTGGGAACAATGGACGCGGGTCGGCCGACATTCGCGGCGGCCAAGGTGGAACACCAACAGGACGTCTGGCATTGCCACAGAAAACACGTCGTATTAGGAGCTGCAAATTACTGAAACCTGATGAGCACCCAAATCACACGTCACCAACATGCTTCGGATGCGTAATTACGGAATACGACTCTGAACTGTAGTAAAGTCGATAGCACAAAATGCCTCGCAAAATATTCCTAGAATTTATTAACCAGGAATACAAGTTCCTGGAAATGAGTGTCAACGTTATGAATTCACAGATAACATGAGATGACAATACAATTGGGTCTCGCATGTATTCAACGACTACAAAGGTTAGACAATCACCAATGTCTAACATTGGGAGGGTGGGGGATTATGATGTAAAAGTTAACGCATTCGCTTTCCACCGCGATCATTAGGTAATCTAAATGAACTCTGTGCTGGTCAGAGAGGGCTTTAGGTAGGTATTCGGAGCTCTCTCACTTCCAAATCTGACAGTCCTTAAATATCTTTTACTTCACAGTCATAATCGCTCTCAATTACTCAGATCAACAATCACGGGTCTCAATGACTTCAGCAGTTGAAGGGCACGTTAAACCCAATAAGTAAATACATACGGTCAACAGTGAATACAACGAACTTCGATTACGTTTACATAAACAGTAAATTCAAGTAAAAGAAAACCAACGAAAATATTTTTAAAGACACGTCAGTACAAATTTGTAACACTATTTTAACATCTTCTATTTCATTAGTTGTTACTGTTTTTATTATTATTGTTATTGAATTCACTGACAATAGATCTGATTACTGTTACTGACTAAATTTATTGCACAGAAACATAACAACCCTAATAAAAAAAGAAGAAACCGGTAATAACTACCGTAACTCAAAAGTCGCAAGCATACGTCAATAAGGGCCAACCAGCATAAAATAAAGTACTTTACCTAAATGACCATTAACTGAAGAACAAAAGCTATATCACATCCTGATGCAAAACGAAACTGATGACTGTTTTCACCAATACGTCCAATTTGAGATGCTGCAAGCTGGGAAGTAAAAAACAACAAATCTCACACTTGGATCTTCTCCTCGACACTTCACAACGATCACTGTGCACTGCCGATCCGCGGAAGAACGCGCGCCCACGGACGCCTTTCGCAAGCACGCCAAGAACTGCGCCTACCGCGTCAGCGCACTCGCAAGCTGAATCAGTCGCCAGCGTTTGCACACCGCGCGCCTGTCGTCAGCACCGCGCGACTGGACGGATAGTCTAGCGCTCAGTCGGTCGACGGCCTTCTAATCTCAACATCCGTCAGCTGCTTGCGCTGTTATCTTAACGAGGGCTTTGTCAGTGGGGTTTCCACCTGGCGTAAATACACAAAGGAAGTATGAGAATTGTGAACATCGTGCAAACAAAGAAAGCTTGCTAAGTGACATATAATGAATCGTCAATGAATTAACTCCAGAAAAGTTGCTAATGCATCAATAGGGAGTTTTTGCACGCCTTAGCGGGCAGCAATCGACAGCAATCACGATCTTCTGCGCATGTGCAGATGCACAAAAGTGATGCGAAACTTGAACTGCGCATGCACAGAAGATCGATAGTACTTTCGATTATTTTAACGTTCGATAGAGCAAAAACTCCCTAACATCCCTACAATTCTGAATTTCTATACATATTTCCAGAAAAACTGTAAATAAACTAGATTTGAAAAATACAAATATTTGATTATGTTAGTTCGTCAGTTCTCACACTCAGTGCCTCACTACTTACGACACAACCGATGTCATGCAACAGCACAGTTATAAGGAAGAGGCCGCTCTCCATTAAATATTTGCTATTCACATGTTGCGTTATGGAAGAACAACGTCTTTGATATTCTTGGCATGATAACATCTGTTTACTGTGTATCCGTATACACTACTCCAGGGCTTAATTTATAAAATTTCAAATCTCGGAACGCTCCCCAAATTCAGTGTTAATTTAACAGAAATACATTTATTTATATTATAATTTAATAATTAAAAAATCACATTTTACAATAAGTGGTAGAACTGGCTCTATGTTCATGTAATAATATTAATAATAATAATAATAATAATAATAATAATAATAATAATAATTTCAAAATTAAGTTATAACAATATTTATTGTTTTTATTAATACTTTTATTACATTCGTATAAATGATACAGTTAAACGGGAAAATATTTAATTTTGAGCTTCCGAAAGTTCGTCGAACTAATAATCGAAGTTGCCAAGTGGTTCTTCTCTTTCTTTAGTTTGTTTCACCTACTTCGTGCCAGAGTTGCTGAATTTGTGAAGTTAAAACATTTTATTCGTTATACTTTCTTACAATAGTAAATTGTTTGTTGCTGAACACTGTCCATGCTACTCTTTGGCTCCATGCTACCATTTTGTGGGATTTTGTTCAGCAGCATTTTTGCCTACAGCAAACTAATTGCCAGGCCACTAGTTGTCCTAAAATACTTCCTTACGGTAGAAATAAGATTAAACGATCAAATCCATTAGCAAGACCTTTAAATCAGTGTGGCATTATGGGACAACACGTGTTATCCTCTCTTCTTCCGTAAATGTCCACCTTAAAATATCTTGGGAAGACGTACGGGCGGCCCGAGAATTCCCTCTCCGCTCGGGAGGGGCGCGCAGGCGGAAAGGAAAAGGGAGCAGCGCGGGAGGTGCGTTTAATATTTGCTCGAGTTTCATTAACCCGGCGCAGGCGGGGAAGACAGACGCCGCAGCTTTCTCCCACCCCACTCGCCATACGGGCGCGCCGGCTGCCCCCATCGCCGCATCTCTCCCCGAGGCGGAGTTCCTGCACTCGCCCTCTACCCTCCTCCGGCGCACGCGGCCTTAATACCCGCCTGCAATCTGCCAACACCAGCGGAGACACCTGCTCCACATGTTCGCTTCTCGACCGTCTCCAATCGCAGCTCCCTCGTTTTCCATCCTTGTTGTTGGCAACCCTACCTGCCATTTTAAATGATTCAACGTCCTTGCGTATTCTGTCTTTCGCTTAGCAATTTTACTCTTCCAAACTCGCTTCTCATTCACCTCTAAATGTAATCGCATCTGGATCCCACAACAGATTGTCCATCTTCTCTTATTACTTCCAGCGCAAGTACATTTCCCGCCTCTCGCACCTCTCCCGTCGCTCCTCACCCTGCTTTTGACCTCCGCCTTGCCGTCTGCGCCTGCGCCTGCGCAGCCACCGCCGCTACCGCCCCGCCGCTGCGCCGCGCCGCGCCGGGCCGCCAGGCACCCAGGTAATGAATTCCCGCGCCGTAAAACTCGTTCTGGCGAGGAAGAGGCATTTCTGGAGAAACGCTTATTTACGGCTTTCGGCGCCGCAGAGAGGGGGAGGGGGGTTGCCTCTCCCACTAGCACATCCAGTGTCTCTTCGCCCCTCGACCTTGCCGTGCTCGCGTGGATCTTATTAGTCCAACACTACTCGTGTACGCCGCTCAACTTCACATGCTCCGTCCACAGCACCGTGTTGGCGCTCTTCCGCTGCTCGGGGCTCAGCCTGCGGCCGGTCGCGCAATGCGAACCCGGCGGGAGTCCCACACTCGCGCGCCTCCCCCGCAACTGCTCAACTCGTCAAAGGAAAATGAGAAACCTTCCGAATGTTTCTATTTCCCTTTCATCGCGTTACATACACCGCTTGCACTGCAGACATCCTGTTGACTTAATATTTGAGAAGTTCCTGAAAGATGAAAATACGCCTTGCGAAGGAAGAGCTTTACGGGGAGTTCTAATCAGCGAAATAAATCAAATTACACTTTTACATAAACTGGTTGATGTAAAATTATAAATGATGAAATGCAACCCGAAAAGAAATTTGAAATGAATTATTCCACGAGTGGTAGATAAAAAGGGTGGGACGCAAATACATTCGAAATATGATTAGCTACCTTTAAAACAAATAGTAATTATGGAACTAAATCAAGTAATCAAGTGCAACCAATAAGTTACACACTATAAGGGATGCAGAAAAAACCACAAATTACATCCGTCAATTTTGAAGTTTAAATTTCAAATAATATTAATAGCACCTCCTATGTAATGATTTATGCGTTATAGAGGCAATTCTGTCCTTCCAACAAAAACGTCTCTTTCAAAATGGACGGTGATAAATAACCAATAAACACTCTCTAGAAAACACTCAAAACGCAACCAGCAGCCTTGCCAACACCATTATTAACGTTTATGAATATTCTCACAAACCTACACCACTTTTGAGCATAATGCGGGGGGAAAACACACGCTGTACACAAAATCCCCGATCGGCGCTGAGCCGGCAAGCGAAGCCTAAGCCGCACCATTCACCGCAGCGGTGGCGGTGGCACGTATTTAGATCTAATTTACGAACTCGCCTAGGCATAGACACGAATACCGCGCGAATAACGCGTCAGCAGACACCAACGCACGCAAACAATCGGCCAGGCCGTAATTCGCTCGTAATCCTTCCGCCCGCCACGCAACGGGCGAGTGGGCGCGTGGAGCGATCGCTGCGTACAAAGAAGACTCATGCTGCAAGCTCAAGCTGCAAGCTTCCGTAAAATGAGATAGACCTCGTTCTCACAAAAGGTTTCGTAACCACTGTATCGTAAACAGTACAAGAGAAGGTGCGCGCATATATTAGAAGAATAAAAGCTTCACGAAGCTATTTCTCCATCAGTCACTTCCTTGCAGATTACAGCAGTTATTTATTCTCATTTTAAGTACATTTTCTTCAACGTTTCTTCCGAGACAAAACATACGTACAAGATCAATTTATATGTACAATGAACAATGTACAATGAACTGTAGACATGCATATGCGTCACATTACCTCACCTAAGAATATTACCGACAATATTGGAAACGAAATTACGAATTCTTAATACATTAACAGTATATTAAGGAATGAACGCCTAATACGCATGAATTCGCATGAATCTGCACGAAGTATATTGCAATATTATTTCCCACACTTTTATTCCATTTCATACTTATACAGCAAATCACTGGCAAGATTATTAACGTAAGCGCCAGCTGAATAGCTAAAGTTTCTGACGTCTACAGAACATTTACTTACTCTAACCCGTCATAAACTCTCATTATGGGGCCTATTCGGTCCTGCTCACTTGTGACCTTTCAAAAAGGCGTGTAAGTTCTAGCATGTTCTTTTCCGTGCTGGCCGAGACAGAAACGTGACCATATCTCATTGTTCTGTAATGGGCCTCCTGCGATAATTTTTTTTTTTTTACACCTTTTACGTGGTGACCTGGCGCCCATGCTGAACGTGACGATGGACGTTAATGCAGAAACGCGATCCCGGTTTCGCTTCGCGTGAAATGAGTTAGAGTGCCATCCAAAAAATAAATAACCGTTAGCAACAAAACAAAAAGAAGAAAACTAGATATGTTCATACCGTTCACTTTAGACGATGAAATATGTTAACGTAATATGTGTACGAAAGGTACCTAAAATTCAATATGTATCCTTAGAAAACTGCCAGCAGCATTCGGAAATGTATACACTAGCCGAAGTATCTCGTGTTGCACTTAAATTTAGTAATTGCAATTCTCGATTATGCAAGAAAAGGAATGAATTCTAAGTATTGTCCACTCACGCTCAAGCTTGTCCTGAACCACACTGGTCAATTTCTCAATTTTCAAAAAAGCTCTATCAAAATGCTTATTTCGCTTGCAGAGCATTAACTTGCCAAAATTCAAGTTGGAATTCTAAATATCGTTTCCAAATCTTGTCCCAGAGTCAGGCTCACTTTTAAAACCTTGTTCGCTAATATATGAAATGTAGACCTACCGACTAGACGTACTAGTCTATTTCTAAAGACATTGTAGGAGACTGACAAAATGCAACACAAAAGCACAAATGGATGAAATAAACGTTTACACTTATTAAAACGATTTTACGAGCAATTATAAGTTTAATATAAAACTCAATAATAAAATCTAAGTGTAAGGGAATTTGGTTTTACAGTTTCCATTTATTGAATACGGTTCCTGCAGCTGCCACGAAATGCGTCGAGGAGAGACAACATGACTGAAATGTTAACTTGTAGGACAAACGGCGCGCTAACAGTGTAGCAGTCATGTTATAACATTCATCCCGCCCCATCAACTGAATTTTGTTAGCAAGCCGCTTACGGAAATGGAGTCATAAATCATCTGTGTCCGCTGCATGTGTCCACTTTCAGCAATAGTTCCACTGCAACAGACAGGGCGAGCAGTATTTTGGAAGGACAACCGAATATACAATGTTATAGACTCGCAGCCCTATAGACGATTATATAAGTCTGTTAGCAAACGACTTGTACGTTTAATACACAAGTAAATTTAAAAAAATGTTGCTGTTGTTAGTAGGAGGTGGTGTTGCGAGGGGGCGAGTACCTCGAAGGTGTTCAGTAACTCAATCGATTCTTCTCGTCGAGAAGAAATGATTGACCCTTTTTAGCAGAATCCTTCCGAAATATTTCCAATTCAATTGGGGGGGGGGGGCATGTTTTATGGGGTTTCAAAACACCTACAGAGGGGAAAAGAGTTTATGAATTACAATACCGCGCCCGAGATGTCACACTTCACACAGTAATACGTACTCAAGAACTTAATAAAGGACACGTGCTCGAGAAAATGCTCTTGCATGCATCACTCCACAGACCCTACGCTCTTCTGAAAGAAACCGTGGAATTATTCAAAGGCAATTGTTCGAAAGCATGCTGAAAATACAATAATTAAGTTACTCGATTCCGAAAAACCCCGCTAGGATATCCAAACAACTGTTCTCCAATCGTCAAGCCAGGAGAATGGCGGGATAGCTTTAGGCGGAGTGGAATCAGCGTGGGAGAGGCACGGAAAACGGTGTGGGAGGAGCAAGGAAAACGGTGTGGGAGACGCAGTTGGGGATGAGGGAGCGGAGAAGGGGTGAAGTCGCTGTGAGGGACCGTCGCAGGGGCGGAGATGGACGATAGGGCAACGCTAGGGTAGCGAGGATCTGCTAGGCCATTAGCCGGTCGCACCTCGTTAACTTCTAGAGGAAGACGAGACGTCTACTTCGCTTCTCCGTCTGCCGTCGCAGGGCTCGACGATAATCACCACCTGTCACCACCGTCCGCCACTGGCCGACCATCCCTTCCGTCGTCGCCGGGACAGTAAAATTCCGTCCGACGACGCTCAAGCCATCGCTAAAATTCATGGATTTTCGTTGCGAGAAAACAATTCTCAAAACATTACTTTTAAGATAATAGTTTATTTGTAATTTATATATTCTGCAATTTTTTCATACACGCCCAGACACATACCTCTTTTAAGAGTATATTATTTTCGTCTCTAATGTGAATTAAATAGAAATTACAAATAACATGTATATAACGAGTTGTAAAATCATACTATACTATTTTGTGAATTATTGTTGTGGAGACAGTGTGTTTTCTATGTCTGTAATTATCAAAAGCATTAAAATAGATAACACGATTTCATCTCTTCCCTCTACACACGATTATCTTCCAGCAGCCAGCTGATGTAACCAATTTAAATGTAATTCACTGATGCTAGGTGCTCACTTCAAGTAACAGAACTACTAGACATTTATGCAGTGAATGGAAATAAAGCACAAGTGAAATGACAAAGAAACAAGTGAATTAAGAGAAAATAAAGAAGGGAATAAAATTAGTAAGTTCCATGTTTTAATGCTTTAAAGCTGATCAACTTCGACGTTGACATTCTAATTCCTGTACCAAAATACGCTATTCATAGACAACATGGCTTCTTCCATAGATCGCAACAATATTGCTAATGCTTGTCAGCAAGTCGCCAAGGCCCCCGTGTGTGCAGGCGCCTCTAGCAAGCCACACATTGGCGGTGCATTTAGTTCTGCGCGTAGCATCGTGGCGATAGTTTGTCTCTTCAATTGCGCGGTGCGAGCACTCCAAGAACGCGAGCTGGCGGCAGGCGGTGGAGGGGCGCGCTCCCAATCCAGAGGATGGCGCGGGGAATCCCCTGATTTCCCTCGGGCTCCCATGCCGCGCCGCACCGCCGCCTCCACTCGCGCCGTCGCGCCCTCGCCGCCCCTGTCCCTCCCACCTCGTTGTCCACGGCCCTCCGCTACTGATGTCAGGCGTTTGGTCTGCTTGGGGCGAATACTACTCGTATATGAAGCGGGAGGGAGCGGAGCGGAAGACAAGAAGAGGAAAGATAGAGAAATAAAGAGGGACACAGAATACAGTTAAAGAGCTGCAAGTCAGGAACATCTTTCACGGCGAGGATGAGCGAAGTCTCAAGAGACTTGCAAGACTAAGGAGAATTAGAGCGGGGAAGAGAAGGAAGCAATTTTAATGCGACTGTCAGCAATATTTGGAGGTCATTTTCATCGTCAAGCCATTAAAAATTAAGTCTTTAAACAGAAGCGCAAGTCTTATAATTTCGTATTAATATCAAGGCATTATCAAATATATCTTTTTTTTTTTCATTATTGAAGAGTACACGAAGGTAAGGGAATGACAGCTATTGAAAACACACACACACACACAAGTCGATGAGAAGAGAATGAAAAGGCGTTGAGGAGAGAGGGGCAGAACTTGCGATGTGAGGAATAGGTGTAGAATCGAACTAGGAACATGCCAATGGCCCACGAAGGCCACACACAGTATACAAGCGACAGGACAAAAGAGATAGGTATTCAAAGAGCGCCAGTTAGCAGCGTGGGGGTCAATAAAGTGGACGGAAGGGGAAGGAGGCCGCAGTACATCAAAAGAAGAAAAAGTCTAGTAAGCAGAAAGTGAATAGAAAGCTGATTGTCTTCTGGACAGATGTGCCATGAGAAAAGTGCCTGTGGTACCTCGAGCAGAACATATGCGGACACCTCGGAGCCCACATATTGCCTGGGTTTCTCGTAACATCGTGGTAGACCCGCACGGGAGTGCTTCGTCCTGAGAAATTCTGCAGTGCTCCGTACAAGTCTGTCTGCAAGTTGAGCACGTGCTGTCGGAAATTAATGGCGCTGCGGCAACAGCACGAGGGCTAACTGGAGAGCGGCTGTAAAGAGGGATTACAGAACGGTGAAATGGTAGTCGATTGCCATGATGAGTAGAAATGTGTGTTGTTTCCATTCAAACAGCTTCTCGGTACTTCGTCACAGTAATCCGTCAACGCCACCTACATGCATGTAACGTACGTGAACTTGAAATGAAACCGACTTCATGATTTTTTAAGAAGTGTTTCTCTATGACCTTCAAGCGGTTCAGAATTTACAAGTCATAAAATATCGGGATGCTGCGTACTGTTACAATACGAAAAAACACACCACCAATTAAGGCAAATAAACCTTTCTTTGTTGAAGGTTGGAGACTAGAGAAGCAAAAAATGTTAAATTAATTTCCTCTAAAATTAATTGATATACAGTGCACAAAGATAATTTATCAAAAGCCTCTCCGATAGTATGTTAAAGAATAAATACGGAATTACAACACAAAAATTTGAATAATTCAGTGTAATATCAAAATACATTCTACTAAGAGATACACACGTGAACGTAATTTCTTATTTCTGACGAGGTCACTGATCTCCTGACCCAGAAACTAACTAATCGTTGAGAGCGGGAGATCGTTGTCGGAGTAAGCGTTCTGGTCGTTTCCTGCGAGCTGCACGTGCTACAAGCGCAGTTTAGACGAATCGACGCGCATCAGAGGGAACGTAATATTAATGGAGGCAATTTTTCCACTTCTAGTGGCCGTTCTGGCGATCTTCTCCCGATACTACAGTCGACGGCAGCTGTGGTGAGGTTCCGCTTACAGCTGGCCGAATATGAATCCAGCAATAGAACTACAGAACACACGAAGAAAGAGAAAAAGAAAAGCGTGATAAGTTACCTCTATCACCTCTCCTAGACATGCTTGCAACGCCGAATCGAACGCACTGCCTCGAAGTGAAATGGAACAATTAAGAAATCGCAGCGTTTTCAAGCATTATTTTACCATCCATCCTTTCATTTATTTCTCTTGGAAAAACGATACCTCTTATTTCAAGCGCTGAGGTATTCAATTTCTCTTGTCTTTTAATTATCACATTTTTCATCCGTATACCAGAATATACTCATTATATTCTCGTTAAAAGGTTTTTTCCAGATTCAATCTTACTATTAGCATGATTCGCAAATAAATTCCCCCACCGTGAGTCAACCACAGATCGAGAAACTGATACGAGCCTCAACGACCTGCGGACTGAGTTCCGATGCACCATCGGCGGTCTCCAGTGAATGCCGCTCTCCCTTCGCCTTCTCCGTCAACTCACGCCTCGTGCGGAGCGCAGAGCGAGCGCGCGCCGGCCGAGCCGGGCCGGGCCGCCCGCGGAGGCGCCGGCGATTTATGACGAACGACCGGCCCGATTGCGCCGGGCAGAATGGTCGCGATGGAGGCCGCCGTAACACAACGGCCGGTCGCGAACAGACGGCTCTCTTTCACTCTGCCCCCGCGCCCCGGGACGCACAAGCACCGTCCCCGTCCTGTGGTGCGGCCCCCTGCGATGATGGGAGTGAGCTGCAGCTATTTTTCACGTTATCGTTCTTACTCGTTGAAAAGAAAGAACCGTTCACAGTATTATTTCATTCAATATTTTTTTTTAGAGAGAGACATAGTGAGGTGATAACCCCAATGATCGGCAATATGTATACATGAACAAATAACGATCAAAAGAATTCTCAAATTATTTTCCATGTACTGTTTAAAAAAGATATCTCTTTGTCAAATTAAAAAAAAATACAAAAATCAAGAGTACTTACGAAAATCAAAACAAGGGACTCCACATCAAACAAACGTTATTAATTCTGAACGAAAAAGCCCCACAAATAAAAAGTACTTTGGGGATATTTCTTTTAACAATGGTAAAAAAAGTAATACAGAGGAACTGCTTCATTGGTCTCAGAAAAGAAGAACACGTGCATTGTTAAATAGTATTTTCTTTCGCGGTCTGAATTTGTTCTACTTTACACGCTCGTATCTCCCGCAGGGGTAACAAGACGGTCGCTAGCATATTTTACACCCTGCACTTTTCTACCACAAAACATTAACGGAAAAAAACGACTGCAGTTTTTGTTGTTGTATTTTACAGCCGTTTCTCCCTAAAACAAAGAAAGAATGAAGACATAAGGACTGGATTGTTTGTAGTGGCACAGCATCTGACGGCAAGCCCAGAGGCGCCCGAGTTTCGTAACGCCGCTCCCACAGCGAGACGCAAGGCGGCGCGGGGCCGTCCACGCGCGGAGTGGATGGCTCTAAATTCCGGCCTAATGCGCTCAGGGGCATCGCTGCGCCGAGATGAAGCGTCTCCGCGCGCCTCGACGGCCGCCGGCGGCGCCGCCGCATTAACTGCGATGAAGTCCCCGAGGGCCGTTTGCCGCCGGCGAGCTAGCGACGGCTGCGGCGGCGCCCAATCTCCATCAAGAGCAGCGCCCGGCGGCGGCGCGGACGCGCGCACGCGGCTTGCCCGGACCGCAGCCCAAACAACCGCCCCCGCTCGACATGGCGTGGGTCGCTCGGCGGACGTCGTGCACAGCCCGCATCCGCCCACGCCCGGTCTCGCCTACATGGCACTCCTCAGCGCCGACGTCGCCGGATGGACCACCAACCAGCTTCACTAATAACTAAAGCACCGAATTTTAAGAATATCATTTTTCATCACTCGTTAATTTTTGCAATGTACCACTACTCATTCACTATGTTTTGGTCGTAAATATTATTGGACACTAGCATGCTACTCTGACTAGTGAAGTGCAAACTTTGATGCACATATGCAAACTTTGATGCACATATGCAAACAAGAACTTACAAGTCAACAATTTCCTTTGTAATCATTTCTGGCCAAAGCATCTGATGATCTGTTCCACCAATAACGGTTTTTATTTCTCAAGGGTTTTTAAGTTTAACGGGAGTATGAATAGGGTCAGAAATTCTCCCAAAACTCGGACACTACAAAAACCACCTAATAGAACCGTCCCAAACTTGGTAGCAACGCCCATTTCTCCGCTACTCTCTCTACTTCTCCTCCTGTCCTACGCCTATACTCTTTTTTGTCTTGAAGTATATTCAGCTGGTTTATTCTAGCACTTGTATAGCCTTCGCTCGAATGCAGTTCATTTTCTTGAACTTTGGTGTTTTTATTGTTTTTGCCCATTACATAACTCATTGAATTCTTTAGTAGCAGTTTATTAGTTTATTCATGACGAGTGCTGCAATAAACTCAAAAGTAACGCGCGCGATAATAGAACTGTCCATCTACATATACCAAAAACTCAAAATACACGAGAAATGGATCGAACAACGTACTGCAAATCACACAAAGTTTCTAATGGGAGAATGTTCATCTCGGCGAAAAATGTTTAGATGATCTAAGAGAAATCGTCGTCAACCTTTCCTCTCATTTCCGCCCGTCTACTGCTTCTTGCTGCAATCCCACCGCCCTGGCTTCGCCCAGGCACGCCCACTCGCAGCCAGAACGCGCCCTAATCCCGCGCGGACGAGCGCCGTAGTAGGCAGCCGGGACGGGGCCGTAATTTCATTTGACTTTCAAACTGAACAGAGACGCATCTCTGGCGCGGCGGCGCAGACGGCGGCAGAGGCATGGCCACACGACTGCGGGGCGCGGTGAGAGAGATCGGGCCCTCATGACACTGCACCGCGGTGGAGTGTCATCAGGGCCCGATATCTCTCACCGAGCCCGTGAACCGGCGTGGTTCGTATCGCCGATATATGGCCACAATGGCTCTACTTCCAGCGTTGAGTGAGAGGTCGAAGAGAAAGTTCAAGGATATGCACGTTTTTGTGTCTATGTGGCTGTTCCGCGCTGAGAAGTGGTGCGTACTTCCAAGGCGAGAAATTAACAAATCAAATTACACAATTTAGAATTTTGCACTTATTGCATGGTACCGAGAATATGAAATATAATTCTGGTTATAGAAACAACCGTATACTGCTTTATTTTCTACATACTGACATCGCATACGGATGGCAGATTCCACATATATCCAAGATTGTTTTTAACGATAAAATTACTGGATATTTTCAGTTGTAAGTTTAACACTCCCTGTAATACAAATTTTATAATGTAATAGATTTGGCACCACTAATTAGTTATAATTGTCTGGGAAAAAAGGGAGAAATGAATATCGAGAAAAAATGAGGATTTGAAACTCAATATTCATATACGAAATGTACTAGAACAGAGATGTCCAACTTGCAAGAACTAGAAGGCAACAATTAAAACCTTTAATATGGTTACGGGCCATATTTTCATTACTCGTCGATCCACACCTGTCTTCCCCGTATACTTGATCCCAGCAGTTTACCCGGCTGCTCTGAAACGGGGGGGGGGGGGGGAGTGGGAGGAGGAGAAGGAATCGTGCGTGATATCAGGCTGTACCATGCATAACGCAATGAGGGGTGTAGACGCCGACGGGACATATGCGCTACGCGCGCAATGAGTGGACGACGCGGGACTTTCACTTTTGACTAATAACCTTTCGCGGACCACAATAAAAGGCAGCACGGGTCGCATGCGGGCCGCCAGTTAGACAACCCTGTACTAGGTTCTTCTCATTTCTGACCGAACGTGTAATGGCACTATATTGCGAAGAAATACAGAATTAGTCATAAAATAACACCATCTTCTTCTAATTAGATGAATAAATGTTTCTTTCTTCACATTGCTGAGAAACCTTTCTTTCTGCTCAGCAGCTTCATGATGATTTCTCTTCCTCTATGAAGTCCAGAAGGTTGTGCTTGAACTGAGTGGAAACACTGATACTATTTTTAAGTTTTGCGAAGCAGCAATATACTCTTTTCGAGTAAAACGACGATAGCATCAAGTTTGTGAATAGAAATAGGGTGCGCATTTCACGACAGTCCGGAGTCTCGCGAGGCTTGCGATAGCACTCGCACCCGATTTTAGACCGTCATAACCTTTTCCTCCATCCGGCCGTCCGAATTGCATGCTCTCACTGTTCGTAACTGACGCTAATAACCCTCCAAGTATACAACTCGCGTCGAATGCGTAGCCAGTTCCACTGACAAACTGGCTGCGACAAAATAGAAACATTCTTCGAGAACCTAGGCAAAAATAAATGATTTATTGCTAATATGAAGAACAAGGCGGTTTATTTTTCATTTTTTTTTTGTCTTCAATGACTTACCCTACGCACCTCAAGATGCGTAGGGTAAGTCCGGCGCGACGCGATGGCGCGAAGTCAGCAGACTGCAGGGCGCGACTTACAGGCACCGGAGGCGTCTGGAGTTAAATCTGAACTCCTCTGCTCAAGGCCCAAGAAGCTCAGAGCTACGCGCTATGAACATATTTCTCTGAAGCTTAGAGGGAATGGAGAATAAACCACTTCCGTTTTTCACTCGCTACGTTTCGGAAGAATAACATAAACGACTAACGAAGCACTCCAACTATATTGTAGTCATACAAAAGTTTTCGAGGATTCTATATAATTACGTTACAATTCCCTACACGAAACAAGCTCGTACGAGGCCACTGACTGGTACATGTGTTAGGCTAGAATAGCTCGTTAACATCTTTAAGTATATAAAGAAAAATATACGTCTTTTCTTGACGCTAATGATTACCTACGCTGATTCAAAATAAAATGAAAATGAAAATTTACTTTCAAACATTTCCAATGCGTATTTTGAAAGCATACATTAAAAAAGTCAGTTATAATCGCGCTCATGAAACACTATTCTCGCATCTACTTTGAAACTATAATGAGGTCAAAATAGAATCTGTGTTAATGTGTTTGTAAAAACGAATTTAAAATCCACCGCGAAATCTCTGCATTTCGCAAAACGTTCTCCATCAGAGAGCTAGGTGGCAAGAAATTCTGATCAATATTGGAGATGAACAAACTTCATCTGCCAGAACTAATAACGGCAGACATGCAAAACTCCGTTTTCATTTCGAGAGTATTAAAATGCATTTTGAGACGAAAACTTATTCCAAGAATGTGTTCAATAAAGGTAATAAGGGAGGCGTGGAGCGCCGCGAGGGGGGGGGGGGGGGGGAAGCGATCGCTCTGCTCCATTTGCTCGCATTCGGCGCGCGAATATGGAAGCAACACGACGCCGGGAATGAGAATCCATCCGCCGCACTAGACACCCAAATGTCAGATCCGCTGCGTCAGCTCCACGGCCTTCCGTCAAAACCCCCGTCATCCGTCATCTCTTCCCGCCACGTGGTCTCCCAAATTGGCCTGCTCGCTTTTAGGCGGAATGATCACCAATTTTTATCGTAGTTCATGTCGCAAAAAAGTACACTGAAACCTGCTCAAAAAGCCACTTCCATTAACGGCCATTTCTTCGTGAAACTAATTGATATTTCCTTTAGACACGAGTAAATAGTCCCCCACTTCAGCGACCACCTGTCTACGCGGCGAACCGCCAGGCATTTTCCGCAAATTGCCCCTATTAAACGATTTTCAATTGTATTTCAACAAGAAGGGGAAAAGTGGCGCAGATTCCTATTAATTTAATAGCTTTCTACGACAGGATGCATAATCACAAACTTCGAAAGCCAAAGTCGCTTAGAGGGAACTACTTCTTGTTTCACGTAACAACAAATGATTTTAAGTAGTATCTCTTAATGAAAGAACAACACGTTCGTTTCTCCCATTTCCAACATTCCTATGGTTTGCTAACTCGTGTTCCTCTTCTGTGTTCTCATAGGGTCTCGCGGGGCATGTCGCGTGCGCGAAAACGTTCTGAAGACCATTCGCTAACTCCTTACGGCGCTCGTTACAGTTTCTAGATATGAATTACATCTTCAAAACTTTAGTTGGCTTTTTTGAATCGGAGGACGGAAAGTAAGTTTCTAGTTTAAGAGAATAAGTGACAAGACATCGGTCTTTCGATATAAGCAGAAAGTAAGCAAATGATCCTAAATATGTTTAAATATAATTTATGGCAATTTAAAATTTTGAAGAGAACATACTTCACAGCAATTAGGACAATTTGATTTGACTTTTTGTTTGTAGTAACCATAGAACCTTGCTTAACAGGCTACCTCATTTAATGGCCATTTTTTGCCGTTATCATTGGTAACTGCCGGTTTTCACAATTCAATGGTTAATCCAATTTCCAGCCGCCGATTCGCTTTGCATTATCAAAGAAAAAAGGATGCAAAACCTACCTTAAAATATATTCTACTCTCCTCTTTAAGGTTGCCTCTAACCCGTATCTCCAATTATATGATTGTATTACAGAAAGCGTATTTTCTGTGTATAACAAAATATCCAAGTTTTACGTTACAAACGTTCATACCGGTCGAGCGTGGTCGATCAGGTTGAAGCTGTTTTTGATCCCCTAACAACTTCAAAAAACAATTTATAAAGCAGCCATCTTCTGTCATATTACTCCGTCTCTAAATGGACTTATCAATAATTCCTCATTAAACGCTTGAGTGCATACCACACATTCTTATTCTCATTAGTTCTCAACACTGAGTTATTATCCACTGATTCCTTTTCACCGAGTACTGTGCCTCACCCTCTGGCTAACCCTGTTCTCTCCTGCTGTCGTCAATCATGGCTTCTCACCTTCACCACCCCAGCACCCCCTGACACTGCAATTCTCTGTAGGCCGATTTACAAATAAGCCTTTTCTACTACACTGCATTTTCCTCTGTCGTTATTAATTCTCAGTGAATGGTCTTTCTCACATTCCGTAAATTGCTTTTCTCTTCTAGGCTCTCTGAAAACAGTTTTCGCGCATGCTTTTTTTGCCCATGAAACTCCTCCTCTGCTCGTGCTTCTGACTTGTGTTGTGCCACCTCGCTATCTCCGTCGTTTTCCTCGTTTTAGATTCCTTTGCCTCTTGATAAGCTCTGCGAGCTGAAACGCACGCTATCTGAATTCTGCACAATAAATGATCTGTACAATTTCCTTATCTCGCTCGGTTCCGGGTCGCCGGAGTCGTGCTTTAAATTCATGCCGCCACGCAACGGCATTGCCTTAGGCGTTTCGAAAAACGAGGCAACGCAGCGAAAATGCCGGCCATATGAATACCAAAGAAGGATACCCCGCTGTCGTGGCGCTTGCCTCCGTTGGAGGCAAAGGTCAGCCGTCGCCACAGCTCCGATAATATGGCATGCTTGCTTACTCACCCACCCGGAATGGTACACACGAACAGGCAGCCATACACGTTCTTACTCACCTACAAAAGAGAGAGAGATAGAACTATTAATTAGACTACAAGCAAGAGAGAGGACAATGCAATTAAGTGTCCTCAAATACAATTATGAAGATAGTTTAACTAGTTCTCACACACCCAATTTTTGGGTCGCATTTTTAATGAGTATTACAGTGTTTTTGCTATAAATTTTATTTGGTACTGTTGTAGAAAATTACAATTATTTCTTCATACCACATAAGTACATTACAACAAAGTAAAAATGTTCGGAATCTTTACCTTTAAACTTTCATAAGTTACGATTATTTTAAAATGTCATGGGGTCACATTAAAATACGCGATCTAAACAAGACCCCGAAGTGGCTTAAAAAAGGCACGTGGCTAATACAGTTCCTGGTCGTATTAATGTGACCATTCTACATTTTTTGTATTTCGCCATTCTGCAATTTCCGGATAACATTTGCTACTGATGTATTAGAATCGAACCTTTTGAGAAACTTGACACGGGGTTCAAGTTCTATTAATGTCGTAACTTCGTATTTCTTTGGTGACAGGTTCTTTGGCCTTTCTCATCACAAAACAACCAAAAAATTTAGATGATTGTTACATAAAAAGTATTTAAAAACGCAAATTTAGGGGGAAAAGATAAAATTTAAAAAACCCAATAACATTTACAAAGGCGTCTTTCTGGAAAAAATTATACTCGCCGGCACCTCGATACATTCTCCAAGTTAGACTAGGACATCCTTCATGAAAGTAAGTTAACTTCAATCTCCTCTCGTTCATTTTCAGGAAGACTCTCACAGGCCACCGTTAGCACAAGCTCGCTTGATGATGTGTATATAGCGTGCACCGTCTGCAGAGTTGCAGTAGGTCACGCCGTAGCGCGAAAGATATGTGGGACGAAAACAGACATATCTTTGCACTTTGCTCTTGCAGTAGAAACGTGAAGCAAATGGAAATGTAATACTGTCCACATATATGCAAAGAGTACGAATGAAGTCGTGGTGAGCGTATGTTGAAAACAGAAAATTGCAATAGCAAATCAATGATGATAAAATTTACTGCGCAGTGGTTAAAGTATAAGTTGATGAGATAAAGAAGAAGAAAAAGTTCGTTTATGAAGGACTTTCAGAGTTACTAATGTATAAGAATTCATGCAGTTTTAGATACATTTTCGTTAACGCTTTAAAATATGAAATATAATTAAAATGAAGTACTGAACATAAATGTTGGAACTACATAAATTTTTTTAACATTAGGAATTTCTGACACTACTCTGAACATGACAATAACTTTTACACTAAAATTAGCCACGTATAAAAGTTATCCTAATTACTAGTAAGGAGTATCCTAATTTTTTTCTTTTTAAATTGTAAAAATTAGCAACCTCAACAAAAAGAGCGTCACTGTTTGATTCATTCGCTACTGGGCCAATTCGTGTGTTGGCTATGCAGAGCGTTAATCCCGGGCGCAACAACCCGACTGTGTTAATCACACTCCCCGGGGCGGCGACGCGCTTTCTTCCAGCGCGCGCGAGGCGGGGCGTGCCGCGCCGGCCGCATGGGAGCTTAAAACCCAATTACGCAGGCCACTTTCGCCACACGCCGCGCCGCCTCTAAAAATACACGCGCGCGGCCGAAGAGACGAACGGTCGGGCAGCGAATTCACGATAAAGGTCAGAGCCCGGCCACCGGCGAGGGCGGAAATGTCACAGGTGGGGCGCGTGCCCGACGCGCGGGGAGGGGAGGTTTGCGAGGGGGAACCCCCGGCGGCGTCCGCGGCGCGCGAGCCACTCGCGGCGCCCAACTCTCGATTCCACGCCGCGATACGTGGAGCGCCAACACCCGCGCCGGCAGAGTCAGAGAAGGGGTGGACTGATGTTTCCGGGCACATCAATTACTATAAGGCCATTAGCCCCGTTAATTTATTTTTATCGCAGGAGTTGACGAGTTCTCTCGCGCTGGATGGTGAGACCCTGCCCCGACTTGTACATCGTTTTGGGGGAAATGTGTGACATTGTGATGCCTGTCAGTGTAAGTATGTGTAAGTAATGGGTGAGGATAGGTCAAGAAGAGGAATAAAATATCACGTGAGATTCGTGACCCGTTTGCCAGGGTACTGATCCGGCATTAGCGTGGTGTTCGTCGGAGAGGCAGCTGCCATCCACAACAATTACCTTCCTTACCACGGCTGAACTCAATCCAGCTATCTAACTGATGTTGAAAACCCCGCCACTGTCCAGTCCCAAACGCTAGGACCTCCCCGGTCAGAACTGCAGTGAGTGCAATTGAAGCTATGATCTGCTTCTGCCTCCCACGCTCGCGCTGGCGGGGCGAGAGAAGAGGGCGGAGGACGGGGAACGGACGCCGATGGCCGGTGCACGAGGTCGCATCGACCTGTGACATGGGCGTGGACGATTCACAAAAACGCGGACACTGTATCGCACAAAATGAAAAAAGCGAGGCGCAAGCGATGGCTATCAACCACAGGCGGAGGATGGGGAGTTCATACACGAAACAAAAAGTCTGATGGATTTGAATGAGATTTGGCAGAGCAGGATGATACATGTGTGGGCATGTATTGGTACAACAAAATCGTTTTCTAACACGATTAAATCAACAGAACTGTCATGCGAACTAGTTAACAGGTTCTTTTCCTTTTACCTTTTCCGTCCATTGAGGATATATCAACATGTGAATTGATAGGAAGCCAACTATTGAAGGCATTCCGTTCCTTATCGTAAGTGATGATGTATCGTCTTAACGACTCTGTTAAAGACATATCCATTCATGTAAATTATATTATTTTACTTCAAATTTCGTTTTATGTATGCTCTTTGAAGAGTAACTTTTAATTTCCATAATGTGAACATAAATATACAGGGATTTTTTACTGCACTAACGCCTCGTCTTTTGTTGTACACTACGAAAGAAATTACTGGAATGTACGGGTACAGTACTCCGCAATTAATTTCAGTTTCTTCGGAATTATTGTTCGCAAATGTTACTACTCAATATTTTTATGAAATGAAATAAAGTTTTAAAAACATTTTCTTGACTTTAATATTAATAATAACACAATTATTATCATCATAAAAAAGGACATTCACGAAAAAAAGTAAATTCTTGTAGAAACAACTGAAAACGAAGAACAAACACTTCGCCCAATGGAGAATAATTTAATATAACTTATAACATCTTGGATTTTTATGCATCTTCGATCCGAATAATTTGAAGTGTGGAATGCGCTAAGCGATTACAAAAATTACTATTAACTAAAACCACACGCATTACCCATATTTTAGAGATTCAAAGAAAACGAATTCTCCAGTGGCATGCACCTCCGTTCATCTTGATTGATTGTTTTAGTGATTCCGGGCACATCAACTACCAGGGTCATTAGTTCCGTAAGTGAAGTGCATGCTTTCTGCTCGGGTGATGGCGGTAATCTTTTCCCCACTGTTTCGCGAGATCCAGCGCCGATCGTCCGTCGGCTAGCGGATTTTCGCCAAACCAGAACACATTTCAGAGTAGAAGATATTACCTAAACATACAAATTCATTATACGTAGACTTGTTCAAAGATTCTACACTTTAACAAACGTATCTTTTACGTCGCAATAAATTGTACATGGTATCAAACGATTCGCACATCGAACGACAACACTCACCAATCAACAAGAAGCATGGCGAGAGGCCATGGACAGTAAATCCACTTCTCCCACAACACGCGCATGGGGAGACGCCTCGCGGCGCGGCGCGCGACTTTTTCCCCGGCGCGAAGGCGCGCGCGACCGCGGCCGCGTGTTCGCCGCCGCAGATAAAACGTGCGCTAAAGCGTTTTCCGTTACGGCACCGCGAGGCGCAATTTGCATAAGCAAGCGCGCCAGTCCCCGCCTCGCCCCGCCCACAGGAGGGGGATGGGGGACACAGAGTTACTCGGCGATGAGGGCGTCGATTTATAACACGCCTCCTTGAGTATATACCAACCCCTCACCCCGCGGGTGCTTTCTTGCGAGCACTGCTCCCGCCGCCGTTCCAAGTCGGTGTACATTTACGGCTCGCCCTTAATGCTTCTGAGGAGTTATCTAATTGGCTTTCTTTTGAGGCGCGTCAGTTGGGGAGCTCTTCAAACTTCGATAACCGGCAATGAACTTTAGTTAATGCTCTTGCTTCGAAATTATATTCAGCTCTTTAGAAAAAAAGGTGCAGATTCGCGTACAGATAATCACAATGTTTTCACGCTTGGATAATACAGAGTGCAAGGGACTATACACCGTACGTTTTCATTATCACATATCTGCTGCGACACTCACAGTCTTTTCGACCTAGCATTTTCCACTATCAAGCATATAGAATGAAAGAGAACCCAACATTTCGCTCTTATTTTGTAAGGAATATTTGCAGCATGTCCATTTCAAGAGCTGTCCTTGTCGATGGAGATCTTCCAAAAACTGCATATCAAAACAAATAGCCTGTCAATGACAGATACTATCGGAAAGAAATCATTTTCCAAGTACGAAACAAGACACAAAAAGACAAAAACTAGCGATATCAAAGAACTACTAGAAACAAGCGACAGCGACTGTTAAAAGAATCGATATTGCTTTCTCATTCCTATTCACACCGTTAAGTTCACGAACTTCGCAAAATTGCCTCCATATTTTGCACTTCAATTGCTTGTAACAGAAAATCTACAATTCTGATTGAGAATTTAAAATACAAAACTTAAGATGAAACTAATGCAATTCCATTGGAACAATATGTGTTAGTAGCTAGAACAAAAAACAATTCACAGCAATTATTTTCCGTACAAATATTCTGCTTGAAATTGTCTATTACTTAATGAAAAACGTCATCGAAACAAAATAATCATTTTCTGAAAAATAAGAAATTGACCTAAACGCAACAATTACCACCAAACAAATTCACGGTTCATACTATAATCACTTTCTTTTCTCAGAGATCTGATTCGTTTCTTGATATTAGGTTTACGAAATTCTGGGAGTATATAGAAAAGGGGCGTGGTCCCTAAAAAATGTAACAATAGTTACCGTAAGATATTAGCGCAGGCATTTCTGCAGGACAACTAAACGTAATATGCAACAAATTTACAATAGCCAATTTTATGACCCGCAATTCCCCCCTTCCCGAAGCAACCGTCGCTAGTCGACCACGAGGCCCACTTGCCGAGGGAACGCGCGTCCGCGTGCGGCGCCCGCGCGGCGGGAGGTCCGAGCTTCGATCCCGGGCTGCCGTCACGCGAAAACTCCGTCGGGCGGGCGCGCACGCTGGCTCGTTCGCCGGAGGCCCGAGGCAGGGCGCCGCGACGCCGCCACCGTCGCTGCGGCTGCAGTGTCCCTGACCCGCTGGCGGCAGTGCCGGCGGGCCTGCACACGCCTGCGACAAGCCGACGACCTCGGGGCCAATCAGCGAGCTCCCTTTTCGACACGGCGCGGCGCGGCGGCGGCGTGCGCTCGCCGAGGTGGCGGGGGCGGAGCAGGCGGCGTGCGGGCGGAGGGAGTATCGACCGCCTCACGCGCCGCCGCCGCCGCTCGCGGGGCCTCAGGTGCTGGCGTGCGCCGGCGCCCCGGGCGGGCGGGCGGCCCCCAAGGCTCCCTCGGGCGTCGCCTACTAATGCACTTGTCGGCCGCCCAACGATTTACTTTGCGTGCGCGCCGCGGCTGCCGATGCGGGTCCCACGGCGGTCGCCCGCAGCGCAGGCGCCAACGCGGAAGCGGAAAGAGGCCCTCTCAACTGCGCCAAGACGCCCCACGAGCGCTCACGAACCTCAAAACGCTCTTATTGAGTCGGCACAAGGAAGACGGTGAGGGACACGCGCCAGCTACGGATGATTAATGTTCAGCCAGACTTTTTCGACAAGGTCGATAGCCCATCTATAAATTCCCATCAATTGGCAGTTTTGAAGCTTAATAAGAGAGAGATGCGGTCTTCTATGTGCCAACAGAGTCACTACCATGCTGTGCAAGGGCTTGAAAAGGCTATGGTATTTGATAATGACATTTTCATAATGAAAGAAGTCAATATGTTGAAAATATCAAAATAGACGACTTATTTGGACAAATATTTTAAACAAATATAAATGTATGAAATTTAAGCTCGAACTCAAGACGATGAAGAACAAACCATCTCCAGAAGAATTAGAATGATAAAACTAGATTTCATTCAGAATGCAAAGTATGCTAATACATGTTCCTGCACAAGCAATGGGTTCATAAGTTAATCTTTTGTTGACAGATGCTTATTGAAAGAGGTGTACATCCTCAACAGACACTCTGGGTCCGCCAGTATCAGATGTTACTCCAGAAAACCTCCGTAGCTGAATAATGAGCCTTGCCTTTCACTTCGCCTCCAGGCGCGAGTACGCGTTCTCGGTGCCAACGGCCAAATCCAGCGAATGGCGGTAATCGAGTTACTGCAGTTGCTCCTGAGCTCAAGGTTCCCCGGGCGTCGGACGACCGGAGTTCGATTGCTAATCCAATCCCGAACTCCACGGCCCCGGGGGCGAGAGCCGCATCACGCCCTCGCGCCCGCATTTCCCTGCGCTGCCGCTTCTTTCTCGGGCAATTAGGCAAACAGCGGAAGCCCATTCGCGCCGCTCCCTCGCTACAATGAGAGAGAACTGGGCCCGTGACACGCCATTATTGTTGAAGAAAGGCAAGTGCCACAACTTTTGTAGAGTCTATACGGCTTAAAACAAGATGTTGAATTTGTATTAACGTTCACACAAGTTACAGAGAAATTACGAAAGCAAATTACGCATTAGATATACTAAAATGAGATATCAATACGATTTCCCTTAAGGAACATTTGCGGTATTTAAAGAATTAGAATCCATTTACAGGCGCTGTCAAAGACCTTTTTTTCTTCCGGGATTTTTTTTATATTATACGTTAATCTTTTGAAGAGATTAACTAATTAATGATTAACTACTCTGATGAAAAATTTTCATTTTTTATTCGGTAATAGGGTTCGGTATTATCAACTCGGAAACAACAAACAACAACAAACAACGTGTAACATCAAAAGTGACATTATTCTTCACTACTACACTTCAAACTTACTGATTGCTACACGTGAACGTTTGTATTAAAGTACATAATAATAGGTAAAATAAATTGCCTGTAATACACGAAATACCTGTATATACGAAACGAAAATAACAAAATATGAAAAGCAACACATTGCATTGCAAATCATCCAAAAATTAGAAAGGCAGCAGAGCAATATCCTACGACGAGGAGGAAACCTTTGCGCGAGGCCTTTGACAGGGCGGTGGCCGATTCTTTCCGATTCAACCTACCTCTTCACAGTCTCGCTGCGAGTCCGACGAAAAAGAAAATTCTCGATATTGCACGCAGCAGCCTGCCTTTCGATGAAACGCCTCTGCTCCCCTCGGCCGCGGCTACGAAGGCAATAAGCGGCTTCCCATTAATTGAATCCTTGCCCGCCGCTACCCCGCGTCGCGGTAATCGATAGTGTTTTCCTATGAGCCAGCCGGCTGAAGAAAGTGGCGCAAACGTGACGGGTCGGAGAATCGCTGACGATTACAGCGCACTATCGGACGGCGGACAAGGCTTACGACGCACGTGGCGACAGCTGAGTGGCGTGAACAGATGACGGGTAGGGCAATGCTACGCACCTCGCCATGTCGGATTACGCTGAGCGGATCACAGCGAGTCACCAATGATTTAGAATACGTTATTTCTCTGATAAGACTGTCTGTAGGTGGAAAAAGCAATAAAACACGTATCCGTAATAGGAATACTCATTGCATCTTTATCCAATGGTAATATAAATTTTCAATGACATCGAAACAGTCAGTGCTAATGATGCTTCATGGGTAATTTGAGTAAGTAGTAAATTACGACTAGTACATTGGTCGCAGAATAAGCAATAATTCAAATTTTCATTAGCACGGCACAGCGTAGAAGTGTTATATGAAGGTATGAGGTTTGGTATAGTTCATAACGACATTTACAGCTCTCAGAACACGAACACATGAAATTATTCTCCTATTATATCATGCAGTAACGAAGCACAAGTAGAAGATATGGTAGAGCACGCACCTCAGAAATTACAATGATAATATATGCCGGTGTAGTCCGAGCATTATATTCAGTGACTTAAAAATCACAAATGCAATGATAAAGAGCTTCCAGGACGCCTAAATCTTGACAAACATGGAAACATTTCATTACATTTTCTTTTATAATATATTCCTACGAAATATGACGAGTAAATTACCACTACACATAGACAGAAATATTTTCTTCAACCTGATCGCTTAGAACACAAATGACTATATCATAAAAATAAAAACAGCAGTATTTTGTACATCAATTCGCTCCTTTATCTCGAAACGCCGTACACTAATTACCCAAAGATCCAGCTCACACAATTGTTTCAACGTCACGATAGAGGGAAGGGATACGATACACAATTCGTTCTTCTCTCCAACATTTCCACCGGACGATCAAACAAATCTTCCGGCTTGTGGAGACGTAAAGGAAGGAAACATAGAGTAGCGGCGAGGCGCACTCTGCAGGAGCCCGCCTGCGGGCCACCTCCTCTCCCCCATATAACAGCGCGCCGCGAAAGGGGTCTCAGAGCCGCGTCTTGCAGTAAAATCGATTACCTCCTTCCAGGCCCGACGCGTGGGAATGGGCGCCCTGCTCCCTCCCGTCCCCTCCCCCTCGGCGCACCCTTTCGCTTCGTTCTACTTGCCAGCCGGCACCGCGAGCGCTACACGGCCACCAGTGTACTACTGTGGTACGCCCTACGGCTCACATGCCCCGACCACTCAACCTCTGCGCTGCGCAACGCATCATCGTGTACCGGGCTATAAAGGAAGTTGTACCAGTTCCTTTAACACCTTTAGAGTTCAATACTACCACAACCAAAAAGACGCCCTAGGCACTTTCTGTTTCAGAAACGAAAGACAAAAACACCTATTCTGAGGAAAATTATTACAAAGAATAGCAAATTAAATATACCCTTATAAATGTAGAAAATCGAACATTATTTTTAAACGGAAATCGCTAGTACTAATGTTCTATTAAAAGAATCAACGCCACTTGAATTGTCAACGCACAGAAAATGTATGGATTCACTTAATTGCTTTGCAATAAATTAGAATACTTCGTAACTTATAATCATCTCCCCTCTCAATTAACCATTTAATTACATCGAAGTAGCAAAGCAATGTGAAAAATACAAATCTACGAAAACGCACGAAGGCACGACGGAGATGAAGTCAATCTTAAGATTCAATCATAGAAACCCTTACCTCACAAAAGCTCTGCTTGGGAAAAGTGGGGATTACGTGACAACGAGCGATCCCAATCACTGCCGGGCGGTCCCCGTTCGCAACCCGGAGCGCGCCACATGACCTACAGCTTAACGGCAGCCATCGGGCGCGCGCGAACAGCCCCGCCGTGAGGGATTTCGTTACGACCATGCACGAGCGGCGCCCGTAAAGCCCGCAAAGGTTATCGCGACGCGTGTTCGCAGCGCTCGCTCGGGGGCTTCGGACTGGCCGGCGTCGGAGTTGCAGCTGGAGGGCAAGCGATGCTGAATGGACGATATTCTTTCTTTAACTTCAATGTGGATCGATTAATGAATGTCATAATGAAAGAAATGTGAATATACAAGGAAATGTAACTAGAAATAAGGCCAATTATGATTATCTTGAGTAACTGGTCACAGTTTTCATAATGTACGACGAATGACAGTACTAAAAAATACTCACCATTCTGAACAGAACTTTGAGGGAAAACTTTTCTAAATTACTTTTACTTACTAATCTTTTCTAATGTCCAAATAACCAATCGTTTCCCCATTGGCATTTACTTGGATCATTGAAAGCAAAACTCACCCTGGGTCCTACAAAGTTCGGCAGAGGCAGAGGTTTTGGCCACCCAGATGCCAAGAACCGAAAGCCAGCGACGCACGCGCTAGTAAACAGGGGGAAACTTAAGAGAGCATTTAGGAGCAATATGCGCAAACGGACGTTTTAAAAAATAAAAAGAACTCACTTCAGAAAAGAACTTCATGGAGCCTTCTCAATGAAGGAGAGGAACAGTGAGTGCGCTTAACAGGACGAGTTAAGTAACGACAGCAATTAACGACTGAATTCATCACAATGGAAAAAAATCAACGCCTCTGGATATGGTTCCCGAAAACAAAATTACTCGACTTGAATGTTATTTTTATGGACGGACTAAACTATTACCAGCACGAAAAAAACACAATTGTCTTTGTGGAAGCCATGCAAGAAATACAATTATTTAAAAAAAGTATGTTTTCATAGTCGGCCATCACTATCATCAACAGCTCAAACTGTCGACATCAGTTTTCATCTGTTAATTTTTCTTCTCCTATTCATGCTGTTTGAGAAAACTTAATTATATTGATTCACGATAAAACTCGTTTTTAGACTGATGAAATACGATGTGCTGCCTCGCGTCGGATTACGTCTGGAAGAACGTTGATTACATCTGAAGAGTTTAGGAGGAGACAACGGCGCAATCTGTGTCAATTTTATTTAATGCAATCAACTTTTATGACAAAAAGGTTGGCGTTAACCTTTTCAGCTTTCGTCTCTACAAAATGCAAATTGTCACAGTAGGGAAAATTCCACCCCTTTCCCGACGGCAACAATTAAGGAAATAATTTGTTAAAATAGTAAGACTTTCCAGTCAATTTTTTTGTGAAATTAAAAATTATTTTAAGAATTAACTTCAGGTTTTAAATTATCATAACATAAATAATTAATTATCATACAATAAAACAACCAATAGAAAATAAGACGCAACTTTAGTGAATCATTTAATTTCGTCGAATTTAAATTCCTCTGAGACAAGAAACTGCATTTTCAAACGTTAAAGTGAAAGAAATAAAACAAAGTAACACACACTAGCACTTTACAGCAACACGTCATCTCACAAAAGCAGAAGAAAAGTTTTTATTTAATCTGTAAACGAGAACGCGCTGGAGGCAGTTTCGTAAGATATTGCAAAATTAAAAACCCTTAAATGTGCAAGCAACAGAAACCATTCTCCAAATAAAAAAAAAAGGAATGAGATAGTATTGTCATTTAATTAGTTAAGTAAAGATTCAAACCATAATTCGAGAAATAAAAACTCGAGAATCCCACGTCCATGCAATTCTTCTGAAAGCAAAACCTCCGCGAGCGACCGCAACCTGTCGCCGAGTGCTATCTGGTCAAGGAAAGCGTTCAGGAGCGGCCGGCCTGGCCGGGGGCGCTGGGCGGCCGGGGCCTGGGAACGACGTCGGCTGGGCGCCCCGAGGTGGTCTCGCGGGCGCGCTAAAGCGCTTCGCAACGCGCCGCACCCTCTCGCTACGGACATGCGGCGCACACGCGGAGGGGGAAAGCGCACGGACAGAGATCAGCAAGCAACGGTGGCAAGAGGAAAGGAGGCACGAGCACGGAAAGAAGTCTGGGTAGATTGCTCGCTAGGGTATCGGTCCATTGCCCGACAACCTTGCCTGCAATCAGAGACGAGAGTGCTTTTGAGGTGAAGGAAGGGCAACGCACGAGGGGAAAGAGAGGGGAAATACGGTGAGAAAAGAGCACAAACAGAATCAGTTTACCTATCACGCGAGTTAATATTAATTGTTGGTTAAGCAGGATAGTTTCCTTTACACTGACTCAACAGTACTTTCAACTGTAACGCAGCGCAACACATATATGAAACCTGAATCACCTGCAGTCTCCCGTACTTGTTTACCAGTGGATTGGAATATACGAGTGGATTCATTTTTAAACATCAAAGACATGTATTTCCTTTTGTGTGCGTTCGTCGAGCCATTCCAGGCCACAGCTTCAACTCTGTCATGTACAAAGAAGCGAAGGATGATCGAAAGATCAAACAACTCGACGACAGCGCCTTGTAGCTAGCAGCGAACAAATGCATCCCGTAAGATAATTTCCCAATCCGCCACGCAATACACAGCAGCGAGCTTCGGGCGGCGAGAAAAGGGGGCGATAGGTGTGGAGCGCCACATGGGAGTTACGACGTACGAGAGGCGGCGGCGGCGAGATGCAAGGGCTTCGAAAAGCAGCGGCAGCGGCGCGTTTCTGGCAGCAGGCGCCGCACGCGGCCCGCGGGGTCACGAACTCCTCGCAAGGACCGGTTCGTGGGTCGGCGCGCCGCGTGCGCCCGCCCGCCCCGGCCCGGCCACCCGGCGCGACGCGAAGCTCGTCCCCGCGCGACCCCTTCCCGACGCCCTTCGCCCCCGCGCTGCTCCGCCCCCGCCCCCGGGAGCCGCCCCACCGCCCTCGCCGCGTACGGCGCTCGTACGCAGTTCGCGCGCGAAACCCGTTCAAGCCCGCACCTGGCTCGCGGCCGCCGCCACCACCCGCAAGGCGGTATCTGGGTTGCGGCGGCGAGTGACTCAGCACTCAGGTTGTTGCGAGACGCTCAGCGGACGCAACCACGGTCGACCGACAGCGCAAATGCTACGTCTGGATATTCGAGAGCGGATGTTGCGCCTACGGATCGAATATCGTCCGTGTGCCATATCAAGTAAATAAGGAACCATTTAAAAGTGAGGTCGAGATCGTAAATTAAGAAGAATAAACTATTTTTTTATAAAAATGTTTACATATTCCGTGGTTTGGGAAAAGTAAGACAATTTTAGACTTTTCCCTCCTAGTGATTGCATTTGAGACGCCCCATCTCTACGCGCATGACAATTTAGCGTTCATGATTAGCGTTTAATATCGTAATGTAATTATTCTGTTTTGAGTTTAAATTATCATCATACTTGAACATCCATTTACTGTCGAGCATCCTTATGCTTAACAATTCGCAAGCAAGCTGTGTTCCTTAATACGTGTAAGCAGCCTCGTAGTCGTCATATCTTTTAGGCAAATGCGCGGGGAACGCTCTCCGCCTCCACGGCCGCACGTCATCCCTGACGCATCCCTCCAGGCCGGCGGCCAACGCGGCTCATTTGGATAAGAATTCCCGCGCTGCTTGGAGCATGTCCAACCGCGCTCGTTTTTCTATAGGCGAATTACCCTCTGACCCGCTTCCGTCTGCACAAGAGCCGGGCTTCATTACGCCCTTCCCGGGGCGGGGGTGGCATGGTTTGGAATGGAGTGGAGGAGATGGAAGAGATGGAGGAGGGTTCGCAAGCGCCACGCATGAAGACAGGAAGAGGAAAATGGCAAAGATGAGAAAACGGGTAAAGCCAGGGACATAATGATAAATTATAAATGCCAGACGCTTTATACAGATTATCAGATTTATCGCTCATTGCACGTATAATAATAATGAAATTGCCTTTAACATTAAATAATTAGCATTTATATCATAAAAGAAGATGACAGACCCGAAAATAAATTTGTAAAAAAATTAATGGAAGGGGTAAATGGTTGAATGCGATTGAAAAGATCAACGGGACACAAAAGAAGGCGGAAATGGGCAATTGGGAAGAAATAAAGGACGATGCTTGAGCCTCGAAAAGTCGGAAAAAGCAGAGCAGCCCGGAAGGGGGAAGGAAAAGGGTGAAGTTCAGATAACTGCCTGAACATTACGTCCGCCCTTCTGAGCTTATTCTGGTCAGACAGACGCTCCAAAAGAGCGACTCCGAGCGAATAAGTCGATCTCATCAAAGCAGCGCTCGGAGATGAGCAACTCTCCAGTCCCCGGGAAATTCGTAGGCTCTTCCGGAGCAATGCGATGTCTCTAGTCGCGCAAAGCGTCGCTAATTGAAATGCTGGAGCTGAAGTAAGCACTTGGAATTCGAACGTCGTTGGTGCGCTCCGCACGTTCCTGCAAACCCCTGCTTTCCGGGACTTGCACAAAAATCGAGTCATTGTTCCCTTCTCCGGCAGATTCAGGAAGTTCAAGAGCATTCAGGAAAGACAACAGACCATCCACGCCTATGAGTGAAAATTAACGTCACAAGTCCAGAGAGGAGAGAGACAAGTAAAGAAAGAGAGAGAAAGAGGGAGAGAGAAAGAAAGAGGGAGAGAGAAAGAAAGAGGGAGAGAGAAAGAAAGAGGGAGAGAGAAAGAAAGAGGGAGAGAGAAAGAAAGAGGGAGAGAGAAAGAAAGAGGGAGAGAGAAAGAAAGAGGGAGAGAGAAAGAAAGAGGGAGACAGAAAGAAAGAGGGAGAGAGAAAGAAAGAGAGAGAAAGAAAGAGGGAGAGAGAAAGAAAGAGGGAGAGAGAAAGAAAGAGGGAGAGAGAAAGAAAGAGGGAGAGAGAAAGAAAGAGGGAGAGAGAAAGAAAGAGGGAGAGAGAAAGAAAGAGGGAGAGAGAAAGAAAGAGGGAGAGAGAAAGAAAGAGGGAGAGAGAAAGAGGGTGTAAATATAAACATCAGGAGGGGAGAAGATGGTGGATTTCTAAAATTTCAGTGGATTTCTAAAAATTTCGAAGTGAATTTTCGCATAGTTAAATTGCAATAAAACTGTTAAAATCCGAATTAATAGCACGAGCGGTGAAGAGTATGGACTAAATGAAATAATCATGTTACTTAACAGGCTGTGGTTTAAACTACAAATGCAGCAGTCGCTTAAATATAGACTTATTTCTGAGAATTATTTTCGCGCTGTATTTTTTGAGGACAGAGTTATTGGTTATTATTTCTACTTTGAAGTAAGCATTCGACTCATGTGTAACCAACCTTTAATAATTATGCAAATGCAAAGAACAATTCTTATTGGAAACTGCATAGGAAATTAATTTCTGCATTTGCTTTGCAGACAGCTGCTGTTCCTACTCTTTGGCTTCCGTGCGCCATTACGTTGGTACTGCAGGTGGCAGGTGAAACCCTATTCCTTACCCGCCGACGCCAACTACCTCAAGTGCTATTACCTAGAATAATCACGAGGCCTGGGCCCTCCGTTCCACTCTGCATAACATCACGGCGAGACCAACTCTGCGACAGCGGTATTCATCGGGCGACTGGGTTGGAAAGAGCGGCTGCAACCTTGGTGAGTGACGGCAGTAGAAGCACAAATGATCCTAGCAAGGAACGGCAAGAGCTAAGGGGGGCACAGATGGCCGTAATAATATTGTTTGAAAATAATTGCTTGGCGTAGTTCAACGAGGAGGAGAGTTCGATAGTCGGGGGGGGGCGGTTCTATGGGAGGGGAAGCGTTGTTTGATTGGAGGGGGGGGGGGCGAAGTTCGAATGCAGGGTGCGTGGTTAGAAACAGAAAGCCACAGATTCGATGGGGAGGATGGATGCCACAGTTCGATGGGACCGGCAGCGGCATCCCCTGCCGTGGCCGGTGATGGGGGGGGGGGGGGGGTGTTGAGGAGTGGAAGGCGGCGTGGCGTTGGCTGCGGGCGCCGGCGGATTAGGCTTAGTCGGCGCAGCGGCGATATTGAATTGCCAATCGGCCGCTCATTAGGCGCCTCGTTATCGCGCTGCGTTGCCGCTGCCTCGGTCGCTGCATGGGACTGTGCTGATCCAACCGCCCCGCCTTGTGCCAACAGTTTGCCTGCGCATCATTTTCTCGGCGTCTCAGCTTCGGAACTGAAATATCCATTAATAAAACCTGTCCCCTAAAGATTCAGCAGGTAACCGAAATTAAGCATTTTCTGGAATGGAATAGTCATTTTTTTTCTCTACACATTTTTTGCCTTCTCGCTTCCTGAAGTCCATGATTTCATCTTCCCAAACAAACATTCTCTTTTTACTTTGTTTTATTCTGACTCTTTTTACCTCTGATACTTTGTTTTCATGCTCTCCTCCTGAAACCACTCTTCAATGATTCATTTCAGCTACTCAGGGGATAAATTTACACCAATCGCACTTTGTCAACATTATATAGCTTGTTTCTCCAATAACAAGCGTATAGAAATCGCATCAAAGTACTTGTTCGCTTGCCACTTGTGCACACAGCTCAACGACTCTTTCCTCCCACTGAGAGTTCATCTTATCCAATAAAACTATCGAAATCATATCACCTACTTTGTCTCTGGAAGTATAAAGAATTCTTCTTTATTCAGAATCAATTTAATCTACCATGTATGGTTATCCCAATATAATATACTTTATAGGCGAACTATGCGAATCCTTTTAAAAAGAAAACGCGCAAGGTGTCGTTTTTGTTTTGCCTCTTCGAAAATTAAATTTCAAAATTCTCTACATTTATTGATCGCAATATATTTTAACAACTCTTTAAAAAACAACTTATCTACGACGAAACCAACACGAACTATCCATAGAATTCTGTGCCAAAACGCTTCAAAATAATTACATGTCTTAAAATGAAAAGTAGATTAAACGAAAATAATGTATCTGAAGAATGTTAAGATTATTAAGTGACTTAAATAAATCATTTGAAAATCAAAAATACAAAATTAACAATAAACGTATTTAAAAATAATTAATAGATATTGGGAATTTTTAAATGAAACCATAACAAATTCCCATAAAATTGTAACACATCTGGTACCACGTATCTTGAATCATCCCCTCGACTCGTGGCATTCCAGTATCACAGCATCGTTTCTAATGATCCTATACCATCCCTATGAAATATATTTACGCAAGCTGAGGCGAGACGCAAAACAGATACGAATATGTGTATGCTATGCAAAAAGGAAATGAGATGTGTAAGTAGTAATGGCCACGGACAAGAGCAACTTCATTGCTAGAGCAATTATTCAATTACAGCACTGCGACATTTACCTAGTATCTTCTTACTGCGCCATGACACTCCGCAGTTCCCTCGGGGAATATTTGTCAACGACGTACTCTGGCCCTCAATGCAACGACAAACAAGGACATTACAAAACCAATAAGGCCAAAATCAGAAGATTTTAGGTTCCTAGGAAATCCCAACTGTTTTAATCCGACACAGGTAGGGTAATACTTTCAGACAAATAGCTGTTAAATGCTTATTAGTAAAAAATAAATATTTCATTTTCTTTTCTAGCTCAAGAAAATTGACTACGACAAAAATACGTCCATGAAAATATGAGTATTTTAAAACTACTAGGTAAAAGGCAGCTCCAAAAACGAACGAAACTATTTTGAATGTATTCCATCTTGTGTTTAAGGAAAATCTTGCTTCAAAGAGCGAAAAGACTCGTACAAATGTAAACCAAGAAAAAACTATATTCAAGTAATAACACACAAACATGCTTTATCCGTTATATGTATTTTTGATTAATGACAAAACACTTTATTTTAAATATTCGAATCTCATGAAACGCGCCACGCGCACCAATCCCATTTGGGCTCACCGAGCTGCCTTTGGTGCGACGGATCCGACAGCGCTCGTCCTCGTCATAGTGGTGATCGTTAACGACTTACGACCTGCGGGCCGACTTTAGCCGTCGGACGCCAGGGCTTTGGCGAGGCATTACCCGCCGTATCACCGAAGCGCACCTGCTTCTTAGGGCCCACGGCGCCCGAGAGCAGCAGCGGCGGCCATGGCGGGTCCGTCCGGGCAGCAACGCAGTCCCCAGCGCCGCTGGAGCGGCCGTAACGACTCGCGTTATGTATAAGGAGCATATTCATGAAGTCCACGAGCGAACAACAGCTTGCAATTTAGATGTGGAGCGCGCGCACACACAGCGCCCAATTGCGGATGAAAGAGAATTGTGGAAGCGAAGGATCAGCATAAAAATAGCATCGCTTTATTCAATGCCGGGAAAAGATGTATAAAACAGGATAGTCAATTACAAAATAAACGGTTGAAAACGGAAATATAATGAAAATTAAAATGCAAAACTTCAAACTCGCTAGCATTACATTCTGGAAACAAAGGTTTCAAATGCAATCACGGAAACCCTGCGAATAAAAAACCAAAACGTACGTCCCCTCCGCACGACTTCCACATTTCTTTCCAACGAACGTATTTCTGGAAATATCTCAGTCTGTCCCGGGGGCGCGACGCTACCTAGATCCCTCGGCTCGCATCTAGAACGTGCCGGAGCCCTCGCGGCGCCGACGAGGGCGCAAACAAGCGCCGAAGCCCTTCCATCGAGCGAGTCAACAGCAGGCGGGCGCGCGCAGTTCGCGGATCCTCAGACGAAGGCAGCTGGGAAGACGTCGACGCCGCTGCCTCCGCAGAGGGCGTTGTCGCTTTCGTTTGGAGCTCTGCCCGCCACCTCCACCGCCCCGCCCCCCTTTGCCGGTGCACACGGTCGCTTTGTTCGAGATATCGCACGGCGCCCGCGCGCGTCACCCGCTGGCGGCAGGGTTGGGACGGGGGCGGTGGGCAGGGATAGAGCGGGGGCGGAGTGCGCAGCGGCGATAGCGAGTATGGGCGCCCGGTGCGATGCAGTGCGGCGCTGAGGGCGAAAGGGGGAGAGGTCTAGCTGTGGTAGGAACGGCACGTCGGTAGTGGAGGGCGTGCATGGCAAGAGATACGAAGCGCAAGAACAAGGAGACTGTCCAACACCGTAGAAGAAATGCAAACACGACGGCGAGTAAGAAATGGATTAAGGGAGATCGAATATACAGCTACAGAAATGCGAGTAAATTAAAACGGAAATTGCTAACACGAAATATTGTTTGAGGCCCAACAACTTACTTTCGCATAAGAGGACAGGAAGTATGAACAAAGTGCTATACCGGACAACGAAGGTCATATGCACAACATGAAAATGAGATATTTTGAGGTCGACGGATGCCAGGGCACGCGAGTGGCGAGGTTGGTTATCGCCCGAAGGAGTGGAGAACCTGCAGGACGAAGAAGGTAGAGACGCAGATGAGGTCGGATGGCAAGGCTCAACCAGCAGCGACAGCGAGACTGTAGTGACGCGGAGCGCAAGCGAGAGCGGCCGGCCGGGCGGCCGTCAGCGAGCGGACCCGGCGATAAACCCGTCGCCATGGCAACGCGCCTGTACAAAAGCCCGCCCCGCCTCCCTCCCTCCCTCTTCTGCCACGGATCTCCCGTTCATTGAGGGCATGGGCGCCCGGTCCGATCGGCCGGCCGGATGGACAGGACCCCTCCCCCCCCGCACACCACCCACCGGACTACCGAATGCACGACGAGATCGCAGACGAAGACTTTCGAAAAGTGGACAAAGACACGAAACGTCCCTAAGACTTAACATACACGCACCCTCCCCAAAGAAAGTCATGAAAGAAAACTAAGAAGAAAAGGCAAACACGGAAGTCACAAAAAAGTACAGTCGGAGATAAAAATATTAATTAGGATTAACAAAAATAACAAACATTTAATGAACGTTAGGTATGACAAATTCCTACGTTAATAAATTAGATTTAAACTACAATTAAGTTAGTTTTAGTTAATTATTAAGAGAATTCCTCCATCTCAACAGTTTAAGCCGCAGTGCAACAGTTTATTTGAATACCAATTAGACAAATATATTCCCGTCTCCTCAGGAGGGAAATATTATTTTGAAAGATAATAATAATGTAATGAAGCATTTAATTTAATATTATTTATTATTATAATAATTATTATTAATGTTGTCTTGAACACGTGTTGGTGTTGGTGCTCATTAATCTACAATTCAGAAAAATTAAACAATTGCTATCCAGAACCATTCTGATGAATGCTTAACTAGAACCTTAATAATAGTAATAAAAAGTAAAGCAAAATACTCTCCGATGTTACGGTGATTTTATAGCAACAAAAACTGTCATAAAAACTAAGTTCCTGTGACGAGTCGTTGTGATACGAGAAGAGGGCGTCAGACGCTTTTTTTTAAACGAGAAAACACCTGTGCTGGAGATAATTCACTTATGCGGGTAGCAGAAAAACGCTAGACTATTTCCGTGCGTCGTGTGAGAAGGACACTCTGTTTTACCTTCATATTATCAATTTTAAGAGAAAGAAGGAATAAATCAAGAAAAAATATATTTCTAGAAAATACGAATCTTCCAGGGAACTTAAATCACCGAGAAAAAAATCTCGTCATATAAAATACGTGAACCTTAAGTGCCCCCCTTAATGTTTTCTTGCATTCTCACATGATTTCTTCTGTAAGCAGGTTCCCTTGTATCGAACCTCCTCCTCCCGGATTTCATTTATTTCTCCTACTGAGAAGATATACCATAGAGATTATTAATTACTTTTACAAGAGAAAATGCGATTGATGTACGTCAGAGAAAACGTACTTATTTTAATTTTCCTCTTTCCAAGCACTGCGCAAAATTCCTGCTTTTTTTGTGTACAAGCGAATAGAATTTATTAGAACAGAGTTCATTTAGAACGAAGTTCCTGATTCATTCTTAACCCTAATTTAGCAAAAGTCTTCAAGAAACGCGAGTACAATTATAACGTCAATTCTCCAGATAATGAGAACAATAGCGTCAAAATACAGAATGAGTTTTCACTAAAAATTGAAACTATTTCGTTTTTAGTTCGAACCATTAGAGAACTTTCGAAATCCTTCAGAGGTTTTTTATTATCCAGAAACGCAATATACATTCAACTAATGAAAGATTATCGCACGAGACGGAACTGACAAGTGATTGCCACTTGCATCATGAACACACCGCCAATTATCTCCGTTGTGCTAAGATACTCGCGCAATGTCAGAATTTTCACCTGTTCAAATATAGCCCAAACGTAGAAGCGGTATATTAACACGATATCATTAAAGTTAGAACATTTAACATAAAAGGGGTATGCAATATGCATATTCAAACAACACGAATAACGATTGTTATACAAGTAGTACTCCGTCATTTGATCTATGGAAGGGAGGCGCTGGGTGCTTCTGCGTTCCTCAATAAAACACGAGGAAAGAAGCGTCACGTGTAAAACGCAAAATAAGATTTTCCCACCGATATTACGTTCAGTTCCAATGGCACTGCAGCACAATAATTTGTTCTATCAAACCTCAAATAACAAAAACTGAAAATGCTAGTTGTGCATTGCAATACGAAACAGACTCGAGCAAGTATATAAAGTTCAACTAATTGCTTCCGAGTATATCAAACAAGGTTCGAAAATCTTCCCAATCTCATCTTCAAAAATGATCGGTAAATAATGAATGGATATGATCACGGCATGGTCAAGCTCTGAAACTTCAGTAAAGAGCAATAAATAGAAATACAAACTGACTCAAAAAGTCGACAAAGAACACCTGCTCATCATATCTCCTAAAGTATTGTTTGCGTTTTTCATACACTTTTGATAAATATTTCAGAACTAGTCTCCGGAATTTGTTTATTTTGATTAGATTGTGGAACGTTCATAATGCACAACCCGAAAAACTATGTCTCAAAAATATACAATGCTGCAAAATGTTTAAAATTAATACACTTCTTGAATATATCCGCGTACACCCAATTAAAACCAAGTGCTATATATACGAGTACCATCATTTTACCATAAAAATCAATAAAATGTGAGCGTATACGTAAACTACAACAGAATAGTACAAACCCTTCGTCAAATTGGACTTACTAGACATATTATTGATATTATTATGGAATTTGAGATATTTTGAATAAAGCGAGATGAACAGATTTTGAGCATAAGCGATTTTTTTCTCAGAAATGTAATTAACATAATCTATTACCTAAAATTGTACGTGTGCATTATAAAAGCAGCCTAATAAATTATTAAATTATGTTCCTCATTCAGAAACAGTTACTGAGCAGCCGCCTATTGTAAAAAAGTGTGTACCATGAACTCTTTTGAAAGGAACTCTGCGCGTCCCACTTGAGAGGACGTCCCTCCCACGGGAGATTCCGGTGTTGATTCCACACCTAGGAGCGAGCAAGCCAGACGCTCCGGCCAAAGCACGGCGGCGCTCGAGGGCCCCCTGGCCTCCGCCTGAGCGGCTGTGACGCCCTCCGCGCCCTGCCGTCTGGAATCTCTCCGGCGACACGGCACCTCCTCCTACGTCGTTCGTCACTAATCACCCTCCGATCTCTCTTTCAGTCACTTCCCAGTGGTCGTGGACAATAGATACACGACAAACGTAAAATACACTGATTACGTTCTTTGGTTAAAGAATATGTACGCATTACAGGATATTTAAAAGAAACAAGTGCTGTACAGCGCTTCTCACTTCGTAATTAATGTTGAATTTGTACACGGAATACTAAATTTGGTTTACTAAAATAATGCAAGTTTGCTACTCTCCTGGAAGCATTATCTAATAATTACTATTAGGAACCACCTGCCTGTGGAATACGATGCAAGTTCCGTATTTCCAAGACATCGGATCGCTTTCAATCCAACAGAATGGGTATTTGTAGTAATGATAAACGAGGGAGATGTCCATAAATCCTCTATTATTCTCTGCCAAATTCATTTGCCAATTTTATAGATCGTAAATTTAAAATGATCTGTGAAAGCGAAAAAACAAATCACATTCCCCTAAGGCAATACGCCAAATTAATTCCAAACAAAAATACATTCGAAAGTGAAATGTTGGTTACGAAGGAAGAGGATACTGGCTACGAAAGAAGAGTATACAAGTTCAATGATTAAACAATTAATTTTGAAACTTGAACAAGAAATGAGTCCGTAAAATTAAAGGAAAATTGTAAGAACTAAAAAAATTAAAATACAAATAATTTTGAAATTGAAAAATCTTAAATCTGCCAACAACCTTCAAAGTCCGAAAGTAGGCAAATATCGGAAGATATACAAATAAAAGAAAGCTATGAAGAGTAACAATGATAACTCAACGAATACAGCGAAAAATGTGGAAAGCAGGCAAGAGTACCTAAAATAAAACTGGCAGCTTATCTTCATATGAAAAAAAAAGTCCAGGTTGCAGAACGAAAAATTACTACCAAATGTAATCTAGAGTTGATAACAAAATAAGTGGATGACAAATACTGAATATTTACTGAAATACACATAATATGCATGCAACAATGAAATAAAGTTACGTAAGCAGAAAATTTTTGCAAAAAAGTAAAGTAAATAAAAACAAAAAGTTTGTATCATGCTGGTTAAAAATCATGAACCACCCATTGTTTAAAAAAACACTAAGAGACTAATGGATACAGAAAAAAAATTGTGAATTGAATGCACGTAGAAGATGAAAAACACCTTTGAAAATAAAATATTATACGGAGTCATTCAAGTAAATTTATTGTATTGAGTCAAAAACACCCTTCCCAACAGAACTTCCATATTCCAATACTCTTGTACATGCATCATTGACATATGCAAAAAAGACATCAGACGAACCGCTAAACTGATGCCATTAATCTCGTACACCCCCATTCAATCCAACCTAAAATTGCATGGAAAATGCCAACAGGAAATTCGATTGTTCTATCGATCATTAAAAAGGAGCAAATCACGCGAACATCACATTTTAAGCCAATCTCTGGCAATCATTAATGGAGTCGTGTTAAAACTGCAAGAGAGTCATGTTTATTACATGGTATCACATTATACAAAGTAAATAAAAATCAAAAAAATAAAGAAAAATTGTCAATTCTATCATAGCAAAAGTTCAAATAACCTTCGCAAAACCTGTATGATTGAATAAGCAAAGAAAATATTTAAAAAAAAAACATTTATTTAAAAATTACTTCGGAATCTTCTAAGTTGATTCATGGCACTTAAAAACAAACCATTTGGATTCCAAATACGTAAATGAGATACATTTATCCTCCAATGTCTTTGGGTCACGAAACTACTTATCAGTTCTGGCAATTTAGAAATTCCCAGAGATGTAAAAAATATCTGATATATCACTTCAGAGAGTCACTAAAATATTTAAAACATATTAATACTCTGGCAGACAACTACAGTTAAAACATACTACTCGTTTAAAACAATAATATTTCGGCTTAATCTCCCACTGTTCTTGTGAGCGGAGGTAAACAATATAAAACACATGTAACACACATTTCAAAAATTTAAATGTAAATTTAAATTCGCAACCCCGTATTTTTAGAATTTTTTTTCAATTTTAAAGAAACGAAACAATGTGTTTCGAACATCTCTAAGGAATACCTCAAGAATAGAGAGCAATGAAAGAATTTGAAAAGACGGCATTATCCTCATCTCACTTGGAGCATCAGCTGGGGAAACGCAACATCGCCGAGAGCCGGCCAGCCCTCGACCCGCGCGCGGCGGGCACCCAGAGCCCGCGGGCGAGCGGGCGGGTGGCCGGAGGGAGGGTGGCGGGCGGCGGGCGGCGGGCGGCGAGCACTGCGGAACGCCGCTCGCGCCGCAGTGAACGCCAGCACAGAAGTGAAAGGCGGACAGCTGTCCGGGCTGGCCGCTGCGCCTGGGACGCGAATGAACGCGGAAAAACGCCAGGCGTATCAGTGACATAAAAGATGCAACGCTAAATTCCTCAGTTGGAGAGGAACCTCACGGCAAGACAAAGGCAGAAGCACGGCACGCGGGGTAAATACAAAGCTTGAAATGAGTACAGACGTCCCTCGAGCTCGTTCGAGCGAATGCTTGCCATCCCGCACAATGCACACCTGCTACAAAGGCTTTGCATATTAGAGCATGCACAAGACAAATAAAGCACAACAACGCTTGCAAAACACCAACACTCTCAAAAGACTGTAAACGATCTTTTCAAAAATGAAAGTGTAAATAAAAAGACCAAATATTAAAAAAAGTATACAAAAGCAAAAGAGAATGTTCATGAGGAAAGCGAGATACAGCAAGAATCAATAAAAGTGGTCAATTCCAAAAGGACACAGGAAAATATACAGACCATATTCCGTGAAATTCTTGATACAACGATACGGATCAAAATCATCACAATTATTTCACAGAAACGATTCGATCGAACCCAAAGGGTTCCCGTAAACACACATCGCCACCACAAACACTTCGCGTTGTGATGACATCACAAAATATTGATAATCTGCCACACAAAGCACAGCAGAAACTCGACCGCAACCGCTGCTCAACAGGAGCACTACGAGGGCCGATGCCCACGCATCCTTCAGGTCGGGGGCGTCTTCCAGGGAAGCATGATAGCTACCTGCAGCAGAGCCAGCTGCGGCGGGAGCGACTCCCGCGCCGGCGGCGGGGGCGGCGGCGGCGGGCACAGGCACGTCGTCGGGCGGGGGCGGCGAGGGCGACAGCGAGCGCTCGGGCGAGGGCGGGCCACTGGCGGAGGGCGTGCGCCCGCCCACCGACACGGAGGAGGTGGCGGCGTGACGGCGCAGCGTTTCGCGGCACAGCTGGGAGAACATGGCGGCAGCGACGGCGGCGCGCGGGGTAGCAGCGGCTGCGGCGGCGTCGACCACGGCTGCTGCAGCGGCGGGAGGGCAAGATGCCCCATGGCGGCCGCGCACCGCACTGAACGCCGAGCGGGCTTGGCCGCCGAGCGAGCGCGCCGCGCCGTGCGGCTCGCCTCCCCCTTCTCCCCGCCCCGCTCCGCCGCCGCCACCACCACCTCCGCCCAGCTGGCTCGCTGCGCCGCCGCCCCGCGCTCATCGATCGACGCGGCGGCGGCGGCACCGTCGCTGCCGCCGCGGGCACGCGCCCGCCCGCACACGCTCTCGTCTACCAGCGCCGCGCCGCTGCGTGGCCCCCGAAGCCCACGCACCAGCCACGCAAACCACGGTGGGTCCCTGGCGGCGGACCCGGACAAACAAGGAAGCTATCCAAAGGAGGCGGAGATCAACACTGCTCTCATGCTTTCAGAAGAGGGTTAGATATCAGAACTTGAAACATTGTACGAATGATTGTAAACAGTTTCTATTAGTATACTGTTTATATGTAATGTTAATTTATTAATCAATGTAACCATGAAAAACAATTGTTCGGATCGCAGATCTCGTAGGCAAACGAATGTGTCCAACGCGTACATTTATATATTTATAGACCAAACTGTCGGGAAAACTTGTGCGTTAAATTGCAAGTTATTTAAAAATTACATTTTTTTTTTCAAATATCTACATTGACTCCTCGTAAATTCATGTTTCATCTTATGTATATGAAAACAAGTGTAATAAATGTGTAGCTTCGAGAATACAAGTGTGGTATATAAATGATCCACAATTCAGAAAGTAAGTGATCATTTCACTTCCAGAAATCAGAACGATTTTCAAATTAGAGTTTGCAATCGTTTAAATTTGTTATCAAACTGCAACAAATAATGTTATTTCACTTTCACGAAAAAGCAACTCATTTCCAAATTGCCTACATTATATAGTCGCAGCTGGATTCGTGGTGCATGTCGATACAACTGCAAATATTGAAAAATACGAAGGACATGAATCATTAAAGAATAGAGTTACAAGAGAAACTTGAGCAACGACAAACAAATGAAACAAAGTTCACGCAAGAACACCGAGTAAACCGTGAAATTAATGAGGACAAAGCCAACGCGTCCGGATGACTGCCGAACAAGAGCGACTTCCACTCTACATAACATGGGATGCAGTCACTACGGAAGAGCGAGTAGGCGCTCTATCGTGCACAAGCATGACTAGGAGAACCATGCTGGTCTGCGATGAACGATTAGCACGCCAAGTCCAACTCCCAAATGAAATGGGGCGAATGCGTCGAAGACGGAACTGAAACACGAAACGTGGAACAAAGGTTACCCGAAATACCCGTGCGCGTAGAAGTCCTGAGAGAGGACAGGAGCATGAACAAAGTGAACGTGAAAGAGTAGAACCAATAGTGAAACCAAACAACCGAAAATAAAAACATTTTAGAAGCAATCTAAAGCAACAGGGAGAAACAGTGTCAAAAAATGAAGTAAATATAAGTTCTCTTAAAACTAAAAATTAGAAAAATTGCATAAAATAAAGACCAAAAATGTAAAACATCCAAATCTGGAGAAAAAATAAATGACTGGACGTGTGAAAATCAAGTTGGAACCCTACACAAAAGCAGTGACGTCCAAAGCGAGATTAAACAGCCTCAAACACCCAACATCCCAGAGAACACGATCATTCAAAGTAGAACGACAGGTCCGGCCAGAAGAGGGCAACGAAAAGTCGAGTGGCAGATCGGAGAAAGCCAACGCCAGCCAGAGCAAGGTACAGGTCAGGCCAGAGTTTGGCCAGGCCAGAGTTTGGTAGGCAACACGCGCGCGCGCGGAGCGAAACAGCCGCAGGCCGCGCAGGGGAGAGGAAGGGAGCGGGCAGGCGGAGTGCGAAAGACCCTCGGTGCCACGTACCCGCCCCGCCACTCCTCGCCTCTCCTTCCACTGGCTCTCCCTCGGGAGCGGGCGCTGCCTCTTGCCAACCCCTGCGGGCGGCCCGACGCGGCACGAGGCCCCGAGACGCCGCTGCTCTCGTTGCCCTGCCCCGCCGGGCCCCGTCCCGCCGCACCCGCCGCTTTTCCGGCCCGACGCGCGCGCGTCCGCGCCGCCGCGCCGCCGCCCCGCCTCGCCTCACCCCGCCGGGGCGCGCATATCAAGAGCATTCGCGAGCCCACGCCTCGACGCCACCGCCGCCCGCCGCGCCGGCAGCGGCAACGCCTGGACGGAAGAGGGCGGAGCTGCACTGGCCCAGAAGAACAATACGCTCACGTCGTTTATCATCTACACGTAACCACATGCATGACTAAGGAGAATTGATGAGACTGTTCTGGAAAGAAAGGAATTCTATTTTTGGAATAACTAATCATTTGTATGAAACTCTACGTGTCTTAGAAATTAAAATGTGTACCTATACTTTGGTTGATATATACTCGCAAATTTATAAATATATTTCATTTTGACTTCTAACTAATCAACCGCTGTTGGTTTTCAGCGTTACTAAACGTGTTTAATGATGTTTGAAATTATTAACGATGTGAGAAGTTTTAAGGTGCCTCAGAAATTCTACATTAGTCCATTTCAATGTTTCGACCCTTTTACAGGGACCCCAAATTGCCATCATTTCAGTCATTGTTCCATTTCCCAACGACGCCCTTTTCATACCGCCCTCCCCCGTGAAAATAAAATAATGCATTGAAAATGACAACTGACATATTAAGCTCATTTTCTCCAATATGCAAAAAAATACCCACTTCAAAGGCAGGAATTTTTTATTTAAGCGAGTCAATTATTAATTTTCTGAAATGCTATTGAAATATAAATACAATAAATATATCACTACCATTTAAACCTGAAGTTAATACTATATTGCCAGCGTACCAATGTATATTCCAATGTAATATCGTCCAGGTGATAAGTAAATAAAAAATGCATCTATTTACATCATTAGGCAAATTAATAATTGTTTGATAACTGATATTCATCAAAATTAAGATAATTCGGTAATGTCACTTGACCTCCCTGTCATACGACAACACTGTTCGATAATAAGTCCACCACTCCCTAATAATATTTCATTTCAACCGTATCTAATTCCACTCCACAAATTTTTCCTTATGCGTCATTTCTCAAAAAACTAGAATGATTTCTGTTTAAATTTCTTAATTTAACTGAACCGGGTTCAATACTCTTCTCGGATTCCCACATTCTGTTGGAAGGTTGTCAATCAACACATCATACAGGAAAAACTAAAAATTGACACACAAATAACAATGGAAATTATAATGTCTATCTAAAAATTCTTTAATTCGTTTTACTTGTAATAATATCATGAATTTGTTTTTTAAACGATTCGTTAAATGAAAAATATCCTTGGTATTGGAATTATAGCGATAAAACTGGACACATGAAATATATTCTCAGATTTGGAAACTCTTGTGAATTTTGCATGTTTTCAGTGTCAATGATTTTACACTTCCCAAGTAGCACTAGACAGTTAACAGCGGATCCCCTCTGGACTGCCAAGTCATCGGCTTCGCCGCCCCATCCGCACATTAGAGCATCCGTCATCGGAGACACGTGCGGTGGGGCGCGTCTCAGCAGCAAGGGCAGCGGCCATCCGGGGCGCAACACCGCGGCGCGGCGGCCGGGGCGCGCGAGCATCGATCCCGCACCCTCGGGTGCGGCCCGTGACAGATGCCCCGCGCGCGGGATTTATAGGGCCCCTGATTGCCGCGGGATGCGCCGTCATAACGAGCAACGCGGCCGCAGCCGCCTGCGTGCGGTGCGGCGCAGCGGACGGCTCGCCCACGCGTCAGCTCGTCGCCGATCACGTCTGCCCGTGCCTCTCCAGCCTCAAGGGGCTTGCCGGAGGATTGTGTTCAGCCCTACTTCCCACCTCTAGGTATAAATAATGTTTGATCACCAGTCACACGATATGTCCAACTCCCAGTAAACATAATTTCGAAATGGTTTAATTAGTCATTTTAGTTTGCTTTTAAATGAGTTTGTTGATTTTCTTTTTAATCTTAGATGAAGTCTAAGTTTCTTCTTTAGAATCCATCTTTTAGCCCAGATTCAATCTAAGAAAATTCAACGACTTTTTCACAAAAGCAATACATCCATCCTTGACGACTCGTTTATTACAAATAACTATGTATATTCATTGTAAACTAATCAGAATATAACTTACTGAAGTAATCAATCATCATTTTGTTAGATAGAATACTACGTTTAGCGAGTATTGAAACTGAATGAAAACCCATCTTAAAGTAGAATTACGATAAATATGTATTCTTAATTAAAATTTCTTGAACTTATTTTACTTACATCGTTCAATTTTTGCAATTCTTTCTCGAATACGAGTACTAAGGGTGGAAGACAAAGTAAAAAATCCTAGCTCCAGCAGCTGACAGCCATGAACAATGCAGCAGCTAGTTCGTCACTGAATATATATCCTCCAATACCCGATAAATGTTAACTGCAAAACTTAGCCCGCAGCTTATCTACACAGTAAAATACTCCTAAGTAACAAATAGAAACATTAACAATTTTCGTGACTTCTCCCGTTACCATTTTTGACTCTTCATTAAAACTGATTTTCTCACCTATTACACACGCAAACAGAACGGCGGTTGCATATAGGCAACCGCACAGAGAGCATACACAGCACGAATGCAGTATGATGGACGTATGGTTTGTCAAAAGCAACACTCAGGTATGGCCGCGCGGTGACTGATCATCGGGGACATAACAACGGACATCTGTTTCGCCAGCAATCTGACATCTGCCTCTTTCAGTTTCCTCCAAACATCGTAACACAGCGCTTTGCGGGAGAATTTATCCCATGCCATTCTAACGAATTTGCAGCGGTGAACAAAAGCATACCGGGTTGTGAGCACGAGAAGCACAAAGAGCGGCATATTTGAGCAATTTCGTCTCGCCAAACAATCGAATGTGATTTCGCAGCCAGGTTTGTATTACGCCGGATTTGCCCAGCTGTGAAATTTCCCGTTTTCTATTTCCATTCGAGCTAAGTATTGTGCAAACTTTATTGGGAATGTTTGCACCTGAGAAAAGGAACGAGCCGAAACAATTCACATTTACTGAACAGTTTCAAATTAACTCCAATAATACAACTGTTTGTGCTTTATTTATTACTTTCATGCTAATAACCATGCAGTTCATGAAAAATTCATGCAGGATCACGCATTTCAAGAAGCATTATTTTGTATCAGATAAGGTTTTATATGCATCAGTTCTATCATATTTCTCTTTTCATATAATCCTCCTGTCTAGTATAAATGTGTAGAAACAGTAAATGTAAACACGACCATTAAAGCGCCATACAGATTGTGACAAAGCGCAATACAGATTGTGACAAAACGCAATAGACAATGATGACCATTAAAGGCGATATTCTAAAAAGGTGTTATAATTCATTAGAAACTAATAGTTTCTTATTCGATTCATAAAAAACATATTAGTCCCACAAAAAAACTAAAATTTTCATCCACAATTTATTCGAAATTCCTGACAAGAGAAAAGAAAAAATTCTGAAAACAGAATTATGTTTACATCATACACTTTAATAGAATAATTGACATTAAGTAATTATAGACGACACGCTACAATCTAAGAATTGAAAACAAATAAACAAGGCACAACTGACATTATTCAGTACGCTTTTAGTTTCCATTAAGAAACACTCGAAACTCTAGAATAAAGAAAACACTATCACAAACATATTGAAGCCGATCCGGATGGTTCGGTCCGAGATCGTTAAGGCAGTAGTGCCGTAGCGATCTCGGACAGAAGGATTGCGGGTTCGTGTCCCGTCTCTCGCGAATGGTTGTATTTGTGTTCATCCTTTCACCCCTATTATCACCTTATCATGCCATCCTCATAGTTACCATACCGTTAAAGGCAATAGTGGTCCCTAATGACCTTAACAAACAAATAAAATCGCCTAACAAAAAAACGCACATTAAAAATTCACACAGGTGAGCGATATACATTTAAAAATCTCGCACCTCGTGTTCCTCTAGAAAAGAGTTTCTCACAAAATACTTCTGCACTAGGATAATGATATAGAAATAAACTTATTTGGTAATGCCATTTGGTAAACAACAGAAACTTTGCTATATTAGTTCAAGAGTGTTCTACATTAAGACAAGAGGATTCGCTCAGCAGAATAAAGTCACATGATGAATATGGATTTAAACAGAAAAAATATAGGCATTTAACAGAAAAAGCAGTTGCTTAATACGATTGCACATTAATGATCAACCAATTATGAAACAGAATGTTTGTTACATTGTCAGAGCAATTAGTATAGCATAATGTAATGATAAATTCCATAATGGAAATATATAGGTTTGTTCAAATACGAAAGTACCAATGAGTATGCGAATGTGTACAGAAGAAGAGACGAGCTATGACGGGAAGTCTCCAGCCAATGCCCTCCGGGCGTAACCCTCGGAGGCGGTGGTAATCGGTAAGGGCTACAGGAAGCAAGAAAAAAAAAAAAAAAAAAAAAAAAAAAAAAAAAAAAAAAAAAAAAAAAAAAAAAAAAAAAAAAAAACAGCGTTTCTCTTTCTTCTGGGAGGCAGTTGTATTGAGGCACTCTGGCTGTTTACAGTTGCGAGGCGCGTGGCCGGAGGGGGGGGGGGAGGAGAGGAGGGGAGAGCAGTCTTGGCCGGCGGACGAATAAAGAATCCCCGCGGAGGCGTCGCGTTAATGCGATTTATCGCGGCCATTCGCCTCGTTAGCAGGGCGATTCATCTGTGCAGCTGCGTCGCAGCGGAGGCCCTTGGGGACGTCTCGAACGCCAGATCCATTCCGATGAATTCCACGTACGCAAACAGTGAACCCCGCACCCGCATAGACGCGAGAGCTCCCATGCGAATAAAACAGAAATATTTACCTCTCAACTGTTGGTTTTTGTGAAGATTCGTTTAAATAACGATGTTTCCGTAAAATAGAACTGTTTTACTTGAAAATATTTAGTGAAAGTGTTATAAATACTATTCTTGAAAAAGTGTATTTTCTGTGAAAATAATCATATATTTTCCTTTCAGAATATACGACAAAAGACATTTGAAACAATAGAGATAATGGATAACAAGTAATACGAACGAATAAATCATGTGTCACAAGAAACCGTGCTCTAGAAGAACATTGAAAGTCACGTTTAATATTATCATAAGAAATAAATACATTGTTCTAAATGAATGTAAAAGCGACACATTCTGATCACACGTACACAAATAAAATCTCTGCCAAAAATTACATGTACAAATATTTTTAATCATCAGAATGAAAGAATATGAAAGGAAATACGCCCACAATGTAAACGGAACACGTTCATCTGGAAATCCTTTCTACCTCCTATTTAATTATAAACTGCCACCAACAATTTGGGGAAAAATCGAGTCGTATGACCGGAACAAGATGAATAACAACTTAGAACGAAGCGAGAAAGCAGTATCTGGAGAGTACGCACGCGAAAGCTGTCGCTGCCACGCCTCGCACGTCACGGGCCAACGAGTAATTAATTACGAGAGATGGAAACGGCACACCGCTCCGTAGATGCTCCTCGACCCTGCCTCCTCCCGTTCTCTGGGAGTTACTGCCTCCGCTCGTCCCTGACGCTCGCTCCCGCCGTCATTCAAAGCCAGCTCCAACGTCAGCAACTACCCCACCTCGCTTCACCCTCTCTAGCAATCAGCTACGCGCAGCGAAACTGCCCGCATGGCTGAAGAAATCAGCGGGCGCGACATCGGAGGAAACGAACGAGTGGATTGTATTTTTAAAAAGAAATCACGAAGAGTATCTCGTACAGAAGCAAGCGACGAAAATGTAAACAAGTTAGTAACCAAATGCTTGTAACGAAATGGTAATAACAAGAATGTACGACCAGCATGATCCTAAAACAATGAGAGTCACTGACGATAGTGCGAACTGGCATTAGGCAGCCGACAACCAGAGAAGCAGAGATGCAAAGGTGCACTGCCCACCGCAGGCACCGTGCGCAGCCAGTGCTTGACAGCTGCTTGGCGCTGAAGCGGCCCCGTCAGCCGCACGCGACCTTCTACCCCTTGCCGTTCCCCCACCCTCGCTCCCTGACGCGCGCGCACATCCTCGGCCGCGGCCGTGGCCGCGCGCGCCCCTTGCTGACAGACCGTAATGAACCCCTTCGACGCCGCTTCATCTCCCTGGAACCCGGATCAGCTGCGTACACGCGCCCGCGCTCTCGCCTCGCTCCCTGGAGAGTCGAGGGCGAGACCTCTACCACGCGCCCGGCGCACGCAAATCCCTCGCCATAAGTGCGAATTACGCACGTGTGGGACCCGACGGCCCGGAACGCACTGAGACGCACTTTAGAAATAAGCACGCGCCTAACGGCTTAAACCTTTTGACCACGAAGAGCACGTATTATTCCGTAAAGCTTACGGATTCGCTACACTGCATTAAATTCGTAAGAAAAGCCTAACATTATACAATTCAACAATATTTTGTCAATGATAGAAATTTTAAACTTGTAATTACTGAGGAACACTACAACAATAATGTGTGAACAATGTCATTATGCGCAGCTAACGAAAATTTAGTTTAATACGGCTTCTAGCAGATTCCTTTAAAATTTTAATTAGAATAGTTTTCAAGATGTTACCAGAAAATAATGGCGTTAATGTTCCAAGATCTTTCCACATATTCGCATTGACTAATTGTCTTCGATAATCGTCTTGAAATTATCTTTATTACAATTAACTTACAAACATCGAACGAGATTCGGGCCCGAAGTAAAACAATGAAAAAACTCCTTTTGCAATCACTTCTTAACATCTCAATAACCTTACAACCATTATCTACTATCGCCGCTCTCAACCGCTGTTCTGCACCGCGGTCACATCTCGCGCAGTCATAACTCGCGAAGCCCGTACGTCATCATAAGTCCTTATCGTGGCCCCCTAACGCGCGAACAAATCAAAAGCGCGCTATTAAAGCTGTGCATCAAACGAGGGCGCGCTCGGCGGCACGCACGGAAGGCTAGGGCGGATATTTTCATGGGCGCCTCTCGATCATGCGCGACGCGCGCCGCTCGGCTCCCCAGCCATTTTTACGCGCGACCTCCGCCGCTCCCGCCCTCAACCGTCCGACGACACCGCCGCGCCCGCCCGCGCCAACGACCGCTCCACCTTCCTCCTCCGTTCGCGGGAGGTGATGGATTGGTGGTGCAGTCGTTCGCTCGCGGTGAACGATTATGGGGCGCGGTTAGAGCCCTCCGGTTACGCCGACCTCTGCCGCCACCGCCGTCGCTGGGGCGACCCGCCGCGCTGCACAACAGAATCCATAAGCGGCAGAATTCCGCGACCGCGGGATATGGTTAGCGATCGATCTTGCGGCTCGAGGTTTTAGATGTGGTCGTATCGAAGAAGCTAGGGGGATTTTGTTTTACAGCAAGTTACGGGAAGTCCGAAATGAAAGCTGCTGAAATCTTGCCCGCCGATCACTGGTGTACGGCGGGTTGCCACTTTTCACACAAATCAGGCGTTTCATCGATCCATTATCCGGTAGCTAACTGAGTTTAACAATTTGTGGACGCATATTGTGTTTAAAAATCTGACAAACAAAACATGAATAGTGTTATAATTAGAAATCCAGATAGAGACACCTAAACCAATATATGGTCATTACAATAAGTAATAAATAACCATTGTAGTTTCGATTGTAAGACTATTCCTACTATTAGCGACTTTATCCAATTACATTAACAAGTATCCCTGTATACATGTTATTACTGGAAATAAATCCAAAGGAAGTGCTATAAATCATAAAATTTCCAAAAGTAAAATTAATTATCACACTTGACGCACGGTTTAGAAGTACAAAGACACAGTGTTCCCATATATGCATTGATGTACGAAAACACATTAGGCGGGGTAATGTTAGATTCAAAATGCGTACTATTAATTTCACGCAACGCAACCAAGCACGTCAATGTCTTTTACTCATTAAAATGCTATATGTGTATCGCAGACATCCTTCTTCCATTTTATTCGTCTTTTACGCGCATTATTATGAGATATAAACTGCTCCATGCATTGACAATGAAGACGAAAGTCTCACAGGTGAGAGACGTGTCTGCAGGACAGCAGGTGGCCTATTCTTCGCTGTGTGACGCAGCGTCGCTACAAAAACGACGCTTTTCCCCGCGTTCAAATCCCCCTTTTATGCTGCGCACCAAAAGCATGGTGAGAGAGAGGCGAGATACGGAGTGGCTGCAGCAGCTCTGTAACAAGCTCGTGAAACAATCCGACCGCATGCGACGCCGACAAACGAATCCCGCTAACCGCAGACGGGCCGCCCGCAATTTCAGGCGCTTTGGAGAGGCGCGCGGAGCCTCGCCACCACTCGGCCAGATGAACGAATCTCTCCGCGTCTTTCATCCACTTTGCGGAAATGCCAGGTGCCCTCCCCGGCTTAAGTCTCAACAGCTCTCGACAGCTCAGCCACCTCCCCTCTCCCCCCCTCCTTGGCCTTGGCGCTTGCTGCCTCCGAGCCCACGATCGGCGACATCTTTACCTTTTTGTTCTTCCAATGGCGAAATGGCGAAACACTGCTTCACAAATGTTCCTCCTCTTCCTCTATTGCTTACGGTCCTTTTACGAGTACTTTTTGTCACATCAGACTTCGCAATCAAACTAACATATTCGACGATCCCTTTTTTCCCCACAATATTTAATAAATGTCCTTTATATTTGTCAGGACAGAAAATTATTTCAATTCAATATTGATGTTCAATGGGTACACTTGAAACGATAGAACGGGCAAAGTTTGTGAAGATGATCAAACCGTTCACCACAAAAACAGAAGCTAGTAAAAGAAATATTGAAAAACACACGTGCAATCGCATAATGACACTACAGCCTCTTCTCTCCAGAAGTCTTCCGTACAACTAGGCACTTTTGTTAATTAATTTTCCGACTGATACATATCGACCTCTAACTTATCGTTCAATTTCCCACCAGATGCAACCATCTACCATTCGTTTCGCTCCTCGTCTACAGAACGTTACACTCTTGCTTACATTGAAGGGTTGCAGATGAGTATGAGATAATGATTTACAATGAAACGTGGTTCATTCCTTGGTTTTCCGAGTGTCCATTCTACCAGATATCTACGTAACCCTCTAAGCACGTCCGTCACCCCAGTAGGGAGACGCTCTCCATGCACCCTGGGGTTTCAGGATTCCGCGCGCGAAGGCCGCTGCGAAGACTCCTGTCGAGAGCTGCCGAGCGGCCGCAGAAACCGTCATTTTCGAGCTCGCGGCAATCTCCAGGGCCTCCGCGCGGCCGCTTCGCCGTTTTCTCTCGACTTACGACACACAAAGACCCGCGCCAGCTCGCAAGGATGCGCCACCGCCCGCCCAGATGGCGTGTGCGCTCGCGCGGAGTGTAATCTCTTTCTCTCTCTCCTGACCAGCGCATTCTCTTTGTGACCGGTCGCACGAGCCCTTCCGTGCAAAATGTATAAAGGTGAGTCGTTAGAGAGTCTCGACGAACGCAGATTCATCTTTTATCGAGAGATAGTCAACATAGCAAAGAAAGTTAACAGATGCACCGAAGCAATAAAGAGTAGGGCTATCAGCAGTTATTCTTTACCTGAGTTTATAGCAAGATGACTAAAAGACAATGGTAGTCGGCTTCAGATATTGAAATTACCCACTACGACAATCTGTATAACAACAACAACAATAATAAAATAATAATAATAATAATAATAATAATAATAATAATAATCGTAATCGTGTGATACATGGTCCAAAGGAAACCTATTCCATTAGACAAAATAAAGACATCATGAAAAAGATAAGACAGTCTATTTAAATTAAAAAACTGCTGGAATTAGATGTCTGAAGGAGGAATTTGAACAAAAACAAACACCAAAAGGGTAAAAGTGAATTTCGCAGCACTCCCCCCTATTATCCTAGTTTAAACACCGATTCTCTCTGACAGTGTCAACAAATCCTAAGTAAAGATTGAACAATCAACGTAGCAAAAACAAAACGCCGAAAACCGTAGACGCAGAGTGAATGCCTTTCATTTACACAAGGGTCCTTCCATCAAGATTCTTTGACTAAAAGGATCAAATGTAACTCCCTTTTGATCAATTGGGACGAGATCGAAAACTTCTATAGAAAACAAAACGTGAAATAATAGAAATTCATAGGGGCATTTGAAAACAGAGCGCCATGCTCAATCTTCATCTCAATAGTTGGCAGCAGCGTCGATCAACGGCAGGTTTGGCTGTAAAGCGCTGCTGCAGTGGCGTCACGGCACAACCACCTGCGGAGCCCCGCTTCGCCCCGCTTCGCCCCGCCCAACCCCATTCGCTGGCTGCTCGGCTAGGGAGCCGGCCGGCTGCCCGTCGCCCTGACGAGGGTCGTCGCCGCCGAATCCCCAGAGGGCGAGCGCGCTCGGCCGCGACCAGCTACGGGCAGCCCAGTGAAGGCTACCGAGAATCCCAGGGGCTCTCAAACGACAGCCGCCTCCGGGAGCCCATGAGCGCCACGCGACACACCGCTAGCCTGTCCACCTACCTTTTCCTCGCATTCGTCAATTAGGGAAAGTCAAATGAGGCAGGAAGCAGAACGTAGGTTGCATTTCGTATTCCCTTCCAGTACTCCCAACAACCACAACGACCTAATAGAGTTCATGTGTTATATCACAAATTAAATTGATTAATTAAACCACTTTAAAAGACAAGTTCAAAGAGGATCTTAATTAAAACAAACGCATTTGAAGCAAAATATTTCTTTCATGAATAAGTGTATAGAAATAATAAGCGGAACGCTCATGAAAAATAATGCGTTTAAAAATTGAAGAATGGCTCCAATGTATTTTGTGTTATTTCAAGTTCAGAAATATAAAAACGTTCATACAAACCCTTTCATACATGAAATGTAAATACTTCTCCTGATGCCAATTATAAAGTTTGAAGTGCACTCCATGCTATTCTGAAATTATGATCCTGAGTGTATACATCGAAAACAACACAAACTTTATGATTCCGAGTGGGCGATTTTAAACTTATAATTACAACGCATGTAGAAACACAGATTGTGATTTGAGTTACCGGAACAAAGTGCAGTTTGAGTTGCTGCAATCAGCAAGAACGACATACGAAATTGATGCTTTATGAAACAACAGTTGGGAGCCACTCAAAGCACAATTTTTGTATTGGTATACAAACGTTATTTTCTTATTTTAACAAATCTTAATTTCATATTCATGTCCATCATACTCTAGAGCTTGGTTTGACTTCACGCTTACACGTGAAATCAACTTTCGAGGCCACTCATTTGTCCGATTAAAATACTTCCCTAATGCGTTATTTCCCACAATCTTCTGAATGCTATCCACCAACAATAGCATCTAGTTTTTAAATCTTCACGACCCGTTTTTAGGTCCTTATTACCGTTCATAAAGGTATGAGAAGGTAATGGTAGTTTCAAAATAAACGTAAGTTTTTTTCTTGAGTAAATCCCAGGCGGGCCAAGAGCCAACGCAGACGGGCAGTTAGGGGATACAAATGAAACCAATCTCAGCGACCGCGCAGCGCTCGTAGTCCGTGTCACAGCCGCCCGGGTAAGTCGCCGGGCAGCGCGACGCAACCGCAGCAATTAGGCCAGACTGACGCGCCCCGGCCCCGGCCGCCCTCGCAGCAAGCGTCGCTGCCGCCGCGCGTCGCAAACCGCAATGACGACATCCCCCAACACGCCCTGTGGCGGGCGCAGTGGCAAGGTGGCAGCACTCGGAGATATGGCACGTGGCAAAGGGAATGGAACCCGCGGTACAAGGAGCTACAAGCTGTAGCAGTGGGAACACGCGCGATGAAGTTCGAGGGGGTAACCTACGAAAAACAAGTGGCAATTATAAAAGAAAGGTTAGGTCGTGTAAGCCGATATTATAAGCACATACATCTTAACCCGTATTTCCTAGCGCTGTGTTTTGTCACACAAGTATCCCCCCGGCGCACTTTGTACACCAAGCCTATTTTGTTAGAAAAATGAACTCTGCAAGGCGTGAATAATATATGAAATGCATACTCATTATAATTTTAATTAAATAATAAATTAAGCAAATTAGTCTCCAGAACAATTTTTTGATTTTGATGACTTTAAGACTATGTACGATGCATGCAAATTTGTTGCACCAGTAAGTGGTAAATGTAATAATTGTATTAGTGCGGTTTGTTTGCTCTCCCACAAATGTGACAGTGATTTTTTTTATTTTGTTGGTGGTTATTCTTGATCTTCACGTCTTCCAGTTTTTGCAAATTTGCCGCCAAGTGGTATTTATTCCATTTTTTAACCTTGTCTTTGCCAATAAATAAATTTCTATAATCTCAATCGCTCTAAATAGTCACTAGCATAATAAGCTGAAAACACGTGTTATGTTCACTCTCATGCACTACTCGTTCCTCAGAATCACTTTCAGCATCGCAAATTTCGTCTTCTGACCATTCCTCGTGTAATAATTCACATATCTGCTTTTGCGATAAATTATCCATTTCTGTATTGTTCCTCGTGTAAAACAAAATAAACTAGTTTAATTACATCCATATTTAAAAAAAAAATATCCTATGATTATTAAAACATAATGAAAACCCACATTGGTACCCGCGTGACGTACAAAGTACGCCAACGAACACTTTCCAACGGAAATTTAATTGTCTAGTCACTGCAGTAAATCTTATGCTACTGAGTATCGAGAAGGATGTAGCTGAATGTCTTCTCACAGGTTAAATCAAATGTCAGAACGCGCGCTGATGTTATCTGACACCTTCGGCGATAACACATCCAGTGGCGTACAAAGTACGTTAGCGCGAGTAACTAAGGGTTAATTCCTAGTACCTAAAGTGCTTCTAGTGATTGAGTTCATTTACATGATGGTGCTCAAGTCGCAACCACAGGAGATGAGCTTGGGAACAGAGGTGACAGATGTGAGAACTAAAGGGTCTCAAAAAGAAAAGATAAGAGTTGGCGGTGGAGAAAGCAATAGAAGAGACAGGATGAATAAACTGCATCGGGGGATAAGCAACAGGAGTGGTATGTAATGGCAAAAGGGCCGCTGGCTGTGTCGCCCCACCACGCGCCTTCGTAACGCTAATGACTTTGCAGCTCCCCCCTTCCTCTCGGTCGATTAGGGGCCAACATCGCGTGAACGAAACGCAAGAGGACACTGCACAGAACTGCCCTTTTACGACCAATTTCGAATGAAATGATCCAGGAAGTATCGGGACACTGATTAAGTCATGAAACGACTAGAAACTCCAATACCGATAATGGCAAACTCTCATACTCAAAATACAAATTACTTTTCGATTACCTCGAATGCTTTCCTCCTGAATGTGTGTAAACAAGATCCAAAGGACGAAAAGCAGCAGTTAGCATGAAAACTGTTCCCAAAATCTGAATGGAATAGGAGCTACGAATATCACTCCTCCATTGAACACCAGTCCATTGCACCAGGGGGCGTGAAGTAGGCGCTGCGGAGCCAGCCGCACTCGAAGCAGAGACTTATGTACTCCGAAGAGCGCGGGGGTCGCCTGTCTTCCGGCGGGCGCGCCGCCCGCAGTCAACGGCAGCTAATGACGGCGGGCGAATCGCCCGGCCGGGGCCGGGCCCGGAGCGAGGGGCGATCAGATAGCGGCGATTCCTGGCTCGCAACTTCGTGTCTCTGGCCTCCCCACCGGACCCCAGAAGGAGATGGCAAAGGGGTCATCGCGCGGGATGGCGGCGGGCAATGGGGGGCGTGACCAGACTTCGCAAGCGATCGTGGGGAAACTCCGTAATGCTGGCGGCACAGGCATTGGGGGGAGAGTACCAAAGATGAGATGAGAGTACGAGAAGTAGTACTCCGAACAATCGCATATAGAGTGATGATCAGCAGATAACACGAAACTTAAAACTAGCGTATACCTAATATACGAGTATGTCGATGACTTCAACATCTTCCAGTATTGAAGATCCCAAAAATTATTCCCTGATAATGAAATAAATGATAATGAAAAGGGGTAGAGAAGAGATTTGACAAGGAAATTGATCTAGTTCAATAAAGTGTGGTAAAAAGACTGGATAAAAAAGAATGGACTCCTACATTGCCGCAAAAACAATACGTAGTGCCACGGCATGATGGCTAATTTTGCGGGGAGGAGCTTTTTTTGAGGATTCAGAGTGGTGAGTTTTGACTGAGAAGACACGACCTGGCGAAGCTAAATGTAACAGCGCTGGCAACGCCGGTAGTGGCTCTGACGGACCAAGCGTTCGGCGGGCAAAGTGGCTTGTAGGCGGCGGCCAGGGCGGCAGGGTGGCCGGCGGGCGGCGGTGGAGCAGCAGCAGCAGGGCCCGGCGCCAAGTCCGTCCGCGGCATAAATAACGGGGAAGCACCGTCCCCCCGCCTCGGCGGCCAGAGGCGGCGCGCGGAGGGGCTGCGCAGCGCTGCGGCTGCGGGAGGCGCAGCGTGGGGGTGGGGGGTGGATACGGGCGGAAGCCCTGAGTGGAGGCGGAAGGCTGCGGCGATGTTCGAGCGCGCAATGACGCCGTCGCTAGCGGCACTACTCTCCACGAGCCCCCTCCAGCCGCGCCAAACGTATTACCTTATTTCCCCACGCCATCACCCACGCCGACGCCCTCCTGCCCGCTCTTCCTGTTACGTCCTCCTACGCTGTGGCACCGCAGAGATAAGCACCAGTCAGCCACACCGAGGATATCCATTGGATTCCACGAACATAAGCGTCTGGCCAGACAACTTCGTTTCTAAAAATGATCTGTCACTATTTTCTTTTCCCCTCTCTTTCCTCTCTACGGTTCCTTACTTTTCCTTCCAAGCTACGTAACTTTAATTATCTATAGTTTATATAAACATTACATTAGTGAAACTCACGCTTTCAAATGACGCTCAATAACACAAAATTAATAAAGTTTATGAATAATACTCTTAGTTAAAGGAGAGCACTGAGCATGCTGTATAGTACTCTATTCTCCAATCAGCAATGCTAAATGAAACTTCTTTCGGTAGAATCGGTAGACAAAAGATAACAAATACATGATTTTTCGATTTAGTGACTATTTGACTATCCGATATTAGCCCAAATACGTTTGAGGGGTACTGTTGGGTACAAAGAATTACTTAGTCTTGTACGACCGTTCTAAACAAAGCAGACCTCCTTACAGCCAATATTTGTGCACGAAGAAGCGATCGAAGCGAAAACCCTTCAGTTTATTTTCTGCGTAAGCGTAAGCAGTCGTCGGATAAAGGAACTAAAATACAGAAAATTTAATTCCTCGAAAATAACTTAATTTAAATGATCCTTTCCGTGAAGCATTTATCCCCAACCTCCAGCGCTGAACATCAATCAGGCTTTCTCCACGTAATCAATATTTCAATATCGGGCCACAAATCCAAGATATCTTCAATTGCGACCTCCCCGTCACCTGTCAATTACGGGCGGCTCCTCGGCGGAACCCTCCGATCAAGGCACGCAGCGGCGGATAGGTCTCCGCGGAGTGTTCGCCTCGCCTCGCCTCGCCTCGCCTCGCTTCGTCGCGCCGCGTTGCCCGCAACCAGCCGCAGCCGCCCTGGGGGACGCCTGCCTGCGTCGCGCAGCTGCGGAGTGTCGCCGCGCAGCAGCCCGCGCGTCTGAATAATGCAGCAGGCGGGTGCCGGATTGCGGAGGGACGTATTTTCGGAAGACCCATGCAAGATGCAGCGCGTCCGCCCGGCGATCGAGGCCTCTGTCGTGTCTGCGTCGCTCCACCACGAAATCGTTCTCTGGCTTATTGTGGGGGGATTGAACACGGCTCTTCCGTTCATTTGCGAAACTGACATATGCCCATGGTCTCAGTTTCGTTTCATACGTCGCTCCAGGTAACCTGGATCATCCTTCAAAAAATTTGACTTAATAAAAAATAATAAATCGAGAAAATACTCATTTAACTCTACGCCAATGTAGAGCCGTGCTACGTCAGCCGTCACGTGACATTTTAGAGCGATTCGACTACAAGATACTTAACAAGGATTCAAAGTTAACTTTATTTCAGGCGTTCAAAACAGAGTTTTCTGGTTTGTAATTCGGCCTGAACAAATTTCACTCGCATTTACACATTATAATTTTTGATTCAGAACATATAAAATAATTAGTTCGTGACAGAAAAGTAATAATACATATCTTATGAATTCACAACCGTTATAAAAAGCATCACTCTTATCTTTCTCTCTCAAAATGCATGTCTCTTTCATAAACAAGTATTTCTATTAGACTTTATCGCCACGAAAATGGGTGTCTAAATCGTAATGATAGCAGGGAGATGTCGTTGCATTTAACACGGACACAAATCTACTTTCGCCACACTCTAGCGTGCATTTCATATACACCATTTTCTAAAGCGCCAACTTTCATAATGCGCTTCCCCGTGCAGGGCTAACGCTGCGCGAAACATCTGTCGCAGAAAAGGCGCCGGAGTTGAGCCTCGCTACCGGAAGTGGAACGGGCGAACGGGCAGCTGCCGGCCGGCACAATGACCGAGGCGGTCATCCGGCGAGAGAGGTAGGAGGGGGCGAGGCAGGGGGACGACCTCGCGGGGGCGGCACGTTAATTGAATAGCGCGCGCGGCGGAGCGGGGCGCGGTGGGAGGTGGTGGCAACCGAGGCAGTGTGGAAGGGGAGGCGGAGTGCTAAAGCGGCCCAGATAAGCGCGTTAATGAGCGGGTTAAACCTTATCTAAGGCCGCGGATGTCTGTGTAGCTCTCTGGAGCCCGCCTGCTCGTCCTCGCAGCCCCCCCCCCCCCATCGCGCCGAACCGCCTACGCGCACACCTACGCCTCGCAACAACTTTGCAGCACGCGCCAGGAGGCCTTTTGAGGACCAACGGAGCCCACTGTCACGAAGCAGTATCTTAAATGGAATTAATCATTATGATCTCAAATGAGAGCAAAAATTGTTTTCTTAAGAGAAGCTACAATAAGAAAAATAACTGAACACAATTGTTTGGACCAATCATTTAAAAAGGTTTATCGAACCATGTAGTAAATGAAACATCTAAATCATATTATTCATATTTAACGCAACACATTCGATAACTTTGAATACAGTGGAATAAAACACATAGAAGAGATTATACACATAAAAAAACATTACTTGTATTTCGAGAAAACGTAAAGCGTTAGTAGAGTTCTGAGGGAACGAGAGAAACGTTTCATTAACAGCGCACATGAATACATATCCAAAGCCGCTGGGTATAGAAGCCCTGGCGGCCCCTCGCCAGTGCCGGGAATGTCCGCACCTCGTCGGTGGTCTCCGCTCGAGCGCCTTTTGCGCCCCCCGTCCCCTCCCCGGCTCGCCCGAAAAGCGAATTCGAACCCTTTGAAACGCAACGCCTCGCAGATAAAAGAGGCTCGATCAAAGTGATTAAAGGTTGCCATAAATCTATTTTGCTCGCCCGAGCACACTCCAAGAGGAGAGAGACACGAGGAGCTTGGCCGGCTGTTCGCTGCAGAGTGAACTGTGGAACAGAGGGAGAAAAGACCCTCATGACCATGAGACGAGATCTCCATCTGATGAGTACATAGCCCTCTACGATGTGTTTCGAAACTACGGCCAGAAGAACAACTTAGCTAACACCTAGATTAATATTTTATCATACACACGAAACCAATTCCCACATAGAAAATTCAAATTAAACTTTTCATTAAAAAAACAAATATTTAACCTTCTACATGTATTGAATAATATTTTCTCAACAATTACCCACAATACATTATACATAGCACTAAGTAGACCACGGTGTCCGCAAGTGCACACATATCTCAATCTAGTTCAACACTAAAAACTATTTATTTTCCTCTCGACCCCCTCCCCACTCTCTCAAACTTTGAACAGCGGAGTACCACGATTCCCTCTCCCCGTCAGTCCGGCCTCACTGCGGCGCGAAACCTCCCCTCGCTCACACGATCTCGGACAGAGCGCGCGCGGCTCGTTCGCAAACAGCGCCAACGTCCAATTAAGTGCGGAGAAGCATCCGCGAAACTTTCGTCGGATATTCCAGGAAACCAAAGGGTTAAGAGAGGGGGAAGCCTCGGCCCTAACAACTCCGCGATTTATTACAGGGATTCACCGGGTCGTTATCGGCCTCCACTCGAGGGGGGCGGAAGGATGGTGAGACGGCGAAAGCACAGAGGGGGCAAGGGGCGAACGATGAACAAGGTTCCTCGTCACACCACAGAAGACGGAAAGGTAGAAAACTTTTGCGAAGTACATAGAGAGAGAATAATGTAGAAAATAGAAAGCACAATTCCTTCCAAGCACTTGATTTCCACTTTTCAAACATTAGAGTATGTTGATGTACAAACATGATGTTAAAGGTACAGGTTTACGGATAACACATAACGTAAGAGACGTCATCTTCATATGAAATCTGAGCCACCGATTACCCTTACAGAAAAGAACAACTGTAAATCTCTTTAATGAGCACTGCGCTTTGAAATGCTTTTATACAAAATGTATATAACTGATACACTATATTTTTATTAACTTGCAAAATTTCAGAATTTCATTTCAAAACATGTTTTAATATTCACATAACACCGATAAGTGATCCTTGAACTTCAGTCGTTGATTGTCTTTCTAACTGAAATGACAATGACAAATGGCACAATTGAGAACAAAAAGATTTAAGATAACCCATCTTCTATCGTGTTCGCGTTTTTTCGACATACTTAAAGAAAGCGTGTTTAAATTACCATCAATTAGTTCTTGACAAATTCTACATTTCTGAAGAAATTAAAATGCAGTGAAACATTAAAGAGGATGTCATTTCAAAAATCTTTGAACTATTTTATGCGTTGAATTGTATTAGCTAACTAGGGACCTTTTCAGAGACTCATTCTGAGAGATAATTTAGTCCAGGGGCGAGTTTATGGAAGCTGATGTCAACGAACAGAAATTGGAAATGTAACGAAAAATTTCAACAAGTTATGTACATATGAAGTGAATTAACGACACTCAGAAAGTCTTCCCATGGAATTGTAGAACACTGTTGTCAAAGAGCTCTCATTAATCAGCAACAGGCCTGCTATCAAACCACGTTACAATTGCGGCAGTCGAAACTTTTCATATACCAAAGTGCTAAAAGTGGGTATTTCTCAAAGGTACGAAAGGAGAATTAGACCGAAAAATATAATATTCAATTGTATCTACAACTTAAAAGTTAGAATATGCTCAAATAAAGTCTACATTAAAATGCATGTGCCAAACCTACTTAACTGAAAACTTTTTAAAATTGTGAGGAATATTTTATTGTGTTCTATATAGCTCTATAAAGCTTCTTGATATAGTGTCAACTCTAAAGAATTGCATCAACGTGCCATGATTGTGGACGTACTATATATGAATTTTTTTTTCTTCTTCAGCTTTTTCCCTTTAAGGGGTCGCTGTTTTTCTGGTTTTGGCGAAAGTTTTACGGCCGGATGCCCTTCCTGACGCCAACCCACGTGGGGATGATATGATATATGATGATGATAGGAGGTGAAAGGACGAACACAATACAACCATGCCCGAGGCGGGACTCGAACCCGCGACCCTTCGGTCCGAGATCGCTACGGCACTACTGCCTTAGCGATCTCGGCCACCCGGACCGGCTACGTACTATATATGAATAAGGTTGTGTTATTATATCTTGGTGCGTTTAGATATTCAAAATCACATTGAATCGAAATATGATATTACGATTACGTAGCCGGGTTTCTTTATTACTTTAAAATGCCGGGGAAAAATAACATGAGAAATAATATGCAAGTGATGTCCATAAAAGAACGTCATATCAAACGGTAACTTATAAGCAAACTTTTAGTACAAAATCTTCAATGTTCTCATTCTCGAGTAGTGTAGCCATTTGTTTCCTACATAGCAATGGAGAACATTTGATAAACAAAATTCCAGTTAAACAAGCAGAATACTTTGAACAGTCTAGTTGTGATGGTTCGAAGTTTCTCCGAACCATGGGCAGTGGATTGAATGTAAGAATAAGTTAATTTTGTTAATGTTGAATGTGTTAACAGTTTTCGTGAATAGTGTAAGAACCTAATGATATCAACTTAATGCGGAATTCATATATTAATTGTCAGACCTGGAGTCTCGATATACATTGGTTTTCGTAAGGTTAATTTTCACAAGATTGGTTGGAACAGTTAGCGGGCAGTCAACCGGACTTTTAACAAGTAATGTTCCAAAATTTGAGATATTATACTTACATGATAATCGAGTAAATTGAATCAGTCCGTTCGTCACTCACGGTTAGACCATCTTTCGGACAACCAATCGAAACAAATGAGGTGTTATTCGACGCGTCTCGGGGAGATTCTAGGAGATTCATCCAGGAGATTCTACAAAATTTCTCTAAAAAGCGCTTTAAACGCATCTACATGAATATTATTGAAACGCAAAGAAATAATGTACTTCCTTTCTGACATTTGGATGAATTGTTATGAGTTGATTGATCACATCGACAATAAATAAACCTTTTTTTTAATGAAATAAGAATTTAAACAAATAATTTAACCGACTATTTCACTCGTGAAATTAAAACCAATAGTGTTTAATTACATATACAAAATGCTCCAATCAGGGCGGTGTACCTCACAAAGTTTATGGCTTTTTTCTAATTTTCTTACCGCTTCTCCCTACCGGCCAATTATAAACTGTGACTCATCTATCTTAGGAAGCGGTACACATCAATCACTACGTCGATGCCCAATAAAATGCGCATGTATTATAACATAATATCTTTAATTTAATAGCTTTCAATTATTTTCAATATTTGGTGCATTTTGGAACTCTGTTGGACTTCATTTCATTGTGGAATAGTGGTAATAAATACCTCGTGCGCGTAGACAATTCTCAGATACAACGTCTCTTCGCATTGGCAAGTCTGGTACGTTTATCGACAATTTCTAAAGAACTCAGGGTATTACTTGAACATTTTTCATGTCACTTTCAGCGCTCGAAAATGGACGAGCCGGCAACTGTAATATATTTAAAATTTAATTTCATTGTGAACTTACAAAGCACAACTACAACTTAAATATGAAAATACCTATTATGCCACACTAAGCTAGTTATTTAGTATTAATGCTGTGGTACACAAATTCAGGTACATTATTCGCATAATTTATTTTTCGTTCTAAAATTAAAATTTCATGAAGAGCTTCAATGTAAAATCCACAAATTTCTACAGGATATTTTTCCCTAATTTGAAGCATTAAACATGTTCGCCGTCTACATAAAACAATTACTGCTTTCATGAGCCATTTCTGAACCCTAATCATCCGGACACACCATTCTCTCCAGCATTTCGCTTGTGTTCACGCCATATTTATGCGTTTCACCATCCCCATTAGGCCTCGATTTCCCTTACGAAGCTCCGTATCGGGTGAAGCATTGCGACGGCGTCAGGTCGTGGTGTTAACAGGCGCTGCCGCCGCCAGGAGCGCGCGACGACAGGGTCCCGAGAGGCAATCACGCAGCGCGAGTCAACACAGGCCGGCGCCAGGCGACGCCGCCTCTGGGCCCCCGGGCGCACGAAACCTACCACCCTGTGATCAACGCGCAGGGTTTCCGATTGCTCAACTAGACGGGCTGGGCGGAAGGGGGGCAACCGGCGGGCTATGGATGTTCTTAGGGTCTAGGTCTGAAACAATGGCGGTGCGCGAAGAACGGATTAAAAATTAGAGAAACGAAAACTTTATTCATATTAGCACTGAACAATTTTCGTCCGAAAACAAATAATGTTAAAACATCTTTCGGGTCTCCGAATCTTTCAATCCATCAATATAGTGTTTTAGAAAATACTACATTCGCAGTTCTCTCAATTTAACAAAATATTTATTGATTTTTGTTTCTGAAGATACAAGCCAGAAACTCATAAATTGAAATTAAGTAAAAGTCGATAAAATATCAGCGTATAATGGTTATAGGGAAGAAGTAAATATCCACTTTTAGCGCTGGCAAAGTAAACAAAACACCCGTTTCACACAAATATTCCTGTCGTTTAAAATGTAAATATAATTCAGTTTTGGAAGTATCGTTCTACTGGAAGATACTGTAATTCGGTCTAGCGCAGAGGACCGAGGCCCCATGTTTCTCGAGCCCATTTGAAATTTCGTCACTAGAGTTAGGGCGTGCGCTCTCAAACTGGCGAGGCACGGTCTATCAAACAGCCCCTCAGATGTCTTACTCACCCCCCAGCCTTTCACCGGACCCCGTGGGAGCAGCACCTGCTACGGCAGGCGCAGTGGTAAAGTACTCACCTGAAACACAAAGTACACAGTCAGCGTCAGAAGAGCAGTTTGTTACTCGCCGGCAAAGGAAGCGCCATAATCAAGCGGAAAGCGGGTGGGTCAAAGGTGTTGTAATCAACGCGGCACAGGAATAGGAGCAACGGTCGGCTACCAGTAGCCGCGACCGGCAAAGCGAAGAGTCAATAAACAGAGTTAGGGAGAATAGTGAGCTAGGAGACGGAATGAATCGCGCTCTTCCAATTGAATTATTCCAACAATTTCGTAAGTGTGCAATGATTTTTTTAAAAACAGCGTTGAACCAATAAAATGGCATAAAAAATTACCCTTGAATTTGAGCACTTTCTAATACCATACCACCGAACACTAATGCAAGGAAGACAAGTGCTCTAAAATGTCACAAAATAAAGACACTAATTAGAATAAACGAATACAAACATTATAAACGAATCTTAGAAGAATTTGATTTGGTTCGTGAAGATGAAATATTACTGAGTTGGTACTAAAAAATTATACTTGTTCATTTTTTGTGCAAATTGCGTTAATGAAAAGACAGAAGGAAACATTCTAGTTGAAAAACATTGCAGGCACCACAACTAATAAATTTCCAATCTTCTCATAAAACACTCAAAAACGGAAATTACTTCATCGTTAATTAAGCGACGTGAAAATAAAAAAGTAATACCCAACTTCCCCTCATAAATTCGAGATGCTCCATATCTAACAGCGACAAAAGACAACGAATTCAAACTTTCCGAAGCTCAATACCTCGAGAAGTCACGTATACGGATCTTACTTCACCGCCTGTGTGCTGTCATCGTTTCGTGCAGAACAGCAACCTTACGCAACGGTCATTAGGGATGCGATTATCTCAGATAACGCACTCTGTCATTATCTTTCAACAAACAACCGAATTATCCTCTGCAACCCTCACACATACAAGGTTACAAATTCACCACCCCGGCAAGCAACCTTAGATATCGAAGAAGAAGCGTTTATGGCTTCAGTAGGGCCGTAAAAGCTACCTCCACAGAGGAATGAGACAGGCGTAAATAGGCAGACCCGCAACACAGCGGCGGTGAATGGGTTGCATCACGAACACGTCACGGCGCGAACGCATCCTGCTGCACGACACCTTCCGATTAAAGAGTGTGACGATCGTAAATCAAAACGATGAAACCAACATCCGTATTATAAGCAATAACAAACATGTATTCATCAGGAACGCTACATTCATAGAAGATACATTTAAACATAGATCAAAGGCAATATAACACTGCAAAATGGCTCAACGTAGGCTATCATTTAAATGGCTCGATTGTACCATCTTTATTTGGAAAACTGTTATATTCTAAACGAAAATGAGTAGTTATAGTTGTGATAATACCAAAGTCGTAATGCCTCTGGAATTGATTTTCTCACGCTAAAGCTGGGTCTATTTCGTAAGATATTTAACATTTCATTCCACCAAAGGGTGGAAAGATACACAAGACTGTTTAAAAACAGCAAGATTACACTTCACTAATGATTACTTAACTTTCATTACGTAACAAAGTGCACTTGCTTACAGACGATGAAATGGCGAATTGTAAGGGAAAATCACTACGCATCACGTATATCGACAATGCAATGACCACAATGCCCTTCAGCTGGTGCACTGCCCATTCAAAAATTACACGGCGCCCGCGGGCATGTCGAGAAGCGGGGAGGGCACGATAAGCGACCGGGTGGGGTGGGGTGGGGAACGAGCGCTTCCTCGCGCGCGCGTGAAGGTCGTCGAGCGACCTTCGCCCGCGCGCAAGGCCGCCCCCTGCCGGGGCCCCCGCGCCGCGCCCACCGCACACGACCAGCGTCACAGGCGCTGCCGCCGCCAACGCAGCAGCAGCAATCGCCTCTGTCCGTGCCGCACCGCACGAAAGCGGTTTCTCACAAATAGCTTGTGTACAAATGGGCAGTTGGCCCTCAGATGTGAAAATGTATACGTGCAATGCTAATCAATAAATGCTTCGAATAATGAGTTATTATAGATCCAACCAAGAACTCTAAAGCAAAGAATAAAAAGCATTATGTACAAGTCTATGAATGATAATCAAAACGGAGAGGTACGGAAAATGCACTAGTAGAAATTAATGAAAATTAATTTTCACTACCGAATATAAAAATAAAGAATATTCATAACTTCCACCTTTTTTTATGATCAGATCATAAATTATGATAATGGCATCAAATTTACTATTCACTTTACAAATTGATTGGATGATTGATTCAATTCTAGTATTCCCAAGTTGTGTTCCTGAAAAAAAAATTGTTCGACTGCTTGGGAAGGTAATGACTGCCAAATAACTAACTGCACTGTCTATAATATTTTAATGAGTTTATACTCGCTTTCAGTTCAATAATAACTAAGAACATTTCATTAGGTTCATTTCTAACATGGAAATCACTTTTGCATTCTCACATGAGCGATGAAACAGCACACGGTACACTCAATTTCAAAAAACAAACAGGAACAACTTGCTGTGTCGTCCCAATGAAGATACTGTGCTCTCTTTCCTTTCAGTTGCAGTGAAACACGAGACAACATGTAGGTGTAAATGTTAAAAAAGCAAAAGTAGTGGGATAGGATTTCGTAAGATCCGGGTTCGCTTCCCAAGGAAGTTGTAGCGTGGGTTTTGTTCGCCACCTGCAAACGGTACTTCGCCCTGGGAACAAGATAAGCCATCGCATAGTACATGACAAACAGCTGCAGTTCAGACATCATAAAAACAAAGATATTATATCTATTTGTTAGTTATACAACTTCATGAGAAAGACATTGAAACAATTATTTAAAACATCGAAGTATAATTATATAGTTTTCCTTGAATTCAAAATACAGTAAAATGAGGCAACGTCTTTCTCATTTGAATATCAAGTCAACAATATTCGCACATTATATTCATAGACCCTACGCACATATATCAAAATGGATGACAGTCTTACTAGAAACCTAGAACTAATTTGATTTATACTGGCTACAAAACAGACTCGCATATTTTCCTATATAAATGTAATTAACTGTCAGAAGCCTGGAACTGACAACTATTAAATACTATTTTTCAAATATGTTTTGAAGGGTTATCAACGAAGTACATCGTAAAGGTAAAATCTAATTATAGCTGTAAAAATCATCTAAATATTTCAATAAAATCTTGAATACACAATAGAGAAAACAATTACAAATAGCTCCACATTTTAGACATCTGCACAAAAGCGGGTAGAAGGATTTTTGTTGCATTGGAAATCACTACGGTCTAGCGCAGTGTTGTGGCCCAGCTCGGCAGCTCCGCTAAGGAGGGGACGGCCCACGCTGCTCGAGCCAACAGCGTACGCGCGCCACCCAACTCGCAGCCTCCCGGGATAAGAATCTCCCTAATTACAAGGCGAGGGCAGGAGGGGGAGGCGGGCCCGCGAAGCTCCCTCGGCGCGCGTGAGCACAAAAACCCACCCTTAGCGCGTTTCTTTGCAGCCGAAATTCGGGAGAAAACGCGGTGCCAGCGGGCGCGGGTGGGCCCATGGCGGGAAGCGGAGGGAGAGGGAGAAGAGAGAGAGAGCTCTGGGAAAGGGATGAAAGCCAACGGGTATGAAAAGTCGCAGGCGACGCGCGCACGCAATCCTCTTAGAGCAAGTGCGGCGAGGTTGCGCTCCCTTCCACGCTCCCCGTCGCGCCGCGCCGCGCCGGCACCCGGGTCGCGAAGGATCCGCTGCGGACGACACCCCCACGCTGCGCGGCAGAGCTCCATTCAGGACTGCCGGCAATTCTTTCGACTCGTGCCAAATTCGTTTTTATCCCCATACGTCACCCCGCCTTCTCTTCACTTACGGAAGCCGGACAGTAACGTCCGTTAAATAAAATGCGTTCCTAGTTTCTTGCTCGTTCATTTTATGTGTACTTTAGAATGATACTCGAAATTCAAGAGTACTACTGCTATAGCTTTGAGTGATACGGAGCGAAAAAATAAAGGAGGCAATGACTTTATTAGAGGTTTTACGAAATGAACTTGTGTTTTTTTCACATGAAACTAGCATTACAATAGTAATTCCACACGCCAAGACACACAAAACACAAACATTCCACCTGACAAACGTTTGCTCGAAAGGGTAATAAATCATTTGAATTCATTTCACATTTTTTGTTTAAGAGCATGCTAGAAAAAATACCTCCCACATCTGTGAAAAGTTGCCTACCTAATGTAAATTAACACAATTTGTGAAGTTGTCAGAAAAAGTAATCAGTGGCACAGAAATTGAAAAACTTCTAGAGAATGAGAAACAAAATGTAGAACTTTACCTAATGAAATGAAATAACAAAAAAAAAAAAAAAAAAAAAAATACGTCATCCGTATTGCACAAGTAAATTTCATGATATATCTCAGTTCTATGCTTCGTCAAACATCCACAGTTCACAACAAAGAATTTTTCACTCAATGTAGTAAGCTCAGAATCTCAATGTTATCCTTACTCCATGGCATAAAACAATATCATCCTTACTTTTTTTCTCGGGTTGTAAGATGGGTTCAGTTTCTTTGCTTTCCTTCTCTACATTGTACTTCAACAGAGGACTTCGCACCGTGCTTGTTTTGTAGTCAACGCAGAGCACGTGCATCGATTCTGCGATTGTGAAAAGAAACCTTCATGCTTACAAACAACTCGGAATGCGAAACGCAATCCCAAGAGTTCGCGAGTAACGCAAGGAAAATTTAGGGTATCACACTTTCATCGACAATAGTTTTGTGATAAACTACGATTTTTCAAATATATGGCACTTTCGTAATTCCAATAATTAAACCGATTATTTTGTCTTCATGCAGCTCATTTACCGCGTCATCAAAAAACCCCTTCCATTTGTTTACGACATTTCTATCCTTCCGTCTGACAATGAAATTTATATAGGGAAATAAATACAAGTAAAGGGGTAGGAGCAACCCTAGATTCATTTGTCCAAAACAGATCATAAAATCCCCTCGCCCCAAAAAACGAAGATGATGCTATAAAGAAATATTTTCATAGAACAACGGGACATTTTGCAGAAAGCAACAAGATAAGTAGACAGTAATTAAGACAAGTTTGGAATTAAAAACTAGTGAAACGATACTCCAATGATAACAAAGAAAATATAAAATTATGGTTTTCATTATGCCCCCCTCCGCGCTCTCTATTGGGGTCGTAATATTTTCTAGAGACTGATGTCTTTCCTCTATGTAAGATTACTCCTCTCTCATCAGTTCACATCTAATGACATGATAAATGCTAAACTTTCTATTTGTAAAAGGAGTACGGTCAATGTTATAAAACATTTCCACATCAGTGTTTCTATGAACGTATTCCAAGGCTTGGTGCCAAAATGATATGCAAGCGACACCAGTCCACTAAAATCAACCTATCATCAAATCGCTTCTAATTGGAGGCTGATGAAATTTACATACATCGGAGTGGACTAAGGGCGATTAAATTGAAGTTTTCCTATCCACAAAAAGCATTAAAATAAAAAAAAAACTATTTTCTAGTCAGTAAACAACCCCTCTTACGTCGATGAGTCAATCCCAAAGTTGAATACATGCGTTACAAAAATATATTTCGCGGCGTAACTATAAATATTCGGTCCACTTTTTAAATTCCAAACTAGCGTACAGACCTGCACTACACAATACTGTGAAATAATTTTTTATTGGATAATTACCTGTTTTCTTGTAGAATTTTATTATTGCTCTTCTTTAAATTAAAAATTGTATGGATTGTAGTAAAAGGTAAATTTGAAATAAACTAATAGTGTCGTCAAGCTAAAAGTCAATTTCCAGTACTTCACAAATTATTTTTTTTATTAAAGTTTCTAATGGATATAAAAATAATAACAGGACATAAGAAATCAACAGCAGCCTCTGCATACATCCCTTCCACCTTAGCATGAATCGTGCCGCGTCATCACAGCTGGTTGTGCGCCGGCCGGTAGGGCACAACCGAGCGCTTCAGCAAGACTCCCCTAAGAGCGTCACGAGGCGCCTGCTGCACTCGCGGAGGATGTGCAACGAAGCGATGCTATCGCGCCGGGTGCCGCGCCGCGCCGCGCCGCGCAGGTGTCGTGCCCTTGGCAAGCGGACGTGAGTTGTACGCCCCGTCCTGTCGCGCGCCGCGAAGCTTGCAAATAGCCTGAACCAACGCACGCCGTCTCACGCACAGAACAAGTCTCCATCCGAGAGGAGATGGTTTCTTGTAAGTCTATCATACACAGTGATAATGAAAATGAACGTTCGTTAACAGGTAAAATATAAGGAAAGGCGTCCAGAGGTACAGCAGAAATCTTTTCAATATACTCTTATACCCTTAAGATGTGAGAATTGGAATTTTCAGTTTTTCAAAGTTTTCGTATTTTCAATTTTCTTCATGATAATGATTTTGAAAACTTGGCACTGCGTTCATACAAAATGCATTCACATACTAACAAATTCACATCTGTGGGAAAGAGTTAAGTAGAAATCGAGTTTCATCTTTCGAAATTTTATAATTACTAAATGTTTCATGGAAAAGCTACAAATTATCAAGAGCGAAATTAATATCGGTTTTCAGGCGTAGCAATTCAAAATACAAATTTCAATGGCATATGTTTACTATGTAAACACTAATATGACAATACACTGGAACGTTGACCATAATGAATAAGGGGAAAAATAATTTAACATAAAAAACATTCAATCAATTTTACTATTTGGCGAATATATATATATATATATATATATATATATATATATATATATATATGGTATTAACACAACATTAAAAACTAAGTTATTAACTAACAATTATTAACATAACATTAAAAACTAAGAGTATTAAAAGTGGGCTTTTAATTGGGCTTTTTGGAGGAAACAATTAACTCCAAAAACAAAATATAATACTTTACATGAAAGTTATTATCATAAAATTTAAAGATCAAGAATTATTTGACACCCGTCAACAGTTCAGAAAATTGCATGCCACGTTATCTTCGTGACACCCTTCCCAAAAATAAGCAAACACGCTAGACACGAAGACAGGACGACACGTCGACTGCGACCGTCCCATACACCGCATTAGCACGCGATTCAAAAATTCATACCGCGCACAGCCATTAATCTACGGAATAAACATCCCGTAACGGCCGGGAGCGACAAGCACGTACAGGCCGACATGCAAGGCCGGGAATCGCGCACGCCGAGGAACGGGAGAGGAGGGGTAGAGGGCGCAGTTAAACGCGGTCGGCGGCGGCCAGGGAACGGCCGTTCCGCCGGCCGGCGCGTCATAAACTGCAGAGACGGGGACGGCGGCGGCGGCCGAGGCGTTGCCCAGGGAGGCGGGGCTGAGGAAGGGTCCGGGCCGCCGAAGCGGGGCTTCGGTCTGGAGGCTATGAAGATGGAGATGCCTGCAGTGCAAGTGGCTGTTCAGACAAACGCGAACACGGAACGTAGGCAATGCATAAAATAACGAAGGAAGTACCCGGAGAAATGAAGATGCTACTTTAAACAAAGCAACACTGAAAACTAGGAGGAGAAAAAAAGTAGAAAGACAGCAAGTTAATAGTTTAAAGGCATTGTAAATGCTTCATGGTGACGAAAGTAAGCCGGAAATATTCTTTGCAAAGAGAGAGAGAGAGAGAGATCCCAACATAGAACAGACAAAGATGTATCTGCAATGTTGCCACTGAAAGACAGCGGTAAAACTCTGGTTACAATCCTCCAGCTTTACTACCACCTGTAGGGATGATGAGTTAACGTAGCAAGTGCAGACGGAATCGGGGGTAAAGGATATGGGGGTCTGCTGTTAGGGAAGTCGTGAGTCCCAAGACCAGGTTAGGAAGACGGTTGTAATGACCGTCGCCCTCACACTGACCCGCCCCTCGCCATCCGGCGGTCGCCGCGCTTCGACCTGGCGGCCTCCAGTTCGATCTCCGGTGACGTCAGGCAGCTGACGTCACGCCCAACCTCCAAACCCCTCTCCCCACCGCAAAACCGCGAAGGGGCATTTGCCGCCTCGAGGAAGCCCAGGGGCTCATTTCGCAGCTGCATGGCGCGCAGCCCTCTGCCCATTGCGGGTCCTTCAAGACTATATTAGCGGTCCCTCCTAACCTATCACACCAGCATATTCGCGCAGCATCAAAGCCCACCAAGAACATTCAGCTGATAAGATTAACATGTACAAATAAAAAGTACATTTCAAATTTCAAATATTTATACTATGTATAAAGAAAATATTGAAATAGTACGTGTGTTATAACACCACATTATTATATCTGCCCATTTTAGATAAGAGTGTTTTTGTACTTAACCGAAACGTTCAATATTAACGGTTATAAATAGCGTCAAATATTGTGTGAAGTTCAAATACAGAGTTTTTGCACAACGCTTATATGTGGTAGCAATAGTATAAATCACACAAGTTTGGTATTTTTCCGATTTCTTTTATTTCCATTTCGTGTACTATTATTTCTTAATTTTCCATTTCGTGTACTTAATTCTTCGATTTTTTACTTTGTAACCCTTCATTCTTGGAAAACAGCTCTGAGAAGCGATTGCCAAGTGCGTCCAAATGTTATTAAATTATTTTTCCTCTCTGGGTGTGCAAAAACGCCAGGTATTTTTGCTCAATGCAATGGGAAAACTAATCGAAGTATGTGCACTTGGGCATATTGATCTTAACGATGCAGAAAACATAACAATTATACCATATAACCGGCAAACCTTCGGTAGACTTTATGAAGACTCGCTTACCCGACCGAGCCTGTTTACGCTTATGTTTGCTACACAGGCCGCGATTGGTGTTCCGGGCGTCACGTGAGAATAATCTGGTTCGCTTATCTTTAAACGTCGATGTGCAAAAATTCTCCCATAATATATCTCGCGAATAATATCAGTGAACGTCGGTCAAGATCTAACTTTAATCTGGAGACGCCGTAGACCAGCAAGGTACAATCAGACTATTTATCATCTTATGTCATGGTAAAAAAAGGCCAAAAGGCATAAAACAACACATTTTCTCTGTAATTTCGAGAGTGCACTGAAGTATCTCAAAATAATGTTATTCGAAGCGTTCATGAATGAATTATTGTATTTTTGCGTTCACATTAATTAAAGTTCAACAGGGCGATCCGTAGTGGAGATATCATATCGATGGCCGCTCATTCTCGGTACCGGAAAGATTCCCGACTTCCTGAACAAAGGTATCTAAGCAGATCTCCAAACTTTCCGGTTTTCTCTGTCCCTCTGAAATAAAAGTTTCCTACTTCCTAATCAGTATATTATTGCGCATTTGGAGAATCAAGTTCCCCTATCTCTTTACACTCAATTTATTTATTGTATTTTTCTATAATAATTTGAATTTTAAGGTGAGATTATTGATTACGAAAACAATAAGGTGAATAATGGAGAAATGATGGAATGAGACGACCGAAAAAGGGAAGAACTCCTTCAAAAAAGTCGAGAGCTCGACGTATGCACCACAGAATTCTTCACATACTGGCCGGGGATCGAACCCGCAACCCGTCGAAGGAAGACGAAGAATTACTCTGAAGCTTAATATTTCTCCGCACAACAATGCTCCTAAAACGGCCCAGAAACATTTCCATTAAACAATAATGAGGCGATATGAGTTGAAGTTTTCCAAAATAAGTCGTTGCCAGACAGATTTCTGCAAAGGTAACCAATATAAAAAGTCAAACTTTCAACATTCAAATCACAATCAAATTGATTTGCTTTCAACAAGACTGTCAGAGTATCGACTATTAGAGCGCCGATTCTATATTGTAAACTATTTTCGCCGCAATTGCACCCTGCTTCCCATGATACCTACTATCGCCCCTCAAACGTGAAGGACACAAAAGAGTGTTATTCACGCTGTTGTGCACGCACTGACCGGTGCAATCTAACTTTACTACAATTACAAATACAAGGGGCACACTTCACTGAATGCCCAGAGCAGAGAATTTAATGAACAAACGTATCACAGACGCACATTGCATTTAATAACTTCTTCCGCTGAAATTAGTGACACAAGAGCAACACAAAGGCATCTGCTACGATTTTGTGAAATTTCATGCACATACATTTATCTGGATGGTGAATGAGTGTCAAGTAATTCATATACTCTTACTATACACCGTTTTCATTCCGGCTACAGCTACGTCCAGTTTCTATGGGTATTCCAGCCGTCATTAATAAGTAGCAATTTCACTTCAGAAAATAATTTAAATAAATATCTTGAGTTACTTATTACGTACATTTATTTTAAGAGCGTCAATACATTTAGAAAAGTTTTCGTGCAATCAGAATTACTAGAAAATGGAAGACCAAATTAATGCATTTTATAACGGGTTATACTATTATATAGCGATGGGGGGAGGGTGCTTACTAAACTAACCGTATGTACTAAACTTACAGTCTATACTTAGTTCTAGACTCATAGCCACTACATAATTTCATGTGTACATAACGTTTAGTACAATCAGAATTACTCGAAAATAGTATGGAATTCACATACTCACTTAAGAATCACTTAACTCCAATGCCCAAAAAATGCAATGACTTATGCATTAACGCTTAGGACCATACATAAAAAGCAGAAACATCAATTATAGTATATTTGGAAACGTCGGTGAAATCATCAAAATTCATCTCATTAAAAACCCTTGCGTTGTAAACTTCCCATCCGTGCTCGTACTAAAAGAAGCATACTGAAACCCATTGAACCCACGATTTATCGACATCAACGTACTAGAATTTCAATACAATTGGAACACCTAAATATTTTCAATGTTTTAATGCAACACATAAAATCTGATACACCTATATTTTTTCAAAAGCCATGTTCGCGTATTTTTCATGATGTAAAGTTGACTCCGCACATTCGGCATTCGCCGAGCACCGAGCTACTGCTCACCCAATCCTGAGCAGCTGATGTGTTCGGCGAATGTTCGCTCCCTTTGATGTGCTCTAAAGACCGACACACTGTGGGTAGGGCGAATACCGAATGTTCGGCGCTCGGCAAACCGCAAGCAACCCGTCCAAACAACTCGGGATTCACCAAATGACGTATGTGTAGAGCCGCCTTAAGGTACGTCAGTCCCTATTCGAATTCAGAGACTCCAGAATTATAAAAAAAGATCTCATTAACAGATTTTTCATGTCTTTCCGATAATTCCCTCAAATGCACTTATAAATTGCTAATGTTTTTACACTCGTTCTCTCCGACATCGATATATGGAAAACTTTCACTTACTTTTTTTTTTTATTCTAATTTAAACTGATCGTTATTTTCGCTCATCAACGTAATGGCTTCTCGTTAGTTCTTTTCATTCGCGAGAGTTTCGATGCCACATTCTGTGACCTGGCAATCAATACTTGGCCTCGCTGTTTCTAGCACACACACACAGACACACTCACAAGAAGCCTGTTCCGCAACAGGTCTCTGTGCTTCGCGACAAATATAACAATTTCGTAATTTCTAATCCCTAAACACGTGACGTTCTCGTAAATCTTTATTCTCCTAATGAAATAGAATCTTCATTAAGTACTCAAGTATTACGTAAGCGAGCTGAAACGTGACACCTCCGAATTTTTGACACAATTCGGTAATACTTTTAAATTAAACAAACTTCATTAACATTTCATATATTTATTCTTTATGTCAACATATTTAGTAAAGTCGTAGACTTCCGCAGCTAGTCTTGTGAGTACTTTTGAGTGTCCGGTGTCACCTGCCTGCGAAGGGGCGTCACCTGGGCGGACAAGAACACTCACGTCTACATATTTATTTCTCAACATATTCTCGCAGGCGACGAACGCACTTCTTCCAATGAGTGAGCTGACACGTTACTGTAGAATGTTTGACTCTGTTCATGGAGCCACAATCTCACTTCTGCTTGTAGCGCTTCATCTCTATCAAAGTGATATCCTCGAATCCGTTCAAGTTCTGGAAATATGAAAATCAAATGGGGTAAGGCAGGGCTATGTGGAGGATTATTCATATTCATGAGGATGAACCCAAGACGTCAAATTCTTGCAGATGTTGCAGCACTTGCATGTGGTCTGGCATAGTCATGATGAAGAAGAGGGTATTCCATGAGTGGACAAAATCTTTGAATTCGTGCTTTTAGTTCTGTAAGGGTCTCGCAGTAACTTGGAGGGTTGTGGTGGTGCCATTAGGCATGAATTCCAAATGTACCACACATTGAACATCCCATAACATTGTGGGCATGACTTTGCCTACTTGGCATGGTCTTGAACATTCGTGGTGTCGGTGATCTGAAGTGACCGAACTCCATTAATGATCTCTTGTTTTCTGAGTCAGAATGGAGAACCCATCTTTCTTCACCTGACAAGTTGTAAAGGGGCTCGTCACCATTAACCTAAAAACGCAAAAGAAATAGTTGGCATGGCTGATTTATTTCAGGAATAAGCATTCGAGATACCCACTGTAATCACCGTTTTCTGTCCCGCAGTTCTGCAGTGGTGGCCTGTACAAGCTCTCGTGATATGCCACTCTTACCTGAGAGCAGTGTTTGAGTTATCCGACTATATTCTATGAGTTCATTAACCCGAACAGTTACTTTCTTCAGTTGCCGTACGCGGTCGTCCACTCCGATCTCTACCGCAAACGTTGAAGGGAGCACTACCGTTTCCTTCATTACGAGCACGAACAACCGAACGTCGCACATTACTGATGTCAATTCATTCATCGCCGTTTAAAGCGTTCATTCTTCCATGAATTTCAATCGGAGACCCGTTTTCTGTGGTTAGAAACTCGACTACATAACGCTGCTTCTCACGTACCGACATAGAAAAGAGATACACAACTGTTTTACAAGGTACCATTTGGAGTTTTCGGAAGCTGGAGGGTTGCATCTTGCGTCAGCGAAGCAGGAAAGTCGATTTAGTACTCTGCATGACGTTGAATAACACAACCAATATTGAGGACAGAATGAAAAATTCTGATGCATTATTTTTCAGCACGCCCTCGTACTACTACTATTGCTGATGAAATAATTCGTCGAAGTGAATGTTTACAATAAAAGCATTAGGCAAAAAAATATTCGGCAGAGAAAAAGGAACATGCATAAATCTCTTATTCCACATCGCTACTAAACATAACAATGCGTCTTAAAAACCAACTGCATTGTTTTAATTATTTCTTTCTGAACAACAACAATAAGAAAGTAGATAATTTGTAATTATTTTGAAACGAATCCTGAAATTATCAAACCTCACGACAATGAATTGTACTGTAAGGAGCATGGCATTCATATATTTAAGCCTGTGTTTCAACTATCCTCAACTCTCAGCAAATAATTTGTGTTCTCATTCTCATTAACAAGAGAAATTCACGCCAGAAAGTAGGCAACGCTGACGGTGTACCTTCACCATTCCCCATTAGCCAGCACAAAACAATAATGCGCAAACTAATAACTCAGGAATGAAACGATGGGAAGATCGCAAACGCTCAGTATGCTCAGTGAAATCTCTCCCACTCAAGAAAGAGCGCGAAAAAGAGTATCGCACTAAATAACGAATTGCGGACTAAATAAATTAATCCTGAAATGTATTATCCTCAAAAATAACTTCCTTAAAGTTGTACTTGAACCACCGTTCAAGGAAAAAGAAAGGCAACTGTTCTGTTGTATTTTGTTTTAATTGCCTTGATTCAAAACGAATTTTAATACCAAAAATACATCTTAATTTCACAGGTTGAGCTGACGCGTGCGTCTTACGAGGTGATGCGAGTTATCCTCGAGAAAAATAGGTTACAAGGCAAATAAATGAAAGCCATCACACTGTTTTAAATGTATTGGCACCCTTTAATTTCTCTATAATGAAACTTCCTGACGTGGATGAACGATGTGATTTGAGGCCGACTTGCCAAATGCGAAGACTCATGCATCGATTCCGCGCTTGCTACGCTTCGATCGCTTAGCAAATAAAGTAGTATAGCCGACGTAGTAAGCTCATCGCATAGATTTCATCTCTCCTGAAAATACATTAACCTCAAATTCGATTTCTCTCCCCCCTGGGTACAATGAGAAATTTCCTCTTCTAAACACTGGACATTAATCGATAATGTACTAATGTAGAACAGTGAATAGTTAAATTACTCAGATTTCAGAACTTTTATTCTCCTTATGCATTTTGTTGATTTTTTAAACAAGCATTTTCCAAAGCAGTACTGAAGTATCATCAGAAACACTCATCCATACTGTTTAGGTGTGCATACGGATGTTTAGATTCGCAAAGACGTGTACAGATTATATACACATTACTCTTAATGCCTTTGGTTATATAGAACATCAATAAAGGGAAATTTTCGAGTATCGCAGGCGAGTAAAATGAGATTAATAAATACTGACAGGAAAGTAGTCACCGCAGGCATATAGCAAAGATCTGGTTCCATACTAATGCCAAAAGAGGAGCACCAGCTTTCACTAGAGTCCCCGCCTCAGAACGGGGAAATTGTGACCTCGCCAACAGCCTAGAGCATGCGATCTTCACCATTATCGGATAGCATTTAACAGTGTCGTTCTGAAAATGCCATCCGTGTTTCTTTTTTTAATTCTTATTCTGTCTTAATTGTATACACACGTTACAATGTGTACACACGTTTCCACATGGGTGAACGAATGCAAAATAATTTTTCTGGAGGCGATTTAAAAAAAGGAAACGAAAAATAAAATACAGGATATTGTGCATAAAGTGAACACAAAGTATTGATGCGGAAATCGGCGAATCCAAGACATCATGGGTGTGCACGGGCAAAGGCAGAAGTAAGTCCCTCCCCGCAAATTGGAAAAATATATTAAATTCCCGATTTAAATGTATCCTTACAATTATGAAACTCTCCTCCATGCCCCATATTAAATAAACACTTTAATTATACTTTACAATTCGTCCTGCACACATTTAAACAATAATGGAAACATTAGCAATTCCTTACCAAGTCTCGCCTGAAAATTAACATAAAATCTCCAAAGGGCTATTTCTTTCATTTTTCTTTTCAGCATTCGATTTCGAAATATATACATAAATACGGGAAAGTAGTAATTCCATAATGTTCGAAGTTTGGTGTAAATGTGAAATGAACCTAATTGCGAATAAATCTCCACAGAGTTCCTTTATAAAAAAACACGCGCGTTATGTCAACAAACGATGTCAACCTGGAAGTACAAAACGCAGGCACAAGCGCTTCCCAAAAGGGAAAGCGAGCGTGCGCACGCCGCCGAAACGCTCAAGTGGAGACGCCCGCGCACTGCGCCTCTGAGCGGGGGACACGCGTCTCGGCGTCAGCGCCGCGCCCCGCCCCGCGCCGTCCACCGCTTATGTAAGCTGTTGACACATTCCTGCGAGGCCGCTCCGCCCACGCACCCACGCCCCAGCACGCGCCGCGGCCGGCTACAGGTGCGTGCGCCAGTCGCCACCCACGCGCCGACCGCACGCCCACCAGCGGCCCCAGCTCACCCATTCCGCATGCTGTGCCCAACACCCATCGAGTTGCGTCCAATGTAGTCGTGTACAACGAACGACGAAGCGTAGGCAACCCTCCCCAACCGAAACCGAAAACAAAGGTCGCTAGCGCACTTGAACATTGAATAATACGATCGTAGGGATGTACAGCTTTAATTTTCTTAAAATGCAAGTTTGACCAAAAATCATAACATAATGAAAAAAAAAAAAAAACCATTCATCTGTGCTTCGCAATTAATGGAAAAACTGACTTGACTTCATTTTTGAGGTTGCAAACTTTGTAGCAGCAACTGTTTCCCTCAAAATAGCGGAACGAACCGCACATTTTGCGTCGAGTGTATTTTGAATGCTTAGACGACACAACGTGCCCAGGCAGTACTTATTAATACAAGAATCGCAAATACTCCGCGTTTACCTACTTTCTTTTTCTCTCTTACTTCAGGATATACTTTCCAAATGTAACTTTTACTTCAGTAACTTCTATTAGATTAAAAGTTATTTTCAAGACGGCGAATAAAACAAAAAATTAATTGATAAATATTTTTACGTTACTGAAAAAAATAGCTTCCGAAACAAGTGTGGAACGCTCATATTTAATTTATTTTCCACCGTCAGACACTGCGCTATTGAATCTCAAAACACGCTTAGAAATACGCCAGGGACTCAACGTATTCTGTCCGACTGAGTTGCATCACGCTTATCCACTTCCTCCGCAGTGCAAACCGCATTTTACCGCTTCTTGGGAAGCAAGGAAGGACATCCTTACCATCTTGGGAAATGCCAACCATCGTCACAGGAGGAGGTCAACTGCAGTTGCCGCAATGAGTCACTTTTTTTTATATACATCAACGTAACAGTAGAATATAGGAGATCCTACACACACTACGAATCGCTACTTCGTAAACACACTGAATTCCTGCCAACACCACAAATAATTGATTTTGCTTCCCAAATAAAGCTTAGAGAATAGCATTAGTACAGTGATGGTGCTTAAAAAACAAACAACCTTTCAAAAATGAATCACCCATCACGTCAATTTTACCAGACGGCTCTGTACACTGCAATTTGAATCTAAAAAAAAAGGTGCCTCTAACACTAGTAAAAACGGAGATAAATGAATCGATTTCCGGCAACATGGCACCCAATCAGGGATCATTTATGCGCTTGAATGTGCACAACGAATGGGCGTCGCAGATTTAATGCTCGAGGCAATCACAACACGGAACAGGTTGCACGGGCAACCTACGCAAGAAACTGTTCCACGGGTGCCCTCAATGGACACTGGCCAAGCTTTCTACACGATTAACGCAACGGCAATCAGCGGCAGTCGCGCCGCCTAATGGAGCGGGCGACAGCCAGCGGTTGCACGACGAGGAGGTTCGCGACATGTCGCGGAGAGGTACGTGAAAAATGAGAGAAACCTGCTCTCACAAAATAAATACATGCATCAAAAGCGAAATAAAAATATATTCCATACGTCGCTTATAGGTCTTTGTACACGCAGGAAGGTAACAGATTATAGAGAAGAGTCAATCTGAAAAAAGTTCCACATTAACTTTGCACTACAGAATTTACAGAATGTTTCTAGGTTTAGTTAATAAGACACCCAAAAATAACAAGTAAAAACTAGAGCTTAGAATACAATGAGGGTTCTTGGCCTACATAGACAAGACAGCAAACGGATGAACTGTAAAGATTAATTTTGGCAGTAATCCTAAAAGGTAATTCCATCGAATCAAACGAATCGCGCCCAAAATACATATGCGTCTTCTACCACCAGATCTAACGAACACTGCCCAAATGTCTTACTAGAGATAGAAACCGGTAGGTGACTAGAATTGGCAATACATACAATTCAGGAAGCAAAACGTTAGAGAAAACAAAGGACAAATAAGCTGAAGATTTCGAAAGGTTCGGTCAGAATAAAAAAAAAATCTTTGAATCAGGTGATTTGACAGTGATGTCCCAGATATCGATTTACCAATTACATGTAGGTGAAATGCTGATTAAAAGATCAAGAATGAAACCAGTTATAGAAAAAATGAACGGGAAATGGGAAAACCCAGAGGGGCTGACGCTATACCACTTCGCTTATCGTCACAATCCAGATGGAGAACCGGAAAAATATCGGTAGTCAGCCAGACAAAGCCAACTTCTTCTCGACCCCCAACTAGCAATAGCAGAGATATCAGTAGGTATGATGGCAAGAGCGCGAACCGCAAGTCACCTCGGCTCCGGCGGCGTGGGAGCCGCCAGAGGCGCCGCCACGCGCTGCAGCAAGGGGCAGGGCAATCCGGCGCGGCGGGCGCTACGTTGTGGGTCAGCGGCGTCGCGGTCCACCGCCCTCGGCGGCCGCGCGATGCGCGCGCGCGTCCCACAAACGCAACCTGCCGAGAAACCGCCGACTTCCTACCGCCTCCCCTCCCCCCGCCAGCGGACACGTGCGGCGCCAACCCCGCCGAAAGCGTGCTCTCGCTAATAAATGCCACGCTCCCTAATAAACAGCGGGCCCATTATTGCAGCGCGGTTCGACTCAGCTCGCCTCGGTTCGGCGTTAGCGAAGCTCTGCGCAGTTTCAGTAATTGCCTGTATACGACTCATTACGACGTGCTAGCTCCATTGACCAAGCAGACCGTCATATGTTATAAATATCTGTTATTCTTCTCTAAAGCGACACTTTTCACTTCATCAAATTTTGTCCTTCGTTACTTTCACTATTGGTGGATAAACACAAGAGTACGTTCATGGCCACGGTTTCAGAACTGCAAATTAATAGAATTTCCATCAGCCAGCTCACACGTTTACATTTCAGTGATAACTAAATTTGCCCTCATAGTCTCCTCTCTTTACGTTTTAATCTTTGGATTTCAAATTCGAGTTTGCGGATGATGGATAAGGAGACCGAAATTATCATGCAAACGCATGTTTACGGAACGTTCTGACATTAAAGAATTTTCACAGAAGCAAGGACATTTTAATCTCCAAAGCAAGACCATTGGAACGAAAAAGGTACTTCGTTCTTGTTCACTAGGTTTTTAAGAATTGGTTGCATTCCCCGCATGTATTATCTGTCATACTCATCGATTCACAGTACACAATATACCCAACTGACAAAACAGAAGAATCTGAGAACCACTTTCTTCAAAAATATATTTTACTCACTTAAATCCGGTCACATCATTTTCCAAAGAAACATGGGGAAGGCAGAAACCAGTTCACTTACCTGAAATAAAACACATGTATCAGTGACATTTCATTGGCAGATTTTCATTCATTGCGTTTACAAGCTTATATTTACACACAATAATGATAGAAGTGTTAATCGTTTCAGTAACTGATAAAAATTACGAAGAGTGTATGAGTGTAAAAGATGGAATCTAAAGAGAAATTGGACAGGAAAGTCGAGACGACGTAGTGGAATGTAATGCTGCACAGTGCAGAAAAACGGACGGCTTCCAACGTCAGGCATGAAGGATGTTTGACACATGTTTTCACTCTTACCTTCTCTACAGTTGCGTATTACAACAACAAAACACACACACACACACACACACACACACACACACACACCACTTGCTGGGCTAATAAGAAAAAGGGAATGGTACATGAACAAGAGGACGCACCTTCTACAAGGATTTTCCAGGGCTTATGCGCCTCGCCCATCCATATCCACAAAGATTACGTCCCAGTCCGAAGAAGCGAGACGGAAAAATCATGTAAGACTCGGCGAAACACGCGAGAGAGTGCAAAGATAGCGAAAGCGTACTGTTAAACGAAGAGGGTGGGGTGAAGGCGAGTCTCTAGCTCGTAAGTTTCCGCAGAAAATTTTAATTTCGCCCGTCGTCGCCACGTCAGGCGTCGCCAGGAATGCAGCCTCTCACAGCCGCCCACCACAGAGACACCGGCGGCCAGGTCGTGTCGGAGGTGGGGAGGCAACAGTGTGGAGAGAAGGAAAATGGAAAAGATCAAAGCAACAAGAAATTTAAATTTGTTCTCGATCAACTAGAAATACATCTTTGAGCTCACCGATGATGTAAGTAAATGAAAAAATAGAAAGTACTTGGCAGAAAAAGTGATAACAAGAATATTTACAGGTTTCCAATCATTTTAAATTATAGAAAATAACAGGATGTCGTGAAATAGAATAAACGGTTTTATATGTACGCCGCAATAACCTATTATTAGTAATAATCAAACGCACAATTCTCACATAATATGGATTATTATGCAGAGATCCCATGCAGTGAATCCTTAGTTCGTTAGTATAATTAATGTAGGGCAATAAGTTAGTGTAATTAAAGACGCACTGAAAACTTTGAAAGATGAGGTCAAATCACAGCTGGAAGACAATAATACGCCGGGTGTCTGAGGCCACGTAATGGACAGAAGAAAACATTCGAGAATGAAAATTAATGATTGTCTAGTGAAGAAAGAATAACACTATCATATGAGGAAACATGGAGTACGCTAATCATGGAAACTGGTAATGACAGTGTCAAAGTACTAGTACTAGCGTTAGGGTTAGAGGTAATTACACAAGAAGGATCGGCGATAGCGCTCGGTATGGTGACAGCAGCAATGAGACGCGTGATGACGGATGCACGTGGCACAGGTGGATTAACATAATAGAAACGTGCATGATATAGGTGATGGGTGCAGTTCAAGGCATCAATACCGTAATTAATGATACAATGGGGGCCCATTGGTTGTTACAGTTGATAGATCCGGCAAAATGAGAAACTATCTACAAGTAGTAGTATGTAATCAAATATGATTACAATATCTAAAGGGTAATTATTACCTTAAAAAATATAAATCCCTTCAAGAAAGAAATTGGCCACAGTCTGTATAGACATTACTACATAAAATACTTATTTTCGTAACTATTTTGTTCTCAAACCAAAGTTGACTAACAACGATGATGATGTCAACTTTCTCCCAAGTTTCAGCATTTTGATCTTAAGAGAATTTAACAGCGGAGGAGAGCAAGGGCGTGAAAGGGACAGACGCAGGCAGACGAAGACAAGGAGAAGGTGGAGGCGGTTATTGGTCGCCCGTGCAGAGCGCGCCCGTTGCTCCCCCTCCCTCGGCCGCGAGTTATGAGGCGCTAAATCACCCCCTTGCGTCGTGCCCGCGACACCCCCGACCCCGACACTCCGCTTCGCGCGCCTTTTTCTTCGCGCCGTTGCCACCCCCGGCCTACTCCCGCGCCCGTTTTGGCCCAGAAACAGCGACCCCAGTACAATCCCGGCAGCGGAGGGGCGCCTTGGCCGGGCTGCGACAGGGGAGTGCACAGGGGGAGGAGGAGGTAAGAGCGACGACCTGGCCCAGCAGTCGAGTGCGGAAAGGTTGGGGCGGGTGTCGGAGCGGAAACTTTGTGAGGAGAGATAGGTGTTCGCCGCGAATGCCGTGGAGAGCCGGGAAGACACAGACGACCGAATTCAATGGAGCCAATGCGAGAAATGGTGACACCAAGGGAAGCAAAGGAATGATACCACAGTACCGGCGGTGTACTGTCAGCTGCAGCAAGGAAGTGACTATACAGAGCGAAGTCTGCAACCCTGAACGGGAGGCTTCTTCCTTGCAGAATGGAAAGGACAGTCATGAAAGAAAGCCCGATATTGCGAGTAGCTGTAAATACATCATATTATTTCTGTGTGAAGTCAACTAAAGAGGTTGTTCGTCTCACAGAAATTGGTTCACTGACGACGTTCGGTTTCCACAACGTTCATTCACCTTCCCTTCTACTCTCAGGATCTTAAAGTTAATTACAATAATCTACAAAATGAACAAATAATGCTGTCAACAGCTTCTAATCACAATTAACTTCAACACAATCTTGCCTGTATTGTTAGAAAATGCGAGCCAATAAATTTATTAATTTCCTCAAGAACGAAGATTCACGACAGTTATTAAATACGCCAGCAGGTAGTCAAACAAAACAACGCTTAATCAGACTATTTCAAAGAGGAGTTCCGTGGAAAAAGAGTCAATTTAGGTTTTAACGAGGGTCCATAAAATTACTGAGTTCCTTCGTTTAGCCAGAATTATTAATGACCATAATTAATCTCGCACGGGTATTATATAATTACAGAATCCGTAGGAAAAGTCCAGTTCTGCGAACTGGTCCCCACTCCACACGAATGAAAAGCAACCTCTCATCGTTGCTTAAGCGACTGCGCCGAATGAGGGTAACTGCAGCCATTAATAGGAGCATACAATTAAGAAACCTTTCCTTCACCTCTCGAGTCGCAATAACACAAAATGGATCGATGTACTAAATGACGCTTCAACCACCGGTAAGATGTATCGAATTGAAACGCGAATTTCAACACAGTAAATCGTCGTTGTAATCCGCTGTACAACAGAGAGAGTCACATATTACGCAGAAAAAGGACCATACACGAAATGTTACACCAATCACATTCTCATTCCAACTCCACTCTTCATAAAATGCTCGAAAACCGAATGCGAGCATATCTTCAGCAATTATGGTTCAGATTTCTTATTTCCGGCAAACCCGTACGCACATATGCGCAATACAAGTAATAATAATAATAATAATAATAATAATAATAATAATAATAATAATAGAGAAAAATAAATAAACTTGCTAGTTTTCTTGACCTCAATTAATTACTGGGGAGTATTGTATTGGGTTTCGCTCAAATGTTGATTTTTTATTGTCAATTTTTCGCCATTTACGAGCACTAAGCATTCTCGAGGGCATTTTAAAATGATGGGAATTCTCTCGTAACTCTAAAAAAACAAAAAACTACTTCACCCAGTGCGCATACACTGCACAATACAACACTCTTTCATATAAATACTCATTACCATCTCGCCTCACGAAATTCATGTACCTGCACGATGAGCAGTACTTTTGAAACTGGCGGGGAGTTCGCTACGTTTTGAAATGTCCTGAGAAGGTTTTAAAAACAGAAACTTTGCTAATTAAAAATTGTGTCTACAATTGACCTAAACTCATTAGAATTTTCCCCAATAAATAAAAAAAGAGGAATACCAAAATTGTCAATATTGAAAAGAGTTACTAAGGTGATTCTACAGAATAAAGAATACAAAAGACCTAAATCACTTCGAAGTACCAGTCATCTGACTAACTCTTCGAATAACGCTTTAAATCCTAGTGGATGTGGCTTCCTTCAATTTCGGACCTAAGGTCTCCGATGAGCCAGTCCATCGTTTCATCATCGCCACAGGCATCCACGCGAGACACGCCGGCGCCTTCGGGGACAAGACCGAGGGCCACGACGAGCCAATATCGTGTAACGCGCATTCCGCAGATCTTTTCGGGCGGCGGGGGCGTGCCCTTTAAATTGCGCCAGGCAGCGTCGGCAGGATCGCGGACGGCTGTGGCAGCAACTGGCCATGGCCTCTGGCCAGGGACGAGGCTCTGAGAGCCTTGTAGACGGGTCGTCGACCAAGCCCCTTTGGGTAGACGCCACGGGCGCAGCCAGCCGGAAGAACCGGAAAGAGGAAAAACAACAGCGCAGAAACATCGATAAAATCACGCACGCCTCCCGTCAACTCAAGGCAGCCGTTTCTGGTTTTCTCTAAGCGGTTCAAAAAACTAACTTTGTGGTGTAAGGCGAACAGAAGCTGTGAAGGAAAGGATTGAGTAATGGCAACTGAGGAGACTACATTCATTGGACTCCCCGTACAGAATATACACGATTTCATTTTTACTAATTTGTCAAACAAATGAAACCAAGGTAAGATACTATTTTTACCAATATTTCTCACTAATGATCGTATTGTAGAAGTGAAGATTTTAGAATTTCACGACTGTAAAAATGATTGTATTCACCCTGGTTCAGCATTCTAAAGCCAATTTTTAGTGATTTAATTTCATTCCTCTTATATGATGCATTTTTCAATTTCAAAGAATGAGAATCTTGAAGATAAATGATGGCAATGAACGCTGGGTCTAGGATCACGACTACTTGGTTAATACTAGGTCAAGAAGTTATTAGGTAACAAATTACGCCTAGAGAATATCTGGACAGTTTCCTTGTTAGTCTTCACCAAGATTTCGCAACGGCCCCCGACCCTCGTTCCAGATCGCTCACCTAGGAGGAAGTTTCGCCCGAACCGATGAATTCTGCCGCCAAGCGGAACGACGAGGGAGCAACCTCCCGAAAGAGTAGCAGCGAGCGGAGGGAGAGGATGAGAAAGAAAAACATCGGAAGTTTCTATAGCGTTCCTAAACGCAATTTCGCTTCCCGCAAAATGCACTCCGCGCGCCCTCGCCTCACTCCCAGCGCCCCTCCCCCGCGGCCGCCACCCACTTCCCGAGTGAATAGAAAGTACTCGCGCGGGGCCGAAGCCGCCTCTCGTCATTTCGCGATGGTAAATAATACTAATAACAGGGCCGGAGGCGGCGCTGACGACGGATAAAAAAGTAGCTCCGCGGCGAGATGGAGGCGGCACGGGCGGCGGCGCAGGCGCTGAGCCTGCAGTCGCGGCGCTGATAGGCGGCGGAGGCGGCCGCGACGGAGCGGCGAAAGCGACGGCGGTGGGGAAGAGGAATTCGCGTACGTGAAGGAGGTAGGCAGCCACAGCTGGAGCAACGCGTTAAGGGGCTTCATCGCCTGCTAACGAAGCACAAACCGAACGGGAAGCGAAAGGCGCTAGAATCAAGTGTGTGCGGAGAAAGCGGAAGTAAAATACAGTTTGCTGAGATAACAGAGGTTGGGAGAGTGCACATAATGGGTTCAGAGCAGCGGAGATAACAGAAGCACAAGTGGTTTGATAGCGTTTGAGAACAGAGGGGTTCAGCGAAATATGTAAACGAGAGAGCACCCGAAAAAATGGCTGAAACAATGACTGGACACCGGCAAAAGTATTCAATGAATGAATAGTAAGCAAGTATTGTGAACGAGTGCAAGGACAAACACTAGTTAACACGCATATCTAATTTTAAACAATTATGAATTAGCTGATGTCAGACACTCAAAATTTCATCTATTATTTCTTTGACCCCGGTGAATAAGCTCATAAGTCATGAATGCTTAAATTTTACAGGATAGTAAAAAACATCTTTTAACTGAAGTAAATCAAGGATTAATGATATTCAAACGAAGGTGATATTCAAACTTAATTATTTGTGTGTAGGTTTCGTATGAAATTATTAATCTATGATTTACAGCATCAGCAGAAAGTTCTTTTTCTCTGCTGTAAACTTTAAGCATTCATGACAAATCAACTTATTCACCGGGTCAAGGATTTAAGTTGAGAAAGTTATATAAAGTTCATGAATTAGAGGAAAACAGCAACCAAATTGATAATGTGTCTTAATAAAACTGCTAACACTAAACTAAATGTGACAAAATGGAGATAATAGCAAGATGTGTAACTGGAAGAATATGAGGGCAGTGGAGGCCATGGGCGGAAATATGACGGAAAGTAAGGAAGCAAACGAATGCAGAAGAAATAGGAATGATAAACCAAGATGCAAACTGGGAATATGACGGCCTCGATGCGAGCCGAATACGAGGCGAAAGTGAAACACCGTAGTGGGTGGCTACAGCGAACGAAGCGAAAGGAGTCCGCCCCCAAGAGATGAGCCCGGCAGTCGCAGGCTCTACTGCGAGCGCGGGCGCGGGCGCGGGCGCGGGGCACCGGGAGCAGAGGCTATCGACCGAAACCGTCCCCTTTCCGCCCCCGCCGCCGCGCCGCGCAGCCGTCCCGCGCGGCACCGCCGCGGGGAATCTAATTGCGCGGCCCCTCGAAAAAGCGCTCTCGCAGCCGCCGCCAGCGCGCCACCCTTTCCGCCCCCGCGGCGTCAGAGATACGGCGGCGGGCGCAGTGCCACTGCCACCCGCCCCCGCCCGGCCACCCCCCCCCCATTCATGCTCAGGCGATGGCCGGCGGTGAACGCGCCAGCCAAAAAACCGCCACCGCCAAACCCACGGATCCGAAACCCCGTATCTGCTTCACACCCGTTGGCGAAATGTAACGCCGAGGGCTGAGAGTCGGGCGGTACGCGAACCGCTGGCCGTAAATGCGGATACCGGAGCGCGCCGCGCAGTGCTTGCTGACGGGGCGGAGGCCTCTTCATGTTGATTCTCTTCTGCAGTTCGTTGACGCACAACAGCAACCAAATATACAAGGGGTGGTACTATTGCATGTGATTAACAGATATTTTGATGACGAATGTGAAGAACAATTCGGTTGACGTTGTTTTCAAACGAATACCATAAATGCACAACATTCCATACGAAATAAATTAATACCCTCCGGTATTAGTGAATCAATTAGGTGAAAATACACTATGGCATCACTTAGAACTTTAATCGGCTAACGAACAGAGTAACATGCACAAATTAATCACCGCAGCCTGTAATTAAAGTAATACTGATATACTATTTGAATTTTCATACCGAGAAATGAAAAGCCCGTACGGTGCCTACAGAACCACGATGCCGCTAAATGAATCAAATACGGCCCAAAATCGACAAATGTGAGAAAAAGAGAGTTATACGCACCTGAACACAACGAGAAACACAAACAGCGGACGTATGTTACCACATGCGACACATATGAGGCACTTCCAGGCTTTTACGTCCATAATTCCAGGATGCAAGCCATTAAATGCAACGGAAAATGTGAATGTTTATACACACAACAGTTTCACACAACAGAATTAGCAGTACTGGTCTCAAAAGCTATGCCCGTGTGCGAGCTTTCTCTGTTCCGAGTGTGTTACCGAACATTCGATTGTGTGCTGAACCAATACTGTCGCCGGGGAAAGCACTCATGAGGGTGCTCTCTAGGGCTGTTTCCACATCGGCAGCCGGAAACAAAATGAAAGCGAACGTTGACTGCCGTCTGCCATGAACGCCCGCATGCGGGCTCCATAGAGCAGTGACGTACAGGTGGAAAGAGGAAGTGTGTTCAACGTGGTATCCATTGGCATAAATGACGTTAGGAACATTTTATGTAAAGACGAACTAACACTAAGAAGGCTTTTTATGTTCTAAGTAGCAGAGAAGTATAGAGAACACAATATGACGCTTACTTTCATTCAAAAACGGGGTGTCATAATTTAGAAGTTATACGTCCCAGCATGGGACTCTTCTAACTCAATTTTCCGTGTTGCCTCAGCTTCACATGTAGATATATCTCAATTTCCTCGAACGTGGAAAGTAAATCTTACTAATGAGGAAGAAGGTAATCTTATAAAGTTTCACAACCCGGTATTCTAACACAGCAAATGCTGCATGCATTACATATCGAGTGAATGAGTATGTACCAGATCTACACAAAAACGGAACCCGCGATTCATCTCATGCGAGTTACCCTTTCATATGATATCCGCAGTGTAGAGCTCTGGCTACAATAGTCCCAGCAGCGCACTACGTACAAAGAGCATCCCGTCCGGGGAGTCGCGTGAACGAGGGGGCGGGGCGACAAAGAGAGGAGAACGGATCAGTAAGCGGAAGGCGAACAGACGGACGGGGAGACGGTTAAGGGAAGGTGCGAAAGCGCAAGTAGAGGGCGGGGATAGGTTGAGAAGAGGGTGAAGAGAGGTCGAAAGGGGTGGGGAGCGAAGGCGGCGCGAGGGGGGGGGGCACACAAGCGAGCGGAGGCATCAGCAGCGCGCGGCAGGTTCATTACGAGCGCGCGAACGAGCCCCGGCGCCCATTTGTCTCGCATCGGCCGACGCCGCAGACGCAGACGCGCATACAAAACGACGCGGGCGGCGCCTTCGCAGACGCGCTTCCACTCCCATGCGGTCGTATTCGCGCCCGCATTTCACATCATCGCATCATCCACTTTTCGCTTTTCCTCCAATTCTATACGAGTTCCTTGTGTTTGTCCTTTCGCTCCGGCTTTATCGAAAAGTTCAATTCTCTTTTACAATCGCCTACATGTCTTGTTCGTTGAGTGACCAAGTCTGCCTTGTTTCCTTTCGATTTCCATTACCTACAGAGAAATTACCATCCATCTTTTCTAGTTCTTTCCTTTACTGACTGTCTCCTACTCTTTGCCTCAATTGTTTCCCATCCGTCATTCTGCATATCATCTCCCCAACCTCCCTCCTCATTATTTGGTTCCCATCGTTATCGCCAGATCCGATGCAGCAGTCCAGCAGGACGAACCGCAAAATGAAGCCAGCCCGCCGCAAGGCAGCGCTAATATCGCCGCGGGTTGGAGCACCGCCGGGGAAACTGCAATTGGCTTCCTCTCGCGACCGCGCGCCGCCGCCGCCGCCGCCGCCGCCGCCGCTGCCGCTGCTACAGCCACAGCCACAGCCACCGCCACCGCCACCGCCACGCACGCCGGCGGCGCGGCGGGACAGGACGGGGCGAGACGAGACGAGCGCTGCGAGATGAGTTGCATGCGCTGAGCACTTGGGCTAGGCATCGCTAACCGAGACCCGACCGGGCGGAGCAGATGGAGGACAGCCACTACGTCCACATGGCAGATGCACTCCTCGCTGATTTACATTCTTTACTGATAGTGTAGCATATTACTGATAGCAAAGCATCGAGCATCAACATCATAACAAAAAATCAAACTAATATAAATTAGAAGAAATGTTAAATTAGTAATTTGAAAAGTTAATTTAATCCCTTAAAGAGTTTCATAACTTTTTTAGCTAATTCAAGTTACGCAAATAAGATGTCATAATACATTCATTTCTTCGGGAGCACATTTTTAAAATGTATTTAACAGATACTGTGTACTGCCTTTTACAGGTTACCAATAGTGACTTGGCTTTTTACATCGATTTTGTTTTATAAAAATATGTTGGAATTCTGGATTTCACTTCAGTAGGAAATATAATTACATAATCTGTATTAAATATGGTTAACTTTAAATAGATTATTGAGATAATGCAAATGAACGTAGCTTGAAACATGATTTAAGAAAATTAAACAATAGCTGCAGTTTACACTAATCATTCAGTCTCAATGATTCTACAATATTTTCATTTTTTATCTTAATATTTCTAAGTGGTTCATTAATTGGACAGAACTTGTTACAACATGTTATAATGTTTCTAGGTAATTGTGGTTGCATGTTTTTAATTATTTGTTAGAAATATTTTTTGAATTTAAGTATTACTGTGTTTAAACCTGGTAGCATTACTTTGGCTTGCGCTAATGGTACTTTCGAGTATGAATGTAGTTCCCTTTCAGGGGATTCTGTGCTTCATTAATTTGTACATTGGATTTTAAGATGAGAATGCCACCCTAGTTCTATCCTTCTCAAAGACTATTTGTGTATAGGTCACAAATACGTGTAATTGCCACAAATATAGAAAACGCAGAAACATATTTGGAAACTACAAGTTCTATTAGTTTTCGAGATTTCTAGATTCAATCAACTTAAAATTAGAATACAAAATACGCAACAGGACACTTAAAATGTAAATACAAAATACATTTTAAAACGCAAATATGAAAAAGTTAAAAACGGATTTCAAAATTCAAAATATTACTAGTAATGTTTACAACAAAGCCTTTCAATATGCAAGTAATTTAATAATTAGCCAGATGTGTTATTTCTTCAGAAATGTTTTTTTCCTTCGGCAAATAGGAACGTCTTACAGTTACTCAGCCAAAAACAAAAATTTATTTTATTTATGAAAACTGAATTGCAGTAGAATAATCATTGGCAAAAGCACCAGAGCCAATCGAACGAAGAAACGGCCCAGCCTGCCGCCAACGGAAGAGTCCAAGAAAGACGAGTCTTCCTCCAAGAAAAACGATCACACCGGCGGGACGCAACCCTTTTTCGCCGCCGCCTGCCAGCCGCCGTCAGGCGACGCAAAAACACGGGCGAGCGGCCTCCGACGACGGCGGGCGACGTATCGGACGCTCTGTCGATAGAGGCGTCCACCGCGATAGCGGGACGGCGCGGCGTCCACCGCACGCGACCTGAGCCACGTCCCGGGCTATGTGACAGACACGCGGCACCTGCCAGCAACGATGCGCATCGCAGGACGGCGGAACCAATTGGGAAAGTGACATCTGTCTTTTCTCGAAATTCCACACATTGTGCTTTCATAGCGTTAGTTATACAATGCAAAGTTACTTTAAAGGAAACAACACCACAACAGCAAGTATTCCTCATCTTTACACTGATTTAGAAAATTTGTGGAAATAGATTATGTTAAATTCACTAAATGCTTGTTATTAGAATCGCTGACGTTAAGATTTCTGGAATACAGTAAGCGTTAAGGTGGAGGTGGTGTGACAGGAAAGTGATGTCAAGTTCGCGAAACACACAAATAACTGATATTGAGTACTTTGTTTCGGTTTCTATGCAAATAAGAAAATGATCATCAGAAAACTTCTCCAGTTTCCTAAGATGAAAATAAACAGTCAAGTTCGAGATTCAAGTTTCTTTTTACATCGTTGAATAATTGTCACAAATTCAAGCAGCAGAATACACCTCAAATACAATTCAACTTCAATGAGCGCGTTGATCACATTCAAATTGAAACTACTAACAATTTGTAATACTTTTTAACAATAAGCATTCTTAATCGCATTTAATTTCCTAATAATTTACGAGCGCCTACGCAAGGAACATCGTCTACGTTGTAGTACCCAGAGCAGTAACAGAATGGCACTACACTAAATAGCGTTGTAACAAGCGACCCCCTTCACAAGCGCACGCATCGCATTTTCTCCCTTTCCGGTGCAGGTTCCCCCATGGAAGCACCTTCGTCGGAAATGGCCCATTTCGAGGGAGAAGAGAGTCCCGGCAAAAATGGGAGCACAGGAAACTAACTCTGAGCATTACCTTAAGCCCGGGCAGGAAGCTAGGGCGAGGGAAAAGGTGGCTCACTTATAACTACAGAGAAAGCAAATTGATAAAGAAGCCGGGTGGGGAACCGTCGGGCGCCTAGCAAACGCAATGGGGATGGGATAATTTCGGTAATCGGATTTTTAAAAGCCTTGCGCGCTGCTAAGCCTAACCCAGCAGCTTCCGTTGCCAGTTGCATTTGCCGCGCCTATGGAATTTCCTGCGACAGCCTTCGGCGACGCGCGGCCAACTAGGGCACTTTCATGGAAATGTCCCAGCTAATTATCCATCAGCGCTTATTTGTTACGCTCAATTTTCCTGACCGTGGGCAGGAGTTTCCATAGCAACGTTATGCTCCAACGCATTGGGCAGCGGTCTGCATCGTACAAGCGTTATCTCCAAAGGCTGTGGAGAGATCCAAATATTTCTGAAGAGCAAATACATGCGTAGAGAAGAGGAAACTAAAGTCTCCTTTCTTGCATTTAAAGGCTCACCTAATCTTCCACAGAAAATGTCTAAGTCACATTGATATCTTAATAATAATAATAATAATAATAATAATAATAATAATAATAAACACAAGCAGGGAGGATTTTTTAGAAGATTTCACTTAACATTAAATGGGGTTAAAATATCGAACAAATTTTCCATATGGTCGAATTTTTATTTGAATATTCATCCATATGCAACTCAGTAACTACTGGAATTTAATAGTTAAACCTAGCCGTCAGTCATATCTTTCAAGAACGGAAACAACCGATACGACTTAATAGTGAAGTTAATTGAAAGTGAACTTACTGATCATTTCCATTACTGCACTCGGAATAATAACTGGGCGAGCTTTCGTAAATGTTCGTCATATGGAGCGCACTGTATGTTTTAAACAAAAATAAAATTATATCCGTCCAGTGTGGTAACTTGGTGACAGAATACCTTATCTTTACATTAATTTCTCAACGTTTAAAACAATTATTCAAAGTTTACAATACTGCTGAATCATACGGATATTGACAATAACCCATTATTTGCTAGTTCGCTCGCGAAAAAAACAACTGGTGTAAGGCAGATTGCAGAAGTGGATCTCTCAACTACTTCGACGGGTCCTTAACCCATGCGTGCCAGGTCACGTGGGGCGTGGAGGCACGCGGGAAAGCCGTTGGCAGCATTGGCGGCGGCGGTGGCAACACGCGGAACAGCAGAGCCCCGCGCGGACGCGAATACCATGAGAGGTCTTCTCGAGATGTCGGCTATGCATGAGCGCGCCCGGGGAGAGCTCGTCCGACGTGGCGGCGCCAGCCCACACTCAGCACGGCTTCCGAGAAACGCGCTAGATAGAGAGATCCTGATAGCCCCGCACGACGCAGGTGCAACGTGCACCGCGCTCGGGGAGCCTCCCTTGCGCGCCGCCCCCACCGCCACCGCGTGCCTACCTCAAACAGTAATTGCCGCATGCTAAAATTCCAATTCACACCTCTTTGGAACGAGTCGCGTAGCACGTGAAAGTTTAAATGTGCGGTGAAATGGAAAATGAGAAAAACTACGATATAATTACAGAATAAAACAAGAGCACGCTGGTGTCAGAACCCACTCAAGATGCTGTCAGATCGTGAAAAGTATATCTGAAGTTGCGCATCTATTAATGTCCGTAAAAAAACAACTAAAGAATTATCAAAAACAGCGACCATCAGACCGGCATCACTGGGCGCCCGACTTGTTTAAAACTACGTACTACTCGCTCCCGAAAACAGAGATGCAAAATGCAATAAATTAAAAAAAAAAAAAAGTATCACACATTTTATCGCCTCTTAAAAAATCATTACAAATTAACATCGGATTGTACAACAGGAAACACAAGCCTAGGATCTTCTCATTTCCGAAAAACTACATTATGCTCAAATATTCAAAAACAACTATTCAACAAATGTACACATAATGCAAGACAAATACAAAGAATGTGCGGCAAATCAGAAGCAAACTAGACACCGAGAAAGAATCGAGGCCGCCGGACAGAAAACCTTCATTCACGTCACGTCGCCAGGGCAGAAAGAAACTGCATTAAACCGCAAGCGGACACCTTTCCTACGTCCGGGTCTCGAACGCTGCACCCGGGACGCGAAAGCAAGAAGCCAAGCGAGACAGACGCCCTGGGAGGAACAGGCGGCGGTAACGGCGGCTGTGGCGGCGGCGTCGCAGGCGAGGACATGGGCGCGCGGCTGATGAAAAGTGGCGCGCGGCGACCTTTCGAACCCACGCGCCGCGCACGCGGGCGCCGCGCCAGGCACAATGGGCACGCACGCACGCACGCCCACCCGAACGAACTTCCTAACAGCGGATTAACTTATAATGAGAGAGATTCTCAGCGGACGGTTCAATGCGGAAAAAAGTTAAGAAGGAAACGAGACTCTCTTTTGAAGTTTCCAACGCTCTTTTTATTGGATTTTATATTAATGTTAATAAAAGAGTAAAGAATTACGAACTCAATAACCTCGAAATAAATAAAAAATAATCGCATAAAACATGAAAAATCTTTGCAAAAATATAAACAAAATTCCATTATTCTCAGCACCATTATTGTTATAATCCAGCGTTGTCCAACTGGCGGGCCGCATGCGGCCTGCGGTGCCATTTATTGTGGCATGCGTATGGTTATTAGTCAAACGTGAAAGTTCCTTCATCCATGTCGGGCGAAAACATTGCGCACCTAGCGCATGCACCCTGACGGGGTTAGCACCCCATTTAATGTAAAAATAGGTAAAGTTTACATTTAAGGATATGCATGGTACGGCCCGATAACACACATGGTTCCATTGCCCGCCCTTTCAGGTCAGTCGCGTACATTGCCACGATTAACAAGACCAGGTCATGTGTGGATCACCTGAGAAATGAAAATATGGCCCGCAACCGTATTAAACCTATTTTTGGCCAGTGAGGCCTTGCAAGTTCGACACCCCTGTTATAATCATTTTCAAAAAATGTGCTTTTAGGGAATTCTAAGAATACTATTTCTGAAATTTCAATATATTTCAACGTTGATGTTTGTTAATATTCTACAAAAGAGATATTTAGCTACACTATTCGTTGGAAAAGCCCAGTTAAATGTTGGGTTAATCGGAGTGGAGCCTTTCCTTTTCTGTTCAGCGGCTTTTCGGGCGCCGGGAATGGGCAATCGGGCGAGCCCACGTGTCGCAAGCGCCTCGCGTTCGGCGACTGTGGCAAGGCTGCCCGCTGGCTTTGTATGGCCAGCCACGAGCCTCTGGAGAAAGAGCGTGGCACGCAGCGCGCGGAGGCCCCGAGCACACGCAAACACACTCCACGCAAAGCCATCACAATACTCGCAATTTCATGTATTTATCGTTACTGTATCGTCGTATCTATATTTAAAACGCAAAGAGTTTTAGTTTAGAAAGACATTTGAGATTTTTGCTCTCACACACACACAAAATTAAATTTCTTTTTTTTCCCCTTTCTTTTTTTTATTCTCCCTTAAAATGTAAAGTAATGAATCCGAGAAGTGTTATTACTTGCTCCTACTAACCAGTGCGACAGTGTAACCATTAAATTTTAATATCTCTGAAAATTAATACAATCACTGCGAATCTTCGTCATTTGATCACTGGATCGTTTTGATTGTGATTGTATTGAAGGCAGTCTAAATTAATAACTGCGTCGCTCGAAATAATTTGGTCTGGCGCCAGTAAGAACGTGAGTTTGAGGTTATAGTTTGCGAAGCGAAAACGGCGATTTTTTTTAAAGATCGAAGATGGAGTTGATTTAAATGCAAAAGTTGGAGAGTGTATACAAACGTAATGTTCAAAAATCGTTTGACACATGTGTGCCTTCACAAAAACAAAAATCAGCTATTGTATTGATGCAGAGCGTTACGTTACAGTGAATAACAGAATTTCCACCTTTAGTCAAGTACATCAACTACAAATCGTGGTAAATGTTCAATGACAATTTTACTTTTCTCCTTTCATAGTAAATACTGATTGTATTGTTCCGGGTGAGTAATCTTTGTGATTCCGTAATGACGTTAGTCTTGGAGAATAAGTACTTTCAAAGATATAACACAATATGTTTGGTGTTTTCGATGTTCCGTAGAGTCCGCATGTTGTACGTCTCTGTTTCACCTTTCCATAATTCTTGTATGTTTGCCAAGTAACCGTAAGGGTTAAGTTAGTTAGAAATAATTAGCTATCTTACGTCTAGTAGCATTAGCATTGTCTTTTTTCTCAAAAGCTAAAAAATAGATTAGTATTCCAGTATGCCTCGTTAAGAACAATAATCACACATAAATTCTCTTGAATAGTGAAAACATGCGAGGGAAGAGAATTAAAAAATGCAAAGAGAATAATATCCTGTAACAAAAACAGGACTGAGACCAAAGAATAGGATTTGATAGCCGAGAGCATTTGCTTGGAAGCTGAAAACGCCACAGGATCAGGACATTGTGTTTTGTAATAAAAAAAGGTAAATGGATGAAGACAAAGAAAATGGTGAAATTTAACACTTGCTGAAAAAAAGGACATAACACGTCAACAAAACCAAGGCGGAGAGAAAAAAAAAATAACGAAAATAGCCTTTTCTCGCAATCTCCCAGCTATGTGGAGCACTTTCAACAGTCTCGCATATTTTTCCAGCCAGTCCAAAGCAGCGCGTAATTACGAGCCGTCAGAAACCGCGCTCGCACCCCAATTCCGGGCTCTTCACACACTCGCACCCTTGACCCGCGCGACTTGGCTTCGTCAGTGTTTGGCAACGACGGCGGCGCCGGCCAACTATGCGGGCGCTTTCCTTTCCGACGGCGCAGCGCGGCGCAGCGGTCGCAGCCACCATCACCACCGTCGCCGCGACGGCGTCGGCGTCGGCGGCCGGGGCCGTGAAGAAACCGCAACAGGAGGGGCGGGAAGGCGAGGGGCGAGGCGGGGAAGAGCGGCAGGCGCGGCGACCCGCTTAAGCGACGGGAGTGCCCGTCCGCCCGAGCGGCCGCGAGTGCGCCGGTGATGTGGGTCGGCGCGGCAGACGACACCGCGCTCTCCTCCGCCCCCGCGCAGCCCCGCGGCGCGAAAGCGGGCGCTCGCACCCTCCTACCTGGCGCGACACGATCGCATCTCGGGAGCTTTCGCGAAAGCAGATAGCATTGCACGGAATGCCTAATCGAATTACAGAACAAGCAGGCCCTACATCCGTAGCTTCCAGCAACAACTTCGAAACGCAGAAGAAATGAACAGAGCCTTTCTACTCGACCAGTTCCCCCGCAACCACCAAGCAACATTATCATATCGCCGTACCTCACCAAAACCTTGAGAAACTATTTGTTTTTGAAGCGCTAACACGATGTTCCCAAGAGATATACTTAATTTGAAACGACATACTAACTCTCAAGAAAAAATTAGCAATAGAAGCACAACTGACAGTTCATTTTCAGACGTAAATTTATCGACTGAGACATCGTTCCTTTCTTCGAAACAAACAAAAGTAATTTAGAGAAAATAAACAAAACTTTGAAATTACTTATTGTATACTTGTGATCCGAGCTGAATATGTGCATTTATCATTTAAACATCAGGAATACCTGACGTTGTGCCTATTCTTAACACCACAAAGATTAAGAGAAATTATTAAGTGGTTTGAGAGGATACTTGTAAACAAGACGTGAAGTGGGATATGCGTCGCGCTGAATATGAAGCAATGTAACTTCGGTTATATCACCTATTTCGATCTAATCTTTTCAAAGATCTCAAGTGATAAATATCAATCCACGATCACAACTTGGCATTTTCTCAGAGTGCACTGAGTAATCCCTCAAGAGCGAGAGATAACAATCCTACAGAACTTGAAACAAGCCGCATGCTAATATAATTCTGCAGCAAAACAAAAAGAATCAGATAGCAAGAATACTATATAGCTTTCTCGCGGTAACACTTATAATTCGTCGCGCGCATTCTTTCAACGGTTTGTAAAATGTGGAATTTAAATAAACCGTACTTGCGCGTTTAAATCAAGCATCTGACTGGCCGAATACATCACTTTCTACAGGTGATGAATCACTCAGTGGAAATGCATTTCTGGAGTCGCATGTTCCTCTAGGCGCGCAGAGTATGCGCGCAGGAAAGGCCTTGCATCACACGGGATCGCGAAGACAAATCATTGCTCGAAAAAGCCGCAGACATCCTGCGCTTTAAATAAAACACGCGGAGAGGTGGAGGGGGAAAAAGTGTTGTTCTCGTGATTCAATATGTGGGGATAGAGGGAAAAGGGCGAGTCACAGATCGAGGTCGGCGGTTTGCAGTTGCCTCTGTCAGAGGACAGTATTCCTAGAAGCGACCCACATGTGTTCCCGAGTACCAAGAACTCTGTGAATACTGTCAGCTACGGTTTCCGCGGCACGTGCGAACAGTCATGGTTTGTTGTAATGCAGTGGAATTAACTAGTTTCAACCGAGGAAAGCTGTTCAGTACATCCAAATAGAGTAGCAGCAAACCACACACTCTGTTCCATGTACTGCACAAATGAATGTGATTTTAAAATGCCTATCATTTAAAATGAATTTAAAAGCAACTTCAAATCACTTGGAGGTCTTTCAAATGCTTTAATATGAAAGTAAATCAACTTCTCTTTAATCGTTAATTATTGATAAACGATAAAACAGAATATTTAGAAACTAAAACAGAGTTGATTATTCTTGTTCTTAAATTATAAGATTGCTTAAATTTAAAAGTTCCTAAAATTTTAGATGGAACGATTTCTCAATGTAGGAAATGAAATGCTGTAATGAATACCTTTTGTCCCATGCGAGTATTTCGGCATACGGTCTAGCAATAGCCTCCTCGGGCAGCACAAAATTTCTCGAATTATTTGCATGACTGGGTGGAAAAGCAAATTATCAGCAAAGAAGAATAAAATAGCTGAAATTTTAGGAAGATGAAAAAGTATAAAAATCTTCTGTCGTAAACTACGTTGAAATCCATTCTAAACATTCACTAAAATTTGTACGTGTTCGAGAACACAAGATACTAGAAGGTGCGCATCGTTTCAACAAAAATATTAATAAATTAAAAGAAACATACAATTGATTCAAACTTTAATAAACAATTTTCCAACATTTCTATAACAAATTCAGGATATTTCTAACGTGGATCACGAACTTACCCGCTCACGGGAAAAGGGGCTGTGTTGCGAGTCAGAACGAGACGAAGTTTAATTCAAAAGCCTAAATTACGCATTTAAACGGTGACTTCACACTAAACAGGTTACATATCAATACCACATTAAAAAATTAGTATGCAAACTTATCTGCTGCTTCGGTCTGGCGATTCAATGACTCAACAACAATCGACAGGTGGATAAGGATTCAAACAGTAAAAATAACTTTTTTTCTTCTGGCATATAGTTCTTGAACGCTAACTTACCCACATTATTAGCCAAACTTTCTAACAATTAAGACATTACAATGTTATGCTCCGTATTTTCTCTATGAGAAAAGCGTTTCTACTATACTTCACAGCTCCTCATTGTTTGACCAGTGCAGAAGGTTCGGTGGGGGTCGGTTGAATAATTTGGCCAGTATTTCATGCCCCCCTTCCGTCTGAAACCTCTACAAAAGTCCACCGAAAACCCGTCCTCCGAGAGCACACCACGTGCGAGTGAAGCGGTTCAACGGCCGGCGGGGGGCAGGGGCGAATTCGGCGATTGCGAGTCGACGCGCGGGCGGCCGAGCCGAATACGGAGGCGGCGCGGGCGCGATGGCGGCAGACCGTAAGGGCGCAGGCGCAGAAGAACGTCGCGAGCGACGGGGGGGGGGGGGGGGGGGGGGCGAACGATTCGGATGCTTGCGCAAACGCCGCACGTCATCCCGACGCGACGCACGCGTCGCACGCATCCGCCCACGCAGCCGATGCACGCGAGGGTTACGTGCGGCACGCGCCGGGAGCACCGCGAGGAAGAACCAAGCGAGGACATATACGGTGCAGGCAGTGCCTTTACGCACGTGGAATAAATGATTTTAAAAAGCCCTCTCGTAAAATCAAATGGAATATCAATACACACGTTTACTTAACTACTCAATTAACTTCACAGAAAGAAATAATAAATTAAGAAGTAACGACAAAATTTGCATCTTGCTTCAGATAAAATATTAGTTTAATCACTTTTTTGGAAAAAGAAAAAAAATTCAAATATTTACAAAAAAATTAGTAAATGAATTTAATACCAAGAAACTGGCATTTGAAGATAAAATAAGCCCCAGTAAAAATAGTTTTGAAAAATAACACCGAAGTATTTTCATTTTCCAAACCTAGTTTCAAGAAAACCTGTTTAAAGAATACACTGAAATTACATCAAATCAGCGAAATCGCCATTGTTAGAAGTAATTTACATTTATGTTTTTATGATACCAGTGTGGTATTTCAAAGATCACAACTACATCCTCAAACTTCCTATTCCTAGGCGTGGTAACAATCGAACACTGGCCCCGGGGCCCATAAGAGATAAGGCGGCGCCAAGAGCGCATCGAGGGTCCCGCGGCCGTCAGCGGGCGCGACACAAGTGACAGCGGTGGGGGCGGCGGCGTGGCACATGTCACTCGAGGCCTATCGGCGCCGGGGCGCATGCGGTCGAAATCCAATTTCCTCCACGCGCACCTCCACCGCGCGCGGCCCGCCGCACCGGGCTTTTTCCTTCGGAGTTTCCCTCGCCTCCCCCCCCCCCCCCAGCACCAAGGAGATGCGCCGGCGACGCAATGCCGCACAGCAATGGACTCTAGACTTCCACCTGTTGCGATGCAGATAGCGACGCGAGATAACACGCTATTTATGCGGCCCCGTGCGAACGGCGAATGTTCTAGACTTGTTTTTCAGCGTGTGGTTACATAAAGCATAGAGCAGTCGGCTAAGAAGTGTGCGATGCAAGCAAAGTCACATAAGAATGGTTTCCAATGTACATACTACTCTTGTGGTTTAAGCAACGTGAGGTCAGCACAGAGACAATCTCGACATTCGCAAAAAAAAGTCATTATTTAGAACTTGATCTATGGCAAACGCCCTAAAAGAAACCGTAGGGTTACATTATAAAGAAGAGTTACTACATCATCGTGATTTTGAATAAAGGTAAAATAAACTGATTGATAAACGGAATTCCGTGTTCAAATTTTGCTCTACGTAAGGTATCGTGATGGTCGCATATTATGAAGCTTATCAGAGATACATTCGAAACAAACTAATGATGTATAATTTACTAACTAGAATGGCAGCGCAGGATGTACGTGGCGTCTTTCAGCACGCTGTATTCAGTCACATGCCAATTTCATGAACTATTAACTTTGGCTAATTACTACGGAAATTACCGTTTGCGATATAGGGTTTCAAGGGTGCATATTTGTCACTGAACGCCCACCTAATGACGTTAGAGGAGAAAGGTACGTCGTGACTTCATCGAATTCTTGTGACTCAAGCAATGGGTCGACGACGCGTCAGCAGAGGAACCGCAATGCGTCACGCGGCACGAGATCGAAATACGAGATGGTAGAATGAGAAGCAAAATAGGACGAAGATTCTATATAAAATATATTTTTAAGCATTTTTTTAGCAAATACAAAAATATTTTTTTTAAAAACAAGTTTCATTGCAGAAAACAAATACATTCAAGTAAATAGATATCCCTCGCTGACTTTAAAAAAGAATAAAAACGGATACTATCTTAGTCACAAAAAATATAAATAAAAATTTTAACTATTTTATTAAATGAGAAAGTTTTACAGACAGTCAAAATCTCAGCACTTTGAATCCTCTTAAGATAATAAGACCCGCATATCAATGGATGTGCCTCCAGCACGAGGACAAACAAAACCCAGCTGAGTCAGGCGCCCGAATTCATCCTACCGCTACTCACCAGTGTCCAGGCCGCCCGGGTCGGACGAGAACACCACGTGGCCCTCGAGGAAGGTGACGCGGCGCCCACGTGCGCGCGCGCGGCGCGGTGGCCGGTCGGGGGGCGGTGGGGGCGGCGGCAGGTTCTCGCGGGACAGCGTCGACGCCAGCACCCCCCGCAGGGCCGCCAGCGTGGCCGGCGGCAGCTCGCGGGGCGCCGCCACGGCGTCCGGGCTCAGCTGCTGGTCGCGCTCCTCCGCCAGCGCCATGGCGCTGCTGGTGCGCGCGGGGGGCGGCGGGGGCGGAGGGCATGGGCCCAGCGGGGGCAGGGTGAGCGGCGCCTCCAGCGCGCCGGCGGAAGCGGCGCAGCGCGCCCCACTCAAACGGAAGGTTTGCGCCTCCGACACGCTCCACGCGCTTCACTCGCGGTGCGGGGCTCGTGAGTACGCGCTCCACGAAGCACACACGATTCGTACAGAACAGTTGTTGTTTGTTCCGCACACGAGGCTTTCGACGCTCACGCCCAGTATGCTGTTTCGAGAAAAGGGAGACCGTTGACGTAGCGAGATTTCCACCTTTTGAGAAACGTCGTATTTGCAACCAATGGAGGATGTAACACGATCAAGATTTACAGGGAAATTGTATGTATGAATTTCCAAAGGTAGACGGTCGGAGGAGAAAAAGAACAAACACTCACGATCACTTCTTAGAGAAAGACTGATGCGCGGGTTTCTTTCCTTGCTCGTTATGCAAGCTCCCTTTCTATGATTCCGTCACACTATCCACGTCGTTTATGACGCGGTGTGAGGAAGATGGATAAGAGACAGAACTTAAAAGGAGTTGGATGGCAATTTAAGTATTCTCTATCCACGGCGCCTAGACACTAAACATAGGGAAGGCAAATAATGGCACATGTAAGAGATTTCACAGAATTCTAGCACTTCACATCTAATAAAATACATTCACTCTTTAGCACTCGTCGAATTACACTGTCACAAACTTCACTTCAAACTAAAATGTGTGTCAGGAAATCTTTAAACGCGGTGTTCAGAGAGCATCTGATCACGAGACTTGATTGTCAGATCGAACGTTATCGCTCACGTCAGACACCATTCCCAGATTTCCGCGATCACATGCTTCCACTACACATCTACGTCCGCACTATCTCAATCACTTCATTAGAAGTCTTCGCGGAACATACCACTGTGTCTCATGGGCAACGCAGAAAGACCCGAATTCCATCACACGCTGTAGGTTCACCGCGGGAAGGAAGGCGAACACCGGGCGCTGGGGAAGCACGCGATCCGAAGGGAAATATTCCGCACTCGCACAGCGCGCTGCACGCAAAGGCAGTCGGGAGGTCCCGGAGCGGCGGGGGGCTGCGCGGACCGAGGGAATAACAGTACACAGCGGAAACAGCCGCAGCGGCGCGAAACACAGCGGCACTATCTGCTCCAGCGGGGCGAAGTTTCTCGAAGCCGCTTGTTGACTAGCGCGTTGCGTCAAGAGCCGCAGCCACCGCCCACGTCGTCCACGATGGATAAGGCGCGCGCCGCGGCGACCAAGAAGGTGCGCTTGGCTGGCACTCGAGGCCGCCCTCCGCCTCTGCGCGCGTGTGAGCCGCCGGCGGGGGCCGACGCGGGGGTTACTTGCCGCGCCGAGCGTTCGAGTCTCGCGCGGGATGTGGCGCGCACGGGCCAAGGGCCGCGAGGGCCGCGTGGGTGCATTCGCTGCACACGCGCCGACGCCGCGACCACGGCAGCTCGCGCGCTCGCCGCGACGATGGCTCGGCTACTTCCGCCGGAGCGCGCCGAGAGACTGGCGCGGCACGCGAGCCGCCGAGCCCGGCCAACCCAAGCCACGCCGCCAGGCGACCCACCGGGTGGAGGAAGGCGCGCCGCGGAGAGAGCGGGGGAAAATCACTCGCGCGCTCACACACACAGACGCACCCGCGCGGGATACACGTCACCGCTACGTCACACTCAGCTGGCAGCGCCGCGCCGAGTCCAAACGAGCCGCCTTCCACCACAGCGTTATCGCGCAATAGCGTTGATGGCGGGGGAGTGGAGGTGGGGGAGGAGCAGGGCCCGCGCGGCGCGGAAGGGGGCCGCGAGACCGCCTGGGTCCCGGCGGCCTTGCAGGATACGCGCCGTCACCGCGCGAACATCTGCGAGGGGCCAAGGCGAGCGCCTGCGGACGGACGTGCGAGGACGCGCGCCGCGCCCCGCCGCCGCCTGGCCGCGCTGGGGTTACGTCGCTTCGCCTGCAGGTGGATGGGCCGGGAGCTCTAGACGTTTCCACGCGGAGGAGTGGCTCTTGCCAGTTGCTACGCCGCGCAGACAGCACGTTAGTGTACAAGTCATTTTCAAGGGATGGATTTACGACTTTAAAGAAGTGCCTTTCCATCGCATCAAATAGAACTAATATAATCCTAACGATTGTTCACAAATATGAAAAATGGTACCAAGTCATACGTATTATTTCACTAGGTATTAGAACATTATTATCATTTTCTTATAGTTTATGATCGAACAAAATACCATTGAATTAATATTTTCGAAATCATCAAGGAGGAGGTGAATTTAAGATGTATATTGGGATAGAAGTCTTGAAAGGCAGGATTCCGAAAATAAACAATGTATTCTTTAAATGTACATGTCTCGACTCGATATGTAATGGAAGATATATAATCAAATCACATGTCAGTGACTATTCAATCTACGATCATGTCCTGCAGGGAGATCTGTGAATGAAGTACACGTTTGGAAGAGCTTCTCGACTCGAATTTAACCGTGTTAACATTTCATTGGCAAGCGAACGACACCGCCAATTGCACCGAACAAACACTCGGCAGACACAAACGCTCATTGACGAAAGTGGCGCGCGCGGCGCCGCGTCTTGTCGTGCCGGTCGAACACCCGTCAAAACGTGACCGGCCCTGGGGGTGGGGGGGGGGAGCGGGCGGCTGGAGCCCGGAGCGACCAGCTGGCGGGAGAGCGGGCACTCGGCGCGGGAACAAAAGGCGGCCGCGGAGGCTGCGCAGCGCAGCGTCAGCTGAAGCGCAGAAGAGTGAGAGCGCTGCTGCGTCAGCGCAGCCAGCGGGATGGACGTCGCCGCGGGCAGCGCCGCTTCAATCCCCGGAGCTCTCTCCCCCGAGCCACGCAGCCGCAGCGCTGGGGCGTCCCACGCGCCCCTCGCGGATTGCAACCAACGCGAGAATCTGGTTCGCTTCCTAAAACCTCGCTATCCAAGCAGAGCTCCTTGAAGACTCCAGGCAGGCAGTCAACAGCTAAAGTTGCAAATGACCTTAATCTCGTTCCGAAGATTTGCTTGGTCGTTTCGACTTTCATAACGGACTATGTCATCGCGTATGTGTTAGTAAAGACCATAGATAGCGCAATTGCAGAAGTCGCTGAGAAAAAGGTAACTTTTGTATTTTTTGAATTTTTACGACGCTTCTGAACAAGGTTTTGATTTGAACTACACAGCTCATGTTTCAATAAACACCAGAAGCTCTCATATATCAGCAGCAGAAAAATTCCGTTTAAGTTCATTAAGTATCAAATGACAGTGGAATGTGAATAACAAAATTCCAGGATCTCTACAGTTTCTTGAAGAAAATAACTGAAGTTTTTCCACTCAAATTTTCATTTAATCCTTAGAAACATTTATTCTAAATCAGGTTCATTTTAAGCGGAGTTATATTTTCCTATAGATTTTTATTTCAGATTATCATAAAACTAAACAAGGATGAGCTTCCTGAGGCAGAAGAGAAATCGTTGTATCGAAAAGTTATAAAACCAGCGACATATTACAATTAAATTGTTGTTGTTTTTAATTTTAAACATTAAACGAAAGCATTTTACTTCCCCCGCAAAACACCCACGTTCTCTTCCCTCATCAACTGTACGCACAAGTGTTTCTCTCGCAACTTTCAAGTTCTCGTCTTAGCCGCTGCAAGGCCGAGAGATCGACATGCGCTGAATCATGCGCGGCGGCGCGAACAACGCACTCGTCTCCCCGACAGCAGAGCATCGACAGCGCAGCTTCCAGGGCGCGTGGGGCGCGGATTCGCCGCATCATTCCCGCGTCAGGGCGCACACCGGCGACGGCGCACGTGCGCCGGACCAGCGCTCATCACCTGAGGCGCCGGCGGCATCGTACGATGAGGCGCGCGCTGAATGCGGCTGCGCTGTGAGCCAGCGGAAAAGCACGGGGCGCCCGCGGCAGCGGCGGAGGCGGCCGCTGTGCGGGACGCCCGTGCGCGGTCGGGTTGGGCGGGGCGGGGCGGGGCGAGGGGTGCGGGAATGGGAGGCACGCGGGACGGGGGAGGAGCCAGAGCAAGGCCGAAGGTCCGGTCGCCGCGTTCCATCGTCCAGCTGGCCGCCAGGCAAGCCCCTCCCACCCAGCCGCCGCCGCCGCCACTAGCGTCCGTGCCGCTGCAGCAAGAGCGGCCGCCTCCATACGGTGGCCTATTTTGCATTACTACAAGGGCAAAAATGTAGAGCATAACTCATGCTGGGATAATCCAAAATTCATTTACTGGCTAACGTTAACTGAGTCGCCCATACATTTTGACTCCACGTTACTGTGGTTGGCTTCTGCAACAATGAGTGAAATTTTCATAGGAAGGAGAAAACAATAATCCGTACGTATGTAATAAATAAATATGGTAGCACCCAATTAACAAATCCATCGAGAATTAGATGCATCACAATTAAATACGACGGTAAAACAAAGGCCATTAACAACAAATTTACTAAAACGTATGTAACACTGACTGCTTTACAATTTTCAACTTAAGCAGAAACAATAACAAATCCTGCATTAAAATCGAGATTCACAAAAGACAGGTTCAAATAGTTATCATAATCACAATAGTTAAAGTTTAATGGTCTGATAATATGTGTAATATGATTCAATACTATCAGATAAAAATACCATACAATACCATACCACAGAGGACGTCTTCTTAAATAGAAAAAACAGTACTGAAGCATTTAAACAACTTTGACCTTAATGCATTTGAGTTCGATTTGTCCGCAATTTGATTTTCTACTTTTCTGCACACGAAGTCGGTTTTACGGTCAGTATAATGACAAAATTCCACCAACATTAAATGTGCAATTCCTCCATATAAAGCAAACACACCAAGACGAGAAATATCTAATAATCTCTTACACACAGAGACGGATCACAACATGTGAAGTTAGGGGCTCCCAGAAGAAAGAAGAAGCAAAGAGACTGCCTAATTTTTGGCCGCTGCGTTGGGCCAGAGGCGCCAGCGTAAGGAGGGGCGGCGTGAATGGCGGGGCGAGGCGGGGCTGGGCGAGGCTGGGCTGGGCGGGGCGGGGCGAGTGAAAGCCGCGCGGGCGGTGACGTAACAGCGCCCCGGGGCTGCGGGCGCGGCGCCATTGCCACGCGGCGGCGCCCTGCCTCCGGCAAGACGCTGAAGGTGACTAAAGGACGCCGGCGTCGCGAGCGGCAACGCAGGCCCATTCACTGCAGTCGTCACGTTGCCACAGGTATGCTACTCATTTGGCGCCGACAGGATGTTTTTTTTTTCTTTTTGAAGTCGAATTTTGATTGCGTATGGAACATTTCTTAGCCTTCTTACACATTAATTTTGATAAAACACAATTTTACTTCGCAACGAAACCCTCGGAGTCGGCGTAATCTCAAGTATTTCTTTTAAATCAAATACAGTATCATCAAAACTCACAAACGTAAAAGTAAGGAAAGGCAGGTAGTGATGTATTTGAAACAAGTGTAAACGCATCTCAAGAGCATTGAAAATAATGTTCACAAAAATTTCGAGATTCTAGCATCTAATTCGACCACAGTAATTCAATAACTTCTTTGAAACAAGAAAGGTTAGAAAAAAAGAGACAAAAAACAATCTAATTATCTCAACCCCACTACACACCAATATACTACATATTTCGGTGAAATGTTTTCTATCATCCTTTCCCGTTTAGTGGAGCCCGAATCACAGATATCAAATTCATTTTCTTTGCGATGAAAGATATGGATTCTCCTGTATTTTCGCGGAGTTTTACACCCACGTAAATGTCACTGAAGGTTTCACTCTTGCCCAACTCGTAGTAAGATTCGAAGGTTCATTAGTTCTTAGTGGCTTGCACTTCCTTTATGCACATCATAAACATACACTCCCTTTCTTCCTATGGTTATCACTGTGACTTTAAAAAGAATGATGGTACGCAATAAAAACGAATGACTTCTGGGTGAAGCAATTAAGCCTTGCTGTACGACGAACACCTACTTTGTGGATAATACTAATTAACATATAATATTGGCATACTTTAGGCAAAGACGAACGAAACAACACATTCTCCCACATGGATAAATGTACGTTATGCTTGATTATTTACGGTTGCTTGGATATAACACGAATTATGAACATTAGAAAAAATTTTAGTGCTACCTTTACAATATATTTATATCAGTATTTCTTGAGTCAACACATTTGGCGTGCCAAGCTTCACATTATTCCCAATGTTGGGACAATTAACAACACAAATCGTACAACACAAATGTCCTGCCATGTAAAAAATGAAAAACATTACTTGCATCCCATATAGAATGCGTACAAATTGTGGAATCAGATACAAAATCCAAATTAAGGGCTGTTATTTGACAGCAAACCAGTCAGAATGCCACGTCGGCAAAACTTACGAAACAATAACAAATAATACTAGATATAACAGTAAGTGAAAACAAGCACTTCAAGAACGATGTGAGGGTGGGTCCAGAACGTCTCAAATGTGGGGATGGGATTGCTCACAAAATAGCGTGAATTCTAAAGCGTAATTCACAAAAGGGAAATTCGAAGCAGTTATGTGAATTAACACTTAAAAGAAATGTTTACATTTTCTATCTCTAAAGTTTGCAAACGCTTTTTCGAGATGTCCGTTTTAGTTACGAAGCCAAACGGTCGTGTATCGTAATAAGTGAGGGTAACGAATGTAAGTTAAAATAAGAAAGAAAGAAATCAACGTGCTCAGATTTTTCAAAAACAGCACAATGAGCATTCCCTCGCTGTCAATGCTCGTCGGTGACCTTCGATATCCTTGTATGCGACCACAAGCATTTTCTCAGCATTAGAAAAAACACAGACCAACTGTTTAAAAAAAGAAAAAAAACGTTTGGAGATATTTTGATGATTTTGAAGATGGATTTTTTGCTGTTTTAAGTTACGCCTCACGCTTATTTATTTTTATGGTTGGGGCCACTTTAACCAGTCACTAATGCACGCTTAGTTCGTTATAGTAAAATACCCTGAAAGAATACAGCATACGTAAAGCCTGATGTCTTCTAAAACAAAACAAAAAGAAAATCGAAATATACGACAATGATGTGTAATTTTATTCTTAATAATAATAATAATAATAATAATAATAATAATAATAATAATAATAATAATAACCACACAACAAAATTAATAGGTATTTGACAACAGAATGATATAGCTATGCTGTAAAATACTGGCCATGCGACCTCACAAAGGAGGGTGGCCTACTGCGGACAGGCAAGCCTGGGTACGAGGCGGCGCAGCGGAGCAGCGGGCGCTCGCGGGCGAGGCCGATAAACGCAGATAAAATATTTGCAGATGACGTCACGCGCGGGTTACGTCAGCGCCGGCGACGGCGGCGGCAAGGGCGGCGTCGGAACAATGGTGAGCGCCGCGGCGCCGTAATCCGAGTTTATCCGCCACGCGACAGCGCGCGACCCTGTGGCCGTCTTTGGAGTTGGCAGCTCTGCCTTCCACAGCAGTTGCGCTCGCCCGTATTTCCTAGGGGCGATAATCCGAGGGTATCGGAGCGTACATTTCATTTTCTGTAAAAGTGTCTGTGAAGCGTTGGGAAGACCCGCACCAGGATCTTATTGACAATGCAGGAAATCGAAAGCGTAAATGAAACGCCGAAAGAAAATAGAAAAGAAGAGACGGTCTGAATAACAATGAGACTTTCAACAATCAGAGAATATTCTAGAATTATCCCACTGACCATCGTTCATTAATGGAAATATCCAAATGAAATTAGCATGCGTGAACAGATAATCAAAGAGAAATATAGCCTACTTATCGACCATTCATCGAGAAACTGGTAGTGAAAATATACAGCACAACGTTTTATCAAAACAGTGAATTACGTACTTCATGCAATTGGCTCATTATCTTGTAATATCAAAAGCCATCATACGTGATAGTACAACTTCCATATTGCCAGACAGGAACAGAATAACACTTAATATACTATGGGAAAAGGCTGAATTATCTGAAGCAGCGCACTTTGTAGAGAAAAAACTCGATATTCCGATAGCATTCACGTGTCACTGCACCGCGCACTCCATGTACTACAGAAACGAAAACCGATAATCTGATAACACTTCGCGGTCATCAGAATTCTTAGCATTCTCGGCGCTCTGCTACGGGAACGCGACGGTGCTGAATTACGAGGCACGCTCTAGCGATCATCCCAGCGCCGCGGGTGAAAGCTAATTGCGGGCAGGCCGGGCGGTGGGGACGGCAACGACGCGGAGACGGGGCTCGCCTGCACTGCATTCCATGCCGCAGCGGCGGCGGCGGCGGCGGCGGCGGCGACGGGAATGGCGAAGGCAACGCCGGCAGCGGCTCATGTGGGAACGGGGCGTCCTCACACGAGGGCCGGGCCGGGCCGGTAGCAACGCGCAGAGTGCTGACTCGCTGCTGTAGGCGAGCGCCGGGACACCCGCATTCGCGCTTCGGTCTCGGTCTCTCACGCGAATCACCGGCCGTCGTTACGCACGAAGCAGAAGCAGAAACAGTCCGAATATTTTTCGAACACAACGATCAAAATTTGTTCGTCACCAATGACAGTGCCATGAACAGATGGGTGAAGCATTTGCAACACTTCCGGGTCGAATTTTAAAATAGCGGGAAACGACGTTTGTGCATTATTTATCACTGCCATTCTTTTAGTTACTAAGTCTCTTTTTACGCGCTACCGTGCAACAATTGGTTCTTGAATGAACATGTTTCATGAAGTACTCAGTTTCTGTATTGACGACAATACTCTGTGCTCTACTATACTAATTTCCTTGAATGAGGTTCATGAACAAAGCATTTTAAGTAATGAGGTCACATTCCATATATTATTAACTTTCGATAAGAGGATATCATACCTTCACTTTCCCCCTCAGATAGACCATGCCAATAAAAAGCGCAATGATTCTATACTATTACTGTAATAGATGCACCAGAAGTAAACATTAGGCCTTTCAAAAACGTTTTATCCAAAGCAATGGCACAAATCATTGCTATTACCGGAACTTACAACTGCTATATTTCGAAGACATGTCACGTTTCTCGATGCTTCGACGTAACGAGAGTGACTTCAGCAATCGACTTGGGCCATGACGTCAAGTGAATGCAACCGGCACAGCGGTGTAAGCCTTGAGAGTTGATTTCACCGGAGAAGCATTCCATTGCTAATTCCCTTTCAGATAATACTATTACATTTTTTTAGAGTTCCCAGGGAATCAGTCCAGCACCCCCCCCCTTCATAATGCGAGTAAATATTTGTATACACTAGATGTCCGACAAAATATCTAACATTTAAAGACAAACTATATAACATCCAAATTTTGAAAAAAAATATATCTGGCCTTTTTCGTATGAAAGTACAATAATGTAAAATAAGATTTCGAAATGGTAAACTTTTATATTTGGGGTTTGTACGCATTCTGCACCTACGATTTTTAATATTTACTGGCATTAAAATGTAATTTTCCAAAAAAGAGTAACAAAAACTGTAATTTATGTCGATAGTTTGAAGGTTTTATGATCACATTCAAAATCAGATCAATTAATCTTTTTTCCTGCTAATGCCTTGACGGCCAGTTTAATGTTATTGCAACGAGAAGACCGTGGTCAGAAAACTATCGCAATAATGGTAATAGTAAACGGATATCGAGAATTTATTTGAACTTCAAAAAGGACATGAACATTCCAGCTGAATTAAGTTTTGTATCAACAGCCCTGGACCGCGTTTACCTACCGAATTATTGTTCCGTGTCTCACCACCAAGAAAAAATTCGCTGCGAGCAGCTTCTGCACTCACTTATCCGTTTAATTACTCGTCGACCACGCCTCGCGTGTTCAGTGCCGCGCGCTGATCCAATCCGTTTCCGCACGAGGAGCGACGTCATTAAAACGACGGAGCCCACGCAACTCGGAACCCTTTCTTCCTTCCAGCGACTCGGCAGCTTAATCCACCCTCCGGCTCTTATAATTTGGACTAGTACACGGCGAAGTTGTGGGCAAATGGGAGGAAAAAGAAACTTCCACAAAAAAACTGCTCGTTCGTCCGCACCAGGCAAAGAAGCGATAACTCCCTCCTCCCGATTTGCCCGAGAACGAACGTTGCGGCTCAACGACGCTAGTCGATATCTCGATGGAGTCAATTTGGTGATCGTGTGAAGATAAACGCAAAGAAGCGGTCCCGATAGATTTCGCTTCGGCTCTTGGAAGATAGTTGGTGATGACACAAGGAGACTCGTTCTTTTGCCATACACCTTTCGCCATCATACACCATACACCTTTTGTTATTTTGCCTGCAAAGCAATGCTTTCTCATAGTATGTCAACATAGAAATGTTGGAAACAAAGAGCTAGAGCGAATCTTCATATTTACGACTATAAACCTGTACGTAGTCGGGCACGAAGACACATTATTAAAACCGAGCTAGAAATGTAATTCACTGCTACGCTGTACAAAAATAACATTTCCAAAAGATGTAAAATTAACATTTTGAAAAAAAGCGTTCACCACTTTATTAATAGCCCTGTAATACTTAACAATCCTCAAATAGTAAACTAGCTTTTCATAACAGTACATATTAATTAGCTGACAATTATCGCATTGTGACTCTTTCGTAAACTAACATTTATCTGATAGCAAGGCTTGAACCTAACTTAGGTTCATAAAAGCGTCATACTGGTACATTTAGTTCAAATTATATAACAGGTCACGTAATCAAAGCAATATTTAATGAAGAAAACATCTAACGAAAATGTGCAACGTCACAACTCATGTGAATAATCTCCAAGTAGATATATTTGCCCATAAAATTGCAAGCAAGAATCATCCCAGCTAGAAAATATGTGGTGTTACGTAGCAAATGCGTACCAAGAAATTCCGTAATGTAAGCAGGTCAAGGAAGGACGCAAGACTTATCACGAGTTACGCCCACGAGACCCACTCACGACTTGAGATAAGGGACTCCTCATGACCGAGTCACTTTCACGGGGGCCTAAGCAGTCTAAACGAGGGCGAGGTTGCGTAGGCATGGAAGAGAACGAACAGCGTTACTGACTGGCTCCGTGGGAACCGCCTGGCCACTTCAAAGACTGAGCAGTTCCCACAGCGACCCTTGGTAGAGCACCTTCCATTCGCATTCAAACAACAAAGATACGATCCGAGTGCCTTCATGAAATCTTCATACGCATTCATTACCGCTCATAAAATGGCTTATGTTCACTACAGAGGACTGGTAGAAAGCGTATGGAATTGAACTAGAAATGCGCATATTTCAATGTATATTTCTTCAAATGTATGCCTTACAGATTAGTTTCACGAGACAATGTGTCAGGCAAATGCGAAGTAAATGCAAAGCCGACATGCAGTCTTATTTGCTTAATATGAAATGGATTATGTCTGTTCCAAGAAATGATCCAATTTTGAAATTGATAATTCTGCCTCGCCAGAATTCTAATTAAGAATACATTTCAATTACGGAGGGAAATAAAGGACAATCAGGTGAATGACAAAACACGCTCGAACACGCGCACAATGAAGAAGCCAAAAGCGCAGCGCTCAACCGACCAACAGCTCAAAGTGACCGTACGTCGTTCGCAAATCCTGCAGTTGTTTACCCTCGCAATCAGCCACCTGAACGTCCCCCCGTTAGAGATTCGGGCGGGAATTTACAACTCAAAGCTCTGGCGGCGCCGGGCGGCGAGTGCGGGGCCGCTGCTGCGGAAACCAGATCGCGCGCAGGTGGCGCGCTTCCCGCGGTCCGGCCAGCCCCGAGGGCCGTAACCCGCCCTCGCCCACCCCTTGTTCCCTTCCCTTCACACGCGTCAATTGGCATGCTGCTGAAGCGGCGCACTTCTGTTCGATGTCACTTCAATTCACACACGAATAATGGAATTTGGTAAAGCATGTATGGATTGATACGACATCTACCAGTCATTAGAATTGTAAGCGTAGTGGATGTTATATTCCTGGAAGTGGTGGAGTGCCTCCCTCACTCGAACATGAGATGCGACGTCGCTCTCTCATTCGTCGCCTCGCGGGCTTTCTCCACCAGGTATCTTCCGCAGTGGGACATCGCACCAGCCGGTACTAGCACAAAGCTTCCGACGTGTGTAGTAGTCGGGCATGTAAGTGTGAATGTGTGTATCAACAGAGAGACGGGGAACGGAGAGAGCAGAGATGTTGAAAGCGAACGCGGTGCGTGGCGCTTTGGATGGGTCGCGATAGCTGTGTTACCGCTGAACATTCGCAGCCGGTTTCGCTAATGTTCGTTCTCCTCCTACGCATTCATTGGTAGGATGTAGTTGCGCACTTCTGTTCTAAAACATCAGAGATTACCACTAGACTAATGAACTTGATAAAATGTGTCCTAAAGAACAAAGTTCGAATGAAAATATTACAAATATGGCGAGAGATTGAATTGAGATTGGTTATAATCCTTACATAGAAATATACACAATAAAAGAACAAGAGAAATAATAAAGACATACCGCACACGGATTTCGAGATAGCGGATCTCTATAGGGAAATGATTGGAAATGGCATCAAAACAATAAGCTCCTAATCATGAATGTTGTTAGAAATTTATAATAATGCTTATAGCTTTACAATAAAAATCAGTTGGTGTCTTTTTTCTGAACATAGCATTACCAGCTTAAATTAGCGCAGATTTAATATAATATTGTATCAAACTTCTGAATTAAGACACTCAATTATTATCAAATATAGTCGTGATTCACCTTACCCCTGCACCCGGGTCGTTTGAATGTCTACTGCGATTGCTCGTTAATGAATGTTGAAAATGGTTATAACGATGCATGATAAAAGTATGGTGAAAAGCGTAAAGGCGGTGACAATCCAAAAAAGGCCATTTTTGCCTGTCGCAACTGCCACAGGGCGTGCCGGCAAGTACATCGAGAATTTCAATCATCCACGATTTTAAAACAAACACCCTCCGACTCGTCATTATAAAAAACCGACAGCCGTTCCAATTTCAACCAGCCGCGCCTACGGACGACACCGCGTGCTCCCGCTGTCATCCCGCCGCCGTTCATCACCATCACCGGCATCATTTCCGACGGCGCGATTTGCATGGGCGGCATGCGATGCCGTGATTTCATTGGCGCGCGGATCGGGGGCGTCGCGGGCGTGGCGGGCGCGATGAGCTGGGGCTGGGGCTGGGGCTGGGGGCGCGCTCCCCAGGCGAGCCGCCGCCAATCGAGTTACAAGCGCGCGCGACCGGCACCACGCGGCGCCGCGCACGCACCTCCTCCTCCTCCATCTCCCTCTTAATCACTTTACGAGCGTCGCGTCGCGCAGGGCTGAAGAACGATTGTTGGCGCAACACTTTTTTTATATCACTCTTGCAAATAAGACCGTGGGGGTTTTCTACGTATTTGCCCATCAAGGAAGTGAGGTTATGAAAAGCAAGACTAATTAAATATTTCAGATTCGCATTCATGTCTTATTCATGATCTGCACATATAACAAAACAACATGGTTAACGTTCAGGTTTTATCAACAGCACCACGTCTACTTCTACAGCATTCTTGATATCACTTGAACACGAAAACGGCTGCGCATTTTTAGGAAATGTATTCCATTACGTTATTGTTTGAGCGTTCCTTGCCTTTCGACCCATTGTTCGCCGTGGGGGGGGGGGGGGGGGGGGGCGCAGCCTTCTACTAGCGGGAAGCCAAAGCGGACACGAGTGGAAGCAGGAACGAGAACGAAAACGCGGCAGTTAGGTGGCAACGGCACTCGAACAAAGCACGTGAGGCCACGAAACTGGGACACGACACGACGATTTACGAGGGAGAGAAAGCTTCTTTAAATACGTCGCTACTTAAATAGTGATGGCCGAGCCGCACAGCATATCACTGTGCTCTTGCATTCGTCGACTTAATTTTCAATTAAGTATAGGAAATATTGTGCGTAAAGTTCAAAGACACCCGTACGAGAGTATTTGAAATGATTACAATTTTCCGTGCGTCAAATTATACTTTACTTCCGGTAAATGCAATATACATACATAAGACAATCGCAATTAACAATCCAATTGTATTTATTGCAACGAATGGTTTTGAATTTCACTTCAACTGTAATCGATTTTGAACACTCAGCACAAAAGGACAATAAACACAAAAGAGAGCACTTTCAATTTCTTGATACAACATTTAATCAAAGCTTGGTGATAATGAACAAATAGCTCAAGGACAACTAGACTATATAGCTTGACAACTTAGAAAAAAATCTGGACTTCGCGTACGCGAAAAGTGGTGGAGAGGAAGGTTGTTCCCACTCTTAGAGGCTCAACTTCAACCTCAACCCGCCTTGAGGAACCGCCGCCGCCACATAGCTGGAGACTGAATACCCGCCGTCGTTCGTCACCCACCCAATCCAAGAGCAATTTGTGGTAGGCAAGCGGGTACGTGGTCAATTTTCCCGGGTCCTACCATTTCTCTTGCCTCCAATACCATTATCTCTGTCTTTACATTCATGACTCATTATTATTATCATTATTATTATAAATAATATTTTATCAACAGAAAACACCTCCGGGGAAAATTCCGAAGGTAAACTAGTCGTACTGCCGCCTCCCCGGTACCACTGATGCCAGACGATAACTGAAACGTAAACTTCTTACCATATAATATAGACGTTGGACATAGTGATCACCGATGTTATTATAAAGAACATGAATTTGAAACATGCTGGCAAGACTCGGAGCATTTGCTTAATCAAGGACAGAGAAATGTAATACCTGCAGTGAGTGATTGGGACACTAATGCCGGACACGAAAAACCGGCGAATATAAAGTGGTATCTTCGGCGGTCACGGGAGTAAGCTGCCATGAACAAGCTACGGACTGGAGAGTCCATATTAAAGCAACAAAATGATTTCTTCTTTGAACACTGATGACTATACTAAGTTCACTTTATCAAACACTACCTGCAATTTACACATCGTTATTGTCGCGAAACCTAATTTAAATAAACCGGGATTATCAACATGAGCGAGAAATCAGTTTAACTATCAAATCAGACTAAAAAATCTGCAAAATTACTGAGAATGGATTCATTGAGGTTTCATAAGTTCTCCGAAGCGGAAAAAGAAGTATTTAGTGTTATTTGCACAAACATGGGTTAAGACCACGCGCGAACTGGTTTCAAACTGGCGCAGGCACCCGAACAGGCTCGGAGCTCAGCTCCGAAGGGGTAGCTTGTGATGTGGAGGATAGTATTGCGCTTTGGAGCCGATAGTTGTTATAGGTTTCTACCGTCCCGCACTCCCCTCCCGAAGCCGTATTTTCTCCCGCTGAGTATCGTCCATCCCGTCCTCGATACAAGGCAGCTCTTGCGAGTGAATTTCTGAGTTCGCGCGCAGGGATACTCGGAGCGGCCAGCGGAGACAGAGTTAAGCAGGGCGGGATTATACGAAAATTTCTTCCGCAGGTCACTTACATTTAATATCAATCTTGTATATTTATAAAAATATATTTATAAAAATGCATAGAAAAGTCCGTTCGTTAATATAGAAAAACTAGCTGACCCGGCCACGCGTTGCTGTGGCTAAAGTTTTTGTTATATTACATTATAGTAAACAATCTAAGAGGAACAATAAGAGAACATCAGTCACGGAGTCCACTATGCTTTTTCACACAGATGGTATTTGTAAAAAAATATGGTGATCTCCTTATTTGACTTTCTACTACTATAACCCTTTAGTACAATGAAATTATTTCCATTTTATTTCCATTTAATTTGTATAACAAATATAAGTACTATTCAATTATAAATACTTTCAAATTCAATTTAATTTAACACCAATCGGTGCACAATGTTTTTGGTTAACCTGTCTTTAGCTAACACAAATAGATTAGACGGTTTCCCAACACGTGAACACGCAACATATAGTTGCCCATGAGAAAAACATGGATTTTCCAAATCTAAACCACAAATGGACATTGTTTGACCTTGAGATTTATTTATAGAAATGACGAAAGCTAAACGAATTGGAAACTGTAGCCTTTTGAAGGGTATGGTAGAATCTGATGGTATCATCGGAATACGTGGCAGCAGGACCACTTTTCCTTTAAACTTCCCAGCCAAAATGGTTGCTTCAAGAATGTTTCCGGTGATCTTTTTGATGACCAAACGCGTACCGTTACATAATTGAGGTGGATTCAAATTACGGAGGAGAATAATAGGGGAACCAATCTTTAATCGAAGATTATGTGGTGGCATTCCAGGGATATCTAATGAATTTAAAAATTCAATCGGAAAATTTACACTTTCATTTTCATCAACAACAGTATCGATTGATTTAAAAGACATCATATCGCCTGGTAATAACTGTTGTATCTGGAAGTTAATTTCGTAAACATCAACGTTTTTGGCTGCCAAAATCGCCCGTTGACTAAGCCATTCATGATTCAAATAATTATTCTGTATATCCGGGAAAATACTCTGAATCAATTCATTTTTATCCTGAACAACAGTGCAAAAATTGTCTGGTAGTTTAATGCATTGCGTATTTGGTTGCAGTTCTATTTTACCGTTCCCAATATCTAGTAGTTGTTCGGAAAATATTTGTGCTGATGGATCATTTTGCAATTGTACTCGCATATTTATGGTCAATCGAAGTGTTTCAACACTTCGCCATAAGAATGATTGTTTCAAACATGCATTAATCTCATCCGCGAAAGTAGAGCGAGGTATAACCGGTAAGGTCTGCCGGAAGTCACCAGACAAAAGTAAGATAGCACCACCGAAAAGTTTATTATTGCTGTTTAAATCTTGCATAGTTCTGTTTAATGCTTCAAGTGAATATTTGTGTGCCATTGTGCACTCATCCCAAATTATTATAGAACTCTTCCGCAACACTGCAGCTATTCCACTATTCTTTTTGATGTTACACATTGCATCTGGTTTATTATGAACGTCCAATGGCAGCTTGAATGTTGAATGTGCTGTTCGCCCACCATCCAGTAAAGTAGCCGCAATGCCTGACGATGCTACTGCTAATGCGATTTTTTGTTGCGACCGTATTTTGGCAAGAATCAACGATATTAAAAATGTCTTACCGGTTCCACCGGGTGCATCCAAGAAAAAAAAACCGCCTTGTTCAGCAGCAACAGCCAGCATAATCCGATCATAAATAATTTTTTGTTCTGCTGTCAGTAATGGTTCACTGTTCATGATAATTGTTGCTAAACTTTCATGGTCATATTGATTTTCTCGTTGTAAATCGGTATTGACTAAGTAGGTGGCTGGACGATTAGGTGATGGCATACCATAATGATTAAGTGGTAAATTTGAAATAAGAACACATAAATCCTCGATCAAGACCAATGCTTCATTGTACATCTCTGGTGTATAATCTATGTTTTGCCATTGATTTGTTTGTCTAATTCGGTGCAATATGTCTTCTGTCATACAATTTTTATATTTTTCCCACAAAGTTTGTGCTTGCGAGGGATAACATGTCGTCAAAATAATTGCAAACAACTGACGAATGTTATTCGGTGTTGATGTAAACGCAGCATCAGCAAGCGTTAAGTCCCAATGGTTATCGTCTTCTAGCAATTGCAGTTCACGACATGCATCCTGGTATGTATTGAATACTCGACCATTAACTGTTCGTAAAAATTCAAAAGACGTTGGTCCGGGAACATTCACCAATAACAAACGTAAATAGAAGCACTCACGTTGCTTTGGATGTACCGTGTAAAGTCTCCCCAATGTCTTAGCTTTGAATATGCCTGTAATGGAAGGATGTGGTTTTCCTTGTTTCCGTGGCTCCCATTTTTTACTGGATTTGTTCCATGTGAAATAACGTGGAACATCACCAAACACCAATGTCTTCGCGAATTGGCCAAAAACATCAGGTTTTTGACACAATGTAAAAAATTCAGTTAGAGTCGTTTTCGGAGCTTCGAACGCTCTTTGGAGAACATTTTTTTCAGTGAAGTATACACGTTGACCGTTTTCAAGATGTATTGCCAGATGTTGGACAGCAGGATCTCTTTCGTGGATGGGAAAGCTGAGAATATGCCAAATAGCTTCATTGCTGCTAATGTATCTGCCCATTTGGTATCGTGCTATTTTGTCATTTTTATTTATGTTTTGTACTTCAAATATGGCCAAATGGTACACCTGGCCTTGAATTTTGAATGTAGTTTCAAAATTACGTCCATCGGATGCACGATCGCAAATTTTAGTTGCCCCAAATGACGTCATTTGGAAGCAAGAATTAAATTTGCGTATCTTACGCAAAAATAATTTGGAATCATCTGAATTGCCAGTAAGAAGGGATAATAAAGGCTCCGGCGGAGCGGGTAGAGGTGACAGCACAACTTTTCCTGATGCGCAGCACATGCCGGCTGCTTCATTCCGAAATTTCAATGCCTGACAATATTGACATACTTTATCCATTCCACCGATAGCAATTTTTGAATGCGCCGAGTAGTTAATATCTGGTGCATATTCAAAGGCAAGCCGAACGAATGATGCACGTGTTAATGAGCGGCTGATCCGTTGCCTTTGTCGATCTAGTCCTCGTATTGTAGCTATGTTTCGTTCTCGTGCCGCTCTTGTTCTCGTAATATTCTGTTGCAGACGTTCGTCACGCTGTTCTTGAGATTCTTGTGTACGACTTTCTGCAGTCCTGATTCTTTGAGCTGCATTTCTTGTTTCGATTTGTTCTGGTAATTGCTGAGCTCTTTCAACACGTTTGCGTCGTGACCCTTTGCTGCTCGCGTTGTTGAGGTTAGATTTTTTCGGTGGCATTTGACTGAAAATAATAATAATCGTTTAAATATTAGAAAGAGGAACTGAAAAACATGTTATCATAGCACATTGAAATAATAAGTGCAAAATAATTTTAAATGGAGGTTAAATAATCTTAATATATATAAATCTCGTGTCACAATGTTCTTATGATATTCTCTTGAATACGTTCGTTACACTGTTCTTGAGATTCTTGTGCATGACCTTCTGCTGTCCTGATTCTTGGAGCTGATTTTTTACCATAGCAGCGCCATCTATTGATTACTTACTCAACCCAGTCGAAAGGTGTCGACATCTGTTAGAATCATTTGGAGTTAACAGATAATTGTGACTGTCAAATAATAACAGACAAATAATTGACGATGATACCATCAGATTCTCTGGGGTATCTTTCGCAGGGTCTCTTTCGTGGTGAAAGCCACAGCAACGCGTGGCCGGGTCAGCTAGCTGATTGTTGTAATCTTTCTTTAATATATATATATATATATATATATATATATATATATATATATATATATATATATAAATCTCGTGTCACAATGTTTGTCCTCAATGGACTCCTAAACCACTTAACCGATTATAATAAAATTCGCACACCATGTGCAGTTCGATCCAACTTGAAAGATAGGATAGTTTAAATCTCAAATTATAGTCGCAATTTTAATTTATTGCTAATTATTTGTCTGTTATTATTTGACAGTCACAATTATCTACAATTATTACAACAATTAATTAGCAATTATTCAGACAAATAATTAGCAATAAATTAAAATTGCGACTATAATTCGAGATTTAAACTATCCTATCTTTCAAGTTGGATCGAACTGCACATGGTGTGCGAATTTTATTATAATCGGTTAAGTGGTTTAGGAGTCCATTGAGGACAAACATTGTGACACGAGATTTATATATATTAAGATGTATCTCGAAGTAACAATACGTACGAGTAATGTACAGGTGAAGGAATGAAGGTTGAGTCCAGCAGAAGTAAACAGAAAGCGAGTGTACAGGAAAGAGGAAGGCGGAGAGCATCTGGCCAGGCGGACGACAGCCGGCGCCCAAAGCTGGGAACCAGGCCGCACCGCGCACACAAAGGGCTGCTTTGCCGCATCCAACTCAAGGTTACCTTGTCCACGACAGGAAAGTGCGCCTCAAGGCAGCTAAGGGAATGAAAATACAAACCAACACTCCCCTAATTTGTTTTATATACAAATTTAACAGTAATTGTCTGAGAAATACTGCAGTTAGTGCAAACTTCGAAAGATGGAGGCGCACATGAACGAGGCAAAGAAAATGGAAGAAAAGAAAAAAAATACTATTATAAAGAAAAGCAATATTCTTCCTTGTTTACTTCTATAGCAAAGTAACTAAATACCAAAAGTTCCACAAGAAACACAATTTCCCTGTTTTCAGAAATGAACATATTAGAAGAAATGCATTATATTTCCTGAATCCAGACACCTTTTACAACGGTCAGAGAATGCAGAACTGTTAGAATTCCTGGACTCCTTTCGTTCTAAAAGGAAGCACGAAAAGAATGCAGTGTCCTTCACTGGGCAGAGCAGGACACTACCGTACTTTCTCTCACTACCGTATGTATGGAGTGATAGTACACCAAACTTTTCCATTATGAAGTCTCAGATTCACAAGCTGCTGTATGGATAACTTTATATAAAACTTATTTAATACATCATTTAAAATGCTTGTTTTATTACTCCCGCAAAATATACGTACCAATTGAACTCTCAACATTCGACTCCAGCAAAACTACACAAACTTTTTCGTGTATCTTCAACATTGTCATGTAACATTAGAACGGAAAACATGCCCATTTACTACTTTATCACGTATAAATGATTAATTTATAAAAGTGAAATACGGATGTCTGTTATTCTTTTGCATATATTTTTCACAGTTATTCAACTTTCGAAACACATTTCATGTGTTACGAAAGTTGAAAACAGTCAATTGAGTGACACTCAATTCTTGTTAGCATATTTTTAAATTTGGCCATCTCTCTGATGTACAATAAATGAAAGAGTAAGAGAGAATGAGACAGAGAAAGAGAGAGAATGAGAGAGAGAGAATAAGAGAGAATGAGACAGAGAAAGAGAGAATGAGAGAGAGAGAGAGAGAGAGAGAGAGAATGAGAGGGGGGGAGAAAGAGAGAACATAGAAAAATTCGCAATATTCTCTATAACTTTCTTAAATGAATTAGTCAAGACTTACAATGCAATATCACTATTTTTCTTTATTTCAAGGACGTTACTCTTAATAAATTTTAAAAAGTTGATCGTAATATTATTCTTTGTGAATAAACCAAAATCGCGTAACGTTTATTTCTCGATTAAGCGGTACCTCCCTACCTTCTGAGTAAGATTTGAGGTCAGATCAGCAATCACTCCCGGCTTCAAAAGGCTTCACTCCGCCGGTGGAGAGGAATGAGGGGGCCACGCCTAGCAGAGGTGCCAGCAGTCGCGAGGGCAGCGACCCCGAAGGCGGCAAATGCCACACAGGCGACGGGGAGGAGCGCAAAGCTTTCCCTGCTCCCACTCGTGTCTGTCAAGGACTCCGGAGCCCACGACATTCTCATCCCACGACACTCGGAGAAATGTGCTCACATGAATTAGCAATGCAGTCTAAGAGGTGAAGAGCACGACGAATTGTTATTCATGAGATTTTTCTGCATTACAAATAAACTTTTTAAAAGTTAATTACGTTCAGCACAGTTATCAATTCAAAAGCTTTAGCAATTAAAAAATGTTTTTAAAAACTCGTGTGCAATATTTTTCTCTGAAAAGTGAAACAGCTAATTAAAAAATATATCGTCTATAATTTTACTTATTGTGTGCATGTATTGTAGAGGTGCTGTTGGTTTTTGTTTGTTTGCTTTTTATTTTTCATTTTTTAATACCGCAAAAAGGGGTAATCATTTCAGCATTAATTTCCCAAACTTTGTTTCAGTTTCTTCCTTTCTAATATTTTATATTCTACATACGCGACGCCAGAACACCTTCTTTATTAAAACTTGAACTACCACACGTTGTACCTGGGTAGGGTAAGTAGAAGTGTGAACGAGATATCATTATAATCTTATATTGATTTGTAATATTTAATATAAAATTAAATCTGAAATCAATTAAATTTCTTAATGAAATCTCACTTCTTCCAGTTGCGAATCCACAATTTTCTTTAAGGCAACAATGGCAGGCGTTTCGACAACTAGGCTTCTTAGATTCCCTGACTGTTGTGTACTCAATATTCACTTCAATCTTCCCAGAGAGCAATAATTTACGGTAACTGGAATAAGCTGAATTCTGCGAGGATTAAATAAAGTGCTGATATTTTCCCCTTCATTTATAGATTTTCATAGCGATCTACACTTGAAGTCAGTGTGAATTTTAAACATTTAAACAAGAAATTGAAAAGGAAAAAAAAGAAAAAGAAAAAAGAGCAACCCAGGATACTCCTTTTCGTAGTAACAGGGATATACTGTACATTTTTTAATGTTGAATGGATGTTACAAGAATCACATTCCACGTTTATCGCAAAAATACCTTAATTTCCAAATCAATTAGTCATGAAAGCACAAAATCCTTGTATTTTTGACGTTCGACGTGTGTATCGTTAATACCAAAAACTTCCCTCTAGATTTGGGTAATAAAATGAAATTTAAAATATTCCTGGATAGTTACAATTTGTCTCCCAGTAATGCAGGCACCTCACAAATGGTGTTCTCATGCAAGGATAAATATAACATTACGTATAATAATCACTATGCAATGTCGCTAACAAATGCAAATACGTATATGGTTTCATATGATGATATCCCGAAAAGCTATGCGGTCGAGGACTAGTCATTATTTTCATACGACATTGAAAGACTAGCGAACGTAAGATTTTGCTGATTAATCATATGATGAGGTTTTCAGACTACTGAGTACCGCACAAATACAGAACACTGTCTGATATCTTAAAAAACAAAATTTTATGGTATTAGATGCAATATGTAAAACTTAATATCAATACGAGCATTTCCTGTATTGACTGAAGTTATAAGTTGTTCACAAATTTTCAAAAATGGTAAAACTTACGCAATTGACTGCCTGCGCCAAATCGCCGGGACTGCCTTCTGTCACATCAGCGGCGCATTCCCTCGCAGCCTCGCGCGTCGCGGCGTGAGGGTGGCTGCGGGCGAGAAGGGGGCTGAGCGCCATCCGTCGTAAATCCCGCGAGTCGCGAACAGCCCATTAATTATTGGCGTGACGAGCCATATCCGCCGCGTTTAATTTTAAAACCTCGTTTGGGGCAGTTATGATGCCGGGGAAGCGGCAGCGCGGGCCGGAGCACTAAACGCAGGGTGGCGAAGCGGACAGCGCCCAGCGGAGAGCGGTGCGGGAGGGGGGGGGGGTGCGAATGGGATACAAGTGGTCCGCATATTCAATCTCTACGCTTCTAAAAGAGGCTCTGAGAGGACACCGACTCCCGTGCCGCTTCCATCACCGCCACCTTTGAAGCCACTAAAGCCACCGCAACCGGCACAGCACGGTCACAATAACGGTCCGAGCAGACTATTTTGAGACCAAGTAATTGACACGAGGGCAAGAGGGTTTTGCATTTGTAATGCAGGGAAGAGCAATTTCCGCCGCTGCCCTTCGCTTTTGCGGGCAAGCAATGTAGACGAACAAAGCTATAATAAGAACGCTTTATGTTTTCCCGCATGCGCACGGAATCGCATCACGATTACTAAATAGCATTCAAGGAGCCATCGATGAAAAATTATATTGAGTGATAGATCTCCTATTAATGTCTCTATTCTTTTAGCCTACCTTGAGACATTCGTATAACAAAACGCTCGTTTTAACAATAGATTCACACAAATAATTTTCTTAACAGGAAAAATAAAATTCGTTTAGAGAGAAGTATTGTTGGTGTAATCTAAAAGGGATTCGGGAAACCAAACAAGTAGCTTGAATGATATTCAGATTGATATGCAAGCAAATCAGATAGGCATATTACATTAAGTACTTCAAGCTGCTTCTTTAAGATACGGACTTACCACTAAACGTCAGTATCTCATGCAGGGGACACACTCGCGCAGATACTCACCTGGAAAGAATAAGAAAAACAAATAAGAAATAGAAACTTTTCACCTCGACAGAAGCGTACATAAGCTTACATGTGTACATATATTAACATCAATTAAATTTCGAAATGGTTTCCTTATTTGTTGTTTGAAAGATCAATAACTTTTTAACATGCACACAATTACTATTCTAAACGGTTTTGAAATCCTTTTTAACGAATTATGCTGGTACTCTCAATTGCTGTGTTTTTCCATTTCTTTTTCGGTTAACACTCTACAAAACATACAATCTCCTTCTAAACTCGCAGTTTGTATCTGCACAGATATCTGAAGCTTGTCGGAGATTTTCGTAGACTTAAGATGGGATGAGGATGTTTTTTCGTAGATTGAAAATTGGAAACTAGCCTATTGCTAGCCCCTAATGATCCGAGTTCGGACAGGATGGGAAACAAGAATGCTTACTGCTCATGGTCCGCTGTTTTGAAAATTGCTCCGGCATACTCCTGGATTTAACCGGAGGTATTGACAGATACAACCAACCAGAGCAGCCCATCATGGGAACACGAACACAGGACATCCCTATCAAAGAAGCTTTAGATACACGATAAAGTCAATCGTTAATTAAGAAACAAAGCTAACACAAAAACGTTTATTCTGCTCTGAATATATTGCATTTCATCAAAAAACAATTTGAAGGTAGTTGTGACGCTGATATAAATGATTTGGTAGTCGCCAGCATCGAAGAACTATGCCAAGAAACCTGGCATGAACTCAATTATTTTTTATCTTTTCTTTAAACAATAATTGAAGCATTAAACAGTATTAATATTGAGTTCAGATACCTTCAAAGTTCACTAATTCACCTTGAAAGTTCGACTTAATGCAAAATGATATTTGAGAAGTTGCATTTTCTTTCAATTGTATATCTTCCTTGCGAAAACTAATATTGCGTAACGCATTCGACTTTGCATACAAATGATGCCACGTCAAGAGGATACAAGGATTCAGAGTATCTGAACACGTTGCGCACGCCCACTAATACACCGTGCTTCATGATAATACAATTGACGATTTTACGTAAAACAGCAAACATTAGATTTACAATTTAAAATAAAGAACTTGAATAAAAACAGGCTAATGCATTTTCAGGTTGTACAATTTAGGAGTAAGGGGAAAATAGATAACACAATCTCACAATTTCAAGAAAACATTACACATGTTCAATTTTTCCGTAAAAGTGAGATACAATGTGTATGTGAGATTGATTTTGGAGGAAATCTACGCGACTGTGATAAAAGTTTAGATTCGATTTGTTTCCAGGCCTATATTATTGAAATAATGTAAACACAATTCTGACGTAGTGACGAAAATGTATCATTAAGTATATAAGAAACAAAAAGTAAATATGAAAACAAATTCGGCTAACAGCATTAGCTATTATCAAGACACCTAAATATGCATTATTTATAAATTAGAAAGTCTGAAGCACCCGGATCACTTGGACAGCGGTAAAATTATTAAATACAATTAACGGCTCAGTAAAAAAGGATATTATTTATGTTATATATATATATATATATATATATTATATATATATATATATATATATATATATATATATATATATATATTATATCCATGATCAGCGAGACACTACCGTAATTGTTATCCACGAAAACTGTGTTCCATCAGCTCGTTACAATAAGATTTCGTCCCAAGTTCTCCCAGCTGACCATGGGAATGCCGTCGAGCGCGGCGCGCCCCGCCGGTCCGGGCGTCTCCAGGGGAGCGTCGGTGCAATCTCAGCCGCGGGTCGCAAAGGGGCGGGGCGGGGACGCGACGCCAAAGGCGGAGACAGCCCGCTTCGCTCTGATCCCAGCGATCGAACGTCCAATAAAGCCTGGCGCACGGCGCTCCTGCGCCCGCCCAACCCCTTTCCCTCGCCTGCCGCTGCTAGCCGCAGCAACGGCCCCCCTACCACCGCAGTTGTCCCTTCGGGCATCTCGCTTCGTGTTACTGCACAAACGCTCTCGAACTCGTACGCTTACCGAACACCATTTTCTAACTGAATACATTTCACTTTAACATTGAATTCCATGTTTCTCTACTTTTTCCTTTTCCCTTCATTATACTTTTTTCGTTTCCAGTTATCGTCATTCATCACCACGCATCTTCCATTTCCAACTACCTTCCCCCAGCATACTTCTAAAACACAACATTTTCCATGTCTCCATCCTATCGCGCAATTGTTTCATCCCTAAGCATTTCATGTTCCATTTTCTTCCTCCAGTATTTTCTCCGCGTGGTCCCGTTCAAGTGAAATATCCCCTGCTCGCCCCCGAGGTGGCGCGTGTCACTGAACGTGCCACCCCTTGGTCGCAGCTTCTCTCCCGGGAGAGCGCCTGCCGTCGAGCGGCCCAAGGCACCGCGAAGAACGCGGGCCCCGCGTCGAGGCGTTTCTCGCTTTCTCCTCACTGATCGACGAGTCCAAGGTGAATTACATTCCTTTCAGGGAACTCTGCCTGCCATTTGTAAATTGCTACAACACTCACGCAGCCTCCTTTTCATGCAGTTAACGGATTCCCTTTTGCGATTTGTTCTCATCCGATGCTCTCAAGAACGCGGCTTCGAAGAAGGGAATCATTCTTCTATCAAAAAGGAAAATGAAGCGTCATTACAGTTATTTGTAAGAGAAACCTCATCGATATGACTGTGTAGTAAGTTGCTATCAGATGCGAAGAGGAATTATTACATGTGGGATATTCATCATTTCACATTATTAAAACTACATGCATTCCGAATTGTTCAATAATATTCGTAATAACTCGTAATCGAGATTCCTTGCTAGTGAGAATAATCTTTGATCATTAATAATGTGATTTCAATTACGCCATAATGGCTTAGTAGTAAAAAATAAAAGTTAATATTAATTTTGACCAGCTACAAGCCATATTCATTATCATATTCTATTTATACTTTTACTTACACAAGGTAATGCAAACACCCAGACTACATTTAAGTAGCAGAAAAGGCGACACTGAAGTGCTACACCGGAGAAGCTCGTATTTGAAGAGAATGGGATAAACTGTACTCTGCGCAGACACCTTGAGTGACAGTCTCTGCACCAGCGGTCTGCGGCACGTGTCACCTGCGTGACGGAGTGGGCGCAGCTCGTGGAGACTCCGCCGGGCGGGCGGCGCTTGTTTCGGGGCGAAGGCGCTGCGAGGAGGCATTGTCCCCGCCAGGCGCTGTGGCCAGGGCTGGAAGGACGTGACCGGGGTTTGACGTAGGACTGTGTGGCGGGGCGGGGCGGGGCGGGGCGCGGAGCCCAGGAATGTGAGGCAGCCGCGCAGGGTGCCGCTGAGCGGGGCGGGGCGGGGCGGGGCGGGGCGGGGCGGGGCGGGGGCGGGCCTAAGTGGAGATGAACGGGGCCACCCTGGCGTCCACGACGGTGGCCGCCGCAGTGCAAATGGGCAGCGCCCGGCAATGAGATAGGGGAGAACTTCCAGGAAATAGTGAAGCATCTCTTACAAGACAGTTTCGAGTGTACGTCAACCCATGATTTTTAGCACAGAAGAGACGTGATGCAAATGTCACTACACATCACCATCAAAAAATTATAATTCTGTATACAAAACTAATTTGAAATCTGAAGACAAGAAAATAAAGAAACTTGTTATTTTTCTTCAAGAATGAAATATTTGTATGTTAACCGTATTAATATTTTCTGAGAAATAGAGCAGTTTTATATGAGATGCGCAAACGCATGGAAAATCTGAACTATGAAATTGAGTGATCTACAATGGACTGAACAGGCAAAAGAGGCGATGCTGTCTACTGACCGGTACTTTGTACCGCTCTCCAAGGTAAAGCGAAGCATAGGGGGAAAGATGGAAAAAGTAGAAGACACTAATGCGATAAACTATGGAAAACATTGGGACTTGAGTATTATTTTATGTTTTCTATAATAAAAGATCGAGATTATAATCCTTTTTCGACTTGTGAATACTATTCACAATTTCTAGATCAGCTAACAACGGTGAACACACGAGACGGAGATGGGTGAAACAAACGATGGAAATCTACGAGGCAGCGGATGTCGACTCGAAAGCGAAGGAGCGGGCGGGGCGTAGCAAAAGAGCCGGTGACGCGACGGATGCCTGGGCCAGGGCGCGGCTGGCGCGACGGTGGCGGCATCGGCATCGCCCAGGTGGGCCTCCCGGCACGCCATTGTGCTCGACCTCGGTCGCCGCACCTGCCAGCCCACCTGACGCCTGGCGTGCCGGGGACACTAAGTAGGGCCTTGGGTAATTTACGACGCGCGTTGCTCCCGAGTAAGCTGCTTACGGGCGGACGCAAGAGGCACGCGTAACGCACCCTCCGCGCCGTCAGGTCGAGTGCGTTCGTCGACCACCAGCGAGACGAAGCTTTGTCACGCTCCTATACCCTCACTGGCATACCACTCACCATTTTTCCTCCAGGCTATGGTTTCTCCATCACGATTTACGGCATACGTACATGAAAATCATGCAATTTCCTTTGAAATGACGACATTATTACCTTGGTCAGGTGATCGAATTTTCAGAAAATAGTTTTCCCCGACAGAATCCGTGAACGCATAGCTGCAAAACTGTTTGCACGATAGGAAGGCATGAGCGGAGCATGGAATAATTCACACGTATTTTTCAACAATAAATTGGAGGAACGTCCTTAATATCGTCCATCGCATGACACTGGCAGAACATGTTTATAAACATACGATAATTATCATTAGAGTTGGAAAATACTTAATGCGTGAAGTTCTATTTTATAAATTCCCATAGGCGTATTTTTTCTCCCCGAATTACATGTGCTACTCGAATAGTAAATATCCTTTCTCGTGTCTACTGAATGTCTACTGTCTCTGAATGAAATATCAAATCTTCTAACTCAATAGTGAATCCAATTGCTCACGAATCTGAACAGCTAAAACCATAAACAGAGAAAATTCTGGTCGCACTGCTCGAAACTTCTGCAGAAGCAAAGAAAGAAGGGCAGAAGAAAATGGAGGCTTGTCGTTCACAGAGAACTAAAGAAGATGGACGAGGTAAGTCCCATAACAGTACTGAGGGAAGCTGGAAAAACGCCAAACATTTTGTACGAAAGAATAAAAAGTAGATGAACAAATTCTGCAATCCACACAGATATCACCATAGAGAGTGCAATTTCCACTCCTTAGGATCATTAACCAAATTTGTGTGTGCTGTCTAACCGAAAATGGACATTCCGAGGTGCCCAATAACTCACGCAGATTAGGGAACATCGTGTGTATATTACAATGCTGCAACGCACTGCAGATGCCCAATGCAGCGGACCCAGTAAAAAGGGTTTTGTTCAACATTCCCAACAGCAGTATCTACACATGACACGACAAGTGTCACCACAGGACTTCAAGTTACATATTAAAATATATTAGTTATACACCAATAACAGTCCTACTACTTAACCGAAATTCAAAGGTTCTAAATGACGCACTGAAATGCACCTCGATGTTTGCTATTTATATTTGAAGAATAAAATCAAGTTATTATTTGCAACTTGATAAGATTATTTCGTTAACCTACACTATTATTAGAGCACCAGAAAGAAACAAAGCCCGCCAATTACTTTTTAGCCCACAGTAGACAGAGGACATAATAGGAACATTTGATCATTAGTCAGTTCAGTAACGAGGTGAAACAACAAAAATTATAACACTTGCAATAATCTTTGCAATACAATAACACCAACGACCTCATCCGTTACTTATATCATTCATAATTTAACAAAAAAGGAAAACTATCTCAGATGCCACTCATTTCGCAATAAAGAAGCAATATCCTATTTCAAAAGCATCAAAAGGAAATAACCGCCCCGAATCATTTGGCATTCCATCACTAGGTCATAGTAGGTCAGGGCAATTAAGTTTAACATCTGACGAACCGCAAGCCATTTGAATACGGGGGACATTCAAATATGAACCGGAATATTGTAACGCATTGATTATATGTAAAAATACAAATGGAGTCCCTTATTTTTCACCATAGCTTTTTTCAGCAAGGAATTGATTTGATTTTTTCATGGGAAAAGAAGACTGCTGTTGCAGTAGCAAATTGCACATGTACTCTTTGACTGCAGTGTAGTCTTCATCTTTCTCCACCTAATGTCTCCTTTAGTGGATCAAACACTTTGTAACAGGTCCGAACAGTAAAACCCGTGCAATTTCGTGAATTTATCACTAATCAGAGCTAGTGTATATGGTTGTGTTTTATCATGTAGGATGACATCGTGAATAGGTAGCCGCTACCCAATCCATACGCCGCCAGCCGCTGATAGTTGCCGACCGATATAATGGTACTTTCAACACATCTCTGATGCAATATGGACAACAGCAATTTGACGATCGCCTTCAACAAGCTCAGGTACTGCTACAATATTACCTTCGTGAACGTTGGTCGCCAGATGCCGTTTATGGTATTCATTTTCAATTTTATACCGCCATTTCGACACTTCTGGTCCCAATTGAAGAAGTTACTCAGATAAAGATGACCAAACTGTACTCTGAGTCTCATCAAACTTTCATTCAATTTTACACCTTTGTTGGCGAGAAAATGAATAATTATGCATTGCGCAACAGACACTGATACTTTCTGTTCATACTAGTGATACTGAAATGGCAGACGTGAGTATGGCTTTTTCCTATGTCCCATCATTGATCACATAAATACGAGAGACAAACGAAATTCCGGTTTATATTTGAATGTCCCTCGTATTTTTCAAATTTGCAACCCTATCTATTAACAAGCAATTCAGTAATATTCTTATCACAAAACACACATGTATTTTTAATCCATAAATTAAAGTTCGTAAAGGAATGGTTATTTTATAAACAAGATATTCCGATTTTTCGCAGCAATTTATCTCTGCCGAGCGGCCCATATTCACACAAAGTGCCTTCCACGTTCCAGGCAACGCGTCCTCGCACCCGCTTACCTGCCATCCCTGCGAAGGGCGAGTTTCTGCTAATCTGCACCTCGCAAAGCCGCACACGCAGAGCACACGGGGTGCCAGAGTGCGGAGGCAAGCGCCAGCGGCTAAGAAGTAGATGATCACATACGCCAGAGCCAGGAAATAGGCCAAGATAAAGGAAGGAAACACGATTAGCGAGAATAGAAATAAGGCGAAGCACTAATTGGCGAACGCACGAAAGACTTGCTAATGAAAAGAGCCCCAATCTTTTCCAACAAGACAAGATGAAATCAACACAGCAACGTAGGCAACGGAGGTTACGAAAAAAATGAACACAAATAAAAGTAACTCTGAATATTACAACGAATAAGCGATAAACTTATATTATTAGTAACATGAAAAAATTAAATTACCGACAAAAAATACTCATGTTTCATCTTTTTGTAAGCAAGGTCTCTGTGTAAGAAGATACACAAATGGTTGGTAATGAAAAAAATTAGAAGCAATAACACAACAAAATTCGAAGTCGCGAGAACACCCAATTGTGACAGGAGAGAGAACTTACTGGGAGAGGATTATCTCACTCAGATAACTGAGGGGAACACTAGAAGAACACAATCGACTGGAATTGCTGTCGCTTTTAGACCAATGTGTCGATGAAAATGAAGTGAACATTTTTGCTAAACGATTTCATCCAAAATTCAATGAATTGAAATCTATTAGGTTTTTTCGGACATTACTTCTCCTGCATTACATGAATATGCGTTACACGATTACCTTATCCCTTCTTTTCTATACGAAGCCTCTAAAACTGAGCATTTTCCACAACAACAATAACAATAAGTCGACAGAGAGAGACTACTTCAGAGTGATTACTTCCGAACATCAGATAGCTTCTAAAAAATACATGATCATTAGAGAATGTGCACAATTTTAAGGAGATTTTACCAGTTGTCAAATATTTTAATTACCTGAAAAGATGATTTGGACATATCACTTCACACAATTTTTGCGATCAGAAGATTTCGCGATAACACAACTCAACGTCTTACGCAAATCAACGCAGTACAGAAAACGGATGGACGGGATGCTACCTCGTGAATTTTCCAATGAATGCTGTGAAGTGATACACGCCCTTGCCACCAGCGTCTTACAGAATTATTATCATTATTATCATCATATTATTATTATTATTATTATTATTATTATTATAAAAAATATTAACATAAACAAAAGTATCAATACAATCATTGCAATATCCTCTATAGCAGCATGCACCGTTGGTTGGAAGTTCAAGTGGAGCGTTTCGTGAAACTTCACCATGTAGAACGGTTCATTTCCGTCCAATGAGTTTTCCGATTGTGACTGCGTATTACGTGATCTCCGACTTCCTTTACGCCTCTTTTAACTGCAACCATACATCGACAAACCGAATTGTAAGTAGCTGCTATGCAAATATCAGTAGCTGATTCAAGAATAGTAAATCTCGACTTGGATTGTGCGCCCACCGCCTTTCGCCGGGAACGGGGCAGGGACAGGGACAGGGACGAAACGTGGAACGGGGCGGGTAGGAGAGGGGGTCACAGCTGTATGGCCAGGGAGGAACGCGACGCGACGGGACAGGACGGGACAGGGCGGGACGGAACGAAACGGGGCGTGACCGGTCGGAGCGGTGAGGGGCGGGAACGATTGGGGAGGGCTGAAGGAGCGGAAGCGAGGGGTGAGAAGAGAGGGAGTAAAGCGGGGCGGGGCGGGACCGACGCCGCAGCGCTGGGTCTAGAGAGACGAGCAGCGCTCCATCAACGCCAGCGCGAGAGCTTAACCGTGGTGAGGCCGAGAGGGCTCTGTGAGTGCCGCGGGATCGGAGGGTTTCCACATCACCGCCCCTCCCTCTCGCCATCGCACTACTTCTCCCCAACTAAGGCCGCAAAAACAGCGATAAACGGGAGCGAAGGCCCTTACAACCGCTACAACACCAGCGGCGCGGCATCAGTTCGCACGTTTTTCGCACAGGCGTTTCCGCAAGAGCCATCGCGCTCCAAACGAACGCTTAGCACGGATGCCCGAATAATTCACCGAACGACTCGACATTGACCTTCGATTTTCCAATCGGCTCCAAAACTGTAAAATGCAGAATAAAATTCCGTAGCCCTTATTCTCCTATTTAATGAAACTTGAATGTTCCTACAATTGCTGATGTCACCGAGGTCTTTGAATGATGATGTAATGTGTAGTTAATAGCGATAATGATGGGAAAATTGGTGTATTGGAGAGAAGGGAAAACTGGAGAATCAGAGGAAAGCCTGACGAGAGCACTCTATCCACCACACAATACACATGGATTGGCAGGTGGAACCCGGGTCCAAGCAATGGAACGCTCTCGCTGCTTACACCCCCAACGCTATAAAATTGAAATAATTATTCTATAAACAGAAGTGAAAACTGTATCGTGCGCGTGTCAACCGTTGTGAAAGTTTCTTCTCCTGCATTCATTAGAAATTGATCGGAGGATTAAAAAATAATCACTTCAGCAGCGAACCTGAGGACTCTCGAAAAACAGGCCATCTCTGCCTTCGAAGATGAGGTGAAGAGTCTTAACAACGTTCGCCATTTCAACTGACATTAAATAAAATAAAATACATTTCGTATTATTGCAGTTATGGCACTTTGTTCACATATATAACGTGGATTGAATTGGCCTGTATTACATCCGCCCAAACACTTTCTACATACATACATACATACATACATACATACATACATACGAACGTCTTGTATTCAAATTGTATTTTATTACGAAATAATTTCGAATGTCGTTTATACTAGAGTTGAAATGAAAATGGTGTGGAATGATTGATAGAATGTCCAAAGGAAAACAGAAACACAATTGGTAACAATCGAAAAGGACAATTTATTCGCGCATGGAAATGTTACTGGGAATTTCCCCTCTCTCTCTTTGGCGGAAAGTGATTACGTATTACAGTTGGTGCATTTGCCGCCCAGCTGTCACCGCTGTATCCAATGACGGTGGGCCGATGCCCCAGAGAATACCGACCCAGATTGTGCCGTGTTCAACAGAAACGTCGATGCGGACATCGGGATTAATTTCGAACTCCAAGACAACGTACGGGTTGTAAGGCGCATCAAGTCATTAAAACCAAGTTGACGCCGCTTAATTGTTTATTTCTCAATTAAAATGAAGTCCAGAAAGTAGGGGTTATTTTCTTAATTCAAAAGATATCCTTGTTCAGGCTTCCCGGAAACAAGAAGATACTTCGACACGGAAGACTAACAATAATTAGATCAGGATAAAACATTTTATACCTTGATTCAGCTCTCGCAGAAATTCCGTTTTTTTTCGACGTTACATTACCCCAATTTACTCGTAAAAAGGAAGGTCTTGTCTCGCTAAATTCCAGCAACAGCAGGAATGGCATTGAACTTTCCAGCGAAAGAAGTTTCTCCCTTCAGAGGATTCGAAGACTGCTTGCAAAGGAAAGAAAACGAGAATAGCTTTGGCATTTCAAACGCTGGATAAATCACGGCGACGCTCAAGCACCTGAGAGAACCGTCTACGACCCGCGCTCCACAAGAAGCTTCGGACACGAGCACGTCTCGAATGACGCACGCGCCCACCGATCGCGAACTCCAGAACGCGCACAAACTCGAAATAACGACGAACCGTCTCAATACGACTGTGGCGGCGTGGAGAAGCGGGCGCGATCTACGGGTGGGGGCGGGGCGCCGGTGTTGACGGACAGGCGAAGGCCCCCGCCTCGCGCCGCCCCTCCCCCTTCCGCGTGCTCGCTACCAGGAGGTGGGAACGGGAGAGGAGAGGGCGAGGAGGAGCAGCGGTGACGGGGACGGGGACCGGGCCCGCCGACGATCAATAGCACCGCGGCGCGAAGCCCGGACCCCGACGGCGAAAGGTCAAGGGTCGCGGGCGGCGAGGCGCGGCCGCGCGGCGGCGGGGCCGGAGACGGCGGGCAACGCGCGGGGAAGCCGGGTTCGTCCCCGAGATGATGAAAGAGCGCCTCTTATGAGCTCTGGTGTTACCGCCGCCGCGAGAATGCACGGTCGCGGGGCGGGCGGGGGCCGGCGCCTCCCATCACGGCCGGCTGCGGGGAAGGGATGTAGGGGGCCAACGGGGCGTTCGCAAATGAACAGCGCGCGGGGAGCGTAGCGTTGCACGAGGACACTCGACGGATTGCGCGAGGAAGATGAATGATAAGCTAGCGGCAATGAACTCTGACAAGTGTACGACCCGGGCCGCGTCCGATGTATACACGTATCAAGTGATAAAACATAGGACCGCAATTTCCTTCGGATATGACGTTATTTCCTCGCGCATTAATATTCGTGCATCTTCTTCTCGGAAGCATCTTTTTCCGATTAGCACAGCGAGGACTCGTCATTTGCAGCAGAATTTACACCGTTCCATTCGCCTTTACCGTGCCAGCAATTTCCACATCCGTAATTACAAGGCATAAAGTAGAAAACGTGGTATGTTCCATCAGCAGTGTTCCAAATCTTTTTAAAGCACTAGACAAGAAAATGAAAGAGGATACTTTAAGAGGAATACTTAAATTATCCAAACTGTTTTTTTAAAATCTCACACACATTCAGAAGCATGTGTTGACTATATCAGAAGTGAACCTAATACATTTCTTTCAATTCTAACTTTTTCAGACTTTAGTGACAAAACTATTTTCTTCCAATATAGCGATGTTACATGTATTAATTTCGCACCATATTTACAACTTGATGCTTACCTAAAATGACAAACATGTGAGATGGTGGATACACTAAACGAGATCGGGCGCAGATAAGTGTGATCACAGCATGCGTTGCTCTTTAAGCACCAATATTATCTCACTCAAAATGTACATTAATAAACGATATTGCAGACGCACATACCGTATTTGCCAGTGTATAAGAAACATATTTTTTCCTTCAGTAACTCGTCAAAAAAGAGGATGCGCATTACACAACAGATGGGAATTTGTGTAACTGGTTGAATGCTTGATATATAGTATTACAAAATTCAAATTCCTGTACACTAAAAAACAGAAATTTGTATTTCTACAAAATTGATTATTGGAAGCTAAAAGTATTGCTAGTAAGTAAAATTTCGTTGGGTTAATGTCATGGTGTAGAAGATGCACGGTCTTTCCATGCGTAACATCATAAAGACTCACGGTGGAATAAGAAAATATTATTGCTTTTCACAGGTCACAATTTCCAATCCTTTCATAAAGTAGTATAAAATTCAAGTGTCAAATATAAAATCAAGTATATCAAATTAAATATAAAATTTAACATTAAAGAATGAGATCCTTCTTGAAAGTAGGAGTGCGTCTTATACACCGGCAAATAGGGTAGATGGTACACACAATTCTGGTTCTTATTCGGTATTTATATGACACAATTCCACAACTATCACCTGGAATTATTCATATAATCCCTAAAACATTTTCATATGGCGAAACGCGTTCACAACTACGTTGCTATTCTAACGAGAATGACGGTTACAGCTATCACATGCATAATACTTGGCAAAACTTTCGTGAAAGAAAAAATAAAATTTTTGGAAAGCGTCGTTGCTATTCTCTAAAAAAAGTACGAAAAAACAAATATCCTGATGTGAGTAATTTCCGTTCTAAGGGTTGTAGCAGAATCCTTTTAACACATTTAGAAGTATTAAGGTTTTAAAATTTACGCTCATAATTTAGACACTTTTACAGCTGCAGGTAATAATATTAGCAAAAACATATAAGCACATTCACTTTAGGATTATAATGTTCATTGTCATCTTTCAAGGAGTAGGCTGTTAGACGAACGAGATGTTATAATCCCAATATTAGCAATAATAATTCCGTTACGTTTATTCTGCAGTACCAAATACTGCGTATCAGTGGAATTCAGAAATGTAAAATTTCCGATTACAGGAATTTTAGGCGAAGATATCTCAGAAGGAAGACTTTTTCAAATGACAGAGGAAAGGGCTTCCCAGCATATCTGATTAACATGTTTATTTCTTCCAGAAATCTACATTCTGGGCGTAGAAGCAAGTTCCAAACATTCGCATTGTAAGAGACACACTAGTAAAAGGTGGCGACATCAGAGGAAATTACGTCTATAGAATTGCCTAATGAAACTTCCTCAATGAATTATACTTACAGGCCCCTTTAGTCAAAGGCCTCCTGGGAATGTTACGTTTTCTTTATATCTACATAACAAATCAAATCGTGAAATAATAAAATAAATAATACAAATTAGATACGTCTTAAGAAAGGTATAAAACAAGAAGTGAGATTACTGGGACATATTTACACTTGCCTCACATTTTGACTCAAAAGGAAAATACTTCCACTAGGAAACAAGGAAAAATGTTAGTTAAAAGAGAATTAGTTTCAGCCAATTAAATATCTGAATACATTATTATCCGATTAATGAGTAGAGCAAATTTAGCGATTCTCCATAAAGTCAGGGGATGTTGCAAATTTTGGTTAGGTTTAAAACGCTAAAAAGAGACTCAAATTTAAATGGTGCACTCATTACATTTGTTGAGAAAGATAAAGATTGCCAGAGGTGAATTCTCCACGTATGATTTTTTATTAAACGGAGATCATAATTTAATTTTAAAAGACATCCAACATTTGGAATACCGTGTTTAATTTAAGGAATGACAGTAATATGTCGCAAATGTGTCTCTACTAGTACTGCTGCACAAATGAACAAATGGTATTTGATGAGGGTGAAGTATCCCAACTGCAATATTAACAAGATACTGAAAGGCCACTCGGAGGTCTCATCTGCTCGCTAATCAAACATCTTGAAGTTCCCAATGAATCCTTTAAATGACGAACAGAAAAGTAAATTGATTCAACTTCTGAGCCGTAATGGAACATATATTTATCGACTGATATAAGTGAAGAAAACGAAAGGTTTTTTATCAAACCGCATCAGTCATTCGCTTTAAATGACTCAATAACTACACAATCTCACAATATTACTGCTGTAAGTGCTAGGTTTCCCGACGGCATGGTCACGCCCGTCGTGGCCTCTCTCCGAACGGTGCGGCGACAGTGACAAACGCGGCACGTGTAAAGAGCCGCAGGCACATTTGTCGGCGCGTCTGTTCAGCTGGCGCAGCCCGCTGCAGCGCCCGCGAGGCTCCGCCGCTGAAAAACGCACTAATTTCTCATTCGCGCGGGCGGTTCCTCAACGTCAATGTACAGCGGCGGGAATTTTCACGAAGAAACTGGGAGAGAATCTGAGCAACCCGGCAGAGTTCGGGTACATGGATTCAACAAAACACCAGTATCCCTTGAGTTAACTCCGCACTGAGGAGTTCGCAAATAGCTAAGTCTACTGTCCCTGTTGTTCTGAGAGTAGAATTGCGAGAATACTTAGTACCTTCAGAAGAACGAAATTATGCTTAATTATGTACCTTCTGTCCGCGACTCTTAATAGTCATTACGAAAACAGCCGTCTCTGCAATAATTAAATTTTAAGGATATCACTGTTCCTTTTAAAAACGAAATCGTGTAATGTGTGTAAAGAAAGAAATAATTTCCACATCGGTGAGATATTCCCCAAATCTAACTGAACAAGGACAAAATAAGAGAAAATATATCTCACATCTCATCACCTGAAATCAAGATCATGGGCGAAACATTCTCTTATAGTCTGCCCTCGTCCAACTGCTAGGCAATCGCCCTTCCTGACGGCGCTACTGGGCGCATAGAAACACTCTCATTGCGTTGAGCCAAGAGTGCTATCAAAATACGGCCACACGAAGTAACCTGAAGTGGCAACTGGACCGGCAACGATGTAGATGATGGCGACGCGACAATGGTGGCAAAGGTAATGGCGACGCGACAATGGTGGACACCCTGGTGTGTGTCGTCGTTATGGCGACAGCAGCGGCTATTTGTGATAGTGGTAGTGCTGGTAACGCCAGCAATGGTAATGTTGTTGTTGTTGTTGTTGTTGGTGGTGGTGGTGGTGGTGGTGGTGGTGGTTGTGGTGGTTGTGGTGGTGGTGGTGGTGGTGGTGGTGGTGGTGGTGGTGGTGGTGGTGGTGGTGGTGGTGGTGGGTGATGGTGGCAGTGGCGGCGCCGCCTGCAAGAGCGATGGCGATGGTGGCAGTGGCGGTGCCGCCTGCAAGAGCGATGGCGATGGCGGCGGAGGGCGCCTCCTTCCGGATGCCGCGGGCGTGAGTCAGCAGTCGGGGCGCAGGCGCTGCTTCGCCGCGTTTCAAGGGGATCCAGGTCGACCGCGCGTCGCCGCCCATGGCGCGCCTTGTTTACTAATAAGCCTCGTGAATTACCGCTAACAAGTGCACAATGCGCCGACCGCGGTCACCAACACGAGCCAGTGTGCGTGAAGGCGAAACCACAAAAGAGTTGCCGCGCGGGGTGTAGACAGCGACCTTGTACTCCGACAAGCTCTAAAAAAATAAAGGGCTCACCGCCTGTAGTGTAGTCTTAAGATGACACCTTGGTGGGTTGTAGTACCAGTATTTGTCATTATGGACCAACATATTAAGTTTATTACTAGTGTCTACGGAACACGATTCAGCATCGTTTCGTATTAAGAATCGCCCAATTATGTATTGGGTTCACTTCGGCACGTATATGTCTTGAGTTGTTGACAATTCCTCCTAGGGCCCATAAATAAATTATTAAAGCCTGGGATTTTCATCTGATTGATGTGATTAAAAACTATGTTACAGAGATTGAAAATAATTAGGCGATCTCAGATAAACGACAGGGAGTTTGTATCAATATATCCAATCAACCGGAAATGTCAACTACTTCTGTTATCAAGAAGCTGATTTAACTAGGCTCTTCGAATACAAATGAAAACATTTTTGATCATCTAGCTAAGATTTGGCAGTTAAAAGCGCACGACGTAGCATTGTTCTCCGCAGATCATAAGAACGGTCAGAATCGATATTAGCAGAAGGGGAAGAGAGAAAAAAAATAATCATCAGAACTTTTTCTCTTCATTTTTACAATTGTCCAAGTTTTATGAATTTTCACAAAAGGAAATGTAGTAGAATTAAAATCTCCATAACGTAGACATTTATCTTCGAAATAAATTAAAAATTCAATGTATTAATGTATATATGTGAAATGCTAATATTTCATTACTATCAAGCTCAGTATAAGCTTTTAAAGTTCACCGAAGCAGGTAATGAAGCATTGATGAAATATATTCCGTATTCATATTTTTGTATCCATTTCGGAAATTGAAACATCAAACAAAAAAGTCGTTTATAAAAAATGCGTACTATATACATTATTTCTAACCTAAAAGTGTAATGCGAAATTATTAATGGTCCACTCGGCAAAGCTCGAATCGATTTGCGTCACACCGCTTTCTGCGCATGACAGGATCATTCTGCGGACTAAATCCATCCGCCTCCAGGATTCGCTCAACACAAAAACGCTCAACTCATGTTGCACCACAAAACTATTTTATGTTCAGGTAACGACACGAAGGTGATGTTGTTGATGTTGTTTTCCAAAGGGTTTTGTTTTCTATCCGTTCCATAAACATCCTCCACGTTCTACATTTCATTTTAAAAAGTACACATGTGCACCTAGGGGTTAAAAGCAGAAGGTCGTCTTTTCCTAAAGGAGATTTAACACGCCTGTTTCGATTTCATTGCTCTTTTAGTACAGTATTTAGAACTATCACAAAAAGGCATTAATAAGAAAGACAATGCGTAATGTGGAATGTGTGAATTGTAGTGCTGAAAGGAAGTTCAGTTTATACGATGTTATCAGCGGCAGGTACTATCCAAATCAACACACGAATTATCCTGAGAAACCCTTCGGTGAATTTCGTCTTGCGGGGTATTCTGGTCAGTTGATTTTTACTGGCGAATGAACAGTAGTAAAGAAATGAAGGTATGTAATTTAGTTAATTTTGTTATGCGTTAATATTAAGGGGTCGAAATGGATCGTAGGGAAAAGGGTGAAATAATTCCAAGTAATGAAAAAAGTGTTGAAGTTTTTGAGAACCTAAAAGGAAAACATTCAATAACGGCGCCAGTCATCTGAATGAATTATGCAGAGCAACAGGCATCAGTTGACTTTCCTTCGTTAGAATGATAAAAGAATATTAGAATGGAGAAATAACAACACCGAGAAAAACACACTTAACTGGCCTTCGGTTTAGAACCATTAGGAAGTGAAGTATGACGATTTTGGAATTTGAAACGTACATAAGACTTCAATTTCTATGCGGTTTTATTTTAAAAGGTTCCCGCTACAGTCATGTGAGTTACTTTAATGATAAACATTTGCCAGTGTACTTTGATGACAGTTGGTTAAACATTGGTCATAGTACATCGTTAATGTATAAATGAATCAATCAATAAATATTTGATAATACAATGAACATCTTACGAAAATATATTTCCTTTTTATAAGAGAATACTACATTTATAATGTATCTGTGTATTAGATACGCTAATAAAAAATGGCATAATAATAATGAGGGCGAGGAAAAATTTTTTCAAGGACGCATATAATGAGAAAGACAACCGTAATTTCGATGATTCTCGAGCGAGCGTGCAAAGGAACGTGTCGTGTTGGCAACAACGCGCAGATTCTCCGCAAGACGCAGTACCTTCCCAACGTGAAGAGCCGTACAGACAATAAAAAAGTAGAGAAACTCATTCACAACAAGAGTCATACGAACGAACCTGCTTCCAAACCTCAAAATGTGTATTACTAAACTCCCTTGCGCGCAGAAATTGAATGTGGAGCCTCCAGGCATGTGAGATGTGTCTACGGTTTATTTAGATACCAAGAAACTCGGGAAAATTGCAAAGCCTATAATACTAATTTCAATTCGCGCAGGAATTTTAAGAAAACTATGTAGCCTTTGTGAACTAAAATGAGTATATGATTTTGTTTCATAACCAGGAGCTGGGGAAGCCTAAAGCAATAAAACAATTTTGATTTCGACTGAAAAACGCATATATTTGGTGGTGATATTCGGCCTAATCTCATACTGCACATAGTGATTCAATTCTCATACTCAGCGCGTTTCTGTTTATGACACAGCTGACCTCATGCGACAGTGAAGCTCCAAGGAAAGAGACCGCTCGCCATTATATTTAATACTTTCTATTCACGTATTGTGTGGTGTAACGTTTTTTTTTTTAATTCTTGGTATGTAAAGAACTGTTGTACTGTGTACCAGTGAGTACTACATTATGGACACCATTGTGATTTTGTTCAGCAGCGTTTTCGCTGCCGTAGGTCTCTATCATGTATTAATTATTAAAAATGTGTATTAATGTTATAGTGTCATCTAATTCTTTTCTAACTACACGGTAATTCTGAACATCTAAAGGGTTGGTGAAAGTGACTGTGAGAGAATCGCGGGCTTACGTTCCGCGTTCCTGGATCGGGCACAAACGTTTCTCTAACCGGGGAGTGACAGGGAGTCGAACATCCGTGAAAGCGGCGGGCGTGGCCAGCAGCCACAAATGATTTCTAATTAACGCGTCAGCCATCGTGCTTAAGAACACCGCAACAGTTGCATTTGAGCAGAAATCATGCAAACCGAGTCCGGAGAAGGCGGCCGGGAGGCAGCGGGCGGTGAGCGGCGCATGCGAGTCCCACGGCGGCGGAAATCGCCGCGGACGCCTGTGGGAACGTTCCCTGGGCTGCGCATCGCGCGGGTAACGAGCGGCGAGTCCCGAGGAGCCTGCCTCTCCGCCCGAACCAGCAGGAAAAGGGCGAACTTCAATCTCCTCCGTTCGATTCAGCGGGTTAAGCAAAGAAAGAAGTGGATTCGCGATCTATTTAAACGATGAATCTCTATTCAAAAGGATTTCCTAATATTTACATAATTATGAAGCATAAAACATAATTCCTAACTGGAAACCGACACAAATACCTCTTTTTTGCCGTAGTGGGTGCGGTAAGGTTTTAATGCAGACGCGAAACGTTTTATATCAGAGTACACGACAATGGATAATTACACAATATCGCAACTCTCGTACAATCATGCACTACCTCGCTGCACGATACGAAACCTCAAAATACATGCTGAGGTATTTGAAGACTACGAAATCTTAGGTTGAAAACAACCATTTCATGTGACCTATTTTATAATTCTCTTCCTCGAAGTATTCGAAAATATACAATAATTTAAACAATTATTTTATGCAATCATCTAGCATTTGAAAGTCTTGCAGACGCTTTAAACTATCATATCATATCCATATTCCAAACTAGATTGAAGGAGGTAAGATACTCCGTTTTCCCTCCGAGTCAGAAGCTAATGCAGCAAAAAGTAAGGAGGCGTATTTGGCATCAGCAGCGCACAACTACCACCCAGCGTCTAAGGAAGTTCTCACGATGTTGCAACCTCACAGACCCGTCTGACTCGCTACGTTGTCATGCCAGACGCTTGAAGGTCCCGGCAACAATTGCTGTGCTCCGACATGGGCATCGCAGAGGACAAAGCTTGAGAAACCAAGGAATTACTCACCTGCTGGAGGCTATTCAAGGACGAGACCGTGCCATTCAAATCATCGGTCGAGAAAGAACTATATTACTAATATTTTCTTTTAAATCCAATAACATTAAAATTATTCTTGTGAATAGAATAATAATTTTAATTTTAAAAAATTAAATATCTTTTTACACAATCAAACACTTCACTTATTACGCGACCCCAGACAAGTTTCGCTGTCACTTTTTCTGGTATGTCCTGTACCACAACAAACACTAGTAAAATTGCAAATGTTCAATCATTGTAATATAGCGTGACTCTTAACGCCATCTTAACGTCATTGCCAAACTCTCGCAAAGGGAGAATATGATATCGCCCTTTTAATTTACTGTAATAAAAAACACGCGTACAATTACCATAACGCGTCACATTAATAGAAAGCAAATCTAATTAGTACAATATCTTACTCCTAACTTTTAGACATTCAACAATAATTTCAACAATTTAAAAACTCCCATCCCACAATAACGCGAAGTGGATCCTTTCGTCGGCGAAACAGTTGTGTAAATGTACAACTCTTTTGGACGGCCTCAAAATTTGTTAAATGTGTTCAAGTTATCCTGAACAAAGGCGAAAGTTGTAAGACTAATGTTCTTTCGTATTATAACAATGTAACAATGTTCATGGAATTTCCAGGAAGACCTACTGATTACTGATCCTAATTCCGAAAGGCAACGATCGCCTATCAAATTTTACTGCTACAGAGACTGGGGCTCTTTTTATGAAAATTTTGAAAATGTATCTGGAACTTCTTATAAAGTACCCCCAAAAATCAATTAATGTGTTTCAAAATCGCATAGCTTTGACTCAGGCCAGATCGCCAAAGGTTAGTGTTGTTCATATTCACCAGACGGACAGAGAGACCGACGGACTTTTGCCGTCAATCGAGTTTTCGGTATCAAGAACAAACAAAACATGGATTCTGGCTGCAGCACGAAATTAATATGCAAATAGTTCCAATTACTGCATATATTTGCTAATCTTCAAGCGAATCAGAAAGTGTTATTAATTTACAAGATATGATAGTTTAAAAAGAAGGATGAATAGATTTTCTGGAAAAAGATATTCTTGAAAATGAAACACATGTCACCAAATGAAAATTTATTCAATAAATACCATCCAGTTACATTATTTGTTACAGTTAATTCGACATAACGCACTGACACTGGTTTTAAAAATCCCCAAGGCCTCACTGAAAAAATCTCAAGTCTGTCATTTTGCTCTAGTTCGGAGCAAGCGGTCGTCCTCGAACTCGTCCGCAGCAAAGCAGTGTTCTCCACATTGTCCGAAGCGAGGGAGCGGGAGAACGCATCATGATGCGGAGCGACGCGGCCAGGGCCGGCGAGGCAAGGCGAGGCGAAGCAAGGCGAGGTGAGCACAGAGCGCCGGCGCTGGCGCTAGCGCCAGCGCAGAACTCAATTAAAAGTTGCGCCGGCGCGCCGGCCGCCTCGCGCGAGCTGGCGAACGCGAACATGCAACTTCGCCCGCCCGAGCACATGCTCTACGACGGTTGGTGCCCTGATATCAACAGCGATCTAATCCAACCCCGCGTACAAGCGAGCAGCACGGCCGGTGGGCGCCCAGCGGTGTTAGCCGATTGGGAACATCCAGGAGGCCTCGTCCGAAAGAGATGTCGCTGGCAGTGAGTAGGAGAAATCATACAGATGCAAATTCACTCACAACCCGTGGTCATGAAGCCTATAATTTATCACGCGCGCCCAATTTTGAGACCAATAGTAGACATGGGACTGACGAAATAGTTCCACTAGGCAGGCACAATTCTAATCGAGAGTGTTAATAACAATCTAAACCTACAGACATACAGAGAATGTGAATACCCGATAAACATATACCTACATGAAGTACGTAATCAGCAGGCATGCTAGTTAAGTCTTTTCCCTAATACCTCATCAGCATAGCCAGAGACAGGAGATAAGGAAAATCAAAATCTAATAACTGATCATTTGAAAAGGTACTGGGCAATTCCTCCAAAAGCAAACTATTGTTCATTAAAATATCTGCGTGTCGGTAAAAATAGTATACATATATACAAAAATAGTAAACACGATTGTCTCCATATTCTTGTTTTTGATTCTCTTCTATTTTAGATAGAAATACGTGATGTGGCATCGCGGGCGTTTCTCCAGCCACACGCTAACGAGCATGCGATGCAACACAGTGTGTTCTGGGAAATCCAGAGGAGGACCGTGGCTCGGGTACTGGACTGTTCGGAATTTCCAAGGCTCATAGATTAGCATGTGGAGTATGCAAGCTTTCGTTTCACAAGTACTCCGATACCACGGAAACGTGCATGGAATTTCTGTACGTCAGCGGGAGTGCTCTAGCATCTCATTAAACATACGCTGGTATTTCGGTTATGGGAATCATGGACAAAATAACGCCACAATAGCTGAACAGATTTCGCACGAAAAAATTCCATCTCTCCTCATAAAGAGGCGCAGACACACCATTCCCACGTGATAAAGTTAGTTTCTTGTTTACTGATATGAACACATTACTGGCGTAAATCCATTCGAAAAGCGCGAAATCCTGTCATACTACCTGTGCTGTGAAAACCCGAATAGAACGAACGCAATTGAAGGACTCGGAAGGAGAAGAAGGGGCTATCCCACATTGACATAGTTCTGAGATATTGAGAGTTTTACTAGAACTTTCGTAATCCACGGTATAATTCAGTTCACTTTTAATCTTTTTAACACAGTACACTTACATATAAGTTCATACTGGATGTACACTACAAAAAAGTCCATACTGGTTCGTACTGGACAATATACTAAAAGAATAATATTTTAAGTTTTATTTAAACTTTCCGTTGAGCTGAAGCACTGCAGATAAAAAGCAATTCGAATTATCGCGAAAAAGTACTCTACAATACAAACAGACCAAAATGCATTTCTCGTTCCAGATCTTATTATAACTTACGTCAATATTAACATTAGATTAAAAAAGGCGGCGAACGCCAACTGGTTACTGCAAACCAAACAAAAGTTTACTGTACTCATCTTCACTGTTAGAATCACGGGTAGAGATCAGTTCAGGATATTTTTACTAGCACATTCTGATTGGAGCAAACTACGATGAATTACAACAGGTTTTATTCACTTTCAATATAAATGTAATTTCATGAAATGTTTAATATAATTATTTACCCCTAATGTACTATTTTTGTGTAAATGGACCCAAAAAGAAAAAGGTTGATTTTTTAAAATATTTAGTATGTTCGTGGATTTAAACGTAATATATAATATAATAAAAAGTGTTATTTTCGCAAAAGCATCATTGACAGTACATATTATTCCAAAAAACATGAAATAAAAATGATGTGTGGCTGCCAATGCGTATGAGAAATAATCAAATTAGTAACTAATAAACATCTACATAAACCTATCGAATATCATTGTTCACGATATAAATATAGAGAAAAAAGCAGGGAAATATACGACAGCACGATCGCTCTTACAACACCGTACCAAGCACTGTAGTAATTTCATCTCTTGGATATATTTCCAGAATCGACGGAACTCGGCAGTGAAGAAGCACCGGCGCAGCTGAAGGGCGGCGGAGAGGTCAGGGCAGGAATCGTTCGCGAGAGCCCTCGCCCCACGCTCCACGAGGGGAGAGGCTGCCACTACTATGTCTTTGGCCCGTGAATCACGGCTAGTCGGTGCTGCTCGCCGAGGCGTGACCAGAATGTCAAGCGACAATGGAAGTGGTGGCGTTGGTGAACGCTCGTGGAAATGTCTGAGCTGAGAGCGACCATAGCGGTGGCGTGAGAGATTTTTCGATGGGATGACGCGACAGTACAGGTGGCAGGGAACTGAGGGCTGACCGGAGGGCGGAGGCGAAAAAGTACAGCAGGGAAGTGGGAGTTATCAGGAGAGTATGGTTAAGGGGAAAGCAGAAGCTGGTGGTACGGATCCTAGAACCTCGTTCATATACCTGCAACGTGGCTGGCAGACTTATAAGTCGGGAGAGATCCCGACTACAACGGCGAAGCTAGCAGACGCAATTGCTTTTAAACCGCTCATTCGTACCTTGCGAGTTCTACAGAGGAAAAGGGAACTGCGACAAAAAATATATCGTGATATTAAAGCGATTGTGCGCTTGTTTAAAACCTAACATTAATATTACCCGTCATATAATAATAAACCTACAGTATTATATAAAATGCACATTTTTATAATGATTGAATAATGCAAATGCGAATTCTCAGCTTTCTTACAAATATCATTTCAATCAGCTATTGGACCCGTGATAATATAATGAACTCGCTGAAGTAATTCCAAGTTGCTCAGGCATTTAATTATGGCATTTACCTACTGGACAGGAAAGGGAATGAACAACATTTACAGAGTAAAATGGATATAATTTTATTTACATTCTCGATCTGCTCATCCGCGCCCCTCCACCCGGCCCCGCCCACCACGCATCACTGCCCCTGCTTTGTCTCCCCCTTCTCTCTCCGTCGGAACTAGTGTCAACGCTATCGGAATGCATCTCTTAGGACATTTTATGGGTTTTTAGAAACTACAGATGCACATTGGCAGATTTTCTCTGATTTCGAGATATTCTCTAAAATTTTATCCAATGTGAACGTTAATCCTGCTTTAAGAGCTGAAAGACGGAATGGGGGTAGTTTTTAGTAAGTTGCATGTAAGTCCGTATTTTTACTTGAGTACAAGGTTAATTAAACAAAAATACATCAATATCGAAATAAAACTGTAAACTACAAATACAATTTGTGAGATTATCACTGTTTCCACATCCAGGAATACAGTGGTATACAGGAAAAATAATGTAATGCTACAAAACATCTATGTTGAGATTGGTGGAAATACAGGTTTTGGGGGACCTTTTGTCTGTCCGTATCTGTTGCAGCTTTACATAACTATCTCTGTACTACAGATTCTAGAAAGAGAAAATTAATTATTCTCGTAAAACTTGGTCGTGATTTCCGGCACAAAACACATTTTCCTGTAAAACCGGGTTTGTCAATTCGTTTAACCGCTCTCCCTCATCCCATACTTTTAAAGACTTTGCCCACATTTTATGGGACACGTTTTAATTAACTCAGCTATCAAGCTTTTTCTAATTTATTACTCCAGAAAAAAAAGAGGTAAAATTCAGCCGCGGCAAGGGGCTAGGAAATCCTCTCACACCCACTCAGTTTGTGTATGTGACATAACAGCATGTGAGTACATCACTTCTCCGCAAAAATAAACCCTCTATTTCCGTTACAATAAGTTGAATTCATAACATATCTTTTCTATCATACGATGGTTCTTGACCCAAAAAATTGTACTTCAATAAAACATATATTATCTTTCTCTGGCCAAATTCTCACATCTATTTCAAGATGAATAAATTATCGAAGAAAACTTATCTTCAACCAGACACTTTAATTACCCAATATACTTTTGGTACTCCGAGGTAGTCATTTACCACATGAGATTTCCTGGATGCCATGAAGTGAACGTTACGTACATTAGTGTGAAGATTTCGGAGAACAGTTTCCAGCGAACCACGGTTTCCTTTTATACTCTCGAATGAAAATTTGATATTCTCTATAAGAATGAGTCTCAAGTTTTGATATAAACAAATCATTTCGTCAAAAATTCTAACACTATTAATTAGAGTCTTCCAACCGGAAGAAAATGAATGCTGTTATTTTTCAGAAGTAGGATATCAAAGACAGTTAACAAAAAGACAAGGCTACAATACAGTATTAACAAGAATCAAAATCACATAAACTATGATATTTTAAAAGCTTATGAACAATATGGTTTAATATACTCCTGTGACTTAATGATTCAAACAACAGTAAATGTACTTATTTGTTTTAAGCATAACTACGAAATATTAGTGTATTCCACTGAATATACTAATTTAAATCAAAACTAGGGATTAAAACACTCTTCACACAAATATCCTGATATTATATAATTATCCCGTTTTCCAACTGCTGTTGGATTGGGTTGTTGGTTTTACAATGGGAGGAAGAAGGATGTATTGCACTCTAAACCAAAGCAATGAACTCCTGAGAAATGTAGATCTAAATACCCAGATGAATACATATGCAACTCTTCAAGTGCTGCAGAAGCTGTAGTGCTGCAGAACAAACTGCAAATAGAAACGCAGAAGCAAAAGGTAAAGAATAAGCAACAGCTGACGGGAACTGCTGCGTCACCTTCCGTCACAAATGTATCACGCTTTCACGTAGCCACATACCCACTTTGTGCCGGTGGTCGCTCCGTATGCAGCAGCACATTTAGAAAAGCCCGTTGGCGGAGGGGCGCCATCTAAGGACACGCAATGCAAGATGGCACTCTCCGCCATCCGCCTCTCGCAAAGCTCTATCCTAACTCCGGTAGGTCAACCGGAACCTTATGATTTCTATTCCAAGAACCCCCAGTGTTACCTCCTGATCCGGGACCTCGAACAAATATGTAAATGTACTCATTACAAAGCCAACTTCCATTAACACATGGAGAAGGTAGGTAATCGAATATAGTTTGTACCTCATTGGTTTGCACGTAATAGTGTTATTACGTAATCATAATTGCAGTTATTATTCAAACCTCCGGAAAATTAACAAGCACAAGAATTGTACAACCAGTTTTATCTTGAAATCCCCTCCTCTTTTACCCAATCACAGATAAATGCCCACAAATCATTATATTCGAGCAGACACTATAAGCGCAATGATCACCTAAAATGTTAAAAATAACAGAATAAACCTGAATCAAAAGCAAACCTCAAAGATGGCAACATCAGCAAAATAGTTTCGTTCCGTTCTAAATAACAACTTTTGTTTAAAAAAAAGTTTACATCATGAAACATTTCAATGTTCCGCAAAACAATGATTATCAAAACGTGGAATGTTACAAACGGTTCAACTAGAGTAACTTGTGACGTTTTAAATTACATTGTTTTTCTTCAAATTTTCTCAAATGAACATTTTAATTAACGAACTTTAACTAATAAACGTATTTCGGATATTCGGAATTTATGATTTTCCGTGAACCTACTATCATATCATTATCCCCTTCCGAATAGTGTAGGTTCTACTGCATAATAATAACCAAATAAAAATTGATAATTTATCACTACACAGTTTTAGATGAGTTTAAGTCTTTTAATAAAGTGTCACAGAAATAGTTTGAATTAAATAACCGCGTTCAAAATGTATACAAACATCCTTGAAGCGTCTAGTATTCAACATAACTTTCCAACAGAGTACTGAAGAAAAATCTAAAAACACAAAACAACTTTCCCGTGTAACTCAACTATCCTAAATTATTCCATTTATTTTTATACTTTTTTTCGTGGTACTATTCGTAAGATAATCTATTAATGATCTAACAACCACATTTATAATTAATTGTAAACCAAGAGCTAGTAATATGCGGGCACACTCAAACTCTCATCCAGTTCCATACCCGGCCAATCACCTCTCACGCACCCCATACCGAGTGTTAGCTTGACACACTCCAGCCGTTTATACAATAAGCAGCGCATTACGGGCCGAGCCGGGCCGGCTCTCCCCTGAGGGAGGCCAAGGAGGCCCGTGCGGCCGCTGGCACTTGGGCGCAGCCCCTCGCCAGGCACGCGCCCGCCGCTTGGCGCTTGCCGCACGCGCCGACACGCGATGGGGCCGTCGTTCCGCACCTCGCGGGCCACGCCCCTCGCCGGCGCGCCCGCCACACTCGCACCTGCAAGGCGGCAGGAGGGCCACTGAACTGTTATATACTAGGGCAGATCAAATAATATGCCTCTTTCGGCTTTGTGTGGATCGATTTTATTCGCATTACAGTAATAAAATTTGGGGTAAAATTAACAAAAGCATTGTTTAAGAATAGAATACACTTTACGTCATGTCATAAATTGAAAAATATATGCGATCAAAAAGGCAAGGAAATAAAGTATTTGAAACGAGAAAAGTTTCCGAGCAAACAGTCCAAATGGGAAAACTCTTAACCACTGCTGAAGTACCGGACGGATTTGTTGACAGTTTTTTTCTTGCCCAAGAACTGAAGAAAAATGTACATAATCGTCCAAAGAAAAATCAGCAAAGCTGGCGGCAGGTAATTTGATCTGACCTACGACTTTATTAATCTTACGGAGGTCTCATGGACTGGTCTCAAGGGCTGATAAGGGTTCAAAAATAATACATGCTACACTAGATAACCGAGGAGGAATCGTAAAGCATATACGTTATTCATTTGGTTAAACCATAAAAATATCCGTATTTAACAACAGAATATTTTAGGTTGGAGACATTTCCAAAATGGTTGACCAAGCTGCCAACGTTACGGAAAACGTAATTACCCGAATGCCGCATCATTGTTAGTAATTCACACTTCGAATTCAACTTTACAAATTAAGACCCAGATAACGTTATCTAGCTTGGGCAGCTTTCATTCGTAGAATGTTACGAGCAAATTAATAGACTGGTCTGCTTCTCAACCACATTTGTTTGCACATTTTGCAATTGCAAGAACGCCCACAAATGTAAATATTTATTAGTTTCATAGTACTAACCTACATACACGACCGTCGCGCCATCTGCTAGCCGCACAGGCAACTACACGCTGAGAGCAACGCCTGGTGAGGGATCGACCCGCAGTGCAGCAGCGCGCAGCGGGTGGCAGCGCACAAAGCTGCACGAGCTTCGCGAGAGCGCCGCTGCTGAAAGCGCGGCGCTGCTGCATGGGCAACGCCAAGCACCACAGCGCCGATAACCAACAACACCGCGCTCTAGCGGAGTTTCGCAGTACTTTGAGAAGTGAAGACAGCGCTACAGCGGCGTAAGCAAGCAATAGAGCGGGGGCGGAGTACCCGGTCGGTCACGTGCCCGTCGTTTGTTCGCGACTGGCCGATTACCATCGCGTAACCGCCACACAAACTCGCGCGTCGTGGTGATTAGGCGCCCCCTACTATAGCTTGCGTAACGCCTCGCCCGGATTTCGACTGCTTTTTAATGGTGGGAGGACAAAAACCAGAAGGAGAGTCTGCATAGCAGTGGCGTAATATGATCGCTGCCGGTGATAGTGATTCAGTACCGATGTCGAGCAGGTCTTTCCTTAGGTACGGAACAATTTAATAAAATTCACAATTCAACACTGGCAAAAATTTGGCAATGTGAGTAATAATTTAATTTGAATAAGTATGAGTCTGTGTCGATGTCTTCTTTCTGAGTAGCGATGTCGATTCTTCGTTAAAAGAAAGTAGTGTCTTGCAAAAGTTGCTAAATTTGTTGGCCTACTAAATATTGGTCCACAAACATTATTGAATTTATAATAGTATTTTTCCATGATGCATTCAAAATACTACCTGATTGTTCACCTTAGGCAATACCCATCGAAATTGGTATAAAAAAATAACTAGCTACCCAACTCAAATGATATACCCTAATTTCTTTCTACCCTTCTAACTTAGAAGTTGGTAGAATGTATTTTTTTTCGTATATTTTGTTTCTCGTCGGGAACATTTCTCTTCTAGGCCCAACAATCCTATGTTAGCACACAGGAATCCCAGTTGTCTTCCACATTTTTTTCTTTGTAGAAATATGCTTTAATTAATGTAAAGTCATACAATGCAAACGATACTGACGCAGAGAAGTGTTTATTTTGAAACAGCTCACTGCAAATGGAAAATTCTGATATTAAATTACTTTGTTTTTCTGTGTTATTTTCTCTGGGTTAATATTTTCTAATCAATAATAACAGATCCAGAGTTCAAAATCAGAAGAGGGGTACAAAAGTATTGGGTGTACCATTTTTTTCTATCAGCAACCTAACATCCACCTTATAATCGGGATCCAGATCTTCCCCAAAGCACTGATTTGACGAAGTGCAAAACATATTTACAGGCGGCGAATTTCGATTGAGATTAGAACACCTGTTTACCACTAATATAGCACAGTCATTATCGACCAAGTTTGTACACTTTCTTGCCATAAAGAAAAAAAGCCCTCTTCTTCTACTCTCTCTCCCCATCTCCCTCTCTCTCCCCATCTCCCTCTCTCTCCCCCCATCTCCCTCTCTCTCTCCCCATCTCCCTCTCTCTCTCCCCATCTCCCTCTCTCTCTCCCCATCTCCCTCTCTCTCCCCATCTCCCTCTCTCTCCCCTTCTCCCTCTCTCTCCCCATCTCCCTCTCTCTCCCCTTCTCCCTCTCTCTCCCCATCTCCCTCTCTCTCCCCATCTCCCTCTCTCCCCTTCTCCCTCTCCCTCTCTCCCCTTCTCCCTCCCTCCTTCTCTTTCCCTTCCCCTTCCTCTCTCATACACACCTATACACAGAATAGAAGAAAACATTTCAGTTACAAGTGAAATACTGTGACATACCACAAATGCACGTGACACTAATGATATTTCAGTATCGTGTTTTATGGCTTCAAGATACAACACATTATTTCCTTGAATGCTTCTTGAATAAAGTCGCTACAGATGCACGGACTCGTTATCTCTTGGTTGCCCGAATCATATTTATTCGCATTTGTAGGAATCCGAAAACTAGTTTTCAGGGTCTAAATATCTTAATGAAACACACTACAATATGTACACACTAAAAAAAATATTTCGTACACTCCTCAATCACGGAATGTCATTCATTGCTTTCTTACTTTTTCTTTCTACTAAAACGTCCGAGACATCTCGTCTTAAGGAAAAATCAAGTTGAGAGCAAGAAACCGACTTCTCCACACCAACATCTGCCAATCAAGAAGGCACAGACAGAGAGAGAGAGACGAAAATGACGACACTTGGCGCACCAAGGCGTATCTATGCTGTTCGGGGGCCTGCAAGGATAGTGCTGTTTTGTAGAGAGGAAGGTATGAGCTCTTTCAGGGCAGATCGGAGCGGGATGGAGCGGGGCCAAGAGGGGCGGAGCGGGACCGACTGGGGCCGAGCAGGGCGAGGCGGGTGGGTGGGTGGCGGGACGGCAAAGCGGTGCGCGCGGAGCGGGGAGGGACAGAGAGGTGCGGGACAGCCGGCATCTAAACCGGGACTGGGCATTTGCCAGGCGTGCACAGAGGCGTCGGAAACCCCGCCTTCCTGCGACTCACGGCATATTTTCGACTCTTGCTATCTACGCTCGTCCATTCCGTACGGCTCCTGGCAACCTGAAGCTGGGCACGGAACCTCGGAGTAGAGAACTAAGAAAAAAAGAACAGGGGAATGCCATCTTCGCCAGACGGAAACTAGAAAACTTCCCGAATCTCCTAACTAAGCCACGTATCGCATATAAATTCCGGCCATACAGAATTCGTATCGCATCTACCTGCTGATGAGCGAAGTTTCCGAAGCAAGCAGATGAACCATAGTCGCAATCTGAGCGCAAACGTTACAAAAATACCACCTTGACATGAAATTATTTGTCTCTTTTACAAGGTTTCTCCCTGCTACAGCATTCGGCTCCTTGCCGAGTTGCATTCCAGTCCAGGAGGGATTCAAGTCAGCTAATTTAAGGACTCCAAAAACATACCCAAGTATCAAGAACATTTCTAAGATGCCTACCCATTTTATTATACCGCTGACGAAGCTACAGAGGTTCTAAGGGTGCTACGAATGTTTCTCGGAAATATTTTATCCCCGACAACAGATGGTTATACAAAATCAGGTGAGATTTTACACACGCAAGTTTCACTGTTGCAAACTACTTTACAGATAAAACAACACTATTATAAAAAAGTTATCTGTTTTATTTATTTTATTAAAATGATTTTGAAATATTACTTCATGAAATATATTATTTTCTTTGAGAACCATTTTCTTGCCAAATCGTCCACTAATTATAGCTCACCTCTTATTCACCTATTAACAAGTCATAATGAATTCTTTAAAGACATTTGAACATTTTTATTCTTAATTTTCTTCCCTCAATGGCTTCCGTTTATGATCATTTGTTCTCTCCGAAACTTATTGTACACTTTTTAAGCTTCGCGCGAATTCGTCACAAGCCACCGCGTTCAACCCCCCTCCCCCCCCCAAAAAAAAACACTGCTTGATTACCACAAGACCGTCCATCACGCGTGACGCAGGGGTCGCGGGGGGATCGAGTGACGCGCGCACGTGCATGGCAGTTACATTATCGTGCGGCGCGTGTAGGTCGCGCACGCGCGTGCGTTCTCATCGCCGGTCCTTCATTACGCGGCGCGTGGCAGAGCGCATACGCGACCCAGTCACGTGCCACCTGTTGGATACGACGGGTTCACACTCAGGCGCACAAACTCAGAAGAAATCAATCCAAAAGACCCTCTTCTACTCAACTCATTATCTCATCGCATGGTCGTTTTATTACCATTGTGAATAATTCATTTCTAGATAATTCCTAATTAAAAGACTTTCTAAAAATTTCATAATATCATGAAGACGATCCAACTACACGAAATGCACGTTGAAGAAAATGGGATTGACTATTGTGAAAAATTTTAAGTGTAATAAAATAATACTTTTCATTACCTACACGCATTTTTCATACCTACTGAAATGAAAATGAATTTTAGTAATTTAAATTTATGAAATAACTGCTAGAAATGCTGTACTAAAGTTCGTGACCGAACTAAGTCGTATGTACTAAGTTCAATTTCTGTAAACCTGGAAGAAGATTGAAGCCAAATATTTTCTGAAAGAGCGATTTTCACGAAACAGCTCACCGGCTACGAAAGATCAGCGGGAAACATGATTGCATCTTATTAACCGAGAAGTCCTAAGATTGACGACATTGGATTTTCGACAATAGCTTCAAAGCTTGTTCGAATTCAACAACGCACCGTCTGGAGATTTCTAATGTTCTGAGCGGTAGTTTTCCCAGGTTTCTCCAATTAGAATTAGGTGAATGCCGAAGCACATTTTTTCAAGAATGGGCCATAAACCGCACGCGATCTGTTTCGCGGACGTATCTGTTTCCTTAACTTTGGCCCTCCTTTCCCTTTACGCACAAAGACACTTACCCTTACAAGCACGACACTACCATTCACAAAGGGAGGGCAGTCGGGAGTTAAGATGCATATTTCGAATTGAGCTGTGCCCCTCTGGGGGAAATAAATGAAGGGGTAAAATACGCAAGCAGACACGTAGGAAGGCGCCAGATTTCACATTCCAGTAGGGATCACAACCTCCCGGGATATAATATGCAATACAGTTACGGTACTGATGACCTAGGTATATAACGCGCCCGGAATCAACACTCGCTCATGAAAGAGACCGATGTAAGTTAATCAGACATTTACAAGATACGAAACACACTCCCGCTTTATTAAAACTGATGCAAGAATGGATCCAAGTATTCACATTCGAGTTATTTTAAATTTCGTAAATTACGAATGTGAATTACTTCCTATTTTTGAATTATTTCATTGTACGAGTGTTGTGAACGTTCTTTGCAATAATACTCACCCACTTGGCACAAAATTCACTTTCCCCGCGCTATTGAAATTTTGTCTCAGTTCGAAGGGTGAACAGCTATCCAATTTTTATATCTCCTCGGCAAATTTCCGACACTTATGATGACTTTCACGACAGTGACGCGCTTTAGCTTTTACTCATTTTCAGTCACTCGTGCTCTTCGTCGCTTGAAAAAGGGGCGTTCCAATACCAAAGGGGTAACTTCGGGGTCTCTCATGCACGATAACATACTAATTACTTAGTTTCTGGAGCACGTCAGAGTAGGTAGCGGTGGGGGTGTATCTGTTTCGGACACCGCCTCCAGGGACTTCCAGCACCCTTCGCTGTGTGTCGCAAATGCTATTGCCATTGTAATTTTAACTCCACTGATTCACGGCCGCTCAATGAAACATTGCGTTGATATGGATAAATATGAACTCTTGAAAGCCTCAAATTATAAGCCCCCACCCTTCCCCGCCCAAAAGACTCGAATACGCAAAATATTTCTCTCCCGCAAATTTTATCAGAATCTACGATACTGTGATCTAAAACAAAAGTTTCAACCTTCAAATAATGAAATTCTTTTCGGCAATACCATAATTTCTTTTCGCCTACTCCCTACGATTAGCGAATACTCTTCATTTTGCCCTCTCCGCCAATACCTGCATTCACAAGTCTTCACTGTCCGACGGCAACATGTTTCTGCCTGAAGTGTCATCGCCGTTCTGGCACTAGCTACTGAAACCGCCGGCGCCATCGCCCTCTCTCGCGATCGTTATCGGACCCACCCTATCCGTCGCCGCCCCTTGCACTCGTGGGAGCCGCCTTCGCCGCCATGCCGCCACCGTCCACGCCACCGCTATGGCGACGCGGGGGCGGAGCTCCGAGTGATCGATACCAAGGGGCCGGCGGCTCCACCCGCCACCCACGGCCATGCTTTTCGCGAGGGAACCAGGCCGCGCGGCAAGAATATTAGGGTAGTGGAGGAACAGGGCAAAATGCCAGTGGAACACGGAGCTGAGATGAACCGAAGCGCGAATGGGGTAGGCTATCTATATCAACCTAAAAGGGAAAGAGCTACATCTCTCGTACGAACTTAATTTCGAGAAGCAGACTACAGAATAAAGTCGAAAGAATTTTACAAAATGTAGGCAACATTAAAAAGCGCCCATAAATTTGTTACAAAACGACACAGAACATTCATGTAATCTACGGGAGATTTTTCCCCCTCTTGATACTTCGTATTCTTTTCGTTCTTACATTAGTTTACACTACATTAATTGGATCGTTATTTTTTGTACAATACTTTTGACTGCATCTATTCTACCATTCACAGTGATGTTTAACTATCTCATGCAGCGAATCAACTTCACAAAACATATGCATCTAGTCTCACAGGTACCGACACAATGGGGAACCAGGGATATTTATTATCAGTAGTACGTGAAAATGTCGCAACGTAATGAAAACGTATATAACTGCTAAACGTATATAACTACCACTATCCAGGCCCCAAATTAACATTGTGCTACCTGAATACTCGGAGGAAAAACGAAAGAAAAACAGCGAATGGATGGAAATTTCCTTCACCTATGTTGATGACAATGTTAGACCATAGAAAACCGAACAGGGGAAAATAGCGCAAGGGACGAGGCCGAGGCGACGCGCGTGGCAGCAGAAGCGCATGCGGCCAAGCGCAAAATGTCAGCGCACGGCGCGGAGGCGGCGTCGGTCGCCGCTGCCCCGCCGCACCGCGCCCCGCGGTCGCCTGTGCCACCGCCGTCGGCGCCGGGCTGGGCTGGGCTGGGCCGGCCGTAGGTCGGACGCAACGGAGCGCGACGGTGAAATGCCACGCCTGCGCCGCGCCGGTGACACCGCGGCTGCGGCTGCATGATTCTTGCAGGAGACGCCACCGCCACTTGGGTTGGGCGGGAGCGCGCTCCGGGGAGCTGTGTTTAAGCATAACAAAGAACAGCGACACAAAAAATTGCCCATTTTGAAATCGTAAATTTCAAACCAACTAAACGTTGGCGAATTCACTTCGAAAATTTTCCCTATACTTTTTCAAAAGGAAAGTAAAATGATATGGAGTTGCGTATTTATGACATGTAATTAGTATTTCGAAATTACTGTATTTCGAAAATACTTCAGTGTTTTTCACCGTACCAAAATTTTAGTGACACTTGAAAATGACACCAGACGCTGTTTGTAAATTCGTTTTAATGATAAGGTACGATTACCATAAAATAAACAAGTACAGGGAAACTGTTTTACGAACGAAAAAAGAAAATACAAAATCACAGCGAAATACCGTGAAATTCAATCTACCAAATTCGTGTGACTTCAATTATTTCTACTTTTTTTTTAGATTTATTGCTCAGATCCCAAAATGTTTACAGCAATACATTTTACTATTGTTTAAATTTAGAAAGGAAAAAATATTAAGCGAAAATATTCTTCGCAGGCCTGGTTTTCAATAAGCTTTTTGGGAGCTAGTGAATAGAATCCACGGAGGGGTATTTCACGTTCAATCGCCGTATACGTCTTCACAATGTCTCATATCCTTACGCTCAAGGCGCACCATCTTCGAGCCGTCACCGGCTGGAACGAGCCTCTGTGATGGATTACTCTGCAAGACGACGTACAGCCAAGGACAAAATTATGTATCATATAAAAACAAGGGAATTATATCTTGTTTCGGCGATGCAAATAGTTACTCGACACTGAAATATGCAAACATACTTCTCGAAAGTACAGATTTTTACAGTAAATTTAAATTCTTTCAAGAAGAACAAAATTGTAATTTGTAACAAAAAGTAATGAATTATGCAACGAAAGAAATGTATAACGTAAAATATGATACCAAGCTATATTTAATGAAACGGTCGTAACTAAACACATACCTGTAGGTGTGCATGTGTATGTGCATGCCAATCTATCATTCAAAAATTCCAAAAACTAGCAATCATTACAATCGAAAGACACTGTTTGGTAAAGAGAAAGGACTTATTGGATGGTGCAAGCAAATCGAGGTATCGCAATATGCTAGCGAGCTGCAAGTGCGAATACATTTTATCATAGCCTGCCGGCGGCGTCAGTCGCGGGACCGGCAGAGTAGTCAGCGGCAGCGGCGCAGGCACCGTGTTAACGAGAATCGATACAACCTCCGAGAAAGAAGGGTGTCTCGCGAGGAATCGCCACCTCGTCCCCCAGGTTCACTTCCCCCACCGTCCCTGCGAGGCCGCTTTCTCTGCCGCGACCCCAGTATGCCTGTTACCCACTGCGCTGTATTCACCCTCGCTGTAAGCCTGGTGGGAAAACCGCCACGTTATCTGCACCCGACGTGCACCCGCCATATGGCGCTCTTTCGCACCGTCGGCTCTCCGAGAGGCCCAACCACTCCACCTACTTGCATAATGTACAGCCACTTACGTCACTGCTACCTTCGTATGCACTCATGTGTACATATTAACCATAATATAAAACTGTACACACACAAATAAGTAAAAAAGGGTTAAAATCGAATCGAGTATATCTTTACCAGAAAAATCCACAAAAATTAATGTTATCCACCAAAATACGAAGTACATATTCAAATTCAGTCTTACAAGATGACAGCTGTAATCGCTTCAAAACCCTACTACAATTGTATTAACATACATATGTATATTCATTGGTAAATTGGACATTTTGAAATGTGTATTAACTTGCAAAAACAAACTGATTTGATGTATGAACTGATTGATGGATTCAGTACTCCTTCAGGTGAAATGACGGAAAATTCCAAGAAGTGGTAAGAGACCAATGTGATTGCTGAAGTTTGGCTCCAGCTTACGGCAAAGGCATAGTACGAGCGGATATTCCGTTTGCAATGCGTGCTGGATACTGAATTCTTGTCAAAGAAGCCTTTCTATTCCGGCGCCCACACAAATTCTTGTAGTACTACCAGAGCTCATCCAATTGTGAACTTCACTTAATTTACATGTCACATGAAGGTAAATTTCGAAAGACGCTACAAATAACAGAGCGTACAATATCGTTCGAATGTCTAAAAAAAGCAATAACAACAAACTAATTCATTACACAAGCTTAACGTCACCATCCGTTGTATTTATTGGAAACGACATTTACTGCGCAAACGAATATTCAAAATCACAAGCATATAACAAGTACAATTAAAACATGTGATTATTATTAATATTTCATTATATCACAACAAAATATGTACATTTACAACAAAAAAATTGATTTCATCTCGTGCTAGTCACACATATACCTAAAAAGATCAGATTCTTTTTCAAAGCACACACACTCTTCACACAAAATAATGTCTTTTCATAATGATTTCTTAAGATACCGTTCGAAACACAAAATAAATCATCAGGAAAGTTCTACAGACAATACATTGTTACAGTGCAATGTATTGACGCTCCACCCAATATTAGAAATTTCTGAGAAACAAAAATATAACGTTATCAGGAAATAACTTTTAGGTGTCGCGACTTATCAGTTATATTCAAAGTTTTCGAATATATCAGAACTGTATAGTTTTATAAAAAAAAGTCGCATCTCATTTATCACTCAAAAACATTGCAAAAACGTATCAAAATGGAAGATCCAAGCATTTTTGTAAGATTGCAGGAAATTAATAAATATATTTTCCCATTCCTTTTTCTGAAATGCCACTTCACATTAGTGGCAAAGAACGAAGTAGTTGAATACAATATGCGCCGGCTAAAATATTAACTAAATCGATATTAACCATCACAGTGACTGTAATCTGAGACACATGAATTTTTTCATAGAGTTTTATGTTTCACTCGACCCAGAGTCAAATTGTTCTTTTTGTTACCGCTTTTACTCCGGACCTCATATTTGCAGGCTGTCCAAGCGTTTGGCACTCGAATGACCTTCGTATGTACACGTGGATGTAACTCAAAGCCAAAACGTTGCGAAGCGGATAATCCGAAGGGACACCAGGTGCGCGCGAACAGCACAGAAATAACTCGTAGTCATATAGGATTTGGCAGTTTTATTCAAGAACTGGTAAACTCTTAAAAAAATTAAAAAAACAGATGCCGACCCTCCCCCACCATACACACATACAATGTTTTTTATAAAAAAAACTATTTTTGAGCATCGGTTTCATCAGTAACCAAGTACGGGTGCAATTCGAGAAGTTATCACAAATTATTAAAAATCTGCACATTCCGACAAGTAGCGGAAATCACGTTTGTATTCCTTTTATTCCATGTTTAAAGACATGCATTCTAATCCACACAAGGAAATTGTAAAGAGCGAAATTACTAGTGTCCAATATTGGATTAACTTTAAAGAAGTTCATGAAAAACCTATTCCATTCATATATCTTGGAATGTATTTTCACAAGCAATAAAATAATAATTTACAAATCCTCCAGACAATACGCAACCAAGTATAATGAGAATATATACATGTTCATCGTATATTTCTATTTCTGCGTGAATGTCAAGGCCTACCTACGAACGGTTTGCACGCGAATTCTCGGACAGATCAAAGTAATCGCTACGTGGGGTGGAAGACGAGCCGTTGGCAAAGCGTTATCAAGCTTGTATAGGGATGCCGCAAGCGACCTCTGTTTCTCCACCAATCCCACCTGTAACGCTTCACAGCACACACACCTCTCTCTACGCTTGTTTTTGTAGCGTTATAGGAGCGACCTACTCGCCTACCGTCATCGTTTTGGCCGGCCTAACTAGGTGCCCAACAGCACATACTTCCTCGCATTATATGTAATTTTGCATTTAAAAAAACGTGTTGTTTCTACTTTTTTCCTGATTCAAGAAAACATCTCTATATTCAACTTTGTATTTTGAAATGTTGACTTTGTGCAATTTTCGAAATTACAGTCAGCTCACAAGTAATGGTACTTGCACCATTTTTACTGCCTCTTGATACATACGAGGAAACAATTTAAAGAAAAAAATTGAACCCGTTTTTAGAGATAATTGTTTAGACGCATTTAAAAATTGTCTGCACTTTGCACAAAATAAGTGAAAACTACTCATATTTTCGGAAAATTGTACATGATTGTATTTCAAAATCTGTCTTTAAAAAACATATCTCAAGCAGAAACAAATATCTTCGAATTGTAGTTAATGCTAGACGCCAAAATAAATTGACCTTCTGCAATTTACAAAACATCAGGGTTTTTCACAAGAATGATGTTGAGACTTCATGTAATATATTAAAGTCCTGTAAAATCAAAATATCCGCTTCAAAGGTCTCGAGTTCGTTCATATCAATGGGGGGAATAATAATTTCTGAAAAAAACATTTGAACATTTTTGGCGATTGATTTGATCACAAACGGACAGACAAGTTTGGCCGTCAATCGATTTTTCGGTATAAAAAGACACACAAAACATGGATTCTGTCCACATCACGTGATAGAGGAAGTAATTTACTATACGAATAAACAAGATTTATTCACTTTTTTCGTTGCCAGCGCTCGGTAATAAGTTTTTTATGTCGAAAATTAGCATTTTCTCAGGGCACAATACTCTGTTCTTACGAAGGACGAAGGAGTAAAATTCAATAAAAATCGTTGATCCCGTAAAGGTTTCGTTTTACCTAGCAGCGCGAATGGTAGATGTTGAGCATCCTTCTTAGACTCTCTTAATCAGTGCTTCGCCGTCGACTTGGAAATGCGAGAGGGAAGTGAATCCAATTGACCGACACAAATTAGCGAGCATTTTCTTGGCCTAAAGCTAACTAAACCCAACTATTAATTGGATTGTTGGTGATGTAGATACCTTTTTATTATGATAAATTACTAAAGATATTGTCTGGTATTGATACCAGACAATATCTTTAGTAATTTATCATAAACCCAACTATCTTAATACGCACAAGTTGTTTAAAATAAATATTCGTTATACAGAGCATTCGACACGTGTTCCATTCACCCATCTACTTCAGCTCATAAAAATACTGGCGCCCCGCTCTGCCCGCGTAGAACCACGCTCAGCCGATGTGACAGGTCGCGCCTTCGCAGGAGGGACGCCCGTGCGAAGCGCTCCGTCAACAGCACACTCCGACGGCGACCACGCAGTGTGACGAGGGGGCGCCGAGGCAGTCGTTTGACAATGCCGACGCGCGCACCGCGGCCGATTACTCCGACCGCACGGTCGCTGGTACAGTAAAGGAACTCACCCGAGACCCGAGCCAGCGAGCGTGGGGACGACACGTCCAATCGGTACTCACCTGCAAAGAAACAAAACCACATTATTCACGAACCCAGTCACACAAAATACACTGGCATTTACAGATACATGCATTTAAAACACAAAACTAATAATGTATTCTAAACGATTTAGAAACATGATAAATTCATTTACATTTTTATAACTTACGGTGTGATCCCAACGCCATTCCAAGACGTCATTAATTATCAATCATTATCATCAAAAGAAAAATTGAGGCAATTCTGGTGCTATAATGAGCAAGTAAATTGGTAACGGGAGTAAACTGGTACAAATCGTGTGTCGTATATAGAAAATAGCATTTAAATTTCCTTTACACAAATGTTAAAATTCAGATTCACTCGCGAAAACAGAAATTAAGTCTGCAAATTAAAAGAAGAAAAGTGAGTCATGAGATTCCAGATGTGCGGATTGTTTACAAAATATTCAAGTATCCGTGACATATTTTACAATTGTTTTTAATAAGAATTCATAAATTACGTCATTCAGTATTTACCATCATATTTGTTGGATTCGTATTTTATAATAAATTTAGGTTGGTTTGAAATAGTCAGCAAGCGTCTTGAGCATTGTAAAAATATTAGTCTGGTTTCATCTACTACCTAATACCTTTCGAAGTGAGATAAGTTGTATTCTAGAGAAGAAAAAAAAATCCCGTTCCACCATGTTCAATTAAGCATAATAATGCTCTCGCTGTCGGTACCATGAGGTGAGTAATAAACAGCTCAATCAGAGCCCAACATAGCAGGTAAAATAAAGACTTGCATGGTACACATGTTTGCAACCGATCAGTGCACACTTGACAAGACCACAAATGAAACCACAGTGCACCTCATTACACCATTAATTATCTCACTCTGATTCAGAGAGAACCCAGTTCCATCACGCACATTCCGCTTCTCCTGCGTGTACACTCTTTCCACACTTGTGGACCATTGATCCGTGGTCCGCATAAATTATCTCTGGCTAAATTAATAAATGCATCCAATAAAATCAACAGATACGAATCATTATTTCTATCGAATGAAATCCTACTTTTGATTTGAAAAAATACTTAAAAACGTGTCACGCCAATAAGTAAGCGATCAGCATAAAACCATTTGCAATGACATTTTCATATATCACATGTAACGTTCAGGAGTATCTTCTATAGAAAAGGCTTATTTGTCACGCTCTCTTGCACGCATATGATTAATTCCTCTAAATCGACTAGACCTTGAAGTTACAAAGAACAGGCTATAAAGTTGCCGCAATGGCCCCGTGGGTGGTGTCATCGCCACCGACAAGTTGCGTACCGCGCAGCGCAAGCGCGCGAGCGACGGCGTGGAGAGGCGGGGTGCGCAAGCGAGGGCGTGGACGGGGGCGTGGGCGTGGGCGAAGCCGCGGGCGGGGCGGAGCGGGAATCGATACCCGGGGGAAGCGCCGGCGGCGGCGGCGGCCGTTGCCGCGCCCGCCGCCGCCGCCGCCGCCGCTGACGTTGCCACCGCCGCGCGATGCCGCCGCCACGCCGCGCGGTCGATAGCCGACGCAAAAACGCGGCCGCCGCCCCGACGGACGCCGCCAAGTGGCCGCCCACGACGCGCTGTCCGGAGGGGCGGCAGCCAGGAAGAGTGGTGTGAATCTCGGTCTTGCGATGAATGCCTCCGCTCACGGAGTTTTTGCTCCCATCCTCAACGCAGAGAGTGCAAATAATCTCTTGAATTTTTTCTTGTGCTCTATGACTACGCAAAGGTGGCTCAGAGCATTAACTGATGTCACTGCAATGCCTGTGGCAGGAAGGTACTGGGGTTCAAGTCCCGACGGTAGCAGGATTTTCGACGCTACCGTGTCAGCTAAATCAAATTCAATCCTGTCTGGAGGCTGAAAGCGAATGCCTGAGGAGTATCCTTACAAACGGACCACGGACCGAGTGCGATATTTCCTTCCTCCCTAGCCATTCTTCACCACTACACACTCAAATGCACTACACTACCACTCATGTGAAGAGATTAGAGCTTGTCCCGGCTGGGGCGATACCACACTGGATGAAGTTGCGAGGGAAGATCCCCGCAAGCCGACACATATCGGCGTCGGATCTCGCCATCCAGCGGATCACCGCCAGCTACCACGAAGAAAACATGCACTATACTTACGAGATCAATGGCCTTAGCAGTTGACGCGTCCGGAAACACTACCAATCTCTACGGAATTGGGGGGAGGGGGGCAACCCGAAGCGTGGCGGCCAATGCGCAAGCTATCCACACCCGGTTTCCTATCCTAAAATCTCCATGTGGAATTCGTCAGTGTTTAGCTAAGTCGTGGCACGTATTCCTAAAGTTTTGCGATTCCTCCTCCTCTTCTAAATCCAGTCCTCTGCTCCAAAATCACTTCTCCACACAACATGCAAACCTCACCTCAGTAACCGCGTGATGACCTTAAGACCAGGTTCAGAATAGGGATAAATAAAATCATCTGTCAAAACATTCTTGCCAACGTTTTAAAATTTCATTACTTTCCTAGATAAAAAAAAAGAACTACTTGCATAATGGCATAATAAATAAAGTGAACGATTACTAAAAAAATGAAGAAATAACTGATTTCCTCCATAAGAAGACAAAGAATTATTTTAGGCAAAATGAACATGTTCAATTCAATGAATAAATATTTATTATAAATTTTGGTTTAGCAAAGCAAAGATATATTGCAGTAGGTAATTATTGTTTAAGATTATAATTAACAATATTCTGCTTACATTGACAATACATTTAATTTGGCATTGCAGTGTTCATATTATTCACTTCTATAGAATAACACAAGTTTAGAAGTTGGTTATTTCCTTTTCTTCTAGTACCTTTCCAGAATACTTTATTCGAATGATTATAGAAATGTTATAGGATATTTAAATTAGCACCATTTAAAGGCAATGACATCAACAAAAAATGTTCATACAGCATATATGAAGCACTTTAAATACACTATCACAATGAATAGAACAGTCGACATGAACACGCTACCCACCTCATCTTTAATTCAGCCTCATATTTCACTGGTCAAGTATTGAAAGCGTAATAGAATGCAACGCTTCTCATAAATTATGCACACATCTCAAAGGTGGAAAGAACCTTAACCTTCGATTTTAGAGTCATAAAATAAGTTTAGTTCACTTATGTCGGGAATGTTTCACTTTTTGGTTGCTTTAGTAATATTGTTATCACAATGCATTTACTCAGCTCCCTTTTCAGCTGCAATAGATACATTCTCATACACATAACAAAAATTATCCTTAAAAATTTCACTCCCTCATTAATTCTCTTCCTCATTTTTTCTTCATTTACGCAGCTCCCCAATCACATCCTCATCTTTTACACAACTCCCCGTTCCCATTTTCATCTCTTATAACTCCTCACTTTTCCCTTTTATCTATATAATCATTCCACTTTTTTACTTGCAATTACTACCAACAATGTAATTCGTGTCCAGAAGGAGTTGTAGAAATCGCTTCACAGACATTTCACAAATTTTCAACATTCTGATTCCAAATGGACAATTATTTCAATACAATTTTTAAACAATTTGACCGAGTCCTAATTTCTTGTTCGTTCTATCTTCGTTAATTTCTATTGCAAGACTGGCAGCCATCACCAAAATACTTTCTAGGCCCAGAAATGCCTTTCAAATGTGCGACACAACGCCGCCACAGTAAATGTGATATGACAGACTGTGGGAAAAGAAAGGAACCAAACATCGCAAAGAGAAAGGATGAAGCGACATAAGTACAAGTGTCTAAAAAAGATTAAACCAATCGATTTCATCAACAGTGAGCTCCGCTGCACCATCAGATCCGTGTTCGCAGCGGGAATTAATTAAATTCGCCGCATGGACCAGATGCCTTTGTCAGGATCCCGCAGCGCTCGCGTGCTACTAAGTTACGCCGGAAGATTATCGACAGCCCTGTCAGGCGCCATCACGCAGCCATAAAGGGGACAGTTCGTTTCTCACGGTCCAGCGCAAAGATCATTGCTTCTCTAGCGTTTCGCTGACGATGAGTTTCTCTAACTTATCCGCGGACAGATGCGATGTTGACGCTGAAACGTTGGCATCCGGCATTTGTAACTAAGCTGACAGATGTTTCCGTTTCCATAACTAAGCACGTGAAGTCGAAGTGAAATTCCAATAAGCACGTGTCACCGAAGTTAACATACAACGAACGACGAATTTCAAATGTAGGCTGGGAACGTATGTAGCAACGAAAAGAAAAAGGCAACATAGGATTTCATTAACAAATTAGTTTCTCACCACAATTACCTTTATTCGGTTACCCTTGAAACCCTTCGTTATGACCTTCGTTTCATTCCGAAAAAGGTAGAATGGTTAGTAGTGAGAGGATTTTCATGCCTTAAAAGATCTTGAAATACGTTTTTAGAAATATGCACTTTAATATGCAATTACCATAACAACATGATTTCCTCTATAAACCTTTCTTGATAAAATTCATGAAAAGCATGCTTGGACTAAAAACATATTTCCTTGCAAACAGTATAATGTACCCTACTTCGCGAGCGAAACAGAAGTAAATATTCACCTTAGTGAAGTGCATTGTATGACTTGTAGTATTTCTTTTGACTGGTTTCAAAAATATTTTATCAAGAAATATCCTAAATCTCCAAAAGTATTTTATCATCTATAGAACACACACACACACACACACACACACACACACACACACAGACAAAATGCAAACTCTGACAAACTCTTTCGAATCAATTACCGCTTACAAATAAATAGATTCTATAAAAAGATGAAAGGTTTTGTAGATAAGTTTCTATTTTAACAAAACATGCGACAAATATGCACTAACATATTAATCGATATTGCTTCAGATTCTAACCGAATGTCAAGAAATTTCACTAACCTATGCATTGAAGCAACGGTCAAAAATATGCAAAATCCTGCTCCCCATTGACAAGTGATTCCGGGCGCGTCAACTGCTAAGGTCATTATTTCCGTAAGTATAGTCCAAATGTATCGGGGGAGGTAGCGGTGATCTTTCCGAGTTGGCTGGCGAGATCCGGCGCCGACATTCGTCGGCTTGCGGAGATTTTCCCCAAGCAACTCCCACAGGAATGGCACCGCCCCAGCCGGGACAAGCTCTAAACTCTCAACTGGTCTCCCGACATGTGAAAAGTGGGTGTAACAAGAAGCGAGTTTAAATAAAGGGTGAGGAATGTACGAAGAAGAGGAAGGAAAGATCGCGTGCGGTCAGTGGCCCGCTTCTTAGAGTGCTGCTCAGGCATTCGACTATTGCTGATCGGAGAAGCAAAGGAAAACTACCAATCAGAGCAGACGGCGGTTGAAATTTTGTCCAGACAGATACTGAAGTGGACCTAGCTGACAGCCTAGTGTCGAAAATCCTGCCACCGTCGGTCCTCGATCCCTTGGAACTCCGGATCAGGGGCATTGCAGAGACGTCAGTTGATGGCCTGAGCCATTTTTGTTGGTTCCGAAAAAGGGATATGAAGTGCAATAACCACTAAAACAATTAGTGTAGAAAATATAATGCATTGACAAGTAAAAAAGGAATGTGAATCTGTTAGAAAAGCATACTAAGATAATGACAATGTATCAAAAATATTAAATAATCTGAGCTGCGATTCGATTAACATTTTTTACATCGTCAGAAAATTTACACACTGAAGTTGGTGATATTCTAAATCTTCGGGAAGGATGGCAAGGCGTTGGCGAGAATTTCAAGCGTATGGCTTCTAGCTGTAGTATCTAACCTCCAAACGAATAAAATCACCCGCCTTATCCATTTGAACGCTAAGAAAACATTCAGAATCATAACAGAATAAGAACTGGGGTATCTTAATAAATGTCGTGTAAACATCATGCACCTTACGTCCTCGTGGCACAACCGCCGCGACGGAACGCTGGCATCGGCTGGCGCGCGCGTACGCGCCGCAAGTGAAGCGGAGTGGAGTGGAAGCCGCCTTCCTCGTTTGCGCCAATTGCGCACGCCTGCCTCGTCCATTGCGGTGCCCCGGCGCAGCCGAGCGCGCGCACCCGTGCGCAGGCCCCCGCTCCGCAGGGCAGAGCCCCCGGCGGCGGGGGCGGGGGCGGGCGCGGTGGAGGTGCCCCCGGCGGGTAACGGCGGCGGGCGCCGTGACGGCGGTACGTGGAGGGGCCCGGAATGCCGCCGTTCTCGTCATCGTTACTGTAGTCCTTGAGTTTTCTCTCCTTGCAATTTTTTATCGCACACATTCTTTTTTACTCTTCCGTATACGTACGTATTTATATAGTAAAATACGTAATATTGGGAATGTTGTGTAATGCTGCAGAAAATCGATTTCGAGATTTCGACGGAAATACGTTTTGTGGTCCCCTGATACAGAAAAACGATTTTTTACCGTCCGTCTGTCAGCTTGTGAACACCACTAGCGCCTAAACCATACGTACGTTTTTTTTTTCTTCTCCAAAATGGATATTCCCCGGTCGATTTAGCTCCACTTGAGGCGCCACGATTTTGAAAAACGTTTTTGAAAATTTGGGGGTACTTTACATGAAGCCCCTTCATTTTCAAAATTTTCTCAAAAACGGCTCCAAATGGGTTTTAAGAGTAGAGTAAAATACACTTATAAAGGTAGCACAGGTCAAATATTCACGGTTATTTTTGAATTTTCGAAAATTGCAAAAGTGATTTTTTACGCGTTTTTATAGTTCATCTTCTGATGTTTGGTCATCGTCGTTGCCTTCGTCGTTCATCGAAAACCTAATCGTCAACGAAGTCATAGATACTGCTTTTCTTGCGTACAACCGCGTAGCTTTTTTTATCTTCATCAACCAATTGAATGGCAGTACTTGCTACAATTCCTAGTTGCGCGATTTGTTGATCTTCTTTTCAATATCAAATATCCTAATGATATTACAGGCTAATGATAACCTAATGGTATCCACCACGATAAAAATCCTTGATCTACAATTAAAATCCAGTATTTCATATATTCGTCATTCTCAATTACTCATTACGAGATATCTTTTGTAAGTTCCTTGTTTAGAATGACACAACCAATAGTGGTAATACAGAAGCATTAATATTTGCTCTGAATAGAGAAGCCTATCATAGAGCTCACGAATGCAATTATTAATGTAACATTTGTTTTTACAGATACTCCAGAAAGCAGTTTTTATAGTACGAGATATCACGAGACTAACTACAAAAATAATCGAATCTGTCCTAAGCTATTGCGATGACGGAAAGCATTTTATGTGAAGAGCAGTTATGGAAATAAATTCAATGGACTTTGCCACAAATACAAATACTGCTACTCCGGTCTTACGATATTCCGTTTCATAAACTGTTTTATGAAGTTGAGGATGTTTGTCAAACAATAAACACGTATCATATTGGCATAACAGCACATTACCGTAACAAATTTCCAATATATATTTGATCAACTAGTGCCAATGTATTTCGGAGCTAATATTTCCTGGTCACTCTTCTCCGGCACATCTCTTTACAACACATCTGTAAATACAGAAATTATCGAAATGCAGAATGTTATACAAGATGCTATAGAGCAAGCAACCACCCATTCCAGGAATAGGACGCAAGGAAGGTAAACATGAATTCGTAGGATTTCCGAGGATGAAATTCGTCATCCATCTGCATCGGCAAATACTTCTATGCAGTTCCGCACTGCCATAGGAATTTTAAGTAAAATTATATTTGGTATTTAAAGTACAATTAAGCTATCGAGGAGAAATATTGGTAATAAGCGAGGACTAACAGAATTCGGAAGACTACAACGTTTGTTAAGTAGTACCAACATGGACTAAATTGATATGTAATTCATGCAGTAGTTTTAATAAAGACTAGAAAAATCGAAAATAATCACATTTTTTAAAACAAAAAAACCTTAATACTTTATCAGTTCCCGGTGGAAATTTACATAAATATTCATTGAAAGTGCGAGCATCATGTACACTGAAATTAAATTTTTTTATTTGTTCAAATTCGACTAGTATTCGTACAAAACGGGAGTGATTTCATTTGCATCCATCAACTCAATTTCACTTACAACTTAACAAATTCATGAAACGAGCCGTCAAAAATAAAAACAATGAAGTAGTAGTACGATTATTAGAAGCCGTGCTGAGCCAGACACAAAATATCCGAACATCTGGGAAGCAACCCCATTCACAGGTTTCATACCCAAACCAGCTGCAAAAGTGTGAAGCGAAGTACTCGCGCACGTCCGAGCAAACGAAACCGGTCTGCAGGTCGGGCGCGGCGGCGGCGGCGACGACGAGTGGCGAACACGTGCGCTCGGCGCCCAGGGCGCGGAAGGAAACGCTCCACAAACAGCGGGATTAATGATGATGTCAGAGCAGGCGGCGGCGGCGGCGGCGGCGGCAGCACGGCGCAGCGCGGCGCGAGCGGGCCCGGGCAGCGAGCCGAGGCCGCGCAGCCAGGAGGCCGCCGCGGCCGCCGCTATCGCCGCCACCGCCCACACCAGCGCTATCGTCACCGCAGCCGGCAAGGCAATCGCGCTAGCGTTCGCCATGGCCACTGTCTCCGCATGGCATCATCTCAGCAAAAATGAAAATGCGTTAAGTGCTCCAGGAACTGCCACTAAGACAGCTATCATCAATGACTAAAAGAAACATTTTGATGACGCCAATGAGGTAAAATGTTTTATTTGAATTGACTGCAGGAAATACAGAGAATATTATAAAAGTGTAATGAATTACGTATACAATAGGAAATTCTCTGCTTCTTTTGAATAAAACTGCAGAAAAAACACCTAATGTCTTCCACGGAAAAACTAATCCACTCCATCTAATAATAGCCTCGTCTCAAGATAAGTAAACAATGTACTTTTAGAACAAAAGTCAAATATTTGTCAGTTATAAAAAATCCTTGTCACTTCCGTATTATTAATTAGTCACCGTTTACCCATTTTTGGAAAAGAAACGGAATTATTCCGCTTTACACAAAATTAACATCAAAGTTAATTTGAGTTCACCATTCACAACTTAGTCCTCAGTGAGACTATTTCACGTGGAAGTAAAATAAATGATTTTTGCAACGTAAAACGATATGGCGTTGATTCTTTTCAACTGTTAAGCCGGTTAAAGACTTGTGACGGAGGTGATATTTAGAGTTATCTTGCGCCAAACCACTAGTTACTTGCCGGAATCAGGCCGACAAATTGTGTACAAAAAGTACTCCATCATTCTCATCCCTACGTTAAACTTACAACTCACTACTCACAAAAATCACACTTGTTACCACGCCTCCGTGAAGAGAAACATACTATAAAACGGCATATACATAGCTCATTGGAGTGATATGTGTAATGGACGAACACGCAAAGCCTCCGTTTAAAGAAACGTCCCCTCATGTTCGTCATATCACCCGCATCTCTACTGCCCAACCTTTTAAGCCGCTTCCCCGGCGAGAAGGCCCAGACCGTGCGGCGCAGAACGTGTTTATGGGCGTGTATGTCCGAACGTGACGCTCCAGAAAACAGGAAGAGAGGCGGCCGCCGCGACCCGGCGCGGCGCGGCGCGGCGCGGCGCGGCGCCCCTGACACACGACCGGCGGAGGAAGAGCGCGAAGCGTGACGAGGCGCGGAACGAGGGCTGAAATACCTGCCGGCGCCGGTGTCCGCCTTCCCCCGCGCTGGAAAGGGACATGCGCGGAAAACGGCGCCGAGTTGGTAGGCGCGGCTGGCGGCAGAGAAAGCGTCCCTTCCGTTCTGCATTCATTCGCACAGCTACGGAAGATTTCGTAAGTGCACAGATTAACACCTTTTCTCACTTTTTTAGAATTCTTTTCTCGTATTTGGGCCTGCTGGCAAGCACACTTAGACGTTTCACTTACTTCCTTGGTTGAATTAAAAGCCCGTATTGCAGTGGTTACTTTTTTTCTTCCGCATGCCAACGTCATTCGTAACTAGATATATGAAGGCCATCTTATCTTAGAGTCCATTACTTCAATAACCCTGATCATCCAGACATTACATTTTTTTCCAATTCTTTGCCTCATCATGACATACATTTATGTTAATCATTTAAGAAGACAGTCTGAAGATACTGGAATTAACGTGCCCATGAAAGCATCTCCTCCTAATAGAATTTTCAAAATAGTTTTCATGGACACCCAAATAAAAAAATTCGAAAGAGATGAAAGACAAGCAAGAATTCATCAATCACGCAAGAATTCAGTTTATTTTCATACTTAAAATAAACACGGAGGCAACAAATTTTCGAAGGAGCAAAGATTTAACACAATAGTTCAAAGCTTAACCCACACATGTAAATATTCCAGTTAAGTAGCCTTTTGTAGCCAACAATAATTATTTATGTCGAGAAGCGAAACAATAATCATTATTTCATGATTTCTTTATACAGAAGATCGAATGAAATATCTTCGCAATAAGGCAGTGATCATCGTATTCCTTATTTGAAACGTTGCGGGAGCATTTCGCAGAACACTATCGTTTATTGGCACTCCAGTCTAGGCATGGCATTTCGATATTTCACAGCAGTTGACTCTCAAATCATGACGCGACATGAGAAAAACAAACTTATCATAACGGTGGGAGGCGGCATCCGGAATGTGGACATAGCAGTTATTTCCCGAACCGAGCATCAACCGCTCTCTGCGGTCGCGCATCGAGGAAGCCAACCGAGCCGGTGGCGGCGCGGCGGCTGCGATGGACGAGGGGCCTTTTTGCGATCCGGCGCACGGCGGGCGGGGCAGTTACGGCAAAGGCAAGGCGGCCATGGCCGAGCCGCGTACGGCGATGGCGGTGGCGGCGGCGGTAGGGCACGCGTCGGCACGCGGTTGCGGGGACGTGTGTGCCCTCCGCAGCGCCTGCGACCCGACGGCTTTGGAAGCGTGCGGCACGAGGCGTGGCTTCGCGCCCGTTTCGACGCCCTCCTCCAGAGCACGCGATCGGACGCGCAGGTGGCAATCGAGGTCACATACCGTTGTATAAAAAATACCAATAATAGTCTGTGTCTTCGTATTAATTTATTGTTTCTTTTTGAGTAGTTTTTGTCCCATTTTTAATCGTATAAGAGAGTTGTTAACGTAACACATACAAACATTTCATTAACGCCTCTTCCTTCATCTACTTCCATGTTTTAAACTTCTACCGACTGTAGAGTTACATTAAATATATTCTAGTATTTTTAGTTGTAAAAGCTTTCTTTTTCCTTGATCATTTAGCATTATCAATATGTGCCTTAACTTTAGCCTAGTTTCTAAGAGTATCCCCATGATTTTATCCTGACATTTGAACAAATTTAGTCGTTGCTGAAAGAATATACCCCGTCTATTTAAGGATGTATTTAATTTATATAATAATTTTTTCTAGCATTCTTTTCTGCGAAAACTGCGCTCTCTTTTCGCTAGTTTTTCAACGCAACGAACGTAGAATAGGTCAGATTTCTCTGCTTGATAATCCAAAAGCGTCGTAACCGTAAGCTAATTAGCGGTTCCAACGGAGATCAATATCACTTTGTTCAGTTCCTTTCCAAATGCCAAATATTTCCTATGCAATTCATAATCCTTTCGACGTAACTTGAATTTTTGTTTTATCACCGCCATCAACAAGCATTGCCTCGCGTCATGTCGAGCGGTTCGCATCCAAACAATGGAATCGAAATGCACACACAGTTCGCGCGTCAGTTGCATAACACTATGCATTCACACACTTTCCCCAACTTCCTTTTGTGCCATATCGTAACACCCAACAACCCATCACAAAGTTCACGCAACTGGACAATGGTTGAACACACATCGAGTTCATAGGTACAAGCTTCATTATGCAGGACTTAACACTCCTGTACACATTCGAAACCAGCAGAAATCGCTTTGTAGAACACGACAAAACTACGCAGAAGTTTCAGGTCAACGTGTCTCGGCCGATTACTTCACGGTCAACAGAGAACAGAAATAGGATCACACTACCATGACAAACGAAGCTCGGATGAAAGATCACCAAGACGTGAGAAATCCTCTTTAGAAAAATGAATCAGAAATCATGCAAAATTGGACATTCCTGGGAAAATAATTGGTATCCAAATTTATGATAATTCATTATGATTGTAAGCATAGTGATATTGCTCAAATTCTTAGGGATAACTGGAGGTAAAAACGTGAAATCCTACAAAAAATTATTAAGAGAAAGAACTGAAATGGAAAAGGCAGAAGTTTAGAAAGTCAAAAACGTTTAAGCGAAGGGGAACAAAATACCAGGCGCTACGTAACGTAGCACGTCTACTTACAGAACGAAGAGAGGCAACCAAATTAGTTTACGCAAGAGAACAAAAGGAAACGCACGTATGATTGGAATCACAACAGGAAGGATATGTCAGCAGTAGAAGAAAATAGTTCAGGAATGTGGGTACAGAGAGAAGATATTTTCTGATTGCATAAAAATCGCTGAACGCTGGAGATACAACTGAATCTTCGAAGTACATCGCCCAGAAGTATCCTTGAGAGGCAAAAAACGGAAACTACCAGGGGAATGGCCGCGTTGCAATTCGCAGGTCGGCTCGCAATGAAATTCTGCACGAAGCGCAGCCGTCATGCCCTTGCGTCGTGCATTGTACTTGTGGCTGTTTCAAGGCGCCAACCATGTATGGACACGGGAGTGGTTAAAATTTTAGCAAGCTCTCGCTAGCCGTAAATTTTATTCGACGTTGTCGGCGTTTATCACAAAACATCCTAGCAACACGTGTTCAAGAATACCTAATTCGACGAATAATCATTTTAAGGCGGTCAATAAACTCAACTCGCTTTAAAGCCAATGTAACCACACAGGCACGAAGCCTTCAACCCTTGTTATGCTCTTACAATATCGAAAATTGGGATGACGATTCAAACCTGTTACGGAGTTAATCTCTATAGACTGTTAAAACATGGTATTGATTAACAAGTCACTTCTTTCTAGACAAAAGGTGTGCCAAAAAAATGAGTCGAACCAAATAAAAATACGAAAGGAGAGTTGGAATGGGAGGCACGGGCCGTTTCCATGTTTTGCAAAGACTAGGGCGGTGGGGGGGGGGGGGGGGGTAAGGAGTCGCGTGAGAGGCGCGTCGTGGAGCAGCGCGAGTGCATGCCAGGGCTCGCGGCGCGCCGGCCTAATTGGCTGCTACGCCGTGCCACGGGGGCAGCCCTCCGCGGGGACCTGCGTCGGACCGCTCTGCTCGGGCGGGCGCCACGCGCGGTGCGCCAACCGAAATAGCCCCGTCGAGTGCTTCTGGGTCTCCCGTCGACTCGCGCCCGCGCCCGCGGCCCGCTGCACTTCTAGCGCGGACTCGTAAAGCAATCGAGACGCCTCCGCTAGCTTACGGTACTGCGGCGCGGCTGCAGATATCATATCGCCGCTGCAACGCTGTTTCGCTGCAGAACAGGAAACCTTCCTGCGCTAATTGGCGTCACGTCTTCCGACATTCCTCCCTCGCGAATAAAAGTTAAAAACGTAATAAAAGTAACAAAATTAATAACGCCATTGCACACGTAGGTCGAGATATACGCGCCATGAACTAATTAAAAGCAGTGCACACAGTTCATCAACGATATGCTGGAGGTGTTGTTGGTCGGTTTAAAAAAAATATATTACATAAACTAATAAATTCGAATTTATTATTTTTTTTCATTGCTTTGAAAGGGAGGCAAACAGAAATGTCTGAAACTGCAGATGCAACTAAAAAGACTGTAAAGGATTGAATACAAACAGTACTTGTGACCCACAAAAACAGGAAATGAGAAGAGAAAACAAGTTAAGGGAAATTCCTTAGGTACACAAATTCCTGACATGACAAGAAAAAATTATCATATGAGTGATTACATGCAGTCATGTTACTATCATCCGCACTTACGATGTGAAGAGGCCAGTCACAACGATTAATACCTACGAGCACTTGGCATGGAAAGGCCTTGTCCGCACAATGCGCTGTAAACCGGTCGACGTTCACTCCAATGTAAACCTGCTTCCATGACATCGTTTTCGAGATCGAGTGTTATTATAGCAAATATTGAAGAGTGCACCATCCAGTATTTGTGGCAGAATGCCGCTATTATTTCAAGCAAGAAAGAAACGAGGAAAACGGGCGAGAATGTTTTGGAGGAAAATACATAGAAAGAAGGGCAGGTTAGGGAGGGAAGAGTAATAAAGGAAAGAAGGGGTTTTGTGGATAGTCGTAAGGAGCATGCGATATGGAAAAAAAACAGAAGCTAAAAAGTAAACAGAAAAGAATCTGAGAAGTAGCGTCAGGCATACGAGATATAAGTCATCTACATCAAGTGTAGAAAATCGATCACAATCAGCAATAGAAATGTATTGAAAAATCAAGCAAGTGAATGCGCAGGAAGCGGAGGTGGCGAAGCAGGTAGGCCGGGAGTGGGAGGAGGCGGGATGGAGGAGGGGCCGGACCGGGCCGTGCCGGGAAGGGCGACCTCGCTGCGCCGCGGTGGGCCGTGGTGACTCATCTGCCGCCGCCGGCCGCTCCGAAGAGCTGCGCCAGACAGTGGCGTCTACCCACACAGAGCGAGCACCTGCTGAGATTTCCAAGCAAGCATTCAACCAGCAAAAGAGTAAATATTTAAAAATCTACCAATAAAAGCCAAATAAATTAATATATTTTTCATTACTTTTTCCCCCACACTCTACTATCAAAAATTCATTTTTACGAACAGATCTCCACGGCTAAGAGTATGTGTCATCTGGACACAGATGAACACTTGAATCTTAATGTAAAATATAACACATCAATAAAAACCAGAAAGCCGGCGTAGGTGGTTTAGGGCCTAAACTGATGACCTTGCAGTACCTCTGATCGGGGGACCGTAAGGTTCAGTCTCCACAGTGGAAGGATTTTCGACATTAGCTAAACAGATAGGTCGAATTCATCCGCTGTTTGGAGAAGAATTCTTGCGTCCAGCTACTCTCGTAATTTTCCGTGGTTTCTCTGATCAACATAAAACTAATGCCGGATCAGTATCAGTACACTACAAAACGGGCCACGGACAGCGCGCGATCTTTGCTTCCGGTTTCTTGTCCTGTTCTCACACCTTACTTCTCACCCTTACATTTACATACACTGCACTATAACACATGCCGGGAGCTTAAAACTTGTCCTGACTGGGGCGGTGGCCCGCTGGAGGGAGATACCCGGCTGGGGAAAGCCACGCACGCCCTCGTATGCCAGTGACGGAACTCCACCCAGGGGTGGAATATTACAGCCAACTCCCGCGAAATTCATGTACTACACTACGGTACTCTTGATGCGCCCCTAAAATACCAATCAAAAAATCAATCATGCAATCTAAAACAACCTAGAACATCCTCACATAAAGTTTATATTGTTTCATTTAGGACATACGTCTTATGAATTTTACTTACTTTACATCATCAGAATGTAATTTGAAAGTGAGTTATTCGAGTAGTGTAGTACAAGCCGTCTACGCGACGTTCCCTTTCCCGCTTATTTCGGACCAACGTGCATCTCGCCGCGCCCCACCGCGCCAAGCCCATCCCGCCGCCAGCCAGACATGCAGCCTACATCGCTCCGGCCGGCCGGCTGGGTTCGGCTAATCGCCATCACGCGCACTCACCGCCCCCAGCTGCGCGCAGGCAGGATGGCTGGATTGCGCTCGCGTTATCCATTTGAAACGCGCCGAAACAACTTGTTGCGAATCGGAGAGATTAACACCACCAATTCCACGTCCACTTGGTGCACTTTCCCAGGAAACAATCAATTGAAATTCACATTCCAGTTTTCTATTTATTTTTTGCTATACATTCTTTTCTTTCACATCTCTTCCTGGCACGTTGAATCTGGGAGCACATTCGACAAAGAACAAAAACATAAAAGAATACAAACTTTTATATAAAAATGAATTTACACCGATTCATTATCAATGTTTATTCATATCGACATTATACACGCGAAAACCCAAAAGGTTTTCAGAACAGTGCGAAAATCTGAAATCTACATCGACATGTGAACATTAATTATTTTCTGTAAATCATAGAACACGTTCACTCAAGTTTTCTAATTAATCTACTAATTCCATGCAGTCGTTAAACTGATTGCAGTGCTATCGCTATAACAACAGATCGTATTACTTCTTACGTTTATTTCGTTCAAAGAAAGCACTTTTGGAATAAATACTTAAATTTGTATTCAGCAATATCTGTGAAATAAAATATAATAAAATTTTCGAACTTCCATGTTCTACCATAAGAGATGTCTTTTCACTCAAGTACCTAAATTATATTCATACTCTGCTCATGTTTTTTAAGTAAAACTCGTTACAATTTTCTTCACAAAATGTATTGGAACAAGTTCGATCTAATGAATTGTTACCTTACGTAACGCGTGCACTGATTGTTCCCAGATCCTGTTAACGTTGTACAAATGGAGCAATATGCAGATTTGTCACACTTTGTTCGCGGATTCTAAGAATGTAGAACACAGATACCAATAAAGCCAATTTTCCCAATTTTACATCTACAATAATAAAAAGGTGTGGATTTGTTTTGCTACTCTCAAAGACGAGGAGCAGTTTAACGACTGACTCGCAGAAATATCTCATTTACGAACAGAATAGGACACTCATCGCAAGTGAACAATGGGCAATGACTTCGTAAATGCACACATCGATCAGTCGACTATCAAACGACCACTTCACGTGTGGAGAAAACAAACAAAAAAACAGCAGGAACAATCGTCCGCGGGTCCGTCACGTACGTCGCGAAACAAACATCCTTGCATTGCCCGCCGCAGCAGAGATTAAGCAGTTTCATTACAGAGCGGCGGCGGGGCGGCCAGGCTTTCCGCGTACCTACGGTCGTGCATGCGGCGATGGCAATGGATGCGGTGGCGAAGGCGCGGTAGTCGCAGCCTCTCGTTCCGGCCGGGCCTTTTGTGCGCAGCGGCGGGCGGCGGCGGCGGTGGTGGTTGTGGGAGGGGCGCGGGCGGGACGAGGGCGGGCGATCGGGAGGGCGGGGAGGCGCTGCCACGGCCGCCGCCGGTGGCCATGACCCGCGGGGAATGTCCGCGCGCGCCGGGCCGGGCCGTGCCGCGCTGAGAGCTGAGCCGGGCGGCGAAGGGCGGCGCGCGGCACCTGAGGCGTCGGCATTGGCAATGCCCTAGGTGAAGTCGTAGCTGGTCGAAGAGTTCAAGGAAGAACATACGCACGGACAAGAAAAAATCGAAGCCAGCTTAGAAAGGACGGAGAAGAACATGATAAATTAAAATTCAGATCACAACCATCAATGATGAAAGCAAACTTCATTTATCAAAAAAGAGGTGAAAAACATCAATATGGCACGAATATTACGATTAAACAAAACCTGACAAATGTTCAGTCTTCGTTTTATAGTCAGTTTTCGTAGGTGAAACAAACTATACATAGATTCCAGAAACCGGGTAGAGAAAATAGCTAGTCTCACAAGATGAATGTCAAGAATGATAAGAGTATTTTCACATGCACACTGTGTTGCGAGATGCATTAGGATACCACACAACGACATTTAAGGCCAGACAAGTTTGCATATCAACGATTCCAATGGGAAAATCGACGAGAACGATGTACGAAAATTCCCGCAGGACCTGCTGGTGACGACGACGACGAGGGCGGCGGAGGTGTCAGCGTCAACACGTCTGGCACCCGCGGGACCCGTTCGCGCCACAGCTGCAGACGCCGCCACCACCGCCGCCGTCGAAACTCTCTCAAAAAGGGGATTAAAAAAGGAAAGGAAAAAGAAAGGGACCGAGAACCGGGCCGAGCGGCGGCGGACCATTCAGAGCGGAAACCTGGCCCGTCGCGCCACGCAGCCCGGCGGCGTCGCTGTCATGGGGCGTCGGCGGCGGTGTCGCCACTGCGGAGACCCGGCCGCACAGAGACTCGCCTCTGCCGCGTGCGCCCAAGGGAAGGTTAATGCATCAGCAAGTTAGGCAAGTGTTTAACACTCCGATGAAAACAGGCCCCCACCATTTTTTTAAACGTAATTTTAGATTAATATGTTCAAATGTTTTACGTTATTTTATTTATGTTTACAAATTGTAATCAATGTAATTCAGATAATAAAACTAAAATATTACGTTAAAAATTATTATAAATTATTGTAATTGATTTCACATTTTTAACTATCTACACAGGGCCAAAATGTACATTAGTTTAATATTTACCGTTTTAATTACTAATGGCGTCGGACTTAATGAGCGGATGCTTGAAGTCGATTCACAAACCTTGGAGTTATCAACTAATAAGAAGCGAGAAGTTAGTTTAATCAATCTCAAAATCCTTGCTGATGATGTTTTTCTACACAGAAGGATATATTGATGCCATATTGATAACGTGATATTTTCCAGTTGCAAATTAATATTTTGAGGTATATTGATTTTCTATAAGGGAGCCCATGGTTTGGTCATTCTAAGGGCCATTTTGTACTCCGCACTTTCGTACTCGTACAGGAGGTTGCGATTCCAAAGTGCGTCCTCAGCTCATGTGATGGAAGAAGTGGCAAGTATCAAATATCACGCAACTGGTGGCAATGGCAATAGCCTTCTAGAAGGAGCCAGCCACGGCGCTGTGAAGGGCGATGAGTGCAGATGAAGTGTGTTTTACGTACTACTTTACTGTGATTGGTACTGTTCAGTGAGTTACGACGGCATGCAGGAGCTAGAAGATTACAACTGCGGTTGCGTTAGAATGCTAAGACACCCATGTTCGTTCTCTCCCTTTAGCATTTCCAAATTCTTAGCTGCAATATCAATCCTTGTAAACTTTTTGAAATTTTTTTCAATGGTAGTAAATTATTGGAAATGTTCAGAAACACCCCATAGTGATTCATATATGGAATTTATCCTGAAATAATGATGAAACGAAAAAGAATCAGATATATTTTTACATAGGCTGCACCTACACATATGCTGTGTAACGGACATTTATTTTAAGATAATATTTATGTCCATGCTTCCAGCATGTATCTCGTGCGAGTCTTGGCTCGATAAAATGGTTACAATAACTACAGACATTCTACGTAAGCCAAACTATAGATAAATATCATTTGCATTGCTTTTCAATTCCATCAGGCTTCACATTTCGAAGACATACTAGTAATTAAAATTCTTTACCTTCGATGGAAATGAAAGAGGAGGCGTAGACGAATGTAGTTCAGGAGCAGCGACAGCGGAAACCCGAGTTGCCCAGGGCTTCACTCAGTAGCAGCGCGCGCAGTCCTGCCGAGTGGCGACATTCTTTCCGGGCGGACGCCGCAATAGCGAGCGACCGGGAGGCTTTGGCCTAATAAGGGAAGACGCGGGCAGTACCGGGTCGACGGAGACAGTCGCGCGGCGGCGGCGGCCTCAGCCCTCTGACGAGGGTCAACGAGCCATCCAAGTTCAGCCACCGCGCCTCTCAACCGCGCACGCACGCTCGTGACTCAGAGGGTTTGCAGGTCTTGGCCTCGGAGGGAAGGCATGCCTGCTCAAGCCGCAAACCAGAAATCATAAATAGAAATTTCCGTCCTACACGAAGAAAGTGTGCAGCTTCAAGGCACCAGCCGAGAATAAAGCCTGCCAAAAGTATTGTGGCTATCATACGTAGTGGTGAATAAGGCACAGTTCATAAACTTCACTTTTAGTAATGAACGTATTCGAAATAACATTTGATCTTCACCTATTTTCTAACCAACTTTCAATAATGTTTCATTAAACAATATTTCAATATTTCTACCTTCACAGCAGTTTCTGAAATACTTCTTAACTTGTTCACTACAGAATTCTGGAGAGGGTTCCACTTACGCCACCGTACCTTTCATCCCTGCACATCACACGTCCACATCAGACGGCCGATGTTGGCGGGTTACCACAACAGTGAGAGGGAGCACGGTGGTTCAATCAATGCAGCCCACAGCTACCTTTACAGGACCCTGAAAGAAATTCCTTCTTCCAAGAAGGATATGATGTCAGTGAGCACGAACGGAATGCTGTAGAACGCGAAATTCCGCAGAGCCCACTTGCACCAGCAATCGCGTATCGTCACTGAAGTTACACGACCCTCTACTAAACCTATTATGGACCTATGGAGTTATAACCTGGATTAGGATTATCCGAAATTCGCATTTTAAAAAAAAGCTAAAATCGACCATTGTAGAATCACGATCATTGATAAGTAATAAAATATAACTGGTTCACGGTTCACTGACCAATCCCGTGAACCAAAGCTAAAATCGATTTAGAATTTCTGATATCTTTTAATAATGGAGAAACTGAATCTAGAAATTGGCGGAAGTAAATCTACCATTTATACAGGCATTTCTTCAATTGAATTCTTACCAGTGTGTTCCATACGATCAGTATTTCGCTGCAACAGTTGTAGTTCAATTTGCTTCCATTCCTTTTTTCCATTCCGTTAATCAAAATATAATTGTTTCCTGGATTACCGATGCCTTCCGTTCTACTTAATATATTTACTTACACAGGCAAGGAACCCGGGAGAGACAGACATACACTAATCTGCGCGCGCAAGGACATGTACTAAGCGAGCCATTCAGTACGACGAAATGCGTTGTACGACAAAAAAGTGTTGACTTCCTGCCAGAAAACAATGGGAGTCATCTCACTGAAGAGCATCTAATTTTGAAAGAGACAAATTACATCATTTAGAGCTAAATACAAATTGATTTTCAACAAGAAAGTCCTGACTTTGAATTACCATCTGGTAACAAAATGGCTTGAGCACAAAGTTCTATAGTCAGTAGAAACCTCCGATTAAAAAAAGTAGTCTGCGAGGCCATCGTAAACTCTTGGCTCGAACCTTACTTACGAGGACAGATTCATGACATTCTAAAGTTGATAGACAATATTGCCGCTTTACTTCTTCACACAATCTGTTCATTTTAACATAATCTAAAATGAATATAATAATTTCATTTGATTTCAGTTTTTTTCCTGCTCTTTCCATCAGAACAAATACTTCAATGAATAGAAAACCATATGGATCCATGTACCAGGCAGTATTTTACATCTGTTTCGCGTGTTACATACTCTAAGTAAAACGTAAGTACAAGAATGATGATAATAATTTTAAAACAACGCCTTTCCATTGAATACAACTGTAAATGTTTTGAATCACGTGTGATGACATCTATATAACTACGCAATACTCCAGCACACTACCGCAGCCGGCGCTGGCTCAGTCATCAGTACTCTGCTCGCTGCTGTGCCCGTCGGTGCCTCCGCGGGGCACACGTGCAAATCCGGGCATCACGCAATCGGGTACAAGCGCACGTGCCAGGGCGCGTGGGTCTCCGGCGTGTGCGTGCGGGAGTGAAACTGACGTGGTGGCAGCTAGCGCACAACCCAAGAAGCGCACGTCAACGGGCTAATTAAACGGAAGAAAGTGTCCTGAAAGACAGCTCTGTCTCCTAATGTTACAAGTTTAATGAGACTGATAGTCCCCAAGTTAAGGGCGAACCGTCTTACTTATAGACTGTCGTCAGAAGAAACGGAATTATATAATCACAGCAAACGGGACAAAGCTGAAAGAGTTCTAGAAGAGGTGAAGTCATGCCACAAAAACGGAAATTAATGGAGCAAGTCCTCGCATTCTCCAACTCAAGGCAAGTTCATTTCAAGCAATTATTCGTGGTGCAAAAGCAAACTAAGTTTCATCACAAAGAGCAAATACCCTCTAGAGCTAACACAGGCGAGTTTCAGACTTATTAAATTAGAAGACAGTAAAACATTCCATCACGTTTAAAACTCCGAGATAAAATCTGAGTAACTCAACATTAGATATTATTGATTCTTTTAACAAAGATTGTCAAAACCTGAATGTATTAAATGTTTAAGTCAAAAGTGAAAACATGTATTAAATATTAAAGTCAAAAGTTAAGACAGTATTGAAGAAAGTGTTTAAGAAATCACAAAAGTAGTACGCATGCTGAAAAGCAAGCAAACCTACCGTTATTTTTTATCCATTAGCACAATTTCAAGGTATTTGCCTCCGTAAACCACTAATCACAAGGTATAATACATTGGCCCCTTTTTTTAAAAAAATAAACAAACAAGACCATATCAATGTATTTCTCCTCCCCACCCCCCACCCAAAAAAAACGAACGTGCCGGACGTGTATCACACGCCTACATAAAACGACGCGCTAGCGACACGACATGACTTTCTCCCCGCCTGTGCCAGTCCACAGCGCCCGCGCCACCGCCCTCGCACTACTCTCGTCCGGAGTAATTAAAACAGATGACTGAGGCCAGGCGTTGATGAAACGCAAACAGCGACGGCATAGCCGGCGCGAGTGGGCTGGGGAGAGAGTGGGGGAGGCAAGAGGGGCCGGCACAAGGGAGCAAACGCCGGACAGGAAGCTCACGGGGGCAGTAAAGGCAGCACAGCCCAAAGCTGTGGCAGATTTTCGAGAACGTTGAGGGGGGGAGGGATTAGGATGCAAGCCGACTGGATTGAAAAGAACCATAAAGTTTAAAGCCAGCACTGAAGAGACTCTGAGAAGAAATCGGCTAGCGAACTTATGAGCGGGGGTGCATGTCGATTGGGACGGGTGGGAAAATCAGGGACTGGACAGGCGGTGAACAGGCGATCGCAATTAGTACGCGCAAGTGGGGGGGAGGGGCAGCGAACGCACAGCGTGCGGGCACAGATGATCAAGGGAGCAGTCGGCCTACATGGCGAGACCGGAACTGGGAACTCCCAACGGATGCAACTACCGCCCACCGCTCGGTCTGTCTGCCTGCCTACCCGCCGGGCGCCGAGTGGTCCTCGTTTACACGCGTTACGGCACCTGCGGGCCAGATTCCCCGCCGGCGAGGACGCCCGACTTTTTGAGGCCAGAGTTGGGACCTCATGCAAAATTCATATGCGCACTTTCCTTCCCTCCGCGGGGAAACGGTTTAATGGCGGCGCTGCGACAGACGCGCGCTTTGTACTACGGGCGCATTGGACCCGCCAAAGTGCCGCCGCCACCTTACAAACAACATGATGCGAGGTAAAAGAATACGTATACAACTGGTGTAGAGCACTGGAGGCTGCACCGCGACAGTGACACTAATTGTGAAGCATGTTCTCAAGGTACAGACAAATATGTATCCCATTCTTTCTCGGAACAAGAAAGCTTAATATTTAATTAATAAAGCAAAAACATGTTATACATGCTTGAGAGAACGCAGCATAAAATGAACAGCATGGAACTAGGTAATAACAATTATAACATATTAATGCATAACAATTACTACTGAAAGACATCTCATGAAATCTACCAAAACTTCAACGTCGAAACGCGATCCAGACTTGTTTATCAAGAAATAAGCAGGGACTTGCACAATCCACACAGTGGAAACGACTAACAGCTTACTATTTATCTAATCGGAAAATTAATGTGACAGTCTATTCACAATTTAATTTCCATACAAATTTAAAACAAAGAAATAAAAAATTTAAATGTAACAAAAAATTGAAACGGAATATGTTTTGCAAAACTATTGCATAATTCATTGTACTGATTTTTATCATACTTCCGATGAAAGAACGAGCGCATTGGGAAAGAAGAATGCTTATGAATAACGCGGAAATTGAATTCTTAGTATAAACGTGATATAGATTACAAACGAATCAAAATAAAAGCGATAAACGAAGGACGATAAACCAATTTAAGACGACCACCCATTTTCTCGTGAAAATAAACTATAATAAAAATAGAAGAACCACTATTCTTATTGAAAAACTCCATCTCACAAATTAAGAAAGTGAAGTGACTTTCTGGGTGGCAAAATTTTCTTTCGATACAGCCTTATGAGTAATTAGGTGAATGAACGAATGAAAAAATGAATAAACACATGAACAAATAACCTGCCATGAAAAATGGAAATATATCGCAAAATATTTGACAGGGCCTACGGCTTTCACAAATTCCATAGTGAGATAAGTTTCAATCAACGTAAAACACATCACTGTAAACAGGGCACTCAAATGAAAGTAACCTTCGTTCCTCTTATTATGAGCATAATCACTTACAAAATCGTAATCCCCACCTCGACAGACACAATCTGTAGTAAAACGTGACGGCTCCCACCTCAGGCTCCCGACCTCCCTTTCCTCGCCCCAGGGAACACAACGTGTGGCGGCACCTTCGCTCCAGCGTGCGCACCCGTCCGCCCGAAAACGTTGATCCAGGGCGCCGCCCGCCGCTGGGGCAGATGCATTATTCAGCCGGCGCTAACGAGATGAATATTCAGCCGAGGAGCCGCACGTGGAGGCCCACGGAATCCGGTCAAGACGCGCGCACAGCCGGGGCACGCGAGGCACGACGCCGGCAGCCCGGAATCGATCACGCGACCTACGGAGGACGAATGCACCGGCGATGGTGAAGGTCGATCCCGAACATCTCGGTAGAAAAACGGCAGTTAATCAAAAATAGATCGTGTAGCACGTGTATTCCCTCATTCGCCTTTCACTTTCCTAAGCCCTTTTCCGTAGTGTGGAGACATTTTCCAAGTTGTATGCATTGCTAGAAATAATATTAGCGGTATCGACAACAAATTCGAAACTAGATTTTCTTTTTTATGCAACGTTTAAGAACAAGCACCCAAGTAGATAATACGTAATTACATACGCGTGCGGAAAATTTGCAAAGGGGCCTTAGGAGCCATTAGTAGTAATACAAGTTATTTCCAAATTATGTTAAATCTCAGGAGAGTCGCTACACATTGCCTCCAACCAATGTATTTGATAATTGCCTGTATTACAGTTAATTTTTTAAATATTTTTCCTGATAAAATTTGTAATTTCAAACTAAAAAGATTCCAATTTTATAACTAAAAAAATATTGAAGATACCCTGATACTAAATTGCACGACTCTGATTTCGGCAAAACAACTAGAAATTAATAATATTTTCTCAACAAATAAAAACTGGTGAAAAATAACACCGTGTTACTGTTTATAGAAATAAAATTAGTTTTTTAAAGCCCTCTTAGAATTTTCCCCAACATCTAATGATTCTTGTACAACTCCTTTGATTATTCTCCGACTTTTCCAGAGCAATGAACGACTCCAGAGCGACTTTCCCTTCTTTTGCCCGGTTTTTCATGTTCCTCAGAAAGTGCCTCCCGCCCCCCATGACGAATACTCGTAGAACGATCATATACATTTTAAACTTTACAAGGAATATAAACATATGAGCACATTAGTTTAACACGATATTATTTCCGTATCTATTTTTCAGTACGTAAGCTCAGAGCTATAAAATTCGAAAAATTTCAGCATTTTTCTTACTTGAAACGGTCAACTCTTGTTGTGCAATAGACTTTGACTCGCTGACTCTCTACTATTCAACAATTAATATTCCCTATAATGTTCATTTAAGCATTTTTAATTTTTGAAAAATAGCGCTTAAATCCCAAAATTACGAAAATAATCGCACATTTCGAAGACAAAAATATGAAAAAAATCTTTCTTATCTATCCCTGAAAATGGTTAATTGTCTCGGATCCTGCAACGAAACCCCTAAAAATGTGTTTAAAAAAAATCGACGAAAACCGTTAAAAGTGCTGAAAAGCATACAGAACATCCCCCCCCCCCCAAATGCGGCTAAACGAGAGGCGAATTCTTCCACAGTCTTCTATTTTAAAAAAATTAAATATGGAGAAAGAAAAAATAGAATCAAACCTTTGTACAAATAAATTGATAGAATATGTAAATTTAAAGAAATGGAAAAGACATGCAAACCCCCGAAAGTTGCTGATGCCCACTAGTGTTGAAATTTTGCACGCTTAAGCGTAATTACGTGGTCCGAAACTAGGAACTAAAACTATTTAAACCTATACACATAAAAACGTACAAAAAACAAGAATTTGGGGGACAATACGTTCTTAATTATGTAATCGCAAGGAAAACGCGAGAACATTAACAAAACAAATTACATAACGAATGAACCCATTTAATTAAGAGTGCCTAATGAGCCTCCATCTCTTCCTCATCCACGTGTAACTCAGTTTACTTAGCTGCGGTGCTCGTGTGTTCATTTGGTAATCGTGTAGTCGACGGCCGGCTGGCAGTTCGCTTCCCGGCAGCGCCTTCCTCAAACTTTCCCCGGAGCCATTCTCACGTGATCGACGAGCATCCATCACGCCCCGGAAGGCGATTCGCCTGCTTTGCCGCTACGTAGGACCTTCTTTACACCACTTCCTCCACAAAATCGATACAAAGGCCACGGAATGCAAAGAATGCCACGACGGAAATAATACAGATGACCCTTTCAACGTGGGCGCTAACGCACGAAATGTAGTCTGCAAAAAAAAAAAAGAGGGGGAGGCAATATTTTACAACGGAATGGCACTACTTTATATCCTTCAAATATTCGCGTTCTTTTCAAGTGGATTAAAGTTGCTGAACAATGAGCTGTAAATTTAATATGTATTTAATATCTCTTAATTTCAGAAAAATGGCATCAGCAGGAGTGGAACACGCGAATCTTCTAGATTCTTTCTTCATTCCACTAGATAAAACGAGGTGGCGACAATCGACAATATTTCGAACAATAACTTCATTGGATTTTTCCACTTTTCTACATCTATAAACCTCGATTGTCCTCGACTGGCCTGAAATTAATTCACAGAAATTAATAATATACAAGTACTTTACCTTTTTTCTATATTTTTCATAAAACTAATTGATAATAAAAGTATTGTCCCCGAGGAGTTTCTAGAAATTCACATGTAACATGAATTTGACAGTCGGGCAAGTCAAACAGCAGGTGACTTACTGGGGCGGACCATAGGAGTTCAGCTCGCAGACTATATTGCGGTGGATTATGACATTTACAGTTCCCGACAGAATCGCTAACCATTCGTTCTTCTCAAAAGCTCTTCTCTATTAGTGAGCCTCATGAATATTTTCGGGTTCACGTTCTAAAGCAATTCTTCATTTTTTTTTCTGGACATTCGAAAATAAATGAAACAGTTGTCAACTGCCAGGAATTCAATTCAATCTACAGTCGATGAACTTTCTTGAGCTATTGTTCGTGAATACACTATATTGATTTGTAAGAAAAAAAACGATTTTAAGTGATTAGGAGTTCCAAAAAATTCAGTATTATTAAAAGATTTAATTTTCTTTCTTTTAGTTTTACTTTTCCAATTTTTAACGGTCATATGACGATTCTAATTCAGTTAATAACGAGATTATACGTTTAAATAAATAGAGCACGAGATCAAAATCTACTAATTGCACAGCTCTTTCAAATTTAGTTTGAAGCAAATTTAAATCTGTTGTTTTTTAAATTTTCTCAATGTACGTTTAAAATATTTCAAATTAACGAATACTAAATTCTTGCAAATAATAAAGAAAACATATTTTCCCTGACACGTCAAAATTCGTTATATTAAGCCTTAAGAGCTGATACCTTTTGATCAGTTGCCCCTCATTATCGATTGACACTCCGGAAGACCCTGTAACAGGAGCCAAAACCAGCGCGGTTTACCCAGAGCAAAGCGAAGCCGCGAGCTGTGGCCGCGATTCGGCGCAGGCGAGGCGGGCGCGAGGCGGGCGCGAGGCGGGCGCGAGGCGGACGCCAGCGGTGGGTGACGTCTATTTCGGGGGCGTCTCGCTTCGCCTGGCGGCCGCAGCCGCCCTCGAAGCGCGCGACGCGGCGCGACGACGACAGTGGGCCTACATGACTCCAACAGCAAACATAACGTATTTTATCCGATTCAGACTCGGAAAATGTCATATTTTCCCTTGGTGTTAAATATAACGTGTGAATAACTATGTCTAGGTTTTTGCCAAAATTGTTCAACATTTCTCAACACATTGTGTTGAAATTTACCATCCTTGCCGAGATGTGTAATTTCCTTGATAGCATAGAGGAAAACACTATCAACCGAGAGGGTATCAAAAACCTTGCCTAATTCATTGATTATGTCACCGCACAAGATTTAACTGACTGCACAGCGCACAGTTCGCCACTCCGCTCCAAAATCGATTTCACTCTACTAGTCACTGGCGGCATTTTCAAATTGGTATTGCAATTACCATAGGAAAGATATTCGCTCTTATCTATTTGGAAACAGCAATATCATTAACTAGTAGAGCGGGGCACCTTCACTGGGTAGTTTCACATTGGAATTTTCAAAGTGATGCAAGTTCTTAATAAAAAGGAACTTAAAACACAATACATTTGCCATTACGTCTATTCTTCGAAACAGTTACATACAAAAGTATTGATAGACGTACTTCTCCCAAGCAGAAATATTCATAAATTACTACACATTTCACCACTGAAGGTGCATTGAAATTCCGCTAAAAACAAACTTTCCAACCATTATTGTAAAATCCAACTGAAAAATAGTGTTAATCGATTCATCTCATTTAGGGCAATCGAATACGCAATTGATAACTTTCGTAAAACTCTCCCACAACACTTTAAAACTCTCAAAGACGGCGTTTAGATACTTACCCGCACCCAAAAACGTTTTTCGATCATTCTTTACGAATGTTCACGAAGGATGCGAAACAAATGGTCAGTTCTCCATCGGAAGACAGAGTCGCGACAAATGACACTTATCCGGCAAGAAAAGCGGAAAAGGTCTAATTGTGAGTGATGGAAGGACGGACACACGCCAGTTACCCGATTACTACACAGCAATATTTTAAAAATGCCGCCATTGAGTTCGGGATAGTGCAATTAGTGGCGGGAGAAAGGGGTGGAAATACTAACTGAACGTTCTGTCATAATCTTTCCTCAACGATACTATTATCTCACGGGCTACAAATCACGGTAAGTAGCGAGTTGAAAATTGCCCTATACTATATCACCAGCAATTATCAACTGTACACTGTACATGGATTAACTCCAGGAAGAAGTCCAACTCGAGGTAAATGACCCCATTTGTACTTTTTGGTCCCTTTCCGAGTCCCTTTCGACCCATCTCGAAACAATGAGCGGCGCGACGACGCGGCGCGCTCGCCGACGGGGAGCTAAAGCAGGCGCGGGGCGTCCGTGGGCGTCGCGGCGCGTCGCGGATAAATGTCCTGGCGGCGCGCGCCAACCGGCGAACATTGTCCCTGCCTCACGTGCACGTGCGCGTGAGAAATTAAAGCGAAAAGGACATTGGCCTCACTCTGATTTAGGGGATTTGTATGCTGCATTTGATAACCAATGTCGATGAACGACACGAGACACAAGCCAGGGAGTCATTAGGTTACCATTCAGCAATTAAGAAAAATTATCAAATAAATTATGAAACATCTAAGGCGACTCTGAGATATGTTTTTCAAGTAAACATTCACAATGTGTCATATTAATACGAATTCACAATTCATCAATTTGAAGATACTCGACTGTCAGTTGTACTTGTAAGCACAAACTAGGAAGCTAAATGTCAAAATGATGTCATACTTAGGACGAAACCCATCTAATTACATAGAACAAGCTAAGAAACGCAAGATGAAAATTACAGATTGTCGATGATGACTACTTTCCTAGAAGCTCAAAAAAGGGGAAAGATTTTCGAACATCAGCCCGAAGCAGCGTCAGACACAGCAAACCTTCAATCGGGGGCAGCATTTATCCGTACGCCGCGACAAGGCTGCTAGTAATTGCGGCGCGCTTGGCGGACACTAGCTCCCGCGAGAGGCCACTCAAAAAGCCATCTCGCGCTCCGAGCTTCGCACGAACCACACGAGCGCCAACAAAGCGCCGTAATCGATGACGACCTCTAGCCGCAGACTCCCCTTCACGGGCCGTTCCGGCGAGTATTCGTCATCGCCGCGGCCGCCATCCCTTTCTTTTCTTGAAGGTCTAACTTCCCGTTTCGTTTGGGCTTTGTAGACGTTCGTTCGTACACCAGCTCAGGAAAACTTCTGGTGCCGCAGCAGCACAGACTCCCCCACTTTTTTTGTAGTGGTCACGTTACATCAAAATACCAGTTGTGGTTGCCTGCATTCACATAGGAATTGCCCCATTGGCACCAGTTATGCCTCCAATGTGTTTCCAATACGCAAAAATATCAATGCTGAGCTTTGAATTTGTGCGAGCAGTTTCCGCATTATCTCTGATACTTCGGCGCCCGGGTGCAATAACAGATTTTTCGCCCCCTGTGTAACAACTCAGGTGCCTCCCTTAGGGCTCTTGGCTTCGCCATGGCAGTGCCCGATGCTCATGGGCATTGAGGAAAAACTTCGTACAGGCGCAGGAGTGGCGTAAAACAATTCAGGCACCAAGCAGCACACCCTATTTTTCGATACTACCACGATAGCTGAACATTCACTGGTTCCGACACCTCCAACAGAAAAAGGTAAACTTTGCTATTTTCGAAATTTCAGGGGTTTTAATGACAACCGGACCTATATGCTAACTACACTCTAAACTTGCGAAAAAAAATTGGAGCAGCTTTTGATAACATCTTTATGCATTTTGAGAAATTGTAACGAGAATGAATTTAGTAGGAAGAAATATCTAACCACTAATGTACTTGCAGGACTTTTCGGGCAGATCGATCGCGTAATATCTAGATTTTTGGGGAAAACCCTACGTATCGTAAATTAAAATAATGTATAATGAGTATAATCATAATATTCCTGGTACATTGTCAGTGTGCAACACTTATAATTGTTCTCCTAGGTGGTGAAATGGAAGGCAATGGAAAACTATGTCCATTACACATTGTTGAGCCGTTGACCAGTAAACCTACTTCAAGACTGGAAATGCGATAGCATTGCCGAAACCGTAAAAAAAAAGCAATAAAAGTTAATTCTGGAGAGCTTCGGAAAGCAAGAGATATTCCAGAGACGGGGAAGAGGATCCCGTAACCTCATCCGAATGAAAACTTCATCTATGTTTGCTCATGACATGAACATGCCATCTGTACAGGCCGTGTTTAGGAGTACCCACGGCCGAGACGCCGCGGCTGGGAAGGTCTCTAGTTCCATCCTCACCGCAGACGAGTGCGCGATGGCAGCGGAGTGCGTCAGCGCGGAACCCTGGCCGATGCCTCCCACCCTCGACTCTGCGCCGAGCAGAGCGGCTTCCTCCGGCCTGACAGCCTGGGCGGGCGAGGGGGCGGGCGAGGGCGCGCGCAGCGACGGCGAGTGGCGCGCCGAGCACACAATGCGGGAGAGGGTGGGACGCGAGATGCCAACGGGGAGGGTTAAGGCCCGCTTCACACGGCGCGGCCGCCGCGCGCTTCGTTCAAGGAGCATAGCTCTTCCGACGCAGCCACCGCCGGAGCCACCGCCGGAGTCACGGCCGCACCGCCGCCCGCCGTGGAAGGGGGTGGGGTCTGGAGGGGTAGGTTTCGCCGACCCTCCGGCGACGACGAACAAAGGGACCCGAGCAGGTAGAACGCCGCGACCGGCGGCACAGTGAGAAGGCTCCCATTTAAAGCTGTGTTCTGCTAGCGGTGGCGCGCGGCCACTCCTGCGCTTCTGGTGGCCGGAGTTCGGCGTCTGCTGCCGCAGCAGCCGCCACCCGCTGCACGTGGGAAGGCCTCCATTCAAACCAATGCTCTGCTACGCGGCCCGCTGCTGCGTGGCGCGCCACCCGCTTCACGTGGGAAGGGGCCCTAAAGGCGAATGGCGGAAGAGACTGAGCGTTTTGGGTCACGAGATATCAGGAAAGTCCTGGGCGGAAAGAGGACTGCGCGAGAGGGTAAAGAATGTTTATAAAGGAACGAACACAAAGAGGATGGCATGAAACACAAGAATTTAAGGTTTTATACATGTAAGATCCGTCCAGGAAAAATATGAAATGAAAAGGAAAACGATTGTATTCTCAAAATCCTCAGGTTCACCGTAAAACCCATGGAAAATCGACGAATATACTGCCAAGAGAAGGTGAACAGGTTGTTTTGAGAGGAGAATGTTGGTGTCACATTATTATAAAGAACTAAGCTTGGTAATAAGTAATATCATAATAGTGGATAGGCAAAGGGTGATATTGCCGATGGCTCGGAATGTGATAAGAGGAGCGCGGTAGTAGCAAGACATGACGTGGCATCGGTTGGCATAGAAGAAGGGGATTACCAAGAAAATGAACAGGAAGCGGGCTGCATGACAATGAGCGAGAGGATTATCAGCGGCTGGTTGGGAAGGCGAGCGTTGCAGGGAAATTGAAGCGCGGAGGTGGCCAGACGCCCCCTGACTGGTGCCAAGGCTCCGTCTTCCCTCCCGCGTAGGCGCCTGGCGAGGCAGGGCGGGGCGGGGAGAGGCGGGGCGGGGAGAGGCGGGGCGGGGCGGGGCGGGGCGGGGCGGGGCGGGGAGGGGAGGGGCGAGGCGAATCGCGCAGCACCGCCACCGCACCCTCCTCCGTGACGTCAGAGGCGCCCGACCGCCAAACAATAGCGCCGGTCGCCGCCCTCACCCTTGTCGGGTTCAAAGGTCACCAACAAACATCCAAAGAACACACCGCAAAGCAACACCCCGCTCGATCGCTGGCGTCTTTTCATAGAGGTTCATTATTTAGCTCTTCCTTGTCTGTGTATTCACCTCATCGGATATAGAAAAAAAACTCCTGCACCTGGCGAACTCACTATCACATACTCTGAAGCGCGATACTATGTATGAAGATTTACGAGGCTCTCCATCCGATAAAGAATTTATACCCCAAGAAGGGGCATAAAAAAGTTAAAGAGAATATATCGTCGGTGGTGCAAAAAGCGTTAGCAAGTTTACGGGCGCGTTGCCCTGAAATAATCCGCGACATAATCGAAAGTGAACTAGGGACCGCAGAGAGAGCCGCAATTAGCACGTTCGCACGCACTAATTAGCGTAAGGCGCGCACGCGTGCGTTGCGTCACTCCCCGCGCGCCGTCCGCGGCGGCACAGCCAGCGGGCGTTTAACGACGCCAGGGAAGCTGACAGAAAGAAGGCATCCTGAAGGTCTGAGAGGAATCATAAACGTAAGTGGTATACGCATACAGGGTCATAAACATCATCGCAAATTATGCGAAGTCCCCAGAGGACGAGAAGATATCCTGATATAGGTATGTTGGAGAACATGGCAATAAGAGAAGAGCAACGAGCAGTTTACACAGGGATGATATAAAACGCAAAATACAGAAAATGTAAAATAAAGAGAAGCGATGAAGTTTCCAGAAAAAGACGGCTTACTATTATCACAGAAAACTCAAAGGAACGCCTAGCAACGGAGGTCTCGCTGACAGTATTTTCTACGCAAGAGACCAACACCATAAGCTAAAGGAGCTTCTTATTAACAATAACTTTGACTAAAAAAAAAAAAAAAGGGGGGGGGGGCACAACACAAGTCATCGAAGACATAATTAGCGCCAATGATATTCTGAGAGAAGGATTAGCGACAGGGGCTAACACATAAGAAGAGGGGGTTGCTCTCGGTATGAGACCAGCTACGACGCGGATGAAACCGGCAACACCAATGACGTCAACAGCAGCGAAGGCGACAACGACGGCAACAGCCACAGAGACGGCGGTGGCGACGACGACCGAGCGCGCACACACGTTCTCGTTAGGGCGAGCGTTCATTCGTAAGCGACGGCGACGTCGCGTCGGCGGATGGGGAAGTCGCTCCGCCGCCGTAATGAACGCCCGCCGCCTCCATTAGCGACCCACCTCGCCCCACCCCTCCCTTCGCGCGGCGCAGACGGCGACGCCGCGGGGGAGGGGCGAGCGGGGTACAGTGCTCGCTTTCATCGGGCGCCACGTGGAGTGGCAACGCGCCGCGAGCAAAAGGAGTGGAAAATCGCGCTTCTCCCCGGCGCCGCGCCGCGCCGCCCCGCCCTCGAGAGCGGCCAGGTGGCCCTCGAGTGGAAAGGCGAGAGCACGGCGGAGACGACGCCGACGCCACGAAAAATCGCAAACTCCGAGGGAAAAAACTGTAGCAGCTTCAATTATTAATAGCAAATAAATGGAATGTTTTATGATGCACAGGCAAAACCTTCACTGTATTAGTGAAAGCTAGGCGCACAAATGCAAACAAAGAAGAGAATGTGCAGAGTTAAAAAAAGCACACAAAGAGAATGAGCAGATGTAACAAGGGAAACGACGGGAGTATTAATACAATTCAACAAGTAACGGTACGGTAGTTTTAGAACTACACATGGTGTTGAAAACGTCAACAAACCATCGTCTAATTGGCGACGAAATGACAAATATGGACGAAATATGTCACATTCCAAATGTATAATTCCTATACTTCTAATTGTAGGTAAATAAAACGAGAATGTACAGTTCAGAAAGGGTAAAAGAGGAAAAATAAACTTAAGGCTGGGGCGATGGCAACACGAATCAAGAAATAAAAATGCCAAGAAAGAAAATGAGAACGTCGTCGTCGGAGCAAGACAAAAATAAAATCTCAAAATTTGTCTTTTTGTAGAAGAGTCCTTCCTGAGCGGAGACGTTTATTTCGCACTAAAATCAAAGGCGACTTTATTAACTTCTTTTAAGACATATTTTCTTACGATATAGACTTATTTCTAAATACAATTTTTGCGCTATTTTGGGGGTGGGGGAGGTTCATTTTTCTTTCTTCTTGCCAAAGTAGATGACACAGTAAATGAGATACTATGAACAGAGCATCTGAAATATCATCTGAGGTATTTGATTCATTTCCTACGAGTGCAGAGTAATAGCGCACTTAATAAATGCTTCATAAATCACGAAAATCGTCAGTAGTGAATGTGCCCAGTGTAAGTTGTACCCCATCACGAATTTCAGAACGGCTGAATTGCTCTTACTGTATTTACTGCCAGAGACATGTAACAAATCACTGCCCTTGCTTTGACATGTGAATCGATGCCAAAGCATCGTCAATCATCTTTTCGAAAAGCTGTCGGTCATAAGTCGGATGAGCATCAAGAGACTCTCTCTTCCCTTTCACTGTAATTGGAGATGGGATTCAAATGGGATTTCTACGATCATGCTTAAAATGGAATCGTAATCCACTGGATCTGATCTGGAATAATACTGTTTATGAAGTTTAAAGTTATCGCAAATACCACAAAATTGCACATCACACCCACTAAAAAAAATAGAATATTGAAAATATGCAAACGTCTAAATTCAATTACGTTACTTACGTATACGAGTATATTAATGTTTTTCAAAAGCACAAAAATATCTGTAATTCAATAATTAGAATCCATTTCTTTTTCTTCAGTTCTATTTTCAGGATGTGATTTTGTTGAACTTATTATGTAAATTACAAACCTGACCAGGAGATGGCTCAGAGCATCAACTGATGTCACTGCAGTCCCTCTGACCGAGAAATCTTAGGTTCGAGTCCCGATGGCAGATTTTCGATACTACCTTGTTAGCTAGGTCGAATTCAGTCGTTGTCTGGAAGAGAATTCTAGCAGCCGGCTGCTCTGATCGGTCATCTTCCGTGGTTTCTCCGGACAACACCAGGCGAATGCCGGAGCAGTACCCTAACAAACGGGTCACGGACCGCGTGCGATCTCACCGTCTTTCTTGTCATATCCTCACCCCCTACACACACTACCACGCACTACACTACCACACTTGCCGAGAGACCCGTTAGAAACTAAGACTGTAACGGCTGGGGTGGTGCCCCGCTGGTGGGAGGTAGCTGGATGCGGAAAACCCCACTAGCCGACGGTAGGTCGGCACCAGATCTCACCATGCAGCGGAAGAAAGATCTCCGCCATCTTCCCAGCAAAAATCAACATGCTTGGATAATCAATCAATCAACCAACAATCAATCAACAAGCTTGGATAATTTTGAACCTTATTCATATACACGAGTGCGAACATTAAAACAGGCCTCACTGATTACATTTGTTTTGAATTTATTTTATATTATTTATTTCAGCATTATAAACGGCCTTTTCTGTTGCAAAAGAATGTTCATAATCGTCATTTTTACGGCATAAATGATGATTGCATAAACAACTAATTTCGTTTAATTCATTACCCAAGACGGAATTACACAAATTTAAACTCCCTTTCTAACAGAGGATACCGATATTTGCCATCACTGTTCACCAATAAATAATATCGTAGCAAATAAGAAAACACAGTTGAAGCTCTGCCGGAGTGTTCATGAAGCACAGAAAAAAAAATCAGTACCATTAGAAGAACCGCTTGCAACGTTTCAGAAAAAGACGATTCAGTTCTATCTACAACGCTTCGTGTCGTGCTCTTAGACTGAGAGCGGCGGATCTGTATGGGCTCCAGAGGTCGAACAGAGACCCTCGCCTAACGAGGCCGCCCGCCCCCGCGCTGCCGCATGGGCGGCGCGGCGTGGTGCGGCGTTCCACGCGTCGGCGTCGCGGCGCCGTCTGCGCTGCTGCAAAACACTAGGCAAAAACACCTCGCACACGCTGACGTTTATTTCTGGACGAAACGTCCGGGCCCAGCCCGCCACGCAGGCAACATTCTTCACGAAGCAACGGGCCCTGAATGAAAGAGAACATTACTGTACACGATAGAGACAGATCTCTTGAAAAGTGCAACTAGGTCCTATTGCATTACCCACGTAAGACATTGTTCCATATTAATAAAAATACAACGGATTATGCATCATGAGTGGATCATGAACGGCGTGCTAGATTTCTGTGAGGCGGGCCCGGGTACGACTTCCGGCCGGGGCAAGAATGAAGCTGTAGCTTTCTAATATAAATCGTCTCAGTTTGTATAGCTTTGGGACGAAAGAAAAGCTCCATCAAGTAAGCTAGTTGCGTAATGGGAATACGTCGGGCTCGCCACATGTCTTCCTTACACCTAGGCATGGATGATAAATAAAATGAGTTCCAGTACCGAAACACCGGTGGCTGGTAAAAGATTAATCCGACCTTAAAATGCCCAATACCAACACACAGACAACGGACCGTGACCGAATATTTTCTCCTTTAGATAGGTTTTTTGCAGAACATGTGCTGGTATGTGTACCGAAGCGAGTATATAAATGAACTACCAACAGGATATCTGCATAAGGAACTACAAAATAATAAAGTTATTGAATTTACGTTGTTAATTTCTCAAGATTAACATGTAAAATAAGGTATATTGCAATGTAGGAAATATCACCAACACATCTCTCTATTCCATTGTGTATTTCGTGAGAGATGGGGTCTTTTTTTTCGTCTCCCCTTTCAAATTGTCGGCCTTCCCACATAGGAAACTTTCACCTCGCAGGCCTTGCCTGTAATAATTCGCGCTCTAGACATTCTGCCTCCTCCCGGCAATCGTTCTCGTTTTTACTTGAAATAAATGGTCGACAATATTGTCAGAAGAGATGAGAAACGCAAGGTCTTGTAATTTCAAAATATGAAGTATTCAAACAATCATGCTATATGATCAAAAAGAAATACTTTTAATTTTATTTTCCATAACAACACAAGCAGTGAGGTACCACAATATTCTCCGAAAACTCCACAAACTTAACATTTCACAAGCATCAGAAATTTCGTATTCCATCAATTTCCCCGGCGAAAAATTATTTAAAATACATAGATTTCAATCTACTCACCCTACACCCTACAAGAATAGCCACAAACATGTAGGCTCCGAGTACTCACCTGCAACAGAATAAAGTACATTTCAAATGAGAGAACAAGAAAGTGTTTTCTTAAGTTTCACATTAAATTAAAAATATATAAATAAAGAATTCGAACAATAAATTTGAGGAGTAACAACCCCTTGAAAACACGGATTTAAATTAAACGAAACAAAGAAAGAACGCTAGATAATCAATTGAAAAGTAACGATCTAGAATTGAAGTCTTGCACGTGTTGTACAAATATTATGAAAGTCCCTACAGCTATTTAATTGTATTCTAAGAGAAACTGATAAAAAAAATTTAAAAAAAAAGAGAGAGAAGAGTGATCGAAGGCAGATTCCACACAAAGATAAACATTAATATCTAGGAGAAAATCGCTAAAAAATTTTATGCCAAGATTTTTTAAAAAACAACTTCATCATGTAACGACCAATGAGATTACTTGAACTTCAGCGGTAACTTCAGGAAGAATACGCAAGGACAACACGAACACTCACAAACATCCATGTTCGGGGGGGGGGGGGGGGTCGAATCTACGACCTTTCGAGCCGAGGCAGCTACGGCCTTTCAGCCTTAGCGACATCGGCTATCCACGCTGGCTAAGTCAAGATTATGTCAAAAATTCGGACAAGAAAAAGAATGCATTTGAATAAAGTTGCTACTAAATATAAATAAACAGACAAATAGAAAATGTTAACATAATTTCAAATTGATTGATAGATTCCGGGCGCGTCATCTAACGTCATTAGCCATGTACGTGTAGTGCATGTTTTCGCAGGGGAGGTGGCTGTAGTCTTCCCCTGCTGGATGGCGATATCCGGCGCCGACCTACCGTCGGCTAGCGGTGTTTTCCCCAAACAGGCATCTGCCACTAACGGGAACCGCCCCAGCCGGAGCATTAAGAAAATTTCAAAATAATGATTAGCTTAACAAAGATTTAAAATTACTAAATCTGCACGGAGATTCTGTAACACTTCTGTTACTTTCACCTTACGTTAATCTATATCTCTTTAAAACCAAGTACCAAACCGAAAGTAATTCTCGCATTGCAACTTATTTGTTTTCAAGGTGATATTGGCTCATATTGAGACAGAACGATTGTTGTAAGAAGTCTTTAACTACGTTCTATGTCTCTCAAAGTTGTGTTCCCCACAAGATACGACAAATGATATGAGAGTTACGATACAAGTACAGTACAAGGTTATATGCAAATTTATCACCGATATGCTTACGTGGCAATGACCTTACAAACGCGCTTATCTTCCGAAGCAAGTAATTTCTCTACACGAACTTAAGATAATCCAAAATTTCCAGCAATATTCTAGCGTAAAATAGCAATACTAAAAAAAACAACATAACAGTAACATTAATAGAGTGAATAATCATATTAAAACATATTTTTATTACCGTTTTTACACATTTTAAAAAAAAATTATTTTATTAAATATTATGTTATTGAAAGTGTAGCACTGACATAGGATCCAACAATTTACCGACCTAATGAGTATTGATGAGAATCAACGAAAGTTGGACAAATGTCGTAATTAAATTGTTCCGGTTCTAACTTCTCAAGACCCATAAATATCTTCGAAAATAAATTTTCAATATCACGGTGAGATTTAATTAAGGATCAAATTTTCTACATGTGAACATTACGAGTTTATTCTTTACTAAATCTTGGTTTTGTTATTGTATAAAAAGACGTCAAAATGGCATGGGGCACATGACGGGAAATACAGTTATAAAGTTATAATCGTTTGCCTGAGCGGTTCCATTTTGTCCTTTAAAGTAGGAAGGACGAACCAATTCCTAAAAGCCACTCTGAAAATGAAAGATCCTAAAGTAGGCCGAAGATCCGCAGCAATTAGAGAACGAATCCTATACACCTGCCTGGAAAAACCGCAATACCACCCATAGCGACCCACTAACCATCCACCCTTCGGCAAGAATCTCCGAGGAGCGAACGGGCGGGCGGGACCCGTTCGATTTATCGCCGAGCCATCATTCATATGCGACCTTGACTGGCTCGCACAGTGCCGCGTCGGGTCAGCGAAGCACGCTGTGGCCGTGGCGCGGCCGCGGCGGCGACCTCGTGTAAAAAAGCCGAGCGGGTGAACAGGGGGAGAGGAGGGAAGGGGAGGGGAGGGGGAAGAAGGGCGGGGTCCGCACGCACCGCGCGCCCCGCGCGCCGCCACCGCCGCAACGGGACCCCGCGTACCGCCCCGGGCGCCACGCCCGCCGTCCCGTGCAGCCGCCCGCGGTCAGTCCGTCGCTTGCGATGGACTTTTCTCGTGCACGGACACAGGAAGAGTTGGAAAGAACAGATGCAATTATATTTTGGGACCAAAAGATACTACAGCATCCTTTAACATACGAAACGATTTTCCTCACTCAAAATTCGGGTCGACTCCACATTTCGGAAACAAACAAAAAGTATCTATTACGTAAAAAGTGTGTACACGAAACTACGATGAAGTACACAATCACTCATTGCTCAAAGCAGTCCAGTATTAGTCTAGACGCTTTTCAATAACTTTCAACTGTAGGGCCCCAAGAATTAATTCTCCAAATGTCATGAATCCATTGTTTAACCATTATGTTCTGATACAGTGTGTGTGTGTGTGTGTGTTTTACAGATCGTTTAACAATTACGTCTTGAATAACCCCGAACGTAATAATTAATTTAATTAATTCGCGACGGTCAAGAAGTGATTTAAAATACCAGATTTGCTGAAGTTCCTTAATACGTATCAATTAAAAAGGGAGTATCTACCTTTGGAAATATATTCTTAAGGTTTAGAAAAGCCGTACCAATTTCGTCGTTCGCAAACACTACAGGGCTTCATACTATTGAACACTCAAAACTAACAATGTACGCTGTTCGCTACAGCTACGAAACACTAAGTGATATTAATTTAAGTCAATTTTCTAACTCATTTAACCTACTAAAACATTTACAATACCATGAAACACTTGCAACACTCTTGACTTTATGAAGAAAATCGCGTTTACTTTCCTCCCAATATTACTACTCTGGATACTTTAGGAATCTGGACGCATTAATGGCAAGATTTCTGATCTTACCCCAGAGCGATTATATCACCATTGTATAATTTTATACTGTTATGAAAGGAGCGGCGAAAGATCCCCGAGCGCGTCACCAATATAGCTCAGCGGCCGCGTGCACGCCAGCGGGAAGCGGCGAACGCCACATCACGCCGCGCCGCGCCACGCTCTGCGCAGAGGCGATGTGCCAAGTGTAGGAGGGGCAGGCCGCGCTGTAGGACACGCACGGGAAGCACGAGACAGTGTCGGTGCAATTTGCTCGGCAAAAACCGCTCCGGCCGACTTTCGCCGACCCGTTGGGAAACGGAGAAAAGAGCGCTCACGCCACGCCGAATTTCTTATGTGAATAAACCGGACATCTCGTTATGTATCGTTGACTGCAGCTTTGTGTTTTCACTTCAGCGGGTTTCTCCCGTCAATTATCATGACAAATGACATTCATCTAAGAATAAATCGGAATTCGGTGAACACTTGGCGACTGAAGGACGTAATAGACGTTTCATGACTACTATAGGTGACGTAGGAAATTATTAAAGTGGAGTTAGAATGGTAATGTATCAATATTGCACATTTTCATTAACGCAACAATTTTTAATGCAATATTGCGCATCCCCGAAGGGAACGGAATTTCACAATATCCAGCATTATTTCCTCTCAAACAGAATGCACGCTTGGACGCAGAATTGCTTGGAAGTTTCAATAGAAAGAGGGAATGAAAAATTGCCAACGTCCCTTTTAACATTTCTTTTTTTCATTCATTTACTTTCAATAGCGCTTCTTCGAGGCCAAGCTAGACTTTCCAATTTAAATTACGCCCGCCTGGCAAAGGGATGAGTCAGCTGCAGGCAGGGCGCGCGCTTGCAACGTCGCTCACCCGCGCGCCTGCGGACGGCGGCGGCGGCGGCGGCGGCGGCGGCGGCGGCGGCGCGCGTGATCTGGAGGACCAAGGCGCACTTGGCATGCGGCAGGCAGACACCGCTGCGTCGCTTGGGACCAGCGCGGCGACCTGCTCCACCCCCGCCTGCACCCACCCGCTCAGGTTCGTCTGCCCTCTATTCTACCCTCCCCCGCCGTTCCTGTTGCTAAGGGCGAGTCACTTCAGCTCCTCGGGAACGAAGAGGTTATTTCACTGCTGACGTGCCTACCAATGTACAAGTGGATACATTCTAGTACAGCTCCATCGAAGCTTTCAACACAGTTTTATTTGAAAATGTCTGTGACATTTAAAAAAAAATAAATTAGTCGTTTAGAAAACATTAATTGAATTTGTATATATATATATATATATATATATATATATATATATATATATATATATATATATATATATATTTCAGTTCATACATTCACGCATTACACGACTACAAACACCGGCAACGATGGTTTAGGGCATCAATCGATGTACCTGTGACCAGGAGGACTTACGGTTCCAGTTCCGACGGTGGCAAAATTTCCGAATCAAGCTACATAGCTAGGCCGTATTCAGCCAAAAGTCACGCATGAACCAGTCACGAAAGAAAACAAACAGCTTCACACACACACACGCCGTAATACGAACCACTGTTTACCGAAATGCCCCCGAGCGAGAATGGAGATGTCTAATTCAGCCACTGAAGCGATGAACTTCACACCCATAAGTAGGCGCCTTTTTGGGTTTCTCGTTCCAAGGCTGCGATGATCCTGCATCTTTTCCTTGGAGGAAATTGAGCCTACGAAGACACATCACGAACAGTCTTCCCCAATGCGCTCCCGTCATATACTTCGGTTTCTCGTAAATGGCAGAGCACTGACTCATCGGCTTTCTGCCTTCCTCTCTCGTAACCGTCTTAGAATTGAAGAACATCGTCTATTGAAATATTCGTATTAAATTCTGCACATTAATATTCTTCCTTGGATGGACAGTGCCTACCTCGTCGGTCCTCGCGCTACACCTCTGTTTGTTAGACTACTTTTTTCAAGTCTTACTAATTTCCAAATCCACTTCACAATTCCTCCGCAACACCCCTGGATTCCGAGTTTCGGCGTGGGAAGTAACGCTATTTCAGGAATGGGATGCGACGTGTCTTGGGCAACAAGTGAGGTCCCTCGTTGGTGCCCAGCTTTACTCTCGGGCAAGTAGTAATCCAGACTCGCCGTGACGAATTACTGAACTAGGGAAAATCCTGAGACGAAACCAGAATTATTGTTAATTTTCGCACGACATGCAAGCAAACATGTTTAAAAATGTAATTGCGATTCTTTATATTTTTTTTCGACTGCGATTCAAAGGAAAATGCAATAACAATTGAAGATATGATAACACTGCGCATTTATAATGCCATGATCACATTTTGCCAACCCTGCATTTCACTAGTTTCCAATTTTACCCTCAAAGGTAAGCATGCTCCTTGAAGTTCGCGTTCAGTCGTGAGTTCATCCTTTGGCGCGCCCGAAGCCATACGAACTCCTCCCACAGAGGAGGGGCGCCTCCGGCAGAGGCAGCAGGAGCCATTCAATATTCACACACGGAAAACCCCAGCAAATTTCCGGCTTCTGCAGTACAAGACGAAATCGAATCAAGAAATCTCCCGAAAGGCTGCAGCTCTAGTTTGCGCAGAAGGGACGTGGAAATGTACTCTGCCCCAACGAAATGCATTATGAATGAACGTGAGTGAAAATAGAGAGGACCGCAGTAACTAGGAGCAGCCAAGGTCGACGGTAACCTCTAAGTCTGTACGAAAAACATACAAAGTTGTATAAGTTAATAAGTACTGATCCAAATGTTATAATAAATAATTTTATTTTATAATTTAACCTTCTTACTGAGCTCAAAGTACAATATGACAAATAATAAATCCATAGTTATCATGATACCAGTTTCTAATGTTCATCAACTGACATTTAATGCATCAAAACTTGAAATTAATGTAACGCAAATATAAATAATATTTGAATAAATATATAAAATTTAAGTACTAATCGTTTATATAAACGTTAACTTTTGATTAACAAACTCACACTCAAACCACGTCGATAAACTAGAGCGAAATACATCTGCGAAAAGAACAATGTAATAAATTTATCTACTTCCAATGAGCCAACATGATTAAAAAATCTACGCCACGCGCCCAAAATGTAATTCAATCGCGTTGCCCGTGACACTACCTCTCGCAGCAAAAAAGCGGCGCGGTCGGCGTGCACGCGTCTTTCGGAGAAATGAGAAAGTCGCGCAAGTTCCCACCGAACAAAAGGCGGAAGCTTCCGCAGCGCCTTCCCGTCGAAGGGCGCTTGGTTTCGGAACAGTCCACCGCCCGCCACGCGGATTGGAGGACTTGAGTTCACAAAAATCCCCGTGCAAAGTCTTCTGGCGAAGTCACGTAAAGTTCCAATGAAATACGTTAAAAATTTGGAGTAAAGTTGTTCCAAACGCAATGGAAGCTAAATTACTAGGTAGAAATGGAGAGCGAACCAATGCATAAACCAATATAAAATAACTTTTCTTTCAGGCATTAATGGCTGTTTATTGCGCTTTTTCTATCCATTCTACGGTGGCTTTTTTTCTCTATAAAGCTCCTAAGCGCTACGTTGCAGTAATTGCCAGGATTCCCATCCTCACGCGTTCCTCGGCACCGGAAATCCTCAGGAGCAACGATGCCAGCAGCAGCCAGCTTGCTTCCAAGCGCTCCCCGGCGGCGGCGGCTGCGCGATCGCCCGTATTGTTCCAACGGAAGGGGGCGGGGCGGGATGGGGCGTGTAATGGGCCGGCGGCGGCGGCGGCGTCTCGTAACGCGGCCCCAATTTAGCGTCGTGCGCGAGCATCCCGCAGCCTCCCTCGCCTGGGCTCGCTGGGCGGACGCGCAAAGAAGCAAGAAAATTGCGCGTAATGCCGAGACGCGCGGAGACTGCGCACTCTCGAGAGGCGGCCCAGCGCGGCTTGTCGAACGCGGCAACGCCCGCTTCCGACGGCTTCTCGGTTGTTTCAATCAAGAGAGCCTCTCAGCGCAAGGCCATTACGGCACGAAATGCATGAGAAACGATTCGCTCGGTGTGGTCTGAATGTGTTTTTACGTGGCGTGAATAGAGACAGTTAATTTTTTTTTTTTTTAATAAGTGAATCTTGACACTCTTTTGTGCTTGATCATTTTGTGCACACACTTGTAACTACTTCTACACTGATATTAATTTGTATCGAAAAGACATTTAGCAATGTTTTACAATTTGTTAGAAGAAGTTACTTTAAAATGCAAATAACAAAAACGTTTCGTTAAATTGTCCGAGAACAACTGAACTCAAAATGTTACAATATTCTAACAAATATTTCCATCATATAAATTTAAATACGTTCGTACAAATATAACAATGTATTGTGATATTGTCATATATTTGAATCAGAAGATCATTACTAAACAGGCAAGTCATCAGGACTCTCAACGACAACTAATTGTGTTCACTTACTATAAAAACATGATTATACCTGATGGAAGTTTACCTACTTGCGTGGTGAGAATTCCATTATTGCGTAAGTAGAATTTTGACCATTTATGAGTTTTATCCTCCCCACGTCATAAAGTTACAATATTTAAACGAATTGAAATTATATCGCAAATTCAATAGCAGCTTATGAAAAAGATGGCTACCCAAGTTTTTTCATAGTTTAAAAAAAATTCTTTATTTACAAGGTCGCATGGACATAGAGGTCATTACCAATCAAGTGATTTACTGAATTTTACATAGCAAGTGACTAATAAATAAATTTTCATACCATGTAACATAACAGTTTACATAGAGTATACGTTTATTTCATTTTAAATCTGTATTAATTTAATAATTTCAATATCATTCAGAAACATTTTAATATCATTAGACATCTTATGCTTTTTCCTCGGAAGACTGTATTTTGGACACTGTGTAAGAATATGAGATATAGTTACAGTAGTTTTACAATAATCGCATAATTTGGAATCATCTTTGGTTAGTAGCTATTTCTGTGGTAATTTTGAAAACGAATGAGAATACTTTGTTCTTTTGTATTTTCAAGGAAAGGGGCATGGTAATCAAGCATTGAATTTCTGATATAATGTAGCTTGGTTTGAGGTGATTTAATCCATTCCTCATAGTTTTTCATATCATTTTCGTAGTTTGTTTGAACTTAATGAATTTAATAAAAAAAAATCCATCCTCAATCCTTGTTTTAAGCCTTTATTCAAAGTAAATCATAACCAATTATTCTCCCAATACCTCCGTAGTATTATTTAATATTCTACTGTAATGTATCGATTGTATTATCATCAAGCTTTGGCGTCCTGTAAGAAAATACTAGGCGGAATCCCCATTCAATGATCTGGTTTCTCATCCGGGAAGCACCCTTCATTTGAGGTTCTTACCAGTCTCCATGCAGTCACTGAATGCATAGGGGAACCGGTTCCATAATTAAGGCTACACCCGCTCATCCTCCCTTTCCTGTTTTTTTCTATTCTAAATCTTCTACATGTCATCAAGTCACTCGAACCAGATGCAACGGAGCATTACACAGGCTCAGTTCAGAATGAAATTACCTTCTTAGCACCTTGACACTGTGACCCAATTTCATGAGATCAATACGACCCTCAATTAAAAACAAAGGTATCTTCTACATTTGCATTATCCTGCTTTGTAGGCCAGGGAATATCTCGTAGAGTAAAATCCCATCGAATTCTTAAAGGAGGGAAGTGTAAAGAAAATATTTCGTGCAGATCGTGTCCCGTTTCTATAATCGTTGGACAAGTATTGGTTTAGATGGGTAGCAGAAACTGTACAAAAACCCAAATTGCTGGAGTTATGCTTCCGCCTAAATGGCATACTTTCAGAAAGTGTAACGGGGCAATTCAACTGAAACGCCATATTCAACCAGTCCTAAAACATAACTGTAAAATAAAATAGTGTAATTATAGGCAAAATTAAATAGCACGAACAGAGGAAACTAACCCAGCGATCGACCTCACACTTACACTTATCTATCCCACAATCCCTGTTATTATTCGATACAATTTTCAAGAAATAGTCCATAATAAAAATACGGCGTATATACAGAATTAAAATTCCTCGCTAGACAAACGCTCGCATTCCTTTTTGTTTCATAAGCGAGTAAACAGATTTTTCGAAACCTCGGCCCTCGGACACTCCAAAACTCGGACCACAAAAACATTCTAATAAAGGAGAGAAATGTATTCATAAAGTATCCAATATGCATTAGAATAAAAGCAAGGAAGAATATTAACCATTCTAAATAAATCTCTAAACAGCATTTCATACCTTGAAAAAAAATCCTTTTATTTATCGGAATGCCAGCTTATTCTAAAAAATATTCTTCTGAAAAATACCTAAACATGCTTTTACTAAATAGTACTAAATGTATAAAAATTTAATGAATAAAAAAGCCAATTTTATTTCCGAATGTCGAGATTTCTAAGGAAATCTTTAAATAGCGTTCGGGTTGTTGTGAGCATTCGAGTCTTAACCTTCCAGACTTTTTTTTTAAATTATAAAAAAAGCATACAATATCCTCGTACGGACATCAGACGAAAGAAATATTACATTTCATACAGCACACGAGTCACTTTAACCGAGCCAGAGAAAAATTTCCTTTCGGGTGAGTCAACAAAGAAGCATGACCAGTTTTCCGAGGAGCCTCGAACATCTCTCCCGGCGAGCCAGCCCGCTGCCCCACATTCAGTTACGTTGGCCGGGCGTCCGTGCGCGCGGTCGCCAGAGACGCCGCGCCGCGCCGGTGACGAAGTGGCCCTCGTGAACAAAGGGCTCCGGGAGAGGGCGTGTGCTCCGCCTGCCGCCCGCGCCGTCGGTCCAAGCCCACGCGCCACGCCGCCGCCATCGCTGTCGCTGTCGCTGTCGCCGTCGCCGTCGCCGACGCCGTCGCCACAGACGGCGATTCAACTTTTCGTAATTGAAAATCCTCCCGAAGCGAGGGCATCAAAGGCGACGTGACGGAGCAAAGATCGAGCGCTAATACAGTTTCCGAACAAAGGCGGATGGGGGTCAAAGGATCAGCCAGACATGTCCTTTCGTTCTCTCAAGAAAGAAGAAGAATGGGCGTCTTCTTCAAACGGAGGTGGAAAAAACATCAGAGAACCTTCTGTTCCTGCAACTCGTATAATGCATATGAAGCAAGAAGTTACTCACACGGTAACACACTACCCTGGAGTAAACAAGAAACCTGATCATCCTTTGTTTAGAAGCAACTAAGAACGAGGTCTATCGTTAAAGGAAGGAGAACGCCCCGCCTAGCGCCACTCTCGGGGGTAGTCGGTATACGGTAACCATGTTTCTGGAATCACGTAGCTTTCCCTTCACACTGAATGCGGAATATTCAACTAGAAAGCACGTGCAGGAATCCGAGTTTGAAGACGCTCGCGCCTTCTCGTGCCAGGACATCACTTAGCTAGGGATAAAAGAAGCAGCCGAAGAGAGGCAGCAGCACCAAATCGACGGGAGGCGTGCGCAGCTGCATCATTAATGTAAACACACGCACACGGCAAAGAAGGTCATGCGCACACCCGTGGCATTACGAGAAAGCCATAAAAGTGTGAAAATCATAAACACATGGCCCACTTTCGGTTCATGTTCGGGGAGGAGGACACCCGCTGCATGCACATTCAAGTATAAGCACCTAAAGTAAACTATTCGTGACGAGAGGTAATGTGCGGAGTGAGGAGACTACTGTACAACACTCTTAGACCTTCACGTTTCGCTAAACAAATTCAAAACTTTGCAAGCTAAAATGTCATAAAAAGCTCCTTCACGAATTTTGTTTACGGTAGGAAAATTGTATAATTTCTGATTTTGTCCTTCGTGATACTTCATTAAATGTTCAGTGAAAATGTTTGATGTATCCCAAATGTATGGTAAAAAGTATGCACGAATGAACATGTTTAATATGCATATCAAAACGGTTCATTCCACTGCCATTGCAATTCAAAAACCGATATTGAAAGATCATAAATATGAAAAAGAAGACTCTTTCGGAATATTGGAGTTTATTTCACAAATGAGTAAAAAAAATTGATTTGGATATTGTCGTAAAAAATTGCTATTCGAAGAAAATCTTTGCATGATGCAACTCAATACAATAAATTGCTCAGCTAGATACTCTAGCGTGCAATTTTCCCTCTCGAAGTTTATTCATCAGCCTAAAGAATGAGCGAACGTAACCTAAAATCCGTCCGCAAGAAAAGCATTAGCATTTTGGATCGTTATGTATGTTGACGGCCTGTTTGTTCGACCTCTTGAATGAGAAAACCATTCCAGCGTGCGAGTATTGTTTACACAATAACACAAGAAAGCTGATGATTTCGCTGCATTTCCCTCTCCGTTTGCGCAGTTGATTAGCAGTGCCGGCGTGCGCCTCAACAGGGAGCGCGCTGGGCTAAAGCGAGGCAGTCGGCCAGCAGGACGGGCCGTGGGCGTGGCGTGGAGGATCGGGGCGTGGCGGAGCGAGGCGGGAGTTGGTGAGACGGACCGGGGCGAAGGGGGGGGGCGACGCCGAAGGCAAAGCGCGTCGAGGAAAGGGCGTTGTCGACCAGACGCGCCTACGCCCCTACCCCAATTAGACGGCGGTTACCTGGCAACCGATGCACGTCGCTGCCGCATCAAGCGGGGCGTGGCTCGGGGCCCGGCGGAGCGAGAGGGCGGCACCTCTGGGTCAAGGGCGTCACGGGAACGCCATCATTAACGCAGCTCACGAGTACGCAGCACTTGCTTCGCGGTCCTCAGTAATCGTAGAATCGACACGCAAATAGCATCCAATAGAATTATACGACCGTCAAATGAATTTACCGAACATTAAGCTAGTCCAATCACATGTACTCGATATTCATCGCACATCCCAGTCTCTGCCAAACAATGTACAGAAGTTCAACACTGCTTTTTATTTTCAAACATTTCAAATCTTTTACCACGGCGGCAGCTGTTCAGTGAGGGAGCTCTGGAGCGGCGCAACGCGAGGAAGCTCAGAGCCGAGCGACGTCGAAGGGGCGCGCTGGAATGGAGGGCTGAAGACTCCCTGCACCCGTCGTCGCGCCTGTTTAAGCGGATCGCTCCGAGTGGGGGCCTCTTGAAGACCGACTCTGCTGCGATCAGTTTTTGGATATTTTGTATTACGACGACTACCCTTCTTGCACTGTTTAATTCTTCCAGTCAAGCAATAGACTTTGGCAAAGACTACGGGTTTCAATTTGGGTATTAAACATTCGCTTACGTCCTTGTATTGACGACGACTTGGCTTATATTTGGAACAATAAACTCATTTTATGAAGTTTTGTCGAGTTATTGCATCTTCTCTGTTGGAAATTGTTTTTAATAAGCGTCCGTAATGATCGAAAGGATTTTCTAAGGCCCGCTTCACACGGCGCGGCCGCCGCGCGCTTCGTTCAAGGAGCATAGCTCTTCCGACGCAGCCACCGCCGGAGTCACGGCCGCACCGCCGCCCGCCGTGGAAGGGGGTGGGGTCTGGAGGGGTAGGTTTCGCCGACCCTCCGGCGACGACGAACAAAGGGACCCGAGCAGGTAGAACGCCGCGACCGGCGGCACAGTGAGAAGGCTCCCATTTAAAGCTGTGTTCTGCTAGCGGTGGCGCGCGGCCACTCCTGCGCTTCTGGTGGCCGGAGTTCGGCGTCTGCTGCCGCAGCAGCCGCCACCCGCTGCACGTGGGAAGGCCTCCATTCAAACCAACGCTCTGCTACGCGGCCCGCTGCTGCGTGGCGCGCCACCCGCTTCACGTGGGAAGGGGCCCTAACGGTAGTAATTCCCAAGGAAAATATGTAAGCCAATTAATATAGCAATAATGACAATAAAATGAAGTTTATGCTTAAATAAATTCATTTAAGAACCAACATACTTTATTTACAACTTCCGCTTTAAAGAAACATTGATGGTTTGAATTAAGGGTAAATACACATTAACATGCTTTATCAGTTCGATACAGTTCCATACAACAACAATGAAGTCCTTAAACATTCAATTTGAATTATTCCTAATTTATTCCACCCTTAATTACTCGGCTCGAGATAAGAAACTCTAAACTAATAGCTACAAAGAAAGAAAAAGGGAGAAAAGAGAAAAAAAGGAAGAATGGAGGGGGGGATTAACTAAAGGAATAACCTTTCATCATTAATAAAAGTAAATAAACTTTAAGAAAACTGAAAACGCTTGTTTACTTTGATAATTAATAGCACCAAATTATTATAATAAAGTTGCGATGAAACCACAGCGCAAACCTTCACACAAATATTGACCTGACTCTTGAAGCAAAGCTCTACAATGATTTTCTCAATTGCATTTACCTCTCATGGCATCATCATTCACACCTTTAAGTTTTCTACTTCGCAATATTTTCCTCCACCACAGTGACTCCCGCTGTTTTTGCATGTAACTTCCTTCAAGACAAATATCACTGGCGGAAGCAAGAGAAACCTTCTATCGATGCACTTTCCTCTGTCGCCGGCGGCAGCGGCAGAGCGAAGAAGTCCAAACGCAGAACCGCCGGTGGGGCCGCACCCGAATGTCTTCGAATGTTTTGGAAACGCTCGGGATCGCTTTCACAAGGCGGTTTGCCACGCAAACGGCCACACGCTCTTTTCCTTTCTATGCTCGTCTCTTCCTTTCTTTCAAGCATAATTAACGAACACCCACAACCACGTGTGGCTTTTTTCATCACTTTCAAGGGTGATACTAGAATTTCCAAGAGCATTCCCATGTGAAATTATTAAACATACTACATTATGCAGTATGAGGTCAATTCAAAGAAATTATTTCCGATATGGAATTATTAATTTAAATTATTTTCACAGCGGATTTTAAACGTACAGTTTTTATTATAAGAATGCACAAATAAAAGAGTAATATAATAATTTGATCTTTGGTAATTCTTTGATAATTTGAGAACATTTCGAACTACAGAGTCAATGCTTACAAACGAAGCTCATGAACAGAATTGTTACCCAATGTATACTTTCTGATTTCTCACAAAGACCCTCAAATAACCTACGATAGGTGAGGACCTATCGCCCGACAGCAGACATTTCCAAGAACTGACCTTCCATTGTGAAAGCAATGCCACACAATAACATGATGCAAACGAAATAAGTACGAAACTTCAGGAGATAGAAAGTTTGTCTATAATTATGTGATTGTCACAGAACGAAATTCAACACCCGCCCATCAAATTAAACTTCCATAATATATTGAAATTACTTATGTCTGGCTGAAGTTAGAAAAGAACTAAACTTTTCATTATGACAACGCAGTAACATTTAAAAACAGAGGCTTATTTTTAGAACAGTGTACTGTTCTTCCGTAATAGAAAAGTATTTGTTATTGAATGGTCCCTTAGAAACACGAAAAACCTACACACTATTAATCAAATCTGAAGATCACCTTGCAAAAACCCCGGTACCTACCATTTCCGAAAAGCAGAAGACAATCATTAATCCTGCGAACACGTACATCCTTCCTTTCTGGCTGAGTCACGCAGCGTCTGCTTCTGCGACCTAACAGGCATACGTGACTGTCGGAGAATCAGCGGCCGAGGCGGCAGCGAGGAGTGTTTCCCCGCGTGCGCGCCCTTCCTCGACCTTGCCGCCGCGACCTTTGCACCACCGCGGCCGCTTTCGCCCCGTCTCTGCTCCCGCCCTCGCCGCCCCCGCCCCCGCCTCCGCCCGCCGGCGCCGGGTTCCCCTCCGCGGAGCCTATATTTACCTGTCAGCCCGCGGGCGCGCAGCCTCGGCGCACCCGCCTACTCCTGCGCCAACTTCCCTTATCTCCCGAGTGGAACGTCGACCCGTACAACGCGCCCTTGCGATGATACGAACTAAGACGGGCGCCCACCACCTACCACCCTTAAAGGGATCACGGTCGCGTTTCGAACTGCTCCCCCTATATCACGAAGTGCATTCAATCTTACGTTACCGAAACAAGACATTTTTCAGGTCCTGGCAAGTGGGTATGTATCATAAATCACGTTTATTCTGGATTCAGAGAACATTACCAACTACTTTCAAAACACTATTTTCATCCGTCAATTTTAATTTGACAAGAATGCATTATTTGTTTACTTTTCATATACGTTCGTACTGTATTACTTCATATTTTCATAAAAATAGAAATTATTCTATGTTCAATTACATGTTTTTCTTCCTACATCTTCATTTTGCAACAATTATCATTATTATTAATATTATTATTGAACCAAATGCTAAAGCATCTGCTTTATTTGGGTGAAAAGGTTTTAAGGCGCCACAGTAGGCGTTTTGGCTTGAGTTGTGAGAATATCGATGTATTATTAACCTAAGATTTTTTAAGTTCTTAGCTTGAGCGTCGCCTTTATGAAAATTCTTTAGTGATATTATTATTATTATTATTATTATTATTATTATTAATTAAAGTAGAAAGAATTACATTACAATTACATGAATTTGTGGTACACAGTATATCAGTTTAGAGTAACACAGTACCCTGAAAAAACAATTACAATATACGTAGTTTACGATCGAAATTTACAAAATAGTAAATACACAGAGCAACTTCAGCCCTAATATAATATAAGTAATTTTAATTTCAGTTAACGGTACGTCTCAGGCATATCCTGATGCATGTTACACCGAACCAGATTTTTTTTTTAATTAACTTGGAATTCCGTCTCTCGATTTCGACACCTCCACTCGAGGGAGGTCAGTGCGCTCCACGCTTCCTGCTTTAATCTCGCTTCGCTGGACGAACCCAATTACGAGAGGATCACACCAGCAATCACATTCATCAATATTCATGTGCCCTAATTGAACTTGGTACTAATTCCTCTAGGTGTTATTACATGAAATAGAAATAAAAATAAAGACGAGAAGATAATTCCATTCCAATTACACCATTAGAAAGCAACCGAGCTGAACTAAGCAGATTTTAGGAGACCGGAAATAAATTACGGAGGGGAAGGCGCTAGATGGAACGTGTTTCTTGTTATAGTTTTACAAATGAACTGCAACTTGCACCGACATCAATAGGGAGTGTATGAGGGACATCCTGAATGGTTTGCAGCACATTATACGATAGAAGCACGCCAACTATCATTATCAGGCAGGACAAAAACCTACCCTTACACTCGGAACGCAAATGGGTTTCTCAACTAATTGAGATAACTATAGCTATCCAGCGCGTCCAGTTCGCAAGGGTCAGAATGTGGGACTCTTACTTGGGAGACGGTGCTTCAGACAATCCCTGAGCGAGTAGACGTCTTCCGCATATTTGGAGCCCGATTAGCGAGGCAGATAGAAGCAATAATTCATCACAATCCTGATGCAATACCTTTATTCTGTGGGAACACATCCAGTACAGTTTCGAGCTTTAGTAAAGAGCAGACGAGTTTGTATGCGCCACGACGATATGAATCTTGCTCCGCCATCTCGTGTGCTCACAAGCGTAGGCGCTGGGTGCAACGCACAGCTGTAACTCCGGGGAACAGACTGCGGCAATAAACCGAGGATAATCCTCCCAGAAAGATTATAAATATCCATACGTCCAGACAGACTATTGTTGTTCTCACGACCGCCCCACAATAAAGCAACAATATTCTAAGTGGTTGACCCACAAGTCTAGCACCTCCGGCTACCGCCACGCCGAGCGCCCATATCGCTCGACACAATAACGAACGAGCTGCCGAGGGTACGAGTTCCGTAAGAGCAGCCGGAGGCGAGGCGGCGGGGCCGGACGGAGCTCCGAAGGAAGGAGTAAAAAGCGGGCGGGGGACGACGCCCCGGGCGGCGGTTCTGCGCCCTCATAGCCACAATGGCGCGAGACCCCGGGCGAAGCTACATCGAGCACTGACCGCCGATCGCCGTCGCCACAAAGATCCGCTTACATCACACATCGTCATCGATTTTCCGCCTTACTCACCTTCGCCGCCTTTCCTATTATTGTATCCGTAAATCCAAATGTTATGCACAACATGGATAAAAATTTTGTATCTAAAGTAACAATATACGTAGCTAGTGTGATAGTAGTTCTTTAAAATCTATTTTTTTTAGATTCACTAAGTACAAAATAAATTATTTTAGGTGAAGTAGTAAATACTTTAACATATGTACACAAACTCGACAAAAGCACCACTGATCATCCAGGCACTGGTAAAACGCTTCAATTCAAGAATTTGAATGCAAAATTGAGCTCTAAAAGATTTTAAATTGTAAGTGAAAGAAAGTAAAAGGAAGCTAACAAGCTTAGAAACCAGCTGGCAATATTCTATGCAAAACACTTCATTAATAAAAAAAATATTTTAGTTATACTACCTTGAATTTAAATTACTGTCGCTATTATCTTAATCCAACCAAACCTTTCACTCACCCAAGATCTATTTTTGAGGATTTCTTTTTTTCTCGACGTATAGGAAAGTTTGTTAAACGGACAATCTATTATATTACTACATTTGAAAGAATGCTGTTCTTTTTCACTGGATCGAAGTTCATTACATATACATTTACCATAATGCTTAATGAACGTTTGAACATGATATTTATTGCAGATTTTTAAGCATCCAAGCGTACATTTCTTTTTTAATAAGCCCTTAAATAAATATTAGAGCATTATACACGAGTGCAATAATTCAATAATATGACATCTCTAGTCAGCATCGTCCTACTGTCAAAGCAATTATTACTCGCATTCCATATGTAGCTAACCATATTGACATTTCATATGACTGCGAACATATTTCGTTTTCGCATTGCTCTTGTTTTCACCGTATATTCAAACTACATCAGACCCAAGTTAACGCATGAATTCCAAGAACAGTCTATAATATCTTCTCATCCCCTACGCCTACGTACCCCACCGTTACGCCATCAGCATTTTCGCAGAATCTTATTGTCCAGAGGGCACGTTCGCAATCTCAGCGTAGTTTCCTGGTCTTCGCTGGTACATCGCCCAACAACCTCTACTGCTTCGCTCAATTCCACGACTTTCCGCAAGTTACTCGGCTATTTTCTTAACATACGCATAACATATCCTATACATTTCACGGTTATTCTCCGTGATTCCGTCTCCCGTACGTTACAGAACCTTTCCTCTCTCGCTCCCTCCTTTCCGGGTCAGAATTCCACCCTGTCGCGCCCCTCTTCTATTCGTACTGTCGCGTTCCGCTGACGAGCGCTCCTAATCGCACTTCAGCCTCCACCCAGCCCACGCCCCCGAGAACGGCCTCAAGCAGGTTCTTCCCATCCACCGCACCACGGACCTATTCGCTGCTTTTACGATTTCACGGCTCGTACGAGCGCCTGCCGCTGCGGCTTCCCGTTATGCTCTGCCTCACGGCGGAGGGCAGCTGCGGGGTCGAGGGGGTGTCACCTTCCGGATCCATGCGCTGACGGAGACCTAGATTACTCGGTTACGTATGGGCTGTGCTGTAGGCGGAGATTATATTTCCTACCCAAGCGACTCGTGTATAAAAATATTAGTAATTCAAATTAAATCAACATTTATAACACATTCACGTAATACATTATTGTTGTCACGATGCTCTTAACCGCTGCGGAAAAAATATAGCCATCGCACAATGAGCATAAAATTCCTATTTCGAATTCTCACGTCCGTGACCGATGTCTGTGAGTCTTGCAGATTGTAAATCTGCCTCATTTCCTCATATGCACTTGCCTCATTGTAATATGTGCCTCGCATGCGCATTGCCTCATTTCCAAATAATGATATTTACGAAATATACAATGGCTTTTCTAACAGAAGAGGTAACACCTGGAAATTAAGCCGTGGAGCTACTTTGCCAAATAAAATCGCAAGACATGACTAAGAATCTAATTCCCTGCAAGACCACATGTGTAGCAGGTTGGCACTACTGCCAATCTGCTTTCGCGGGCGTGGTCCTGATGTCCTTGTTGCTCCTCCCGCCGACCACACGCCGTTGTTCCTTTACTGGTCACAGACTAATTACAGGTCTTCCCAACGAAAGGGATGAGATGTGCATAGTTATATTTCATTTACAAGGACTCCCTTCTCTCTTTTACATCACACGTTCTCGGCTCAAACGTATTATCACTTAAGGCGAATCTTTCCTTTCCCTCTCAACATCCAGCGTAGATCACAAAAATGTGTTGTCATAAGAGCTTGGAATACAGTATCCGTTTCAAAATAAGCCAAAACAATCCTTACAAATCATTCAAAACACTGCACTTCATGCTAGCAAAAGATATAGGGTCTTTAGTAAATTAAAACATATTTTAGAGCCGGCTGTTAGGATTCCGACATAGACTTTACACATGTTTCGTCGGAGCCAAAAGTAAACATAGTGCAAATCCTGCAAAGGTGAGGCATGGCGCTGACGGTGGGAGTCGGTGCTTGTGACAGAGGCGGCACGGCGGGCGCCGAAACCCACGCGAGGCGTTGTAAGCGGATTGCGCTAACGAGATGCCAGCACTTGCCGAACTCACTGCAGGTGCCATGGGTTGCGCGGGTCACTTCTCTGCACAATGCCGTTCGCCATGAGAACGCTGCGGCCACTCTGGTGCTTTCGAACGACAATGTGCCCTTTATTCTTGGCCAGCTAATAACGTTCCATCTCTAAGCGCATTTCCGATTATTAATACCCATATGAAAGCCGCGAGGTAACGTACAAAACAATATTGTATGCTGCAAACAATTTCGAAATCACAATAGAGCAAAAATTGCCCTGTAGACAAAAGGCTTGGTCAAGTTCAACATTCAAAAAAGACGACGTATCATTTTCGGAAAAAATGAATGCACGTATCAAAAACCTAACCGCGAAAAGAAAATTGCATCTCCTGCACATAACGCACTTAGAAACGCAAACCCCATGAAATCGCGATTACGTGTTTCAGTTCCAGATGCAATCCCAGCTGTTCCTGCAACACGTTGAGGTCACCCGGTGGCGCCGAGAGCAGCTGTCGCGTTGGGAGCGACGCGAGGAGGTGGCACGGCGCGCCGCGGGCTCTCCGTCTCGGCCCCGGATTCCACTACGTGAGTCAACGCCGCCGCCGCCGCCGCCGCCGCCGCCGCCGCCGCCGCCGCCGCCAGGGACACCTGGGCGCAGCGTGGCGGATGACGCGGCACAATGCACAGGCGGAAAGACGGGGAAGGGAGCGGGGGCGGGGCGGACGGATGGGTGGGCGTGGGCGAGAGCCGAGGGCGAGGGGCACGGGCGGGCGCGTGGGCGCAATAAACTTTATATGCGCCACAGATGGCGCTGGGGAACGAGGAGAGAGAAAGCTCCAGGTCTACTCGGTCGGCAATGTCGAGGCGTCAGTCCTGGGGTCGCGGATCACTTTGCTTACCACGGGATTGTGTGCATAAATACATCGCCACATCTGAGATAATCGATACTGATTTATTCGACAAGTATTGAAGCTTCTAGGTCAGCCAACGCTCGGACTTGTTTTGGTTGTTATTAAGCCATAAGAAAAATTTAACGAGAATACATGATTTTATCTCACCAACAGGTGTATATATCGCAAACGTGCTGTCAGTGGAGTACTAAAAGAAAAACAAGAACTTAGAGCGACAAAAGGAAAGATTTCGCTTTCGTTTTATTTGTGAGAAAGTGCTAAATACGGGACTATACAGACTTCAAATTCTTATATTTAATCTACCGTAAAACTAAAGGGGAAAAACGCACTCAAAATGTCAATCTAGAACATAACTCTGTCCAATAGGTGACGAACGACGGAAATGCGACAAAGATTATAATAATACTGATAAGTTCGCTCACGACGAAATCAGCACTACAGTAGTACGTAGGGAGACAGAAAACAAACTCTACAAAAAGCTCTAACGATGAAGCAGGAAGTTAAGGCACGAAACAGATGCAACAAGCGCTGCGTGCCTTGCCAGAAACTGAAGTGCGATTCGAGACGCCGCGTCACTGTCTGATTCTCGCCGTATGTCCGGCAGCCGTATGTCCGTCGATCCGAAATTTTACTTCCTTACGTTCAGTTGCTATACCTTCTGCACATCACGAAAAATAGCTTGTCACCACGTCATTGCCGCCAGCCCACAGAAACGGCATACACAATTTTATATGCACATTCGAATGCAGTTACGGGACTTCTAAGACTACTTTACAGTGCCATGAATATTGCACGACCATCGCGTACACTTCTTGCATTTCAAGGAACATGTTAACCTTCAATTAATACAGAATCTTATGAATTTGAAAAGTTGTACTTAAGGTGGTTAGAGCGAGATACGTTTCATGTTTAACATGCCATTTTTATTACATTAATCGAAAGATGAGAAGTCCTTCTATGTTCTGGTAGAATTTAAAACAATTTCACCGTCTAGTTTTGGAGAAATGAGACCGTAATTTTTGTCATTTTAACATGGGCTCTTATGGGGACTCAACAGAGCGGACCAGAAATTTTAAAATTGTGAGTAATCTAACTGTTGAAAGTGTTTTGAAAAACTTTTCCTTAGGTAGCTAGCATCTCGAAGAATCAATATGCGCCATTTGAAGGACATCTACCGTTTCAAATGGGAGAAGTTTGCAAAATTGTAAGCCTAAATCACTCCTAAAGGAGACATTCGCGCGCTTTCTAGAGGGACGAGGTGGTTATGCCCAACTCGACAACACTGTGCGCGTTGCGCGGTTGATTCAAATCGAGTGACAAGTCCCCGGCAAGAGTTCTTCAATACCTCTCGGTTTTCTGGACGCAATTAGATAATCACTACAGGAAAACATTGCCTTTGATATTAACCAGATACTCAACAGAGCTTAAATTTGATGGATATAAAGATTTATGCGATCTGAATGAAAATGTCAATTCAATTAAAACTTGGGGCTCCCATCACAGTGCCTTGATTTTTTTAAATAACTATTCTTAAACTTCAAATAAGGTTTTTATCTGAATAGTAATTATTAATCAAATATTTTAATGATCTAAAATATTGGAATTGAAAAAGAAACTAAGTGGAACAATAATAAATTTATTTTTATATAAAAGAATTTTATTTTTAAACAATAAATTTAAAAAAGGTAATTTTCTCTTTATAAATATTTGTTAATTTACATCTGTTTTGTACAAGAATTTATTCTATCATCAGTTATTTTTAGTTCAAGTTGTTGTTTTTTTTTCTGAAGGAATGCCCAATACACTGGGCATCGAGGCCCACAGTATCTAAAACTAGTCTAGGCAAATGTAATTGAAATTGTAAGAGGAATAATAAATTCAGCCGTAGGTAGTAATTAGTATTTTAATAGAAATCCCTTTTCTCCATAGTACTAAATTTTGTCTAATCAGTTGCACTCCCTGCACTGTAGTAATGCACATTGAATAGATCACATATCTAATTTCCAAAACATTTTAACCTCTTCAATACAAAATGTTAAAAAAGACCATGTCACATGGAAATCTCTGTTGATTTTCTTTCCAAAAATGATATAATTTTATTATTGCTGGTCGAAATGATACAGCTCTGAGATTTATGATGTAGTAATTTCATTTTACCAGCTTTAGCTTGGTACACAGTTTATACGATCTGCATCAAACTTAAATCAATATCATTAACATTATATAAAATTATACTGAAAACATTGCAACGAGATTCTACTCTTTACTAATCCTTACTGCTGAAAACAATATGGTACTTTGGAAGTACCAACATAGTTCCAAAATTTCAACAAAAATAAAATGGGGAAATATCAGAGAAAACGAAGGCTTCATATCAGGAGGATAATAAGGAACAGAAGTCAATGATTACGGTTTCTATTAATTTTCAATATGAAACTACATACAGTGTTGGAGAGAACCAAACTACTGATCTTTTTATTAAGCAATATAATAATCTAAGGTTTATCCTGTTACGGGCTTAGAAAAAAGAAATAGAGAAACAAGCATTGCAAATCTGAAAACATTTTATGACACTGTGGCATTGGGAGGAATTATTTACTCTACTGACCAGAAGCAATCAAGGGATCCATTCCAGCATTTGCTCAAAGTATCCTGGAAATTGGACAAAACCAGGACCGGAATGGCTGTTACAGATCAATTAGTATGAAATGACAATAAGAAATAATAACAACATGAATCGGTAAAAATGACAATATGAAACAGTAAGAATATGACCATGAAAACACACACAGCTTTTTACATTAACATATGTTAGAATTTTCAATAATTGGACACACACCCAACTGCTCTGATGAAAGTTTATCTTCCAAGAATCTAACAATATTGTTCAAAACACGTTTGTTTCTTGTGACACGCGGTTTGTCATTGACTTGGACACCAAGGCAAACTGTAACACCCTTCTTTCCATTCAACTTGTATTAATTCAGCAAGCAACTGAATATCTACTATGCGACGTCCCACGTTTTGTACGTACTCCGCTTCATTACGTTTCTCCATCCGATGCCTTCCCTTAAGAAGCGTGGAACACTTTCGTCTTCTCTCAAATTGCGCTTTCGAAACAAATCTTCCACCAATTCGCTCAGACATAGTTTACCGCGTGTCGACTAGGCAACGAACAGTATTGAAAGTGGCTCAAAACGAAAATTTGAACAAGCATGAGCATTGAGCAGGTATGCCAATCTCAAGAACATTGCGGCGTTGCCCAGTTTACCAAAGACTTTTCGCCCTAATCAAATGAGAAAATGTTTGCAATTATTAGCGATCTCTGTAAAAAGATATATGGATATATGCCTATAATGTTACTTTTTATTCTTTTGCACTTGCTAATTGTTTAATTGTGCCTTTTTATATTCAATCTTATGCCTCAATTTTTCAATCCTTGGCCGCGCGATCTGTTGGTAGTAGCTAAGAAACTAGTCAATGGTAGGTCTTTATGTGTTATTGAAATATTTTTATTTTCCATCAATAAAACAAAATTCATTAGTATAATAAAATAAAACTCTTAACAAAGTCCCTATTTTGTTTATATAGTCTCACAATACCCACTTGTCTCGCAAATAAATATTTTTGCATGTAATATGGACTCTCTATCTACTAGGGAATATCTCGCTCTAACCACCTTAAATGCAAAATTCTACAAAACAAATTTAAATTAATACATTACAATTTCGTAAAATGATTTTTTTTAAGTTTAAAGTTCGAAGAAAACTAACTAAAACAGTCTCTGGACACAATACGAATGTTATGTCGATCTGTCTCGATTCCATTTAAAGATTCATCAGGACTCTGCTCACACAAAAACATTTCTTTGAATACTAGAGAATCCTCATTAAACGCACTGCTAAATCATACGGCTTTATTCGTAGCGTACTAACCGAATTCGCAATGTTAACAGATTTTATGATACATTCAATACCGATGAGGGTTCTCCCAAAACTATTCATGAAATGCAATATCGAGAATCTAGCCCCACGTACAACACCTTCGTACAAAGCTCGCCACCGTTCTAACACAGCGCATTCGAGCAGTCATTTGGCAGCCATCCACGGCCCCTACCGCTCAACCCGAGTAGGAAATTACCTCTTGGGAATATTCCACGGGCGGCTAGGCGGCACTAGGAAGATTCATTTCCCTCGAAATTCCATATTTCGAGCACAATGCACGAGCGAATGAGCGAGCGCACGTCCGGCCGCGAGTCAAACGTCTCCGCTCCAAAGAGGCGGAGAGACGCCGCGCTCCCGACGACCGCAAAGCAATAAACCAGTAGCGAGTGGGCGAGCGTAGCGTGGTACGGCGTGGAGGAAATAGTATAGCCGGGCAGAGCGGAGAGGAGGAGCAGAACCGGGCGGACGGTCGGAGCAAGTTGGGCGGGCAGAGGAAGGTGGGCTGAAAAGCATGGTGGGCTGAAAAGCGTGGCGGGCGGGCGGGCGGGCGGGCGGGGGCAGACGGGTGGAGGGTGGTGTAGCAAGGTGGCCGGGAAGAGCGTAGGGGGCGGGAAGGCAGAGCAAGATGGACTGAAAGAGCGGGGCGGGTGGGCAAAGCTGGGCGGAAGGGCTAAACAAGGTAGGCTGAAAGAGCTTAGCGGACAGGCAGATTGGGACGGACGGGCAGAGCAAGGTTGGCGGACAGAGCGGGGCGGACGGGTAGATGGGACGAACGATCGAGCGCGCGTATCATCACAAGCGGCCGGAACGAACAGTGCACGCACCGCCGCCGCCGCCGTCGGGGCAGATGGGAGGCGCGCAGCGGGTCTGCTGGCCTGAATTCCACTCCGCGTCCTTTTACAACCCGTAATATTGTCTTCGAAGTCTTAATGTGACCATGACGAAACCGCGACGCGCCCGCGCGCCGCTACTCATCATGAACTGTGACGAAGGCAGTAATGTCGCTGTCAAAATAAACTATAACCGTGTTGTGAGGTCGCCTTGTGTATCAACATTTTCTTCTTTCGCTTTGAATTAGAGTAGCATACGATAGTCAGGTTAAAGGCATTAGTTTTATATTTCAGTGGTAATTGTGTATTCTAAGTTCGACTTTAGAAATATCTACTATTTTATTAATTTTCAAAACTCGCTTCTTTATAAAATCATAAAAATTACACTTATTTTGATCTGGTCTTCATACAATTTTATTACCCAAATAATATGTAGTGATATAAACTTGAAATTTATAGCGCTTGAGTACGTCTCAGAGGGAATCTTAACATTTGAAGCCCTCCGAACTTTTAACACATTTTTCTTAACCATACCACAGAAAACAGTTGCTGAGCCTAATGTAGTTTGCATACTTGACAAAAAAAAACATGCACACTGTACAATACAAAAAACAAAAACAAACATGGATTCAATTGGCGAATATACAAGTGCAATTATTCGAAGCAAGTAACAAATATTCAAGTAGTTCAAGCAAGCGGAGGCATTGCACGGCGAAGGGAAAGCAATGCATGTCCATCATTACACATGGTAAAAAACGGGAAAGAAAAACTGAAATTTTTTGAAAATGTACATGGTAACGTTCCACATTTCTTTTCCCTAAATTCCAGCGGCAAAATAGCAGAGCTGTTTGTAAATCTCCCACACGGAGTGACACGGGAATCCAGCTTCCACCGCGACGCCACCAGAACGTTGAATTCCTCCCAGGCCTTAATCAGCCGCATTTTGTGGTTTAAAAGGAAAGAGGAGGAAAAGGACGAGAGCGAAATGCGTCCTCCGGCCCGAAGGAACGTGTGCTTGGAAGAGACGCGGGCGGGGTCTGTGGGCTACGACGCTCCGGCGCCGAGGAGTGGACGAGGCCTTTCCGTCGCGGCGCCGCGTCGCGCCGTCGCCGACTGGCCCCGCCCGCGGCGCCCGCCGGCCCGTTAGTCGCCGCCGCCGCCGCCGCCGCCTCCGCAGACGGCAGATGGGCCCTGACGGTGACGCGCCGCTCTCCCTCCGCCGCCCCTGAAGGCAGCGCCCCTTTTGACTCGCCCACCGAGTGCAGAACTCCACAGTGCGCTCCCGCGCCGATAAGATTACGGACGGCCCAGCACATAAGGCGCCAGCGAGCGACAGGGGTGGCGGGAGAGACATCTAGTGAGCAGACATACCAAGAGGAGGACAGAGAGGCCTTCTAGGAAGAAGAAGCCAGAAGCGAGAACGAGCGAGTACATCACCAGGGCCATAAATAATAAAAATATGTCGATCAGAAATAAGCTTTCTGACGATAAAATTTTATGCATATACCAACATCACAAAACGGAATCTAAAACTTTTTTTTTTTTCCCCTCAATATAACATCTCGAAAAGGTTCTTGAATCCCAAGAAATGGAGAAAGTTCGTCATAAATGTTAAGAGTTCTTATAACTACAATGTCTTTCTCGACGAGCAATAAACAGAAATGGAAAAAAATGTACATTCTTTAATTTTACGATCACTAATAACCAAAGAGAGAAGTGAAATACACGAATACTTTCTTTCGGGTTTCACAAAGTGTGATTGTGGACATTCTTTACTTCTCAACATTTGTACACATATGTTCATTAAAAATGTTTCATAAAATACCTTTCCAATTTCTGATATGTAAATCAATTGAAGTATATGCCAGCTAGAAGTCGCGGTAACATTCTCAAAGGATTCGTAATCCTGTAGGAATCGAATTATTGTCATAGAAGCAAGCAAACAATGATAAAAATAAAACGACTACGTAAGGAAAACTGTACCTCAGCAACATTACGGCTTCACTTAGAAATATACAAGAACTGTCTCGCGAAATCTAGGCGCGCACCCGCAACTCTACATTGCAAGGTCCGAATGCCGAAGTCAGTTTTCCTTTCCTTCTTACGACTCCCGTGGCGAAATATCCCCAGGCACCGAGGCCACCCGCTTAAACCGCAATGCAGCAGTGGCAGCGACGCGCGGCCTGACGCAACCCAAAACCGGCGCCCCAACTGGGCTCGACGGGCGGTCCCCAGAGATGTAAAAAGCTTCGCCCATTTCCCAGAGATACCTTCACCGACGGGCGAGTTTTCAGTTAATCTCTCTGCGCATGCGAGATGACAGCAGGCGCAGTGGTCATGAAATGGTAAAATACACTGCACTTCGCTGTGAATGTACCCCACTACTGCTAGTCATCGAATGGTAAATGACTAGCTTAATTAGTCAGTCTGGCTAGTCTCTATAACTTTAATCACTGTAAAAAGAATATTCATGTTCATTGAATTTTTTTTAACAGATAACAAGGATACAAGAAAATGGACTGTGGTAACACCAGCAGAAGGCGATGCGTCGAATGACTCCTAGCTTGCTCACAACGGCGGCCGGATAGGGGTTTAACCGTGAGCGACGGACGGATACACACAGGTTACCCGATTACTATACGTAGAATTTCCTGCGGATTTATTCAAGAGCAATCGCCGTCTATAATCAGTTCAGCGACAGTAGCGAAAAAGTCTTTTACACCATACAGCGAACATCGCAAACATTTCTCCTTCTCTTCCTGGAGTTTTTTATTTGTTCACATAATAAAATATTATTGCAATAGAACCGACTTCTATCATGCTCATTACCACAATGTAAAATAATCGAATTGATGACTAAAATGGAAATTGCCAGATTTCTGTCGGTAGACGGCATACACTTTAAATACTCCCGAGAAACCAAACACATAATTACCACACGTACTACATACAGGTGTCGCCAGATTCTGTAGCAAAATCCTGACTTCCGTAACTACTTAGGATTTTGTAACACACTTCTAATTCTATTAAATTATGAATTTGATTTGAGTGAAACTGAGAAAATGTATAAAAATATACAACTCAACTCGTCTAAAAGAATAAAAACTGTGGAACAAAAACAAATAATTGCATAAAGCAGTAGTATATTACATTAATAAAAGAGCCGTTTGGACGTCACCCTAATGACTTTAATAAATCCTCCACAGTTGTGCACACTTTATAGTATGTAGTCCGTAAAGTTAAAACAACAGGGATGTCGGCTGAGTTTAAAACGCCGGCATTATCGCACATAAAAATTACCATATTCGTCACAATTTCGTAGTCGCAGTTTCATGGAAACTGTAAGTACTTTTCACTGTAACATTAATTCGAAAAAAATATTAGTACGATAACATAAAAGCGAGGTAGTAGCACAAAGCAGCACTGAGTTTTGGGTTCCGTTAACTGCAAATCATGAACGCCTCTCAACAGTCTTTCACGAAGAGCAACGGCGGAAGCTGCGGCGACGCCTAAAAGAAGGTAGCAGTTGTTGCCGCAGAACCTCAATGCTCGCCGCTTCCCGCGCAGGCAACCTCGTTTACTTTACAGATGGATCAGCGGGGACGGGGGCCTTGGAAGACGGCGAAGTCTAGTGCAAACTGGAGAAAAAAGAAGTAGGAACCAGTAGGAGCAAGTCGGAAGCGAAGTTGGGGCCGCGAGGAGTTTGCTGTGATGCATGACGCGCCAGAAGAGAAGACTGCAGCAACCCACGCGCTCGGAAAGGGCACAGTCACCACAAATAAGACGGTGATAACTGGCACAAAACGGATGCCTAATTGGTGTGCATGACGCAAAATGTGCGAAAAGTAAAGATTGCATGACGATATGACGAAGAAAAAAATGCGAAGAAAATACATTAAAATTATTGCAATAACAGAGGAAATGCCTACCACAGAAGGGACAAACGAATTGGCGTGAGTATAGAAAGGGAGCAATCCAGAGCTAATGTGTAAAAGGTGGCATCAGTATCCACTACTAGGGCGTCCGGCAAAGACGGTGAGGGCTGGTTTTTGTGGTGGTGGCGGGGCAGGGGGGGAGGGGGCAAGAAAAGAGAGGGCGGCGGGGAGATGTGCAGAGGCGGGGCGAGAGGCTTAAACTGCGCGGGTGCGGCGGTGCAGTCGGCGCACGTTCGCGTGTTGTCTGAAGTGCGGACGTGCTAACAGGCTCCGACGCCGAGAACAGCGGCCGTTGTGGAAGCGGGGGCGGAGAAGCAGGACTCGCGTTTGCCCGACGAGACACGACAGCTCTCGACTGGCGCACCCTCCAAGGCTCTTCGCTGACGCCGCTGCACGCAGACTTGCACTGTTAGCAGGCCCACCGCTCCGTGCCTTTACAGCCCGCCCACTTCCCCGTAACGGGCAGCTAGGATCAACACTAATAACAATTCCGCTAATTGACCAAGATTTTTGTTTTGTTCTTTTACAAAGAAATTGTCAAGTCGGCGAATGGCTTATTTTGAATGTGCTCTGGCCAAGTTACAAAGTCAAAAGATCTTGCATCCATTTGCCTGGCTTTTGAAGAGTTTTATTTCAAATTTGTAGTGTACTGAACAATTGAAATTCATCGCCGTTTGCTATTATGATCCCTGTCGCTTTCACAAACATAAAATTATCTTATTTATAAATAGGACCAATTAGTCGACTTAACGAAATGACAGCGAGAAAGTCAGGAAACTGCAAAAGGAGCAGCCCCGATGAAAACGGGAGCAACGCTATCATAAATCTTGGCACCGGTAAGAACCGCGGGGTTGCCTTCAGGAGGAACTAGTCTGCATTCCGATTTGCCATTTTACAAGCGACCTCCTTCAATTTCGCTGGCCCTACGGCGCAGGGTACGACGTCGAAAGCGATTCTGCAAGCGGTCGAATGACTTTTCCAAGCAGAATTCTCAGCAAGACGAATGCCACAACGAAAAACATGTGTTCTGCCGAATGTGACAATTAAGATATTTTCTAAGAGATTCTTTGATGATTTGTATAATGTCCACATAAAACTTTCTTTTTCTTTTAAAAAAGATACTCTTCTCATAAATATTCATCAGAAACTAGAATTATTAATAATCCTTAAATCATGACTTTCAGTTCTTGAACAGCAAATCATCTAGAGAAGCACTAAGAAATTGAGAAATTGCACTATGAATAAAATATATGGAGGATTCAATACATTCAATCTTAATGTTTTCGATAGAAAGCCTATACTTTCGAACATATCAAACAAGTTTGTATTTTTAAGAAAGTTAAATTAAACAAACCCTTTCTAAATTAAAAAAAAATACATTCAAACCGCACGATATGGGGGGAAATTGAATAGTTTGCACTCGTGATTGCAATGCGTGAAAATATTGAAAAACGCTTGCCGCTTATTTCGACAATCACTTGCGCATCCACCTGCGTTGCATCCCCGGTTGAAACAAACAATTAACGATGCTCGTTTCACCGTGGATGACCCCAGAGCCCTCCACGCCAGGAGCGTGGCCATTTTCGCTGGCGACGCGACGGGCGTCGGGTGGCGTCCGGCGCCGCGGGCGCGCGTGCGGCGCGGCGGCGTTCGCGAGGAGCCCGTTGCTCCGTGCCGCCCCAGGGCGCGCGGCCGCGTGAGCGAACCTCGAAACGGGAGCGCACTCGAGGAGCTGCACTCGCCAACGAGGTTTATGGCCAGCCTGCTCGCCCAACAGAGGCGAACGCCGGCTCCCCCGCGCAAAAGTAAGGCGCACTGTGCAATTGGACAATGTGTTGTAGCATGTGATGCGCTACTTTTACCCTGCACTGCCAATTAACGGATCTTGTAATATTAAAAGGCACGTAACGAACTCGTCAGGTCCGAAAATTCAGTTTAAATAGATGCTTGTCAACGTCATAAACGTAAGTACTACTGTGTAAGAAATAAGTAATTGAACAACAGTGCGCAGAAGCAGAAATACATGTAATGTTTGTTTCATTTTCAGAATAAGCGACATAAATTAATTTGTTTCACTACTTCATTACTTTTAATTCAATGAATGGATTTCAAACACATTATTTACAAGGTATTCGTATGTATCCTCAGCGCAATTTGGAAGTCTATATCGGCACCCTTCTCTTGACTAATCGTAAATTATCACCGTAATTACCCAAGAATACTTTTCTCCCATCCCGTAGTATAATAAAGGTTACGAATTGTGCAGAATCATCCCATCAAACTTAGTTTTGACCATTCCAACTCAATATTTTGAACTTGGTCTTGAGGTATTTTGAAATGACTGTTTGTTCATTTAAGATAGTGCTTTTAAACAAAAAGTTATTTTTTTCTTTCAATTTTTGAATTATCTTGATAGAAGATGGAGGAGAATAGAAAACTGATTTCACCATTCTATGAATAAATGCAGAGCATGATCACCCATTAAGCAATACTCGTAAATGAAAACTCGTAGAACGTAATAATGGTATACTTACGAAGCTTTCTCGTCCCATGTCCAGCGGCCAACATACATGCGGAAAGCTTTCTCTCTTCATGTGAGAAGATAAGCGGATACATCCATCTACACTTTTTCTTTATTGCGCTTCGATGTTAATGCAAATTACAGCAGATACTACGCGCACGCATAACACTTGCGATGTCACCCGTCGAGTTCACTTAAAGGGAATGGGTGCGTTAGGCAGCGAAATTTACATCACGTAAAATGCTGTAGCAACCACTTCAAATGACGCGCTGCAATATTCCAAGGGTTATTTCTCTACTCAGAACAAAGTGGTTTGCAGCAGAGTCTCTAAGATATATGCCGAAGAAAGTACGATTTTCGAACTCTACGCGCATCACTTAGCACATCACTCGTTTCAGTTCCAAATAACTTGAGTTGTAATTGTCTAGCGCTAACGGATAACAAAATTAAACAACGAAATAAATGGAAACTTAAAAAGATGTTGTATAAAAACAGTATTGGCATATCTCCCGACGAAATCACGAAGTAGGGAAGACGGAGTGACAAACGAAAAGAGTGAAGCCCGAATTTGAAATTGAAAAACGGCTTCTTCTATACACCACTTAAAACCTAGTAAACATCCGAATATTGATAAGTTATACTGTGAAGAAAAGGGAATGTCCAGGTGGATATGATTAGAAGTACTACCGATGGCTGCAATCACTGTTTAAACACAGGATACGTGAAATTCGCCCCCAGAGAATCAACGACAAACCAGTTCAGCAAGGGCGAGGGAAATCCGAAACCTGCTCCCAACGGCGCTCGGATGCGAAGGCTCGGGCGGGCCCGGGCGGGCCCGGGCGGGTCCCGGCGGCCCTTCTTTCGCAGCGACGAGGCGGGAGGCGACGTGGCGGGAGGGTGGGGACGGGCGACGGAGGACTTGCAGAGTGGCTCCGGGCAACAGCCCTCAGGCGATTCCTGTCGTCGCTCTCACTGCAAGAATGTTTACGAAGCCCTGCAATTACGAGACGAGCACAGTCGCTAGCAAGGAAAGTCGATTTCATATTCAATGATACTCATGCAAATTACTCAAAAAACAGAGATATTTTTACGTAAAAAAGTTGGTATACAACAGAATGGATAACATGAAATCAGTTTCATAATCTTGAACAATGAGGATTTTCTCTGGCATGATTTCTTTAAATTCTGTCAATCCATAACCACTATTTTAACTTGCACAGCAAATGACACGATTTTTAATTTACTTTTATCTAGTTAATATTACCAGATAAATTTCTCGACGCGATGCTACTCTCTCTTTTCAAAAACATAACGTTGAAATGAATAATAAATAATAGCAATTCATACAAATGGGCCACATCGCGCGTGCGATGTATGCTCTTAAAAGCTATACCGCAAACCGCGTAGGGGGTAAGTGATAACCTCGCCGCGAGAAGTGATTTCTTCCCGTGAGCCCAGTACCCCGCGTGCCTCGCGATCCCTGGCGTCGTCCCCGGGGGAAATCTAAGGCGTAGAGCCGAGCCGCGCCGCGCCGCGAGGGGGAAATCGAAGCGGGGCCTCCGGAGGAGGCAGCGTGCGGCACTTGATGCTAATGCACCGTGAGAGAGCCCACGGGAACTGCAGCGTTCCGCTGCAATGCGACTCCACACCCAGGACACTACCGTGCGCGGTGGGGGATGGAAAGCGAATTAAAGGGAGCGGCAACAAAGCTAGAGAAAATACGTGATGCAAGAAACATTCGTAATTTTAACAAAAGATCATCCTCTCAGCATTAGAAAAACACAGTCCATGACCGAAGATTCTACATCTAAGTAACAGGTTACTACTTTACCCATTACTACATGAAGTACGAATGAGCATGTACACAGAAACATTTATAAATGAAACGTCACTTCGGTACGAAATATATTTTATTGCAACATACGAAAACATGTTTTCCAATACAGATGTAGGTTTTTCAATACAAATACTTTGTTTACTGGTTTTTACTGGAACGGTAAGCACGGTTACTGGGTCATTCGTGTGTATATGCCCAACTACCAACACCTCTAACCTGAACTGCAGACTCGCCAAACCGAGTAAATTTCCACCGAGGACGACGACCCAACGTGCACCAACAAAACGCCCGGCGATAAGCAAGTAGATAAACAGTCGGCGTCCTCCAGGTGAGCGGCAAAACGAGAAAGTCTCGAACCCGGATCCGGCACGTGTTTACGCGAAATGCAGCGACGAGCGCAGAGCGCGTCGTCGAGCGACAAATCATTGCGATGTCTTAATAGGGGATAACGGTCCAATCGCAGCACGCGTCGCCTTGCCGCCCTCGAAACCCGATCGCCGGGGAAATCTGCTCGGCGCGACTTTGCAGCAGGAAGACGATCGGGGATTCTGCAACTCTTGGGACGAGGTGGGCGGAGCTGTTCCTCCACCCTACGCACGTCTCTCTCCCACGCTGACCGCAATGGGCTAGCCCCTGCGCCGCGGTCACGTGCACACAACTACAACGACCAACCATCCTAGCTCTATCTTCATTTAGAATAATAGAATTTTATGAAATAGTTTATTTCGGGAACATTATATATGACAGTGTAAAATGTTCAAGTCAAATTAAAAACAAACAAATGAATTCATATTTAATAGAAATGAAAGGTATGCTTTACTTCAACAAAATTTAACTACAAGAAATAAATACTTTGACGTACGTTCACCATTCAAACGTTTTATTTTTCATACATTACAATATTTCTGGATTGTCTATCGTAAAAAATGAAATAGATTCGATCAATGAATTATATACTTTTCACAAAATAGGTAGCTTCTGGCAAAATCTGTTCAAAAATCAAGTACACATTTTTTGCTACCATAAGGATACGGCGCACAATATTTTTACCTTCACCAATAACGCAGAATGTCAGAAGAAAACTAATTTTCTTCTCTTTCACGGATAATTAACCTACACATTTAATCATTTGACTCGATAGTATTTCTTAATTATATTACTTCCTTTGCAACCGAGGTATCAGTGGAACGAACGAAAGTAATAGACTTGGCTCTACAAGAAGAAGAGAAAGTCCCTTGTTTAAGTCACGTTAATGTGACTAATATAAATTGAGTGCCGTCATATATCATACTTGAAGATGCAGCTGTCCCAACTCCAGTGATTACAGTCTTCGGAAGGGAAAGTGACGGTATTGAGAATGTAACGCTGACTGGCGGTGATATTAGTGTTCAGCTACACCCCAAGTCCCCAGATTTGTCCAAGACATTGATAAAGTGACAATTTTAACTACGAAGAGTGAACTGCATAGCGAAATCAGAATCAGCTTTAAGAAAGTTGTATTTCGCACTACCCCCTGTCATCCTCTTCATTATTAGATATATAAATGGATACCACAAAAACAACAATGACCCGTAGTCTGTGCTCCCCCCTTTCCCCATCAATGCCGATTATTTCACAAGAAACAAAACTTACATTTAATTTGATGAAATGTGATTGATTAGCCAACTTCAATGTTGTGAGCAGACATTTAAAACTAGGTCCGGCGTCCCTAAAAGTACAACCCAAAGGAAATAAATTATATATTTTTATGCGTTTGCAGACGAGAAAATTGCACATTAAAGACGTTGAGGCCACAAGCGGATATTTCTCAATTTTGAGAAAAGCCATTGGATTCATTAGTTTCCAAAAACCCACATAATTAAATAAGGGTCATTAAAATAGCTGGTTTCAAGGACAGCTATTCTGCAGACAATATTCGACGGCTACGGAATTGTACGAAGCGCGGGTGAGTTTATGGCTAAGCGAATGGCCAGTTAGTGACGTAGGAACCGCAGTAACGAGCGGAAAGGTGATTGGAGCTACATCTCGCCAAACTGCTCGAAACATTCACACAGCGGTTGCTGAACAGCCTGACATAGGGTTGCAGCTAAGGGTCGTTCTGGAAAGTAAAACATAATTTTTAGATAGATTTCCCTTTAGATCTGTGATCCAAATTCCAATATCGCAACACGAAGACGGCACCTCGCCGTCACTAACGCAGATTTACAAGACAGTAATGAGCTGTGAAAGCAACGTTCGCAAACTACAGTGTTTCACATTATGTAGATTACATCAATCCTCAAAGAGTTCTTTCACTTGTAAGTATTGGAAGCTTCATAGATGAGCAGCTCGAAGTATTAGAAATCAATACATAAAACTGTGCACATGAGTATGCCCGTGTCAATACAGTTTTGAAACGCGTGGAGCAATTTCACTAAATGTAACAATACTTTTGAGTATCCGATTAAAAACGGGAGTGGTTGAGGTTACCGCGATTCAACATGTTATCACCAAATTTGAGGGTAACATTTGAACGGATTCTTAAAACGTTATTTCGGGGTTTTAATTAAGCATTGTTCAGGGCTATAATGATTATAATACAGTTGACAATGTATGTACTATGAAGGGACAAAATATAGTGTTTTAATGCAACCCCCAAAACATTTAGGTATTTAGGGGTTGCGTAACAGCGGCGTGATCAGGGGCTGGTCGAGACGGAGACGCGCAAGGGGGGACAAGGCAGGGTTGGGGTTCACAGCGAGAATGGGCAGGGACGGGGGCGGTGCCAGGTAGGGCAAGGTGGGGCAGGGTGGGGCAGGGCAAGGCAAACCCTGGTGGGGAGAGTATAGGACGAGCGTAAGCCGTGACGTGACGTGGCGTGACGTGGCGTGGCGTGACGTGGCGTGGAGTGGCGTGGAGTGGCGTGGAGTGGCGTGGAGTGGCGTGGAGTGGCGTGGGACTTTTATGTAAATAAAATAACTTCCATTTTACACTATAGATAGATTATTCCATTCCCTGACTATTATATGATTGTGATAAATATGAACCCAGGCAACACAGTTTTTTTTAGCTTATCTACCAAGAAGCCTGTAGTCCTGAAAACTGAACGACCAGATAAATTATAATTCGAAAAGAGAGGATGAATGGAAACTGTCTGCCCAGCAACGCAAAATCAATTAACTGTAAAGCGCGGAAACCATAAATCCTTTCGGACAGACTGCCCGAATGGCGCCATCTTCGATACTCACGGCCCGAAAGAGCAGCGGGCATTGGCAGGCAGGCGAACGGCACGGGGCCCGCGCGGAAGTGCGAATCAGAAGTACAAAGCGACAGTGGCAGCGGTGGCGGCGGCGGCCGCGCTGAAGGTCACAGACCGGTGCTGAAAGGGAAGTGCAGGCGCTGCAACGGCGGCCGAGGCGAGCGCGGGGGCGGCGCCCACGAGCGACCGGCGCCCACCACGCCGACGGCCGACTTGCACGCCCGCTATGTCCGAGCTCCAGATGCGCCCGCGCATCGAATCAATTACGTTGCACATATGCACAACTGCCGGTGTACCGTACGACGTACTCCATGGAGCGTATCCCGCAATGCAGCAAATAAGGGATTTACAAACAGAGTCGTCTAGATTTCGTTCAACCTGCGCCTCTAAAGGACTCTTAGTATTTGAAGAAAAATGTAGCACAAATCGGAAAAACGAAATAAAAAACCTAAAGAAACTAGATGTTGCCGACTGCGAGGTTACGGTAATTGCTGTTGAAAATAACACGCCGAAAAAGTTGAACCAGTACTATGAAGAGCACATATACTGTTCTAGCCATGAACACATGGAAAAAGCCTTTCTATAAATGTGAGCACTTTTATTATTTCATATTATTATAATTAATTCATTTTGTTAAAGTAAACAATGCTTAAATTGCGGCAGAAAATTACTAAGTTGACAAGTTGCATGTAACAGCCGAACCGCCGACATTCCAATATGGTAAATAGTAACCTACACACTTTAATTAGCGGTATAAATAGTAAGTACAATTCTGAGAAGCACCTTGAGCTTAAGCACAGGGCAAACCGCAAAACAGTTGTGCATCACGTTACATACACCCAGCCTTTCTAATTTACAGAGCGCCTTGAGTGCTCAGGAAGGACTGTTTAATTCATATTAAAAACTGACACTAAAGTACACAATCATATTCTAGAAAATTTATGAAAATTCCCGAAAAATTAAAAAAAAATAAATTTAACTGAATTATTAAAACGCAACACTATGTTGCGCACATTGGATACCGTAAGTTGTAACCATTTACTTACAATAAATATAGACATAGTCAAGTCTATTACATACAATATTGGATGAAGACCTGTATTTTAGATGAAAGTTCCCAACTTGTTTAACATCAAAGCAATTTTTTAATTACATTACTCTCATGAAATTAAATCTCCCACGAGATGAAAGTTCATGTACGCTGTCGTACTTACTTTGAAGTATAGCGTTCAATAAATCTGCATGATCACAAAAATCTGTAATAAGACATCAAAAATGCCCACACGATCAACTTTTTAGCATGTGAAATCTCTTATCTTTCCCTTGCATAGTATACCTCGATAACATCGCAATCTGTGATAAAAGACTAATACACGATAAAAATCATCGATATCACACACATCGATTTTCACTTTCGGCAGAAAGTTTAGTTCCAAAACCCTATTGGACTCAATGCATCAGAAACCACTGCAACCGCATCGCTCACGATTGTACGAGTATTGCGTGCTTATTTGACAGCAGGAATGCGGATGTTGTCGCTGTGGCTAACGGGGTCCCCGTCCCTGGATGGCACCGACCAAGCGCGTAATAGGAACTTCGGCCTGTACGCTAACGACCGTTCACTTGTCACTCTTGGGCTTGCATGAACATTTCCAAAAATAGAAATTACGCAAAACGTTGTGCCAAGTTTCCGTCTTCATTCACACTGAAATCGAAAAAAAAAAAGTTTTCGTGAACGATTTTTCACGTTCAAACCAGATTATTCGTCAAATCTTAAAACGTTAATATCTACAATCAGTATTGTGTTTCTCCGAGTTATTAGAAAAACCTCCCCGACAAGACACGCTGAGTCAGAGAGCAAAGGAAAGGATATATGCTCTTGAGAGTTGCGTGACACAAATGAACTTTGCTGAACATGAACCAGTGAAATTTAGAAGTACGACACTGAATATGAAATTTCTGAATGCTGAACATTATTTTCTGGATCATATTAAGACGCTCTACAGTTTACTAACGACTCCACGAAGATTCAAATCAAACAACGGTGAAAAATCTTGAATTTTAAAGAAAGTAGTTAGATTGCGTTTCAGAGAGTAAATATGCATTTCGTAACCTGCATAGAAGAAGGTTTTGCACATTATAGATGCTCAGCAAACACTTTTGCGATCGTATTAGTGGTTGCAGACGGCGCTCCTCATAAGTGACTCGGAAACTCCCCCAAAACTATTGCCATCTCACCATGAGCCAGCGTTTTGATCGAATAAAGGCTGCTTTTAGAACTTGATCTCAAAATCAATACAGTAAATGCATTGAATGGCAATTGCTATTCAAATGGAGACACTAATAAATGCTCTTCTGCTAATGTCAAACCTTGTAGTTTCTCCTATGAAAAAGAAGTCCGGAAATTAAAATCATATCAGGTCGTCATGATGCATTCAAAGGACATAAAAGCAGTCAATAAAGCTGATGTATTGACACTTGTTCAGAAATATGTTTCACTGGAAATAGTAAGGAGATTAAAATCGCGTGATCATATCTACTGAAAAGATTAAAAAAAAATGCGATAGCCCCTTGTTCTACTGAGCCCTTCAATTGTTGGCGCAATTTCTACTCAAAGTTAGCATAGTGGTTATAGATATGAAGTTTTGGCGTCGAAGGAAGTAAAAAGAAAATCAGAACATGACATGGAGTTTGGCAGAATATTACCCTCAACTGGAAAGGTGGAGTAGAAACGCAAACAAGAAGCAGAAAACAACCTCCTGCCACGTAAATAAGTAAAGCAAGTAGTGATATGCCTCTCAAGAGAAGATGAAACGAGACGGAAGAAGCAATTTAAAAGTGAAACTAAGTGAAAATCAGGTGACAATTTTAGTTGAAATGTGCAATAACATGACTGAAAAAATTAAACAAAGCAATGGGAACGGCACAACGGTGATGAATTTAAGTGTGAGACCCGAAAAGAGAATCAAAATAAGCATAAAGTTAGAATGTCGTTTAAGAAATCTACACGACTAAATGCAAAGAACTTGCACAACTGTGTGTGTGGGGGCCACGAAAGAAGAAGAGCACGTCGCGATGATGAGAAAGGTCAACAAAGGAGAACGCCAGAGACGGCGGAATCAGGCCGCAGATAGAGAGCATCCCCAATGCAAACAGGCTGTGGACGCCGGCCGCTCGATAGCAACGCCATCCCCTTGGTCGCCCTCTCCTTGGTCTATTCCTGGCCAACGGCCAGCCCCGATGGGCCCCTGGAGGGTGTGGAAGCGAGCATCGCACCCGTCCACCTCTCCACAAGGCGGAGGTGCCACGCACTGGAGACGCTGAGAGGGTGGACGGACAGAATGGAAACCATGAAAGAGCTTGGACAAGAAGGAATAGTTAACTAAGCATGATGAGATTGCTGCAGCAAGCAGAGATTGCACAAAATTTCTACAAAAAAAAAAAAAAAAAAAAAATGAAAAGGGATGGTTGTTGTGCATCGGAGAACGGACAAAATATCCTAATACAAAAATCATTGAAGTTAAGCGACAATTTCGATGCCTCCAGATTACACATCTTTTCGTCAATACAGGTGTAGGGAATTTCAACTTTTCGCCGCCCTTGGGACCAAAACATTTACTTATTTATTGAGTGTAAAATAAAGAAAAAAGTGACATGATTATCAGAAAAATGTTTTGTGATCAACGTCTACCAAACAAAGTTACCGAACCGAACAAAAATTTCAAATTCTTATAATATTTCTTCATCCGAAGATCAAATAACAAATAAAATATATTTTTAAAAACATTAATTCTCTGCAATTTCTACTCATAAGTTGCTCTGAAAATCCGAAGATGGGGGTGGGGGTGCCAAAAGGGAAAATATGTCAAAAACACCTGAGGCAATACATTTTTTTCGAAACTTCTAAAAGCACTAGGAGCACAAATTTGGTCTTGTTTTCTAATATTAGGAGTAGGAACATATGTTTGCTTTCAGTGATCGTTAACCATTAGTGAATTGCGCAACTTCACGAGATGTAGAATATTATAACTTTTTCGCTACGATGTATCATTTTCGAGATAAACGAAAAATTAAAAAACATTTAGATCTAATACGAGACCGTGTAACTTGCTCATCCCGTAGGTCTGGGAGTGTTAATATGCTTATAACCTCATTACTCCTAAAACAGCTCTGAATTTAAACGAATGTAATGTTTTTCCTCTATATTTTTCCACTCAAAAGAAAAATAACGTTTATATACCAAGGAGAAGATCAACAGAATTCATATTCAAATATACCGCTTGCTGTAATTTACCATTAAAATCGTACAAAAAGTCAATGTAAGATCAAATACCGAGAAAAGCACAAATTTCAATTAAAGGAAGAGAATAAACGAAGCGTCGCATAATAAGATGGTTGGAGATTGAATGATGTTTTTAGGCATCTCTCACTTCTGAAGTTGGGTAGCAATAGGAAAGGATTTAAAAGCAAGTAACGTTAATAACTTTGAAATTTGCCGAGAAAGATATTTATAGATTAATTTTTCAGAGATTTTCATTGACATTATTTGAATATTTTAGGAAACTAAACATGAAATATTGTCCAGAAAAACAGAAGCATGATTCAAAAGGACGTTTTCTTTCCGAGCTGTAATGAAACTAGCTGAGAGATGTTAGATGGTAACGTTCAATACAGCAGACAGAAGCAAATCGATATGACATTCCCTGTCCTACTACCACTACCATACAGAACTACGAATTTTAATGAAAATCAAAACGGCCTCCCGATGCCTTTTTAATTAGAGAGATTAATGGCGCTGATGGTATACTGATGAAATTTAAAAAAAGCTTTCTCGACTGTTTTTCAATCAACACTTGCATGCATTAACTGAATGCTTTTTAATGTTTTATCTTAACGTATTCTTGAATAAATGACGACTTGAGGAGTGATCTGAGGGGAAAAATTGATCGGACTTTAAATCCTATCTTGCTTATCATAAAACACTAAAAGCTGCAGGGAAGTGGTACTCTCAGGATATTTAACGATCAAACCACTCGTATATTCTCAAATATATATATATATATATATATATATATATATATATATATATATATATATATAAAAAAAAATATTTTAAACATCAAATACACTATAAACTACAACGTTAAGCGACACAATATGATCGCATGGTCAGGTCATTGCTTGATTCTTAACTAATCATTGTTTGATTTTTAACTAAGAAAGCATTTTAAGCACTGTAAAAAGTGTAAATGCGCAAATTACTACTACAAAATTACTACCTAACTCGAGACTGTTCTTAATTACGATTATTTTCCCGTTCACACACACACACACTCACCCTCTATGTTAAGAAATTTTATTTTATTTCTTTATTTATAAGCAAGTCTGTAAATCTAATACATAAATCAGAAAAAGCATACACACGAAGATAGTAAATCAATTGCCAATTGCCATTCAGAATTAACTGTAAAGTATGAAAGATCATTATGTGAAAAGCCTGTGCCTAGTAGAAATATTGTTTTCCATAATACAAAATGTCTTTGATATTCTCAAACAGTATAGCTATAATGTCACTTCCGCCATGTCAACAAAGAGCTCGCACTTGCTATTGGTTAGAAATGTAAAAAGTGGGCCAGTGTGTAAATCTTCAGACATTAAAGACATAGACCCTTCTCTTGCTCGTATAATTTTCAGTTAATCTTTCCGACTTGGTGGTTGAAGTTTGTTGAGGAGGGTGTAGGGCGTACCAAATGTTCATACAACACTATCCACAACAATGTAGTCTGAGTTGATATTTTTGAATCTTCTTTTAGAATAGACGAGAAATTTGTAGAGGTTACCACTCTCAAGGGGCTACAAAACTTCTGCAAGCAAAAAATACTGCATATGCAAAGCCAAAAGAAGAATGTGGTTAGAGCGGCCACGTCATTACGAAAAAAAAAAACGTTCACCTTTTATGCTCGAACCAGATTACCGACTGAGATAGCTCAGAGCAGTTGCAGTTCCAACTGCAGTGTGCCTGACCGGGAGGTCCTAGGTTTCGAGGTGGAGAGGCTTTGACACTACTTGCACAGCTGGGTGGAATTCACCCACTTTCTGAAGGAAAATTTTAGCTTTAGGCTGTTCTGCTCGGTGGATTTTCGCGGTTTCTTCGATGAATACCAGGCGAATTCCAGAGCAGTATCTTAACAAACGGGTCAAGGATCGTGCGCTCACATAGGCACTTTTCCACAGTACCTGCTCTACAGTACCATAAATGACGGGAGAACAGTAGAGACCTTGTCCAGACTGGAGCCATACCCTGCTGGTGGAGATACCTGAATGGGGAAACCCAGCAAATCAACGTACAGGGCGGCACCGTCTTGTGGGAGAGCAATATCGCCCACCACCTCCAGAATATAACATGACCTACTGTAACTGGACTAACGATCACACAGCAGTTGACTCTTCCCGAAACACACAAAACAAACAGAAGCAATGGAGCCAGACTCACATAGCCAGACGGTGCCGAGGCCGGCGGGGCAGTGGCGGGGGTGGCAGGGCAGGCCGGCGCCCTGCAGGTCGCGGCGCAGCTGCGTCCAGGTGGCGGTGGCGAGCGCGCGTTCGGGCACCAACAGCAGCACGTCGTCGTCGCCGCTCAGCATGCTGAAGAAGTCTTCGCCGTCGTCGTCGGCTTCTGCGCGCCGCCGCGCCCTCTGCTGGCCGCCGCCGTTCGCGTGGCCGTGGCCGCCGCCGTCGGCGCGTCCCGCATCCCGCGCTATGCTCCTGCCGGCGCCCGCGGGCGGGAACGCGCTGCTTAGGGTAGTCAGTCTCCTGCGCTCACGAGGCCGCGCTGGCGGGCCTCACTCGCTGGGGAGAATACTCGCCGGGACCACGACTCCTCGCAAGGAGCAGTTCGTTGCTTCCGCAGAACAAACACTCTTCGTACAATGACGTTCTATATCGAAATCAGGATGTTTCCTTCTTTGAAACAAGTACCGCAAATGACGCAAAAGTCCTGTTCCTTGGGCAGGTTAGCCCTATGTGTGCTGTCTAAATAGTTGCAATATCCATCAGAAGAAATTGCACGTCAAAAATCTTAAAATGAAGTTTAAGATGTTGATATTATTCATAAAACACAGTTTCGGCCAATGATGAACTTCTCTTTCAAATTCTTGTTAAAAGCATCGTTTCACTTTTATTTACATTTCTATAGTACGTCATAATAAGTAATTGTTGCGCACTATTCAGATGCTCCAGAACGAGTAGAGTACTGTTAGTGTCGTGAAATATAACAATGTTCCGAGTATGTTTGCTAACACACTGCTAGCCCTTTAGAAACAACTGTCATCATCGTAACTTATCCAGCACACACTGCGAGATGCTGCACGCAACTAACAGCGGCACACGATCTTGCGGTAGGTTACGTCTCTTCACGGCGGGGTCCCGGAATGTCGTCCCAACAAGTGACTGCGCTCACACCCACACACTCGCACACTCCTCTCGCGCGCGTGCGCGTCCCGTGACGCAACCGGCGGCCACAAAGCGTTAAGTGCGAAACGCACGCGCAGTGTACCGGACCGCAGAGCCGGCCGGCGACACGGCGTCTCTCTCGCGATGACGGCAACGCCGCTGGGATCCGACTCCCGCACCGACGATTCACCGACTCACCTAGAACCACACAACACACCGGGTCTGGAGGGAGGGAGGTTGGCACGCCCGCCCGCTGGCCGAGAGGGACTCCCTAACCCCCCCGCGGCGAGACACGCGCACCGGGTCTTCTGAAAGCCGAACCACCCAGACAGCCACTGCACTGTTCTGTGCAACACCTTGCACCAAAACCGGATCGCTTTCATGAATAAAATAGCGACTCTTCCAGTAATTTCGCTATCAGGCTGGTGATTCTAAAATATGACCGTAATTCTCCCAATAAGCCTGGTTTTCTTAAACGGTCCTAGCAAGTAGTTGAACTATCAATAATGTAGTGTTTCATGTTCCAATTTACGAAGTATGCATAATTAATTTTGATTTGACAATATACAGCTAAACTTAGGAATTGAATTCAGGCGTACTTACTCCCTGTCGAGATCTTGATTGCGGTCAGACCTAAGCAACAAAATTGTTTATTCCCTTCTCGTATCGCAGCAAAAGTAATTACATTTTCAAAAATGCACGAATCAGATCACTGCACACAAATTATGTGCTATCTGATTAGTTGGTGTAATACTTAACGAAGCAAAATGATTCATCACTTTAAACTGTAATTATAACACTTCCAAGTAAATATTCTTTTATTTTTTTATTTTAACAGAACCACACATACTTACAGATTCAACAGTCTCTTCCGAGTAGTACTTTGCAGACGTTTTGAGTATTTATCTTTACACAAATGAAGTTACAACTCCCAAAAAACTCCCCAAAATGTTCAACAGTTAAATACGGGATACAATTAATGCCCAGAACAAATTAAATAAATATAGCACCGCGAGCACATAAATAAGTTTCTACTGTATCTCGTGCCAACAGCTACGAAAAACACCCGCCTTTTATGCAGCTTGGCACACACTCCCATTGTCAGTATTAACATTCCGTGAAAATTTACAACACGCTGACAGTTCCATACCGGATACAACACTTGGGCTTTCTAAACAAATTATCGCCCAACTCAGAGTCGTTAAAGGTCAGCAGCTTGTGCAGCAAGCAGTCGCTGTCTGGGCGGCGCAACAAAAACTGAAATCTCACACGACTCCGCACTCGTTACGTAAAATCGCACACAACACGCGTAGTCGCAAGTTCATCAAATCAGCCGCTTCTACATCGTTACATACCTACATTCAGGCCGCTGCAAACATAACACACGAAACTGTGCAAACGTCGATCGAGTTCAACACGTGACAGCCGACAATGCAGCTTAAAAACCGCCGCAGAGAACAGTCAGACTTCCGTCTCGCAACAGTCCCACCGCAAGCGGGCCTCCCAACGTCGACGGCCGCGGAGCGACTGGCGAGCGCGCGCGTCTGGATTCGCGGCGGGCGCGCCGAAGCGCCAGCCGAGCCGCACCGACAGCAGCCGAGCAGAGCCGAGCGGTGCCGAACCGCGCCGCTCGAGCTGCACAACGTGCCCGTTCGCGCCGCCAGGCGCTGGCATCGGCGGCGGCGGCGGCGCGGTGATAAAAGCGTTTCATTACGCCCGAGTTCAATGGGTGCCAGTTTGATGTGTCCACGGTGGGCTCTGCTGTCTCTCCATCGGCAGAAAACATAAAACTGAGAGATGAGGAAGACGGAGATTATCGTTCTTTGTAGCCTATGGAGAAAATTACGCTCATACTTTATTTTGACATACATGAAAGTTCAATCTCTTCTGCCTCTGCAGACCTAAATATAAAGCGTTTTCTTTTCATTTGTGCAAAGAACTATGCACTTTTTAGCCTACACTCTCATTGAGCATTTTCAATTTTTTCACAAAGATTACCACGTACTGAGTTTGGATTCAATCAACGTCAAAGATAGAGTGTTTATGTCACATACGGTATTTGAAATTCCATTTTAGGCAAAGAGAAATCAGATTATTAACAACTGATTTACAATTTTTATAATCTACTAACAGTGCCCACTTTTATTTTTTCGCAGTTTTTGGATGCTAAAAATGACTACGGCACACATGATTGTTCTAGAATCAAGAAGCAATTTTACAATAAAATACAATGTGCACCATGTAGACTCAAAAAAAATAAAAGTTATCCTTACATTTCTTTAAATATCTCGTCTGTAATTACTGGATTGTAATATTAATTTGACAATGAAAATTCTTTGAGAAAATAGTGATAACGTATGTGTCAGAATGTATACAAAGAGTACAAGGTACTGGCCTACATCTGAAAATGATTAATAATCCCTCAAGTTCTCTCGAATGCACAAACCCAGACTCAAATGGTATATCTCAGACTCGTTAACCAATGAAATCCTTTCAAATGCACTTGAATATCCACAATGAAAAATAATTAAATTTCTTTCTTTCCTGCATTCAACCATTATGAGGCACCACCTCTCGAAGCAATTGAACTTACACCGCACGGACACAAACATTTCCACTTTCCCACATCGGTGACAGGGAATGACCCACTGCGCGCTTGACACGAGCGTCCGCGGCGAACGCCTCCTGCGGGGGTGGGCCTGTGGCGCGATGAGCCCTCCCTCCCGGGCAGCGCCGCGCCGGCGCCTGCGCGACGTACGGCTGACGCCGTGCGAATGACGGGCGGAACGAGGCGGGGCATTGGGCGTGCGAACTTCGTTTCGCCAAAGCGGCATTGTTTCCGCACAATGGGACAGATGTCAACTGCAGCGTGGCCCGCGGCGAACGGGCATTGACGCTCGGGCGAGGAAAGAACGCTTTTTCACATTAAGGAAATTGCTACCTTTGTGTTAATCTAATGCCTGCGCGTACAAAGATGTTTCGGTATTCCCCAAAGTGAACACCTATGATTTAAAAGAAATTTACGAAATACACAATGACAACCCATATGATTACAGAATACCGACGATATGAATAGAGATTTAAGCGTATGTCGTGTCCCTACCTTCATTCGCCGTTGCTACATTCAGACCAATCCTGAATAAGAGAATTGATGAATATGTAACTTAAGAATTGGTGAAGAGATTCGTTTACCATCTATGGGTATGGGAATGCCCTGATATTTCGTACTGGTATACGTGAATTCAGTTTTCGAACCTAATTGTGTACGTCGAATGAGTTAAAATCCTTGGTTTTGAATCACAATCACTACTGACTTAGTGCTAAATCATAAAAAGCAATTGCCTCTCAGAGAAAATTGTAGAATTCGCATTTAATACATAGAACAAAATCATGTTATGGAATATGTCAAACAACAGTTGAGTTGGATTGAAAAATGGCTTAGCCAGGCTAATCTATGTACATCAATAATTTTCTATAAATGCAAATAAAATGATTCAGAGAATTCATAGAACTAGAAGTTGCGCAGGTGTTGGTCTATCCAACTGCATGAAAAGTGCCCGCGCCAATTCGTTGTGCGCTCTATATTCACTATTTCGGTGAATCTACAATTTGGCACTGAGGTTAAATCAAGAGTATTAAGTTTGATTTTTCTGATGTAGATTATTCATCAGTGATAATTACTGCACTAGACAAAATCATAATTAGTGACGAAGAAGAAACATCCTATAATTGTTTCAAATCTACTTGTTTGTAATCTAATTAAATTTAAAATAATTTTCTTAAATAAATTCCTAAAAAAGAATACATTCATTTCGTTTTTATAATTCCCAACTCTATTTTAAACATGTACAACATGTCACGAGTTTAAAATCTGTCTCGAGAAGAATAATATAAACGAAAATAAGGGAAGAATAAAATAGTACATAGATCGGCTTACAGATACAATGTCAGAAATGGCATGAAATGTGATGTATATTAATGTATTGTACATGAAACCTAATGTAACCACGAAAGTGAAAAAGAAATGAAAAGGAGAAAATAAGTGTAGATTTTATGTAGAGGTTTTCCCGACTCCCCTGCCTCTCATCATTCATATCGTATATTCATAATCACCTATCATTCATTCATTCCAGATATGTCCATACAGCTTTGGCTCTTGCAACATAATGTGCTTGTCAACATTAAATTTAATGGGCGTTTGTGATAATTACTTTAATTTAATTTACATGAAAGTAATGCAGTAATTTCTGACTGTAGTTACTTGAATTGTTATATTTGGGGCGTGGTCGCCATAGCTTAAGACATTTTTGGCAATATTCTGTTTTTCATACAATATGGGCAAGAAATACAAGTTTTCGTTCCGTATAAAAGACATGCCGGGAGCAGTATGGTTATTGGTATTGCTGCCAGATGTTTGCCTTTAATATAAAGTAACAGTTTGTGTTTTTCTTACGAATATTGTGACAATGCACCAAAGTTATATGTGCATACAGAATTCACTTTCCTTAAATCTAATGGTCCTAAAGCGTCCCAAATGTAATGAACAAAATACGTGTCCTGCATGTCAGAATACCTACCGATGAAGAAAAAGTTTAAATTCGTTTTTTCGATTGATTGATTGACTGATTGTTAGTGATTCCGGGTGCTTCAACCACTAGGGTCATTGGTCTCGTAAGTGTAGTGCATGTTTTTTTTTCCTCAGGCGGTGGCTATGGTATTTTCTCGCTGAATGACGAGATCTGACGCCAACCAACCGTCGTCTGAGAGGGGGGGGGGTCCCAACAAAGTATCTCCCACCAGAGGGGGAACGTCCCAGCTGGGACAAGCTCTAAGCTCCCGACCGGTCTCACGGCATGTGTGGTAATGTAATGCGTGTTAGTGTAAGTGTGTGTAAGGGAAGAGGATAGGACAAAGAAGAGGTAGGAAAGACCTCGCGCAGTCCGTGGCCCGTTTGTTAGGGTACTGCTCCGGCATTCGCCTGGTGCTGACCGGAGAAACCACGAAAAACTACCAATCAGAGCAGCCGGCCGCTAGAATTCTCCTACAGATTGCGACTGAATTCTATCAAGCTAACAAGCAAGTGTTGAAATTCCTGCCACCATCGGGGACTCGAACCTTGGACCTCCCGGTCAGAAGGACTGTAGTGACATCAGTTGATGCCCTGAGCCATCTCTCCCGGTCGTTCTTTTTCCCCAAATTGTTTTCGGGGTTAAGAGGTTCTTACATTCAACTCTCCAATTCTTACAACGATAGCTCAAAACATTTCGTGGAAAGGATGTTGAGTTCTAGCATACGAGTATAATACCTACACCTTCGAGCCACCAAGATTCATAATGTGACACCCCAACCTTGAGAGACTTCCGCTGAGCTGATGAAACATTTTTCTCCGGAGAAGCAAGCGCCATCTTGGACAAGACCTTGCTTGGACAGGGAAGGGTATTTATGTTTTCATTTGCGTAATGGGAGGTCGAGCACAGATCCATGTTGGGAGGTGTCTCTCTGTGCACAGGTACCACTCACACATGCAATTTCGACGCAACCACAACGTACGTCGCACGAGACAGCAACTTACTTCCATACTTTACAAACATATGTGGCGTCATATTCAACACATTCTGCCCGTTTCTGTCGGAACAAATGAACAAACAAGTCCGCGAATTCCATCCTCATTTGTATTTAATTAGTAAGAAATTACAGAGAAGTCACGAAACTTACACAAATAAAAGAGAATTAAGTTTTAGATTTTACACTTCCGGCAATTCCTGTTCAACTACAAGAGTTAATCGCCCAACGTATCGAAACAACTTTCTACATTTTCATGTTTCCCCACTTTAGTGATTGTTTTGATTTCTGTATCCTAATTTATTTCAAATGTTCCATTAAACGTTTTATACCTAAAGAGAAATAAACATCAAAAATCGTATCTCGCTTAAAGTACGTTACAAATCATTAACATCCTTTTTACGACACACCGAGAAATATCGGCTATGTAATTAACAAAGTATGGTGAGTAGATCGGAGTATGAATGCGAGAACACGGCTAGATAAAAGGCGAGTTAACTTGAATTATCGTCATCTCTTACTAAACGGGAAACCGACACTTAAATATTGAGCACCGGCTTCTCACAGAAATAAGGGAAATGTACTAACACACGTAAGAATTAGGACTCCACGTGAGAAGCATATGAAAGCTGAAATACATGAAAAGATCCATAGTTACTCCTCCCCCCTCCTACACAGACAATCAAACATATAAAAAGAATTTAAGCGGCTAGTTTTCAAAAGAACCGACACAGAATGATATACCAGTCACTGGTAGATAAAATATCTTATGTTAGTACCCAAAGTCTATTTTCATTCCTCTTTGTAGATTCCATGTAGCTTTACGTTGCAGTGTTTGGGGCAGCGGAGATTCTATACTTTGCAGGCTTTCTTCGGCTGTTTCCCTATTGGCGGAAGACCTCATTTGACGTCTTTGTAGGAGGAACAACGGCTCTCCTAGCCCAGATGTTCTCGCCCCGTCATCAATCCTTATAAAAGCGCACAGACGTGGAACCGGAACGCTCTGCGAAACACCGCCCGAGGCCAGTGCGGAGCCCAGCTCGTACGTAATTTACCACCTTGTTTCACACAGATAATCCTTGTATGCCGATAATCAGACTAGCACTAACACAAAGAAGTCTTACTTAGTTACGTAAGAGTGGGTTTCCTACAACGCGAACGCGATTCTCCTCCCCCGCTGACTAGTGGGTATGGGAAGAAAAACACTGCAACTACAAAGTCGGAAGATGTTCAAGAATTAAGCGGGATAATGATGCCCACGCACTTAACGGCTTCAACCTTCGAAGGTTTAATAGTAAATGGTTGGACTTTCAAACTTATTGCTGTACACCATCGGACCTTCCAAACGCTTTGCAATTACCGAACGGAATAATGTAGTTCCAGAAAATGTGAAACCGTTCATTAGTATTCAAACTAATAATTGGTCATAAACCGTGGTATTCCCACAATGATGTTAAATTTTCAAGAAAGATTTTTTTTGTGCCATTTTTCAAATTTAGTTTTGAACGAAATGAAACCTGCGCCATTTTAAAGCGTCCCTCGCTGTATCCGAAGAAGCAATGATAATGTTTGGAGTAGTTTTCGATATTTTTTTAAATTTGAAACCTTGCCTATAGTCAGAATTACACATTTTCAAAAAATGTACATGTCATTATTTGAAGCAACACGACGAAAAAATCGTTTGTCTTTGGCAATTTTCGCAAATTCGTACGATTCAAAGAGAATGTGATTTGTACCAATTTTTAAGCGTCCTTTTCTCTCACCAATATTCCAAAGACCAACAAACTCTGAAGTGGCTATACTATTACATTATCGTGCTTCTGATTCCACTCCAAAATAAATTGTATTCAGCTGTGGTTATTTCATTATGAATACATTATTTCTGCGTTTTCAAAATGTGAATGTTTAATATACATAATAACTATTAAACTAGTTTAGCGCGGGGTCTCCGGAGGGAATTGTCACGTTTTTTGTGTGTGCAATAAAAGTCCATAAAAAATAAACTGTAAACCGAAAACTGTTTCCATACTCATGCAACCTTGGGCATAGAAATTGCACGAGAAAAAATAAATAGAAAACCGTCATCTTACAATATAAGAGTTAATTATTATCAACCTAACGAATCAAATCGCAATGATGATTTTTTACGCCGGAGAGACAGAATAGTAATCCACAGCGTTTCATCACTACAAGTACCTCGAAACCCCCCAAACACTTTCACTCATATAATTTTTCTTTAATATTTTATAATTATCATCATTATCATCAATCAAAAAAATAAATCTAAATAACTCTTACCTATAGAAACAGAATGAACTAGTGATCACTTCTTTAGATAACTTACCCCTCCGCAATGTGGTTTAGGAGCTTAAAAATTATTTTGAGAATTCACATATTAAGTTCTGTCAGATTAAGGAAAAAATATCAGTTCCCCACCAGAACACCGCGTCCCGACGAATGGCATCGCTCTTGCATCCCAAGATTCGGAAGAATCGTCGTAACCGTCTGACAGAATGCCCAATACGGATAGGAGCAGGATCCGATTAGTTAATGAAGGATGTTAAAAACTGCACAAAACGCTCCTATTCAATATCAAAATCAATGCATTTCATTTTACCCCAACTCCTTTTTCATATTAAGTATTTTCTATAACCGGAAGAATATTATAATTTCAAAGCAACACGTAGTAAATGCGTCTAGTATCTCAAGACACTTTTACTAACCTTTTAAAGAAAAATGCTTCGAGGAAGTGGCTGCAATTCGTCACCGCCCAATCGACGCGATACAAGGACAAAACTGTGGAGCAAAACGTACTTCTGTGGAACCTTCATTTTCTTTTCGTCACCTCGCCATCCGCCGCAGCCAGAAAACGCCGGCCACCTTTCGAGCACACAGCGGCGCAGCGGAGCGTGCGAAAAAGGACACCGGCGAGCGGCGGCTGCAGCGGGGACGAAAAACGCGCGCCTTAAAAATGGCGACGGAGACTGATGGCAGAAGAGGCGTCGGGCAGATGGGACGGAGAAGGGGGGCGGAGGGCGAACAGTCTTGGGCGCCGAAATAAGTGCGGCGAGAAACGTGGAATGTAGGAGGGACGGTGACGAGGGGTGACGGGGGGACGGTGATGGGGAAGAGTGGACTAAAACGGCGGGGATGTCAAGGGTGGGGAATAGATTTACATTCCAACGTTTCGTCTCGCTTCACCTCGCTAGGGAGCATATCTGCGTCTATCCACTTACTGACTCGTCACTGTCCACAGTGGGTACAACTTTTTATTAACGCTCTAGGAGTAACCCGTCAAAAATGCCGTAATGAAATAATGAGATATTTATTATAAAATCACAGTATTTACAAAATGCTGATTGGATATGTTTTCTTTCTTTTAAGATTTCCGTTATTACACATTTTCCTCTTCAAATAGCTGCGAAAAACACTTCCAATAAAAAAAAACTATTTTCATAGTCTGGAAAGGGCAACGTGAAGTTGACAATAAAGAAAGTAAGAATACAGAAAATTTTAATAACACATCCACTTGTTGAAAGGCTGACCCCGACAGACAGAAAATCAAGAGAGCCGTCATTCAAAATAAGTTTAGGGAAGCCTACTTGATGTGGATTTATTTTGTCAATTCCCCATTCCGCTAAATAATTTCTATCACCTGTCTCCAAACTCACTACAACTATGAAATTGCGCACCTCTAAAACTACTGCATTGTATCACCAGAAATCATATCAATAGCACCAAATTTTGCTGATTTCATATCATATTTCATATGGAAACGTTGAATCCGAAAAAAACTTTTTTGACAACATATCATTGAATTATAACTAATTATACAAACACCAAAAGCAGGTTTCTATCTCGCTTCAGTAGCTCAAACTAGAACACAATCACAGGGGTGCACAATATTACAGTTATAGAAAGATTATCCAACCTGAGCCACTTACTGCGGTTACTCCTACAGGGTCCCTCTAAACATACAGAATAAACTAATACACGTAGGAATCTAGACGGAAAGGCAATGAACTAAAATATCTATAATAACATGAATTAAACATGTGCACCTTCGGATGAAGCTGCAAAGACAGTGCTCTCTCTTTCCCCGCGGCAAACCCATGCTGCACTACATTTTTTTCTCTTTGACGTGCCAAAACATCCCTTTTGAATGTAATGTGCAAAAACATCCCTTTGTCTTAGCCACACATGATATTCAAATGTGTCATAATTCAAGAAATTATAGAGAAAAAATGTCGCATTTCAACAAATCATTCAATGTTTTACCAACCAACTAGTTTTTCCTTATTCCCTAATTGCAAAAAAGCAAGAGTTGTTTAATGGAATAAAACAGAGATTATCTTAGTATTCCATCGTTTCTTAAAATGAAGTAGATAACTGAAAGTGGGTAAATTTCGATGCCGACGAATTTTCCAAAGAATTCACTAACGCCGTTCCTAATTCTAGCACGAATTAAACTCAGCTTCTTTTCTCCGCGTCACCCCGTGGGGGTGCTACACGAGCAGGCGCGTAGTCACGGGGAGAGAATTAAGGGAAATCCCCCCCTAAAAACGTTCAGTAACTATTAATTTTAACTTGTCCCGAGACTTTCAAGCAAAAATATTTTCGGATTATCTTTAAAAAGAATAAAATCGTATCGCAGCTTGTGCTGTGTGTGGCCTGCGACATTTTACAAAATCTGTAATATGACATATTTGACGAAAACATTTTGAATTTCCCCTCCCAAAATTCCTCTCTGGATCCGTCCCTGTACACGTGTGATAAACAATGAGAACAAACCGTCTGAAAGCAACGAGTGATTATCGAATTCGCGGCGTGTTCCGCGCGGAGCAAGTTGCAGCGGAGAAAGAAAAAAAAAGAGGGCGGCGCAGCTGCGAGCTCGGGGCCAGCAAAGGAAACGCGTGGACGCAGCACGAACTAGGCATCGAGGTCGGTGCGTTTGGACGCGCCGCGACAGGAGATCCTAGGGAGTGCACTCACAATGCTGAGTCGTGTCATCGTCCTCCGTGCAAGGCAGGCCGGGCTTCCGCCTACGTAAACTAGGCAGATGTCTAGGGACCGCAGATGATAGTCATACAATACGATTCGGGTCCCAATAAATGTTTAAACCATTTTTTAGTTATACAAATTTATTTTAAACTATTGTACTAGCCAAATAGATTTTGAAATATAATCAATATAATTATGAAACATAATATAATTATAATGAATATCATAATTTTTATTCAGATTTTAATATTCAGATTACTGGAATAATCTTATTGTTAATAATAACTCGAAATTAAGAACAATTATTAAATAATTATTTTATATCATTATGTTTCATATTAATATTTTGTCCATTTTTGTTTGTTGTAACAGGAGGCGCCTTGGATTTTGAAGTCCGACCCTGCCTCCATGAATGCTCACTGGTCAGCCACTTCAGCTTCAGGTGCGAGAAAATTGGACAGCTGTCTACCGGCATGAAAGAGCAGTAAAATTCTTTCAAATTATCTTAATATTGTGATCAAAATGTACCACACTCTCATCAAATAAACAACTGTCGGCATGATACGAAGTATATAAAAACAAAAAGTTCTGAACTGTCGGTTCAGTCTTTAAATTTTGTGGATATCGAAATATGTTGGTAAAGAAAACCCCAATTGAAAACAGCGAGATAATTCTGGACTTTTCTAGGTATTGTAATTAGCAGCGACTTAAATATAGAGTAACTAATCAAACTCATCGACTTTTAATCAAGTTAATAAATTCCCAATAATCTGAAGTACCTACATTCAGACACACGATGAGGAATGACGTAAAAGTTAATGTAGATTCATTCGTAAAATCCAGTCTACAACTTCAAACAGATATGTGCATCTACCATGCCATTTTCTCGGGTTAATGACCGATTGTCACTGAGTAAACCTTACCGATCGTCTGCTTGCCGACGGGCCAAGCACAAAGAGGTTAATGGATAAATTAGGTCCACGCTGCTGTGGGAGCGCTTGCAAAGCTCTCGGATATTATTCCATGATGTGGCACTCGACGCTATCACGGCAGATTTCAATGATTCGAGCGTTTGTGAAGAAAACATTCCACACAGTTGAGTTACTTTTACCTTTAAGAACGGTACTATTACGCCTTGTCGCATAGAAAGGTATTTTTGACACTCAAAACATTTCCTTGAGGCTAACGGAGGAATCACTAAGTGAAGAAAGTTTCGTAAAATTTTTAATTGGCCATTGCCACAAAAGACACGTTAAGTACAATATGAGTAAAGTACTTAAATTTAATAGAGAATATTTCATTTTTAAGCGTCATCCTGCTTGTCTGGATATTGACAGCGCAATTTTCCACGAACATTTTAGGACTTGGTGTATGAAAATCTGGTTTGTAATCATAAAACTCTTTTTCAAGTGGTGCCAGTGTTGCAGCACATGAATATAAAATAAGAAGTGAATTTGTGGGAGTTGTATATGAATGACACATTTTACATTGATGGTATTACATACTTCATTGGTCATTCAAAGTCGTAATATTTTCAACAACTCTCCCTTCAGTACCAACCTGGAGTACACAGACGACCCTAGCAGTAGATACTCGTCTGTCTTTGACTACATCTCCTTGACACAACACTAAGTGCTGTATGTCAACGAACAATGTATTCAGGACGTGATGAGTCATTTGCCTCGCAATATTTTGAAGAGATACTCAGCTGCAGTCACGAAAGGAGAAGACTCGTCAATGCTGCAACGCGGCAAGTAATTGATAGTCATTATTCTATTCACTTCCATACTTACACTTCATGAAACAAAAAGATGAGTAAAGCATTCCGTAAACATGAAAACCACGATTCGATCCGCGTCATTTATATTTCAGCACCAAAATGGGAGGTATTTACAATATAATCAAGGTTTGTGCATTAGAATTAGAACCATTTCAAGTCACAATCCAACAATATCATGATTCGGCATTGTGTATGATTATAGATCGGAAGTTTCGCAAAATGGCTTGTTGTTGTTGTTGTTGTTACGATTTTATAACTTTACAATAGGAATCACTTAATTGTACTTCTGGAGTAGTTGGAGATTATAATTTTGCCTTTTCCCCTTATCTTAGCTTGATACGTATTTTTGGCAGTTTGCCTTATTTGTGCCTCTTTCAGTCTTATTTACGCCTTTTTCCCCCCCTTTCACAAAAGATTTCGCGATGGCGAGAAAGACTAGAGCGATAGAAAAAAGGGAAAGTAAACGGGTGACGGAAAATGCGATATGAACGCGAGGTGTCGAGTGAAACACACCTGAAGCTGACATTCAAAACCAGCAAGCTGCACGTGTTGATATAACGCACAGCATATATCATGTCTCACGCCAGAACGTACACTGCATTTTCACCCAAAGCGAACTAGAATACCGTTGCACAGCCGACCGATGAAAGTCCGTCAAAACGGGATTTGGAGCGGATTTTCCTGATGCGCCAAGCGTAGCAGGACACCAGATCCGCATGCGCGGGCGGGCGCCCCACTCCCCTCACACACGTCGCAGCTCACGCGAAACTAATCCTAGGACGCCGCGATATGGCATCTGCAGTCGCATAGCCACAAGGAGAAAGGGGAAGAATCGACGTAAAGAGAAATGAACGCGCAGATGACACAAGATTTAGTTCACAGTTATCTGAATAAACCTAGCTGTAACAATGCCACTGTCACCAACTAGCACAAATGGGCGAGATGAGTTGTAAGGAAATGACAAGAGTTTCAACTTCACACTTAAGACTTCATAACTTTTTTTCTTTTACGATTTTTTCCCTTTCTCCGTACATCTCCATTCACATAACTTCGATTCCGTAGACTTTTACTGTGTAAATATTGAGAGAGGTACATTTTATACGATGGCCCTGAGAATAATATATTTAAATGTAATATGCTCAATGCAACACCCCTAAATTATTGAATGGAAAAAGCCATTGTGGAACATAAAGTACTTGGAAGCTCTCCAGCCGCGAGTGAACAAAATTCTACCAACTCAATGAGGCATCTCCACTCCCTTTCACAAATATGTGAGTCGTCAATCACAACATTGACACATTGCAATAGTTCGCGGGGCATTTCCGTACAGTCACGACAACTCACTAAGCCTGTTTATCCTGTTTTCCGAGGCAGAGAGCGGTTGTTTGCCCGGTCTAGATAAAAGACGATATTCGTCGAGGTGGCGTGCAATGCCAGCTGGCAAGCGCCCTGGTCACCGGGGGGCCCACAAGGAGAGGCGCATGGCGCTCCTTGCAATTACGACTGGCAGGACCCCGACTCGAGAGCCAGCCACGCGGCGGAGGTCATTGGACGAGAGCGCATATTCATCATTGCTCTGCACATCCTTTATTCATTTAGCATTGCTGGCCATCATCACCGCAATTTAAATGATTTATTTTCAGGAAAACAGTGAGAGTCTTCATTCTGAGATGGGTCTGATCACAACTAGAACGAATGAAAAAAATGCGAGGGATGGAGCATAAGTCATAGCAAGTAATCTTTTTTGTCTTCATTTGAGCGATGGCACCATCAAGTGATCAGAGCAAATAGCTGCGTTACGTTGCCAGCAGCGATTTGCAACGTACGTCACATGGCAAAACGGTGGTAGTAGTGCATTACAGAACCTTCCAGCAGAAAATTACCAAGGGCCATTAGCAGAAAACTCCCGGTATCTCAACAATGCCATTATCTTACACGTCAACAACAGATTGCATGTTTATTTATTTAACGCCAAAAACAGTTAAACACTCTGTGTGTCGTAATATGTAGAGAAGTGTATTCTGTACACGTATTCTTCGATTTTGTGATTCCTACCCTAACCCATTTATAAGTTGAAGTCTGAATACAGATGGAAATCTATGTTCACTTTTGGAAAGAATTGATAAGTAACATTCGCTCCAGTATAATAAAAATCATTTGCTCAGGCAAATCGCTATAGTGTTTGGCTTTTATCCCTCGTCGTGTCCTTCGTGAAGAAATCGATTTCCTGCCGTGAGAACATGGAAAACGATGATTTGAAAAATAAATTACCAACACAACTGTAGAAGACGTCAACAGATAGTTACATACATACACCAGAGATTGTACAGAAGCAACTTCAATGCAGAGAAGGGTACGAACTAGAACACCATCGTATCCACTGGATCTGACTCGCTTGCAATTTTGACTTAAAACTTTTGACGTAAATCCCAAACATCAAGGAATGATAGTGAAGGTTTGGGTAGTGACAGAACAATTCTGTGAAGTATGCAGCTTGAAAATTCACCATTCATCTCAGGGGTGAGATAAATACCATCCGAAGCTCCACACATATTTAGCAACACGCCGTGGTCGTATTTGACAATTACATTGACAGTTAATTGAAATGATTTTTATGTTGGCTATACTTTCTGATAATAATTGTGGAGCACAAGGGTGACATTTTTGTATTTTACTTCCTTTGTATCCTACACATGAATCACAAAATCCGCATTATTCTTTTGCTCACTCCAATGTATGAATTGCCCTTTTAGATCCCTCATCGGCGTGAAAAAAATTGCCTTGACAGACGCACCAAACCCTTTTGATTTCAAACATTTGGTAGCGTTTATGTACAAATTAAGCAAAATTCATAGACTCCAGTTTATGACGAACTAAATAAAAGCCCACAATATAAAAAATATGGCCTAATATAGACACTGGAACTTTTTTTTCAATGTAGGATTGATCAAAACATTCAAATCTTAATTGCTAGGAGATTGGTCAACTATATCATCAGTTCTGTAGAATGATACATTGGAATTGCATGAACAATGAACTCACCCACAAGGAACTAAAATAGTTACTCTTGTGATTTTACGGACTCTGTAGTGACGGAGGTCCACAGAGATTTACGAGCTGGCAACCTCGAAATGGCGTCGGGGGCTTGGGCGATAAAAATGACATCGTAAAAAGTCTGTTCTTGCTCTGCGTCGCCAAAGCGAGGGCACCTTCTCCTCCCCTCCTCCGCAGCGCGATATTTCCACACGCCACTGCAAACGCGCCCAAGACCCATTGGCCAGCGCCATTCCATTGGGTTGTTTGTATCGTCGAGTACCCAATGGGCCGGAAGCTATTTTGCGCCACGGTGCGACTCAAGAGGATACAGATAGTGAGGCATTATTTACCGATTTCTGCTTGATTCATATAAGAGAAGAGGAAACCGACGTGGATATTGGAATTGGAAATTTGCAGCAATGAAACGAAAGACAGAAGTGAACTTCAAAACAACGATAACGGTCATTTAATGTTCAGAATTGGGGTAATTATTAGATTGTTCCCAGGGCCTAATTTGAGAATAAATGGGAAAATGGAATATAAATTTTACTTTATTTACAATAAAAAGCACAAGGTGTATATCACGTATATGAACTGTCTGAATGTGTAATAAGAAAACATTTAAAAACATTCCTTATAACTCAGCATACGTACAGTATCCAGGACTAAAAAGCGAATCAACTTTATGAGTATAAAAATGTTTAATACTTATTTCTAAGTTTTGAAAGGATAATGTACGCATTTTTCTACCAATTTGTAAAACTTTAAATGGCAGATTTGTCTTCTTTAAGTGCTTGTTATTTTACACCTGTCTCAAGATGGTAAAAAAGAGTGACGAATACGGAAATACAACTGACCAATTCACTCACCAATAGTCAATATTGTACATCGAAGTGTTTCGCAAGAATTTCGCATAATGCTTATAAGCAGATATTGGTTTTGGAGACATAACTAAAAAACAAGAACATGTGCAATGGGTACATGAAAATAAAGCTGGTAACAATTATTCCCAACCTGCTTTCCTATCCAGCGAAAGGAAAATGGGTGTGTGTCGCTCGCTCGCGCATGAGCACCGCATTGGCGAGCCTCATGCAAGCGCGAACTGACGCATGAAAACTCGCCCAGTTATATTGTTCAAACTAGGGAAAACAAAGGAGTCCTTTAGCAAGACTTTTGCAGCTCGACAGACATCACTATGATAAAGGTAACCGCACGTGTCTGCAACGACCGCTCCAATGCCTGCTCCAGCACGCGAAAGTAGTCCAATAATTCTGAACTACCGCAATTAACCCAAATAAATGACCAACGACGAGAAGGCTTTCAACTATATACCCGCAAGACCACCTTCGTTCCAAAACAACTATATCCCCTTCAGTAACGATATCAATATAGGTTTTGATAACAATGTACTAAAAAAGAGTGTAACACAAATAGGGTGGGGAAAATACGCATGTGGAAAAGTCCAAACGGTTTCACTTTGCCGCAATTAGATTTGGACGCTAATTCGAAGTATTTCCAGCATGTGTAATATAACTTTTGAACTAGTTGTGAATTTTTTCATGGCGAAATATGACGTACGCTTGTGCATTGTTTGACATAAAGCATGTTGTGTAATCTAATGCACACGATGTAATACTTTTACGTTGACGTTACGTGTATTTAGGGCATGAAAGCAATAGCAAACTTCGTATACTTCGTGGGGCAATAATAAGCATACGATGGGGGGTAAAAACACGCATGCGTAGTTTTTTACTCAACCGATGAGGTCCCCCCCCCCCCATTTAATAGAATGCAATGTATTTCTTTTAATATTATGATATATTACGTTCATCCGTTAATTTGCAAGGCTTTAAATTCATTCACTACAAATCCATCAGGTATCAAAAGAATATATGTTTCCAAAAAAGAGATAAATAAAAACCGTTTAACAAAAATCGTTCTATCCGGAGCAAGTACTCCGGAGCAACTACTCCGGAGCAAGTACAAACAGCTACGTAGAAAAGCTCTTTGGCCAAGTGACCTATAGATAGATACTCACCCTCCATTTCGTTAACAAAAGGAGTCATATGGCGTTTACCTTACCTGCAACACAGAGAGAAATATATTAGAACAAAATAATACTTTAAGTAAATCTTTATATAAGAGTGTTCTGTTTGCAAAAAGACGCTTTAGTAACAACTTGGCATTGTTCTACCGAAGGAGAAGATGAAACAAGATCAGAAACAATAAATTACAAAAAATTAAATAAAAATCAGACTGCAGGCGATTTAATGTGTCTGTTTTTAAAGAACTTAAGCTCATAATCACGTAAACCAGCTCGCAACTTAAATGTATTTCAAAATGTAACTCCGAGAATTTGAACGTATTCTTGGGCCATAAGAATTCAGACTCAATCATACATTCGAATGCATTTGCACCAGGAGGGGAAACATACGCAAAGAAAACAATTACACGAACAAACAGGAACATGCAAAGACCGTCCGACTTCCGAAATACGGGACACCGGTCCGCTGCAAAGTACTTGAAAACTGCGGTAAAATCTCGAGTGCGCAGCCCGTAAACCGCAAGCGCTCAGATAGAGCGTGCGCCTGCACGCTTCGAGGAGCACGGGCACAGTGGGTGGAGCGCGCGTGCGCCTACGCAACCACCAGGACGCAGGAGGATGCCGCATATCCGAGCTGTACCTACGCAACGAAGGAATTGCGGGGGTGGCGCAGCAAAACAAATAATGATGCCTCCTAAGTCAAATATTGGGACAGATACGGCTTCTGCGTAGCAAATATTCAATATCACTTGCATTTTTTAATATCTGCGTTTATGTTATTAAATTCAAATAAAGAACTTCAAATATAAAAACAACGGAGTCTAACGCAAAAATTCAAATTCAAATTTATCTATCTTCCTTCCCTTCAAAGAGGATATTTTTTCGTTTCTTATTTATCCATGACGCCTAATAAATTATTACAAATGATGTACCTTTTTAACAAGTTTTATTATTTTATACATGAACCATCTTCTGTTCTCCTGATGTGAATATCAAATTCAAGAAAATGTACTACGCCAAAGAAAATGAAATTAATTAATGCAGTATTTCTAGACGTTTATTTCTGAAATGATCTACAGTATTATGTAAGATAGTTACGATAACATTTAGATAGTTCTTGTACGTAAAAAATTACAACGAATAATTAATAAGTATATCGATTGAAGATGAGACATTCCAAATTACAGACAACACATTGTGACGATAAAATTTTAAGTACCTTATTCAAATTTGTTTTGTTTTTATTTTAAATAAGAGAATTATCCAACAGATCCAACATATTACTTTATTTTAAAGCATGTGCACAAGTTCTGAACTGAATAATAAACGGGAGTCTCGGGGAAGCAAACGGCTATGTTAATGTAATGTCGGTGATGTCACAGAACCAATAATATTTGATTACACATTGAGACTGCTTACATTAGAAGCATGCTTTCGTAATTCAACAGATCCACTATTTACAAAACGACATCGTAAAACACGTGACCCATTTGAATACTATTTCTTCGTCAAATTGTTCAAATTTTATGTACACCACGTCACCGAGAGACTCTTTTGCCTCTCAACCTCCAAAGCATTCAATATTTACTGCAAGACCAACCAATATGCAAAATACCCTCGAGAGACAACACGACAATCATGTGTACTTATGCATTCAGATGTCACACGCTTAAATCTCAATCGATGCGGTATTCATTCATAATTAATTGCACAGGAACGCCGGTCGCAAGACATGCAGTTGCAATTACCGTCCCGCTGATTTTAAGCAGTGTCAGCGGCTTCCTTCGCCGCTTACGCCCACATGGTTGTGAAATCCACTAACATTTGAAATAACCCCCCAAACTCTCAGATAACATAAACTACCAAAATCTTAAATACTCTACAATATCCTACAAAAATTGTTCTAAAACGTTTCAACATAACTGAATAGAGTAAATACGAGTACATTTTTTTTCTACCGCGCTGCACTGGAACATTACAGCGGAAAATCTAATGATGAAAATTACATTAAGGCTTCTTCCATGCACATACCTAGTTTTTGTCAGCTGAGTCACGCTATTTATAAGGCAATTATGATTATTAAAATATTAACTAATTTTTTAAAAATTTTAAAATTCACCAGGAAAGAAAACCCTTAAAGAAACGAAATACAAACGAAAAAGCACGATGGGAACGGGAAGGGAAGACGACAGGGGAGGGGCGTGGCAACGGAGCAAGTCGGATGGAGTCTGAGTTAGGGTTGGGGTGTGCGGGTCAGATCGGATCGGCGCGAGGTGGAGAGGGGTTCAGCGAGACGGTGCGACGGGGATTGTGAGACAGGGCGGAGCGGAGGGGGCCGGTACGACGGAACCGAGCGACCTGGGGGGGGGGGGGGGAGGCTCCGCCGCTGCCACCATTGCCCAACGGGCGCAGGAAGCGGCGCGCACGGGAAACTGCAGCGGGGGAGGCGCTGTGGCGATGGAGCGAAAGCGCGACAATTCGTTGGACGCGGCTGCCGGGGCGCAGAGCCTCTTCCGCGCCGCCTTGCGTCCGCTCGCGCGAAGCTAAACGCCTTCCAGCGAATTGCAACCGCGCCGCGCCGCGTTACGACACGACACGTGGCGCCTGGCGGGGGGCGCATCAATACTCGATCTTCCAAGTAGTCTTCACGGAAGTTCGGTTGATTCAAGACATATAGTTGTTTTCTCTTTGGCTCTTTACACGTTTCCTTTTGACGAACGCGCGCCTTGGCACAGCGGCTTTGCCCTCTTGACGTCACTACCCACATGGGCGTGTTCGCTAAAACGTCGAAAATCGTTCGTGAAAAGCAAGCTCATGTAAATCGGGTTTAGTGGTTGTGATGAATCAGTCATATCACAGCACCATCACAGGCGTAGCTAGGTCTCGGACGCCCCTGTGCAGTGTTCAGGGACGGGGGGCGTCACTTTGTTGTAGGTGTCCTCATTCGGAGATTTTGACCCGGGTGCCGTGCACCGATTGCATCAGTCTAGCTAACTGCATATATGTAATAAAAGCAATTGTCATAATAAAATAACGAATCAAGAGCATTCCTTTCTTTATTTTTAACACTTCAGGCATTTCACAGAAATTTTAAAAAAAATAGACCCAACATTTTCTTTCTCTTGATAAAGTAACTGTTATTTCTAAAGCCTGGGCTTTGAATTCATGTCCATTGCCAACTTAGACACTTTCCTTAGACATGAATTGCTACGCTGGGCAATTTTGAATTTGGTGCCTCTTGGTTGTCCAACACTATCAAAAGCTCTTTGACACTAGTTTGTTAATATGAATCAGAACTGCATACTATGTATTTAATATAATGTATTTAAATAATATTTAAAATATCGAGAAAACCCATTGAAGTTCGCTAGGGTTTGCTCCAAGCATGAAGCTTCAGTGTAGATACCGAATTTCGAATACACAAACGTGAAAATATAATTTTTTGTGCGTTATATTATCTGTTAGAGACATTCAAATTCGTAATATTTTTATTACATTACATTACTGTCTATAATTATTTGATACTATAATCCATAAAATTAAAACAGACGGTCACAAAAATAACCTTATTTAATATAGTATTTTCAGATACTGTACTGACGCCGAACGTTATATTAAACGAAGCGCCGCCAAATCCCTGCTTTAAATTACGAATGTCTAAAGAAACAATGACAAATCTTAATAGCAATACCCATTTCTTTTCTTTCTGCAAGAAATTCACGCGAGAATGGGCTTATTGACGTTATGCTCATACATAATAGCGATACAGTGAACAAAAATTTGGTTTTAATGAATTATCGACCTCAATTAATAGTCTCATAACTGCAAATGCATAGAACATCAACGGTCCCATATGAATATCTTTTATAACTGTAATTATAATTCTTCATTAATAGGATTTCATTCCCTCTTAAACCATTTTCAACATCACCCGATGGAAAAGCTATCACTTGACTGACATTGAAATGCTCCTCAATCGCATTCAGCTAAATGGATCCTACCTTTTTACGCACTGCAGTATCTTTGCGTTTCAGTGTCGTGGCAAATGCACATCAGGGTCAAGATATTAGTACGCACAAACCTGCTATTCATAGCATCTCAATAACTTTTGACTTCCAGTAAAACGAAATAAAAGTCGAGATGATTCCTTCTTGATCTTATTTCACGCATATTTATAATGATGCGAACAAACATAAGGAAGAATCTTGTGTTAGGGGACAGTAATGTAAAACGTGGTAACACACGTGAGTAATAAACAACAACCACCGCCAAACCATCATGATTGATTTTTAGATGGTCGGTGGATTTATTCATCGCCCATTGTGAGGCAACTTCGAACCCGGCCCTTCCTAAACCAAAGTTCATCGTTCGCGCACACCTAGAGGCTGAAGAGTCATCGTGAGCTCGAAGACCGGTTGTTCGGGCGCGTGCTTCGAGTGCGAGTCGAAGGTGAAATTAGGCAGGCGGCCACTTACTCGGTGTGGGCCACTCGCGCAACAGGCGGCAGGGCAGGCACGCGAAACGCCACGCCACGCCACGCCACGCCGCGACCCGTTAGCGGGATCCGCGAAGGAGCGGGCAGGCGGGCGGGAGGGGGCGGGGGAGGAGGGAAGATGGATGGGTGGAAGGGAGGGCGCACCTGGCGCCGAATTCGCGAGCTGCGAGCGTGACGTAAGGTGGATACACCATTCTAGGGCGGAAGGCTGCAGCACAGTTACGACGGAAAGATGGCGAGATTTCTTCTTCAGTGTACTCAAAAATGTTAGTCATGTTTGGATCGGGGTGGTTTTCAGTAATTAACGTGGATTTTGTATTCAATGTGACTTTGAACAATCATAATGAACAGTTAAAACCAATTCCATTTTGCGTTGATTTATATCAAACCAATATTAAACAAAAATTGTTACTTCGTTCTTGAAATCATGCAGTTTCACACACATTCTTGAAACGACGGAATTAGAGCTTATCACGTTCAGTTTAAGTAATTCACTACATAACCTGTTCTTCATTGATATTAAATTCCTCACTAACAAAAAATAAAAGTCACATCCAAACCAAAACCCCTCAAATTAATTCATCTGTTAAGGATAATAACTAAAGGATTTTGCTTTATAATACTAACATTTTCTGTTCATATACGTCGACGACGAAAGAAAGGAACATGTAAAATGAAATCGTCTTAGCATTGCAAGTTAATTCCACAAAGGTTTAAAAAACCTATCAATTTTTTTTCTCCTCCAAATCTTTATTCTTTCTATTCAACATTTACCTTTTACAGGGTATTTCGATATAATAACTCGTAACATTTTGGGACGATCCCACAGTCATCCGGCAGGCTGGTAACCTTCATCCATGCAACATAACGAATTAAATGGGCAGATTAATTTTGATTTTAATAATTCCGTTAAATTCAATTGTTTAATAACAAATAAGAAACTATTACTAATCATAATTAAGGCGAAATAAATGTTTTGATTCGTAGATAGCTCTGAATCCTTCAGATAAACAATTCTCAAATAATTTGTTACACGAATTTCGACTTATGTTCAAAAATATGATCCGATAGTCAAACACTTAAATGAATCTATTCTGTTCATTCCAAGAAGCGTAGTTCTGTAACTCAAGACACAGGGTTTAGCGAACAGATCTTATGGTAGATGAGTATACTAACAACAGTTGGAGAAGTAACAGAATAGTAAATTCTGCGATACTAAGGACTCTCCAAAATACACGCCCTACGGCGAGCATGACGGCAAAGATGGCTGGGGTTGGAGGACTCACAGCTTTCACAGACGCGAGCACCGTAACAGTCACGCACTGCGCCAGGGGGGGCGTCGTCCTTAATGTCCTCTTGTCATTTATTTTCTTTGTTATGTTTTTATACAAATTATTAAATAAATGCATTTTTGCCATTTGTCTGACAATCTCTCGTCAAAAGGAACTAAATAGATTAACTTTCAAGCTGAGCATTTTATACATTACATTGTATTTTGTTTGTATGAAACAAGGCACATCCACGAGCAAACATACTACACAAGGCATACTTCGAGCATATTGTGTATACAAATTCAATATCATCTTTCTGTCTGCTATTTTTTTAGTAGATTGCAAGCATGTATCAATTAAGGAAATTACTGCACACAGCGAAATTAAAAACGCAAAGGAATGCAATTTCCTGGCGATTCGAACCTTCTAGCACACACCTAGAGAGAAGCGATTCTGCTAAAGGGAAGATGGCCCCAATGCGGCCAAGTGAGCTCTATTTCCCTCGCATTCAAATCGTAGAAACATTACCACATACTGTAATGACCAAAAGGAAACCTGCCCACGAATATTAAGGATTAATTAATTCGACAAACGTGTTAAAATATATGGTCACAAGAATATCCAACCATAATGTGAGATGAAATAATTTCCCGTTATTATAACGTTGAACCAGTTTTCATAAACAGGTGTTGATGCCAATCCTCTTAGTATCTGCGTGTCACACAATTGCAAAAACAATTCTCCGAATAACGGGTCGTATAGACAGGTTTTTCGAAACATATATCCTGCTAACAGTTCTAGAAGCTGACCACTACATCACATTCTCCTAACGTATTAAGGGTACTGTTATGCCTGAGTACTTTGGTTATAATGTTGCATTCATTGCAGAAACCACACAATTAAGATAACTGGGTCGAACAGAAAGGACGCAGGGAATACCTCGTATTTCACATTTGAATATTTCAAAATTAATTAAACTGATTTACTTCTCTCACTATTTCCAAGCCAAAATGTCCAGCACCTCAGAAACCATGACATCTGATGACTCTGATGGAAAAATAATCAAGTTTTATACTTCTTGTTAATGATTATTCGAACAAGAGAAATTAATACTTTATTATTACTACACAGCTACAGAAAATGCATCGAAACCAAATACCACTAGGTTTCCGTTTAAAGGCAATGTCATCGTCCAGGATTGTGGACAGCCCTGGCCAGAGGTCCGTGCAGCGACTCGGCGCGTTAAACGAGTTCAATTTGGAGAAACTCGTGACCTCTCGGAGCAAAAAAAGACCCTGCGATCGCAGAGGGCGGAGGAAGGGCGGAGGAGAGCAGGCGGACGAGGGCGGCGGCGAGAGCGGGGCGGGGCATAACGGCCTGCCTCCACGCGGGCGGCTCAGCGTGTCGCAAAAACAACGGCATCCCAGCAGGGGTTTAAAACGGCAGCAAGATCTTCAAAAGACATATGCGGCCGCGCTTACAATCAACGTGCCAACAGAGAAAGTTCGCTACAAAAATTGTAGTATGCGCCCATAACTCATTAAGGCATAACTGGTATAAGGAAACAAGAAAGCAAACATTACCAGTATGTCATTTTGAAATGATCAAAAGAAACTTGATATGCAACCCGAAACTTGGATGACGATATACTGGTAAAGTCTCGATTCAACTGTGAAATTGAATACTTGTTTGGCATTTCTGCGTGATTTTCTTGGTTTCTAATTGCCACACAGCAGAGATATACTATTCAGAGATTTACGTCCAACGGTTTAAATATCATAATAAACATTTTAGTGAAAATTCTTAAATCATATTTTCGTCATTTCACACAATCATGAGTTACTGTAAACTTCAAAAAGATCTCAAAACAATTCTAGACACAAATCTAAAGTGAAATACATAAATACAAGTTTCGTTTGTATTACATTCAATTAAACTAGTATAATGTTCCTAGTGTTCGTATAACGATTTCAGTCATCGTCAAGAATAACATTCGACTCATCCTTCATCGCAGTACGTCTATGATCTTTGGTGATTAATTAACTTACTAGAAGTATATTTACCACGCAAATGTTAACAAAAAACTAACTTCTAAATGAATGAACATAAAATGGGCACAGGAAATGTCGAAAATTTACAACCTAAACCTCAAACGTGACAGCGCCACAGCAAAAAATGAACAACGAATTCTCTCAGTACTTAACCCGAATATGGCATAGCCCCCTGCGCCTATCAGTGCAGGGAGGAGATTAAGTACAAAACAAGTTTTGCTAGGGGCTTCAGGCGACTCCTAGGTAACTCGCCGAGAAAAAAAGAAGGATCCTCCAAAAAGAAGGTACGAAAACGGCGCTTCGAGCTCCTCAACCTGCGCCTGAGAAGCCGCGCCGCCGCCAGAGGGCCTTAAGAAGCCGGCGACCCCTCCGAGAAGCACGCGCCGCGGCGCACTGCTCCCAGGCGGAGGGTAAAACCGAATTTCGGGAGGTGATGCAGCATTACGGAGGCGCTAAGTGTCCGTTTAGAGGGAAGCGCGTTTTTGCGGTTGCTTCTGAGTAAGCGCGCGCCCAAAAACAAGCGGACGGAATCACCTCACGCCCGGCGCGGCGCGGCGCGGCGCGGAGGAGCTGGTGGCCGGCGGCGGCGGCGTGGGTGGATGGCCTCGGACGCCAGCGGAGCAGCTGCTCGCTCCAGATGCACACTCATACTCGACAGTTTGCTCTGTGATGAGGCTACTTGCTTCCAGAGCAGATCCAAGCTACTACGGACCACAAATTAGGATAACGTCAGTCAGGCTAGTAATCTATCAGCAGAAAGGGTTCAAAACTAAAACAAATTAAATATTCGCCCTATCCAAATAAGGCTAACAAAGGACATTTTAACTCTGAAATTCGATGGTTTCATTCTAGACCACCATTTTTTCTGATCCAATTATAGTTATCACACACAAAAACAGAAGATTTTTTAAAACTTAGATAGATTGAACACTTGCATAAAGACAAAAAATAATAAATCAATACAGAAAGTTCTTGTTAGTTCTTTACGCACTGGCACGGTTTGTACGAACAGGAATGAATTGTAAGTATGAATTGTAAGGAACAGTCGAATTTAATACTAAGAGCCCAAAGAAACTGGCAAGGTGATTATCGTAAAAAACACGAGGGTAAAAAATCCCAAAAATTCTTATTAAGAATTTAAACGTTAACATTTGATTATTTGATTTTCTGAAGAAAAACACAGATGATGGGAGGGCACATGTAGGGCGTTTTGTTTTAAAACGCCAATTCGCCGGCGACTCTCTCTTGTAGCCCTCGTTTCAGAGAACGCACGCGCCACAAACGAGGATTCCATTGCGCCAAGTGCACGGTGACTTGGCAGAAGGGTTCCCGGCACTTGGAAGAGGAGTCGTCGTACCCACTCCTTGTCCCGCGCGAACAGAGACGTCCTGCTAGCGGTGTTGGTGTTGGCCGACTCCCGCATGCAGCCAATAACGCGCGGTTGGAAAAAAAGAAACGCGACGGGAAGACGCAACTCACGCTGGGAATAAGAGAAATTATCACCATTAAAGGAGATTGGAGCCAATAGAGGCGGCGCATGGTTCTCGTGACAAGAAGTCACTATCAGGGAACGGCTAGCGCCACTGCGAAGAACACAAAAGGCAATAAGCAGTTAATGGACAGACCGATTGAAACATAATGTAAATTTCAAATCAGGTTCCGGCATTAAGATGCATGTACGTAATGCATGTACGCCATCAGTCTTCGATTTAACACGAGTATAGAAATCGTTTATTTAAGATATAATTTTTCTTCGAAGAGCTATTATATATAGTATCCAAACCTTTAGATATCCATCCACGTAATGGTACCAACTGCCGTTCAACATATTAAAGTTCCTTTCAGTTAGAAATAACTATCATGCCGACTCAGAGATCGGGTAAATAGAGGAATCGAAATTTGGACGTTTTACGAGGGTGATATGGGGAATCCAGTTTATTGGAAATATAAGTTTCACAACAATATTTTTAAAAATTAATGAAATCTCTGTATAACGAAGAAAGCTGGGTAAGTTCCCACTGCAGTGTACAGCACCATTTCAAACTTCCACACTTGGAAGAGACACTGTATTCAGTTGCACCTGAAAACAAATGCTAATGCTATTGTAACCTCGCTCATTACCCGAAGAAACCTATTGAGGTACAATCGGTTTCCACTCCAACATACGGAATCGTGGATTAGCGACCTTGCTTTGTTTTTACTTTCTCGCGCTTAAGAAGAAAGTCTTAAGAAGAGAAAGTTAGGTAATGTTGCGCAAAAAAACGGCGAATTTTCGGCAGAAAAACTCATATTTCAGGGCCTTGGTAACGAAAAAGTGGATCAATCCAGCTGCTACATTTAGACAAAAATCCTCTGAAGCGTGGTGTAGCTAGAATCCTTGTTTTGTGGGTCCATGATAACGAAAAATCGACTGACGATCGAAAACGTCTGTCCGTCCGTCTTTCTTTCTTTCTTTCTGTGAACAACGCTAGCGGCTAAATGTTCAGACGATTTTCTCCAAAATTGATATTTCCCAGTCGATCTGGCTGATGTGAAACCGATATTTGAAACCGATATTTCAATTTTGGAGGGCACTTTAAAATGGGACATTTTCAAACTTTTCAAAAAAATGCCGCCATCGATTTCGATTAAATTTTATTGGTACATAGTCTGATTGAAGTTAATGAAATTGGCGCATGTCTCGTGTTGGATAAAAGCTTTGAAATTTCTAAAATTGAAAAGGTTCAAAATATTTTTTGGTGTCTTCTTACAACTAAAATATCACAGATAGAGATTTTTTCCTTACTGAAATCTCTTCGTTAAAGATAGATTTTGAAATAATATCATGTACAATTTTTCGAAAATTTGAGTATTTTTGCGTAAAGGTGCGTGAATTATGGGCAATTTTTAAGTTTTGTTAAAATATTTTTCCCAAAAACTGCTCCATCGTTTTTGATGAATTTTAGTTGGTGGATAGCCTGAAGCACTTTTAAGACAATGGTGTAGGTCTCATGGTTGTTAAAACCCTTGATTTTTCAACTATTTAAAATAAAAAAAATATGCCTCATTTTTTTTTTTAAATCAGCTGTTAATATTCAGATTTCAACTTCGTCCACGGGAAGACAGTATTGGCAAGATGAATAGATCGTGGAGAGGACGACATCAATTCCTTCTTATGTACTATCAAACCTCTTACTACATATTTCTATGCTACTTTCCTACCATTCCATAGCATGTGAATTGCAAAGTATCAAGGCGTAAATCCATAAGAGCGAACTCACTTCATTTTCGATTTCTATATAAAGTAAAGTATGACGAGTGTTCAAGTTGCGCAACATACCCAGAGTGACACTGCACCATCAGGGCCATGGCGTCACTCTACCATGATCTTCGCGATGCACTAAGCAATTCATTGGACACGATCTGAACATCAAAAGCTTCTGCAACTCCCATCACACGGCAAGGAGATTCCCGCCGCCTCAGGGGGCGGGTGGGTTGGCGCCGGCAACGCCCGACCACCCGTGCAAGTGAAGCGCGACCCTCCGCCGCCGCCGCCATAGTTCTTTGGCCGCTGTGAAAGCGTGACAATGCCCCGCACTGTTTCTAATTACCACGCTCGCGCGCCATCCGGGCCGCCACCGCCCGCGACCTGCCAGTCTCCTCAGAGGGGCGGGGGCGTGACCCCTGCGGTTCGTTAAGTCCTTTGATCCCGCGGACAATCTCTCTTCATGTGTACAGCAATTTTTAATAGGAATTGGCTGTAGTATATCAAAGCAATTTTCTCACAAGCATAGATAATAGTAAAGATAATAACCACGAGACATTTTTCAATGATTGTTGACACATGGAAAAGAATCCGAAGTTTGTCCTTTTCAATTTCTCAGAGATACTTCATTTAATCCGTTTATCAGGCACTACTTCTTGTGTATTTAAACGAAATATTATTCACCATTACCAGTATTTAAGGTTTCTCCACTTTTCTAAAGACAACATAGCAGTCTATAGGAAGGCAATGAAACTTCATAAATTCATTTTTTTCATTCCATCTCTTTAACACATTAACAGACTGAGGGAGAATTTTGAGTGTTTTTTTATATAAATTAGAAAACGTTTTCAAGCGAGACCACAAACACTAAATATTAATGGCATATAACGTATGGAGAGGTTCCGGAGGTGCAGGGATCTCGGTAAAATGATGCCTGAAGCTCACTCAATGTAACCACTCCCTCCACTTTAGATCTTGTTACACTTGCACAATAAACCCTTAACTACTAAAAGAACAGAATAAATTTGCATCTCAAAAACGTACTTTGAGTACCGAGAAACGGCAAATGTTTAAGTTGTTGAATGGGGTCAAAGGGTCACAGAAGCGAAAAAAAGCATGAAGAAAGGATTTTAGCTTCAATGCCAAATAACTGAGAAATTTTACATTATGATTATTTTTACAAATTTTCAATATTACAACCAAACTGCTGTCATATTTATTACTCTGAAGTGAACAAAGTGATAAATTTTACGACACTAAGAATATTTATGCTGCAAATTGGTGATGAACATTAAAATTTCATGCCTCCGACAAAAAGTCGACATTTTAGTCGATTCAACGCCTCTCCACCACTCAGTTGCATCCATGTCGTGTTACATTACACTTCTTGCGCTACCGCACACATATGCGTGTAATGCAGAAACATCTTAGCAATGACAAACAGTAACAACCTCCACAATTCCTCACGCACATACTTTCAAAAGTCACATAAGTTTAATTTAGAGACAAATTACTGGAATTTTCATCGCCAGCCGACATTACGACAAAAAGTGCTCTAATATTATCATGTTAAGGAACCATTCCTCTTCACCATTACGTTTCTGACTTGTAGAGTGTAATTGCGAGACGGTGAATATATTCATGATGTATCCACGGAAAATAAACAGCCTGCCGAAAGAAACTTCACCCATTAAAAGGATTAAATGTTTAAGATGTGTGAGATATCTTTGGAATATTACAATAATGAAGTCAACACTCTGAGTCCCAAATGGCATAAGTTACAATTAGAGCACGATACAAGGTACGATATCATTAACTTAATTTCGAGCGACGACAGAATAATTCTAAGTAATGAGAGGTAACGTCTTCGAGGCGTAATTACTCTGGAATACGTACGAGATTTCTAAAAAGCAAAGAAAAAAATTGCCAGATTTAAGAACTAAGTACTCAAAAGAAATAAAATTTTAATTAAGTCAAAATATTGAGTTCAATTTCAAAATGTTTGTAATCCAAACATCAAATTACTAGGGAAATGGTCTGCAATAAAGTAAGATACGAGAAACGAATGGAATGTATAGTTAGTATACAAAACACGAAAAACGTGACTTTTTAGAAAACGGGGCTGTCGGCAAGGTCTCGTAATGGTAGCTAACAGACGAATCGTGACTTACTGCGAAGGTTACTCTCACAAAACACATTCTTAGACGCGAGACGGATTTTCGTATATCACTAAAAACATTTCCGCAAAGAAACAATATGCCCACTACACAGTATCAAAAACGATTTCTAAAAAAAGTAAATGAGGTGATGGCCAAACACTAAACACTTTGTGCAATAAACAATATACAACACGAAAGCTGAAACACATTGCGCATCTTAATATTCAGACCATTCCATTTAGTCCCAACACAAAACTGCACACTTTTCATATCCGCTTCCACTCCCAGGAGTGAAAATTGAATGAAACAGTATACATAGCTTGGAACGTACCTTCCAAGCTATGTTAAATAGAAATGATATCGAATGATCGCTGGAACAATTTTTATCCAGTCACATTGATACACAGAAATGCCATTCCACGATTTCAATCTTTTAAAAATTGCGTGGCACTTTCGACAAGCGGCGGCGGCGGCGGCGAAGCGACCACCCAACGCGGGCGCGTTCCGTATCACGGCCGTCGTGCCGACCACCGAAACACGCGGATTAAGACCAAAACGACACGGCAGGCAGACGTTTCCCCGCACGTCACGAAAGTGCCCATCGAGAAAATCGTCATCGTCTCCGCGTGCCACGGGCGCCGCGCCGCGGAGGATGGAGGAGAGCGGCCTCTCACCGCTGACCGCAACGAAGGCCCGCGAGAAAGCCACCGAGCGGTCGCGGGCACCGCGCGAATGCGCGAGGTTCAGCCGCTGCGCCCCTCTGCGCGCAAACAACAGAAAGACTAAGCAATTACAAACTATGCATTGCATGTAAATATTAGATCAGCACCAGCTACCTCCATAGGTCAAATTAGCTTGTTAGTATATTTAAGTTCTGTCCCACCCTTTTTTTATGTGCCACATGAGACAAAGATCTGTGGGATATGTACTCTCAAATATCAATACATGACCGCCACACCAAGGCCCCTGGGGGGGGGGGGGGGTGAAAAACACGTTCCTCCAGAGGGTTGATTATCAGACAAATTTAATTTCCTTATTTTCCTTTAATAGAAAACATGTTTTCCTTTTCGGTTTCCAGTTTATTCATTTATTCCCCAAACTTAACGAAGAAGACATTTAGATGTGAAATATTGTCCCAGTTGTCACTCTTGTTTCTTAAGATTTATTAGTGACCTTAATGTATACTCAAGAAATTGAAAACGTTAACATGACATACTTTCCACCATATGTAATGGAAAAAATTAACATTACTCTATCACTCCATTTCATGATGAACTTCGTTTATATTTATGAGTTTCAATATTGCACAGAGGAAGTTTCAATATCATCATAACTTTCACTTCATAATTAAATATTGAACGAGTTCGGCAATTTGTGTTTAATATTCTATTTAAGCATACCCAGATCTATTAAAGTCTCCGTCTTCGAGACGAAATGCAAATACTTATTACTAGTATTAAATACTTAATACTCGTATTAAGGAGCCGTATCACTACTAGACTATATAGATTATTCGCAGTTTCTTCACTTAGTCTGCATATGGAGACGTGAGATTGAAAAATTTCGCCTACTCGCTTTTTACACCCTGACAAAATACGCGATATGACACTATTTTACACGGATTACGAAGAATACTTTATGGGAAGGTTTCATCGCATACACGACAGAAAGCGAGTTGAAATCCAGTGAATGAGCTTTCTCCGCGTGTCGTAAAGACTATACGAGTTGCCTATAAAACGAAACCATTTCTCGTGACTTAGACGAACGTGTATTTCATTTGAAATTGGAAACCGTAAATCATAAATTTCTGGGTAAACCCATTTTAGTTCTCAGAAATTCAATGAAATAAAACATCCCATTTCCGTTTCACTTCTAAGGATAAACTAGAATCTGCTAAGTTATTAGAAATTACAATCAAATCTTCAAAAAATGTTGACGCTTTTACTAGGACCTCGTAATGTCACCGTCCGTGTCTGCGCGCAGGACAACACACGGTGTATGCTAAAACGCTGCGCGGATAGGCTCGCGGCCGGCCGTGGCTTCCTGCGGCGCGCTGCGGGGTGACGGGGGGCGACAAAAGAAACGCGCGGGCGGAGCGGAGCGAAGCGAAGCGGATCGCCGCGAGCGGCCGCCTTGCGCCGCTGCATTGTGCAGGGGCTACGTGGAGGCGGTGCGCGGCGCGCGTTTCGTCACCCGCAGGGGGGAGCCATTGTCCCGAGGCGCGAACGCCCGCCAGTTGCCGCGCGTCGCTGTTGCAGCGCGAGGCCGGAGGGGCGAGGCGGGGAGGATAGGGGAGAGGGGGAGGGAGAGGAGAGGGGCGGGGAGGGGTGGAAGGGTCGGGGGTGTAAGGCAAGCGCACGGGAGGGCGGATTAGCTGGAAGGCGGAGTACGACGGTTCGGTGAACATCGTGGATTGCTGCTTTCTGGGATGGGGCGACCATCAGCAGGCAGCGCTTTGGTTTGCACTTCTAGATACGAAGTTTCTAATCCCGACAACCCCATAAGAAATTTGTGGTGAATAGTTGGTATGTAGCACATTTCCCCTTTCTCCTTCCGGTAAAACGGTTGCAACAGATATATCCATCGAATGACCATTCCACATAAAAGTTCAAATACAGACTCAATAATTTGAAGTATCGTCTTGCAGCGCCCTTTAAAAATAGACGCGAATCGACGTGTTATAAGCGATGACACCTTCATAATGGCTTTCGAAAAATAAACGTTTAAAACGTTCTTGATCCTGTAGAGCCGCTGCGAGCATTCGCGTAACGAAATGTTCCAAGTATTTACTATTCATTGAAGTGTAGTCGAATACATTGTAATAATTTTTTCACAATCCGAGTTATTTAAACTAACTGAAAAATATACATATTTTAAAAATACTTTAATGGTAGTGAATGTTTATCACCGAGAGAATACGAATGGAATGTCACTTGGGGAGATGAGGCGCGCAATTGAATATTTGGTGTAAGCTTTGAATAGTTTCTGTAAGCGTTGAATAGAGGAACATGAATGTGAAAATAATTTATACGAAAGTGAAGATTACATTACTAAACGGACACTTAAAAAGCTGTAATAAAGAAGAACGAAGGTGACGTAGTCGAAATGCATGCTGTTTACAGTTCCGCAAAGAATTTGAGACGTAAACTACACTACGACGATGTGGCTGGCTTTTATTCTTTCAAAATTTCCATTAAATCAATATCTTGTAACTTTATGTGCCACTATTTTTCAAAAATAATCCAAATGCAACATAAATGTTTTGAATTAGTTTAAAATATATAAAATTAGCATGGCTTCCCGCAGAAATAATAAGTTCCTGGGCCCCTCAGTGACAGTGTGCTCTGCCGGTATAAGTATTCTATTTTCTAACAAACTATAACCAGCAAAATGAAACATTTTAGATGTAGAAGTTGTGGTTATTAGACTTCCAAAACTCCATTCAGTTCGTCACCTGCCACCTCCGGTGTGATACCGTCAAATCGAAACGGGATAGTACAGTTGCAATGCGGGCAAGAATGCCTCGCTGAGGGTGACACCATCGAGGTACCAAAGCGGGAGAGAGCGGCTCCGTACTGTGCAGTCGCTATGAGACTCGCTACCGACACTACAACCTCGCCACGCCCACCGCCCCCGCAACTCTTGCGCCATGCCGCGGATGTTTGGGACGTGCGATGCCGCCGCCGACGGCAGCGTCGCATGTCGCCAGCAAGAGGAACTGCGTCGCGGTGCGCACGGCTGCTCGCGCATGGTGCAGTGGTTCTGCCGCGTGAACAAAATAGGAACAGAGACTTCGTTCACTTGAAACAACACTGGGAAAAGGTAATTGTTGAAAATGTATTTACGTATGAAATTTAAATGATATAGTATCTAATGGTATAGTTGTGCTGTAGAAAAGATTTTACTTGGGACTTAAACTTTTGTATCGAATTTAATTGTTTAATGTCATCTAGCAATGTACATGTATTATCTGTGAATTTTTTGTAGTGAGCTTTTGATACTGTCACGTGATGAATATGATTACTAAGTCGAGTGTTGTTGTTATGGCGTTTGCTGAAAATAAATTCCCGCCCTTAAGTCATTTTTGACAAAAAACACTGATTCGTATATGAAGAGAGAAGGTAATGGTAACATACCTAGATTAATAAAAAGAGGCTTACAAGAATCACGTGGGCGGAATTTGCTTATTATTCGTACAATTTATTTATTATTATTATTATTATTATTATTAATCTAAAAGTCTGGAAGCTATAAGATGTATTTCCCCAGAATAGTATGCTATATCGCAGACGGGAATGAACATTTGCGAAATATACACAACGAACAGTGTGAAGGCTGACTGAATTTGAAAGAAATCTGAAGGCGTAGCATAAATAACTTAATTTAGTGTTCAATTCATTTAAGGTTTGACTGAATTGAAAGACCGAAAAGTATTGTTAGCTTAACATCAGTCAATGGCACAAAGTTCATTTTCAGTGAAGTGCAGAGCTGTTTATTTGAAATGGAAAACTGCATTGAAACAGTTTTCTTTTAATTTACTATTAATTTGTTATTACGGAACAAATATGAAATATCTGATATTGTACTATTTACGGTTTCTTTATTACAAAGAATATTTGTATCATCCGCAAAGAGAACTATTTTTCCGTTTCAAATCGTCGAGGGCATATCGTTTACGAATAGTTGGAAGAATACAGGGCCTAAAATCGATATCTGCGGGACTCCACATGCAATTGGCAAAGAATGAATATGAAATAAAGTCAACGAAGGGAGTTTGAAATGTAAAGCTGCAAGGTGAGAATTTTAAACAAACACCTTCAAACAGTAATGATCATGAAAAGTACTGGTAGATAATTACAAGTGAAACAAACGAGACACAAGGAACATGCCCCAATTATGCCAGCTTCAAGACACGCTTTAAAATAAGAATGTGCGTTAACAGATCCAGCGCCACATTCAATTTAACTTTCCCGTGTAAAAATACAGTTCACTGAGTCTGAAACTACTCTTACACTCATTGCACCACGCTCGCACGCCATGTTTCATTTGTTTCATTGCAGCCTTGAGGAGTGACTCCTTGTTCTGAACGTGAGCGGCCTGCAAATGCACGACTTAGCCATCTCAGGCAACCACATCGCTTTACTTCGCAGTGTCCAGACATAAATGAAACGTTATTACATGTACTTCATATTGCATTTGCCAGCGCGTGCTTCTGACAATTACAAAAAACATTACATCAGCTCTATTCATGACGGCAGTATCTGCCGCTCTTCGGAGAGGGGTCATGAGTGTCCACAAGGTAAGAGGCGGAGAAGGTGAAGGTAGGATGAGCCCGCCACGACATACGAGTTGGGAACGCAGGCAGGGGTGTAGTGGAGTCAGCGAAGACGGAAAAGAAAGCAGAGGACAAAAAAGAGGAAGGAATTAAGAGTTCCGGGAAATATGTTCGCCAGGAAAGATGGAAGCGATGGCAAAGACTTAATGAGGAAAGTGAGACGAAGACAAGGCTCCAACCTTGTCAAGCCGTAGGCTCCCCAGCTAGTGGTACGGTACCCGACATATGTGGTAGAGTAGTGAATGTAAGTTTAAGTAAAAGAATGTGTTGAAGGGGAGAGGATACGATCAGGAAGCGAAAGGAAAGATCACGCAGGGTCCGTTGCCCATTTGTTAGGGCACTGCTCCGGCATCCGTCTGGTACTGCTCGGAGAAATCACGGAAAACCACTGATCAGCGCACTTCAGTCCGCTAGAATCATCTTCCAGTTAGCGGTTGAATTCGACCTAGCTTTATCGCCACTGTCGAAACTAGGACTCGTAGGACTTCGCTGTCACATGTTGGCTCTGAGCTTCACTCAGCCGGTATTGCGGGAAAGGAAACAGCGGGCAAAGGAAGAGGCAGAGGGCAAGAGCAAGGGGAAAACATTAAGCTAGGCGAGGGAGACTGCGGGACATGGCGACGGCGCGGCGCGGTGTGCCACGATGGCGTGGGCGAGAGCGCCGAAGCGTGAGTGAAGTGACGCGAGCGGAGATGAAGCCGTCCAGCGGACGCGCAAGCCCCCTCTGCCGTCGGGAGCAGTCATTTCCTGGCCGACCGCAAAACACGGCTCGTAAAGTGTGGTGGTTACATAAGCATGGTAATCTAGGGCTATCTGCGAGCAGAGTGGTCTCATTTGGTCTCCAGAGCTTCCAGGCGAGACGCAAGAAACAGCGTCGAAGGCGCAGAATTCACAATGTGCAATGTTGCAAAGCTTCGCAAAGATATGCATCCTTCGCCTCATCCTGATTAACTGTGAGGCATTTCATAAAGCTGGTAAACGTACTATGAGACAATGAACGATTTTTATTTAAAAGAAGTGTACAATGGTTAAAACATTATATGGTACAAGGAAATTACACACGTACTGTTATAAACACTTCTTGTAATTTAGCAAGACAGAGCCTCAGAATGACATGGTTCTATCTAATATGTCTGAATTCTCTATTGCCAGCTCTACTACACGTTAAAACGTTAAAACAGTTTTCAAATTTGACTAGTGGAAAACCTTCTGGGAACAAAATGACAAAGCCACTGCGTTACATTGACATTTCCCAACCTTCAATATACAGTCTTCAAAAGGATTATCCATGTCCGGTAAAACCTTTTCGCAAATGAGATCGCCAGGTAACAAAGTTTAATGCAATACAACGAACAAGATTAGTGTCGAAATTTCAACCATATGTTAATAAATATATTAGTTAATTATGTAGTTACCTCCCAGGAAAATCTTTTTCGCGCACAGCTTCAACAAATCTATTTGCATTGAACCGTCGCGAAAATAAGATACCCCCACGGCAGGCCAAGCCTTCAGTCAACGAATATTGAAGCAATACGAAATAAAAAATTAATTACAAATTAACTTAAAATAAAACAGTACTCACAATGTGTAAACAGTGCAATCAATTTGTGTAAAACATTAGATTAAATACACAAGCGAATGAATTCTAGAAAAGCAGTACATTATTTTTCTTTGCTAGTCGTTAAACAAATTAGTCATTTGAAATCTACGCTCTCCACGATTTATCTAGAGATTCTGAATCACTTTGCATAACTAATGTGGAATATTAATCTCATCTTTAAATGTTTATTTACATACCCGCCTTTACATTCTATATAATTAATTCCAACGAGGGAAATCAACGAAACAAAAGAAAGAGAAAGCGGAATGACCTACCAGCTCACACGTTCCAAGAAAAGTTGTTTTAATTTATTCAAGCACGTGACAAGCAAATTTGCTCAAACGCTTATTTTACAATATAAACAGTACAGCACACTTTTCTTACCCAGTGACTGGCGGCGAGCGCGCGCTTTCCGTTCAACGAACCGAGGCATACATACGCTGGCTGGGACACGAAGATTCAAAAACCCACTTCAGATGCTGCACAACACTGCAGAGAAAACACGCGGGCTGCTTGCTCTAATGCACACAGAAGCCTCGACTATTTGGTTTTATTCAGTCCGCCAACTGAGGTACTCTTGCACCCGCAGGTACAGAGTGAAAACAGCTATTAGCTGAAGAATGCACACTCCCTCGGATAATAGCAGTATCTCTCCTCCTCCTCCTAGAGGTGCAGCCGGTTTCCGGTTTTCACCGGGGAATTATTCCAAATGACACAGCACGCCCATCACGGGCGCTGGAACTACGGGAGGTGCCCGAAAGTAGGGTAGAGCAAGGCGCGTTGGGCGGGGCTCGGCGGGCAAAGGCCGGGGCCGCGCGGCGTGGATTGATGACGCGAGTCCGTCAAGGTGTCCCCCCTTGAGGAAGGAGCGGGCAGCAGGTCGTTCAAGAAGTGAGCCGCTGAGGAGCAGCCCTGCGTGTATTGGGCGCCTAGACTCGCGTGGTTTTCCAAGGGGCAACAAACCCGAACATCGAAATGCTCCGAAAGCACTGCGCCGTCCTTCAAATAACAATTCAACTGTCAAGCAAATATGTAAACACGATTAGGTGAATGGCCAAATATGGAGACTGAACCTTCAGTACCGCTTTCACGTTGCTTTCCAGATGATATTACAAAACAATAGTACCAATACATCCATTAAAACAAGTTTATCCTAGCAATGCCACGGAAATAGTATTCATTTCAAAATTTGGGATTCGGCTCTAATCGTCGTCTTGTCCGTTAACCCATTCGTAGGCCAAAGACGCTTTTGTACGATATTTGTAAATTATTTTTTGTATACATTTCAGGAATCTTACAAATAAGTACTCTTAGGACCACTCTCAATATGCAAGGCGGCTTGCATTCTGATTCATATCGCCTTAGTGCTTTGTTTACTTTGCACTATTCAATTGTTTTAGATGCCCATGACTTTGCGGTACGCGTACGGCAAGTGTATTTACCGTACACGTAAAGCAAAGTAACACTTTCCAATCAATAAACAGTGAAGATAAGTTGCCATGCACGAGAGCTGAAAATGATGGCCTAGCAAACTCTTTTGCAGGCAATATCAAACCGCTCGACACTTTCAAGATACCGTAAGGGTTAGCAGGGTTATCATTCCATATATTTAAGATAATAGAACTAAATCCGTCAGTCTGTACTGGCTCAACAGCTCCTTACGAGGCCACGACCTACCCACTAACTAAAGTAAATACTTAACAAAAATTGTATCCAAGTTAATAAAACTTAACAATTGCATGACCAAATTAATCTTCAGAAGTACCTAAAGTTAATTATCCAAAACAACACATTCGTGTGTAAAATTTCGTAACATGACGCAGTGGAAAAAAAAGAAGTTAAAACTAAACCACACTCAATTTGGCGAATGAGTACGAATTTGAAATAAATAAATAAATAAATAAATAAATAAATAAATAAATAAATAAATAAAACCTACGTGTAAATTAAAACAACGCGCGCTATCACATCTATCAGGTAAGACCCGACGCACCCAAAACACCGATCGAGTTGCCCGGCGGTACAAAGAGCTGGCAGCCGGCTAGTTGGCCGAAGGCCGAGGGAATTAGCACGGGATGGGTGTCTGTTGAGAGAGCATCTGGCTACGATCTTGAGATGTGAGACCTAATTACACTCCGTGTTTGCACCTACGTGTACCTGAAAAACAGTTCACTGGAAGGCAGGGGCGGATTAATATTTTTGCCGCCTGTAGGCACATCAAATTTGCCGCCCCCTGTTTAAAATTAATGTTACATTTTTAATTGTAACGTTTCAGTAACAATTTCTCATTAATTTAAACGTTTTAACTTTAAAAGTAACATTATATTTGCACATTGTTTTCATAATTTTTTTTTTTTTTTGGATTAGCTAATTTTGGATATAAACTGTATCTTCATAGCAAGTAACGTTCAACATTATTAACGTTTCAACACTGAAACGTTAACATTAAAAGGAAACTAAAACATGACAACTAGAATTGCAACATCTTTTCTTTCGTCAACGTGCCTTAGTTTCAGATTCATATACTTCTGAAATCATAAGGTATACTCTAATGAAGTAGACAAATAAATAGCTTGTATTAAATATTAATATGATATTTTTAAAATAAAAATATGATTTATGCTGTTATAGTTTTTAGAGAACCTAAATTTGTTTTAGAAAATATCAAGAAAATTTTGCGCCTTTGAAAATTTGCCGCCGTAGGCACGTGCCTACTGTGCCTATGCGTAAATCCACCTCTGCTGGAAGGATGAGAATTCTACTCCTACATTGCATCGAGAAGGTTTCAGTCCCAAAGCAATTATCCCATTTAAGTCGTTAGTCGTATAGTTTTCATATAGAATAGATCATTTTTAATTGCAAGGCACTATACACTTAACACGTTATTACATATCTTAAACAGTATTACAGGAACAAGAAAAACTGAACACGAAATGGATTTCAATAACGTGTTAAATATTAATTTAATATTAATCTTTATCTATAAATATTAATCTTTTAAATATTAAAAGACGTTTTTCTAAACAAGTGCATATTAGTTTGGTGAAACATATCGTTGGATGAAAATAAAAGCAATGAAAGTTTTGATTTTTTTTAAATCTCTTCTGGTACTTCCGCAAATAAAATCCATAAAGCAAGACAATAGAAAGATTACATGGTGTCTGTGAAACTTTCCAGATCTTCTAATACTAAGATCAGATTTTCAAAGATCAGATTATTCCGATATTTTCTGTGTTCTGAAATCATAATCGAGATACTCATCTCGCCTTAGATAAACGCCATACAACTCCCGTAAGTTGCCGGGTAGAAGACACTAAAAGCATAGGTGGGAATTTCAGAACTCCATTGCATGAAATTATATCAACACTGAACTAAACCACTTGCATCCATCTCAATTAAACATACAGAGAATGATAGAACAATTGATGGTGAAATGGTATTTCATCTTCTGCTACAACATTCTCTTAAGACTTGAGACAAAACGAAGGAGTACCAGGAGAGAAGCTCGTATTTGGTGAAAAACGCTTCTTCAGCAGAACTTTCTCCGAAAACTCCCGTGCATTAACACCGATCGCTAACCGGGGAAGACAATAACTTCCGCAGGCGGGGCCCTCAACAAGGGACTTTCACAAATGCGCGGCGACTGTGGCGGTCGGCGAAGCGACAAGAGAACGCTGACCGGGGCGTGACGCAGCTGCCAAAAGTTCGGAGGGTCCTCCGCCCTTACTTTCCTTCTTGACTCTTCCGAAGGAGTGCGGCGGAAGATAGAAATGCAAAGTGAAAGTATTATCTCGTCGACCATTTTCTTTCAACATATCTGCTCAAATCAAAATTCCCAAAATAGAGATCGTTCAATCTCTAGGAGATTGTCAATCTTTGGAATACACTGATGCAAGACGGGAAACAACATAATTTAAACTTTATTACAAAAGCACTTTGCTGCTAATACTTATTCCTTTATCCGTCCAAATCTCCCTCGACAGCTAGTGCGAAAGAAATCAAATATAAACAACATTCGGCTCAAAAGGCGATGGACAAGGATGAACAACCATTTCTTTCATTATTCTCAGGTATTTTAGACCAATTTCTCCAACTCGTGTTTACAATTTATCAACAGACGGATTATTTTACAAATCATCGAATCACTTCCCTAATTCTATCACCAACCTCCCTAACCGGAGAAGAGCGTGAATACGTGAAGAGAAAGTGCTTCCCCGACATCGGTGTTTCCGTCTGGCATGAGATTATCTCCCTCGCAACCCCGACGTCGCGAATCGAGATCGGATCCGAAGGTACCCAATTAACGGCGGAGTAGGACGGTCTGCGGCGGGGTGCGAGCAGTGGCAGCATAATACGTGAGAGCGGAATGTGGGAGGCTGCGGGTATCAAGGAGAAACCAACGGCAAGAGCCGTCGGGTTGATCCTGTTTCCTCCCCAGCGCCCCTTCACTTACAAGGCGAGCCCTGATCCATTTCACCACCTACACACCGTCGCTCGCAGCACCCCGGTTCGGCACCTTGAAGAAAGTGATATCTCACCTAAGTAATGAGACACAATGAGACCAAGTACGAGTGACTTGTATATTCATGTAAATACATGTACCATAAACAAACAAGCTGAAGATGTTTGTCCGGCGGAAATTCACTTCTACGAATTTATTTCTTCAATGGGTATTCTTGTTTGAAGTTGTGATAAGGTATTGAGTCTGCGCCATACTGCGCTTATCAGGCAGTCGTTTTTAAAACAAAAATGGTTCACGTGCACAACAATATTACAGCTTGGTGGCTGTCTACACAGGTATATGGCATATGAAGAACAGTATTTTCAAATATACAACAAAATATTGGATCGGTTACCTGTATGGACTGGTCATGAATGACAATGCAATAATATTCGACATAGACTAAGTATTATAGCAAAATGCACTCACATATATTGTGCAATAACAATTCAGTCAAAAACAGAAAACTGCATCGAGTCGACCCATTTAATAATCTTAAAAGACAGCCACCATTAAGAGTTGTTTCCGTGTTCAGCGTGCCACAAACTGAAAAACAGTAATTTGTAAGAAACAGGTCACGGTTCACGGAGTGATAATAACCAACATTATTTTCGCAACGTATTGAACATCACGTTAATTTTCTTTTCGCAACCTCTGATCAGGACATACCTTTTCTAAGAAGGAATACCAGTACTCGGGATTTATAATCTGCCTTGTGCAGTGTCATTCAGCAAGTTGCTGCAACTTCTACTCTTAGTATACTTACTACTTGTCGATTTAGTAAGCATCATAAATATGTTTTATATGATGCTTATTTATTTGTGCCAAAAAAGTAATAAAAAAAGAAGAGAGAAGTACGCGAATGCCAAAAACAAGAAAGAAAGAAAGAAAGAAAGAAAGAAAGAATGGGATGACAGAAGAAAAAAAAGACGATAAGATTAATACCGAGTGTTGAGCCTCCAATGAAGCGCAGAGTCCGCATTAAAACGCCAAAACTCGCCTCTGGGCTTACATTAAAGGTTTAACAACCCTCCATCCGGCGAAATGTATGCCACCAGATCTCAAAATACCAGCCTATCTTGACCTTCCGGCTAGGCGACTAGAATCGCCTTGCCGACGGGCATCTAATATTGAGGGTAGCCGTAACTTAAACAGCGAACACGAGAATCCAATCGCCGAGTTCCCGAAACGGAGGCAGCGCGTTAGAAACCTCCCATTGAACATTTAGGCGAGCATTTACGAGCGCCGCAGGCGGTGGCGGAACCAGATCCCCCCGCGGAGGGGGCGGCGGCGGCGGCGGCGGCGGGACGGTCCTGGAAGTCAGTGGGCCATTCCCGTTGGGCAGCATCTTCCGCGCCGGCGACCCACACCGCACGCGGCGGGCGCCGCTCCGCCTCCGCCTCCGCCCCGCCCCGCATTGCGACCACCTGACGTCACCCACAATGGCCCTGCGGGCAGAGACGCTGCCGGAACCGTGCAAGCGGGGCCGAATCAAGAGCGCTCCGGGTAGTAGGAGAGAGGTTGTGGTTGAGGTGGAGGCGGTCGGCAAGGCAGGCAACGGCATTAATGGGCTGGTGGGGTCTGACAGCTATGACGATGGTAAGAATGTAATGGTTACAGGAAAGTTTGACCGCTGAGCTGCGTGGTGTTACAGAAGGCATGGAGTATCAGAGGAGGCAGTAGTACGAAATGTACTCTAATGTAGCAGTGCAAACGGAACAAACAATTGGCAGTGTACTTAGTAAACAGTATGTATATTATTCCTTATATTGTGATGGGGTAAAAATGGATGCTAGATAAATGGAGGAAACAAAGATGTGAAATTACAAAATAGGCCACTGCAATTATAATAAACTGCCGTCGAAGAGCAGACGATAGTAACGACGGCTGCAGCGAGAAGCTACACAGAGCTGCAATGGCGGCATTTCCGGTAACGAAATATGATACCTTGTAGCAGACAACCGGTTATAGAAATGATATCTACTAAGATACATGTAAGATTACCATGTATTCACACAACTCAGCTGAAGAGCAAGCATAAGTCGACCAGACCGGTTGGTTAACCTTATACTCATGTTTCATCTAAGTTATCTGCTTGGTATTTCACTATTCAATATTATTTTTCTGCACTTCTGAGATGCCGCTACTTTGTTAACTTAGGATGATCGTGAATATATATACATATATGTTTTCTCATCTGTGTGTGTGTATTACAGTGTTATATAAATGTATTACCACGAAACTAACATCTGATTACTTTTGAAAATCTTTCACGTTTTCCGTGCATCTCTCATTCTGTTAGAAAATTCGAAGTTAAATCTCATTTATTTCAGAAGAATGAATTAAAACCGAATTTTCCGCGTGCAGAAAAGAAGGCACATAGAAATTTGAATTATCATGTAATGTAAAGCAGTTTTTCTTGCATACAAATTCACCAACATTTTAAGTCTAGGTAGCATAAGTACTATATTTTTAACGTAAAATTCATTGAAAAGTCAATCACATTAAAAATAGTCAGTACATACTGATTCTCCTTATTAAAGGAGAAGAAAACAAGTGAGGTAAAAGGAAAATTTGTATCTGCGGGTTTTTCAATCACAATTACGATGTGTACGGAACATTCTCTATTCCTCTTAAAATTCGCTGGATTTGCTCTTTGTGAAATATGAATGGATTGGTGGGCGCTGAGATTGAAAAACTAACTTTCCCCATTATCTGAGCGAAGAGAGGTCAGCCTTCTTGGAGACTGGTTTCCGCAGGCTGCGACGGACGGCGCCGACACGTCGAGGTCGGGGACGGGGACGGGGACTGAGGACTGAGGGCGCAGGGGATGAGATTGGCGTTTGCGGCGGCCACGACAAAAGTGGGGCGGAAGGGTCGGGCAGGGTCGCGAGGGTGACATCACTCGGAGTGGGGCGGGGGCGGGGGCCGGGACGATGTGGGTCGCGGCGGACGGAGAGCGACAACGCTCGTAACTCGCGCGAGCGCCACCGGAAACTGGCAAGTCGCGCGCTCTCCTGCCGCTCAGGAACAACAGGAAAAGCCGGCTCTGTGCGCCGCGCGGCCGCGTCGTTTGCTCCGCTCTGGTTCAACCAAAACGAAATGCTCCAACTATTAAAAGTCTCGTTCCCAGAAAAATTAATTTAACAACCAAAATCCATTTACTGTTTAATCTTTCTGTTGAGCTTTGCGTCTTATTGTTTCATACACACGAAACTACATATTTTCAGCTTTTCGAACGAATGCAAATTAGAATTATAGATAGTATGTTTTCGAATCTGAAGTCAGAGGTAATTTGAATTATGATCATACCTCTGGATATAAAAACATTTTTTTTTCTTATGACTCCTGATTTTACCAACTTTGGTTTTTCACATTTCCTAATATTCTTCCGCCCTTTCATATGTTTTATATCAAGAATCAATATCTGTTATTTGTAAAATAGTTGTCTCTGTAAACGGAATCGTCCACTGTCACAGAACGTGCATAAAATTTCAAAGAAGGCAAGACTGTACTTACAATAAGGTGCAGTATTGAGAATGCCACAAGGATTCAAATTCTTATCAGATAGAAAAATCATTTACAAAAGTTGTTATAATTCTACTAAAGATTGACGTTCTAAAAAAGTGTTTCTAGACGACAATATCATCCGTAGCTGACTTATTCTATCATCTCGAAGTACTGCCAAACGAATAATATTATCGTTGAATCAATCATTTACCATCGTTCCACAGCAATTGTATTCTTCACTTAGCTCTCTACTTCCATATTTTGTCAATATTAGAGTGACGTCGAATTTGAAACTTGCACACAATAACTTTTTCCATTAACAGCCCGCAAGGCAATCTTCCGTTCCTTACCCAAACAACATTCCCATCGTGTTTTCGGTTTCGGTTAACGGTTCGTTTGCCATTTGGATCCTACCCACCGAGGCCAGAGGCCAACTCGACTCGCTCAGAGACGGGAGTTATTGCGGCCCGCCGAGCGGAGGGGTTAAAAAGAGGGCAATGAAATGACGGGATGAGGTGGAACGAGTCCGACGCTCGCTCAGTAATAATCACCAGTCAACGCGATCAACTCGCATGGCCGGCACTGCTCTCATGGAAAAGTTGCAGAAAAGCATGTCAGAGTTATTATACCCTGCGTGTGTTTCACGTTCTTGGACTGTTTCTCTCCGGAATCCAAGCGATTGCTCACAAGTAGTTTGCAGGAAAGTACGCAACGTACAGCATAGTGAATTCGAGAAAAATATTCGAGCAGTTGGATAAATAGAACATGTTGCTCCCCCTTCTAACATAACGGAGCATACCCCAAAAAACGTCGGACGTACAAGGGACAAAGAAATTTTGTTCTCGATTTTCTACATTTATTTGAATGCAGTGAGTTGTCGCTCTTGGTTAAAGTTTTAAATATTTTATACATTTTCAATTATTTCACCTCAATGTTTATAAGTTTTCGACAAAGAACTCACCCACGAATTTAGCTTATAGTTCACATAAAAACTCTCTGCATTGTGACACTGATCACCTAAATAGACATAAGTATCTGATGTAAAGTTAATTTGTTTAATTTATTGAAGCCTTGAGACACGTTCAAGCACTAAAATAACTCAACGCAAAACTGGCTAATCCTAAAGAAAACTATAAAAATGCCCTATCTTTTATAACACACACATTTATCTACAAAATAATTTCTTTGATATCTTGTGCAACCCATTCATTATACTCTTCAAACAAATAAATCACCCACAAATCACCTATACTTCAACAATAGCTAGCTATCTACTAGAGAGACTGGGTGAATGTTAACTAGAAATGGCATCTTGATTGATTGATACATTGATGTTTCCGGCACGTCACCTACTACGGTCATTAGTCCCATTGCTGCAGTGAATTTTATTCAGAGAGGGGTGGTGTTTCTCCTTTGTTGGATAATAAGATCTAGCGCCGACCTTCAAGTCGGCTTATGTGTGATTTTCCCAACAAGAAACGGACAAGCTCTATGTCAGTCCACGGCTCCCTTGTTAGGGAACTGCTCTAGTATTCGCCTGGTACTGATCGGAGAAATAATGGAAAACTACCGATAAGAGCCTCCGGTCGCTATAACTCTCCTTCAGATTGCGGCTGAATTCGACGTAACTATTTAAGTAGTACCGAAAATCCGCGGCCGTCGGGAACTCGAACCTTAGGACCTCCCGGTCAGAGTTGCTGCACAGGCGTAGATAAGGTTGGCACTGAACTCGGTGGCGACTACTTCTTCGCGAAAAGTGGCAGAAAGAATTAAATTTGCAATAAACCGACTCGCTCAATTTGTGCATATTACCAGCGCAATTTTTAGGACGAATTTAGTTTTATGTGCCCGCGTAAGCCAAAGATAATTTTTTTAGAACGGGTCGCATCGTGGACTGTCGCGAGTCCGTGGAGTTTCATGGGGGCCTGCATGCGGCTGTGTTGCAGGACCTCGCTTGAATGAAAGCAGTGTTTCAAACGAAAAGCTTGGCTTTAAATGATAAATGCGTATAGAGGTATGTACACAGAAGTGCGTAATTGTAAGAGTAATATATGTTTATGCTTTTACGTGCTAATTAAGATTTTAGTTTATCTTCATAAGTGAAACTACCACGTGAGATATACGCTAGGGTACGCAATCAGTAAGATTGCGTCCGTTAGTGTTTCGACAGGACGAGCACGAACGTATGTGACGTAGCATGGGAGAGAAGTATCATCTGCGCACGTTTTCTTAAGCCCCAGAATTTCTACCTCTACCCAATACGAAACAGATCCTGGATAATAGAGACATCATGATATAAAACTTCCTACTCCAGACATCGGCGTATACGGACAGTCGTGCGTGATTTGTGATTTAGTCATGAGTTTTGTTTCGCGGAACTCTGAAGATAAGAAAAATATTATTAAGGCCAACGCCGGAAACTACTATAACTACTATTTCGAAAACCTGTGTAAGGAAACTTAAAAGCCAACGTTTAGAAACTAATGAATGGCTTACCGACCTTATATATTTTATTGCTTACCTAAACTAAGCCCTTCACCACATGCCACTGATTAGTAGTTTTTAAAAATCTAGGCCATTTAATACTACTTCTGAGCTTAAAAACTCGTGCTTTTCCCACGATAATGCTGATTCAATAATTTTCGAACGAGTATTACGACAACTTATTAATATCAAATTTGTAATCGAAAATCCATATTCTTCTTTTCAAAAGGGACACTTCTCAAAGGTAAATTTCCTTGTTCACTAAATATCGATATATTGATCCTAACGAAACAGTGCATACAAAAATTCAAATAGCTCAATCTCGCAGAAGATTATAATTCCGCCGAATTTTGATGCTTAATTTAATAGTTCCAACGTCTTTTGACAATTCAACAAACTATTGAATATGATCCTAAATTTGTGATGGGAGAATACCTTCTGCCACTATTAAATTCTGCAAAATCTATTTTAAAGTCTTTGAAAGATCTACTTTGTTTCGATTCGATTCACGACAAAATAGTTGGATATTCATTCATACCTTAAATTTCTGCACTCATTATTTAAAGAAGAAACATGAAATATTTCACCATCTCATTATTTTACATTTACAGTTAGAAGGACCACCAGTTAGTCTAGTTCTCAGTTTCTGAGCGTTCCAAATCCGTCGCCAGTTGAGTTTTTCTTAACTCTCTAAGAACGCACCACATCACGCCCCTGCTCCCGGGATGGCGCCCACCCGGAGGCCCGTGTGTGAACTGTCAAGTGAACGTTCTCTCGCGTTTAGAAAGAGAAAACGACCCTTTTAACAGCAGAGCGACCTCGCCTGGTTCGCACCCACTTCTTCCGAAGCGGCACTTTGTAATAATTAGCCCATAAGAGCACCTTCACCCACGTCAGCCGCGACCTCATTTTTAGACTGGCAGACGAAAATTGATCTTCCTGCGGAAATCGAATGCATTTACGGAATCATTTGTCGTAAAATTAAGCCTGGATTAGAATGCTAGAAACTAAAAGAAGGAAAGACGGGAGAAAATGAAAGAAGAAATTTCCATGGTTAACTCTTTTTAACCCGACATTATAAATAACAGAGGCCTGAAAAGCGATAATGAGTACTTAGGTTCTTCAATTAGCAGTTTTAATATTTTAGAGCAGTTGATACGTACTTAGAATTGTACTCCAGGCAAATATCTATTTACCGTTTATTCACAACGACAGCCCAGCTGATCAAATATCACAAAAGCCGGTCCGGATGAACGAGATCGCTGAGTCAGTAGTGCCATAGCGATCTCGGACCTAAGGATCGCGGGTTCGAGTGCCGCCTCGGGCATGGTTGTATTGTGTTCGTCCTTTCACACCCCTAACATCATCATATCGTGTCATCCTCATAGTTGCCATACCGTTACACGCAATAGTGGTCGCTAATGACCTAGTAGTTGATACGACCTTAAATAACAAAAAAACAAAAACAAAAAAATCACAAAAATAATATTAAATTTAATACATACCCACTATTTCCTTGAAAAAAAAAATGCAATAGATAAAGATGATTTTTTTCTTGTTATTGTATAACGGTGTATATTCTGGTGCATTTTATGTTCCTTCGAATCACGGCCGTTGCAGTGCTATTTCACAATGGAGGCATACTACCTCTGACAATTCAGACTAAGAATTAAGCTAAAGAAATGAAATTAGTGGTGCTACGGAATGGCACAGACTTTCTCACATTAGTTTTTTTTTTCTTTTTTGGTCTGGGCAATTGGGACTTGTCACATACTCTTGCCAGCTGCCGTCTTCGCCGCCCAAAGTATATTTTTGTTAAGTTTTCTCAATTTTTCAGGTACCTAAAAGAAGAACCGAAATATTATTTTAAGAATATTAAAGAAGAGTAAAACCCCGTTCTCAATGACATTTTTCATTGAAAAATGAGAAGCCGTTTTTAAGAAAATTGTGTTTAAGCTCGCAATATTGCGCGAAAACTACTAAAATTTTCAATGACCTTAATGAAACAACTGACTATGGAAAACAAACTTTATTCGAAGGGAAAATCTCTATCTTCAATTTTGTAATTGTAGGAAGACGAGAAAAAAATCAAAATTTTGCATTTTTTGAAAATTTAAAGTTAACCATGGAAATCAGAAAATCATAATTTCACGATTAACTGTAAATTTTCGAAAATTGCAAAATTTTGAATTTTTTTATTCCGTTTTCCTACAGCTATAAAATTGAAGATAGAGATTGTCCCTTCAAATAAAATTTGTTCTCCATTCACAGTTCTTTCTTTAAGGTAATTTCGTTTTTTTTTTCTTTTTTTTTGAAAATTTTAGCAGATTTCGCAATTCTTTAGCAATACTTTATGCCTCACCATTTTTTAGAAACCGTATTGTCTATTATTGTGCCCGATTGTGCCTATTAGTGTGCCCGATGTACACAATAATTGAGGATTTATAAGATCATGGACCATAAAATTCATCTAATTTTTGAAGCCACTTTCCTCAGTTATGATAAAAAGTTATGAAACCGTACGGTTTTTTTTTTCGTTACTCTTCGATACTTTATAACTACGAGAAAAAAAATGTACTTTCCTATTATCTGAAAATAAAATATAAAAATCAAGCCAGCAAGGAGCAACATTTCTATTGCCGCATCCCTTCCTTGCCCTAGCCTCTTGGCGCATTAGCGTTGGCAGCCCGCTACAGCACCGCCGCCGCGCCCATCGCTCGGCGCAATCGGACGATTAAAGCAATTTGTAGCAGCAGTTAGCGGGTGCACTTGCTACACAACTATAAACAATGCCACCTGAAACAATTTCGCCGGCGCGGGAAAGGGTGGTCACCGACCCACACGTCTCCATTAAACTCACTTTGGGATCCTAAAGGTAGTTTAATGAGTATTAATTTGCGTTTCGCCAACGACCGCTTCTTATGAGCATATTTTAATCAGATCTACAAAATCCCAGAAACATTGCTAGATATTCGTACAAATCAGTACTCTGATGAAACTACAATAGGTAATAGAAATAAGTGTTGTTCTTCGCGGCAAATAAATAAATCGTAAATAAAAGTAATCTTGAACGATTCGTACCTCCGAACTTCCAAAGATGCATGTTATAATACGATCTTCGTGGTCGTTTTATTATATTGATTTATTACTCTATTGTAACAAATCACTTTCACTGTAAAATGACATGGGAATGTTTACCCTTTTCAAGATTCAACAATGCACAAACGTCCACTCAACAGAATACCTGCATGCAAAGGAAACCCGTACTCACAGAACACAACTAATATGCAAGCTCGTATAGCTCTAATGGTCACTGTGTTATAAAAGTACCTTACACAAGGTTTCAGTCATTTCTGTAGCGAGCAATAAACAATACATTGTCACTCTCTGTAATTCAAGCATTGTCATTAAAAGAAAAAAATCGATCTGCTAGCTTTCATTCATAAAAGAATATAATGTTCCATTTGAGACTACCCGATTCTTACTTTTATTTTTTGTCTGTAGTTATGATACCTAATATATAACAACTGCTTACAAATAGTAGTATTTCATTCGCGGATGCGCTCCGACTGACGACAGCACTCCCAAAGTGAAAATTAAACTTTTTGGAAAGAAGTGAATTATGACAATGTCACGTTGCCACATAAATGCACCCACCTCAGCAGTGCAACAACACAATTCTACCTTTTTGCTACACCGCAGCGACTTTCTGTCGCGCATTTATCGCTTTTCAATCTGTAAAAATGCTGGACGCTACGGAACGAACCGAAAAAAGGTTTCCCCGCAGTTTCTCTCAGCCACCTGCCAGTACGTGGACTGTCAACACAAAGCACAGTTCCTGAAAGGAGACACAAAGCTCGTCTGTTCAGATCATAGGTCGTCGCACTCGCAGAAGGCAACAAGGACAAGGACAACGAACACAATTGTGTTGTAACACGTAAAAGGATAACTGAATGAAGAGGCTTCAACGTCAATTAGCATCGCAGTTTAATATCCAAAACGTATAAAAGAAAAACCATTGACACATTCGTTTTGCTGCTGTTTCGATTAGTTAACTGACTTCGGTTTCCCCAACTTCTGCCGTAAAACTAGTTTAGAGCTGAAGTAAAAAACATTATTTTGATACAATGCCTAAATAATAATGTCTTTTTGTGTTTTTAAACGGCAGAGGTAACTAAGAAACAAAACTCTCGGGCACGTGAAGCCCCAAACGGTTGTGCCGTTTGAGCGGAAAAAATCTATTTAAACAAGAAAAATAAATTCCAAGTTTTATTTCGAGAGAAGAATATAAAACTGATTTTGAAACGAGCAAGTAAAAGTTGCCTTCTTCTTTGGTCCTATCTTCCATATACGGAAGTTAGGTGACCCATACCGGGTTTTCTTGGGATAAATTATGCAACGGGTGGTTTCCCGTTGCCTTCCCTGATATGATGATGATGATGATGATGATAGGGGGTGAAAGGACGAACACAATACAACTATGCCCGAGGCGGGACTCGAACCCGCGATCTTTCGGTACGAGATCGCTACGGCACTACTGCCTTAGCGATCTCGGCCACCGGATCGGCAAAAGTTGCCTACAATAAATAAATACGAATAGATAATAGTGACCTCCAGCATGAAAAATGCTGCTGAACAAAATTATAATCACACAAATATACTGTATACGCAAATTCGTTTTCTAAACAGTAGCAAGCACAAACGCTGAAGACCGGCAAATAATTTACAAATATATTTTGACGGACGGTCTCTTCCTTGGTTCCTTGCTGTAACATGACGTCAGCTCTATAGTACGCAGTCACTTACTAATGAGAGCTCAGTCAGTACGTGCCATATGACAAATTGTGGATTAATCTTAACAAATATTTGCATTTTACAGCCAAAAACAAAACTTTTCTTGTTTTTTTATTTTTCGCGAATTCTAGATATCTAACGAAACCACAAGATCCCTCTCACATTGTCGGAGGCTTTCTCTCAATTTCTGCACATACTGGAAAATAGAAATATAGACATACAAACGACAATACGTACCGCTAATTTTTAAAGAATATCCTCTTTAAAAGCAACGCACTCGGATGCTGCCCACTCTCGAGAGGTGGTAAAAATGCTGACATTTCTCACCAACGCAAAAGCATTCAAGATCAAGTTATGATGTAAATGGGCGAAGAGCAGTTTGGAAAGAAACATGACAGGCGGGTATGAACTTGATTAGTTGCTTGCAAACTGGTGTGAATGCGATTTCTTTCTTTTCAGTTGTATGAATCGCAACAGTACCTAACTGTGGAACTCATCGTGTGCTCGGCGGGCGGAAATAATTAGATGAACGCCCTGCACCTCCATCTAGCCGCGCTTCGAAAGGAAGGAAAATACAAGGTAAATCAACGTCGGTCAATGTAGTTTTCAAAGCACATAAAAACAGAAACATGGTGTAAATTATTTCATTTGCAAACAATTAACTAAAGTTGGTTTATCCTGTATGACAGAAAGGTGCCAACTATAGGAACATTTCTAATAGCAGATAATGCATCACTCTCGAGAAAAAACCTGTAAGACTAAAATTCATCAGGAAACCATGATATTACTGGTTCAAATATCATTAGCTCTCAAAAAAGAACAGAGTGATATAATCGAGTTGAACAACATACCATACGGAATCATTAGCACGAAGACATCGTTGAACCACTTACAAAAAATCCCACTGCCTATGCAGTAAAATTTTGATTTATACCTGAACCTCGACCATACTCATCGGCTGCCGCCTTTCTTATTTGGCCAAGTCCCCTTCCTTATTTGTCAGAGGTGTCGGCTCGCCTTCCGCACGGTAAGAGTTTAAACAACTATAGCACGATTGTCATACACATAGGCTGTCAATTGCAAGACTTGAATTTACGGTGTTGATAGTCCCGGTAAGTCACGCCTACAGGGTTTCCCACGACTGGAGAACCCGGTGTGATAGACTTTTCCCCTTCGCGTCAAGTGTCAAACTCGTATTTTGGACTTTTTTTTTTCTTTTTTCTTTTTTTTCCCCCATCGTACATCTTGATAACGTCATCCGCGATTCATCATGATGCGCGGCGATAAACCAAGCGCGCCCCTGTGCGACCGTCGCGTGACGAATTGAGAGATCGCGCGTCCGACGCACAGAGGGTGGGGGTCGTGCTCGGGACGGGGAAGAAGACGCGGAGTAACACCTGAGAAGCAGAGTGGTTCCGGGACCCGTTCCATAGCTCACGAACTCTCTTTAGACGGCCTCCTTGCGGAGCAAACGCAGGTCAGCTATTTGCGCTCCGCTGGTGGCACGCCCCCTTTCGTAAATACGGATGCAACAAGACTCGTAAAATTAAATGTAAACAGACTGCAGTATAGGTATATTTCGTACGATCTGAGCGAAGAGAGCAACAGACTGCTGAACAAATTGCTTGCCAAATATCGTACTGATTTTCATTTTCTTTCGGGTAACATTGCTCGATGTACATTAAATGTCTAGGGAGCAGCGCAGATGGTGCATCGCCGATCTCCCGTCAGTCGTCGGTCATTATATTCTGTCAATGGGGAATGAGCATAATAGGGTTGGGGGAAAAGCAGTACACCCAGACCTTGTCACGTTAAGCTTCTGCCCCAGCTCCGACCTGGAAATTACCCCAGAACCCCCCCCCCCCCCCCGGAAACGACTGCTCTGAGCAGCTAGCCTCTAGAATTAACAACCAAGCAATCAGTCCAGCTTCAAACCAACCATTTGGCGTTACTATGCTGAACGATGAGATTCGAATCTAGGGCTCTTCGGTCAACGACATTTCTGTTACTGACGCTACTCTACATACGCTAGCAGGTAAACGACAAACACGTGAATGAAAAAATCAAACATGGTGTCAGAAATTCACACACTGATTTAGGACTACGATAAAAGAACAAATTTATTGCGGAATGTCTCTACAAAAGCAGTAAAAATGGAAACAAAATAAATAATCTACTTTCCAGCTCGAGCGACGATCAACTGCAATTCGATCACGCACTCTGAGGGTGGGTTGAATGCGGAATACGATTAATGACTGATAAAACTGATGAACTGATTAAGTCGTAACAGAAACACAAAAGTCGTATTGTCGTAACAAAGTATAGTGATCCTTGTATATTTTTTATTGCTCGAATGTTTTACAAGCAGTTTTAGTTAAAAACACAAGGTGTTTCAGGACAGAGGACGTGTACCACCTAAAGCGATAAAAACAAAGAAAACGGCAAATGCAATACATACGGCCATCATAGACAAAGTAGCACGACAAGTCTGGAGTGTTAGAGAGAGGCAGGAATCGAGTCAAATGTCTCGAATGGAGAGCAGCTGTCCGCGCACGTGGAAGAGTCAGAGAGGTAAAGAAGGGCGGAGAAAGGAACAAGTGCACTCGATAATACGCCACAGGCATTCCACAGCACGCACGTTCTTACTGGCCACGTTCAGCACAAAAATTGCCGGCCGCGAGCAGAATATTATCTTACCAAGTGCCCCGCTACGTGATCCTCGCTATAGAAAGCTTGCAACATCCAACGAAGAAGGTTTTAGCAGCACGCGAAGGGTCAAAAAAACTACGTCAAGATCGCAGCAATCCAATTCCCATTCAACTGATAATTTAACAAAAGAGAATGGATATTCACTGTAGATGCGAGTATTAATTTGAGACCCTGCAGAAAATTGCATATTTCTGATCGCTGGGGTCGAATTTGTAGACAACTAGGGAAATGTGGAAACTAGGGAAGTTTTATGTTAGAACCCATTAAACCTTAATTCCAAGAACGGAAACCATTATTCTTACGTTCGATTGACCAATTGGATCACAAATGTACTCTATTCTTAAAGTCACTCTTAAATTGCCATAAAATGCACAAAGAAACAGCCGGTTGCACTCCACAGCGCCCGATACCTCAAGACCCAAATACGAACACAAGCGTGACCATAGGCGAGCTGGAGGTGATAAATTAGACATTTACGCCTTTGTTCCATCGATAGGGCTTGTGCCACTTAACGAAGCCATAGTTAGACCTTCAAGAGCTTATAGAGTTCCGGAGAAAATAGCACGCTGTCACAACGCCATCGATGTAATTTGTAGCGAGCAATTAAACGCTCCGATTTTTTTCTTCAGTGGACGGTGGGCGTTGGAGGTGGGATCCGCGGTCAGTAAGCGCCCCGGGTCACGGACCATTTGCAGCGAAGAAATAAAGGCGATGCGATCAAGGGGGCGCTCCGTGCCCGCAGCCCCGCTGGGCAGCGCGCCGCGAGGAGAAAGGCGGGGCGAGGAAGAGAGATATGCGCAGATAGAGCGCCGCCGCGCGCCGCCCCCGAGGGCGGCAACGGTAGCGCCCGGCTCCCGATCACGAGCGCCGCCCCCGCTCCCGCCCTCGCCAGGGTTCCCCACCAATGCCTCCGGCGCGTAATCAGCTCGTTGGCCTCACCACCCGCTGCATCCGGGCTTAGCTTTTCACCCGCAATACGCATCCCTGGCTGCCTCGTTATCGCTGCTCCATTGCCCAGACTATGCCCAGAAACAGGCTTTTTTTTCTTACACAGTCAGGCACCTAATAGCTTTTAGAGTGGGCGCCAGGCGAATACTCCCTCAACACGAAAAGTTTCTATCAGCGATGACTGTCAAAATAGTTTTTAGGTCCACTCACCCTGTCATTTTATAACTGTATCCTTGTAATTTGCGGCTATTGAAACAAGACGATAAGAAGCTATTACTGAAACCCGCGCTTACGTTTCCGTAGTCCAAGATGCGCGGAGTTCAGTGTCAGAAAGGAAAATTATGTCTTAGGGATGGATTATTAAAGAATGTCTTAGTAACAGCAATTTCGAACGTCTCTGCTGACAGCCGCCGCTGAACTTAGTCTGCTCCTCGCTAGATGTGTCACTGGAATACTTTTTGTTGTTTAAATATTCCAGCACATTTAAATATATCACCATTCAGATCGTGGGCATACATGTTCTTCTGGTGAGGTCATCCGTTTGAACGCGGTGTTCGCAAACGATGTGAATGCCGGTGCGCAAGTGTCTAATATTATTTCATCACTAATATTTCAATTAAATTATTTCCAAGCAAAGAATTCGCGAACATCGAATATTTAGTTGTAATTGAACTAGACAAGTAGAGAGAAGTGGGTAGTCGATTGTAAGAGACGTGGTATGTATGCGATCAAAAGCTGTACTTGAATGTAAAGAATGTATATGTAATATTGGTTTTAAGATATGTATCTTTTGTAATACTTGTAAATGGTCTTCGTACCATCTGCTGTTGCACGGCAGTTTGTGCCACGTTAATCCCACTTGCGTTCCCCAGTGTGTTTTGGACCGCGGCGTCCGGACGCGAACGCGCACGCTCCAGATTGCGGCTGGGCAGTCGACCGCGGACGCTTTGCCAACGCGCCCCACAGAGCGGCAAACAATTGTGTTTCCAACGCCCAATTACCTATACTTCGCTAAGCAGGCAATTCGGTCTGATGTCCCGAATGCTTGATATACATCAGTGTGTTGAGAAATAAAGTTACCAATATTTCCCAAAGGCGAAAAACATAATCTGCACGAAAAGTTGGGTTAATATTCACCATGAAATAATTATAAACGTCATTGCCAACAATAGTATATAATATAAGACTTAATAACTACCTAGTTGTTTTGTGGCTTCCATTCAGCAGACAACTGATGATGATGGCTAAGCCATCGAAAGCTGCTCTTATATTAAATACTATTGTTGGCAATGACAACGTTTATAATTATTTCATGAAAAATGCCAACGATAACGCACCACAACACCTATAATATTCACCAATTTGATTTATACTCAACTTCTTTTAATACAATATGTTCAGAAAACATTTGCCGAGAAAAAAAAAACTGAAATTCCATACTTTTTTAACTAAACATTTTTCTAAAGAACATGGTGAACGTTTATGTGTGAAGGGCTCGGGACAATAACAAGATAAACCATAGCAAGCCTCACGCTATTTAGAAATGTTAATATATACATATATATTTGTGTCTCATCGGATTGTTCCATAGGCTCCGCCAATATGAACAAAATATATGTAGTAAAAAGGTAGGCCTGAGTGAAAAGAAAATTGAAAAAATAGCATTTAAGAATAACGGGAGACTTGTAGCTTATATTGTTACTGTCCCAATCCCTTCATATATTCACGTCCACACGAGCATCACGCAAAACATAGTTTAGTATGTATTGAATTGAAACCTGAATCGAATGAATATGAATCGATATCTGATTCTACTTTTCTTAAATTATAAAGTTAAATGAGCGACGGAAAGATGTTGATGGCAACGACCGAACGAACTCCTCAAATCACAAAGCTCAGGCCTAAAGTGTTTTAGTTCCATATAGGTGGGTGTAAAATGATCGTCATAAATAAAAGCTGTGTTTTGGAAAATATATTTCATTCTCTGATTCCTCAAAATGGGACACATATTTTCCTAAAACAAACCAAAGGCAGAAAACAAACTTCTGCATTAAAAGAAGACCAGCGCATTCTGCATTGACGAGTGTTGAGAGATGGTTGGACAGTGAAAATTCATGCAGGGACCAAAGGCAGTAGCTAAAACTCACAAGTGTGTAGTAGACAGGAAACACGAAAAAAAGGGAAGAGGGTGGCTGGCGAAGGCGGTGGCAATGACGGAAGCAACGCTAGAGGAGGCAATGGTGGTTTAACGGAAGTGGAGAGGATGGGTGGCGATAACGGTGGCTGAAATTGAGTGGAAGTGATGCCAGAGGCTGAAGGTGAGGCGGAGGCAGTGGCTGAGGCTGAGGCTGGGGCTGGGGCGGAGGTGGTGGCTGAGGCTGGAGCGGTAGGATGACTGACGCTGAGGCTTGTGGTGGCAACGATGGTTGTAGCAATGGCAAGAGGGGCGGAGGCTGGGAGCGAGCGGCAGCATGCGGGGCGGAGTCGGGCGTCGACAGCCGCGTGGCGAGCGTCTGGGTTCCACCCGACCGCTCCCTGCGCGCGGCAAGCGCAAATTGTATGTTGCGGAAAGTAATTGGTGCTTGCAAACCCTCTTTGCACTTCTCCAACGCTCCCTGTAAATAACAGTAGCTCCGGTGCCGTGCACGGGTCAAGAAACGTGTGTGGATTTCTCCCGTTTTCTCGCGCAAAAAACTGCAGCCCCAGACGTCGTTCCTACGTGGATCCGTGCGCGAAAGGCGAGCGGTCGCGCGGTTTCACGCCTTCCAGGAATTTCCTCGCACATGAACCTGAACTGCTTTAAACAAGGAAGTAAACACGTGTTGTCGTCAAACCTTAGTTATAGAAATGTGCATTTTTTGCGATTTTCTTAAGGGAAAGAGAATTTTTGTATCTATATTGAACAGAAGTTCGCACTTCTTAACATGGTTAGCAAGCAATTAAGCAGAGAATAACTATTCGTAATAAGTAGAGAATTTGAAGAAAATAATACATCGTGTAAATTTGAAATTTCTCAGAGGCAAAATTAAATTAAATCCAGATTCACATTAAAACATTGTAAAGAATAATGGAATAATAACAGTAATTGGCAGTATTCACTATTCATTAAGCGTATGACACCGATACATTCAACAAATTCTAGAAGCACAAGCAAATAATTTGCCCTAGTACTCTTCACCGTAGCGACGTCGAAATAGAAAGTAGTAACCGCTTCGGAAGTTGGTTCTTCTATGCTATGCATCGGTTTTCTCTTTGACGACAAGATGCTTAAAGCCCATTACTTCAATAAGTACGTTTGAGGGCAGCAATATACCATTCCGTTACTTGCAGCTTCATAAAAGCCAAATGAATTCTCTCTAAATTCCAGATAGCACGGTCAGGTTTAGAAAACGTCCCAGGTTTTACGGTTGGAGCGTAGATGCCTCGGGGAGAAACTCTAGTCCTAGAGCGGCGCAATATACGAGTTCGTAGTTAGAAGGACGGGGAGAGGGCCTGCTTCCGACGAAGGTCGTTTCCGCTTTTGAGAGAAAGGCGTCAGAGCTACGAGGCAGCGTGGGGCGCGGGGTCTCCATGGTTCGTTGGGTCGCGTACGCGCCAACGCCAGCGCCAGCGCCGCCAAAAGAATACGCCCAGCCTCAGGACATCGGGCACCGCGCGATCATCATTCGGTCGGAGGTATCAGCTGATCAAAACAATCTGGCGATTACTCTCTCCGGGCTTCGACACTCGGGATACAAAGATAGTCGAATCCGGCTAAGTGGGACTTCATGGGGCAGACATTTTATTCTCACTTATTGAGGTTTCTTACTTATCCAGGACCCACTTATCCATTTTCGTCTGTATTATGTAATAAGAATACAACTTATACCTCCAAGAAGAATGAGTAAAAAGTCACGAAAACAAATATTAACACACCGAAGGTTTAATTTTGTTTCGGATTGTAAATGTGTTATGAGTATCGATGTGAACAAGCCTACAGTTGCATCGTCCTCTGGCAAATTATTTAACACGCATAAACATTCACATGAGCCAGCAGATTAGTGGTACAGCAGCACTAGCGAGTTGCTGTGTCTGCATGTTAAACTAGTGGTGCTACAGAATTGCACAGACTTCCTCGTATCCCATACTCCTGCCAACTACCATCTATCGTCGCCCAATATATATATATATATATATATATATATATATATGTATATATATATATATATATATATATATATATATCGTTTTCCTAACAGTAGAACGGAAATATATTTTAAAAATATTAAAGAACAGTAAAACTTCGACATAAATGGCAATTTTTCTTTGAAAAAGTTGGAGCCGTAAAATCGAAATTTGAAGCTTTTCATCACTGAAAATGTGAGTTTTTAAAACACTTCATTACTAGTAATTTGAAGCATTTTAACTTTTTTAAGCAATTTGAAAAAAAAATCCTACGCATGGTTTAGTTGCTAGTAGTGTTCACAGACGGATAGACGGACGTTTTGCCTTCAATTGCCTTCACAGAAGTATTTTTTCGTATCAAGTACCAACAAAACAGGGATCCTGGCTTCACCACGTGTTAAAGGATTTTCCCCCTTAATTTAGCAACTTGATTTATCCACTTACTTGAGGCTGTATCAAGACCCCGCATTGCATTTTTTTCTCCGTATATACGCAGGTATACAGGAAAGTAAAAAGCATCTTCACAGTACTCGATTTGTAAAGGGAATTATTTCTTCACAGATGTTTTCGCACTTCTCAATTGCTTGCCGTCAACTTTATGCGGAATAGCTGGAAGAAGTGAAGATTGTGAGAGGCAAAGCGGTAGGGCGCAAATAGCAAACAAGAGAGACGATCCGGCGGCGGTCGGAAAGAGGAAACACCCCAGCACTTAGAACGTCGAACTGAGGGGGCGTGGCCGTTTCGCACGAAAAGCGGGAGAAGGGCCGAAAAGCCTCGCGTCGCTTTCGCTGCCGCTTGCCCTCCGCCCCGGCACGCCTCCACCTCCGCGCGTCGTTGGGCGCCCTCGCTCGCTCGCTTGCCCGCCCGCCCGCCCGCGAGAACGCGCTTATTCCAAGTGCCCTGTGCGCGCTTTCGGGAAAGCTCGCTGACGCCTAAGAAGGAAGTCACATCGTTAAAACAAAATCAAGATGCTTGGAGCAAAGAATTCGAAAACTATTGGAATTCACAATATGAGTAGAGTCATGTAGTGTTTACTATAAAATATTAGTATAATTTCAATGATATAACGATCAAATGACTCCCTTTCTCTTTACCATAAAGATTCACTAGTATTTTCTATTCAAACATTGTATCATGCAAGTACAATACTTAAATTTGTAAGTTAAAAATAATTTCAAACTCCACAAAACTTGAGTGTTATTTTTGTAATGATTTGTTTGAAAATGAAAGAGGAAGGGATCTAACCGTGAGTAATGGACGGACGCAGATTTCTTGAATACTACGAGTATTATAAGGAATTACATTCGCCAACGGCCCGACAAAATTATATTTCTAATAATCCCTCCTTTGTAAACATTCACTTAGCGAGAAGATAAAACTATTTCCAAAATAAATTATTCTCTTTTACCCGATTAATCTCATACATATATATAATTTAAATCTACGTACACCCGAAGTTTAAAATGCACAGCGCAGTGACCGTTAAGTCCGGAGACACAATAAGAAAAGGCAACATAGAAGTTCGTTCCGAAAAGGAAAAACAATTGTTGCATCAGAAAAACGAAGTTTCCGTAATATTAAAATATGAACTACTAAACTAAAACTTAACTAAAACCACGTGACTAAAATTACTTAACTAAAATCTTTACAAACATTAGTCTCATTGTTTACTAACACGAAAACTATCTGAATTCTATAACGATATCCTACTACGTATTCCTTGTATCGTTCCAAGAAGAGCAATAAATACACGTTGCGATGTTTGACAAAATTGCTCCAATGCACGAGAATGATTCATGCGAATTCATTTGAAGCAATGCCTCCCGTCCATCAATCTTGAGAACAAAGTAACAAAAACTTGCGTGTGGAAGCACGAGCTACCAATTGCTAACTGCTTAGCTCGCCGGCGAAGACCTGAATGAACAGACTGGGATTCGAAGCTCTGCACCCACCTACAACAAAGAGAAAACATGGTTAAATTACGACAAATACTTGATGGCAAATAAGAACTTCCTTCTCCTTCAGTGACTAATCGTCCATACAGAGAGTTACAAGCAATATAATTATGCTACGCATCAAAAACAACTCTACAGAATAACTAAGGAAACCGATTGTGAATTGCTCAAAAAAGTGCTAGACAATTGAGTGATAAATGATCTTGGAAACACTTCATCATCCCAACCACCCATTAGAAGAGCGGAAATAAAATAATTCGCTACACTTCATTTCCATGGCAAGTACTTTTATCCTTTTCCTTCTTCGAAAGAACTGTTATATAGAAGATCTAAGTGTCGACCGTGAGAAAGATCATTTGAGAACTGAAAGCAAAACGACGAAGATAAACTTCTGTGAAGGACTTAAAGAAGTCGATTTCACGTCTAATTCTTATTTTGAGGACGGGTTATTTCACACTACAATGAAATGCGACGAATAACTGAGAAATCAACTGCTGAAGCATTCGGTTGTATACTTGCACGATGCAGAGGGGCATGATTCACGATTATCCACAAGTCGTTTTCAAAGACATTGTCACGATGACCCGTGTGTGTGTGTGTGTGTATAATGAGAGAGAGAAATAAATACAGTGACGGGAATCCATTGATAAGAAAAATAAACTGTCAGTTGAAGTGATAATGATTTGTAATCAAGAATACATTCTCTCTGTGTGAACAAAAATAACGACGGCAATGGCTGACACAGACAGCAAATATCTCTGAAAAGGACAAGTATCATACAATAGAATATCGAATCCAACATATGTGCGTCGATCCATTATAGGATTTATTGCGAAGCCATTTTAAAGTTCAACAAGGCGTAATTCAATTCACTTCAATACTTGTTGGAATACATAATAAAATGTTAACGATCCCGAAATCTTATATGCGCCGAGTATTACGTGCTGAAAAGAAAACTATCAAACGTTATTTCAAAATTGGGTGCTAATTTTCCTCACACTAATTTTTAAGGGAATAATTGTTCCTTGTAGAAGGTTCACTTTTATAATCGTCATTCTCATCATCCTCAATTATATACCCGTTATTTTCTGCATCCATATTGATCCCCTGACGGCAAGAAACGACGACGACGACGACGACGCCGCTGGGACGAGAGCGATTACTAGCGGGGACTGAGCAGGGTACACAGCAGGGCCCGTTAGGTCGTATATCAGCGACCATCGGCCCCTTTCTCTTCCGGTAGCCGCCGCGATCGTAAACCACGGGGTGCGACCCCGCTGCCCGTCGCCTGCCCGTCTCCCCAGTCACGAGCTCTCCGAGGCGTATTGACTAGCCGTCACGAGTAATGGTGCAGGCTCTAAGCCACGCTGCACTGCAACTTTAAAATCCGATGGAAAATTCAAAGTAAATAGCGGAGATACATTAGTCACACACTGTATTTAAGTAACTACTCAACTCCTCGATCTCCTGGACTGGTGATTGCATCACGAGAGGTGCAAAGACTTTGTTCAAACGTAGTGATGAATATTAATCTTTCTTTAGTTAACTTGCTACAATATTTTAAAATAAACTGCAAAGGGATTTGAAATCACTGCCTTTGCAATTATTCCGTGCTAGGTTGCAGAATTTCATGAAAATTATTTTTTTTAGATCCTTTCTTATTTTGCTTGTTTTTGCTCTCATTACGTTAACGCAATTACTGTGGGCTGAATTAATACTCACTTCTTACTTCCAATTGTACGAATTTTTTAATAATACATTCCTTTTTTCATTCTGTATTATTTATATTTTACTGTAGATTGTGTAAAACAGTATTTAAACACTGAAACTCGCCATTTATGTACTTACGTAAATGTATACCTTACGTGTATACTATTATTATTATTATTATTATTATTATTATTATTATTATTATATTTACAAATAACTCTGATTACTCGCGTTGCATCGCAATTTCCTTAAATTTTTATTAACGGGTAATTTAACATACATTGAAAATGACAACATAGCAATAATATGCAATGAAAGCAAACCCCGGAAAAAATGATCTAGCAATTACAAAGCAAAGTTACGCGACGGAATTGACTCGAGAAACCGTTTCTAAATTTCAGTGTAAAATACGTAGGAAATTTTGTATTGGGTAGACTTGAAAGCCAGGCTAGAATCCCGCCGTCGACTTGGAAATGCGCGAGCGAGGTGTGTCAAATTTGCGATTTTGGTACTACACTACCATAAAACGCATATCTTGTTTTTCACCATTCTACATCGCATTCCTCTTATGTGTTCCAATTATTCATTTCTGCCGTCACGATCTTCGGAGGCGCCCGTCAGGATCTCGAGCGGACGTCCTACATTACGGCCGCGATCCTAGTTCGAGCCTCGCCGCGGCGCCGACAGCGAGACGACCGGGCGCCGCTCTCCCGCCGCGCCGGCTGGCGGATATTACCTGCACTTTTCTTTATTCCGCGAGACATCGCTGCGCTTTGGAAGATTTTCGCCATCAAGCGGCGGTGACCAAGCGAATTTCGGATGCCGTGACCCGCTTTCATCCCCGATAACGTCCCACAACAGCTTCCATCGAGATAAAGATTAAATCCATTGAAAAGCCCCTGGCTTCCGAAACGCGCTGCCCTGACAGCTGTCTCGGTGAAGCAAGTCATCGTGTGATCTCTCAAGCAGGAAATCTCTTCATGTAAGTACTGTTAAAGTAGAAGCGTTAGTGTGTCAGGCATCTCTGCTATCTTCATGAACGAAAAGTTACATTAAATATTCAGAAAAACATCGTTACAAAAATCTATGAAATTTATTTTTGTAATGTTCGTCCTTACAATGGAATGTTTAAAATGACTGCTATTTACTGTAGTAGACCAAACTCATACGTGTATTCTGATGATAAAAGCACGAATGAAAGAACAGAGGACAAGAGTCCATCACGGTCACCATGTTTTCAGAACAAAATAGATTCTCATAAAATTTTCATTATTCATTCCAAACTTCCGAATATTAATTGACTTTAACTCTTCTTAATTACTTGAATAGTTTCAGTGGAAATATCCTCGTACTTTCAATACTTTTCCTTCGAAGTATGTACTTGGCACATGAATGTCGCAAGTGATGCACAGTCAACAAGAATGCACACCTGTGGTCACCCTATTCCCGGATAGTCAGGGTCAGGAGAAGTCCTACCATTTCCAATACACTGTATTGTCCGGACTTTCAGTACGACCGGTCCAATGGTATTTTTCTGGGTGTCTCTTAATTAAACCAACAAAAATTGGGCAGACAAATAATTAGGATTCTTTTCGTCATATGATGAAGTTTGGACTATAGTTAAAAAAAGTCCCTTCCTTCCTGCTTCAAGACGTTAAATGCGTAGACGTTCTGCATTGAGCAATAGAAGAGAGAGGCAGCTGTAAGGCCCGCTTCACACGGCGCCGCAGAAGCGCTCGAACCGGCCGCAGAACACCCTCCGGCGACGACGGACAAAGGGGCCGCAGCAGGTACCTGCTTCGGTCCCTTTCTTCGTCGTCGCCCGAGGGTCTTCTGCGGCGGGTTCGAGCGCTTCTGCGGCGCCGTGTGAAGCGGGCCTAAGTCTCGTTGCAGCATCCCGACTCACAGGGAGGGGCGAACGCACCCGATTCCAAGCAGAAAAACACGCCACGGCCACTGCTGCTCCGGACCTTCTACGTCTGCCAGCTACAACCCTCCTCAACCACTCACCGCACCGCAGCTAGTGTGAGAATGACCAAGCCGCGCGGAGTATTTAAATTGCGCGCCCTGAGACGTCGAGGGTATTTTTTCGAAAACGAACCTTTTCATGAAAAAAAGATCACACACAACCTCTCGAAAGAATTTGTATTTTTTTTTTTTGTCAGAATAATTAAGGGACACTTTTTACTTTTAAAGCAAAAGACAATAGCCTTTAGAAAATCAAATTAGAGCTCTTTTTTCGTGTTCAACGTGAAAATTCATTAGGTCGCGTTCACAATACGACTTTGCTATTGTGTTCGCAACAACTTGAAACAAATAAACGCCACGGTATTTAAAGCAGATAAAAAGATTTTGCTAATAAACTTCAAAGCAAAAATAGGGCACTGCTTTCACTACTGAGAAGATCAGACTTACTCTTTTTTTCTGTTCAATAGAAATGGCATTGTAAATTCTGCTGACCTACTGCAATATATTCCCCAGAAGAAAAGTCGATAAAATGTGTATTAGAGGAAGGCAAGGTAGGATATTCTATTAACAACTAAATAAATGTAGTATGTTCTTAAATCAAAAATTAATTAAAAGCTTTTATTTCTATCACACTCTCACAAAGAATCTAAGAGTATCTTCCACGGCGCTTCTCACATAACACAGTTATGTTCAATCTTACATACCGGCACAAACATTAAAATAATAAATAAAGCAGTTTATCTGATTCGCCGCTCATTAACTGTATGTTCGAGTGTAACATTTCACGCAATAGCTTTCACGCTCAGAACACAAGTCGCCGGAAGTAGGGTATCAAACAAATTATTTCCTTGTGTCTCGTACAAATATAACAACGAACAATGGAAAAACGATAAGAAACATCGACACGAGACACCGCCTAACGCACATTATATCACAATAACCAGGAACACGAAACGAAGAAACCTCGGAAACCTCGTGTCGGTGCCCAACACGCACTCCCGCAGCGACTCCCGACAAAACGGGGAGTTTACGACAAGCGCATCTCGTGCTTCCTGCGTCCCCGCGGGCACGTGCCCCGAGCACGGAAGCAAAGTAAACAACGCAGGAACCCGCGCACGGAGGGCGTGCCCCGAGGAGCCCCATGAGCGGGCGGGGGAGGGAGGGAGGGAGAGACTTGGCCGCAGATCAGGAACCTGGAATGCCTCCGCCCTCCTCCTGGTACGTTCGCGGCCTCATTCTGAGGATGAGGATGCTGGATCATGAGGACGCTCTTGATCAATATTTGGTCCAACAGCTGACTTCGAATTCGCCGATGCATGGCGCCGACTCCGTTTTGAATGGCAGACGTTTTATTACATAATTTCATAAATATTAGTATACAGCTAATAAAATGTAAAGTTCATAAATGGCTTTACATTTATTTGAAGGAAAATATATTTGTACCTTCTCAAAAATTAAATACTTAATAATAATTTCTTCGAATTTAAGACCAATTTGTGTAGAGTTATAACAAACAAATTGGCATTTCGCATTTAAACACATGCTTGAATTAAAATGCAACGATCATGCTCAAAATCATAAAATTCCCATTTTCTATTAAACCTAAATGACCGCCTAATCATATAAATAAATAAAATGTTACAATAATGGACAAAGTATACGTCAAAACTGTGATAGATAGCGCATAACTCTGTTATTTTCCTCTTCCTCGCGTATTTAGAGATAGCTTTTTGACCTGAGGGTAACAAATGATCGCAGCCACCGGAGAGAGCCTCTTGAAGTTCACCGATTCTTAAGATATAAACGTTCATCCCGTGCCAGAGACCAACTATCAATCCTCGCCACAAATTCAGTTTCGTATCGCTACCCTCTCCATTTTGACGGTCTGTATTTATGACAAACGCCGGCTGCCGCTACCCTTTTGGCTTAATTCCAAGAATAGACTGATACGCCTTCTCCCTTCTACGAGTTTCGAGGGATGGAGCGATAAAAAAGCGGCATTCCTCTCTCTCCCGGTGAGGTGCGGGCGGGCGCCACGCGGAGGCACGCGCACGGACGGGCGAGGGAGTAGCGGCACGCGAACGAGCTGGTGGCACGCGCGGGCGCACGTACGCACGCAGCACGCCCCGGTGCACTTCCTGGTCGGCGAGGCGGAGCGGTCGACTGAGATGAAGGGCGGAGCAGGCATGGGTTGCGCTGGGTCTATCGTTGAAAATTGCTCGATCAGCAGACACGCTTTTAGAGTTCATATGGCATTCGCGTAACTTGGCTTTATCCATAATATTTTAAATTTCGTATTCATTAGGACAAAAATACCAAACGAAATTGCCTCTCGTGTACAAAAGAGTGCGCACGCGTGCGTGCATCACAATTCTTTGATACTCCACACTCGCCTCGTTTCATGATTATTCTTGAGATGGAACGCTTCTAAAACTTCTCTGCGAGAATATGTTAAAATATATTAAGGCAGAGAATATTTTGTTCATTCAAAATTTTCATGCAGGTGAAATGTTGGATTGTCATGATTTTATAAGTAGTTTAAAAAATATAATTTTAAAATATTTCAGAGTGTTTTCTATTCCAAAGGTTACAAATTTAAATCATAATAATTTCATAGTTTACATGCCACTAAAATTAATATAAAATTAATATCACATTCAAAAAATAATGAAATTTCCATTAATTCACTAATTAGCTTTGATTAACCGAACGAAAAGGTCTTCCTTTCCCAAGAGCTTAGGTTCTTAACAGATGCACGCCAAAAAGGGATAGGCTCAAAGAAAGGCACGAAGTCTTTTTCCTAAGGAGTTACTGCTTCATTGTTTGGGACTTTCATTATTAGAATACTTGCAACCTCTAAGGGGTAATTTCGACTTCCAACGCTTATCGGAAGTTTACAACACAATTCGAAACTGCCGCCACGCGTAATCACGTTTTGGAAACTCCGGCGTTCACTTAACGGCCTGCCCGCAAACACGTCGCAATCTTATTTTACTATCTCTCGATGTGGAGAATAGATGTGCATTCTGAACAGAGTTCTGAATATTTAATTACTTATTTAAAATGTACGTGTGCCCCTTATGTGTCCTCGTGGAAAGAACACGTTCAAAATATTTTTCTCCATAGCTTAGAAAGTGAAAATATTCTCACATAAACTTCCAGAAAATGAGTATAATACTACATATTGTTGAATTGCACATATTCCATTACTTCTAAAATCCATTACAAACGTTCCTCCAATTGTATTGCAATTTATTCCGACGACCGTCGCTAACACATTGCGGAGAACTTTCGTGTTCACCGGAATGGCATTGGTGCGCGGAGCCCTGTCTCTGCTCCCCGACCCCAGCCGTGCCACGGAGCGAGCGTGGCACCTGCCGCGTCGCGTCGCCGTGGCCGGCGTGGCGCCGTGCCGCGGCCGGGCGGCCCGCGCGCTGGGTGCGGGTGACGTCAGCTTCGCATTGTGCGCGTGGCCGACCTTGCTGGCTGTCGCTTCCGGTGCCCGCGACCTCTCCCTCTCCCTCACCTCGCCACGCCGCGCCTCGCCGACGGAGCGCCGCCGCCCGCGAAGATCCGGTGCGATTGCAGGCGGCATGACCTGGGCATTCTCAAGAAGGTGACCCGCGCCACCACGAAGCGCCGCGCTTCAAGACTTCCCGCTTAAGACCGGAAATGGCCCGGAATTTGTGTTCAAGAGATAAAAAGTAAAACTCAGATGGAGAAACAGTAAAACGGCGACTGCGCGATCATATTACATAGTAAGTATTGTAAATGAAAACTGAATTCTTATTCAATAATATGCAAGAAATCGAAGTTGTCTAATACCATATCCTTTGTAGTATATATTATACTATAATACACAGTATATTCACTAGTTTCATGTTATTATCTGTAATATTCATCTTCATTTCACTCTTGCGTTTGCTCATCCTCCCCATGACTCCGAGAGTTCAGGAGTATTTTTTTTTAACGATTTCACGCGAAGAAAATTCGTAACACTCGAATTTCTAAATACATTCCCTTCTATAACTTTTGAATTCATTTCAAGATCCAATTCACAATTCTCAAGCTTTATTAGAATCCACCACGCTCGTTTTCTTGGCCGCGACTTGGCGGTAACTCAAGAACTGAGCGAGACAATACGCACGACCTTGCCTTCCCGCAATTACCGTGGCGGACGTCTAGTGCCGCACATCTAACAAAAGACCGGGCGACGACGGCGCAGGAGCGAGCGGATGCGGGTTCAAACTCCGCGCGAGGTCGCTCCCACGGAGCCGCGCCGGCGCCCGTCCGAACACCGGGCTCTACCCCGCGCGGAGGTGGATGGCGCCTTAACGCTCACTGCGGCGCCGGCTGCCCCCGCCCCGACGCTACGCAGCAGTCACTGCGCAGGACCAGCTGGTGATGCGACATCGATAACAAGTCAATGCTTAATATTAAAACATTAATGTCAATAACAATAATACAAATTATCAATGTTTTTATAGATTGATATTTTAAATTTGGTTTAGTAACCTCTAACATACATTCGGGGCAACAATATTTAAATCGACAGTGGTCATGATTAATTTATAATCAATACCGCCAATAAATAATAATAATAATAATAATAATAATAATAATAATAATAATAATAATAATAATAATAATGCCGATCAGATGGCCGAGATCGCTAAGGCAGTAGTGCCGGAGTGGTCTCGGACCAGAAGATCGCGGGTTCGAATCCCGCCTCGGGCATGGGTGTATTTGTGTGTTTGTGTATGTCTATATGTGTTGTCCTTTCACCCCCATTATCATCATATCATAATTTCATCTCCCATACCCCCAGGGCTAACAACCTTGGGGTTAAAAACCGGATCCAGCTTAAATGCTGGTCCCCCCAAAAGAATTGTCGCAAGCACCTGCCTCCGTGAGAATGAATAAAAAAAAAAAACTGGGCCACGGTAAAGGCAGAGTGCTTGCCTGTGTGGTCCTAGTTGGCCGATCAACGAGAAAAAAAAAAAAAAAAAAAAAAAAAAAAAAATAATAATAATAATAATAATAATAATAATAATACCCATGGACGAAAAGGAGTGTGAAAGCCTGACCGCCCAGGGTCTTCTCGAAGAGCCATCGCCGAAGAAGGGAAAGCGAAGAAACGGGAGGCCCGGCGCCCACGGCGCATGCGTTGACCGCCCCTCCACGTACGAAAACCCGAGGAAAGACGTAAGGAATTCCACGAGTATCCGGGTCCTCTCGGACGAGAGCGAGTCAGCTCGATGAAGGTGATACAAACAGCATTCGTTTGGTTCGATCATTGAAATTGACAGTGGTACCATACATTATTATTTCACATTGTAACTTACAACATTGCTATTATGTAAATGTTTCATTCATAAACCTACGAGCATTGAATACAAAACATCGATTTTAAAAACACAAACATTTTGAAAATATCGATATGAATGTCGCATCGCTAGTACCAGCGGCAAAATGCGACGTGGCGACACGTTGGCTGAGCTGGCAGAAGGGTTGCTTCACACGTCTGGTTCATTAGCTCTCCGCGAATGAAGGAAACATATATGAAGCACAGATGAAGGATAGTTAACACGACGATGGAAATTAGATGCATTATGAAATTAGCACATTGCAGACATAGTCTTACCAACTATTCTTCTTAAGATATATTTATACGTGCACTGTCACAAAAAAATTACAAATTAAAATCGCGTTCCGAGTTTCTTGGCGCTGATACCTAGACATGCTGTAAGAAAGTGAAAATAGCACTGCAACAGGAAGAATGTAAGTGTAAAAACACTAATTTCAAGCAAAATACAATACGCTGTAAATTATCTTGAAATCAAAATTTCAACTTCCTAGCTGGCATAAGATATTGGTGAACGACTCCAATACACGATACTGAATATACTATTATAAAAATAATAGAGTACACATTACATGATTACATCTTTATGAAACCTTGTCCATAAATACCCTACAGCATTTGTAACTATTAGTCATGGCATACCACTGAAACAATGTTGTCTCTATTTTCAAGAGATCTTACAGCACATAATGGTAAAAAAAAGATTTACCAAAGACGCTCTACACATCGAGTATGCCGCATTTAATACACATGACGTAATTGCTGACAACAGCGATACACTTCCCTGATCAAAATCGAGAAAGTCGGCAGAAAGGATCAGGTCATCTAAAGATGATATCGGCCATCGCGCTCCCACATACCGGAAAGATAACATGGACCCCACTTAACTTACCGCACGTTTATATTACAGTAAGGCCACAGAACCGTGATCACAATAGGTTATCCGGTCGCTACAAGATTTTATCAGCTACTTCTCCATGGCGGCAACAGCAGTTCAAGTTTGATCTTAACTGCTCCGAGAAACTTTTGCATCAACCACATAGCAAATTTTTCACTAAGGGAGAGCACGAACGAAAGTAAGCAACATTTTCCCAAAAGTATAAGGACAACAATTCTCGTCATGATGCTGATAAGAAGTGACTGACTGGTGGTTGGTTAAGAAGGCACTTCATCGCTTAAGAAGACCTAATGCCCAAATTATCACAGAGACAAGAACGTGAGATTCATATTGAAGGTTGAGAAATATTTTTACCCAACAGGTCTAACTGATTGTGAGATCTAATTTGCATCCTCTTCAATTATTTTATATATTAATTCGAATATAATAAACTTAGAATCATAAGAGTGGATTTGACACCATTTGTTTCAGGCCATTTATGGGACTAGAATACGAATCTACGAGTAAAGTTCAAAACAAATTTTATTGAAAATTGCAAGGCGACATCGTTGTTCACGCCACGATGTTCAGTTATTCCAGCACAAAAAAACAACAAAAGCACCCATCCAAAAACATACTTCGCACATATCTAAATCGACAAATTACAAACTTCTACTCCCACATTATGTTCTACCGGTGCCCAAAAAAATTATAGATATCAAATAATTGTATTTCCCGTTCACATACGTCGCAGTAACTTGCTGTTCATTTAAAACCTTATTTTTCATTTCATAAAGTGTGTCCAGATCGAAGACGTCCTATAAAATACGATTATATACCATAATTTTGAGATGAACTACTTTTTAGTACACACACACAAGACGGGCATATACTGCTCCTCCCCAGCTGCCACTTCCTCCGGTTGAGCCGTTCGTCCCGCTCCTCAGAAGGTTTCGATACCCCTGGCCAAGGCGCTTCTTTGGGCCGGCGCGGCGGGCAGAAGCCCATCGCAGGCGGTCGGGGGAGGGGCCTCGAGAAATCGGGGCTATGAAGGAAGAAGGGGAGGAGGAGGGTACAGATCCGTCGCGCTTCAGCGCTCCCTCGCCATCGCCGGCGGCGGCGGCGGCGGCGGCGGCAGGTAATAGCGTGACTCAAATATTGTGACAGGCCGGGAAAGAAGCGCGGCGCGCCGGTGTGTGTTTTGCGTGGTCGAACCGCCAAAAAAGCAGCTGTTGATTGAATTCGACAAGAAGGGCCGGAGGTGCGGTCGCGGCCGAAACGACCGTTCCGCCCACTACTTCCTTCGCTGAATGTGTGCATGTCAATCGGTTTCGCTTTTGCAGAAGCCTGCTTCGTAGCGATTGCCGGACTATCCATTCCATAGAAAACCCTGATCAATAATACTACTGATGCCACTTGTGGGGTGAAACCACCCCTTTCATCTTTTTGTCAGATATCATTATACATAAACATTAACTCTGACCACGAAATAACTTTTTCACCAGTATTGTACACACCACGAATAACCATATATAAACCTCAAATTCATTATAGTAGTGGGTTGCCGCTCTCAGCCGGTACTCACATACCCTAGCTTGCCCAGCAAAGCGTCGATAAAGTTCTGATGGACCAAAACTTCAAAAGTACGGCACGAAACTCTAGAAACTCGTAACTTCTTTACGCCTTTAACTGCCTTAACGTGAGAAAGATTAACAAAATATTCTCGTCACCAGTGTAATTTTGCCTCGCCATCACTTCCACTTACACCCACACCGTCAATTTACAGACACCCATGACAGTTTCAATCCTCACAGAACTTCTCCAACTTCGAAAGTGCAATTGCTCGTCACGCCACAATGAACAATCAGACGTCTTTGCATCACTACCCGTAGCGGCGAGATCTATAGACTGAGGTAATTTACCAACTCAAAAAGGGCTAACAGAGTTGCACGTTTTACTCTGTGAAGAGGTTGTGGTTAAGAATTCCAAAGCGAAGCTTCTGCAGATGGAGCAACAAAATAAAGGGTCAATTTCGTACGCCAAAAACCATGTTCTATAATTATACACGTAGTGTAAGTATAAAGATGTTCCATTCTAAAGCGGAACAGGAAATTCTGAAAACAATAAAATAAAATTTATATAACTACAAGTGTTGAGCTAAAATTTCGTTTGAGTGGAACTCAGAATTGCTGTGTCAGCTAAAACGTAGTACATTTTTAGCCGGCGCAAACCAATTGACGTATTCGTGAGGCATTAAAAGGCAATTAAAACCTACCATCTTATTTCCATCCTTACTGCCATCCATCATGATCATATGGTGCATTCTGGACACGCCTTGATGATAAAACAACAATTTGATAATGTGAATGTGCGATGAAGTCTATTTTCCTAAATTAACCAAAGAACTATGAAGCAGTGATTCCCAACATTCCTTGAATTCCTGAACCGAATCAAATAACACAATAAGCATATCCGGTTGTTTAAACCCCATTCCATTTAAAAATTAATATAAATGCTTTAGAACATTTCTTCACATTGAATATTAATGCAAAAATTTAAATCAATTAACATGACATACAATGTAAGCCCCTGTCTTCGGCTCGACTGTCTTCGACGCTTGTTGCCCTAGCAACACCCTACACCCTATATCCATGAGCAGCTGTCCGCTGTGAAAGCGTTTTTTTTCAGTCTTTACAGTTGATTTACAGGAGATCCTCTCACCCACCCCCCGCCCAAAAGGCACCCTTTCTGCTGCATTTGGGACACAACGAAAACAGAGGTCAAAAGTCCAGGTAAACGTAGAAAATAAACAGTACCAGCTGCCAAGAATTTGGAACCGATGGAAATCACGCTGGAAACATCCTCTCCGCACTTCAAATTTCAATAGCACACAAATCAAAAGCTTGACAATTGTTTCTTGGTGCGTGTGTGTGTTTTTTTTTCTTTTTTTCCTCTTCGTAACTTCTGTGCTATTTTATCTCCTGTAATAAAATGTGTTTTAAAGTTGCAAAGTCATTTTAAAAAATAATGTAGACAAGTGTCGTTTATTAATACTCAAGAAATATAAAAATATGATTGCTGTGTGATTATAACATTGGGTGACGAATTCATAGTCGATACATACGGAACAAGGGAATCAGAATGTGAAATAAATGATTGCTTAAAGTAAATATAATTTATAGACATCAGTATTTTGTAGTCAAACCTCATGACTTCGCCCTGATAAATTACGTGAGCGGAAACGTGGTAAGGTGAAATCTGGACCAGCTATATCGAGATTGAGAGGCCATGAAGTTCACATATTGAATATTTTTGTACACAGAACGACCAAATTGATAAATATGCTGGCGATGTGTTTCTTCGTGGACCGAATGAAGTATTGCGATTCCGAGATGTCTCAGAATAATTGTTACAAACCTATAGGGCATGTAGGATCCAAGATGTTAACATTTTGCTAATAAGCATATGGTGAAGAATTTCATATTTCGAAGTTACATGTGTGATATTTGGGAGTTTAACTGAAGAGAAGTGACTCGCACAGATAATTGAACTCAACTGATAGCAAGACAAATTGCTTCTTTACTCCGAGCAAAAGTGTCGGGAAATACAACGCCGACATTGATGAGGTTTCCTTCTTATCAAATGGACGTTGCTGACCTCCAAGCAAAAAATGAAAATTGTGTTTTAAAGACGTCCCAGACATGAACCGTGCAGATTCACATGCAATGTTCATTTGCGTTATTGTGCATTACATCATTATTAAAGCACACTACTATTTTGTACTCAAAATTCCTGAAGGCTAATTAAATTTGCATATTCAATAAAAACCTAAAGAATTATTTTGCCAACACACAAATATTTCCTTATTCACGTATTCAAAACAAGATTTATCTACTACGTTTCACTGCATCTTCTTTCGAATCACATTTTCTGCATTTGACTACACAGTGCCACTACAGAAAGCTATCTCTTTTCTAATTTTTTTTAAGTTGGCAGAAACGACGTTTCAAGTGACGCGCCGCCGCCTACGCCATCGGCGCCGCGCGACAGATGCGGCGAGGCGTCGCGTCGTCAGCTTCCCGCAGCTCCCGTTAGAACGCGCGGACGACGCTCGGGCGGCGGAGGCGCCTGGCGGCAGCGGCGCGAACCACACGAACGACGGTGGTGGCGGCGGCGGCGCCACGAGACGAATTCCGAGAAGGCCGTCGTCCCACCTCCCGCTTCGCCGCCGGGTCGAGGACGCCCCGCCGCCGACGCCGACGCAACGGCCTACTCCGCGTCCGCTCGCCCCCGCCCCATCTCATCCCATGACACGACGACATGCCATGTAGACGTCGCAGCAGTTGCTGCCGTTGGACGCCAGTTTTGACAACTGGCTTTAACCGCCGCGCACAGTGCGAAATACTGCAGGATTCGGGAGGCGCAATTTTACTGCGCGACGTTTTAAATTTCATAATTTTAATTTTCCTTACGTCTGACTTTAAAGTGATAACGTCTGAATTTGCCATACCAGTTTATGACTGCGGGATGTGTTAATAAAATTTGGCTCATTTACAGAGTGATTGCGTGTCAGTACAAAACTTTAAATTTCATAGCGCATTAAATAACAAGAACCTGCACTTATTGAGGATGGATAAGGGATACTTTTCCCACGCCTTCCCTCAAAACTGTTCTACTGTGTGTCATTGTCTCTTATATTACGCAATACGAACATATGCCTAGGTGGGTATCTACACAAAATGAACATCTCTGAAATTCCAAAACCACACTCACAAACGTACACGATTCTTCGTAGAAAAACAACACATTTTGAACAATCATCACTTGTACGACGTATATCGTCAAATTTTTTAGGCAAAATTAGTACGCGGGGTATTAATAGAGCCTCATTCGATAACTATGTACTCAATCCTGTTAGACATCCAATGGGAGATATGCCGTGACGCATTCATAACAAAATAATGATTTTTTTGATCTCTTACGCAACTGAGAGATTATGAACTTCATTAAACGTCTGTCCACGACAAATGTATAGTAGTCATACGAACGCATAGTCGAGTGGAGAACGTATTTAGTTCGAGAAAATGCCTCACTGTGCGGCGTGGCGCGCCGACCGGAGCGCATGTGGGCGGGGCCGGCGTCGCGTGGCGTCGTCCGAGCGACTGACTGTGGGTGGATGGGTCGTCTCGCCTACAGCGGCGTCGGGAGGGCTTAGTCATCAAGAGTAACTTTCTACGCGGGCTTACCCGACACCACCACCATAAGAGGGCTGTTCGAGACACGCCCGCCGGAATTTGGATGGTAGTCATGGAGTATCCTCGACGGCAGGCTCGGATTTGTTTTCAATACGTTTCTCTTTCAGATGACTAATTCAGTCATAGAACGTGAATTGCGTGTTATAAAATAGTTAACGAACAGACCTCACTTTACAATCTGAATAAGATGAGTCACTAAAAACGACTAACAACAAACGACAACAATGCTATCATTCTCTTATCGCAACATGATTTCATCAGTCACATAATTCCTCCCAGAACATTCGAATTTCACGTCAGAGGATGAAATTGTGAATTATAGAACAAAATAGTATTCGGAATAGCGCCGCACATATGACTTGATATGGTACATCTAATATTTAGGAATCAATTTCTCACTTTTATAAGAATGATAGTTTCTCACAGATATAGGCATCTCCCAAACCATTTCCAGTATGTAAAGCAGAGCAATCTTCAAAATTTAATAAAATACAATAGATCATTTGTTCAAAGTAAAATGCGTCGGAATGTAACTGGGGATCCCCTTAGCGTCAGATTTATATTCAACACAATATGAACAGAAATGTCTTTCGTCTAGCCATCGTGTTTTCACACGAAACTAAACAGACTTCAATTAGTGTGTCCTGACGTCTGTTTAGCAATAACAACCCTAATCCAATAGCTATATACATAGATACAGTGGAATGGTTTCCACGGAAATGAATCCAAGCGCTGAGTACATCAGTACATCTGCTAATTAGGAAGATATAAATTATACTTTACAATAGTTATGTTTTTGAAGGATGAATGAACAATGCCGCCAAAACATTCTTAAACATCTTGGCGCACCAGTTTACAGGCATTAAGCCTCAACAGCAAAACAAGACATCGAATTCCGAGTGGAACACACGCTCGCTGCAACCCTCCGCGGCGCGAAGCAAGGCAGCAGCGACGGCGACGCCGCGGGGCGCGGCAGGGGGCGCGGCAAAAGTCTTCGCCGGGGCACAAAAGCGCGCACCCCGTCTCCGGCATTCGTGGCATTCCTTTGCGACCTCCTCCGACCCCTCTCGTGCGCCCGGCAGCACCACGTCCTCGTCCGCAGGAAGGAGTTTGCTCAGCCAATTAGGTGTGCCGCTCGGCCTGGCCCGGCCCGGCCTGCCCCAGCGCTGGCACGCTCCCGCAATATCGCCTGCGTCACCGCACGCCCCGCCGCCATGGCCGCCGCGCGCCGTCATGGAAAATTTCGCGCGAAAATGGAGCAGTATTCCTCTTTATGATAATTATCTAAGGCTGTTTTTTGTCGGTTGGTCCTTACAATGAAACTGACGTTCACACATTCACCCAATGATCGGACTAGTTCTTACACACACATAACCACGACTTATTTATTCAGTTCGGTTTTGTGATTTTTTTTTAAAGTAAATTTTCTTTTAAAAAACTTCTTTTTATTAATTGAATGTGCATATAATTCTGTTTTTCTCTAAAATGTTCTCTCTAATTTTATCCGAAACACTTGTAAGATTATAAGATTAATTATTTCGTGTAACCAAGCGCGTCAAATGTTATGGTCACTAACCCCGTGGTTTGCAGTATATATCCCGGGAGATATCGGTGTCCTACCCTCACTAGATGGCGATATCCAGCACCGACCTCTGTACACGTCGGCTTGCTGTTTCCTCATCCAGGTATCTCTCACCAGCGTGGCAATGCCTCAGCCAGACCAGTACTAAGCTTCTGACTGGCTTTCCAACCCGACTGGTAGTGTAGGTGCGAAAGTAGAAGAAGAAGATCAGGCAAAAAGATCGCGCGCTATCTGTGGCCCTTTTCTGCTTCAATACTGCTCCGGCGTTCCCAAAGTTTCGAACGGAAGAACCACGGGGCATTACCGATCAAGGCAGCCGACCGCTACAATTCTCCTTCAGATAGCGGCTGAATTCGATATAGCGATCTATCTCACGACAAAGAACCTGCCACCGTCGGGACTCCAAGCCTAGGACCTCCCAGGTAGTGAATTGCAGCAGGCGCCCTGAGCTACCTCCACCGGTAAAATTAAATGAATGTTCGTTCAACTTCGCCAATGAACTCTATTGTCTATAACGATAGTTCACAGTCGACAGCATCGATTGCATAATTTCTTTCCCAGAAAGCTCCGAAACAAGAAAGCAATTTTTCACAAACTTCGGATGGCAACATTGCATTCACATCTAGCTTTCAATACAGACTTTGATATTGAAAACATGATTGTTCCTTTTTATTCCTTTCCCGGCGCTTCAACTGCTAGGGCCAATGACCGCAATCCCCAATGTTCGAAGACCCGGCGTTGACCTGAGATTGTTTCCGGATTCGGCTGCCGCTATGGTCATTAGTCCCATTGGTGATGTATTGAATGCTTTATATTGGGAGGTGGCACTACTTTCAATACGACTCCCCCCCCCTCCACAAGATGGTGTGATCAATCGTTGACTTACATGCGGGATTCCCCTCCAGGAACTTCCCCCAGAGGGACATCACCTCACCCGGAACAAGCTCCAAGCACCCGACTGGTGTGGTAATGAATTGCATGTAAGCATAAGTGTTTGTTTGTTTGTTTGTGAATCAAAGGGACGATACAAGGTAGGGGAGGAGAAGATTGCGCACAGTCAGTGGCCCATTTGAGCGGGTACTGCACCGGTATTCGCCTGAAAGTGATTGAAGAATATTCGGAAAAATACCAATTCCGAGCCGCCGGCCGTTAAAATTCTCTCGCAGAGCTAGCTATACAGCCATGGTCGAAAATGGAAGCGGGTCTCGAACCCTACGACCTCCCGGCTCACGTCGCTGCAATCACCGGCAATGCTGCCTGTTAGTTACATTCAGACAGTTCCCATTTCGGCTTGTGGGGTTTCCCCCTTCAGGTGTCTCCGTCAGCGTAGTCCCTCCCTCTCCAATGGATGCAAGCCCTATGATCCCTACAACTGTGGTAGTGTTCTGCATGTAAGAGTGTGTGTTTGAGTCGCGAACATTCCAAAAACAAGCAATGAAGGATCAGAACGTTTGCTCTTTCTCTATTTGAGCTTGGCATAGAAAGCAAAATCCAAGAAAGAGGGAAAATAGTTCGCACATGCAAACAAATACCACGATTTATAAATCTGACACATGAGATACGGACAGCATTTCTTGTGCGTAAGTTCTTTCCTTATCTTGTCGTGGAAAGGTGCAAAAGCAGGAAATGTAATCCGTGAACAAGCCTAACGTTTTACACATTTTTACACATCATAACGCGGAAAAACTGTCAAAATTTTAAACGGATGAATGCCTCCGTTGGCAAGCTCTAACTCAAGACGAGATAAAATTAGTGCATATGGGTGAAATATATAAAGTAAAAGTTGAAAAAATGTTAAAAAAATTAGCACTATATCAATTTAAAAATTACGAATAAACTCATATAAAAAAGAAAACACTCACACAATTATGCTGCCCTGCAAAAAAACAGTTTAAAAATCCACTATTTTCAGCAATTTATTTACGATCAAAAATTTCGAAGGAGCATTGCAAATTGAAAACGTTGCACCTACAATAAATTGATTTACACAATTCTTCAAAAACGGATTTTAATTTAAGTGTATCGATTGGAATTCATCAATACAATTTAAAATCTCAATACGTAAAATTGTCACCATTGGTACAAGTGTCGCTGGTCCCACTAGTTAAAAAAAATATTTCTCAATGCTACTGATAGTGAGAAACTTATTTAAGAAGTGTTACTAACAAATGAGAATTTGCATGTGATAACGAACATTACTTCCAAGAAATTTCCTTGAACACCACAGCTAGCAGGTGATGCCTTGGCAGAATCAGCGATCGACAATTTGTCTGGTAATTCACCCTCACGCGTGATATGGATGGCGCGTGACCTTTGCCGTCGGCGCGCGACGCACAGACAGGCAGGCAAGCAGGCACCAGCACTGGCCCGCCGCCAACTCCCGAAACGCCTCCGCCGCCAACGCGCTCGCGCGGGCGGGTTAGCAAGCGCCGCGGCCGTCCGCAACGTCGCGCCGCGACGACGGACGGCGCTGACGCCACGATCGCCCTCGTGCGCTACGCCCGCGCGGCGCTGCGCAGCGCGCTGCGGCAGCGACTAGATACACTTCGTCGGAAACGAGAGTTGGAACTCAGCACTTCAACCTGCTGTCACAAAACGACATGCACAACGCACACCCACGTAATCACGTGATCTGACATTGCATTGCGTCTGAAGCAGACCTTTCTGGATTGACTATTGGTTCCAATACATCCCTATTTGGAGCCGCTGGTCCTCTCAATAGTTGGAGGGTCGTACACATAATCGTACTTTTTTTTTGCATACTAGTACGAGTACGGTATACGGATGACAGATGTATTCGATTTAATGCAACACGTTCAATGTTGTAAAAAGGAATGTTTTACACATGTAGCTTTCGACATATCTAAGCAAAATGCTACGGAGCAATCTTCGCATTCTGAAATAAAGTTGGAATTTTCATAATTTATTACTAGTCACTTAGATGATAAAAACAAATATCTTCCAATTAGTATACAATTGGAATTTTTAAAAGTTTTGCACAGGTTTTCACATTGTTTTATTCATTTAAGATGCATCCGATATTTCTACATAAAATTTTATTAATTTTTTCTTCGCGAGAATATAACAACATGATCGTGTTTTTTCAAGGGTGTTCAAATTCAGAATTCTCACCATTGTAGTGAAAATTGTCTAAGAACATTTGTACAAAAATCCTCATTTCTAGCATCGCACCCACCACTATTCACACTACAACTGCCGTTACTGCCATCCTCCACAATCATCGTCATCAAGAAATGATGACACACTATATATATATATATATATATATATATATATATATATATATATATATATATATATAAAGCCTTAATGTAACCTATGCAACGAACCCCTTCCTATGAAACAGTAATCACTTAAATCGGTGCAAAATTACAAGAGTAGTATTAAAAAGCGCTTAGCGTATTAAAACCATAAAAAAGTTGATATTTTGCTGTTGTTACGCCTCTATCTCTCATTGCCATTCCTCTCCCCATAACAGTCTCAGAGCACAAGTCCACCTTCCCAAAAGCGACAGTAGTTCTATTTAAAACATGAAAAATGATTAATTTTTTCGAAAACTAAAAATATTTCATATATTACAAAGTACAAATACATTTTCTAATTATATTATTGTAAATATTAGAAATTATTACTTGTTATCAAAACTAATTTCTGACAAGCTATTTTATTTAGGTTTCTATTACATTTTTCACATTCACATAATTCACATATTTTCTATTTAACCCCCAAAATAGAAGTGTATGTGACGCAGTCACAGACCTTCCTGCTGAAAAGGACTTTTGAGTTACCTTTTGTGCACGATATAATATGACAGTTCTTTCCGTCCACAAAGCCAGCGGATGTGGCCAGCAACCTCATAAGGTGGAGCACTTCTCTTGCATGTTGAAAAGAATACATTCCCACATAGTTCCCCCATACTTACAACAATTTGCGTGCGAAAGAGCTTCCTCACAACCATGACTAACACGATCACCCTAGAAAGGGACATGCAACCAAAACTGTTGCAGCTCCAGGAGCACAAATTGCTTGAAACAAATGTACACATGAAAACAACGTAAGAAAACAATCACCTGCATTTGTACGCACATGAATAGAAATATCTAAAACGAACGCTATTGCTTTGTAATATAAATGATTTGAAATATGAAAAATATAATAAAGTTTATGGTGCATGTTACTGGTTGTATAGTAATGGTAGTGCAAGTGCTGGAGCTCGATGTGCAACTGGTCTCGCTTGTGCAATATGAAAGATTCGTGAGAGTGCAATTAACATCAAAGACCCGGGCACAAGTGCTTTGGTTCCGTTCTAGATAATTTAAGCACTTATTTTCATCACCCGAGCATCACCAAACAAAGAGCGCAAGCGACGTGGGAAGGGGGCAGGTACCAAGTGAATCTCCACTAAACGCAATGTTCAATTATGTCCTGACTGTGAACGCTGCCCCCCCCCCCCCCCCCCAAGCAAGAGGAGGGCGGTGGCCCTCGTAGGTGGCGGGCTCCGTGGGCGGGCCGCGCGTTATCCGGCGGTGGTCGTTATCCGCGGGTCGCTCGCGCGCCGCCGGAGCGACGATGCGTTGCGCGCGAAGAGTGCGGGTGCGGGCACGGGCGCGGGCACGGCGTCGCGGGCAGGGCAGGGGTGGGGAGGGGAGGGGAGGGGAGGGGCGACCACCCGCGGAGGCGCCCGTGGGCGAGAAACGCCCCGGCCGCGGCGTCACCACCGCCGCAGCTACGACGCTCTCGAAACCGCATACCAAGGAGGCGGGAGGTTGCATCTAATGCTGAACATTCGCGCCCTACAATAGCACACAATGATTCCCCATCACAAGGGCAGTAATTGAGTCTAGATGGGTGGACGGGCAGAAGTGACCTCGGGATCGAAACACCTGTTCGAGGTTAATTAATTAGAACATTTATTCTAAAGAGAATGTAGACGGATGTTAACTGAGAGTACCCCACTAACCAAGGTGTTTTCGCCAAATAATCAAATGTAGGAAGAAAAAATTGGATATGATGGAAATATTAATTATCGCAATCCGAAAATTATTCTTTACTAGTACAGAAATTACTCTTGAACCATACACGAATACGTTTCCTCATTAGATAAGACTATCAGACGCGGAAAGTACTGAGATATATTACGTTGAATATTACACGTGATACTTGGTACAGTGTCTTGAAGTAACCTAATACAAAATGACTTGTCAGATCATACGTTCATTTTAAGTAATAAACATAAGCAGGCACCTGCTTTTTTCTGAATATATTAATATCAAAACATTTGGGATCACAAGTTACATTTAGCACCAAGAAAGATACAATCACCCAGGCATGCTCCCTTCGAAATATTTTCTTGCCCATCCCTTTGACATGATTCACAACATATGTCTTCATCCACACACGCAAATCAACAAAGGAAACAAAAAACAAACGCGATCGTTTGTGCAAGCAAAAGAAGCGCGCCAAGAACGCTCGCGCGCAGTGCAAACAAGCGAAAACCGTGAAGCAAGCGACAAAACGACGCCAAAGCGCCACACGCGACGACGCCGAAAACGCGAAAGCACAGGCGAGGGCGGAATTGGCAGGCGGGGCCAGTGGCGGCCACTGACAGTCAGCGTGTCGCAACGTCCCCACGGCCGCCGCCGACGTCGCCGCCAGTCACAAGCAGCGTCCGCGCAGCGCGACTCCTGCGCAGCGCCCAGCGCAGTCTGCGGCCACAAAAACAAATCGCAACGGAAATTGCTACAAGGTGGGGCAATTGGTAAACAAATACGGAACGAATTAAAAATGGGGGTCGTATGAAATGGCCAACAAGAGCGTCCAGCTTACGAATACAAACAGGATCGCAGTGGGGCCATTTGTGATTCTATTTGTGATTTTTCTGTAACGTCTGGAGTTTTATGCCATTAAACCAACCCTCCATCTATTAACGAAGTCGGTGGCGCATGGTTAAAGAGCTCACTATTCATGTCGAAACCCGGGGCTCAATTCAAGGATAGGTGAAAAAATTGAGTTGCCACTTTTCACTATGTCAGAGTTCAAACACCTGTGGGACAATATGAAAGGTTCTCTCGGGTGAAAATGTCACATAAGTATTGTAAGGGGGTTGCAACCTTTTTATCATAGTTCTCCCGAGCTCAAAGCCATCAGACTGGGACGTCATATTCACACAAAATCCCTGTAACTACTTAAGTAATTTTCACACCAAATTTTATTGGGAGGTAATAAACAGGCTAAAAAGAAAAATATTACAAGTCTCGTTATGTATTCTTTTTGAAGAGGTTCCGAAAATTAGAGTTTCAGAAATCTCTGTTCAGAACTTGTTCTCAAGACTTTATTAAAAAATATGTATGAAAATGTGATGACGTCTTCCCTACCACTATCAGACAAATTGCTTAATTAACAAACATTTGATTACTGAGATAATATTTTCTGAGATAGGAAAACAAGTTATCCACGTCGTCATGAAGTCATTAACCTGCCGACTGCTGCTTATCTTTAATCAACGCGTAAATGCATCTCGCTTTTACAGCTCATAACGTCGAGTTCTCTACAGCGTTTACTGTTTTCGGAACTCTCAAACTCGCAATGAGCACAAACTTTCCTTTATTACATCCACCTTACGAGTATCAAGTTATCCTGTGGCACAACTTGATATACCAGCGACAAAAGTAACATCTCCATTTGTAAGAACTTCGTACCATAAACAATCAAAACGGTGATGTCTACCCTGAACAGCTGATTTCGAATATTTATATTAAGTGAAAAATGCAACAGAAATATAAATTCATTTTCAGATCTACCTCACCAAGTGAGTAAAATCCTACTCACCTACCTGGTAGACGAGTCAGAAATAACCACCAAATACGTCCACGCCGAACGCCGCGTCTCGGTTCTACGCTCTATTCCAATTCCACAGGCAGTTGTTATATTTCCTCCCGAAACAAATTGCAACTCACAAGACTTAGGACGCACAATGGCCGCTCGCGGACACCGGGCAGACGTCGCGGACCGAATGAAAAGGGAAGTTCCCGGGGCGATAGCGCGAGCGGAAAACCGCGCCCTTTCCGCGCCCCTCGCCGCCGCCGCCGCCACCACGAACGCGCGCCGTGCCAGCGACACTTGCGTTGGCAAACACCGGGCGGATATCACTCGTAGAAGGCATCATTCTCATGCACTAATACAATGTTCTATTTTATAACATTCAATGCCATTTCGATTTTTCTTCATTTTTCCTACGGACCGATGAATGTACTTTGCACTCGTATCATGCACGTTTCCTAAAATTCTCGCCTCTAACATAATATAGCTTCGACGTTGATATCTATTTTACTAAAAGGTTTAAAGAATAATTTTATATTCTAATTTAAATCACGTTGCATTTACTCTAAAAAACGTTCCTGATTGAGTTGCAAGAGTAGGTATACACACCATGTTCTATTTTTTTAAATGATTTATTAAAAATGGAGAATGATTCTCTATTGACCACCTTACCTTCTCGGAGAACTTTTGACCCAACTGGAAAGGGGGGGAAAATACCATCGGTTTATTTATATTATTGAATTTTAATTATTTATATTAAATTATCTAATATCACTGTAGTTGTTTAAAACCAAAGAGTACTCACACGTACTGTACTATGCAATAAAAAGGACAGTAAGCTTGGCGGAGGCAGAAACACTCAAAACTATATTTTCTGGATTTTGTGGAAGCGCTTCTTATTTTCTACCCACATTGTGTCCAGTGATACAGAAACAAACGATCTGCTTCCGACAGTTATCCATTTGTGCCCATTTGTGCTCCACCTCCACAAAAATAATGTGAAAAGTTGAGCGTGTATTTCCATAACAATGCACAAACGCGAAACAAAATTCCGTAAATCAAGCAGCTTTTACACGCTTTCCGAGTTCGGAAATGGTAGAATAAAACTTCCGAGAGACAATTTTTAAATTAAACATCTTGAAACAGCATATTCAGCATGGAATAGTAAGCCTACTTAGGGCTACATCGCTAATCACCTACGTTATCGGCACTATTCAGATATTAACTTCACCTTTTTTCTTGAATTTTGTGTTTTATGTAATCACGAATTTTGAACTTCCACATGATACTCATACCCCGTTCACGATCTCTATAAATTCCATGAGGCAATATCAGTTGCCACTAACACATTACTTAAATCGTTAAATTTTAATGTTCAATTATTATAGTATGACCGATCAAATACACAATTTAAAACTGATAACATTTCACAAAATAAGTAAATACGAGAAGCAAACGATATTACCACGCTATATATTTGCTCCGCGAATATGCAAGTCCGTTGCTGCTTCCTTGCCTTGCCCCCGCAGCGAGACGTGGGCAATGCCGTGGCGGGGGCGGAGCAAGGGCGGGGGCCGAGAAGGCATAAAACACACGCGGGGGAGGGCTCGTTGCGACCCCGCGCGGGGAAGAAGCTACGGCGCCGCCGCGCCACCGGCAGGGGAGGCCGAGGCGGTGGCGGCGCCTGGCCGAAAGGGCTTCTTTACAACCGTCTACAGACCTTGCCGCCGCCGACAGCGCGTCTGCAGATGCCGAGGCTCCACAGTGGAGGAAAATGCCTTTTGATTGGACACCATCGAAGCCGTCGTCAAAACTTCATTCAAAAAAACTCCACAAGTATTCCCAAACTTCACAATTTTTATTTTATCTTATTATATTTCTAACTACATTGCATTCATTGCTGCATGACGTTAAAGGGTAATCTAAAGAAGACGAGTCTTTCGACTAAGGATCTTCAATTTTTATAAATAGGCTTCAATATTTCATAGCTTGTAGTTTGCATTACAAACTCGATAATTCGGGAGTTAGTGCTCCGTGGGCATATAAAATGCGTTGGTGGATAAAAACTACCGTTTCGCAGGGATTTGGGCGGATTCAATTGTGAGTTTAATTCAATCACATAATTTGTCAACGCATTAACGCAAAACCAACAACAAATAATCTAGGGATATTCGGCACGGAATAATAATTATTGTCACACTCGTAAATGAAAATATTTAACGCGGCAAGTCAAGAAAAAAAATGTCACAAATGTTAAAATACATGTCAATGCTGTGGGCTGGATCCACTCAACTACATTAGTACAAGATAAGATTCGCCCATTACAGGCAATAGCATTCAAACATCTGTCACTACGTAAACATTCGTCCGGAAGCGCGTTCCCGCCCACTGCGGCTTCCGCGTGTCTGCAGGCACGGCCGCGCCTCGCGCCACGCCCAATTGAATTGCAGAGCGAGTGCCCGTGGGGCCCGCCTCACCGCACCGCCAGCAAGGGAGGAGGAGCGCGGCCTCCTGCGTACGTGAGCTGCCGCAGGAGGTAAGGGAGGAAAGACCTCGCGCCGGCCGTCAGCCGAACGGTGAGTAAGCCCCACGAACGCCCGTAAGTCGCATCGATCTGCTGCCCAGCCGGGCTCGTCGTAACTCGACCGGAAAGGATGTAGATACTTCGAGAAAGTGCCCCATTTCGACAAGACGATTTCCGCGCATGGGTAGAGTTAATACTTCCAAGTTCGTCATCACTCTTTTCCAATGCATACAGACTTCATTTATTATGAATTTAATTACAATAATATCTAACAATTTAATTACGCATGTTTACACCCTTTATCCTAACCGAAAAAAGCTTCTTAATATCGATTAAGATAACAAACAACCCTTTTTTTCTCTATATGGTACGAATCAAAATCATATACAGAGAAACCTGTAACGTAAACTAAACAAGAGGCAGCATGGTGGGTTTTAGGATCAAGTAAAGTAATCTGCGAGCCTGAAACTGTAAGCCACGCTTTTAGCCCACCTCGATCTGACGCTCGAGACAGTGCTACGAGAATGCGGCGTCGCAAAATGTAGGAGCGGGCGTGAGGACAAGAAAGTGGGCGGGTCCGCTGACGGGACCGCGGGTGGGCGAGAGAACTGGAGCGAACGTGTTTGCGGCGCGAGGGCGAGCGCGGGCGCGAGGCATGGGATCGATAGCGCCAGGACGCCCCCGCAGCGGGTGGGCGGGCGAGCGGGCGGGCGCTTTTTGGGGTCAGCGATGCCGAGACACGACATAGGTCACCGTGCACTCTTGCTGTTAAGCCATCTATTAACTCAAGGGAACGATTTACGCCGAAATTGCACTGCGAACTCACAGACATCATGAAAGAGTTTAGTTTATTTCCGCGGTTCCATTGGCAATTGTAATGGGTCAAGATTTTTTAATATTAAGGTGCATCATTGCAATATTGCGAATGAACAGGCGAATACGGCACTTCTGTTCTCACCTTTGATGTACAACACATCTGCTTTGCGTCAGTTGAGACCAAAAATTAATGATTCTTCGTACATTAAACAGCTATCACACAAGTGTCTAATACGGATCTTTAGGAAAACAACACAAAAATTCATAAGCGCAAATGCGTGGCTGGTAAACTACTCCAATGAATGGTTTCAAAACGTATTCTGCAATTCGTAATACCCTTCTGGTCTTTTAAATAATCCGGCGATTTTCCAAAAACAGAATTCACCAGATATACTATAATTGTTTCACGATGACAAGTTATAAAATTGAATATAAATATTTCACTATAATATTCAATTGTCAACCCTCCTAAAAATAACAAGACAATGATGCAGCGCGACATTCTCAGTAAACAGAACGTTGAAATCTATATTTATCAATACATTATATTTGCACGAGTACCAGTTCTGCAATACTTGTCGCTAATAAGCAACTCGAAGACGAAAACGAAGTAGAATTTGGCTAAAAGAGTACTATCTTTAATGAAAGTTTCAGACACGGGTATCAAATTTTATAACCGTGTGTTTTTTCAGTTTTCATTACATCGTTAAGTTTATCATCACTGTAATCTCAAAAGAATATTGCAGCACGAAAAATACATTCCCTTTTAAAATCCAACGGAGAAACTGAGTAACAAAAACGTGCCTACATTTCCGCAGAGAGTAATATATAGCATGAAAGCTTAGCCTTTACAGACATTTGGGGTAGTTAAACGGCAAACCACAGAGTGAAATTTAGAAACATGTTTCAGGTTTGAATTAATTTTATTTTCTTTTAATTAGCTCTTTAGTTGAGTTGTATTGAGCGAGTGCTTTGACTGAAAAGAGTCGAATAAAAAGGAGAATAGTACAATACAAAGCTTTTATTGCTGATAAATGCACATAACACTTTTCAATAGCAGATAAAATGTAATAAATATTTCAAGTCTTCGCGTACCCCTAATGCAAGTCGTTTGTAATGCCATTGCAGTTTTCGCTGTTTTGTAAACAGTTCTGCTTTCTACAACGGAACAATTAACATTACTGTGATGATGATGATGACTGAGAATGTGGTGATTGGTTAATTTCATTTTGCACATACAATGTACAAGCTGGACACTTCGATCATTTCATACTTTATACAGTATTGTTTCAAAATAGTTTCACGAGGAACCCAACTTAGAGCGACTGGGATGTGAGCTATGCATTACATCTTAGTATTAACTGTCCTTGGAAGAATATTCTAATAATACTGAGCGTTAATTAACAAAACAAGCTCCTGCGGTTAAATTGCACAGAATATAAATTAATTTTAAATAATCAATAGTCAATTACTTTTCAAATAGATTCCGCGATCGTCCACGTTTCTGACATTCCATACTACCCAGCAGATGTACCCCGAGGAGCTAAATCCACAAAAATGTGTAAGAGAAGGTTCAGGAAGATCTTGTTTCGTAAATTGCGCTTTAAAACCAAACTCGTTTATTCATTCCTTCCTTCCTTTGGGAGCGGACACTTGATTTTAAGAGTCTAGGATGCCCAGTTTTCAAATTGTGCACAGTGAAAAAGCGAGGTGCATGGCGCGAATAACATTTGCGCCTAATGATTTCATTGTAACATATTTTACAAAAAAAAAATCTTCATCTTCGCTCTATTTGATGGACCCCTGGTTGGACATTTATAGAGTTTTGAGGATTCTCTCCTTGGCATGATACAATACAGAGCAATAATTTAACCATATTCCTTACAAATGTAGTACGCTCTTAATTACGGCTCGCTTTCAAGGGTAATGACATTTGACAAGCTTTTAACATACAAGGAGCAGAATCGCTTAAGGTTCGTGAGATCAAGGGGAATAATCCAATTAAATAACAAACTCAATACAAAGAAGTTAACAGTCACTGTATTATTCACAAACCATGCATTATTTACTGATCATGATTTACAAGTCTGTCCCCCAAAGCATGTATTCCGTTCATGCACACTCCACACAGCATACAACAGAAAATAATTCAGGGAAATGAGTAAAATGAACTATACAGGAATATATATATCTTGGAGAAAAAGACATTTCACGTGTGCTACAAAAATAGATTCTTCAGAATCTTTGAGGAATGATCAAGTATAAAAAATGTAATTAATAACAAAGAATCTCGAACACTCGACAAAAATTTAATGGCCTAAAAACTGCAACACTTCTAGACGTATCACGATGACTATTTCTATTGTTGTGCTACATACAACTAAAAGCAAAGTGAAATAAACCATTTCAGACCTTCGTACTCTACGGTCCTTATCTCTCAGAAAATCACCCCAACCCTTATAGCTCAACGGCACTTTTTGTGTTCTAAAACCGATAAATATTAGCTCAAAAGAGATCTGAGAGTTTGCTCGTTTAATATAGTAAAACTATGTTCATATATTATTATCTTACGTATTATTTTCAAAATAATATCCAAAGAATGATTACAGCACATGATGTTCTCAAAAGGTTCTTCATCCTTCGCGTGCAGCAAAAACAGTCTGAAATATGGCAGAGCCAACAGAAATACTTCAAATCCATATTCGGAACCAGGTCTCTCGGACCATGAAGAAGAAAACTCGACGAAACAAATCTCTCCAGGAAGGTTCCTGCCATATTTCTCATCTCACGGACTCACGACACGTCAACCGGTCCAGAAAGCCACTAAACGGATTACAGAAACAAATGACCGAAGCAGAGAAATGCAGACACGTGGCCGAGCGTGAGCAACAAGGCGGAGTCGGAGGCAGCCTCTGGAGTCAGAATGCCCTTTAGTGGGGTCGAGAAAGGAACCACAAACACAGGGCGAGGTACAGCGGAAGTTTCTTCTAATGGAACAAAGGAATGGAGCTCAGGTGAAAATATTCGAGCACCCTCCTAAGAAATACCTTGCGTTAATGAAAAAAGTGTGGAGATTATATGATACTTTCCCGACAAGGAATATCCTCCACTGTTTCCCAGTATTGGCATAGGGCTACTCGTAATATTTCTTTGCATGCTAGAACATCAAACATTGTCTAAATAGCGACAACACGGAATGAAAAAGTATTCTAGTGCAAGAAGTGTACTATACAAATCCCACTGAAGAAATTATCTTTCCCATGGTTTAAAAGAAAGAAAAAAGGAAAAAAGGAAAAAAAGAAAAAAAAAAAAACGGACAGACAAGAATTTTTATTCTTGTTAAAATTTTAAGATTTGAGCACTTCTATCTTCTTCAGACAGAAAATTCGTCACGCAACTGAAGTGACGAAGTTTTCGAAAAATATCTGACAGTAACTGGACAAATAAAAAAGAAAATTGAATGAGTGAGTGGAAAAACACTATTAGTCCAGAAAGTCGTTGTTCGATAATTCAAGTTATAACTTTTGATTAGATATGACAAACAACTGTTGAGATATAAACAATTTTCTTATTTCAGAAATGTTGTACCCAGCCATACAAACTGGTTCTGAGGAATAACTGAGATAAAAAGTTATTAATAATGTGTTATAATTTAAACAGAAACACATCTCAACGAAGTTTTACCAACAAAATATCTTGCAAAAGAACAATGTATCACAAAATATTACTCTTATAACAAAAAAAATGTGTTAAGTAATATATAATATATAACTTTATACATTATATATTTTGGGTAGTCCAAATTTCAAGTTGAAATTTTAAGAAAAGCTAACATGTAACATTTTTCTTTTCCACTTTTTTTGTGAACAGGCTGTTTTTTGACGATCAATGCACACGGCATAAACTTTGCAGAATCTGATGAGTAGGGTGCAATTTTATTTGGAAAGGATTCGGTGTGTTCTATCAAATATTATTCTATGCCATGCTATCAATCTAAACACTTAATAGCATGAGGTCTGTTATTATACTTTTCTCTTACATTTTTTGGAGACAGACCGGACAAAAGAATTCTCGTCAGTCATTGAACCTAAATGTGTGATATGCCATTTAAGATCGTGAATGCTTGTATACAAACTTTTCTGTGAATACATCCTTTCAAAGCAAAATAACGAAAATTACTAGCTCTTCACTTACTGTATCCCTCAACTCTTGCTCTTCCTTTAATTCAGGCACACACACTATCAGTAACAAAACAAGTAAATTATATCAGCCTCAAACCACTGGCACATAACATATGTCAACCATCCGCTGCGAGTAGCCCGAGTCGCCAGATGTCCGAAATCTGGAGTGGAAGAGCAGTACCTGCCCAGGGCAGATCGTGTCCTCCCCTCATTAAATGAGCTCACATTGAACAGTTTCCTGTCTCAACGTGTAGTTCCATGCCCTCTAAACTAAAAATAAAAATAAAAAAAAGACTAATTTTGGACTAGTACGGTTTTTTCATTCACCCATTCGAAATTCGATTCCTAAGCAATCCGAGAACAAATAAAACTGCTAAATGAAAATATTTAGAAAAAATGGAAGGAAGATGGTGCAATAGGAAACAATTCGAGAGAGGTGCCATGATGTGGATATACGCAATATGACGTTCACGGCCACAGGGAGTATGCGTCGGGTAAGTGATGAGCACAGAGGCGTGAATTCCCAAGCGGCTTCGTGCACAGTGGTTCTTCATCTCTATTACAGCACCTCGTAGAGGTCGAAGGAAGAACACACTGAAACAGTGGGTCTAAGATTATTAACAACGGCAAGAGAGTGAAACAAACGGAAAGCAAGGATTCCGAAATAAAACAAGGAAAGAATACTTGCAACTAAACTACGTGATGAAATTACAGTGACGTGAATATCCGAACAAAAAACAACAAATTAAATTACCTTAGTGAAGAATGTACCATGATTCTCACTCGACCTTTCTCAGTCTGCTTTTTCACGAAAGGCTACCGCGACATTTTTAAAATAAATATTTTCATTCAACCTCCCAAAATTAAGCGAGCGCTACATAAAGCGCTATCCGCTGGCTGTGAAGTAAACTGCAGTCGCGTAATGGCGATTTACAAAGGATGGATCCAAAAAAATAACGAATAGCGAGATTATTGACATAGTAGAAAGCGACCAATGACAGACAAATGTAACGAAAACGAAGACGAAACGAAGTTCATCAGCGACTATAAGTAACGCTGACAGCAGGCATCAGGCTTCGAGGAGCAGAACACAGAAGCAGTATACGAAATAGAATGATAAACAAAGTACAAAGTCAGGCAGAATGGTAAAATGGTACTGGCAGCATAACGGGGCGCGGGCTGGGCGGGGGCGAAGCGGGGTGGCGGGGAGGAGGCGAGCAGGATAGGGGTGGCGCGGGGGCAGGACGGGGGCGGGGCTGCGCAAGACGGCCGGCCAGACAGGAAACGTCCGCGCGTGCGAGCGCAACGGAGGAGCACGGAGTGGAGCGACGGGTAGCGAGGCGTGGCGGCGAGATGGGAGCTGCTGAGGAGTGGGGCGTGACGGGACACGGGCTTCAGAAATGGCGAGAATCTGCAACCAACTCACGCGATGACTGGAAGGGGCACGTCAGACACAAATCGGCGAGCAACATGAAATGGCAAAAATATGGCTGACCAATTTTACTTTCGTTTACCGCAGCAGGATATTTTATCTTTACTAAAATACTATGCTGCAGGACTTGTTTTTTTTTTTTTTTTTTTTTTTTTTTTTTTTTTTTTTTTTTTTTTTTTTTTTTTTTTTTTCAAATTTCTGTGCACGAAGGGGTAAAATCAGAAAATGTGGCATTAACACACACAACATAAAATACAAAACACAACATGCAGAAAAAATTAACAATGACAACGAACCGCAGATTTTTATTTATTTCTATACTATTTGGTTAACCAATGCTTCTAAATGTACTTAATCAGTATAATTGTTGAGAATCTACATCCATGATGTACGTTAATTAAATATTAATTCGTTTAATTATGAATCTCATCTCCCCCTCACATATCTACCGATGAATAATTAACTAACTACACTGCTAAATATTTAACGTCCTATAAGAAAGACCTAATTTTGTAGAAAGTTAATAGATTAACAATAATTGAATTACAATCAAGCGCTAATTTGACAAGTAGGGATTTGAAATAGTATTGTTTCATGAAACGTTATGTATTACTCTTACTATCAAACAAAGTATCCGTAGTACAAAGAACAAAATGTGAATTATGAGACAAGAAACGCAATGATTAAAATATCAGGTTTCTCCGTTAAAGTGACGGTGATTTAATTCCACGCCCCTCCATTTTCGCAACGAATGTCAACAGTGGAGCAAGAACACAAAGAGCCTTGGGCGCGACCTCGCTGACCGCTGCACCGCCCGTGTGTGTGTGTGTGTGTGTGGTGGGGGGGGGGGCGCTCCTTCCGGCGCGGCGCGCACCCGCGGGGCTTCCGCGCGGACCTGCTGCGTGCGCGGAGTGGGCGCGGGGGCGATCGCGAAGACCTCCAGCGCCGCCCACGACCTTTGGGCCCGGCGCGTCTCGAGTCGGGCGCCCCGCCTTCTCGCACACCGAAAGCTCAGCGTAACACCGCCGCCTCCGCAGCATGTTTGACCGGCATGTCCCGCAGTTCCAGTTCCGACACTGGCAGAGTTTCGGCACTAGTTGTGTAGGTGAGTTCACCGTCTGGAGGACAATTCTAGCGGTCGGGTGTTGTTATCAGTAGTTTTCCGTAGTTTCTTCAAACACTATGCCAACGCCCGAGCACAACCCTAACAAACAGGTTACGAACAGCAATCGAACTTACCTTCGCCTCTCTCCCCCTTATCATACCCATTTCAGAACTTACAGATGCATTCACTACGCTAAAACACATGTCGCGAGGCGAGTCGGGATTGGAGACTTTATGGCTTGGCGGTCACTCGCCCGGGGAGATACATAGAGCAAGAACGCACAAACCGCTGTGTAGTTCACACGTTCCAGCGAGTAGGCGGGGGGTCACTCCATCACCTGATACGATAGAACATACACTTCACTTACGAGACGAATTACAGCCGCTGGGTGTGCGGAATCAATACTGCCACACCCATTCACTGCTCCTGCAGGCGCAGATTCCTCCATGCTTTTTCAACCACGCACCCACCTCTTACACTCCATCAACTATTTGTGATATGAAGCGGTGTGTCCACTAGTAACACCAGATCACAATTAACACGAATGATACTAATTTATCATTACAACGCAGTCAGAAAAAGGAAGAATAGCCTGTTCCCTTATCTTTCAAATCCCATCGAATAACGGCATAGGTGGCTCAGGGCATCAACTGATGACACTGCAGTGCCTCTGTCCGAGAGGTCATAGGGTCAGAGTCCCAAGTTCGTAGGATTTTCGATGCTATCTTGTCAGTTAGGCCGAATTCAGCCGCTGTGTGGATCAACACGAGGTGAACGCCTGAGCAGAACGCTAACAACACGCACCGCATGCGATATTTCCTTCCTCTTCTTCGTACTTTCCTCACCCCTTATTTAAACACACTTACACTCACATCCACTTCTACACATGTCGGGAGACTAGTCGAGAGCTTCGAGCGGCTGGTATGGTGCCATGCTCGTGTGAGGTACCTGGATGGGGAAAATTCCTAAGCGAACGTAGGACGGCGCCGCATCTCACCAGCCCACGGAGGGAAATCATCATCATCTCCCGCGATAAAAACTTGGACTTACGGAACTAATGACCTTAGCAGTTGACGCGCCCCGAAACAGTAATCAATCAAACCGTAGCTTCAATAACCTCATTATTAATATTCCCTCACATTCATTCTAATATTGTAATCCAGCACAAGCTATCGCTAAAACGAAAAATGTTCCGCGTCCGGATCCCAAATAGGTTGTTACTACATGGCAAAGGATATGCAGACGAGCACTGAATAATATAGTATATTTGTAGTAAATCATTTCTAATAGAACCTGACCCATTAATTTCCCACTGCAAATCAGTCTAGTTTATCATTAAAATATCAAGTCTTATCACCAACCATCGCAGCACCAGCTATTTAATAGTCATTTGCCATTCCCTCTGCTCCTTTCCTACTATTATCGCTATACCTTAGAAGCACAATCGATCATTTTACACAGAAGTGCCTATTGTTAGTGTTTAAGTCGTACGTAATTGTAATTTCCCACGCTTTTGTCAACTAAACTCTTTCAGAATCTAACTTGATCCCGCTTGCAACGAACTTCTTGTACGGAATAAAATTGTTTAGCTATTAATACATATCCTCTCATTTTTAAATTGTAAATAAAGAAAACATTAAATGTACATTTTAAAAAACCACATAATGTAATCCTTCTATCCAAACGCGGACTGTTACGATGATCCCTCCGTTTTTAAATCCTCGACAATTTCTTGCCATCGAACACTTCAGAAGTAAGAGGATGTCAATATCGCACTGGATTCGAAAGGTACTACAATATCGAAAGACACATACCGATGGTGAAATTGTTTTAAAAAACTGCCAGAGGTTGTTTCACGAAATCCTTTATTTCTTAGTCACAAACTTCAAAAACGCGCCCTAACCCCAAGAATGTTTACAGAATGCATAAAACACTCCAGTGCTAGCCTGGTAGTTGGCAAGGCTATCAAAGTAGATATCCAAATACGAAAGTGAAGAAATAAGCATTTCGAGACAGGTTGAATAAACACCACAGGAAAGAAAAATATTTACACCTTGCATCCTCAAAAAGATTCAAAGGATTTTCTGCGTCACATGGAGAGAAAGCAATGAATCGAATAAATGGCAACCGTTTGAGTTCACTAGCTTCTTTTCCAAAAAGAAACTACACAATAACCATCAAAATATATATTTTCCTTAATATTCTACTTAGTGCTTAAAGATATGTCTTATATGTATCTGATAAATCACATTCAATAACTACGTGATAGTTAAATGATAGTCAACAATAAATTTAACAAAGTCAATGAATCAACATGTTTGTTAACTTTATTTTTATATACCTACACTAAAGTAGTAATATTAATCGTCGAAGGATAATTGAAAAAATCTGTGAAGAGCTTTATCATTTGCCAAGAGAAAAATTGGAAAATAATCGTTTTTTTTAAATTAGCGTGACGTTTTCAGGGTTGTTGCATTGAAACCCGACCAGAATGTGCACAGATTTGCTCCGGCTTTTTCAACGCGGCTATTACGAAGAGCCTAAGATTAACATGACTTATTAAAACGTATAGACATATAAAATAATTACTCATTCTTTGCTTACCTTAGGAAACATTTGAATTACATTCCCATAAAGATACCAGTTTCTTAGGGAAGAAATAGTTAACTTAACACAAACTACCATTTTAAATATGATCGGTATGTTTTCTATTAAATTATCACTATCTGAAGATAAATTTACAAAAATTGGCATAACTGAAACAACGACGGATATAATTAATTTCAGGGTTGGGTGGAAAATTTGTCAAATAAATTGAATTAAAATTGAATGACCCTTATGTTTCAGACTTTAAGACAATCAATATGATTTCTTTTTTAATTATTGGAAGTCATTTACTTGCTAATGCTAATCTAGAATAACACATTGACGAACACTGTTAATTAGCACTCTTGCCCACAAACTTCTTTTCTTTTTTTCAAACGTTTTAGGCACTGAGCCATTGCTCCTAATACACTGAGCCCCAAATATGGTTCATTCGACGCAATCACGAATACATACAGATCTTTCTGTGATGTCTTCAAGGATTTGGGCAATACAACACTGGAAATCGCTTCCGGCAAACCAAGTTTTTATTTTACCCATTATTTTACTCATTTCTACCAGGGGAACATCTACCTTCAGAATTTTTGCAATTAAATTAGGACAATCTATTGTCTTATATGTCATAACATTTAACAAAATGTCTTCATGTGATACCAGTTTCAGATTCTTCCCAATAGGATAGTTTTTGTTTGTTTTTTTCGCTGTTCTCTTCTGGCCGTCATGCGATTTTTGACGCTTACACTTCTTTCAAGGTTGCTGTAAATGTCACAGATAACCTGCATTGATATCCTCTCTTTCTGAAACAAGGCTTTGGCAAACAAGTATAATATTTGTTGAAGGTAATCCTGTTCTTGATTGCCCCCAAAAGCGCTGTGTAACAACACCTTCCAATGAATTTTGTATTGAGATATCTGCCAATAAACAAATATACGCCCTGTTATCTACTCTACCATCTTCTACCCCCTCCTTTTGACTAGAATATATTTATTTTCACTGGCTCCTTTCAAAGTTTTACAAAGAGTTGCTCTTTTTGAAAATGGGACATTTCGGTATCCCGAAGTGGTGTTTAAAGGTCAATGGGATGGACTACCTAACAACGGGACAATCTTGTCCAAAACAGGATGTATGATCGCACTCATGAAAAACAAAACAATTTCAAAAAAGGTAGTTAAACTAACGTTTTGAATGTTTTTTACACTAAATGTAAAGTTTTCATTTGTGTACGAAAACTGTTCTACCTCATAGCAAGTACGACGTTACTTAGCTTGTTACCACGAGCAATTAATGTACTATAGCTACTATTCGAGAGCATTTAAGTGTGTATCTCCGCCCTCTTAATCTCGTTCAGATGGAACACGAAACAACACTTAAGGCGGCACAATAATTTCATATCTAAAAAATGCATTCATTGTGATTTCCATTACATTAAAACAAAATTTTATATACCGCACAAGTGAAAATTGCAGGAAAGAATACTTGTCACGGAGCCGCGGCCGAGTAACTGTATCCCATCACTGTCGTCATCGGGTCTCCTAGGCCCTGAACGTACGTAGTAAGGGATGAATGATGATCTACAACCATGAAAAGGCATGAACAATGAACATGACATTAGGGCAGGTAGTAAATTGAGAGGCAGGAGAAATGAGAGAATCCAGGGGGGACTGGGTCCTAAACCAGTGCTGGTCATCACTGATTCCACTTTGTGGGACCTAAATTGTAGTTATTCTGCCCTAAGATGAACGTTAACGCCACGGGTAGACGCAAATGCAATATTATAATATCGCCTAACATTGAACTGATCTTTTCTCGTTACTATCTAGAAAATATAGTAGATTAAAAATGGTTACATTACAGGTGTGGCCAACAGTGCCTTTTTAAATGGCATCGAGACATATCGTCCTTTCTTTTATCATAATAATCTTAATAGTGTAAGAGTCCACTCATAGGTTTCAGTTACAATAGTAATTTGGCCATCACATAACGATTCAAAGTCGTAATTATTAGCATTTCACTGGATTTAAAATCTCTTACATCTGAAGCGCGGAGAGCAAATACACCGAGTAAAACAACACGTAATGTTTAAAAAAACTCTTACGGAAAATCTGTGTCATTGAAAATAATCTAGATCCCTAAATTCCGATTTGAGCTCACAATTTGTTTTTACTATAAAAATGATGAAATGTACACCAGGGACTCCGCTGGCGAGCAGGAACATGCCCGCCTCCTTCCAGCGCTCAGGTGCAAGGCCAGGGACGTTGCTCAAAGAAGCACTCTCTGCAGTTCTGGGTCAACGTCAGAGAATGAGTAACTCCTGGCAGAAAGCCTGGACGAAAAACGCCGCGTCAACCACTCTGTAAATAGTCCAGAAAGCCACAGCCACCCGATGCTTCCGTTTTACTCATTGAATTAGGGGCTTCTTGCAGAATTAGCAACTGCTTTCTGCCATTCCTTGCGCGTGAGTTAATGAAGAGTAAACTTTACCGACATTCAGAGAATTCCCCGTTTGTGGAAACGCGGCGAAGTCACGACCGCTGACACAAATTAGAAGCAAAGTCAAGCCAATGACTCGCTCAAACGCTCGATAAAGTTTTATTAAGGCAACATTCAAATCCGGAGGAGAATTCGTCTTTCAAATCACAAGAAACGCAATCTTCACAAAATTGGAAGGAGTGTTGGAAACAGTATACAACTAGGGATATTTCCATCCCTGATTTAGTTAGGCAGTACATACATCAATAACTCTATCACCGTTCTTTTTGGTTTTGTGAAAAAAACGTGCGTAATTAAAATTAGGTTGTAGAAGAAGGCTTTGATAATCAGAAATTGTAAGAGAAGAAATATTTTAACACGTCGGTAAACGTATTTGTCATCTATAATTCGTAATAAACGTTTAGTTCGAACGGTTACATAAGTCATCAGGAGACTTTGGCTCATGAACTTGCACCATAAGTATGACAAAGTATACCTACAAAGAGACTGAAAGAATCTGAAATATATTTCTTTTGTGTCCTCAGTTATAAATTTCCCAATTCTTCAATTCAACTTCATTCGCAACACAATTACTCACCACACCCAATAGTTAACAATCAGAAAGACCATTATCAGCCATCATTGTTTTTATTCCATCAAAACCAACCTGCAAAGAAAAAAAGAAAAACATTACACTTCAAGACAATCTAAAATATGCTAAGAACATCTTAGCAAAAACAATTGAATAAAGGTCACTGGTCGCTTGCACTTCGTTAACTTTTAATATTCTAACCACAAAAAATTGAAACAATGTCCGTAACAAGAAATTAGCTTAGCATCAAAGCGCTGACCTAGTTCGCGACTCCTGGAAACAAAGGAGAGGCAACAGTGAATTCGGGAAAGCGGGCACGCGCCACTTTCAGGCGGCACCAACAAGGCCTTCACAGACCTTTGTGAGCCCATTTGCAATCTGCGATATTCCCAACAAGACCAATGTTGAAAACACACAAAATATCACATTGAACGTAAATGGAAAAGCATTAAAATTGATAAAGCAGATGCTTGAACTCCCTCAAAAAGTTTAGGTTAAGCAAGATAGTTTCTATTTATTTCATTATGGTGTAGCTCAATGAACTTCAGAGATGATACACTTTCATTCAATGCAAATACAAACGAGAGAGAATGCACATAATTTTAGAGTAAAAATTCAATTTCTACAGAACATAGACATTAATAAAACTTTCCAAGATTTGGTAACTTTACGAGGGATTTTTTCTCCTTTCTTTCTTTTTTTTTAATTCAAGCGATGATGCCGTACTTTATAACACTCTTCTGTCCGACACGACGAAACAACAAAACCCGCGGTTTAAAGTACGAGCAAATTAAGGAACCAATTGAATTATAATCGCAAACTGGGCTAAACTCAATTTTTGTAGAATGAGACAGCATAAGAATGTTATATGTGGCGATCTGTTTTGTATGCAACGGCAAAAAGGGAAATCACATTCACCTCTCCACTGTCAACCCTATTTTGTGCTAGCGTCGCTGTCTAAAATCAATTATTTTAGCTGATCCACAACTGTTGTGGCAGAGTAAATATACTCAAACTGTTACTTTACAATAGTTCCTTCTGAAATTATGGAACGTAGACAGAAGGCAACTGCTTAAACATTGGAAATTGTACACAAAAAAGGAAGCAAAACGATTAAACAAAACCAACATTTAACAAAATTATAACTATATTACACAAACATTTAAACTCCATGATGTGCGAACTTCATTACACGTGATGGTTTAATGAACTAAAATGTAAAATGTGTAATATTCAGAAAAGAATAACACAAACTGCTTCATATTAGTTTCTTATCTCTTCTCTAACAATTTCACTTTTCCAGCTGAAAACTATCAATCGTGTGTATTTTTAGGAAAGCTTGTGACTTTAAACGAGACTTGCAACAGATCTTTGATTAACCCCTGTGTTGAGTAAAGTAACTAAAGTAACTTGAATCCATATCTTAGGTAACATGCTCAGTTGAAAGAAGCACAGGGCCCCGCTATGTGCGAAGAGGTTCGTCACGGCGACCCGCGCCGCGGTGCGGTGCGAAGCGCCTGGTCAAGCGCAGCGCGGCGAACGCGCACTTTCGCGGCGGCGGCGGCGGCAGCGAGCTCGCCATTCGCACGGAATGAACGCGTCGGCCGCGCCCGGAAACGCTGCTAAATTGCCGATAATCCCCACAACAATGGTCTCTAAGAAGCCGTACCCGCTCGCCTAAGCCGTAAAGCTTAATCTTGTTAGCATAGTCTAGGCGGTGGAATGGGAGACCGGGCGCGCCGAGGATCGTAAAAGTGAACGGATTGCGCTGACTGCAGGAGACCCGCTCGCACGGAAACCTAATGAGGGTATTTTTGTTTAGGGAATTACCGCGCGCCCGTTCGCGAAGCGGTGCCGTTACAGTATCAGATCGGAGGGGCAGCCGGGGTCGCGGCATACATTTCGTGTGCGGACTTCGCTGGTCCAAGCAGAGAACAGAAAAACAGAGGATCCAGCCACGAAAGCTGGAGAAATATAAGGCAAATAGAACATTATCGTTGTGTAACGACGAATTAACAGAAATAATTTTGTGGTTCTAGGAATTTTCATTCAAATCGTTATACAATATGTTATTGAAAGGTCTGAGTATTTTATTCTAAAGAAGTGTGGCGTCGAAACAACCTTCTTCCATCGCTACGAGAAAAAATCCCGCGAGTGGGTAAACAATCGAACTGCGAAACTTTCATAACAAACAAATACTACTTAGTTACGAGAAATTAAACTGCTTGGGATAACAAAAATGTCAATATAATTTTACACATGTTTGGAATTCCAGCAGTACCATTCAGGGTTCTCAGAAAAGCTATACCTCCAAGAATACAATAAATGATTCACACAGGTTTCAGTAACAGTCTCTTCTTCCCGCAAGTAAATTACCCACATGTTCATTTGAAAATTGAACAGGGAATTTTGAAATGTATTTGTAAGTTTTTAAATTACGAAATCCTTTCCTAAACCCCACTGCGGTGAACAGTGTAATAAGTGGATAAATCTAGAAATCCGGAATAATAAGTTGTATCCAATCGAACCCCCCAAAAGTAATACACGAGTCCAAATGACGTCATTTTGTAGAAAAGGCTTAGGAAAACACATTGCAGCAATGAACTGCTAAGCTACGAATCCCATGCTTAACCGCCGGGATAATTGAGCAAAATGAGCTAGGGATTAGTTATTGTTTACGGGCTCGTCAAATTATTAGGAACATAGTCCTGTGAGGGTGATGTACATTATTTCCTAAGATGTGTTCATTCATGTTCCTCCCTGCTGGACTCGGCGTGGACCTACTCGTCGACTAGCCGGTGATATCCCTTTTCAACTACCTCCCCAAGCGGGGGGCAACGCCCTATCGTTGTATCAGTGTAAAGAACATGACTGCAGACAAAGAAGTTCCTGTAAAGAGTCACCAGAAACTTGGGCAACGGCAGCCAGCAGTTTGCGGGGGGAGCGGTGGCCCAGGGGGCCGGGGGTCGGGGGCGGCATGGCGCGGCGCGGGGCGTGGCGGCGAGGTCAACAAGTGCGGCGGGACCGCGCCGTCTGCCAGAGCCGGCGCCGGCGGCGGCGGCGGCGGCGCCATGGGGCACGGGGGGTGGAGCGGAGGGAAGGGGACTCCACGACGGCGCGGCGCCCGCCGCTGCGCTCGATCAATACGGGCCGCGGAACGCGGTTCGAGACCCGGAGCCTCCCAGGCGCCCGGCCGCCGCCACCCGCAGAATCCTTTCTACTGCCGGGGAAAAACGCTGAGTAAGAAAGCAGTGCTGTGTAGTTTTACAAAGCAGTGGTGCACGACCAAACGATCACTGGCCATTCTCGAGCGAAACCCTCTGACAGGGAGTCTGCATTTTGTTTCAAAATGTTTACTGTAGGTGTCGGTGGCTACACAGACAAAGGTGTCCTAAAATGCACAATGCAGCAGTCTCAATTAATTTCAGAACGTTGTATTTTCCTTACCTATTTAGCATAATCGGTCACGAAAGATTTTTCTAATAAGTTGCAAACTCATAAATTTTCATATTCATCAGCGTCTGACAACAAAAATTGCAACAGTAAAATATCAAAACATCTTGGAAGAATTTTTTCTTGCATCTCTTAAAGCCAATGTACGGAGAATGCCCCAAAAAATTGTTTATACAACACAGTATCACTAATTATTAATGACTCTCCCTTACGTATCGTATGCCTTGACTGCGGGAAGACCTCCAGCAGGCTGTTCCGCAGCCGGGTTTCTCCTGTAAGTTAACAAACCGCGCTTTTCACCCTCCGAGTGTGACATGCGTAATAATGTTAATGTTTGGTGATGATTATGATAATGATGTGGACGGAATACAAGGCGGAGAAATGATAGAACCCCAAGAAAATCTGTCGCGAACCAGATTTGACCACCACAAATACCAAATGGGGGGGGGGACCGTAATAAACAAAGGGGGGATGTAGCAATGTGACCAGTAAAGCATTCTTTCTCTGATTCATTACATTAGGTAGATCAAGTTTATAGCACATCCATACAAACCAACCACTTTTTGTTCTTTATTACATTTTTGTATTTTTAGAACTAGTTCAAATTTCCCTCTGCAGGTAAAATAGGAAATACGAAGACGGGCTGAGAAACACCAAGTCCACCTCGGTATCGCAGGGACTTCGGGTATTGCTCAACTATGCGGGGCAGAAAACCGCGAATTGCAGGCCATGAATACACGGTAGCGATTTTCACCATTTCGTTGGGGCGTGGGTAGCTTATCACACCACTTGAATCATTCCTCAAGATAACCATTACCATCCTTCATGCAGCAAAACACGAAGGGAAATAAATAAGGATCGTAAAGGCCTACGTAAGTATCCTCCCTCACCTAAGCTTAGAAAATATTATAGCGTTCATCATCAAGTACATCAATAATACTCATGCAAGGGGGAGATTTAAGTTATCAGGTAGTTCCAACGGGTTTTAGAAGTAGAACTGATTTTGGGAATCCAAAAAGGGACTCGCGATCTAAGAGGTCTGACGTGGGAGTGTGGTAAAGCGTATAAAGTTAGAAAAACGTAACTTCAAGTTAAATTCCACGTTGAGTCTTCCTTTACCCCTTATGATTCGGAAGCATTGAACCAAATGATCAATGAAAAGAACTCCTCCCATGTAAGGGAGGTTATAGTCACAGGCACTTTTGTTAATTATAATGTATCGATGCAAATTTTGCAAAATGCATCGCTGAGGAGGAGTTTGACTGCTTTTTTGGATACAACGGTACACAATCCTATCATAATGACACCAAACAAGAATATGACGTGACTGGCAAAACATCAAAACACCTCCCCGTATTTGACCAATTGTCCAAAATGAAAATTCGGAGAAACGTTCAAGAATCGAATGAAATAAATCATAGTTTTCCAAAACCAATCGATCATTTCCATAGCGATGACGAACGGAGTCACCGAAAGCCATAACTAATACCTCTCGCTCGGTTCGAACCGCCATCCGAAAGAGGTATGAACCTCGCTGCGGGCGGGGATCAATACTTCGCGTGATTGACGCCGTCTCGTCGTCGCCGGCGCCGCACAGAAGGTGGGGGCGGAGAGTGGGAACAGGAAGCTCCATAGCAACGGGCCGCGCGAAGGCAGGGATGGAGGAGACCGCGAACCGTGGACAGCGGCGGCAGCGCAGGCGTCGATGTAATCCGAGCCCCGGGAGAAACGCGACGGCCGACGCGAGACAAAATTGGGGAATTCGAGCCGCCGCGCCGCGTCGCGCCGTCGCGGGACGCTCCGCCGCCGCGGCGAGGTCGCATCGCGGACGCGCTGGCCGGCCCCTTCTTCACAGCTCCGACAACTCGAATTGTTCACACCGGCGGCGATGCCTCCCTTGCAAAACTTTTCCCTACATCATTGTTCTACGGGATGTCAAAAGGTTCGAGTCTCGACGGGCAGATTTACATCTGCTACAAACCTGGATTGGATTTAACCGGTGTATACGGAATTCTAGCGGTCAGCTGCCTGATCGGCTCTCCATGGGTTTTCCAACCAATTCCAAGCGAATGCCAGAACCGTCCGCTAATATGGATGGATCCCTTCCTCATCCTGGTCCCTTTTCCCCTTGCGCGCGTCCACACACACACACACACACACACACACACACACACGCACATACACAACCACGCACACATGACACTACCATGCATGTCTGCAACTTAGAGCTTGTTCCAGCAGCAGATACCTCATTGAGGCGATATCTGGAGAGGAAAAAAACCGCAAACCGCCATGTATGTACTCACGATCCAGCGGGGATGGAACACAGTCTCTATCGAGAAATAATTTACACTCCACTTTCAGGCTAATGACCTAAGCAATTGACGCACCCATTCACTGACTCAAATTGTTCAGTTATCCCTGCGCCTAAACATACAGCTTTCATTCCTGTTTAACACTGAAAAGGGCATGAATCGCGATATTACATTTTCAAAACTGACCAAAATATACGTTTCGTATAAAATATTTCCAACGCAACGTATTTCTAAATGGAATTCAACTTAGTGGTAAAGAATATTTTAGATTCTGTACTACCGCACTCGTCGACATTCCTGTACTATCACAGCTCACCGAGAACCCTAAAATAAACGAAATTATTTCAAATGATAAATGTCCAAAAATACAGCATTTTATATTCACGTGAAATTACAATTTATAAATCTTTCACTTACGATTCGGAGAAACGTCTTTAAATGAGTCAACCATGACGAAAACCACCGCCCTTGTCAAAAGAGTTTTCTTTCATCTGAAGGGTCTTTTCAACTTTCTTTCCTCGCTCTACTCACAAACTCCTCCGTTCATTTCGTTTCTCACGGCGCTCGCACCCACCCCCTCCCCCACGCGCCCATCTCGCGCGTGCCCTTGCGAAGGCCTGGCGGCTGCGGGCGCTCCGCTCCACCATTCTCCCGAGGGGTGTGAGGCGGGGCCGGAGCGGGCAGGCGACGTGGAGGCGCGGCAGCGGCGCGGAGCTGGTGAGACCAGACCCCAACGGAGCAGAGCAGAGCAGAGCGGAGCGGAGCCGGCGTGCAGTGCGGTGCGGTGTAGCGCGGTGGATCTCATTACGCGGCAGGCCATCCGTTTCCGCGAGGCCCTCGTTAGCCCCCAGACGGGAATCAACAGGTCTCCCGCCGCAAGCGCGCCGCGCCGCGCCGCGCCGCAGCCCGCTGAGCCCAGGAGGCCGCGAGTCCGTGCCTGCCGCCCTCCAGCGCCTCCTCACCTCGACAGCTTCTTCACGCCGAGCCGGCCTCACAGCCGCGTCTCCTACACCAGATGACTTTTAACTTGCTCCTAACAATTATTTCCCTTCCATGCTAGCACTAACATCGCCTTTGATGTCTTTCCCTCCCAAACTCGCCATACCACCGTCTCTGGTGAAACTCAGTTCCACGCCTTCCATGCTCTTGGCTCGTCAATGAACAAGGCTGCCATAAGCATCCCATCTCTGAGCCTAGGAATGGCCTAACTCCCGGAGAAAGTGACGATAAAAGGAAAAGAAATATAAACATGGTATGAAGTGTTCATGCAAGTCTTTTCCAGTGATCGCCCGGAGGGATAAAACCCGATTATCTTGATAAACAAACTCTAGGTTTCACACATTTCCACGTTTGGTCTCAGGAAAGATTTGGAAGACTTATCTCTCCAAACACGAAGATAGGTGGCTCCGAGCATCAACTAATGTCACCGCTGTACCTCTGACCTGGAAGTCAGAGATGCATGATAATAACACGCGAAACGCTGTGTATGAACTTTTAAAAAAATCATTGCCAAAAAAGGAAAAGAATTATTGTGTTTAAGTGTTTATACTTACGTGACAAACATAATATACATATATTTTTATATAATAAACATATTTTTATCTTTTCAAACTTGTCCAGTTGACTGAGAAGTACAATAATCGTCGACACTGTTAATCAACATATATTTTTTTTCATCTTGTATTAATAGGGCTTTATTTCCTTACATACTTCATTAATGGGGGTACTTATCTCTATCGAAACACCCCAAGCTTATATTCCAAGAAACACAAGAGAGAGAGGGAGAAATGCAGTGCAATAACTCATCTGCAGAAACGACCCTACGCACGTCGGGCAGAAACTTTCCATGCACCTGACAGTTCCGTATGATTTAGCACTGCCGCCCGTCGTCGAAGCCTGCTCAGAAAGACGAGCCCTCCAGGCGACCTCTCGCGCTCCCCTTTAAATCCCTCCATTCAAACCTGAGAATAATAAAGGCGTCGGCCCGGGCTCGGAGGCTTATGCATGCACGAGGGGCCGCCAGGCTCCTCAGGCATTTGCGCTCTTAATGAAAAGAGTTCCTCGCGGGGAACGGGCCGCGCTCCCGACCCCGGGAGGCTTATTTTTAAGCTTGCGTTCGCCCGCGAGGGGAGACTTTGTTAGTGTAATGATCTCTCGGTATTTTTTCCTCGATTACAAAAACTGCTTTCCTTTCCGGGGCGGCACTGCCTATGGAAAACACAGACGATACGTCTGCATCACCCACTTAACTCCAACTTTACGAGAAACCTGCGACAGCTTCTAGACAAGAAATCGTTCAAACTGGGATCTTGGAAATTGTTCGTCGCAGCTATAGTTCAGAAAAACGTAAAATGCTACAGTAATAAGCAACTCAGCCAAAATGACCACTTCAGAGGAGGAAGTGACTTCTAATTGCTTCATTTTTAAGTGAACTATTAAGAACAAAATGTTTAAAAAAGTAGAACGCCAGGGACGACCCGAAAAGGAATTTTAAATCGCTTGAGGAAGCATTACCGCCCTTACATTGTATTATGTGAACAGTTAAAAATAATATTCATTCAATAATTTATAGATCGCTCCCCCTACATTTACTATAAAACACTGCAAATAACAAACTGCAAACCCACAAAACCTTTGTGACATACAGAAAATGCACTTATTAATCAGAAATGACATTGAAACTCTTAAAGGCAAAAACTGATCTTACCGCCAAAAATATGCAAAAGCCAAACATGTGGCATTGCCAGTGAGTAGAGATCTCAAAACGACGCTGAAAGACCACAGATCCACAAAGACCTGTTAACCAGGGCGCGAGGGGATCCCTTGTAGGAGAGGAGGAAACGCCTCATTTCCCATCGGGATCTGGCGCCGCGCCTGCAATCGAACGCAAACGCAATCACCCGCACCAGGAGCAGCATCTGGGCGAGCTTTGCGGGTGGGCGGACGGGCGAGCGCGCAGGGCCCGCGGCGGGGGAGGAGGCGTAGCTCCCGGAAAGAAATAAAATAATCCACCTCCGATTAGGCGTCGCCAATTACAGGCCGATCCGCCAGCGGAGGCGGCGCCGGCCACGCGAGCTTCGTTCCTCTTGGGCACGCCCGGGCCTGCGGCAGCCGCGCGCCCGCGCGCTCATAGGGCTGTCGCTGTTCATATTCCTACTTGTTTGCTTCCACGTATACCAAGCGGCAGTGGGTGGAGGAGGACGTGAAGTAGATGGCAAGACATGAACAAATTGTGGCCCCAAGCACCAAATAGCGGCACGTTAATCAATATAAAAGACTACACTTCCCGATTAAAATTTTACGTATTTTTCTGGCTGTTTTAATTATTTTTTTTATTTTCTTTAGATTAGCAATAGCATCATACACACAATTATTTGCACATAATACACAATTCAAACGCAAAAAACCCCCGTTTGTTTTATGGCTTACACAAACACGACGAACTGGGGAATCATTTCAATAATTTTCTTACCCGATTTCGTTTACAACCCTACATAGTTATACTCGAAGCATGAAACAGTTGCGTGAAGTTATGTTTCGGGGCATTCGAGAACCCAGAATCTCAGAACCCTTCTTTAGCATTCCTCAGTGATGCAAGGGTGGTAGTCCCCATGATAGGAGTTCCAGCGAGCGCAAGAGCCAAGGAAGTTCTCTGGGCGTTAGCAGAGGTGCAAGCGGAGGCGCAGAGAGGGAGGCCGCGCGGCCGCCCGAGGCGCCGCCAACGCCGCACGCGTCGCCAACGCCCCCGCCGCCAGGTTCGTTCACTTCTGGGCAACTGGAGCACGACGCGTCGGCCGCCGCACCCTCCGCCGCCACTGCCGACGCCCCTCCACCTCAGACACTTCCGCACACGAGCACGGAGCCGATCCCTAAGAGTGAACGAGCTCCTTGATCGATATTACGATACACGACGCCCCCCGCTAACGCTAAGCGAGATCCGGTCGATAAATGAAGGAGTTTGCGAAAACTCGTCTGGAGATAAGTGGTACTCATGCGGTGCTAACTTGAGACGAAAATGTAGAGAAACACAGTCGAAAGAAAAAAAATTAAAAAATAAATGAGAAGGTAAAGAAACCCTCTCATTGGCGAGTGTGAGCTCTTATAAAATGAGCAGGGAAGTGGGTACACGAACGGCAAGCATACCCTTGGATGAAGAACTTCTTTTCCTAAAGTCGATTTCGTTGACCGACTCGACGCACTGGAAAGTCGGCTTCCGCCTGACACAGGGTCGCGTCCAATCCGTCGGTTGCAATTCATTCGTCTGCTCGTTACGGAATGCTTCGCTGAAATAAAGAGACACTCCCTGAAATTACAAATTTTAACACATCCCTTTCACGAGGACTTGGAGACGACGTCTGAATCGAAGAGCCGGAGCTCGTATACAAGCGAGGATCCGCCGACCGTAGCGCCGCTGTCTGACGAAGTCTCTTGCTCAAGGCAAACGCTAACCATCGCACGCGTGCGTTTGGGAGTCGCTGGGGCGGTGGGATGGAGGAGAGAAGAGGGGGACTTCGCCACGACAGCAAGGACGACGGCGCTGCGCAATGGATGTGCTGGCAAAAGAAGTGGTCCCTCGTACGCCACAAGTAATGGGATGGAAAATGCAACTGCAAATACATTCGTTGACAAAAATAGAAACACCATCAGTATACTCCGACTTAAATAGAGGTCACGATGGTGATGGGATATTACTATCCAATCGGGAGCTTCCTTACGGCTTAGATTTTTGGTATTGGAGCTCCCGATAGGTTGACAATGATCACCTCTCCTTCCAGCTCGTCACCTCCGAAGAGCCACTATGTTTAAATCGAAGTTTAATGTAAAGTAAAGAAAAGACTTCAGGATGAAACGTCTAGAAAAAGTGCACATAAACTTCGGCCTGAACGAAACATTTCTCAATTGAACAAATGTAATGAATTACAAAACAAATTTGTAAATACTCTTTAAAAAATATTAACTTGCAGCCTATCGAGAGATAATGTACAAGTCAGCTATTAGTTGCTGTTTGTTGTTGTTTTTTACAAAATCAAAAAGTGACTCCATTCTTTGCATAGCTTTAACAGGATATAGGTAACCATGAAACAGATATAGTGTTTCATTGAGCTATTATAAAATTAATAACTTCGATGACAGTGTAGCATCCCAGGTAGCTTTCCTCTGATTACCACGTCGCAATCACCAAGTAAAAACATCTATTACTTACGTTTTTCGAACCAACAAATCTGAGGCAAAAGTTACTGCGGTGGCTCTCTGTACAACGGAAAGTCAAATTAGCTTTACTAGTGATGTGATACGTATAAATATCACTGATGAATTGAAAATGACCACTGACCTCTTGAAGGTTGTAACTTGTAATTATTTCAGTGAAGATATTGCGGCGAGAGCCTCTTGTAGTTGAACGCAATTATCCTTTCTTATAAAATTCTGAAGCTTTCGAACAGCTCACGTTTTGTAGAGATAATTCCAACGATATCACGACAGTACTAACAATATCGTTCGCAACCTAACAGAAAAAGAGACTACAAATGCGAAATCATTTCAAGCTAAACTGCACTTACAGCAATTTATTTATTCGTTCGCAAATAAACCTTAACTCTTTAAGTATAATTAGATTCAATAATTTTCCGATGAAGTAAAAAAGGAAGCTTTCGTGTCCTTTAATCGTAAAAGATTGGGATTTCAATCTTTGCTATTTTCAGTCACTGACATTTCTGATTTCGTTGAATCTAGTTATTTCCACAAACCACTAGCGTTACTTTCGAGTTGTGCATTTCAGTCATGATCAAGCTTCGTCGCCGTCGTCATTATTATTATTATTATTATTATTATTATTATTATTATTATTATTATTATTATTATTATTATTACTCCTTTACATCATGACTACAAATATTATAAGTCGATTGAATATAAAATCTGCTCCAGACTGCAACCAACTACCTAAGGAGTGTCAGTGGTTCTACAATTCTTTGAACAAAAAATGTGGCTGTTTCAAACAAAGCAATTTCTTGCCCTTCCCAGTCTTTTGAACGGCCTGGGAGTTTAGCGAATTTCTTACACAAATTTTGCGGCACAAATCACAAAACTCCGATGACTACCAGTACAACATGTGCTTTGACGCCACACATTCCGGTGACCCCGATCTCGCTTGAATTTGTTGGTCGTACAATACTGTATGGAGTTCAAGAGACGTCATCGGTGAGTGTTCGTACTACTTGGGCATGTGTTTGGAACTTAGAAGGCGGCACAGATCTGCCAGTGGAGGTTACTGTAACTGCACTGTGGTGTCTTTTCAAGTATTCGGTCTTTGCTAGAAATGGACAAGATAGGCGGCGATATGACCAATGTTTTTTGTTGTTTTTGTTTGTTTTTTTTTGTTCCTGGCAAATGCGGTATTTATCATCTTGGGACATTTTGAGAACAGCTTTATCATAATGTCGTGTTCTTAGCGCCTGATCTATAGCTGAAGCTCTTAGAACTGCTTCCGATTCTGGCTTCATTCTTCCACATAAATTATCTAATCCACATAAATTATTGATATTTATTGATCTGCAATTTGCTCCCTCTTTTTAGATACTGTTCATAGAGTGTTTGGTCTCTACACAATTTCTTTAACATTGTCTCACATTTTAACTTTGTGTCTCACATTTCATGTTTAGTAACATCAGGAGTTCAGGGTCTGTGCTATGCTGCGTGTCTTGAATTGCTTTCTTCGTAATGCTTCTTGCTACTCTAAAAATGTCTGTTTCCCTATCTTCAGTCAGATTTCATGACCTGCCTCATTAGCCTATTATTATTATTAATTATTATTATTGTTATTATTATTAATTATTATTAATAATAATTAATTATTATTATTATTTATTATTATTATTATTATTATTTCTTCTCTAATTCACGACAAAAACGCGTAGGTTGAATATAAAATATAATCCTACCTGCCTAGAGACTGTCGGTGCCTCTGCAATATTTAGCGCAAAATAAGACCTGTTCCCAACAAAGCAATGACTTGCACTTCGTCTTTTGAACCATCATGGTTTTTAGCCATGTTCTTACATAAACATTGCGTAATAAATCCCAGGGCTCCGACACGCTCCACATTAGGCTGATATCGATTTCCAAAATTTTGGAGTTATGAATATTTTCTGCCTGATTGGTAACAAAGCTTTGAATTTATTATTTTGCTTTATTATTATTATTATTATTATTATTATTAATGATAAAAGCAGCAATTAAATATCATAAAAGTAAAAGAAAAGTATACTTAAGATTTCTTACACGTAACTACGATGCATAGTACGAAGGCAAAAGTCTTGTACATCTAAGGAGACTAAAACAAAGTTGGTTTATTTCAACAAACAAACAACCTTACACATGTGTCGTAAAATAATCTGATCCATCCTATTATCTGTCAAAAAATTACAAACACACTTCACTTAACACTTCTCATCCTCAATCCGAACAACCTAGCACAATAATTGATGGCCGCACATATGCACAGAACAGCACAGCGGCGTTACGCCCCAGAAAAAGTCGCGCGAGGACGATGCCCTCTTCACCGTCCCTTCCTCCTCCGCCGCCGCCGCCTCCGTCGCCTCCGTCGTCGCGCGACCGTCTGTAGCGTCGTATCGCGGCGCCGAGCTTCGGGAGTCGTCTGCTGCTTGTTCTTCCGGCTTGCACCGAAACGGCTCGCCTACTTGTTGTCTACTCGCCGTCCGCCTCCTCCTTGCCTGCAGCAGCCTCGTAATGGGAGGGATATTTTTTCTTTGCCTTGAGAAGGAGACGCCGCCCAGCTGCAACGCGCGTGCGCCGCGGCGCGGCGTCCCCGCAACACGCAAAAAAAGATCAGAAATACGAAACGAAGAATAAATAAAAAAAGAGAACGAGGAGAAAAAGGAAAGGAAGATGGCGCCGTCAGATGTTCGCCGTCGAGGGGAGCAACAATGGGCGTTGCGGTCGCCCCTGCGCTGCCCCGCACCCGTCACATGTTCGCGCGTAATCACAGAGGGCCCGCGCCGCCCGCGCCGCGCGCCGGGGCACAATGGCCGGGGCCGGGGAGAGGTCGCGGACGCGCCGCGCGGGCGAATCCCTGCCAACCCCGCCGCCGCGATGAAGCACGCGCCGCGCACAGTCACGACCGGCCGCATCTGTACTCGTCATTAGACGCCAATAAGCATCAGAATTTTAAATGGTTAATTCGGACGTGTGCAGGAACCATTGGTGCGATATTCCAACATCGCGGTGGAGGTCGTTCATTTGTAGATAAAATATTTACGTGTACAAATGCGCGCTCTAGGAGCCTTCCTCATTCCCAACAATGCTTTTAATTCAACTTCAAGGAACAAAACTAGCAAGCTTTCAGTGCCACGGATGTCCATATGGAATTTAAAATAGTCTTACTGGTTGAAATTCTTTTTTATCTCTGAAATGAAACAAAAACATTGAAGAAGACGGGCTGAATGATTATGGAGTATCAAAAGAGACACTTGCGCAAAATCGTAAAATATAAAGTGTTCAATCACAACATAATACATCGAAACGTCCTTCTGGATATTTCTAACTCATCTACGACTGGACAGTGAAGAGCACCCTCAAATTGTAAATTTGAAATCACAGCAATGAATCATAATGTTTCCACAACCCGAAACCCAATTAAGTCTTATAGAATTGAAATCCAACAACATATAACCTCCACGACAGAAATTGCCCATTCCTGACAATTACAGAATCATTACACCAGGGTGCAAGTCATGCATTGATCGTTTCACAGCGGGTTAATCGCGTCAAAGAACAAGGGTGATCACTGAGATGTGAGTCAGGGGCTGCGTGCGTGACTCCGAGAGCTGGTCGCTTCTAAAGGTTGCGCTCACGTGAAGGAGTCTAATGGGCATACGAGGCGGGGGCATAATTGGCCTGGTAGCACTCCCCGCCGTCACCTCTGAACTCGTGCGGACGCGAGGCCCATCGCCCGTGGAGGCTAAGAGGCAGAAAAACTGTCAAGTATTACAAGAAGCTAAAACGGAAAACAAGGTAATAAACTGAGATGACCCCCCCGCCGAGAGCCTCGCAGGTTGTAAACATAAAAAGAAAAATTCAAGGAACGTCTTTTTCGGTGGAAACGTTAGTACAACAGTGACCATAATGCTCATCTCCTACGTTGCAGAAGGATAAGCTTTGGAACATACTAGTAATTATTGGCCTTTGTCAAATGTTGGTAAATCGATTTCAAAGTATTCCACAAAACTCATCAGAGGTTCCAATAAGATATTTTTATAATAAGTCAACGATCGGTAAAATCAGATATTAGTGAAATTAGATATTACGTTAAATGAAATTTGATTTCCAAGGGTTTTACCTTTAGCACTCGAAGTTAAGGAGGACTATAATAAGATTATGCCTGCTTCAGAGCACCTTGGGCTTGGGACTTCGCTCACGCACGTGCAACAACTCGGAGCATGTGAGTGTCGCGTAAAAGGCATGAGTATTTTCACAATGTGATTGTGACGTGGATGGCTTCTCATAACACAACGTAACACATCTGAACCAACACCCCATCCATCAATATAGATATTTTATAATTCATATTTATTCATTATTACCCTCATGAAATCTCAAGCATCAAATTGGAAGATAATGACAAATCATCACCTACGAGAGAGATGAGCATAAAATCGTGAACAACGGCCCGTATGAAGTTCGGGGAGGGAATATAGCACCCATCCTAAAAATAGGAGAAAACACCCATATAACCATAGAAGAAATCTCATAATAATTGATTTTTTAAAATTCTATCTCTATGATCTTCAAAACAAAGTAGGTACTCGTGGAAGAAATCCGTCAAGATGATATGGTGGTTCTTCGAATCATTAACACTCTAAAACATGTTAAATGATGATGTTTTAAGTTCATCTCACTGATGAAATATGTACTCAACTTTATCGTATGAGAGAGAACCAATTAATCCTGTCATAGATAAGATAAGAAATGGTAAATACTGATTGATGAACAGCTTCCTGTTATTGCTTGCATCACTGTTATCTTCATTTATTTTATAATAAATAGTGAAGTTTATAAAATGAGTGCCCAACAACACTAGCAATGCATACCATTTGTGTAATGAGTGCAAATGAGTAAACCTCGATAGAGGCGATAGAGGATAGAAATATAAAAATCTGTCGGCAGGAGCACGTCTATGTAATAGAGAACGCACAATGCTCCCAATTAAGATTCCATCTTTTAACGGACGAAGGCACATTTCCTAATACTTTGTATATTCACAATTTCTCCGCATATAGAAGCATCGATAAAAATTACGTATCTCAGAAAAACAAATCAATATTAAATTTCGCCATAGTATCAATTATATTTCCTCACTTTCTGTATTTTATCTTTCCCATTACTTCCCAAGCTTTTCCTTTTGAGTTCTTTACGTCGTTCTTTACGTTTACGAGATCCTTTCCATCCTCTATTCGTCAGAGGTTCCCACAACTCAACAAAAACCGCGTCCTCGACCCCAGCGCGGCGCTGAGACTTGAAGCGCAGTCGCCCGGCGACAGCAGCGCCGCTCCTATCTCCCCCTCTCGCCCGTCCCTTCACCACCAACCGTCCACATCTCCACTTCTTTTCTTTTTGTGGATCGAACGACAGCTCCTTCCACAATCAACGCAAACAAAACCGTGAAAGGCGACGCCGTCTCGGCCCCAACAGAAGCCTCCTTGAGCGCAGGGGTCGGCGGCGCCGAGGTGGAGATGGAGAGGGCGGGCGCTTGCGGCCCCTCTCGCCCGCCTCGCGGCACGGCGCGGGACGGGGCGGGGCGAGTGGGTGAGCGTGGACATCCGGAAGCGCTGCACGGAGCGGCTCGGCGCGCTGGTCGGGCACACACTCGAAGGAAATCCCTGCGTGCGGCGAGCCCTCTCGAAGCGCAAGCAGTGCTCCAGAAAACGCCGCTCCTTCAGTTCGAATCCTCTCTCAACACACAGTTCCCAACAGTAGTGTATTTGCTATGCAACTTGTTTAACGGTGTAAAACTCTTTCATCGTTTCTCTCTACCAGAAAACGAGATTGTTAATGCGTTTCGATGACGCGATTAGGACGGTTCGAAATTTCAAGACGATCACGAACGGTATATTATCTTACATTTACAACCACTGGTTATACAATTGAAATTCATACTCAGAATAAAGGAGTACATTGTTTGCAAGTACCACTGCTTTCATTTAAGGTTTTTGTCGTAAACAAACTCAAATAAAAAAACGTTAAAGAAACGGAAGAGATACAATGCTCTCAGCACTGAATACTTTCCTCCGGCCGCCTTATGCACCCAACTACTGAAGCAAACACTTTTCTTACCCTCTCTTCCCCGTTGCCACTTGATAACATTGATCTCTTCCAAGCAAAAGCGAAATTCTAGAGCTACATTCACGTTAGTAAGCAATTTCGCGTCACGGCAATGCTTAGAAGCCCATTATACATAAACATAATGGAGGGAAACTGCATTATCTCCGCGAGTAACTTAATATCTCGTGAATGTACCAACGAAGCAGCATGTGCTCCCAATGTCGAGCGCGTCTTCCCTCCCCCACGACAGGATGCAGTACGGCGACTCGAGTATGCGCGGTGGTGTTGCTCGTGTTCCGACTCGGAGGCGCCGGGCGACGCCGCGTGGGAGTGGGGCCGGGAGAGAAACGACGGCGCAGCGACAGGGAAAGGGCGGTAGACTAGTCAACTGCCCTTGCTCGCAGAGAGCGCGTAATGGTAGCACAAGCGGAGGTGGGCTGTCAGAGGCGGGGCGACGCGGGACGACGGGAGATCGGGTTGCTAGAGCGAGGCTGCGACGCTCGTTATCGACGTTCACGACGCGCCTAGTTGGGAAAAAACGCGCCGAAAATATAAGGGTTTCCCCAAGCTACATACCGGATCCGGCCTGTAGACGTTAAAAAAATTAAGAAGTTATTGATAATGACAGTATAAAAACAGAAATTGAAGAAAATTGTACTTTTTCTTTTCTACATTTTAATACAACGTAGATATCCAGAATATTAAAATGACAAAAGAAAAGAAAATGTACGCTATGCATTTTTAATTAGGAATCAAAATCCTTTTGTCACATGTCCGTATTTGCATGGCATCATAAAATGAATGTACATGTAAAATGCGTACACAGAGCATGAACATCACACATTAGAAACAAACTTTACAAGATGCTAATACATAGGCAACAGAAGTGACAGGTATGCTTAGATGGAGGCTGGAGAAAACCTTATCGAAAAGAGACAGACAAGGGCAGGCGGCGTTTGAGAAAGTTCGTAACGCTAGATACAACGGTATGGACAAAGAAAAAGTCTGGTGTAGACCAAGGTACATAAACTGAATAAGAAAAGAAAATAGGATAAGGGTACCAAGATTTCGATTAGGAAATGAGGTTAGATGCAGAAAATACTGGATGGAATATAGGGATAGGAAATGAAGGATAGTGAGGAGAGAGGAAGAGACACGGGAGCATGTAATGCAAGGGTGTAGTAGGGAGTGGGCGGTTGGGGTAGAAGGAAGATACATTATGGAAAGACTGAAGAGAGTTCCACGGGATGATGGGAGGAAGAGGAGAGATGAAGAAAAAAGAATAAAAGAAAGGTTAATATGAGGGAAATAAGACGAATGGAACAATGTTTTCACATAATACGTAAAAAACCTGTGCAAAAGCAAGTAGCTAAAGTATTGTGAATAAAGAGCATACTGTAGGGAACCAGTAAATAATAGAATCAAGAAAGTGGTAAACTTAAGATTAGGTTAGGTTAGGAAAGCAAGATGTAAAGCAAGGCGTTTATGAATAAGTTCTAATAAGTGTGCATAAGAATTATAAATATTACTAAGACCTCAACTGTGTATCATCGAGAGGACTTCCTGATATCATCATCATCATCATCATCATCATCATCATCATCATCATCTTTTTTCTAGTGAGTACATGAAACACGAAGAACACTGAACTCCGAGCTGAGCCGCTCTGCGTTATGCTTCGAAGCTGGCAACTCTGACTGTGCCGACGCTGGGAATTGAATGCTATTTTATTGCACACACACACACACACACACACAAACACGAATGTTTTAGGGTGGCCTACATTAATTCGAAACAAGTGCTGATAAATAAAAAGGAAACAATGCTTGAAAATAATGTGACTGAACACATTTTTCAAGAGGTCAATTGATTATCAAGAATTCACTCTTCCTAAATGTAAGAAGATTTTAAGAACGAGTATCACGGTACCTCCTAATTTAGAGCACTATTCACAGAATCAAAGTATTATGTTCGTCTACTAATAATTTAACCCGATTTGAAACTGAAACGTCATTTTAAAAGTATCTAATCGAATAAGTCTTCGGTGTGAAAAGTTCTAAGGAGAATCAATCCACATCTTTCATGCTCCCCTTCCCAAAAAAGAGCAATTTCCTAAAACTTCCGAGTTGCAAAACATACTAAGTTAACATTTTGCGCACGAAACCAACAATAGGGATTTCCCAACTTGAAAATGTACATTTTAACTATTTACTAGGTACTACTTATACCAGAAGAATTAATTAATCCAGAAGAATTCTCTTATTAGAATACCGGAAGAAACGCCTCAACTGTGTTCCTTCAAGGAGAGGAAACGGCGAAATCCAACGATTCGAGTTGCTGGCAGGGCGCTTTAACGCATCCATTATCGACACTCAACTTCACCACAGCCGATAAAAACGCGTGGTTGCCGGCGGGTCGAGGCGCTGGCGGGCCGCCAGCAACGCCGGGGGTTGCGTTGGACGGGGGCGCCAGGCGTCGAACGGGGAGCCCCGCCGCACTGCAGAGGCGCGTCGGCGGCGTCGGCGGCACCGGTGCCCGCGTCGCGACGCGTCCGCCCACGCGCCAACCGCGCAGAACGCCCGCTCTATTCCGCTGAAAGCTCCGCGTGTCTGGCAGCGTTCCGGCGGCATTGGCTCGCTCACATTCGTGAGGAATCGCTGTTCAAGAGCCGTTAGCCGACGCCCAAAGGATAAGACGGATAGCGAAACTTCAAATCCGACGAGAGGCGCTCCTTTCGCCGGCGAGAACGCGGGCTGTTGGTAACTTGTGTTTGTAGGAATGTTGCTCGAGTTGGCCGCAGTTCTTCGAGTTCACCGAAACTGTTCCGCGCAAATACACGTATAGAAAACAGAAAACGTCAAAAATACACGGGCGCTTTGTACATCATTTCCAGGAGATGCAACCAGTAGAAAAGAAGCATCATTGGTTCGTGTAGCGAACTGTTTCGCTTAGTGGACCGAGTGTTCTCGACCCCCAAGAGCGAGAGCGAGAGCGAGAGCGAGAGCGAGAGCGAGAGCGAGAGAGGAGCACTGACGAACAGTTACAAACGAACTATCGAACCAGAAGCCTTTCCCCTCATTAACGAACAATTATCAATACCTTTATAAGACAAGAGCGTTTGTGAGAGCACAATGCGCAATCATGCCTTTACAACTTCCCTGGATATGCATTAATGAACATACAACACAGAAGAAAACCCTGATGCAGATATAATAAATACTAATTAGGATAATGACCGCTTCTGACACTATAATAATAACAAGCAGAAATAGGGGAGACAGAAACTATATCAAATGCCAGAAAACCTTATGGATAACGAACACACACTGTTTGGCAAACAATCCCAATCCATCAACTAAAATCTAAGTGAATGAAGAAATTGCAGTAAAATTGTTCAAGAGTGTCCCAAAAAGGTGACCTACTGTACTTCTCATGCTAAGTCTGAGTTAATTTAGATCAGCGATTACAAACAACTGAACCACAACGGTACTTCACTTTTTCATGGAAAACTGTCCACGCGAATGTATTCAAATATCAATAAAATGACCTCTCAGGTTCGTTTAACGTTCGTCCCCAGCCAGGCCGCAGAGTAAGGTAACTGCCAAAGCAGAAGCTCAATTTTGCCAAACGAAAACTTGCGTCAGACCCGCAGCTGCTGTCTCCCGGTACCGCCTTGAGCTACATCGTCTGCAAAACAGGGCAACGTCTGCAAAACGGCGATCCTAGGAACATGAATTTAGTAAATCACCCAGCATAATGGCAATGTTCACCCACTCTCTTTGACACAAAATCAAAAACAAAACAAAAAAGCCTGCAAGTACCAAGCCGTTGTCTACCTTTTATTACGTCTGCAGAACGCTCTTCGAGGTCCTGAAGAATATAGCAAATCCATGAGGTACCCATCCATTATCCCTGTAAATCCACATAGCATCGTAAAACAGCTCATAATAATTGATCTTGTAATACAGAAATATTCACCAAGTAACTGACGCTTTAAGCAGTCACTTGACAATAAAAGTCACATACCACTTTTTTTCCTTTTCTAGCAACTTCATTTAGAAGCAAACCTCGGGCCATTAGGCCCGCGCATCCTTTCCTCACACAATAATACGCGCACTTAAGCGCATTTCAAAGCCGGCGAGGACAGCATACATAGGCTAAAGAGCGTGACGACTTCTTTCAGAGAATTGTCACGAAGGCAAAAAGCGCACTGCGACGGGGAACGGAGCTGGAGCCCAGCGCGCGCCGGCAGGCACCTGTTCGCCTCCGGAGGCCCAATTCCGCGCGGTGCGATCTTCATTTAGATAGGCGCGCGCGGGAACGAGGAAGCGCGCTCTGGAAGACGTTCGTGTAGACGGTCGTTCCACGGAGCGCCTCGAACGAGGATTAACATCTTAGACTTTTTTGAGGAAGCCCACGCTTTCCAGGAGGGTAACAATTTAAAATAATTTAATTAATCCGAAAACTCACGCAAAATGTATCTGCAAGAATTAACTTATAATTCAATAATGTGAATTACATTTTATGTGAAAATCTATTTAGTGTGTCCACATTTACATTTTTTTAAATTTCAGTGAACAACCCACGAGGCACTACAACTCTGACAATTCTCTATATTCAATTAATCTCAAACACCGAAAATTGAATTTGACCATCTCATAAACAAAAAGTTTGCATGATAAACCGCTTCAAAAAACTATCGAACCATAATAGAGTAATAATTACGCATCACTCTCCATCTCTTCCGTCATTTTATCTAACCTCTCCTTACGAAAATGAATCATGTTCGTCATTGTCTTGGAAGACTGCGCCTAATAGCAGATGAACAGAAGTTGCGTCCGAATACACAACCGAATTCCACTCGCAGGTTCATTTGAAACCATACGTCTCCCTCTCCGCCGAGACGTCAGTCGCAGCTCCCGACATATTTTATCAGGGCATGCCGACAACACCGTGCAGCGGCAGATGCATCGGTGCTCGGCCGCGTGATCATGAGTAGCTCCTGGAGCACGAATAGGACAGTTGCGGCCGTGCAGCCGACGCTAGTGTAGGCGACGCGCAGGTTCGCCGGCCATACGCAGCAGATGGCGACGCTACGTCTGCGCCGAGGTAGCTGTGCTCTTTCCCCTGTCGCCGTCCGCTTCCTACAGAACACCCAAAAACTCTTCCAAAGGAGAGATGGGATATTTGCAGCATTTTCGTATTGAATAATTTTGTGAATATGTTTGATCCGTCTCATGAAGAAAGCATGCGAAGACCTTCACGAATGATTTTCATTGATTACATACCGAGTATCGTACACTTCTTATTACAACCCTTTCCTTATGTCCCAGGTTTTACAAACTTCTAAAATCTGGTACAAAAATGTTACCATGAATCAGAAATTGCAATGGAATGATTTAAATATTACTCATTGATATAAAACAGCATAAAATACGACGTTTGTTTTGCATACTGTGTTATGATAACTATCACATGAAACAATGCATCATTAACATGTTAATATTTTTAACATTACTAATGACTTAACTAAGGGAGAATTTTAACTACGCAATAGTGCTGAAATATCGAATTTCAGTAATGTTAGAATCGAAGTAGATCTGAGTACAATCACCAGAACAATTATAGCCCAATTAACTATTCCAAAAGCAATAAAATATTGTACAAGTAAAAACTTCCATACACAAGAAATATTTCGCGTTCCCTCCAGTGGAATTTGCAACTATCAATTATTGTCGGATATCCGTATCCTCTGAGCATCCATCCCGTCAGCTACCATGCCAACCCTGCCAAAGTCAACAAGCATCTCTCATCGCCTGAAAGACGCCTGCTGAGTTAGATTCAACGGTAATCGTATAATGACCGTAATAGAGGTTAGTAATTGAAGGTGCAGTTTCAGCTTCCATTCCGAGCCCATCACGCACGTAAACCGGCAGCGACGACAACGGCGGCGGCAGCCAAACAAAGCTCTGCCCACGGCAGCCACGGAAGCGCGGGGGACGAGGTGGGGCGGGGCGAGGCGAGGTGGCGGCCGACCGTGACACAGCTCCAAGACGTTTCAGCTCCCGCCCGTGTGGGATGGCGCAAGTGGTCGGCGAACTCCTGCCTCCCAACCACACGAACGACCTTCAAGGTCAAGGCAGCTCTCAATGTCGCAGTGCAAACACTGCGGCGGCGGGTGCGGTAAACGAGAAGGAAATGAGAAGGTAAGAAAAGTCGGCAGGGGTAAAACACTACCACACACCAGAGTATCACTTGGTGGTGGGGGATGGTGGTGGAGATGGTTCCTAAAATAGCGAATACATTTTTGATTTAATGCCCAGTTATTATGAAGACATCTGCACGCAACATTTAGGTAACCAGCATTATTTTAAGTTTTAACCATCACATTCGTAGCATTTTGAATTCGAGAGATAAACGGATTTTTACGACACAATAAAGTAATTACTGATAAAAAGAGTTCACCAGCAACAGCGATGTTGGAGGAACAAATAACGCATGTAATCAAACATAACGGTCTGTTCTGTAATGGTTCTGTTAACTTAATGATCTGTTCCCGTAAGTGTGCAAGTTACGAAAGCGCATATCTCCAATCGCCTACTCATCCACAGATACCAGGAAAACAAATATATCACTGAAAATGCATAGTTTCTAAGATAGCAATTGTTGCATACCACAAAAAAGAAGAAACTGATACTCCTGCATTCAACAGACCTCACAGATACGATTAAATACTACACTGAATCGAAACCTGCGTTCCCATACTAGCTCATACGGTTCCAAACTTCCATATATATATATATATATATATATATATATATATATATATATATATATATATATATATAAACTTAAAAAGACTTTTAATGCTTGGATTCTTAAGTAAAACAGTGAAATATTTGCGTCGGAAGTGCTTGGGCGATATTCCACAAACCAGGAAGATATTTACGTCCTTCATGTTTAGTATGTGTGACATACAATATTATAATATTTGACCCAAGGGGAAGGGGGGGCACCCGGCTCTGCGAGGGGCGGGCGATTCCGCGTTCGCGCGAGAATAGTTCATTGGGGCCAAGGGCGCGCCAATAGAGCGACCTCTCTAGCAACGGGGTCAAGGGACGCGCGTCCGCCAGGCTGCCCGCCCTCCCTCCCTCCCTCCTCCCCTCCCGCGCGCAGGAGGATGTGCGTCGTACCTCCTACTCAGGTTCAGCGCATCATTACGGCAATACCAGCCTCATGACTCTTCGCGTCGTGGATCTCGTAAATTTGCAAAACAAACTTGATATTTGCGGCACGGCAGGGGTTCGATTCAAATTACACAACGGTGGAAAGTTACCCTATTTTTAATTACATTGAAAATACAAACGCCAACGCTACTCACACGATTATAGGTGCAAACGTAGGCCAATTCTATCTTCATGAGATGATACTGTTGTTTTCTTACTACCTGTAAAGCAAGTAGAGTGTGTTCGCCACATATCGAGAATGCAAAAAGTTAATGTTTTCAGCATAATAATGTAATATCTAATTTACAATAATATACGAAACAATTGTAAATGTGCGGCATACCGAAATTTTTCATTTCTCAGCGTTTTTAATACACATTATTATTATTATTATTATTATTATTATTATTATTATTATTATTATTATTATTATTATTATTATTATATGCCATTGAATCTCTTCAAAGGGCTCCTGAAGATTCAGGCATAGATGAAGAGCATGCATTAGATATCCTCAGACTCTGAATCCTCCACTTCTCATACCTCCACCTCTCAACTCATTCCTCCACTTCTCACACTTGGAATTGGTACCATTTCTTTAAATCTTTGATCACAGTTTACACAGATGTTTACAGATTTCTTACCTTTTATTCTTTATCATTCGTCCTTTATTTTCACAGATTCTTAGTGTTGTTCAACAATTACTCAGATGTCTCAAAAAACGGGGATGTCATCATTTAATGACTTGCAACGCAATGAATTTATACAGAAAACATACAAGCCACAAGAATCAATATACTAGTTGAAAATGGCTTGGAAAGTCAAACTTTCGAGCAGAAAGGACGCACCCCAAAAAATTAGATAATGTTTGTGCCTGAAGGAGGTTGATGTGCCGAAAATTAGATGTGCTAGTAGAAAAGTTACAGTATTTCCACATATTCACTATTCGGAAAATAGAAAACCCCAAAACACAGGAGGTCCACATATTAAGGAACTATTCACTATTCACTGTGACACCAAGTTCAACATCTTTCTGAAAATATGATGAAAATATTTATATTTACAGAGATATGTATATGCATACTGTAAGGAAATATGACAAGTCAATCCTACAGTTCACATTACATTACAAACGTAATGCATCACAAATTTATTACCACTGATTTTTATGAAGGGGGAAGACAATTGTGTCGATTGCTACACACATATATAATATATCACTATTTAAAAACACTCTTAAAACTTACGAAAAGTAGAAAACTCTTTGACAACAACGTTACACTTGCATGTTTTCTCGAAGAGGTATTAACGAAGGTTTTCAATAGATCGATTACAATTCGCACAATGAAATAATGTACAATAAAACTTCGTTCTTACTCACTCATGAGCATTTTAGTATTATTCGTTAACCTTTGTTTAAGAAGATTAAATAAGTTGAAGGCAAAACAATATTAATTCAATAAGTACTTTCAGGCGCAGGATTTACGAGCGTACACAATCATTTACTTACAATTTATAATTTTGAGCCGCAGCCATAATTTTTAAACTACTTTAGACTTCTAAAAACAAGTGAGAAAATTCTTCTACCCCTACAAAAGCTTATTCGTCACGAAAAAAACAACTCGGCCATCCCGAACCTGATATAAGTTGAATTTAATTACGAGATCAGTGGATATATTTCTGACAAGAAACAGAGCTAACTTTTACAGTCTCCTCAAGAATTCAACAAATGAGAACTAAAATAACGAAGATATGCACTATTTCTCTTCTAGATTTTGAAAACCTCAACATGGAAAAAATTAATGAACAAAAGCTCATCTGAATGTATTCATGGAAATTTCCTTGTTAGCTCTTATCCGTTCTAGAATCCTTCGTTGAAACATCTTCTATTCCATAAATTGCAATCGTCAACTGTAAAAAAATATCATTTCTGCAAAATGGAGGATCTTTTTAAGTAATGGTGTCACCAGTTACGCAGTCCTGTACATATGCTCACTTCTTGAGAATCATCATCTGGGTGATGTGAATCCAGAATTCGAAGTCGACAAGTCTATTACTTACCGTCGACCTACCGCAGGGCTGCAAAAAGAAGTTCAACCGGTTACTCTGTGAAGTTACAAATTACTCGCTTGATTCCGGCATTGGCTGCGTGTTTTGAAGTGAATGTGAATTGTTGCCCTATCAGACTTCGTCTTTACCACAAGGACCTGTTACAATGTATTTCAATATTTAGTAAAATAAATTACTCAATTCTCAAACACACACTAATAGCACGTTCTTTCAGCAACTCTATCAAACAGTTTGAGGTTTTACGGTAACTGAAACAAAAAGTTAGTAACCATACTTTAGTTTGACGCGAAGTTAATATTTATTTGTGTCATATAAGAATAAAGAGTGTGACATAATAACCGTTTACATATTGGGGATTACAGCACCAGACACAACTCGAAACGCTGTCTTTTCTCATAGACTCGTCACCCTCTCACACAGTTCTTAATACATATACACCCTCGGACCCCCTCACCCTCTCATACACATAAACCCTCGCACTGCACGTTCCAATACACACTATTCGACCTCCAAATCTCTTTCGGGTGATGTACAAAACTCAGCGTTATATTTTATAACTATTGATGTTACACTGACGTACCATCACAGCATCTTGTGTTTAATTTATGATAATTTGTGATTTCGAGGATTGAAAATGTAATTGCTTTCACAACTACTCAATAGAATTGTAGCGTTGCATCCCTTTCCATGGAAAGGCATCCCATCCAAAAGGCGGGGCCTTATAAATTACCACTTCCGGGTGAATTTGTCCTGAGCGTTCACGAATATTTCCCTAAAAACGTTCACAACGAAATTCTGACTCAGAGAAACTTATAAATAACCTCAATGTAAGACTCCGCGAACACGTCAATGGTCATGAACAACTACAAACTGAACCCGGTATTGGACAGTTTAGCTGCGATTGTGACACACATACAGAATTATTAGTGTAATGAACTAACTCCACCAAAAAACAAGCATATTTTCTTAACATCTGCGGCTTAGTAGCTTAACTCTTTAAGTAGCACGCGTTTGTTCTAAATAATTTCTGATGGAATGGTGATATTCAAGGATCAGTAAAACAATTTTGGAGGTAACGAAAGGAAGCAAAAGCTGACCACAAGGCATTAGTAACTGAAATGTATGCGACTTCCATAACCAAGAAGTTCGTGGTTATTTATGCGCCCCAAGACAAACTCTACAACAATACTTCCTTTAAACCAGAAACAAATATGTGTACTTGCTCCTGATCATTTCCTTTACGCAAAGAAAGAAATCAGTGAAATATTTCATTCACCCAGACTAATTTATGAGATTAAATGAGTCTCATTACTTCGTAGAAATCCACACCATGAAAGTTCACGGAAACCCGCGCTTCACACACCTGACGATTCTCGGTTGCAGCCCCTTAAGTATGTCTTTTTGTCACTAATATTTTTAATATTTACTCTCCGATATTCATTATAAAATTTAGGCATGTGCTTATTGTATTCCGTATGCCTGAGAAACATGCCTACAAGCTATAATCAAACCAAGCATTTTTATAGTCTACCAAAGGAATTCGGGAAACCACAGAGAATTCCCTGACAAAACGCAAGGAATCTGATTAGAAATAGAAGAGATTAGGATGCTGCACGAAGTTCCCTAATACAACTTCACAAAGAATACACTGTATTCCTCACAATATTTTTGATCTAGTTGACTTTTTTGGCATAAAACCATTACATCGAATATACAAAGCACCGACAGTTTAAAAAAATTGATAACCACCCAGAATCCGTGGAAAACATCACTTTTCTTTGGCAGGCTCTTGTCAAACAGAGCGAAGGGCACAGCAAACACGCGGCGCAGTGAAGAACGAGGTTGAAACTGTAAACCTTTATAGCGGCTGCTGCATTTTAACGAAAGTATCTCTGCGCAATAAACAGGGCGGAGAGGAATGGCCGTTGGCGGCGGGTCGTGGATGAATGACTGAAGGATTTCTCCACAGCGCCCTCCCGCGCCGCTCCCTCGCGCGTCCGCCCCTCCCCCGCCCCCGCTGCTTCCCCTCCCGCCCCGGCCCGCCCCCGCTTCAATAGAACAGACGCGAACAAAGGCCGGCCAACCTTGCGATCTCGCCGGTTATGTAAATTCAGAGGCGACTACGTTTTTGTTGCCGCGGCTGGCTCCGGCATCTTTTAATTTTCTTTTTTAGATAATTTCATTATTTTAAAACCGTGCCTCAACCATTCCGGTATTCAAATTGTTCGTAAATTAGAGCCGACAGAAACCGCACAGTACGTGAGGGGGAGATTTACTGCGGATTGAACCCCGTTTGGGAGTCGAACGGCGATAAAATCAGTCAGAACACGCTTATATATTACCGCTTTAAAGTAGCCAACGATGTTTTCTCCACAAAAAGATGTAAATTTCAAACAATATAATGAGAGAACCAAGTGTTTCAGAGGTCTTAATCAAGGGATATGTTCCAAGTATCTTCTTTTTTGATAAAATAACACGACAACGTCGAAAACACGAATAGAAACTGCATTATCAATGCTACCATACATACCACCCATCAACTGATAATATTTGTCGATGATTTGTTCATTTTTAGAATTTCTATTAAGGACTAGGTACAAAGAAATGAAACCTTTGACGACGACAGTCAACGCTTCTTCCAACTATTATTCTAAGCAATTTTGTTTAAAGCTGCAATCTGTTGGGTACAGTGAAATCGTTTTAGTTAAACACCACATTGAACACACACAAAAACAGAATCAGCTGGAGGTATTATAAAGTATTAATGTATCTCACGAACATTTTAAATTTACGTCAAAAGGTCTTTCCGTAAATTAAATCAAAGTGATGGAACAGATTATTTTTCTAATGTATCTCACATACTTACAAGTATAGTCAATTTTTGGCTTCATGCTCCAGGACATCAAGCTATTTTAAGACAAAATAGAAGACAATAATTTCCCCACACACGATTACAGTTGTGTAATGCAGTCACATTCATTAAACAATACGCACTGAAGAAAGCGTCATTCAACATTTAAATCTCCTGGTTTACAGTTACAATTTCCTGGTTGAATTACGCATAAAACAACCCTCTGACAAGGAGGTTAACCCGAATGACGTCATTCACGCACGAGGGTAGACAAGCAACATGGAGGCGCATTCAGTTAGGTGCTCAGATGTTTTCAAGATGTAACAACATACATTCAGAACAGAAAACTGAAAATAAAATGTATCTTCTAAGCAGGTATAAATAAACTCTCAGCGACATTAAAAACTCTTCCTCTGTTATTCACAATCTAAGTTATAAACTTCACATCTTTGCAAGCTTACTTTAATTCACTATAACCGACTGTTTACTCTACAATCCAAACAATACCATCAAATATGTTTGGTTTGTATTAATAAATGTGAATGATAATATATGAAGGAATATTATAATCATGGATCCGAGTGCAACACTGCTTTACAACACTGAGGAATTAGCAGAATTTTTTAAATAGATAATTGGGTCTCACATTGCCTAAACAAATAATTAAGCATTCCAAGCACGAAGCAATTTCGTTCAAAACGAAAAGCGAGGACAGGAAAGCACATGTCACAAGGGCGCACACGGTATCGATCCTCCACATTCCCACAGCCGCCCTGTCCCAAGCAGCCACCCGCCCCACAAGGTGTGCAAGAGAACAAGAAATCAAAGTGCGGACGGATCCAGACTTGATTCTCAGGCGGAAATAAGAACAACAAGCATGTAAGGTGAAAAATTTATTGAATTACTTATAAAAAAGCATGTAACAAGCACGTGAAGTATATGAAGCGTAATTAAAATATACGAAGCATCGAAAAAAGTTAGTACACATGTATGTTGATGGATATGGTAACAAACAAGCAGAGATGGTGCCAACAAATTGTCTCTTGCATATTCTCTTTAAATTTTACCTGACAAAATCGACGTGATCGGTTTAGGATCCATAATAGTAACGCGCTTACAACACCACATTATACGATCACTATCACTGATCTCCAAGCAGCACTCGCGGGTTAATCGAACGTGCGAGACTGAAGAGTACTCGCAGGAAAAACCGGCACGTCGGGCGGGCACGCGTAGGCGTTGGCGCGGTGGTGGTGGCGGCGGCGGCAGTGACCCAGCCCAACGTCGACCTCGTGCGCTGAGGACTCGCACGTCAATAAGGGCAGGCGCAGGCGCCCGGGGGCGATGGAGGCGGCGGCGGTGGCAAGGCTCGCCGACCGGCGCCGTGCGGGGCTCGCCTCCGCGCGCGCGCGCGCGCCCGCGCACAGACATACACACACATACACACCCCGGCGCGGCGCACAGTGTGTGATTTCAGGATGCTAGCCGCTCAAAATTATTTTCTCGCAAACTACTCATTTAATTTTGACCAAACTTTGCACACGTACTTACCTAAAGGTACTTGATCATCTCTGATGACGGTGAAGCCCGCATGTATAGGGTTATAAGTTCGATTCCAGTTGATTCACAGAAAAAAATGTAAACCTCTTGCATCGTTACAAAATTCACTCACAAATGTCACAAAAACATTAATCATTAACTATTTACACAATATAAAGTTTCAATATTTGTGTTCTATGTTGATGTACTTGGCAACTCTTGAAAATTTTCGAAGCACAGTAACTGTTTCGCTTCATCGGAAATTTCCTGCGATTTTGTTTTTGGTGATTTTCTGATGCTGCTGACGAAAGGATCCGATGATACCAAAAGTCTGTGAAACAGATCAGTGTTTGTATTCAGCCTCGAAGATTTTCGGGAGAAACATTCTCTGAAACGTCTGTAGTCTTTGTTACGCGCTTCTTGCGCTTCCTCTGAAAGTTGCCCGATTGGCAGAATATTGCTGTCAATTACATCTTCACCATGAACAAGAACTTTATGCACAGATACTGGCATGTAGTACCAATTATAGTGTTTCAAATAAAGTTCTTTTGTGATTTTAACATATGTCCCGAAATTTAACTTATTAATTTCATGGCCACAAGCAAGAGTTTCCAGAATTATTTTAAATCTATGAATTAAATCTTCATGGATTCCAGTTATAGCAGCACTTAAAGTTTCGTTTTTGAAAAATCTCCGGGCAGTATTGCCGTCATTACTGTTACCATATCCTTTCTTCGGCCTGTCAATAATTAAACCCATTTCTTTCTGAAATCGCTGCTGGATGTACTTCTTCCTTGCTTCTACAATTTTTTTTATCTTCATCACTCCTAACGGCCCAAATTTTTACTTCCAAGCGGTAAGAAATGTGTAGAAGACATTCAAAAAATCTGATCATAGTATGTAAAGGTGATAAGCCAAATTCCAACATACTTGGATTGATCTGTTTATACTTTGAGCAATCCATAACATTCATTTCTTTAGGTGTTGCACCGCATATGTAACACTTCTGTGATGAAGTATACTGCGATAAACTATTACAGACCTTGCCATCGACCATGGTGCACAGAAGTTTGTGGGTAACTACAATGGTTTTCGTTTCTGTCACGGAAAATGTTGATGGCACTAGTTCCTCTATTTGAGAGCGAACGCTTCCCATTTCCTCCCTAATAACAGATTGATTTTCTTTTACATAACTGACTTTAATAGGCCTACAAAATCGAGTTGATGATGATCGTGCATTTTGCCATATAATATTTTTACCTCTTCTCGTGTCTGAGTAGAGCTGTAGTGGCACCGATGATACACTAAAAATGTTTTCGTCAGACTGGTATTCACTATCATAATATCTTTGTTTATAGCAGCTCTGATCCGTCGAACCATCACACCCCCACTTCGAAATTAGCACGCATTGTATTTCATCTGTCTCTATGCTTTCTAGAATATCACACCTCACTGCGCACAATCTAGAAACGGTGAGGTCCAGTAGTGCTTGCAATTTAATTTCTACATACTGCTCTGTGACTTCTACACTTTCCTTTGGAGGATAACATTTTTCTTTGGCCTCTTTCACCACATGATAGGGCGGGTAGAGTTCACAGTCATATTCAAGAGCATTTTCCCTCATTTCCTTGTACTGGTTTGTTGACATATGCAGATCAATCATTAATGCCAGAGCCTGGTCTCCGTTCATACGCCTAGGCTTCCTAGAAACCTCTTCTCGAGCTTTCAACAATCTTGTAGCACGTTGAGGTGAAGCAAGGGAGAGCTCTGCGACAATTTTTGCTGCATTTCTTTTACCAGAGTCTCTGAGACATTTTTGAGTAGCTGCAACTAATTCAGAGGACGTTGCTGTATCGACTATAGTCTTCACCTGTCTTCGCTTTGTAGCAACACTAGCATCACTAAATAACTTTCTTGGTCGTCCTACTTTTGTTATAGAAGATGAGTTTGGATTAGTGGTTGGTGAACCCAGACAAGGAAATTTCTCTTCGAATTCGATTTCTTTTGAAAGCCACAATTCGTTTCGTTTCAAAAATTTCTCTTCACACCTTGTCGATGTTTGCCAACGCTCACTAATTTTTGAACACAGCTTCGAAATTGCGATTTCAAGTGATTTGCGGATGTCCTCTGAACAATCTTCTAAGCCTAGTTGAAGAGTTACATGCTCCAACACCTTCTTGTTCCGTGTTTGTACCGTATTTGAGCGCCACACCTCGAAAAGCGCGCGTCGCGTAATGAGCGGCATCGTCACTGAAAATAATATATTACGAATGAAAGAGCAGCTAGGGGCAGCTGGAATGTGATTAAAATCATGAAGAATAGTCTCAGAAATACATTCATGTTGAGTTTACGGCGGGAAGTCGTGGGGATAACTTTATAACTCAAGATAAAGAAATAAAAAAATTGAAAATTCAGACATTTTAAGACTTTATTATGAGAGTCATTTCAATATTAATTTTTTATTTAAATATCTCGGAATTAATGCAAAACTAAAGTACAAACCTTACTGAATCCGATTCAGTCAGAATTATCAGTATAACTGCAAAGTAAAGGCGTCAATGCGTGCTTCTTCTACACTCTGCACAAAGCAACTGCACCGGGCTCACAACGCCCTGCCTGAAAGGGTAACTTGACCGCTCTGTTTAGGCTATATTTCTTCGGCCAGCGATAAACAAACTGTGCACCCATGTGCTCTCACTACCTAAGAAGGCATTAGTTTCATCAGCTTCCCTTAAATGCTGAGTTGGGAAAAGGGTATTTTGAGCGGCTAGGTTCGTCAAATCTCACACTGTGCGGCGGGGGCGAGTCTCCGCGCACGCGCGCACCCCGTGCCCCTGGCGGCCGCTATCGGAAGCTGTCGACGACCCCGCTGCCCTCCCCCGCCGACCGATGGCCTCTGACCTCTCGGGCTCCCCGCCGCCATTGCCCCTCTTCGACCTGCTCGGTTTACTGTCTGCTAGGGTATCTGGTTTCCATCCCCTTGCTCCATGTATATCTATTCATCTGCACGTGCTCAACGAGTTTTTCAAAATAATTATGTTGTCAGGCACTCGTAGTGCTGTCAAGGCAGGACGAGCCTGTGGTTCGGATTGAAGTATCTCTCTAACTAATCAAATAGAAGATAGTTTCAGGCGTCTCGTTAACCTTCAGTATAACGATTCACGTACCGAATTTCGTCAAGATAGCATTAGTGTACTCTTCTCTTCGCATACACTGCAATAGTGTACAATACAGTAGTAATAAAGAGCATTTAGATGTTATTTCCATCCGGTAGTTCTTCGTGATTTCAGTGCTCCGGCAAATGTTTGAGCAGTACCCTAACAAACGGACCTCGAACCGCGCGCGATCTTTACTTTCCTTTGCTTGTCCTATCGTCTTCCGTTACTTACACGCACGCGCATTACACTACCGCACATATCGGGAGACCGTTCTGGAGCTTAGAGCTTGCTGCGACCGAGGTGGTGCTCCGTTGGTGAGAGGTACCTGGTTGGGGAAATCCCGCAAGTCGACTGGCAGGTCGGAGCAGGATCTCACAACCCAGAGGTGGAAGACCTTCGCCACTTCCCGAGGAAAAAACATGCGCTACACTCACGGAACTAATGACCTAAGTAGTTAACGCGCCCGGCGTCACTAATCAATCAATTGAAACAAATTAAGGTGATTCCTATTCTGAGTGCGTCAAAGTGACTGAGATAATAAAAACATTTAGGTAAAATATGTCATCCGTTTCGAATTTTAGATAGAACATGAGTATCTCGGGGAACAAGCACGAACAAACCTTTTGCATCAAAAGTAAACCATTTCAAGAGGAAACAATGCATACAAATGTATAAGGAAAAGAACTTCGAGTCTTGGTAAACCGTTAAATTCCAAGGGAAGTACATTCAACCTCCGCCAATTTAACAGTAAGATTAGAGAGTAAAGAAGACTCACTGAAGAGATAAGAAAGCAGAATAAGCAATGCACTTAAAAACTGCAGAAAGATCAGCCACTGTATGGAGGTACATGCTTACCGCAGGCCAGTGAGATTTAGACTTCATTGACGGTATAATGGACCAAGATATGTATTGACATTTAGTAGACAAAAGTTGTGCTGAAAAGTTCTGCACTAAAGAAAATATTAAAGTGTATAACGATAATTATCCTAATCAGAAAGCGTTGAATGAACGCACATTGCTGCTTTATAACTGACATAAGGTTCTTAATACTGTGACGCCAGCCTAGATACGTTGGTCCGCCCGTGAAACTATTTAAATTCGCGCCTTTGATTATTAAGAGCAGGTCACGGAACGTCCTGAGCCTAGTGACGATGAGATGAGAGGTGGACCGGCCAAGGAGCGCGTACTGGAAGAAGCGGGGAAGTGAGGGGTAGAGAATTGAATTGAATTGAATTGAATTCATGCCTTATTTTACGTGGCGAGACTCAGACTATGAGGCCTGCTCTTCCGTCTGACCACGCAAATGTCGCTACGCTATTTTCACAAACAAGCAGAGAAAGGAGGTATTTCTTGGGCGAGAAACAGGCGATTTGAATTTTGCTCAGAGGCGTCATTTAGGCTTGAGGATCTTTTACATGCAAGTAAATCTACTAACATGGGCCAGCCGGCTTTACTTCCCCTGCGAAGGCGTATGAAGGATTTTTTCGCCCTTACAAATTCACGGCTTCGATCGGGACCCGCCAACTTGGTCCGAGAACTAACCGATACCGATATAACAGTCCGATACGCTAACCGTTACCCCATCGCCGCGCGCATGAGATCCATCGCCGAGAATAGGAAGTGCAGTTAACGAATAATCTCGTTTCTTTCTGACGTCTGCCGACGCGAGGTCCTCGGATGTATCGTTGATACAGTTTATAAGTAGTGGATTTGGGGGTACCACGGCGGTGTGAAAACTAGAAAAGCTCTGCAAGAGGTAATTGATTCTAGAATTACAATTCATTTAATTCTTAATGTACGCAAATGCAAGTTTCGGGAACAATGCATGACAATAAATAACATAAATGACCCTGCTAACAAGCGGATATTAATTTTCAGCTTTTAGTGTTCCTATGGCCGGAATAAATTTGAGTATATTTATAAATGCTTCGTGTATTAGAAACCAATTTGGAGTCCAGCCGTCCGTGTAATTCAACGGAAACCAAGGCGTTGAACTCCTGGATGGGCTGATCTAATGTATTCCTGTCTAAGACCACGATCACATCGAGGAGACGCGCTAATAGTATAACCAACTGTCCCCCAAGTAAGATTTTGGGAAGTAAATTATTATATGAGCCATGTGACATTTGATAATGTGAACAAAATGTATCGCTTGAGTAAATATTAATAGAACAGAGCAATGATTTTTATACAAATGCATAACTCTGAGTTTCATTGTATATTAACAGGACATTATGTGGTAGAGGAAATTCAAAGGAAGAGAACCATTTGTTGAAACTGTGAAAGATTTTTAATATTGTGAGTATCTAAATTTCAACTGGTGTAAAATAATTTAAACAAGAACATTAATTTAGGCATTCTTTGGATTGAGGTCGACTATTAAGGTCATATACGTAGGTAGAATTTTTCTTGACATTGAAATGGAAATGATCAGTGTGAGATTGAATTGTTGCAAAAAGTAGTTTGTTCAGACGGTAAGTTGTATTTACGAGTCATATCTAACGTAAGCCCATGCCAGTGTTTAACCTTTGGTAGAAATATGCACTCTAGGAAATTCGGATGTTATACGAATTTTGAGATTGAATTATAACCAGTAAAAATCTTGGAGTCTTATAGATGAACACAAAGGTAGTGCTAATTATCTGATTAAATGTCTATGTATGAATTGTGGGAAGTGTGTGCGTACAATGTAGGCTTTCCCGGCCGGTTTCCACATCAAAATCAGTTGTTTCCGGGCTTGAAAGCCGTGGTTCAATGGAGACTTGTCCATACGTTTCGCCTGCAACTGTGGCAGGCATCATCATTGGCGTTGCTGGCGGGGGCGAAGTGTTGTAATGCCTTTCGCTGCAGGTGTAGTGCTGCTAGCAGCGATTGCAGGCAATTACAATTGCTTCCAGTACAGGATGCAATAAAAATTAGGTTCGCAGGGAAGCTAAGTTCCCTGGAGGAGCGTGGTGGTCAGCGAGGTTTCAATTAGAGACCAAGTCCGATGAAGTATGAAATTTTAATATAAGAATAGAGCTGCAGAGCAGCGTGATGTGTACACAGCAAAGTCTTTAGGCGGTCTCTCCTGTCTTCTCAACGCTACACGATCCTTATATGGGAAACAGAGAGTTTAACGAGGCTATTACGCCGCCTCCCCCGCCAGAACTCGGCGCGCCCTCGACGCCATAAACTGACATAACTGTCAGAGGACTTTTGCCCTTCTTGAAAACTAACAAGTTCCCAAACATTCCTGTTTCGTCTGGATCGTGTCAGCGTGACAGCGGTTCGGGTAGTTTAATCACCCGTGACCGCAGCCGGAGCGCCCGCTCCCGGCGCGACCCCAATTCAACCATGAAGGGTAATATTTCTTTCACGTACAAGTTGAAAGAAATATTCATTGCTCTTCTTAAGCAATGCGTACTTCACATGTACGTAGGTGCATTTGCCATTACACCTCCCCCCTTAGAAAAAGTTTTGATCAACAGATGAAAACTTTTCTAACGGAAAGCTTTACTTGAGCTCCTCGTTCGTGTGGATATGGATAGATGTTTCTCGCCATCAACTTCAGTTATACTGATAAATTTTGATGAGTGAGCAGGAGATATTGTGGAATTTATTTCTGCAGTGGAAGACTGCTCGTCACGAGTACCAGTTGCTTTATAACACAATTCTCCCTGCTCCTGAATAATTACTAAGAATCTTTCTCTTGTTTCTTTCCATTAATTTTTTGGCGAACATCTGTCCCATAACCAATAAGTACAATTTCTACCTATTTTAACACATCAAAACATAAAACAACATGAAAATATTACAATTAATATGCCAAAAACTGAACTACATGTTATTACATGAGCGTACCACTAAGAATAATTATTTCTTTCTTGTTGTTCAATTAATTTCTCTACCTCATCAACTTTAACACTTCTTGACATACATAGATTCTTCCTTACATATATAGTTTCTTTCTTACGTATATAGTTTCTTCCTTACATATAGAGTTTCTTTCTTACATACATAGTTTCTTTCTTACATACATAGTTTCTTTCTTACATACATAGTTTCTTTCTTACATACATAGTTTCTTTCTTACATACATAGTTTCTTTCTTACATACATAGTTTCTTTCTTACATACATAGTTTCTTTCTTACATACATAGTTTCTTTCTTACATACATAGTTTCTTTCTTACATCATAGTTTCTTTCTTACATCATAGTTTCTTTCTTACATACATAGTTCTTTCTTATATCATAGTTTCTTTCTTATATCATAGTTTCTTTCTTACGTACATAGTTTCTTTCTTACATCATAATTTCTTTCTTACATACATAGTTTAACATACTAGTTTGAAAACATTTTGACAACTCATCATTTGACATTTTACCATAATGTTGCCTCATGGAATCACTAAAAATAAACTCTTTGCTTGAACTTAAAAATACATATGTGTTAGTTCCTTTGGACACGGGAAAAGGTAGGATCTTATAGAGATGATAGATATTGGGGGAGAGAAGAGGAATTTCTAATACATACACCAAATATTGCTTTAAAGCGTACACATGGGGAATCATTATCTTTTGGAGTTCAGGAAGGGGAAAAGGAGGATAATCCAAACCATTTGGCAGTGCCTGGCTCTCCATTACCTTTTTGATCTTAGCAGTAGTAATGAGTTGTGGCTGCAGCGTTCCCTGCTCTGCATGGACAAAAGCATCTAGCAAAATTTCAAACGAATGCTGACATTCCTCGATACCTCTTTGCAATATTCTTATCTGCTCATTGATCTGACTGATGTTTTCTATCTCCACTTCTAATGCATTAACTTTGTTATCAGTATAATTAGCCAATTTATTCAAATTTTGTTTTAATGTTTTCTCATTTTGATTCACTCTTTGAATTGTTAAGTTAACAGAACTTAATGTCGATTTTATTACCGTCATTTGATCTTTGGAAATGTGTAAAAATTCGCTTTGCTCTTTTTCTAATTCTGAAATATGTTTATTATATTCCTCTGCATCCGATTGTGTTAGAGTTCCAAAAAGTACCTTTGCTATTTCTCCCACCAAATTTAATACTCCTCTCTTTGTTTTTACCGCTCTTTTATTGAAAGATTCGACATTTTCTGAATCTACCATATATTCGCTTACTAAATCTCTCAAATTATCAATATAATACGTTTTAGATCTCATGTATTGCTGAAAAGCTCCACAGTCTGTCAGATGATACCAATTTGCTTCCGATACTTTATTACAATATTCGGCTACCTTTCTGTGATGTTCTTTCGTACTCTTCCAAAGCTCCTTAATGGGTTCTAAATTTATATAGCTTACTACTTTCCATCGCATTGGGTAAAAAGAGATAGTTCCAGCTTCATCAAAATAAATCCCGGTTTGCGATTGTAGCTGCTTCACTTCCTGTCCATTTGCCATTTCCCACCACCATAATAACGCCGTTAATATTGCCCAATTCCTAAGAGCCCTCATGCTTCGTTTCGTTCCCTGAAACGGAAGAAAAATATGGTTTCAGTCGGTTGGTATGTACTTCCTGATGCTTACGTTTACCCACCTCTAGAATAATTGCATTAGGTTCCTTCATCATCTTTACTTCATAAGGACCTTTCCATAATGGTTCTAACTTATGCCTAGCTTCAATTCTTAATAATACTAAATCATTTACCTTAAACTTTACAGGATTGGCTTTTGTTTTCTCTCTTTGATTTTCCTTGAATTGTATCAATCTTTCCTTAGCAATTTTATGACAATTCTGCATTTTAAATTTAACATTCTGTATTATGTCATCATAGTTGTACAAAGGTTGCGGAGTACTTTGTAAAATCCCTGGAATATTACATCTCCTACCGTATAATATCTCATAAGGTGTGAACTTAGTGATACTATGCGGAGTAGTATTGTAAGAAAAACATGCAAACGGTAACCACGTATTCCAATTAAAAGACTTTGGATCACAAAAACAACGTAAGTACGTTACAAGCGTTTTATGAGTCCGTTCTAATGCTCCATTACTCTCCGGATGATACGCTGCGGTATTGATTTTTTCAATCTTAAACAACTTGCATATTCTTTTGAATACGTCAGACATAAAATTACTCCCTTGATCAGTGACTATAGAGTTTGGAATACCGTATATTAATATCACCTTGTTCACAAACGCATCTGTTATTTCTTCCACAGTTTGATTCTTAATAGGAATAGCGATAACATATTTACTTAAATTGTCTTGGCAAGTTAAAATATATCTAAAATTGTCTTCCGTAACTGGAAGGGGACCTACCACATCGAGATAAAGTTTACAAAACGGTTCGTCCTGAGTATCAGTGACTTCTAATTGCTGTTTTACTTTGTGATGGGGATCTTTATTCATTTGACACACCTTGCAATTCCTAATATAATCGGCTACGTCCTTCTCCATTCCCATCCAACTTGTATATAATTTTATCCTTTCTGTAGTTCTTTGAATTCCCTGGTGACCACCTACCGGGCAATTATGCATTTCTTTAATAATTGCTAATTTCCTCTCATTGCTTATTTGCTCTACATTAAATTGCATACATTCTACAGGATATCTACTTAAACAATCAGCATTACAATTTTTAATCCCTGCTCTGTATTTAATTTCATAATCGTATTCTTCTAGCAATAATGTCCATCTCAATAATCTTGAACTCGGATCTTTCACATTAAAGATCCATATTAATCCTTTGTGATCCGTAACGACTGTAAATTTTCTACCTAGTAAATAAGGTCGAAAGTGTTTACAAGCCCAGACGATTGACAAACACTCTTTTTCCACCGTACTGTAATTAATTTCTGCCTTGTTCAGGGTTCTACTGGCGTAAGCTATTGGCTTATCCTCACCTAATTTTCCTTGTGAAAGTATTGCTCCAATTGCATATCCACTAGCGTCAGTCGTCAATATGAAAGGCTTGGTAAAGTCGGGATATTGTAAAAGGGGTGCTTCAGTTAACTTTTGTCTCAGTAAATCAAAACTGTTCTGTTCCTTTTCTGTCCACTGCCACTCGACATCCTTCTTTAATAACTCTGTCAAAGGTCTTGCTATTGTACTAAACCCATCGATAAACTTTCTGTAATAACCTGCTAAACCTAAAAATGACTTTATGTCCTTCGGGTTTCCTGGTCTGGGAAATTCTGTTACTGATTGAACTTTTCGCGGATCAGGTTTTACTCCTTTTGTTGTCACTACATGTCCTAAGTAGTTTAATTCTACCTTCAAAAATTCACATTTGTCGGGTTCAATTTTGATATTATGTTTCCTGAGTTGCCCGAGTACTTCCCTTAGCTTTTTGTTATGCTCGGCTAATGTTTCTCCCATTATCAGCACATCGTCCATGTAGCAAAAGCATCTGTCACCAATTGACTCGTGCAGAATAGAGTTCATCATGCGTTGAAACGTAGCAGGAGCTGATTTTAGACCAAAAGGCATACGCGTGTATTCATAATGGCCGCTAGCCGTACTAAATGCAGTTTTGCATTGATCCTCTGGTTCGATTGGCACTTGTAAATACCCACTGGCACAATCGAGAGCAGAAAAGTAACGCGACCTTCCTATTTTATCCAAAATATCCTGAATATTTGGAAGAGGATAGCTATCTCCTACTGTTACGTCATTAAGTCGTCTAAAATCCACGCAAATTCGCCACTTCTTTTTGCCAGTCGCATCGATCTTTTTCGGAACTACAAGCAAAGGAAAATTCCATTCGCTCTTACTATGAGTAATTATTCCGTCATTTAGCATTTGTTCTACTTGCCTCTGAATTTCCTCCTGATGAGCCTGAGGTAACCTATAATTCTTTAAAGTAATTGGTCTACCTTTAGGAATAGAGGGTGTGGGAATATAATGTTTTGCCGCTGTCGTACTAGTCAGTTTGTCTCCCGGTAATTTGAAAACATCTACAAATTCACTACATATGTCTCTAATATCTTTAGCTCCTTCCTCTATATGATGCAATCTCAAGTTATCATATAATAATTCTATTCTCCGCTTCGTGAACGCGTCTTCATTCGTCCTATCAGTAGCATTATTTAACTGAGTCGGAGGTTTCTTTAATATTGGTGTTTCTCGTACTATTAACGTTTCGGGCGTGACATTTACAATAAGACACGGAAACGTTTTATCACAATTCGTTAAAGTTGCCGCACAGACTATTCCTGGCTGCAATAATTGTTGCTCTACATATCTCACTCCTTTTTCTGTGGTCGGGAATTGAACTACTGACTCACTGAAAGGTGGTATTGCAATATTTTTACTAAACACATAATTATTCCTTAAAAGCCAATCTTGTCCTAATATAACATCAATATTTCTAGGCAATTTATTTACAACATAATATTTGGATTCTATTGATTCACTGCAATTATTCAGAGTTAAATTTACCATACCTTTTACCTTGATATTTTTTCCACTAATACCTTGAATCTCAATTACATCATCGCTTTGGGCAATATTTTTGACTAATGAGGATTCCCTTACCAATGATACCTGGGTCCCTGTATCAATTAAGGCTATTCCTAAGCCTCCCTTAATTTCCGGACACAATACATATACCTCGTATGGTCCCAAATCATTTTTCATGTAACTGGTTTTATCAAAGGCGTCCCCTTGTTTTACGCAGTTAACCTCCCGCGACTCCTTGCCGCATCCAGGGTTCATCACAGTAACTATATCACGTGAATCTCTATCACAAGAGCTATTCCTTACAGTATCTTTATCACGCGAATCTCTTTCACGGCTGTGATTTCCCCCAGTTTCCATATCACCTACGCAGCCATTTTGTAGAGTTACTTGCGGCTGCTCAAGCAACTCTACTGCCTGTTTCCCTGTTTGCAATTCCTAGTTTCATGATTTCGCCTACCACATTTGGCGCATTTCGGTTCATTATTGCAAACCCTAGATATATGACCCAGTTCCTGACATCTATAACATTTCACAGTATTTACAGCAGTAACATTAACTTCACTTTTAATATGCGTACTTTGTTGCCTCCTAGAATCATATCGCGTATTCTCGTATCGCGAATTCCATTGCCCCTGATTATTCTTATACCTTTGCGATTTCACTTCGCTTTCTTCTTGTAAAGCGGTTTCAACTATTTGTGCTAAAGATTCCTCTTCTCCTTTAGCTTTAACAATATACCTTATCCTTTCATCTTTCAGTCCCGCAATAAACGTTCCCTTTAAGAATTCTCCTATTAACTGCAGACCTCCTTCTACGTAACGCGCATTATCTTTCTGTTCTAATTTTTCCAACCTGCCTTTTACTTCTCTTCTCAGATCTATAGCCATACTATCTACTCGCGAACCCCATTGTGCTACTGTTTCATTTGATCCCTGCTTCGACGTGAATAATACGCCCGCGTAATATTCTAACGTACGCCGTACAGAGAAGTTTTCCTCTAATATCGCTCTAACCTGTTCCCAAGTTTCGCGTTCTGTTCGTGCTAATAACCTATCTTTAGCATTGCCAGTAATTTTTGATTCAATGAATTTCAAAAGCAATGATCGTTTATTGGGGTGTACTACTTCCGTTGCTGCCTCAACTCCTTCTATAAATTCTCTAAGATGTCGGGGATTTCCATCAAAGTTACGCGATATTAATTTTACTGCCTGTATAACTGATATATAATTTTCCTCATTATCGCCAATATCATTGTCTGCCATGGCTGGATTAACCTCTTACCAAGAAAAAGATGTAGGGTGGCTTGAAGATGCGCAGTTCGGGCCTCCAGTGATGGCTTCGCAGCTCCCCTCAGGGTAGAGGACCCTCTCGCGGCGCAGGCTGCCAACGGCTAATCACCGAAGACGTCCCTCGGGCTCGTCAGCGGCTGCTGGTGCTGGCCTCCAAACCACGGACTCGGCTTCTGCAGGCGGTGAACGGGTACCACGGCGCCTTGTGGATTCCTCTGGAGCGTTGTTCCCTCGAGAAAGGCTCCGGCCCACCTCGGTACAGGCGCGAAGTCTCTCCAGCCCGGCCGTCAGCAGAAAGTAATTGAATTCGCTGTGCTCCTCAATCCAAGCCGCTGCCACCATGTAATGCCTTTCGCTGCAGGTGTAGTGCTGCTAGCAGCGATTGCAGGCAATTACAATTGCTTCCAGTACAGGATGCAATAAAAATTAGGTTCGCAGGGAAGCTAAGTTCCCTGGAGGAGCGTGGTGGTCAGCGAGGTTTCAATTAGAGACCAAGTCCGATGAAGTATGAAATTTTAATATAAGAATAGAGCTGCAGAGCAGCGTGATGTGTACACAGCAAAGTCTTTAGGCGGTCTCTCCTGTCTTCTCAACGCTACACGATCCTTATATGGGAAACAGAGAGTTTAACGAGGCTATTACGCCGCCTCCCCCGCCAGAACTCGGCGCGCCCTCGACGCCATAAACTGACATAACTGTCAGAGGACTTTTGCCCTTCTTGAAAACTAACAAGTTCCCAAACATTCCTGTTTCGTCTGGATCGTGTCAGCGTGACAGCGGTTCGGGTAGTTTAATCACCCGTGACCGCAGCCGGAGCGCCCGCTCCCGGCGCGACCCCAATTCAACCATGAAGGGTAATATTTCTTTCACGTACAAGTTGAAAGAAATATTCATTGCTCTTCTTAAGCAATGCGTACTTCACATGTACGTAGGTGCATTTGCCATTACAGTGTCCTTGTTGGCAGCGCCGCGTTGACTGACGCTCCCGCGGCTGTGGGGCCATTCATAGTGAAAGGCGAGGTTCGCGCGCTCGCGTCTGATTGGGGCGCGCCGCCTGTTCTCGCACCTGATTGGGCGACGTCAGCGGTACTGGTTAGCTGCCGAGTTTTGGTCGTACGAAGTGCCGGGTACCATGTACTGTTTAATTTTTCTCCTTTTTCTTTTCTGTTAAAATTGTTCTTATGTTTGTAGATCTTGATGGCTTCCATTTGGAGTCTCTTGTAGTAGTGTGTGGTGGTGGAGAGAATATCCGTCGCTTCGAAGCGCATGTCGTGTCCGCGTGCCGACAGCGCGTGATCGGCGACTGCTGACTTGTCAGTATGTCCTAGACGGCAGTTCCTTTTGTGTTCTTTTAATCTAGTATTAAAAGCCAACAAGGACACTTCGCCCCCGCCAGCAACGCCACTGATGATGCCTGCCACAGTTGCAGGCGAAACGTATGGACAAGTCTCCATTGAACCACGGCCTTCAAGCCCGGAAACAACTGATTTTGAAGTGTGTGCGTGTTTGTGTCGTGTGAATGTTAAATGTTATCCGTGTATGTGTCGTTTGAGTGTTAAATGTTATCCTTTTAGGAATACAAATAATTTTCGGGAATTACACGTGTTTATTTTCACACCACATCGATGCAAATGCAGATGCAGAAAACGAAATGGGAAGAGTTGTAATACTCTATCATAATCGCCAATTCAAATATTAGTATCTTTGGCAAAAATTAGGGCAGAATATTCGACGGCTTGACGTGCAGAATACCGCAGGACAGAAAGAAGAATTGAAAGAGGAATGATTGAAAATTGGACTTGAGTACTCAAAAAAACTTACGAAATTTACGCCCGGACGACTCAAGGCTGTTTTACGGAATAAGGATGTGCCAATTAAGGTTTAAGTAGTACTTATTGTTTATTTCACCTTTCACTTTTAAGTGCTTTGAGTTGCAGTTTGAGCAGTAAGTTCCTGTTTCAAGAATTACGTGTTAGGAAACTAATTTCGCGAATGATGCAGTGTGTATGTTGTTCCTACTTTCCCAAGTCTCATTATTTTGTTAGATAAACATATACAACGTAAAGTTATATCTAAATAAGGGAATTAATTTTAATTATTTTGCTGATTCCCTTATGGTTTAGGAGAATCTTTTTTTAATAGCTGTATGGCGTACCTAGGTACGTTGTGTTGTCTTTAATGAAACGGAATACAGAAACATATTAGTCGCTTCAGAGAGTAGCAGTTCCAGCTTGCACGACTTACAGCCTTGTCCATCTCACCATCTATTTCATTCCTATCACAATCAACTACACCACAACGTACAAAAACAGTTCTCCACCACCAGCATCATCAACGCCTACACCACCAACCAACATCGTTGCTTTCGCTCTCATCAGCACCAAGCCCATTTTTTCAGTCCACGGAGCCGTTGCGGCCGCCGTCCTCTCCTCCTCTCTTCACCTTCTTCGTGCGCACCACTCCCCCTGCCCCGGCCAGCCTTCCCGCTCCCGGCGCCAATGGCCAGCTCGCACGCAAGGCTTCATTAATAACGTGTTCCCCTGCTGGACTTCCTCCGCTACAAATAGTGTTAAGGCCAGTGGCCCGATCGCGTAACGCTCCTGCCAATGAAAGCTTCGGGGCTTCCGACTTCCGTCAGCCGCACTGACATGTCAATCTAAGATACAACCCACTGTTAAGTGCGTATTCTCAAAATATGTTTATAAAATAGAAGACAACAAATACTAGTTATAAAGATGCTGCTGCCTTTATCTTTAGAAAACATTAATGGCGATGTTTCCACTAATACCCGCGATACTAAGCGAAAAGTGGAGTAGCATCTTGAAGCATCTAAGCGAAAAGTGGAGAACACTACACATTATGGTTCAAAAGATCTCGTTCAGAGGACGTAACGATCAACGACGGTTTATGTTAATGGGGTTTTAAATAAAGAGCATTGAAATACATAATCTCATCATTAAAGGTGCGATATTACTATAACTACGACCAATGCGGCTTCCTCCGTATATGAAGCCCATTAACAGTAAATTTTACTTAACCGTTACAAACATGAAATCGTATGTGCTACGTAGTAGCTCAACAAAGTTTATTTTAAACCTTTTTTCAATGATCACGAGTAATTTTATGTTTTTTCTAAGTTTAGTCAACTTCACGATATTTACTTTATTGCACTGCAGTAAATTGAAGGTTACTCAGATATACTGATACTGCGTCCCGATAAGAGAGATCAAGGGACGAGGTCGCAGCATTGCCAACCTGCACGGCACGCACGCGACACAGTCACGAATTTTCCCCTCGCAAAAAACAACAATTGATGAATATCGCTCGTCGCTTTTTGCGACGAAGAGGTGGGAACAGGGACAAATAGAAACAGGCCTACACTGATGCTACGGTAAGTTTGGGAAAGAAAGATGATGCAACGTACCAGGTTCCAAGGTACAACAAAGGGGCAGAAGGATGCTGAGGAAAGTCCAAACACGAGTCCAGAGCGTGTGTGCACAGGGGTTGCGTGACAATAGACGCTCTCGGGGGGATTACGCCTGCAGTGGAAGCCGTAGAGGAATAGAGGAAGTTATGTGAGGGGAAAGTGGAAGCAAAGGAATTAAATGACTGCAGAGTATGATTGCGAAAGAAATGTGTGAAGCACAAGCATAGATCTGACTTCAGGATACATAATTAAGCTCTTTCGAAAGCAATGCACACACTAGCTGAGATGCGAGATTTCGTTTCCTGATAGATAATCTGGTGCCCACATGAAATACAAACATTATACAGCATTTATAGGCCACTAGGCGATGTAAATAGTAAATGTAACGAATGTAGTAAAAGTTTAATCTAGAAACTTTTCATGTAAAACTATGTTTCGGTGAATAAAACTTAAGTACTTCTTAGTAAGTAAGTAATCTTTTAGTCGCAGTAAATACTTACACTCGTTTTAAAAACTTGTTATTTCAGGATTTACTTAAAAAGGTGTGAGTAAAACGTTTATTTTATACAAAACTATTGCGATTTTGTAAAAAGCACTTAAGTGAAATTTTGCTGTCACGATCAACTAATGTGATCGGTGCGTGGTGGAGATCAACTAGTGTAGTTTTCAGAAACTGCATTTGCGAAACGTGGGCGTCTTTGTTAGAAGTTTCTTACGGGAATTTCATTTTTGTGCAGGTAATTTGACCTGCAAAAGCACACAACGAACCTAACCTCACAGATCCCTAGTAATGAAACGAGTTTTCCAGCATTCACCAATAACTATTTTTTTAGCATTTCCTTTCTAATAAAGCTATAGTGTTATTTACCGTAAATTCAGTAAATGCTCTTACTGGTTACTTATTAATTTATTTACGTCAAAACAGTTAAAAACTGTGTGTGACGTGCTATGGGGAGAAATTAATTGGAAGTTACATTTATGTCCAGAAGCAAAACAAGGGGCCATCTCAGCATTTGCTCAGAATAGACTTACAGCATTTGCTCAGACAGACTTAGAATTTACTTTACGTTTTTATTCCCGTTACCCATTGACTAGATCAGGCACGTCAAGGTCGCGGGCACCGTAATTTACTTACAAGAGCTGGCTGGCACTGCGTCCAGAGAAATTGGTGCGAGATTTAAAAGTAAGTGTTATACAAAAATACAAGCAGTTACTTGACAGTTATTGTCACAAATTTAGCTATATTAATTCCCATTGTCTCTTCAAGGCAAATAAATGATCCATTAAAATGAAATAATACATCAGTCCGATTTCAAATTCTCAATTGAGAGTAAATATAACATTCTTGTCTGTTAAAAGCGCTGTCCGTCCGTAAGTGAGATTTGTTAATATAGAATATAGACTTGTTGATTTATTTCACATTAAAGATAAATACAATAAATAACTGAATGATTTAATAATACAAGACAAAACGAAAACAAATAAAGAATTCGCAATTCAAACATATTCCTGTCACATAGCAAATGTTTATATACAGGGCAATTTAGTAAGAAAATAATCAAATAGTAATAAGTCGTGAAGAATATAAACATAATACAATTATAGTTTTTTTTCTTCCATTCTTTCTTCTTTTTTTTTCAGAGAAAAAATCTGGCAAGCACATTTTCGTGTGAAGCCACTATTCACTGCCTCGCACAGTTTTAGCTTACGCATGTACACCCCTTTTTGGATTTTAAGGGGAAATGGCGGAGTCAGGATAAGCCTGCCCGTGCCCGTTGGAGCGAAGACATTTTTTAAAATTTGTTCTCCTCAGATCTTATCGGGATACATATGAAGTGCGACTTTGCGGGATACATTGCGACCAATGCGACTTTGATGTTCATCGAGGATCTTTATTTATGTGTGGCGATGAGTCAGCGCTGACGACATAAGCGACTAAATATGATTCACGGAGAAATGAGAGCAGTGATTATGTGAATACCTACATGGCATCGTGATTGTGCGCCACACAGAGATATAAACACGACAGAGATTTTCGGAGCAATGGGTATACTAGATATTTTTTTATTCTAACAATAACGAAAAAACTGTTAAGAGAACAGGAACGCAACACATTATGGTGATCTGTGGTGTTCGTCAAATCGAGACGACGAGCTAAAAGGTGCCAATAGGTAACATTAGAAAGCTATTCATGTGTACATTGTTTCTAGTTGTCTTTTATAACAAGACTTCCAAGAATTTTCCACTTATCCTTTATATTTAATGTGGCCATTTTATTCATGTTTTTAACTTGATATATTTACATTTTACAACAGTTCTGTTTATTTTAGAATTTAAAATGAGACAAAATATATGTTTCGGAACATTGGTTGTTACATACAACTTTATAAATTGTTGATTCACACCAATAAACCATAAAAATAAACAGACTGTCAATAATAACTCCTGAACCATTTTCCAAAGTTAAAACGAAATAGTTTAGGACATCAACTTGAACATTAGAAAGACCTCTCAATTCCTTCCACAAAAATAGCTTCCTGAGCTTCAGATGCCAACCTCGATGGAGGCGGCAACAGCGCACCGGTGCCAGGGAGCATCGCGCTCGACGCACTTTGGCCGCACGGCAGGTCGCGGCGCGGTGCGGCGCGGCGCGGCACAGTGCGCTGCGGTAGCGAGACGAACGGCCTCGCGCTGCGTCCAGCGCGGCGCCTCGAGGTTGTCGGGTGAGGCAAGTCGCTATTTCGGCGCTGTACGAGGCAAAGCGATCACGTGCGAGTATTTTTGACGCGCGATGCTCCGGGCTGCGTCGCCCGGCTACCAGTCTGCGATACAGCAGGCAGTGGCCAATTCACCAACGAGCACGACAGGGAACGAACGGGTGATATGAAGTGTATCAAAGTAGTAATGAACGCGCAAAGTGTTCCCAAAATTTGCAATCCTAGAAAAAATACTCATTTACACACTCCAAACGTATATATTCAATAACTCATTACTACATTAAATGTAACGTCACTTCTTTTTACTTATTTAAGGTCGCTTTTCACCAATATGGTCAACTCTGTAAGTAACATACCGACCACTGTAAGTAATATTGGTGGTAACGGTAACGATACAATAAACGATACGATAAACCCCGGGCGGGATTCGAACCCGCGACCCTTCAAGCATGAGAGCACCGGCTCTTCAGCCTTAGCGACCACGTCCATCCAAGCCGGCATTCAATTTGTTATTAGAGATCAACTGATGTAATCAAAACCATTGAGTATATCATTAAGAAGAACAGCAGAAGAGAGTGTCTCGGAACAGTCTTCAAAGGTTTACAAGCAGCAATGAATACTGAATGTCCGATGAAACCCCAGACACCTAACTACTTTCCTGCGACGAGATTTTTCAATATTGAACAATCAATTTTACAGCTGCCAAGAATTATCTGAACAGTCGGGTACGAAAAAAAATCGAGCATATACCTATCTCCTGAAAACTTTAAACATAGTTATTCAAATGTAGACAATCATAGAAATGAACAGCAGCGAGACGGAAGGTATCCTCCATGAACTCGTGCACGTAGGTGGAACTTTCTACATTTAACTCTTTGAACGATAGGGCAGAAAGGAGAATGTAGCTGCATTTACTATACAGAAGCCTTTTACACATAGTTCAATAAATTACTTTTTTCTTGATCAATTTAGCAACGGATGGCGAAGGTCGAAGGACAGTTTTAGGATTTTATTAATTATATTTTAAAAAAATCTCTCGGAGTCACCTGCACAGCGTGCTATCCAGCGTGAGGCGGGCCCGGATGCGATCACCGGCCAGAGCCAAAATGCGGCTGTGGCTTTCTAATACAAAGCGTCTCAGTTTCTATACCTCTGTGACGAAATGTTTTTACAGTCAGTTTACTTCAAGTTTTTTTTTTTTCTTTTGTCCCCTCCACAGTAACCCTGTGAAGGAGGGGAATTTATTATCTATAAATTTTTCATTATGCTGCTGCCTTGCGGCTTAAGCAGCTACAGGCGGGGCTTTTTCTTACAACTAACTTACAATCTAGACTTAAAGTTATCTTAATTGCACTTTGGCATTACTAACTTACACTAAAATCATTTTTTGTAATTCTATTTTATACGTAAATTGTTTTTGTATAATGGTATTATTAGTATTTTTTTTTTTTCTACATTCACACATCATTCATACTATTTTCATTATATACATAACCATTCATTCTTCCCATTCATTCGCACTTGACTACTACTACAACGCACTGACTACTTGACACTGCACTCACTGTTCGCCACGGCACTGACTTGACTCAAAGTGTCCGTGGCGCTCTGGCCCATTGGGAGGCGTGGCAGGTGGGGCGCGGCGTCGCGTTCCCCGCGCGTCCCTCTGCCGATGGCGAGTCTTCCCCCTCACGCTCGGTTGCCTCCGCTTGCTCGCACAAGGCAGCAAGCGTGTCGTGAGGCAGCGCGCGGAAGGAGAAGGCGACGCGCTTCGGACCTTTCCGGAGGTGGGACCGATGCGCGTCACTGTTCGCCTCACGGCCGGTGTCGCGCAGGATGCGCGGCGCCTTCGGACCCAGAGCCCTTCTAAGCGCCGTCACTGACCGCCTTTGGAGCTCCGGCAAGAATTGTTTTTTTATACCCAGAACTCCGAACACGTCGGTGTTTCTAGGGTATCTATTGGGAATGGGAGGAGGGAGGTGGGGGTACGCCGCGAGACGCGCAGCGCGGTTTTCCGCCGTGCGAATCGGGCGGAGGGTGGAGGGAGGTGCCGCCGCGAATACCTCGCAGGCATACGTCCAAATGGACCGCACGCAGGCGGTGAATAGGCGGCGTTTGAGGGCAGGATGAAGTTCGGGGGCTCGAAGGAGTGGGCGTAGGAGAGTGGTTCGGGCAGTTATTTTTTGGCTAACGCACTTGGCGTGGGCGTGCCAGCGGAGGCCGCTGTCAAGCTTCACACCAAGATACTTCGCCGTCTTTTGCCACGGTATATGCGTGCCTAACAAGCTCACGACTTCATCGGGGTCGGCCCTCTGTCGAGTGAAGTTGACGGCTACGCACTTGTCAGGGTTGAGGGCAAGCTTTTTATGGCTTAGCCATTTGGGAAGCTCGGCGAGACAATCATTCAGATATCTCACCGATTTCCTTTTGTCCGCCGATTTCGCATAGTAAGCGAAATCATCCGCGAACATTAGGAGCCCGCAATGTTGAATGCCTGTATTTTTTTCAACCGGAAGCGGCGCGTCGTTGACGTACAGGCCGAATAGTGTTGGTGAGAGCACACTTCCCTGAGGCACGCCGGCTGCGGCTCGCCTTGGGGACGAATGTACGCCATTGACGCGAACCTTGAATCGTCTATCTGTCAAGAAGCTGGCGATTAGTCTGACGTAGCAGTCGCTGATTCCAATGTCCGCAAGACACGCGAGCGCCCCCTCGTGCCATACAGAATCGAATGCCGACCGCATGTCTAGAAAAACCACTGGCAAGTTCTGCCGTCTTTCGAGAGAGAGACCGATCTCGGTACTTAGCCGCGTCAGTTGTTGCGCGGAACTTAGACCAATTCGAAATCCGAATTGCTCATCTCTAAGAAGCTTAAGACGCCGTATTTCCTGTTGCAAGCGCTCCAGGATCAGGCGCTCGAAAGCTTTCGCAAGAAGCGAGAGGAGACTAATTGGTCTGTAACCGCTCGCCAGGAGTTGGTCCTTGTTTGGCTTTGGTATCATGGATACTGTCGCGATTTTCCACGCTCTGGGGTAGTATCCTAGCGTTAGGCACGCATTTAGGAGCTCCCGCAGGAACTCCACCCCGTCGGCGCCGAGCGCGCGGAGCTGGGCGGCTGTTATTCCGTCCGGCCCGCATGCCTTGCGCGTATTGAGTTGTCGCAGCGCCTCGCGGAGCTCCCTTCCCGTCACACGTCGCGCCGAGGTGCTCGGCGTAGCGGTCAGGTAGTCGCGTAAGCGGGCAACAGTGCTCTGGTCCCCGAAATCGCCGGACTCGAATGGGCGGAACTGCCGTTCAAGCGTCTCCGCGAAGAGTTCGCTTTTCGCGGCGTCCTCCCACACGTATTCCGGCTGCATAGCGGTGTGACCGGGTGGCTGTGGTATCGGAGTGGTGCGGAGCGGGCGGTTAACTCCCGCCTTGCGGCCCAGCGCTTTAGATAATCCCCAAAGGTTTCTTTCACGAAGATTGCAATCTTCGATCGTGCGCGACCATTTTGCGGTTCTCTCGTCTTGTAGAGATTTACGGAATTCTCTGCTGAGAGCTCGCGCCCGCGCTCCGTCCGCGGGATCGCCATAGCGGCTGTGTAGCTTAGAATATCTGCGCAGCTCCCGCAGCGTCCTTCTCTGCTCATCTGTAAGCTCAGGACGTGACTCCGGTTCGCGAGTAATTTTGGTATTTGATTTGTAGGACGTTCGAATCGCGGAAGTGATATGAGTCACCGCGCTATCGATTTCGTCCCGTGAATTTAGCGGTTTTCGCTCAAGCACGGTGCTTACATGAGCTGTGAAACCGGCCCAGTTGGTGTTGTGTGATATTTTGAATTTGTTTCGGCGTGCTGCGGCGAAAGACGAAACCACGAATGTTACCGGCCTGTGATCGGAAACCAGATAGGAGATCGAAAGCGGGGCTCCGCAGTCAATTCCTTTCGCGATCGCAAGGTCGATAATTCCCGGATTTCCAGTCGACGGGTATATCGTGGGTTCTTTCGGGGCGCATGCGTATACGCCACGTCTCGTCGCTATGTAGTTGGCTAAACGGGTGCCGTTTCGGTTTGCACCGAGGCAGCCCCACTGTCTGTTCCTTGCATTAAAATCCCCTAGAATGAGGACTTTAGTATCTAACGCGAGTATCGCATCGATACAGGCAGTGTCTAGTTGCTGATTTGGGCAGTAGACGGACGCGATTGTCAGTCGGCCGCCAACCGTCCAAACTCGCACCACAACTGCCTCTAGAGAACGCAAGGCGTCAGGTGGGGTCGTTACTTCGAGCTGGGGGATGTCGCGTCGGACCAGGAGCGCAACACCGCCCCCCCGTTTGACCTCGCGGTCTCGGCGATACACTGCGTATCCGTGAATACGGGCAGTGTGATGCTCACGAAACCACGTTTCCTGCAGCGCCAGTATGTCGAGCTGTCGCTCGGTAGCAAAGTTCTGTATCAACTGGGTCTTTTCGCACGCACTTTGAACATTCCAGGTGCATGTTCGCAGCGGTGCTTCGCAATGAGACGGAGGATTTAGATTACTCTGCGCCATTGTTGGGCAGAAGCAAGGTCAGTAGGTGGATCATTCCCCGAATCTGGTCTTCGGAGAGAACACCCAATTGAGTCGCGAGAGCGCGTGACCGCGTCTCTTGCGCCGCGTTATTGTGCGGCGCAGCGGGGGCCTGAGGGGGGGCTGGGCCCGCTACCTCTGACCAGGTCGCCTCGCCGCGTACTCTCTGCCGAGGAGCCTCGCCCGAAGGGGCGTCGAGGCTTGTGGGCCTCTCGACAGATTCCTTATCGCTGCTCGATGGGCGCTGCAACGGCGTGCATCTTTCGCATTTTGTATATGATGCCGTATGCTGCCCGCCGCAATTGCAGCATTTCGGGCGTGCCAAGGTACCGCGTATGGGGCAGTCCTTCGTGCCAGGCTTGTCTGCCGGGTGGCCCTCTCCCGTGCAGATCTTGCATCTAACGGGATATTCGCAGTTTTTGCGAGTATGTCCCCATCTGCAGCATCTCTCGCAGAAGCGGGGGCGCTTCCATTGTTCCCGGACGACTTTTACGTCGCAGGAGGCAATGGCCCTGATGCCGAAAGCTTTGCGCGACTCGCCCGCGCGAAGGGTGACGCGAAAAGTCCCCGTGCGCACGATGCGAGTTTCGGTGGCGTCGCCACCTGCGGCATCACTGCTCTCCGAAGTTCCGGCGGTTTCGGAGAGTTCGCGGCGAACATGTTGATGAACGCCCAACGGGTGGAGGCCTGCGCCTTCAAGCTCCTCGCGCACCTCGTCAGCAGTGATGCCGCGCGGAACCTGTTTAATGTACACGCGATGTGTACGCTCACTCTGGGGAGGTGGGGGTGGGTGACCAAATAAGTATATTTTGTGAAGCTTCGCGTAGGTTTCGGCTTCACGATAAGCAATTGGGGAGCAGGTTGACACCTGGTAGCCAACTCGGCCATTTCTGGTAGTTACACGACCGATTGTGGCCAACTTACCAGTGGCGTCTCCTATCGCTTTCGCGTGCTTTTTGACTGCATCTGCGTGTATTTGCAGTCGGAAGCGGTAGGGTCGTCTCGGCGGTCGTGAGGCGACCGCCGGTTCAGGTTCCGTGGACGGGCCCTGCGCGGAGGCGCCCGCCTCTCCATTCACATTGCGGGGCTGGCCGCACTGGCGCACGGAGTCGGACTGCCAGGCGGCCGATTGCTCGCCGAGTGGAGGAATTTTGTCTGGGAGAGGAGTGGGAGACCGACGTGCTTCGGAGTCCGTTGGCATCTTACCTCCCCTGCCGAAGCTCCCGTCTGCCACCTCTGCCGCGGCGGTGGTTGAAGCGTTGCGGGCGGCAGCTTCCTGGGCGGCGAGGCTCATCTTCTTCTTCTTCTTTCCCCTCTTTTTCCCTCGGAGGAGAGGGGTTTCAGAGGGGTTGTGGCCGTTTTCTGAGACACCGCCGGTGTCGGGCGGCATGTCGGCACTGGAAGGGGGCGCTAAGGCCCGCTTCACACGGCGCGGCCGCAGCGCGCTTCCTTCAAGGAGCAGAGCTCTTCAGACGACGCCACCGCCGCAGCCACCGCCGCCGCCACTGCGCTTGGAAGAGGGAGGATTACGACGTCCGCTGCGTCGGTGACGCGACGAGGTGCAAAAACTCTTGATAAAACTTGAAAATACAACTATCCCCACCGAATTTTTTCTTCTATCAAGTTTAATGAAATATTCTTAAGGCTTATATAAATTATCACACAGTATATAAAATCTTTGCCGATACATAATTTGTGAGCGGAACGCTCCTTATTTCCAATAATGCACATTGGATATTGCCGTCACACGCGCCTAAGAATTTTTTCGTAAAACATGAATATACATGACACGCAGCCAAATTTTCCTTTCACTCTCTATAAATTTGTATTTGTTGCATTGGGTTGTATAACTTTTACGTAAGTTATATTTTATATCTCATTGCTAGGAAACAGAATTTACTGTAGTAAAAAAGTAAAATCTATATCTATACATGTAGTTGTTTTTTTCAAAATATGTAAGGGAAAATAGAAAACAATAATAAAAATTCATTATAGTGTTTGAAATTAGTATACACAAGCATTATCTGAGCACAGTACATCGTCGAAATGCTCTTAACATGATTTCGTAGCGGCGGAAAGGAAGTGATACCTCTACAGATGTAATTGTACATTAATTTTTACCATTATTTTAAATATAAAATACATTCGCCGCACATGCAATTTTTACAAGGAGCCGGTTCTCAAGTAAACTGTAGTACCGTGGACCAAGTGATGGATCCACGAAGGGGGGAGGGGAAGTTAAACGATACACTCCCTTCTCCCCAAATTCAACAATGCGATAAGGCAATAAATAAATATGTTCCCAACATATTACAATGGAAATATATTTCGAAATTTATTTAAATTAACATGATGTTTTTACTTACTACCAACATAGACATCTTTGATTGAAAAATATTTTAAACATTATTTTAAAGCATGGTTTTATAAATAAGGAAACCGCAGCGTACTATTTCCTGTGAAGAGCACTGACCGCGCACTCTACTTTCAACTTGGCCGTGGAAGGGGGTGGGGTCTGGAGGGGTAGGTTTCGCCGACCCTCCGGCGACGACGAACAAAGGGACCCGAGCAGGTAGAACGCCGCGACCGGCGGCAAGTGAGAAGGCTCCCATTTAAAGCTGTGTTCTGCTAGCGGTGGCGCGCGGCCCCTCGTGCGCTTCTGGTGGCCGGAGCTCGGCGTCTGCTGCCGCAGCAGCCGCCACCCGCTGCACGTGGGAAGGCGTCCATTCAAACCAATGCTCTGCTACACGGCCCGCTGCTGCGTGGCGCGCCACGCGCTGCACGTGTGAAGGGGCCCTAAGTCCTCGGTGCGCAGCCGCTTTCCCGGAGGCGAGCGTTCCGAGGGCGAGCCGGTCGCCGGTGCGGCCAGGTCATTTGGTTGAGTGGGAGGGGCGGGTCCCTCCGTGAGCTGCTCGCAGGGAAGGGCGTCTACCCCGGGCGATGCCTCTGGTGGGGTGGTGGGGCCACGTTGCCGCTTCTGCGTTGGTGCGGGGGCCGGGGTCGGGGTGCGCGCTTCGATAACGCGAGCCCTTTCCCGAACCGATGGGGAATGGTGTTGTGGAGCTTGCGATCTCCAGAACTGGAGGAGCTCCGCTTCCTTCCATCGGGCGAAGGCCAAGAGCACCTCGTGGGGCACCTCGCTGCAGCTTTCTTCGGGGACGGCCTCGGGCTGAGTAGCAGCCGGGAGTGGTGCCACCACTGCGCTGCTCTATGATTCTTCGCCGTCACGTACACACTTGAATTTCTAAAAATGCTTAAAACGTACTGCAGTTTTTCTGTGTCCACACAGAACACTTCACGTCATTCCTCTGCAGTGCACCAGAGATAACTTTATTTATTAACACTATGAACGCTCGTAACTCAAAGGGGTACATCGTTCGCCGAAATGGGGCAGACCCCAATCTTCGCAAGCATAAATGCACAAACTGGAATATCACTAAGGCGCTCTTTTTGGAACAGTGCCAGGTGGAGAGAGAGAGAGAGAGAGAGAGAAAAGTTTACGTCGTCATGCAAACATCCCAACCAGCACGTACATAAGGATGGGCACAAACCAGCAATGGCGATTCGACCAATGACCGTCACCGTCATTATACCTGTACTTGACTGCGCGGGTTTGAGAAAGAAATGACAAAGCAACTTCTAAATAAAGATGAACACACGTATTCTAATTGAAGGCAGTAATAACATGTTGAATATTGGGTATATTGTGATTAGCTGTTTCCATTTAAAAATATCTTTGGTAGGTCACTTTGCCGATCACATTTTTATATACACGAGATCACATCAAGAACTACCCCACAAGCATAAGCACAGGTGATATTTGTGCATCTGACCGTTTCCAATGCAACACAACTGTACGACAATCCATGAAGGATCATGAGCTCAACTTATCTTGTATTGGCAACTGTCGAATAAAGACGACATACTTCCATCGAATAGGCCATACTGAGTCAAAGAGGCAGGTAAGATAACCGAGGGAATTCTATGTTGAAAGTTACCGGGGGGGGTGCGATTTGCGATTCCGCTCTCCGGGTGCAGGGCTAGTGGGTAAGGCGTCGGTGCCTGTGGGTTGCGAGGACGTAGGAAGCAGGCGGCGCATGATTGGGACAAAGCGCGCCGGCAGCGGGGCGATGAAGCGGCCTCTGGCAGCCGCAAGGGCGGCGTGGGCCGAACGCCACCAGCGGCCTTGTGTGCGACAGGACCGCGCATCGCCAACGCTGGCAAAGACAACGGCAGACCTTGCCGACCCAATTTCGCTGGACATTAGACGCGAGTGGGCGGGCCAAGATGAACTAGTACCAGTTGGTAAATGCAGAGAAATGAATGGAAATTTAAAAAGGTAAAAAATTTGAAACATGAGGAGGGAGTGTGAATACTAAACAGACACAAAGACCATGATATAACAGCCACAAAAACCTACAAAAACATGAAAAAAAAATTAATTCATAATGAGGTGGTTCCAAAGTTAAATTTGTATTGTCCTAATAGTTCTCTATACTTAAAGTTGTTATTCCACTTCCCATTCGTAAATTCGAATACTAAGTGTTATATATATAATACGAAAGTGTTATTTGTTAAATATTTCTTTATATGCAGCCATTCGCGTGACTATCTTTCTTAATAATGACGAACACTTACTTTTCATCATGAATGAAATCCATGTAACCAACAGCCAATAATGTCAAATCACATGTCAGAAACTTGAACAAGTTCAGAAAAACTTTAGAGATAAACAGTTTTTTTGTTGTTGTTTTTTTTGTCACATATGAAGAAATGTCCGTTAAATAACTTGTGCAATTCGCTCAACGCATTTTCTAAACAGGAACGGGGAATATTGGTATTGTGGTGAGTTTTCGTTGGCATTTACAATGAAGTAATTATATGAGTCGCCATTGCTAACAATATTGTTTATTACAATAGCAGCTTCCGGTGGCAAATTCGATCAGAAAACTGACGATGATGATGATGATGATGATGATGGCTAACCCATCGACAGATGCTATTGTAATAAACAATATTGTTGGCAATGACGACTCATATGATTATTTCAGGAACGGGGAAAACAACGAGGACCATGGGTATGTTGGATTTTCCCAAAAACGTAACTCTATCATCAACTGTGGTAATGTAGGGTATATAAGGGGTGAGGATAGGACAAGGAAGACGAAGAAAAGATCGCGTACGATCCTTGGTCACTGTCGAAAATCCTGCCACAGTCGGAACTCGAACCCTAGGACCTCCAAGTCAGAGGCAGTGCAGTCACATCAGATGATGCCCTGAGCCACATTAGCCGGAAAATTCGAACGAAAATGCAGCTTTTAAACGAGAAACAAACATTTTTCAATCACAATTATATCCAAGAATTCACCACCGCCCGATGATGCCCGATGAGCAAACACAGAAAAACGGAGGGCAGGAACGAGCTCCCGCGCAGGCAGAGCGACGCGAGGATCCTTCTCTTTACGCGCAAATCCCCTTGATGCCGCGTCGCGCCGGCGGGTGTTAACAGCATCGAGGCGCCCTACGCGCCGCCTGGGACCCGGCTGCTCGTTCCCACCGCCAACGACGCGGCGGCCTCCGCGCGCACCTGGGCTCGACGCGGCGAGAGCCCACTTTGAGGCCGCCGCCCTCCTTCATAATGCACCTTAAGAAAGCCTCCCTCCTGTAATTTATGGCGTTAATATCGAGCGACGCTCTCGGAATGCGTTAACACGCGGGTGACGAAGCACGACACGAAGTAGTAGCGTTGTTGGATGGAAACGGCTCGCTTTTATTCTGATATTAAATAACTGTCTCGAGTGAGTTCTATAAACGCAGAAGAACGATATACAGTCTTACAAATATTCAGTTAAAATCATTTCGTCTGTTTCGTGTACATGTATAACGTCAAACAAATAACAAATACAACAAATGTTTACTATGAATTACTATTACTAATATGTGTACTATTAATAACATAGTAATGTACTCAACCCATCACCGATACGAAAAGAGATATCTTTTTCTTAGGTCTTTTTAATATTGTTGGATCGGCAAACGACTCAACATGAATCCATGAAGAATAAGCGAATTTAAGACTATTTTTGAGTCGCAAATTAATGTAAAGTAAGTCTCAAAAGTGTACTAAGAAAATTCATCGTGATCCAAATCAAAGCTTCTCTACGTCGCATGTAACTGACGCATGACCTTACAAACCTGACAAAGGATCCAGGAGATAAAAGTGTGGTGGTTCCCGAAGCGAAAGCATGGCTGCCAAGCGGAAGACGGGAGAAGCGCACGGAAGAAAACCCACGACCGCGTCGGAGATCGATACTGTTGGCCGTGGAGAAGTGTTGGGTTTGTGGGAAGGGGCACCGCAACTGTGAGGGTGGGAGAGCTAGCAGTCGCATGGACCACTAGCTATGACACCTTGCGTGTTGTACTATTCTTCCCCAATTATATCAAGAAGCCTCATCATCAGATTTTCACATTGAACTTTCTGAATATTGGGCAATTATTGTGGTTACGTTCCCCCTTCATTCTTCCACTCCCTATCATCCTGCACAAACACTTTTTTTTTTATCTTTATCACGCTCGTGCGGACTATTTTCCTTTTCCCACCCCCTTTTCTTTTTTTTCTTTTCCCTTCTACCCTTTATTATTACTATTGTTCGTTCCCTTCACTTTAATACTTCCCTGGAATGTCTTCTCTCTTTCCATTCATGATTTTGTTCCTCTTATTTTCTTCATTCTTCTTTACTTCTCCCACTCCTCCTTCCACCCTCCGTTTCCTTATCTGTGGAGCCCTTCACTCCATTACCGTGGCCTACGAGCGGTCACCCTCGTCACGACGCGGCGAGCCCCTTTCCTTCCTCTGCCCCCGGCCGGGAGAATTAATGGAGAAAGCCGTGTCAAGGCGCGGTCACTCCAGCCAATAACCAAGTCCAACACGCTCCTCCCTCGCAGCGGCATCGACCAAATGGAAAGACGCGGGCCGGCGTCGGCACGTGGCTAAAGAAAACAACACGATGGCCACCTTGAGCATGGGATGCACACATTAAAGTAATTACTTGATTGGATTCCAATCTTGTTAAATTAATTCTTCAAAACACTCAGAAACAACGATGCACTAACTCAAGCAAATAATATTATAATATAACGAATATTATATTCGATGGCACAATAAGTCACACTTGAAATGAACAAATTGTCTTACTACTGAATCGTCTTGTTTAAACTTCCTCATTCAAAGATGTTAGCAAATTCCTCTCCTTTTTAGATTGAAAACAAATGCTAAGCTAAAGCGGAAGAACACCAAACGACTTCGAGTGATTCTCTCTTTCATTAACAAGAAAACGTCAACTGGAAATAGACGAAAACCCAGCGTCTGAATGAAGCAGATGCAACATGAATGGGAGGTAACTGTTTTACTCACAGACGACGCCAACGCGAGCCTTTCCTGCCACGTTCGCAGCACGTGATAGTGGGCCCGCCAGGCACAGAGCCCGGCGCGGCGGGTTGGCCGCGGCGCCCTGGGCGGGGCCGGATGTTAAACGCTTTCATTCCATGCACGCGGCGGCAGGGGCGGCGGCAGGGGCGGTGGCAGAAGCGACAGGCGCGCACGTCAACAAAAGGCACCTCGCCCCTTCCGCAGACCCTGTCCGTTCCCCCAGGCACCCCCAATATTCTGGCGGGGGCCGTTTTAGGAGATGAAAGGCGCGTTCTGGCGGCGCTCCAAGCCCGCGTTACGGGCTATCTCTCGCCCGCGGGCGGGGGACCCCGGCGCGCCGAGGGCGTGTGGGCGAGGCCGGGGCGGAGACTCGCTCTCGCGGGAGGCTGTAAGTAACGGGGAGGCTCTGGGACGCAATGTGCCCGGGGGACACATCCCCCTCCTCCGTCGGCCACGTAGTGCCGCTCGGTGCACGTACATCACGGCTTCGCGGCGGAACCGCGCTCGGTGGCGGGCCGGCGCCCGCGGTGCTCGGGACGGTGAAGGACGAGGCGCGCCTGAGAAGCCGCACGAACAGCCGGAAGTGGAATTCAAACCCAAGACCTTGCGCTTCCCAGTGAACGGGCAAGGGTGACAGAAACCACTCAGTGAAGAGAGGCATTTTCTGACGTCTAGAAGTCGTTGCCCACAGATTGCCAATTGTGGTTGCGACACAAAACAACTAGACAAATGGCCTCATACAGATTCCAACACCGCAAATATAAGGCTTATTATTAAAATGTGCTTTTAAAAAAATCATAGAAATGATGAGCACAAACATCTAACAAGTACAGAATCTATAAACTACTTCACAAACCCCTGGAAAAAGCATTACTGCAAGGGAAGGGTAGGATAGCATAAAATATATTTAAGTTGAAAAGTTTAGAATTGAAGATCATATCTATCACTGTCTCAATATAAAAATAGTGCCAAGCTTGACAAGGATGACGGGCGACACTAGACTCCTGTGTTGACATCGACAGACGGACGCATGTTTACTTAGTACGCCAGGCGCGTCGGTCCGCACTCGAAGATCAGACCACACCAAACAGAAAAGAAAAAAATCCTACGCGCGTTCCTCGAGTAAACAAACATGATGGTCTCAGAATGTCCTTCCACGAAATCGCGCTTGTGGCTCCCCGCCCCTGCTAGGGACGATGGCTTGTCAAACCTTCGTTTCAAGATCAATGCCCCATGAGAGAGGTTCAATGCCATCAAAGTCGCATCTATCTGCTTCATCTCTGAGCCACATCAGGAATGAGCAACTGCGGAATTCAAAACATTATCAAGATGGAAACACGGAAGGTCCGTTATGGAGTTAAATTATACTCTTACCCGTATGAGATTAGAGAATCAATATAGAGTTCTCTGCAGTCAAACAATGCGATATCTGACTCCTTTTTACCCTTTCTAAAATACGCCATCCCTTACAAAATAATACTACATTACAATTATTTTATATATTAATATTAAGAAAAAATATATTTGGCATAATTCCCAGGCACGACTGAACTTTAATAGTAGTGTTTATATATAATATATTAACCCTCCTTTCACCAACAAGAGCTTCCTCCTCTACCTGATTCAATGTCAATATACTCGCAGTAACAACTATCGCTTGTGAATTTCGGAACGTTCCCATCAAATCCGAGAGCAAATATGCGTTTACTTGCGGACAGAAAATGTATATTTACTGCACCCCAAACATCATAAGAATGGAAAATGCTAATAAAGTACTATACTATTATTCCTATATTCTTTACTTCTGGTTCTGTTTGGTCTCACCACGAAACACATAACCGGGGTCTTACAACTGTTGGCTGCATCGTACTGATCGCTGCATACGGTATTTTAAACAATTCTAATAATGTTCTGTAAATATTGCTTTGAAGGGCTTCTCGGAAAAAAGTATTAGTCGAAAAATAAAATTTGTGGGAAATTAGAAAACACGGTCCACTTTAACTCAGCAAGATATATAGTATTTATATTGTACAGGAAAACTTTTACCTAGCATGAAACATAAAATGCAGTTGTAAACAAATGAAACAATAGATTTCACAAGTTACAAGAAAAAGAAAAATGGACACATGATATTATTGTTTGACAATTGCAGAATACATACGTACAACATTTGCTATTAGGCAAGCGTATCACCAGAAGGCCTCAGAAACATGCAAAAATTACAAGTATTCTACATATTGCATTATTATTCTTGCATACAATGAAAACAATAAATTGAACATCTAACAAACACATTCTAGATTAATTACGGCATCCAATAAACGCAGTTAAATTACTAGAAACAACTGCTGGAAGCTGATATTTCAATACACCCACTGCTGTTATCTTCATTTGTCCCTAACTAATGCTGTTTTTATCGGACACACTTTGGACATATGATGTGCTTCCAGAATCACCTACTTATCTTCGATCGTTTTCTTTGGATCTAATGCATTTAAACCAGAGTCGATATTATTCTCTGATGCATAAAAGTTCACTCTACAAGATGGCATCACTAACTCCATTTTCTCAATTTGGGACTAATGCTATTTTTCGAGAAACTTTCAATTACATCGAACGCCATTTTCCCCTTACGGGTAGGGTAAGGTTAGGGAGCTGTCCGCTAGGTGGTCTTGGCTGAATCCTGCATGTCAACTGCCATGAACCGATTCAAAGTAAATGTTTATAAGTTATAAAAGATAACATCAGTTAACAACAAAAGTTATAAAAGATAACGTCAGTCATAGAAAAAGTGTCGAATGAAACTCGATGTAATGAGTATTAAAACACTCGAGTAAAGTTAATGATACTCGCTCGTTCCTCAATTGTATCATGATATCACACTCGTGTATTAATACCCATCATTACATCATCGCTTCATAATGTACTATTTTTTAATTGCAAAGCGTAATAGTTTTAGATCGGCAACTCAACTTTTTTTCATGATCATTTTGTTTCCTTTCGAAATCGTCGTTAGGCTTTAATTTTATAGCCTTCGCATAAAATCCAAGAAAAACTTGAAAATCAAATCACCTTATTCCAAAAGGGTGCAAATCATTTAAAAAACATGACGATCAAACTGTAACACTGTTCTCAAAATACCCTTAACTTGTGATATTGTCTATTGATACGAAAGATTATAAATTCATTGATGCGCAACTTCAAAACAATTATTGCCGAATATGAAATGAGGGTACGACCCCATATTTTCTTTACTAGTCAATATTTTTGTCTGTTTTTTTTTTAAAAAAATCTACACTATTTCCAGGAGTCGCCCTTGACTGAAACGCTACCTATTATTAGCATCCACACTTTGCATCATGTTTGAGACAGCTCCGCCGAAACTCGTAGTATAATTGTAGTGTTTCGAATCTAATTCCGTGTAGTTACCAAGTAAGTGTGAGTGACAGTGCTTTCAAATTTAAAACTGTCAAATTCATCTCGCGCATTTAACTTAACCAAACCATGATATGCATTCGCAAGAAGTATTCACTTGAGATTGAGCGGTTCATGCATATAGCAGAAATGCAGCCTCAGCATCACAGAGCGCACCTTACAACTATTCTCATTGTCAGCCTCATCTCGGCCTTCGCCCGCACACGCGCCACTCATCTCCATCGTCGGCGCCAGCGTCACAAACAACGGTGTTGGGCATATCAGAGCGGCAGCGCCGCTGCACCGCCGCCGGAGCAGCAGCGAGCGGCGCCAGGAATAACGAGTGCTTCCGGAGCTTCCACCGCCGCGACGTCGAAAGACCCCGCGCACTAAACATAGCCGCTCCTGCAGGGGTTACGACGGAGGCCAGCCGTGAAACGAACGCGTGCGCTCCTGCATTGGAGCTTCCGGTCGCGATGCACACGCTGGCGATGACGGGGACTCAAGTCGACTGTAACGACGACAGTGATGACGAAAATTACGGCAATTGCACTCTCTGCTTTTCCATCTCAAAGCTATATCAATCTTCAAGGCATTTTCCTTCTTCCGCTCCGTGTATTTATTTCCACTATTTCCTGCAACACATTTCGTTTCCTAAGCTAATTTCACGTAGTGTCATTTCCTTTGGATGGGACAAGTTGACAGACATATTATAATGTATATCCGCGTTCATATGGGGTTGTCTAACCTTCGCGCTGAAAGATTATAATGCACCCTGTTTTCAGAACAAAGAAGAGAGCTGCAGAGCTACCTTCTGAGCTAACACAGGAAGCCTTTCCTCGAACAAAAATGTCTCTTTGATGTTTTTTTCTTTCTTGTAGAGTCTATTTTACTTTGCTCGACAAAAAATAGAAACAACACATGTCTCAGTGATGCAAGCCTCCAGCAGCAGACTAATGTTCGACGAGGCTACGATGAAATCGAGGGAGAAGTGTCATTCAAATACCTGGTCCGAACTTTACAATCAACTACATTACGTGTTTTTACAATAACTGCACATTATTTTTAAAACGCTAATAACTGACCTCACTCCACTATCCGAAAAACACCACACCCAAAAAGGACATGATTATCTTCCACACAGACAGATAAAGGATATTTCTATTAACGATTTTCAAGAACCCACGAGTGTGACGGACGTTCGTCCCTGAAGTATACATGACTAATTTTTAGCGTATTATTTATCATTATTTCTGTTTTAGACCAGGAAGATCGTGTATTGACAATATTTTCTGTCTCAAACAACTGATGGAAAAAAACAATTGAGCGAGGAAGAGAACTTCACATAATTTTCATTGACCTCAAAAAGGCTTATGATAATGTACCAGTAAAAGAAGTATGGGGGGCAATGGAAGAAAAAGGAATATCAACAACATACATAAATGCAGTCAAACAACTTTATAAAGATAACAAAAGTCAAGTAAAAGTGGGAAAATGTCTATCAGACAACTTCCCAGTAAATAAAGGATTACGGCAAGGCTGCTGTATATCTCCAACCCTGTTTAAGATATACATTGATGAAGCCCTAAAAGAATGGAAAAGAAAGTGCAGAAGCATGGGTGTGAAAATAGGTGATGAAACATTGTTTAGTCTACTATTTGCAGATGATCAGGTGATAATGGCTGAAGATGAAGACGATGTAACTTATATGTTCAGAAAATTAGTAGAAGAGTATGAAAAATGGGGGATGGAAATAAATTTACAGAAAACTGAATATATGGTGGTGGGAGGTATGCCCCATGATTTAGAGACTAGTATAGGAATAATTAAAGGTAAAACACAATATAAGTATTTGGGAGTCACACTAACAGCAGATGGTAGAGACGAACAGGATCTGAAAAATAAAAATATAAGAGGAAAAATAGCCACGAGGCAGTTGAACCCAGTGCTATGGAACTCAATTATTTCAATGAAAACAAAGAAACGCATATATAGCTCGTTCATAGAGAGTACCACACTCTATGGGGCAGAAGTCTGGACACTATCAAAAAAATTGAAAGACAAATTTCAATCAACAGAAATGATGTTCTGGCGAAGATGTTGTAAACTTTCTCTGTTAGATAAAATAAGAAATGATGAAATAAGAAATAAAATGAAAGTGCAAACAACCTTGAACGATACAATCGAAATGAGACAACTAAAATGGTATGGACATATGAGAAGGTTGGAATCGGATAGACTTCCTCAAAAAGTTTGGGAGTGGATACCAAATCGAAGAAGATACAGGGGAAGGCCGAGAAGAACATGGAACATGGCAATAACTGAAGCCATGGAAAAAAGAGAAATGGAAGAAAACGATGTATGGGATAAAGAGGCATGGAAATTGGGATGCGGAAAACGGCCAAGGCTGTAAAAAACCGCTAAATAGATAGATAGAGATTTATCATTAACATCTAAGTAACATTTAGCGTATTATTTATCATTTGGATTGTATAATTCTAAAGAACCTGAAACAAGTATTGTACTTCAGCTTCTGGGTCAATGACCCCCATCTCGATCAGGTTTTCGTCCAGTTTCACCGATCCTTGAGCAAATGCTGAGATGAACCCTTGTTTTGCTTCTAGACATAAATGTAACTTCAATTTAACTTTTCCCCATTGCACATCACACACAGTTTTAAACTGTTTTTTACGTAAATATATAAATAAATTAAAGAACATAACCTTTTCAATATCCATGCCATTGTAGCACTTAATCTTAATTGTATTGAATCCAATTAATTGCGGTAACTCTTTAACGCGCACGCCGTTGAGGATTAAAGGTTGTCATTACTTAAAATATTCAACTCCCATTACATTATCCACATGTGTGGCATCAGGCAGCGGTAGGGACGAGAGGCGCGAGCAGCGTAGCGAAGGAGTGACGGAGCGGAACCGGAACGAGCGACGCGCCTGGCGGGCCGGAGCAGGAAGAGAAGAGGGGGAGGGCAAAGTGACGCGGCCGCGGGAGGCACGCGCCAGCGACCGTGCGGCGACGGCGACGTGACGGCCGGGCGATGACGCGTCGGGGCCGAAGCACTCACGCCGCGTCGGCGCGCGCGGTTTGAGTGGCAGGTGCAACTGCCGGGGGCGGTGGCAGCAGCCGGCGCGCCGCTGGACATGACGGCCGCACAGGAAACCTCCACGGAACGCCCGCCGCGTTAGCCCTACCGCTCGAAATAACATTCGCACGTCCCGGGCGAGCGAAGATGCGCGGGCGGGCTTAACGGACTCACGAGCTAGGAAAATTGGAATTTGAAAGAAGCCCACACATACACACACGCGCACACAAATCGCTTGGTCTAGTCGAAAAACCAAGTCGGGCATCTATTGCATATTGATGATGTCAAATTTAGGAAGAATTTCTGACTTCCTGTCCCCCAAATAGAATACATCCATTTGCGAATGTTAGTATACAAATAAATTTTTAATTTTAGTATCCATTAATTCACACATTTCTTCGTTTACGTACGTAAGCAATTGATACGGCACTTTTCAACTATTGCAACTAATACTCGAATATAAAAAGAACTGACTGCTATAAAAAGTGCAAAGGCTGGTTTCGGTTCAAAAGTATCTTCAAATGTGCCTGCCTCTTATGCCATCGATAAACACGACTTATTTCCAATTTGATCGTTCTCTCATCATAATTATTGCATTTTAAAGCAGATGAAATGAATGAGATTCATAATCGTAAGTAACTATGAACTAGTAAGAAATGCGAGAAAGGTAATAACTCCGACAATCTCTTGAAAGAGTGTTCAGATACAGCAAAACAATTACTGATCGGAATATTCTTTTAACGCTTCGCAATACATCTCTTCGAAGTATTTTCGATCCAGCAATATTCCAAAGGGACAGACCGCTCGACCGCGACAAGGGAGGTTGAACGGAGGTACAACGCGTTTCCTTTTTCCCTAAAACGGAATATGCAAGTTCCACCTACCCAAACCAGCCCACATAAAAGAGGAGAACGCCGGGCCGAGTCTCTTCCCCCTACTCTGCCGCCATTGCAGCCGTCCGTCCTTGGACTCCAAGTCACCAAACAGGATTTTTACAACTGTTTTAAACAATGGCGCGCACGAGCTGCGAAATTCGGTCGCCAATACATACATAGGGACGGCGCACCTACCACGGGCATTCGCGCGATTTCGAAGGAAAAAACGAGTTGGAGAAGAGCGAAAACATCGATTTTTACACAAGGTTCTTTTCATTTAAAAGTAAAAAATACATAACGTTCCACAAAAAGACCAGACCAGTGTTTTCGCAGGTACTAATTTATTTTTGCAATGTAATCATATTGTTCTTAAATATTCTTTTGAAGCTATTACTTAAACTAAAAACCATTCACCAAAATAGTTTATTGAATTTCGTGATTGAATCATGCATACATGAAAAAACAGTATCCATTTATATTTCTCAAATTTGCGATAAGAAACCGTCGGCAGAAAATCAAGACTTGCCAAATTTAACAAATTTTAATAACAATGAATAAAACGCAAAATTTGCAATAATAAGCATCACTAGTCAAAAACGTTTTGTCGGTACAAACTTCCTGGAGGTGTTCAAAATGCCTCATTGAATTTCAGGAATGCTTATGTTCATATTCATAGCAATTGTCCCATTTCCTGTTCCTCTCTAAAACAAGTTTCATTTGACACCGTATGAATTAATGTTCAGCCACGGGAGGCTCAGAGCAAGTATTTCAAGTATGCAAAGCCGGAATTCGTCTTGCTGATGAGTAACAAGACGAAGGGGATCTAAAAATCGCTTTCCTGAGTAAGCCATCGACTAGTCTTCTAAGAGTGCCGAGTGCAACAACCACGCCTGCGTTACTCTAAGGCCCCTCGAGGAAGCAATTAAACCGCCGCATGCGAGCGGCGTAGGCATCCGGCGAAGAAAAACGGGCGACTCGCTGAACACGCTCCGATAACGCATCAGAGAGGCGGAGCCGGTCCGCGGAGGAGGATCTCTTAGGGCGGCGGGAGACAGGAAGCGAAGGCGGGGAGGGAAACAGGGAGGCTGGGCCAGGGACACGCGGCAGGGGAAGCTTGGGGCGGCGGCAGGGGAAGCTTGGGGCGGTAAAAGGAAAGAGGTGCGGAATCAGTCGAGGCGTTGTTTCAGAACATGTGCGGGTCTAGAAACAGTGGTTCTACGGCATGTGCTGACGGCGGCGGTAGCAACCGAAGCACAAGGCGGGATGGAGACGAAGACGACGACAACGACGACGACGAGGACGACGACGAAGACGAAGACGAAGACGACGACGACGACGAAGACGAAGACGAAGACGAAGACGACGAAGACGAAGACGAAGACGACGACGACGACGACGACGACGACGAAGACGAAGACGAGTGGTTCCCATTCGGCTCTTCTGCCTTCGAAGCTGTCTCTGGCACTACTGGCGGGCGAACAGACACAAAACTATTAATTAGCTCGTAGACACGTCGCGAACATCATCTTCCAGGAAGTAATTAGCTTTACAGCACCCTTCAAACGCTTCATCCACCTAAAAGTGTCAATGGTATTCCGGTAATTTGAGAATGCTTCTTAATTCTCCTTCGTTTGGGAAAACATTCTATGCGTGACGAGGTAAAAGTTTCTAGGTTTTGTTAGTTGTTCTCTACAGGTGCATCAGTTTGTAGATTCTGGGATCGCTGCATTTCAGCTTTCCAGTTTTCTACTCTTTTGATCTTCTGAATTAAAAAGACAGAAATAAATTTACTTCAAAAAGCGCAATAAAAAGAGTCGTGTGATGCAGAGCACTGAATTAAACAATATGGAGGAGATAGGAGAAAAGGTTCGACTTGCAGAGTGTAACAAGCAAAAATATAGTAAAACCTAATCAAACGACCACCTCAATGAAGTGGTCACCTACAATAACAAACTATTAATCAAGAATGTTTCGATATTAGCCGAACAGATGCAAATGAACCTAAATTCCCTGTTAAAAATGTATTTTGTCAGTATAAAAATTATAAATATTAAAAGAGAATACAGGGTATTTGATAGCAATTAGAACAATTAATTTGATTTCCACTACCATTAACCTCGTTACCTTTATTAAGCGGCCACCTCTAATGACGGCAAATTTTTGCTGGAACAATTGGTGGTCGCTTAAATCAGGTTTCATATTGGCAGTCATTTGAGATTGTCCACTGATCAGTGTTGAGGGTGGAAACTAAAATTGTACTGAAAAGCGAAAGACTGCGAAAGAATTAAAAGCAATGAGAGATTCCTATAAGAGCAGTAAAAGTAGTGATGACAATGCTGGTAATCGTAAAGAGGAGAGTGACGAGAAATGTAAGATGTAATGCGCGTTTGCGGTAGCGAGGACATTGGTCGTAAACTGGAATGACATCGTGTCGGGAAGAATGAAGTTAAGTCTGCAACGGGAAGTGGATTGCGGAAGACGAAGAAACTGAAGAGTTATGAAATATATATTTGTTGACTGATGCTGATTGACATGAAGCATTTACGAGATATTGGAACATTTTAAGAAAGCACAGATGGGTATTCTTAAGTTCTAATTTCACCAAACAAATACGAAATAATAATAAATTACTCTGAATAATTCCATTATTCAATCGTGAATAAACTCCAAATAGTTTTAAAAAAAGGAGAAAGTAGATCAGCAACAGTTTCGATTTGAACCAATTCACTGAAAGTACCAGACAAGACGAAATGTTTTCATAAAGCAGTTGGTGCAAATCTGAATTGCCTCGCTGTGAGGCAAATCCAAGCCGGAGATGAGGTAATGAGACCAAAGTCTGAGGGAATGGATTCATTACGATGGCCATGAAATGACAGAAAGGCGAAAGCAAGATGATACCCAATTTAAAATTGCAACAGGCCCCCGACGCTCGTAGTTTTCTGATAGTCTCCACATTCGACTAATAAAATCACCATCTTGGGAAGTTTTTTAAAAAAGTATACTTTCCTTACTAACCATTGTCCGTAGTAACGTCCCACCAGGTGACAGAACAACAGGGAAGCGTCCATGTGTTTTCGCTGGTTCATGTTGCGGAGAAATTGAGAAAGGCAAGACGGGGCGACGCGTGTCTGCAGGGGTCCGAGGGGTTCGTGGTGCGGTGCGGTGCGGTGCAGCGCGGCGTGGCGTGGCGCGGCGCGGCGCGGCGCGGCGCGGCGCGGCGCGGGGAGCAGGGCTTGCAGGTAACGTTGCGCCCAGACGGCAGCCAGACGCGCGTCGATCGATGTCGAGCGACCCCCGAGCCCCCACCCGTCGTCCCTTCAAATGCCTGCCTCCGGGTGCTAGCATCAAGGGCGCCCATGCCCGTAACCTCATCCCCTGAGCACGATTCGCTATAAATACGTTCCCTGCATTTTCCCCATGGAAAACGAATTCCTAATTACCTAGGTTTGCGACCCGATTTATTTTCATGACAATAAAGGAAATTGAAAACCTCCGTATTTCTCAATACATTTATTTATACCATTTTATTCCCCAGCAGAAAATGTTGAAATTACACAAAATTATATATTATGAAAGTAAAAAAAAATTTTTTGACATATTGATAATACATGTGGAATTTGCACAGCCTACTTTTTATTTAAAAAAGGATGAGACGTTTATAGGTATGGTATTACATCCTTCTTCCTTCGGGCTATTAAACTCCACCTGAGGTACACCGAAAGGACTTTGCGTGCGGCTCGGTCTCTGACCTTTGGCCTCTTTTCCTAGCCGAGTCTACCGACGTTTCCATTCCGTTTCCAAAAGTCTAAATAATTTAACAAATGTCTGCCATATCGCCGTTAGGGATGATACATTTTAGAGAACAAAGAAAAAATATTTTACTCAGCTGAGAGAATGGCTTAAGAGATGCAAACGCTCAAAATTGTTATTCCTTACACACTACGATTTATGCATGTGACATAACATGTTTTAATGACAAAGAACGTACTCGTATCAGATACACAACAACACGAACGAAAAAGCGGAATAGCACAAACGTTACGATTGTTCGAGGTAATAGTATTTTAAGACCAAATAAAAGGGGCAGAGTGAAACCCATCAATATTTGTCTTGGGAAGAAAAGAGAAGAAGAAGAAGAAGAAGAAGAAGAAGAAGAAAAAGAAGAAGAAGAAGAAGAAGAAGAAGAAGAAGAAGGAGGAGAAGAAGAAGGAGGAGGACGAGGAAGGAGGAGGAGGAGAAGAAGAAGGAGGAGGAGGAGGAGGAGAAGAAGAAGGAGGAGGAGGAGGAGGGAGGAGGAGGAAGGAGGAGGAGGAGGAAGGAGGAGGGAAGAGGAGGGAGGAGAAGGGAGGAGGAGGGAGGAAGGAGGAGGGAGGAGGTGGAAGGAGGAGGGAAGAGGAGGGAGGAGGAGGGAGGAGGAGGGAGGAGAAGGAAGGAGGAGGAGGAAGGAGGAGGGAGGAGAAGGGAGGAGGAGGGAGGAGGAGGGAGGAGAAGGGAGGAGGAGGGAGGAGGGAGGAGGAGAAGGAGAAGGAGGAGGAGGAGGAGGAGGAAGGAGGAGGAGGAGGAAGGAGGAGGAGGAGGAGGAAGGAGGAGGAGGAGGAAGGAGGAGGAGGAAGGAGGAGGAGGAAGGAGGAGGAGGAAGGAGGAGGAGGAAGGAGGAGGAGGAAGGAGGAGGAGGAAGGAGGAGGAGGAAGGAGGAGGAGGAAGGAGGAGGAGGAAGGAGGAGGAGGAAGGAGGAGGAGGAAGGAGGAGGAGGAAGGAGGAGGAGGAAGGAGGAGGAGGAGGAGGAGGAAGGAGGAGGAGGAGGAAGGAGGAGGAGGAGGAGGAAGGAGGAGGAGGAGGGAGGAGGAGGAAGAGGAGGAAGGACGAAGGAGGAGGAGGAAGGAGGAGGAGGAGGAGGAAGGAGGAGGAGGAGGGAGGAGGAGGAAGAGGAGGAAGGACGAAGGAGGAGGAGGAAGGAGGAGGGAGGAGGAGGAATAAAGTTGGAGAAGAGCTTAGGACTTCGGTAGCGCTTGTGTAGCCTTCTGTGGCTGAAGCAGTGCGGAGAACGAAGTATTTAAGATCGAATTCAGCCAGATGAATGCATAAACCTGCTTTTTACAGTTTGAGGAACCATAGCAAGATAGCGCGTGATTAACACCATTCAATTTGCGTAAGAATTTCGGAAAACAAGCGGACACTGTAGTAAGGTGCCAACGGTTGTCATTAATATGGCACAAATTAGAGGCTAGATCGTACATCAAAGAACCAACAATCTTCCGCAGCAATGTTGAAATTATAAATTAACTGGTAATTTATAATTAAAAATGAATTGACACTATTCCAACATTTGATAACTATCACGCATACGTGTCATTTTCTAGTTATCCATTAAATAATAATCGGAAATGATTCACTTTAATTTTGAATTCTGCACAGGCAGACAAGATGACCAGTTTGAAAACTCACATTGCTCCGCATAGTTTGTTTTCCTCCACTGCTGCAATAATTCCTCACCTGCAACAGACGAAATTAGTATTAAGCACATACAAAGAATAACTTTCAGAAAATATTTGGAGATTTCTTACAAAATTATCATCGATACGATTAATCCACTTTCGACAATTTAATAATAATAATAATAATAATAATAATAATTTATTTCTAGCGAGGCTAAGGCCATAACGCCTGTAATTCCACCTAACCACTTACAAATTTTGACATTTACATAATTACAACTGAGCCATTTTGGCGCAAATCAAGACAGCCGACATTTCACGTTACTTTCGAAAGTGCAATAATCTCATGAACAAATGGAAACGTTGCACACAAAATATGAATGTATTTTCATTGTGAATATTTCTGGACTGTACAGCTAATATGATATAAAGATATAGGGAAATAATTATATACGTCGCCATTGCCAACAATATACGCATATAATTATTTCATTAGAAACGACGCATATAATTGTTTCATTAGAAATGCCAACGATAACTCACCACAACACCTATATAAAGATATTGGGGCCAAATACACAAATTAAAAACAAAAGTATTTCGATTTTACTCAACCACCCATACCTCGTGCTTTTGTTCTCATTTTGTTACAAGGCCTAGGGTCTTTGTTACAACAGCAGAACGATATTTACAACACAACTTACAGATTTTAGGAACCACATAATTATTAGAAACGGACAGCATTACTAACAATCCTGCATGATGGTCACTTCGTAGAATTTCCTCAGCCTAGGCAACGCCCAAGACCCCTGTCCTACGGCAAGGCGGCGGCGCGCTGTTGGCCGGGCTGACGGCGACGCCGCCGGCGCGGAGGGAGGGTCGGCGTGCCGCGGCGCGCACGTGGCGGCGAAAATACCCGCGGGCGGATTCCGGGCCGGGACCCAAGCGGGTCGCCGCCCGCCCGGGTCGCGCCCTACGCCCCCGCGTTGTCCCGCCCGGCCCCGCCGTCGCACACGCCGCGTCGACGCCAACTATGCAGGCGCGTGCCGAACCAGCCGCAGCTCCCAATCGGGCTATGGGACGAAATCGCGTCGCATGGACGAAATCGAAAACCTCGGATTCTTCAAAGTACCAATATAAACCCATTCGGATTTCTTAGAACTGCTATCGAAGAAGATTTTGCTGAAATAAAAATGTATTATGATGAATTCACGCCGTTAAAAACAATTACCGTACCGCTTCCTCCTACAATGACAGATGTTAGCTTATTCCATTTTAATGATTTTTCATTAAAATGTTGTCAATTTTAATTAAGTAAAATAGATTTCTAATATAATTACTCCATACGCTTAACTGTTTCATTACCCTTTCGCTATTGTGTTGTCACGAAATTAACACATTTCTTGTTTCAATACATTTGCTTACATTAGATTTTCGACATCGTACTGCACGAAATTCGCCCCCTCCCTCCAAGAGACCCCAAATATTGGGGAAATATCTTAATTCAAAAATTCGAAATTGGCTCATAATTAATGTTCTCTGTCAGCTAAGAAGCAAAGTAAAAATTTAAATACCTGTTAGTATTTAACTAAATAAATTATCCATGGGCAGAGAATAGTTGCATGCAGAGCCCGGGCGGAGACCGCTCTGCGGAGCGCACGCACCGGATCCAAACGGTTGGGGGAGGGATAAGCGGAAGCGGCGGAAGACCCGTTGGGGCGCACCTGGCCCTCGCGAATTTCCTCGCGCCTCACTGCTCGGTCTTCCCGGGCGGCCCAAGCCCCCGCCACAAGGAGCTCCGTGAAACCGATAGGCCACGAGACAAGCGCGCCACGCAGCGGGCGATCTGACTACGCGTAAAGGGTAAGAAAGTAAGCGACAATTAAATTAAGTATTTCTGAAATTAAATGGTAGCCCACTTCCGGAATCAGATTAAGTGTGCGAACATGGATGGACACGAGCATTTTCTCAACATGCTTCATTTCCCTGGTTATATTTACTTCCCGTTTCTGCTACCCTTTTCATTCAACATTGGCTGACTGCTACATTACTCTCCGTTCCATTTAGCCCCAATAATATTCTAGTGAGATACATCTTGAATGCACACTCGCTTCTCTTGTTTTCTAATATAGTAAGTTAATCATAATACTAGTTCAACAAAATATAAACTAGCTTAAAGCAGGATAATAACTCACTAAAACATTAGAGAAATTATTATTTGTGCGTCTTCCTGTGAACCAATTACCTATTTTACAACAAGGCCTACGTAGGATATAAAAATTATGTAAGATTAAATAAGTTTTCAATGTTACCGATGTTCATGAAAAGAAAAAAGGGCGCCCCATATCACGTCAAACAGTAAAAAGATTCAGAGGTCCTAATTCTACAAATTATCTAATTCACAGACTTGTGTCGCAGTCGTAATTAACACTAAACAGATCCCGTTTCGTGACGGTAATAACTTAATTTTGCGAGAGAACACTATTTCGCAACACTTAAAACCTTGTGAGAAAGGCGCTCGTACAGTATGGTTACTCTAGAGATACTAGAAATTTCAAAATACTCCTGTAATGGGTAATCATATTTTCTTACGTTTCGCCGACTCCCTTAATCAACAATGCTGAAACAACGAAATGGGACGTTAATAATGTAAAATTCTTCAAAGGATATAGACGAAAAGAATTGTCATTCTGCTGTAGCGAGATGCGAGAAATCCAAGGTCAATGTAACCAGAATACGGCTCCGAGGAGGCGAAATGAAATGAAATAAAGGAGGAATAAGACCATAAAAAAGGGGAGAAAGAGGGTAGTACATTGAGTGCAATAAAAAACGGCAAGAAAATTTAGCGAAATGACGTCATTGATAGCAGATGTTGTAGTGGGAGTGAGTGTTGTTTTCGTGTGTGTGTGTGTGTACGTATGTATGGTGTGTGCGTGTGTGTACGTATGTATGGTGCGTGTGCGTGTGTGTACGTATGTATGGTGCGTGTGCGTGTGTGTACGTATGTATGGTGCGTGTGTGTGTGTACGTATGTATGGTGCGTGTGTGTGTGTACGTATGTATGGTGCGTGTGTGTGTGTACGTATGTATGGTGCGTGTGTGTGTGTGTACGTATGTATGGTGCGTGTGTGTGTACGTATGTATGGTGCGTGTGCGTGTGTGTACGTATGTATGGTGCGTGTGCGTGTGTGTACGTATGTATGGTGTGTGTGCGTGTGTGTACGTATGTATGGTGTGTGTGCGTGTGTGTACGTATGATTGGTGTGTGAGCGTGTGTGTACGTATGTATGATGTGTGTGCGTGTGTGTACGTATGTATGGTGTGTGAGCGTGTGTGTACGTATGTATGGTGTGTGTGTACGTATGTATGGTGTGTGTGTGTACGTATGTATGGTGTGTGTGTGTACGTATGTATGGTGTGTGTGTACGTATGTATGGTGTGTGTGTGTGTACGTATGTATGGTGTGTGTGTGTGTACGTATGTATGGTGTGTGTGTGTACGTATGTATGGTGTGTGTGTGTGTACGTATGTATGGTGTGTGTGTGTGTGTGTACGTATGTATGGTGTGTGTGTACGTATGTATGGTGTGTGTGTACGTATGTATGGTGTGTGTACGTATGTATGGTGTGTGTGTACGTATGTATGGTGTGTGTGTACGTATGTATGGTGTGTGTGTACGTATGTATGGTGTGTGTGTACGTATGTATGGTGTGTGTGTACGTATGTATGGTGTGTGTGTACGTATGTATGGTGTGTGTACGTATGTATGGTGTGTGTACGTATGTATGGTGTGTGTACGTATGTATGGTGTGTGTACGTATGTATGGTGTGTGTACGTATGTATGGTGTGTGTACGTATGTATGGTGTGTGTATGGAGGGTGTGTGTATGGAGGGTGTGTGTATGGAGGGTGTGTGTATGGAGGGTGTGTGTATGGAGGGTGTGTGTATGGAGGGTGTGTGTATGGAGGGTGTGTGTATGGAGGGTGTGTGTATGGAGGGTGTGTGTATGGGGGGTGGTGTATGTATGTAGATAAAACTGCGTCTACGAGGACCATCCAGATACACCCACACTCGTACAGGTAAAATTATATGTATTTGCAAAGTGTAAAGGGCTCCTTTCCCAGGGACTATAGGAGCAGAAGGTTGTGGAGAAAAGGCGCTCAAAGCAAGGGGAAGGCAGCGTCTGCAGCGGAGAAAAGGGGAGATGATGAAGGGCGTCCCAGAGCAGGTGGCGCCCAGGCGGCGGGCGTGTAGTCGGATGTGCGGGGGCAGGTAGCCTCTGCCTCTCCGAAGAGGCGAGGCACCCGGAGCGGAGCGGGAGCGGGAGCGGCGGACGGCGGCCGACAAGGTCGCACGCACATTCCATAGCCAGCCGGCCAGCCGTTGGCTGGCAGGCAGGCAGGCGGGCGGGCGGTTAGCTGGCCGGTCGGACAGAGAGCAGGCTGGCTGGAGGCTGAGAGGCCGGCCGCTGCGCGTGACCGGCCTTGGCTGCAGCTCCCGCGCTCTACGTCGCCGCCGCATGGCGACGCGACGAGTGGCTGCGAGCACACACCGAGCGGGCGCGGCCGCGCAGGCACGCGATTCATTGGGCCGTGATGCGCGAGCAACGGCGGTGACGGTCAGACCGGGCGGCGTGCTTACTGCGCCACGCAGCGTGGCTCCCTGTCTCGTGCTCACCACACCCACCATGGGCAACGCTCCACCTCCCCTAACCAGCAAGCACCTCCTTATGCTATTATGAGCATTGCCTCTAAAAGCACGTTATGCGCGAAAGTGATGGGGAGCCGTTCGTCAAACCCATGATTAGACGTTATCACTGAACACAAAATAACCACCTAAACGAATACATTTTTCCTTTCTCTTACGTCCTTCCAATTCGTATTTACTACAATCTTACAAAATTTAAAAAATCCTACATACCTCACACTGGTTTTAATATTTTTCAATTAACTCTGTGTCACCTGCCATGGCATGGCCTCAACAAAAGGAGTCGTTGATAGTGTGTGGGAACATCTGCTCTAGGTGCCACAAGAGTGCAAACTTTTCTCAACCCGAGGTTTATGAGGCAACCCATTCATGGCTAGAAAGCCTGCGTGCGGCGGATTCCAGCGGCGTGGCGAAGCGGGGTGCGCGGCGCAGCCATAAATAGTTGAGCGGTGGCTCCGGCGCCCCCCTGGGAAATTCGCATTCCTCAGCGGGCTTCCGCGAAATGCCCAGCGCGGCGTCCTGGCCGGCCGGCCGGCCGGCGGCGGGCCGCTTGGGCTGCACGCGCTCCGGGTCGGCGGAGATCGCGGCCACCGCGGTGAGGCCTTGTACAGAAGCTTATTAAATGTTGTGGGTGGACGAACAGAGGAGAACGGGGGTAGCACTATTTGAGACGGAGAGAGAAAAAATACGGACGGGGCCGTCCATAAATTATGTAATGCAAATTTGGAGTATTTTCATATACGCTCTCCCCCCCCCCCCCTTGTAACGCACCCGCGATGCACGCTTGAACCCCCCTAAATAATTACGTACTGCTTGCGAGAACATCTCCCGTTGTAAATGCAAGAAGTAGAATTAAATTATTGCACAGTAAAAATAATTTGTATTGATTTTATTTTTGTTGTATATTAAAGTAATTAAAGTAGAAATCAGATTGCGATGGTGGCTGCACCTAACAATAGGATTGGGAGCAAGCTATGAGGGAAGAAAGAATGCTTGGCCGAGAAATGGTTGATAAGCTATGCATACGCCGTCCTGGATGATGTAAAAGCTAAGTCTGCAGCGCCTATTTAAATGGATTCATATCCGTTTTAAATCTTTTCTTCGCAATCTTACAGATTAAAAAAGGAAAAAGTTGAAAAAATATTTCCAATTATAGTAACAATTTATGACTAATAACTTTTGTTTATTTATGATTACGAGCGAAACATATTTGCATCTATCCCGATTATTCATTCATGACAATGCTAATTTAAGTGTAAAAGTTTATTGAAGACAGGATAATAATTCGAGTAATACTATATACAAGTCTTACTGTGTTACGCCTTAGAGATTTGTTTCGGATTCATCAAATCGCCCCCCCCCCCTCATATTAATTCGTAATTTTTGGTCAGAGGAATTTCACAATATAAGTCGCAAAATCAAAATACACACACGGTTTTCAATAACGCACACATACCATTCCTTCTCAATAAGATACCCTCTTTCTTAATTGAACGCTGCCATTCCAAGAAGTTAATATATATTTTCTCAGACACACAAGTCTTGAGGCATTTCTTGGAAAGTTACAATATAAAGTTTACTTTCCGAGTAGGACACGGGAAAGGGTGGTATGTTTATGGAAGAGCAGTAAACATGCAAGTCTTCTGAAACACCTAAATAGGCTTAAAATGTTTGATACCTAAGAACCATAAACTAAATGAGGTTAGATGTACGATTGTTCATTAATGGTTATAATATAGTTTTTTCTCCTACATAGTATTTCTTTTAAATTCATACTAGTGGAACCTGGCAAACTTTCTGTTCTTCATCGTCCTTTCTGTCTCTTCGTCTCCCTCTCTCCCCTCTCCACCCAGCAACACTGTAATAGAATGTTCAAAAAGATCTCATCCTGTAGATTACGGTGTAAGAAACACGTTGCAATATTTCATCGCAAGAGCTTAATCAACAGTACACAATCTAATTAAATCGAAACCCACCCCAAAACGATGTTCTTTGTTTCCTATTAGAATTGATATTCGATTCTCAAACTGGTCGGGGCCTTTCAGAGCCAGAAACGCCACGGGAAAAAGTAATGTACAAAAGAAAAACAAGAAAAACCACAAAGCATTGTCTCTGGGCCGCAGTCGATCTGTCCCCACCAGGAAGCGAGGTCCATGGGCTCGTGACCTCCGCCATCGACGTGGTAGCGGTGCGATTGACGAGGGGGGGGGGGGGCAGGGGGGAGAGTGACTGCGAGGGGGAGAGCTTTAACAGGGCAGCGAGCGGGGCCGGGAATGGTACCGAGGCCGAGCAAGGGACGGGGGAGCACAGCTAGGAGGGAGGCCAGAAAAATTAGCGGGCTATAGCTGGGATGCTGGGCCAGGAACACGGCAGATGGTGTGAGAAATAGTAGAAGGGATTCAAAGACCAATCGTGTTGTATATATGTGAGAAGAAATTCTTCGAAACCGTCGTCGTAGAGACTTACACTCCCTGTGTTTTAAAAAATTCGTTTCCATCTAACACTGATATTCATTACATTTGTAATCGGTGTTATCGTACCAATAAGTCATCAAACGCATGAATTTCCAGTAGTTATTATTCGTATCCCAGACAAGAAATAATACTTTTTGTCTCCAGTGGCGACTGACGTACAACCGCGCACGGCGTTGGGTGATGAGTCGTGGGCGACGGGCGAGGGGATGGGTGGTGGGAGAGGAAGCGACGGCGACTGCGACGGAGCGTGGAGGCCCGCGAGACGAATTTCGCGGCGGGCAGAGGCCGATCGTCCTCCGCTCAGCCAGCACCGTTAGGCACCGCTTCACTGCCCCTCCAAAGGGCCTTGCCCGATGTCTCCCGATGGCAGAGGCGAAATGCACGGTAAAACCTGGGTGCTGGGCTGAAAAAAGAGCTCCTTAGAAAAGTCGTATTTAGTCAGTAATATTTATTCCAGGAAATCTAAACACATTTGCATTACGGAAATGTCAACAACACTGATCCAACAGTATTCTTCAGGGAATTTTCTTTAACGTATAAAAAAATCCCAAATCCCTGAGTCGCAAAATCTAGCAAGTTTTATCTCGGTGTAATGGTGAATCCTACATTCTGTTTCTTTTAACACTTCCATGACTTTTTCGAGTTTCGCTGATCCATCTCTCCACATCATATTTCTTAGACAATATTGTGACTAGGACTCTCATCTCCACACCATATAATTTAATGGCAAAATACAATTAAACCCTTTTAGATCACATTGTAAAAGTGGGCAACAAGAGAAATGAAAAGCGCCCTACCGACAACAATTTAACCCAATTTGCCATAGCGAATGCATGCAGTGAGCGCGTTGCATTGCACCAAAGCACTCTGTTCAAAGGAAAACTCACTATTTGTTCAACGTGTCAACGTCTACAGCCTCTTCCACTGCCGCCCGCAGATGTAAGGGCGCTGCAACGTTCGATTCCAATGCTCAGCGCCGCTTCCCGGCCCCGGGGAACGGGAGGTGCTAATCCTGTTATCGCCTGGCCGCAGCAACGACGCGCTGGATTTTGTTGGCAGCGTTGGAATCCCTACGAGGTCTCCACACCTCTTATTTCGGTGGAAAAACTTCCTTTGGCCTCATGGCAAATGGCAGAAAAGACTTGAGTTCGAAACGGCTATTCGTCTCACGCAGTCTGCTAATCCTAGGGACTGTTTTCAATACAATGCGAAAATTCTATTCTTTTTTTGAAATTACGGTTACAACCTTACGTTATTTAGAAGCTATCTTGTCAAGGTTAATTTTCGTCAACTTTGCACAATGACCTCGCAATTTTCCTTATGGCCTCTCTTAATTGTTTAAGTCAACAAATTTCTCAATTATAACACTGAAATACCACGCGCGATGTCCTTAAGGTCTATGTATACCGTGAACTAGCATTGAGAACTTCGATTGTTCTCTGCGAATCTTTGAATCTTTGAAGCTCATACACATTCGGCATACATGAATGTTCTTAGAGTAATTTTACTTGTCTGAGAAATTACGAGTATCTGTAGTCGCAACTCCACTCCTTAAAGTCACAAACGACACCCGCTGACACTCGATTTTCTTCGGGATGTACTTTGGTCCTGAGCGTCTGTCCGAGTCCTCATTCCGAGAACGTGACAGAGCAGGTAGCGACACGCTTTCGTCTAATGGAAGACTAGCCGCGGATGGGAGTAGGTGCAAAGGGAGGGATGTATACCGACTGCATCCCACAGACAACTTTTCTTAAGCCTTTTACCAATCTCCCCAAAAGGCATAGCACGACTGCATCCCGTTCCGTTTCCCCCTTTAGTATAAGGATTGGATAGTCTACTTTTCCCGTAGTCTGCCTAGTATTATATTGATCCACTATTGTCTGTTTTCAAGAAACACGCGCATGTCCTTTTACAGAACTGCCAACGTTGAAAACCAAAAGATTATAAGATTTTGGATACCAACTTGAAGACTTTTATAACGAGCACCTCCGTATTTAATGTTCACAATTCCGAAGATTCAGCAAAGTTCACCTACGTTCCAGATTTTCTCTGGACTGGTACGATCATTTGCGCCGCTTATGAAAATAAACTGAACAAATTTGTTCGCTCCATTCCAATCATCAGAAGAACAAAACGTGATGCAGCCGAGCTATGCTTTCACAGGTAACGAAAAGTGAACGGGGATTAGCTGGGAAACTGCGATAAGGGAAAACTGACCCCGGGATGCAGTCGGGCAATTCCCGAAGAGAGTTTTGTCAGATGACCGTCAAAGTAGCAACACTAAACGTGGTAAACTTGTACGGGTAAAGCTGAATGGTCGCTTTTGGGTTGCGGTTAAACAAGAGATGCGCAAATACGAATGATTCAAACTGTCATTATTTTGATCATCTTAGGAACTATTAAAGGCAATTGCAAAAAACTAAGATTTGAAAAAGGTGCCCGTTAACCCACATATTTCCAGTAGTATTATGGAAGTAACATTTGTTAGTTCAAGCGAGAAAGGTCTACAAAGAAAGAAACCACCTTACCTCTTATCTGCTCGATGACACTGGGAGGAAATAATTTTAAATGTTTGTAGAATATTCCTCTCCACAATTTCATTTTTTTTCAGAGTACGACATTACGAGTGAAGCACTGGAGATTATACTTCTTAAACAGTTAAACCACTCAAATGTGAAGAACAGCGACATTGAGACGCTCGAGCGAGACAAGACTCACATCATCGAAGAAAGAAACTATAGAAGTAGCGGGGAAACATGGAAGCGACATCGTCAACTTTGAACATCGCATTGTCAGATATATCCTGGATACAGAATATCCACGAATCAAGAACCTACATCAGACAGTTGTAATCAGTATTACTGAAAACGCTTTCTGTAAGTACCCATATGAGAGATTTTTGCTTGTGTGAAAGGTGGGATGCGATGCTTCCTAGACCTCATTCAAAGCAAACGAATACGAAGTGAGCAAAACCCCTTACCTGTGCTCAAGAGCAGACCAAAATCATGATTTATAAATGTTTAACAATGAAATCTATAGAGAAAGTGATAAAAACATCATCTCAATTATTGCCTCTATTTTCCCCATTGCCAATAGCTTTACCGAAGGGGGAGATAATGACCGTCCTCCAATGTCAGGAGAGGTGTTGGCGGCGCCACCGATTCAGGGAGCCTACGCACGTCTTCGCGTTCGCCGGAAGTCCGGCGCGACTGTGAAGCTGACGTCACTTTCGGCGGCCATTCGCCGCAGCAAATCGGACAAGTATTGACTACACAAAAAGAACCGCGACGAGATGGACGATGCTGAGCCTCCGAGTTTGGACCTTCATGTGCGCTTGAAATACAGCTTTAAAAAATTCAAGTAAATAGGAAGATTTGGAATGTAAGGCATGCTTGTTAAAAAAATATTGAAATATCAAGAAAATTCTACAGTGGAGTAAAATATATTAAACTTCTTCTTTAAAAAAGCAATAAACACTTACATTCTTTTCATTTCCTTTAAACTTCTACTTAATTCACAATTTTTCAAGGAATAGTAAACAGTTGAGGGTGACCCGACGGCCATTAAATCATGTTCGAAATATTTTCTTTCTTTAAAAAGTATACTTAAAAAAAAGCTTCAACTAACTTTCTACGCTATCGAAAGTCATACAATATATCAATTGTTTGCTTTATAAATATGTCGTCTCCGGGTAAAAGTTATTAAGTCAATTATTGGCGAAATTAAGTTAAGTACTGAAACTACAACTTAAGTATCTATATTTTATTTTAGTAAAACGACCTAATTCATATGCCGTTTCCTTAACTACAAAAAAGCTTTGGGAAATATAGGTGACTCAATACTCTAACCCTTGTTTTCTCCAAACTAAGATTTTTGACTTAGGAATTTTTACCCTGTGACCACAGAAATATTAACTATACGTTAACAAATAAAAATAATTTATATTCAATATTAATGAATAATTCTTTATAAGAAAATCAAGTCGGGTGCACACTCATTCCTATAACCTTCAGAGTAAAATCCTACATTAAGTTAATTTCATTAAGTTAATACATTAAGTTAATTTCATTGTGTTCTTATTGACAATTTCCTCACAAACAACCATGAACATGAATTCAAGTGTTAGGTATCCAAAATAGTTTATGTCATTTGTGAAGATTTTCCAAGAGAAACAAAAATCTGCTTGCGCCTACACGTAGTATGATAGAAACGGGATGAATTCCGGTCACAGTAAACGTAAAATAGATTTAAATCATATCCCTTCGAGAGTATGAAGGACCCCGTATACATTGCAAAACAAAATGAATTTGAGTAAACAATGAAATCGGCAAGTTTTGATAGCAAACGATCCATTATAGTTTGAATACGATCTTTCAAAACCCTCCCGATTAAAAGCTTTTCATACAAAATAAGATAAAAGAACTGTGCAAATTAACGTGCGCATTGCAAAATCGTTGTTTCAAAGCAAAAACGTGTTTGATTTCGCGCAAATAGAACGTTCCACTCTTCGACCTACAAATCATATTTCATTTAAACAGAGAAGCTCGCAATATTTTGGGTACCAAGATAAACTCGACAAGCTCAATTTTATTATACGCTGCCTTATTGGATCATACAACGAATATCTTTCAATACATCGGTGGCCATAATTGAGGGCGGAAATGAGGATGAAGGGAAAGGAACCCCACGAGCCTCAACAGCCCCCGAACTTATTACGCCAAGAGCGCAGCTGGGGTCTCCACTCCACCTGGGTGAGTGGAGAGGGCCCGCCCCCTTTCCCGGCCAGCACTTGGGGTTCAAGAGCGCAGAGCGATGACGGCGGGCCCTTGGCGTCTGAAATGAATGCATCGTCACAACCCTCAAGGTTACTCCACACGTTTTGTTAAACACTGAGTGCTCCAAACAGTCAAAATTCAAAGAACAGTTTTCACTTACTTTACAATAATATTCAAGAACAGGAGTGTGATTAAGGCGAAGAGAAATATGTATCAATGAACTAATAGGCTCAAAATCCTAGTTTCTCTGCTGTATTTAATGAATTATCATTATTTTCCTTCCAAATACAATTACAATTCATTGAAATTAACAGAAAATATTTACTTCCAGAAATACGGCAAAAGAAAAACTCTATGATTTGTTTGGTGCACATCGTTTCGAGGACAAATTTGGGAAGCAGTTACAAGTAGGTGATATTGCAGTTGATTTGGATTTCTTCTAGGTAATTAGGACTTCAAACAATCCAGTAAATCACAACAAAAAATGTTATCTTGGCAGAAGTTTGCGAAATCCCTAAGTTAACCGCATCGACTTGCCCCGTCACGAGCGATTACCTTGGGAGGCGTGGCGAGGCGAGGCGAGGTGAGGCGGTGGCGCGCGCTTCCTCTTTCCCTCTCGCCGTGGAACATTCCGCAGGCGGCTCGGGGCGGCACGGCGCTGCGCGCGGCGCACAGGGCCGGAAGCGCAGGACATTGGAGTGGGCGGCGCGGGGCGCGGGAGGAAGCGCGCGCGGCGCAGGTCAGGGGCCGCCGGATGCCGACTGCACGTTGCCCCGCGAGGCAGGGGGGGGGAGCAGGAGGAGTCGCACAGCCAACCAAACACTCGGGGGGTCGTAACCTCATTACCTATCGCGAAGGCGGATGCACTTCTGCACTTCGGGGCATGTACACAAAATAGAAGCTCAGAAAGTTGAATAATGATAAAAAAATACAAGACGAGATAAGCCAACGGGAAATGCCTGGAATACAACAAACAATTTGAGAATGTTCTTATTGCTAATTATAATTTGAAGTGAAGTTTGCATTTCTGAAAGGTCATCAATGGCACTGCATCAATAATGCAACTACCTTCCAGATGTCTCTGTCAATTTCAGCTTCATTTTCTCTCTTTCCAAAAGCCAAAGACAGTCAAGTCAACATTACGCCCAGGTTTTCTTGGGAAGAATCCAAGTTGAGCTTGCATGACCTGAATGATCTGTATGAGACATTAAGAATGAAAAATATTATTTCCCTAGTGGTGTTAAGTCCCAGATTCCTTTCACTATTTCCTCTCTACGAAATACTTTATATATTACAGAACCACCATTACACCTACATTTGGATTTACTCACAAGGAACACAATCATATTGTCAATTAAACTCCATCGCAGAGATTGCGAATGAACGGGATGGCCTTCAATTTTCCTTGTAAAAAGAACTGAAAAACACCCGGAGTAGCACTGCCGGAATGGGGAGAGCGGAACAATAGGCATGACGCAACTGATATACGCGCGCGGTGACGTCACCACAGTGCTGCATACTTCCGGTGGAAACGAAGCAACAATGTACGCACTTCCCCTCAACACATTCTCCTGAATCGACGCCTACGACAACTTTTCGCTGATCGTCTTTCTACCCCCACCAATCATCATCTCAAACAATTATCGTCAGAATTCTCAGTCAGCCTGTATATATCACTTTCGAAGAAACAACATACATCTCTGAAGTTCATCATCCCACGCCGATAATTCACCTGTTTTTTAACCCGCTCTTATTAATTAACACAAGAATATTCCATTGCGCAATTAGCAAATTCTTCTGCCCAATGCCACGCCTACTTTCCTTATTCAGCCGTTCTCTGCACCTGCGTCAGCAGACGCGAGTTCAGTAGGAACGTGTCCTCTCCTTAACGACTTTTTGCAGCATTGGCAAAACGTGGTATTGTCCGATATTTACGCTTGAAATTACTTTGACTGAACCTGTAACGTTCAAATGCAGCCAGTACTGTTTGCAGAGTGTTGATAATAAGGGGAAAACGTTTCGCATGGATATTTGTAGATATATTAATGTATGAAAAAAATAATTTTTCACGCGTTGTCATCAATGGTACAATTTTCACGCAATAACATTTAGAAAACATGAATTAAAATGCCCACATTCTACCGCAATTCATGCCTGGCCAATCCATTTTTGGGTGAAATTTTAGGTGGGTAAAGTCTGGAAATATGGTGGAAATTTTCTCGGGGCTCTCCAGTTTGCCCTTCCTCTCATTCCATCTCATCATGATCATGGTTATTAACTACTCATTACATCACTGCTCATCAATTACCTAAATTATTATTATTATTATTATTAATTATTATTATTATTATTATTATTATTATTATTTATTTTCTCAATTTTCACATTGGATATGTTGTACAAATTTGGTGCTACCAAACGCAACAAATTTATGCAGTTTTACAAATATTCACGGATTCTTACAAAAGACATCATAAAGGAAATAAAAATATTACACAGTATTGACAATTAAATTTTACAAATATTTACATAGTATTTCCCAGCCGTTAAGTATTTAAAAATGTTCTCACGATATGACAACTATCACGGATGACTGATTTTTGCAATTCGAAACGCAATGTGTATGGTATTTATAGATGTAGTTATGTTGATTTTAGATGCCTAAAACGTTTAGGAATACACTTTTTTTTGGCAGAGCAATACTCAAATGTTACTATTCTGTTATTACAAGAAATCCCAGATCATCCCGCATGGTGTTCGCCTTCGTTTCCAATTTTCTTTCACCTATCCACCCGCGCCCCAACCCCTGACTCAAGTCTTCCTCGGCTCATTTCTTTCGCCCCCATTCCCCGTCGCCGCACCCACCGGCCCGCCCCACGCTGCTGCGGGCGCCACCGCGTGCCGAGCCCTGCGCACGCGAAGAGCCTTGTGCGCCGGCGCGTCACGCGACCTCGCCATTCCCATTCGCCCCCACGCTCCAACCCAACCCCGCAGCGGCAGCCGTGCTCGGGGAGTGGCAATGCCGATTCTAAATCTAAATCCTCTCGTCAATTTTTAAAACTCCAATTAGACCGAGCAGAAAATATATTGAGAAGTATCACTGGGACGCCTTCCACAGTACATCTCGTCCATATGTATATTTGTTAAACGGCGATTTTTTTTTTCGAATATGAGAGATGCAAAAGTGTTAAGAATTGTTTTATATGATTCAGACCTCAAACTGTTTTCATTCACATAATGTTTTAAGTCAATATAACTTTTTATTCGGTTCCGTCAATTTTACGGAAAATGCGATCAAGTGTTTCCATCAGATTTATAAATAATACTAGTGCTTTGTAAATTACTAGTGCAATCTTCGCTATTGCAGTAATCATTCTTGCCGATATTTCACAATCGCAGAGGCAGAATACTTGTATGCATGAAAGACGCCCATAATCCTCGACCGTGCTGTAGATTGCATAGAGTTCAGGGGTTTGAGTCACCGTAAACAAATAAATCAACAACGCCCCCACATGGCCGATTTAATTCAAATGGCTCTTCAAATCCCCCGTTACTAGCAAGAACGAAGCTTTCAACGAAACGTACGTTTCAGCGAAATCGGTCTAATAGTTTTTGTGTTTATGTGCGATACACCTGCGGCACATACACACACACACACATATACATACATACAGAGAGAGAGAGAGAGAGAGAGAGAATGATTATATAACTCAACCAATAGCAACCAGAATAGCTTCTAATAGCATGCCGATCTACGTCTTAGTTATTTCCCAAGGCGGTGCTAAAGCTTCAAGGAATTTCCTATCACAAAAACAATCATACGAGTATTTTGCGTAACAACAGGAAATCTGAACACGTACGTCGAGAGAAAAATAGTTTGCAATTTCCACAGAAAAAAACTGTTTTAAAAGCTGACTAATGTACTGACATGGATGTTTACAACTGATCAGAAAACGTATGAAATGTATGAAAAATAAAACACATTATCATAAAAATGAACTCACAGACCCTAAACAGCGAGCACATACACCGAGTCACCTTCAAAACCATATTATAATGCAATTATTTTCATACTAGACCACGACGAATGCAGTTGGTCTTGGAGAAGAAGCAGCAGTCATCCGTACCGAACAGGAACAAGCCTGTTCACTAACCTTATCGTCCATCTGCAGGGCGATGCACTGCACCGTGTAACGTATGCCATTTTTCAGTAATGCGCCCACATGAAGAAAATTAATAAACCCACTTATGAAGGGAGTCTTCGCATCGAGGTTGAACTCTCTGAAGGAAAGGAGGCGAATCTGAAGAGTGGAGACGATTACATCTAAACTAGGGAAGACGGTAGACACAGCGGTGATGAACAACACAATCAGTAACACCAACTATCTAAACAATATAGAGGGTACATGAGAAAATCACAACGATAAGAGAAAGACTCAAGACAATAAATTATAGGTGCGACCCCTTTGCAATGAATGCAAAAATTGTAATTTTGCAAGTTAAATGTGTTCGAAAGTTAATTGTTGTTAAAGTTCATGCAAATTAAGTTTCACTCAGTAACGTTTATAAATATTTCACATCTAAAAACTAGTCACAATTTAATTTGAACTCTTGTACTGAAGTGTTCAAAGGAAATCCTAAAAAGTATTATCATAAAAGCTTTTTCAAGAAGGACGTTCGGATCATTTATTTCCAACAAATCATGAAATTCAATACACCGAAAATTACACTTTTTAGCTACATGTAGGAAACTGAAAATACAGGAAAGAGATGCATTGAAAGCACTGAACTAGAAAAATTATAAGGCGATTTCCGCCAGCAGGAAAGGACGGAAGGCGCGGGTGGGCGGAGCCGCGCGGGAGCCGGAGCGGGGCGCGGCCACGGGAGGGCTTCGAACCCCAGGCGAGGAAGCGCAGCGCGTGCGCGACGCCGCCGCCTTCGCGACGGCTGCAGTAACGAGGGTAATGCGCATAACGGATGCGGCGGCTGCCTGCCTGCCCGCCCGCCCGTCGCGCTTTGCCCAGATGCCAGCCAAAGTCCCTACATGCAGAGAGTACCGCAACCGCTGTCATTCAATACAACCTCAGCTGATAGCCCCATCAGGAAGCATTCAGGAGTTAATAACAAATGATGGTATTGTGAAGATTTTCAAGAATATTAATGTTCGTTTTGCATATTTTGGTGGTGTTCGGTATCCACAATACCGCATAGTTGGAACTCTCCTGACAAATGAAAATAAAGTGTCGAAATCGGTGGCGCAAAGGAATGCGCTTGTCTCTGTATCAATGGACTCTAGTGTCGGCGCCCCCGCACGCGGGAACGAAACCAATGGACAAGCACCTCACGTTCTTTCGACGCCCACCCACCGCCACGAATGGCTCATCCGCTATCTGATGGCAGTACCTCACGGAGACGACAAGACAATGAAGAATCCCAAAATCAGTATTTAAAAGAATTAGCAAAGAACGACGAACAAGCCTCACGAACAATCATTTTTCTACATCCGTCCCCCTAGGGTGTTTCCCTAGCAAGAAACTACACTTCACTAAACCACCCTTAAACGAAGTGGAACACGAGGAGGAAACAAGTGGTCTTCTCACGAACAGACTTTTCTTACCTCTAAAACATTCGCTTCGGATCTTGAGAATCAAAAGCTTTGGGTTCAAAAAAAGGTAAGCGGCGATTTCGTCGTGAGGTTCTTACTGAATCAGTGAGGAAAAGTTCCTTTCTTAGTGCTTGAAAATATAACAATGCATCGCAAACATTCCATTAACTAATATATTGCAAAAAGATCTTGTTGAACCTTACGGAACCCTTTCTCTGCGAATAGACAAATAGTAATTGCAGAACCTTTCCTTAAAGGATGTTCACAGTGGCAGAGTGGACAAGCACTGTATGAATACTGCACCGTTGTCAAGGCACAGTAAAATGTATGTTACATCCATCAACGGGTTTTCGCGCCAGGCACTTAAAACGCTGTTAACATGTCTTGACAAGCTCGTAGTCCCAGTGTTTGCGGAGAAAACACATTCAAAGAAATGTACACGAAGAACAAAAGGACAATGAGCCATGGGGACCAACACGAACGGTTCAGGCGACATAAAGAAGCTTGACGCGTCATGGACACGCACACGCAGAAAAGGAAGTCGTATTTAGGTGCTTTGCCCGAAGCGGCGGTGTCGATGGTGAGGGTTGGATGGATCGAATGAATAATGTTTCTGGCACGTCAACTGCTAAGGTCATTACTCCGTAAATGTAGTCAGTGTTTATCGTAGGTGACAGTGTTCCTCCGCGCTGGATGGTGAGATTCGTCGCCAACTCACCCGATGGCTTGCGGGGTTCTCCCAACTCGGTACCTCCCACCAGCGGGGCACCGCGGGACAAGCTCTAGGTTCCCGACTGCTCTCCCGAATGTGTGGTCGTGTAGTGGGTGTAAGCATAAATGTGTGTAAAGGAAAATGATAAGACAAGAGAAAGGTAAGATCCTGCACAGTTTTCGTCCAGTTTGTTAGGGTACTGCTCTGGTATTCGCCTGATATTGATCGGAGAAACCACGAAACATTTACCGATCAGAACAACTGTTCGCTAGAATTCGCTTCCAGAGGCTGAATTCAAAAAAACCACTACCGTCGGCATTGCAAAGCTGGGACATCCCAGTCAGATTCGCTGCAGAGTCAGCGCTAGCTCCGAGATAAACGTGGCCGGTAATTCCATTGGACGGATGTGCTCTGGTTAACTTGCAAAATAATGTAATGTGAACAATTCAATGATTTATTCCCAGGTCTCCAGCACGTTCTCATAAAATCCGGCTTAAGTCGATCTCGGATGGTACAAATACATACTTAAATTCAAATGGGCGGTTTTCAAAATCTTCCACAAATGTTACTAATATAGTACTATAATTTATATTTCTATATAAGAGAACTGATCGCTGAGGAAGCCACCTTCTCTCTGAAGACTTACAGAAGTTCGAGAAACTTGAGGTGAGCAGTAAGGATAAGGGTGGGCGCAGTATCTGTGATACCAATGTGTACCGGCAGTTAAGGTGGTTGCACAATAAGTCAACATAGCAATATTCGATTCCTGAAAACGAATGTAAGACCCGACGAGAAGACTATAAAGAAGGCAGAAAACGGTGTTATTCGAAATAAGAGAACAATTTATCTTAAAAACAGCACTATAAAAGAATAATTCAATTAATATTTTAAAATGTGTGTTTCATTATTAAACAGATGCCAAAATTCCTTGCGATGAAAAAGCACCAACATTACCTTTCTTTGGATATGCACCTTTCGGGGAAGAAAAATTCCTAAGAGTTTCCTGAATGGGTAAATTTCATTTAGGCAGAAATTTCTCGGTATCAAATTACGACCGCCCAATGTTCGCAAGAAAAAAAACTATCACTTCTAAGGAAGACGCCATTGGGATGAATATCAGCAATCTATCAAGCTCGAAGTAGCGGAACCGAAAAACAAGCAGAGGTGCTCGAACAGCAAGCCTGACAGCCGGTGCTCCACATTGCTACAACACGATTTGAACTTCCACTTATCCTTCAACATGCCACTCGAAGGACGTTTCCTTTCGCATCCGTTGGAATTATAACAACGGGCGCGGTCCCATCAGATACTCAAAATTTTCTAATTTCTCCATTAATTATTCTTAAAAAGAAAATATTCACTTCACTTCAGTTTCGTGACGTTTGCGATGAATTCAATGGACTGCTTAATTAATACATGCGAAGGCTGCCTGCCATACATACCGATGAAGTGAACAACAGGATAAACCAGATTTTAAACATCATTTGAAAGGTGACGCCTCTTCGACGCACACTCAAGAGACGGGTGAAGGACCTTCCAACATATCCTTTCTCTCGATATCTCAGATCTGCCCTCGACTATATCCGCCTGGGTCAAAGACGCCTACGAAGTGGTCGTGGGTCAACGCCAGTTTTCAAAATAAAGGACCACCAGGAATTCCTGGTGGCTACCTCATACCGAGGTCTCGAAGCCTTTCCCATGCTCTCCTAACCTCAAATCCTTTTCCCTTGAACCGTAGCTAGGAAGGACTTGCCTAGCATCGTCTGCCCGCGTGACTTTTCGCGTTTTGGGTTGCGTTTCAGCTGCTCAAATGTACACAAAAAATGTTTCAAAATCAAAAATAACCATATCACTTGACGTTTCGAGAAATATTTATTATAAAAGAATTCCTGTAACACCATTTGTAACTGTTACAATCAAACACCAACAGCTTTTTATTTTGAAAATACACTTGAAGTAAACAAGGTTTGCCACAGCATGATTTACCCACAGCATCAACTGAACAATTCATGACAATTTCAATCTGTCAGTAATTCACGATATTTTGCCTAACGGTTCTGTTACACCTGTAGATTGCATTGGCACATCCTGCCAACTCACGGAATCACGTACGGAGTGCGGGGAAAGCAGCAATAAAGTATGCGCTGCCAAAACCTCGAGCCAATCAAGCGGTGCACGGATACGGGTATGGGTGCGGACGGCGGCGCTGGCGGACAAGAACCGGTCCGCCGCGTCGATTTGGTGTCGAAGGCCTGACACCGGGTTCGCGACCCGCGTACAACCCAAACGACGACGCTTCCGTTGATTGTTTTCACAGGGGCCACACGCATGAACTACCGGCCCTGGCTCAGTGGGACACCCGTTAATGCCCTATTTCTTTATGAATTTCACCAACCTCATTCTATTATTTTAAAGTAATATGTTGAAAAAAAATATCGAATAGTTGACGGCCTAAGCGCGAGAGAATATTCGAAAGTGGAAACATTCCGGTTTACGAACAAACACTTAACGATACAACGCACATTGTCCACCAATAGTTTACGGTAAAATAAAACTGAGATGAAAGTTCCACTCCAGACTGAATTAAGACACTCTTATAAGTCTGGTGCTGTTTTAACATCACATACTTTCTCGCATAATTTCTAAATTTTCCGTTTTCGAAAATTCAGACAGAACAACTAAAATTAGAACTGCTCCATTACTTTAAGCATCCCTTTGCCTCCTATTCATGGAAAAATAATTAAAGAAAAATTTGAACTGGGTTTTGAGATTGATTTATTTAATTCGCATTCTCTTCAAACAGTACTTAAACAAACATTCGAACCTTAAAAAAAAGGTAACTTTCTACAATTTTCAAAAATGCAGAGAATTCTCCTTAAATGGGACTAGTGCCACTTTATCGTCTTTTGATATAAACGAGGAGAAATTTTGAAGAAAAAATATGGGCCGGAAAAAATTTTAAGAAAAAAAATTGAAAAATAGCCTATATTTCAAGCAAAATTATGGAGGGTTGGACGTTCAGCCGTTAATCGATTTTTCGATATCAAGAACTCACAAAACATGGATTCTGACTACACAACGTGTTAGGGAATGTAATTTACTACAATAATCACTTCTTCGTGACGAGGAAACGGCAATGGAAGTTTTTTCTGTTGAAAATTAGCTGATTACCGGCGCATGATTACAACACTTTCTCTTCCTACGACGGACGAGAAAGAAAAAAAAACAACTTCTTTAGAAGACAATGGCGTGACAACTTAGGAGGGAAGTAAGCGACGTAGATCATGTGTTGTCTCAAACCCTACTGATCATTAAGAGTTCCGCATTGTTGGATATTGAGGATAATTACGTATTGCCAGTTCATCCTTTCCAAATAATAATCGAAATAAAATATCAAGTGGGTAATGTCTTACTTTGCACAACCTGAGAAACAAATTACCATGCATGGTAACGATCACGAAACGCAAGTTCGACAATACAATAAAATGCTTCCTAAGTGAAATAACAATAACCTACTAGATAATAGTCAAACAAATCGAGTTCCGACAGAGACGGATTATCGACTCGGTACGTAGCTGATCGAATTCAACCACTGACTGAAGGAGACGGAAGTTTTCCGTGGGTTCTCCGATCAAATATACACACGTATATGCATAACACTACCCCACTTGTTGCGATATCATAGGCATAGAGATTTTCCTGTAAGGGGTGAGGGAGGGGGAAGGTGCTGAGCAAGATACCTGAAGGGCAAAAGCCGCAAGCCGAGGTGTAGATCTGCACCGGATCTCACGTTCCGGTGGGAGAGGAACACCACCACTACACGGGATATAATACGCACTACACGTAAAGATAATACAACGACAGTTAGTTGACGCGACCAGATATACAAAATAATTAATCAATTGCTTGTTACAAGACGTTGCTGTTTATCCTTGCAATGACGTAATAAAAACTACAAAACATCTGAATTACCCATTGCATACCTGATCGTATACTATCTGTTGCCTACGCTTGTAATTCTTTTCTAGATTTCCCTTGCATTTCGAAGTATCACAGTAAGAGCCTCTTTCGCCTCAAGAACGGATCGTTCGCACCACTGTGAAGAACATTCCAGAAAAGAATTTCAAGTTTCAATGTATGCAAGAAAGATGCATATCGCAAGTTACTTCTTGAAGGAAATGAGGACGGTGAAGTTGACCTTCGTAACCAGCTGAACTCCAGAGGAGCATAATCATCTGCAAAGGTCGCGACCGCTTTCAAAGCGTTCCCGCTTCGAAGAGTTCGGCCACGCAAGCACATTCCTATTCTCAAATGCGAACTTCAGGATCTCCTTATCAGGCCTTATTCTCTCAAACCGGATTTTCACCACGCCTCACTATCCATAGTGGTAAAAGCATAAGTATTCAAGTAATGAAACATCCATTCTCTGTCTCCGTGTCTTGTTCCTCGGTTACGAGAATAGAAGGCTAGAAGTCAGTGATAAGTCAGTATGGTACATCGCCCGCTTAAAAAACTTACAGATATGGCAGAACTTCCAAAGCATTTAAGTTCAAGTATTTATCGTGTGCCGACCATAATAGAGGATGAGTCATTCAGGAGGGGAAAAATACACCATCGTATTCTCCCCAGTTAGATGAACAAATGTTTCCTACGGCATTACGCCGAGAATCTCTTCGATTCTGCACGGCAGTTTCTTAACGATTTTTCTTCTTCCTTCACGTTTAGAAGATTGGGATTCATATGAGCAGAGGATAGCTATCAGTAAACCTTTTTTTAAATAAATAACCAAAAAAGGAAATGATGGAATGTTGGAAATTATGGAAAATGTTGGAAATGATGACAGTCTTACGATAGCGCACAATTTTAGACCTTCAGAATGTTATCCCGCCAACCTTACGACAGAATTGCAATGCACTGGCTGTTCACAATACAGTGAAATGTCCTCCCAAGTCTACAACAGTTTAGAGTATTCGAAATGCGCAGAAAATTCCGGTGATTTACAGGCTATGACGAAATTGAAAATTTACCCACACGCAAAGGAAGTATTTATTGCTAATATTATGAGGAATATGCTGGTGTGTGGTTGTTGTTTTCTCACCTGAAACGATTGATACTGCAGTTATTTAGTGGAGAATATTGCGTTTCGACACCCTTTAACTACCGAAAAACCTCGCCCAGAAAAGTAACACAAGCCGGAAACGCCTTTAATCCGATCATGTTAACACCAAACTTTATTCGTAATCAACGTTTTTCTGCGCGTAGAACGGAACCATATTCACACCAACGAGAGTTGTCCAACTTTCCAGGTATTCTGCGCACCGTGCGAATAACACACACGAAGAATTTCCTTTCCATTTCACAGAGGAGCGCACCTTTAACGCCAACAATATTGCACCAACCGTGCAACGTCCCTTTCGTTTTTATCGGCGGGTGGTGTCTTCGGGCGGAGCGCCAACGCCGCCAGAACAAAACGGTGCTTCCTGGCCGCACAGGGGAGCACAATGGACGCGAGCGTCCGCCGGGCCCATCGCCCACAAAAAAGAGCGCGGCGCGGCGCGGCGGAAGAACGCCGCGAGCAGACGGAGGGCCCGACGGTCTCCGAGGGCACCGCGCGGGTCGGCGCGCGCGATAAACGCGGGGCCTTGGGGCACGGCGTGGCGTGGCGTGGCGTGGCGTGGCGTCGTGCCGGGAGGCATCCGGCGGAACAGAAACGTAGCGCCGCCGACGCTACCACAGACGACGCGGCATGTGCCATCCGCGCTCCCACCAACTTCAGTTACAAACATAACATCTACAACAAATACTGCGCGTATTATATAAGTTGATACGAAATATTTATCTGCTTCTCAGAATATCGCGTCTTGAAAACTCCGCCGAGTACTCACAAAAGCGTTAGCAGAAAATCTAAGAATTGCGTTGATTTATGAGTACAAACGTTCTAGTCTAGTAGAATAAAAAACCAAACGAAACGAAAAATATATGGAAAATTTTATACTATATATATTTAGGACTCGCGTCATTCGCGAATACGTGGTGGGTATTAGATCTCGTTCGTCTCTTCACGGGCTCTTTGCACTATACGAATCAGTCGTAGTTCTTCTTTGGGCCCATTTTGCGTAGTGTTATTTCACATTGCCTTGGAATTCCATTTTCGCACCTTCCACACGAGCAGGTGTGGACAAGGATGGATGCTAACGTAAGGAGTGGCATTGCATAGTAAAATATGGCAATGTTCGTAAAAGTCGCCGGATGTTAAGATTACTGTATCGTTAGCATTGAGAGCCGTAGAAGTTTAATAATTCAGGGATATCTGCCGTGAAGATATTAAAGAGGATTGCAAAGAGTGGTGAACCTTGAGGAACGCCGGGTAGAATTGTGGTAGGTGAAGATAGGGTATTGTTCATATTTATTGTAAAGAATCTATTATCCAAAAAGTATTTGATTATTTGGATTAGATATTCCGGGAGTCCTAGTTTACGTAACAAATAATCCATTGTGCCGGACATCATCAAACGTCTGTACGAATTCTAAGAAGACCGCTACGCAGAATTGTTAACGCTGAAAAGCTAGAGCGATTTCTTCGGCAATTCTTAATAGTTGGTGGGTTGATGAGTGAAGAGGGTGAAATCCAAATTAATGTTGGGTAGTAGTCGCAAGGGCAGCGAAAACAATGCAAGTAATAAGTGAACAGGACGCAAAAAAATCAGACAGCGCAGTGCATCCAAGGACGATGGTAAAGACCTATCCCACGGCATGAGGGAATGGAGTGGAAGCGCAGGAATATGCAGAGACCAAAGCACAAAGACACGAAGAAGAACAAGCTTAAAAATAAAGGCAGAGACTCAATAGCTGTGAATCGCAACGGGACTACTCGAGAAAAAGTGCTCAAGGGAATTCCCTAACCAGCTTCCTTGAACATTCGAAAATTAAATCACGTTTGCAGACGCCTTTTAAGGGACGGTCACTGAAAATAAAAGCAGCAATTTTTTAACAACGGTGTGACTTACAGACTTTCTTAGGATTTTATTGCTCTAAGCGGGGTGTACCGAAAAGAAAAGTAGAATGTAGGTGAGTCAGAGATATTCGCCATTCAGGGTTATGACGTTTGCTGGTCATTTACATCCAGTTGCAACGCTCTCTAGGGATTAACAATGTCAAAACGACGGGAAACGTCCCGCGTAAAATCAGTGTTTCGGGAATATAACAGACGGGGAGCAACAGGTACACAACGTGATGTCAAGAGCATCCCTCCGCCCCGCACCCCTGGTTCGCAAATCGAAACAGAAATACGTTCTGGGCAATCAAGCGCTGTTACCACTATACCTCCGTTAAACCACTAGGGAGGAGAACACGACTATCATTGCAAGTATCTGTTGCATGTCAGGCAACGTTTAATTTGTAACAAAGCAGGTGATTGCATGCACTGCATTCCGATTTGTCACACACTGTTGAACACAACTTATTCGACGTTGTCCATCTCGTTGTTCTTTATCATAATGTTATTATATCAACATTGTTATTTGTTTTGTGAATTCTCGTCTGCCTGCCTGATGATGGAACAATAATCCCTGTAACGGTTGCGGAATAAGTCTCATGAAATAAATTATTATTTATGTTGATTTGTATGTCAATAAATATGTACCTATGGACCCTAACTCCTTCATAATATACAATTGGTATAAAAGACAGACTAAATAGGTGGGCAGAAGGAATACATTTTCATATTAAGAAAGACCATGCCGTTTTGATTGGTTTTCAGGTTTTCGATAATCACTGATACGGAAAAAATCCATAACTAGTATCGCAGCACACTGATTGTGGAGTAATTTGAAATGAATTTAAGTGTGACATTTTTTATCAACGTAATGTTATCTACTTTAGGACAAAATAGGTCAAACTGTGAATACTAATGTCCCGGTATTGGGGGCAAAATAATAACTGAGAACACACGAAAGGCCAATTAAATAAAAGAATGCAATGTAACTAACGCTCACAAAACGTCAAGGCTCCCAGCACATACAATGTAAATGTAGCACCCTCACCCCCATTTCAGTAGTGAGAGTTGGTGGGTAGCCTCATCAAGAAGGCAAGCTGAAAGCCGCGCGTGATCATGAGAATATATGAACGAATTGTCAATTCTTCGATTACATATCAATGTTGAGTTGCATTTTTTTATTTGCATTGTAAACTACTTCTCAACAAAAATACTCTAATTAAATTCAATGATTTGTGGATCCGTAAATATTGCTATCTCCTTATCCATACATTTACTTTTATTGGTCTTCATATAATAATATTTATTTTTCTATTTGTATTTCTCAATTTCTGAAATTTCCGAGGTCAAATGTTTTTGAATTTAGAACGATTAGAAGGTTGTAGATTTAAACTCATCCCAAAATTCTCAGTTTGAATGAAGAAGAAAAAGTGATGACCAGAAACATCGATTTTCACCTTGCGCAAACCCTACACTAGTTGACCTAAATGAAGGATTATCATCAGAAAGCAGTGCTCCTTTGCTTCTTTTTACTATCCAAATATGAAGTTTCCTGTTTCAAAACGGGACGGACATCCTATATTCGTCCGATAACAAAACATTTCCTTTCTTCAATAAAAGTTGTCTCTGATTTTCAGATGCGTGTCAGTTATTTGAGAAAACCATCTTCATTGTAATAAGTTACTGACACTCAGGGCACATAAAAACATCATTTTACATTTCGTCCGAATTCATATATCTACAACGTACACCATTTTGAGCTAGTAAGCCATAATACCACCTGTTCAAAAAACATGGTGGCGAAACTCACCAAAACATTGATTTTCCAATTAAGACCTCAAAATTATACCTAAAACAACTCTTAACAAGTGCAAAAGAGCGAAAATATTTCTTAACTCCTTGCTTAGTGAATTGATAAGTCTGGTTCTTGTAGTTAATGTGTGTAGATTTGTAAAACTTTAAAATACTATTTCCTACACAAGATGAATTTCAGACTCACGTCACATAGATTCTCAGTAGGATATGGACGATTGGACGAGTCGGTTTAAATTGAAAATTATTCCATTTAGATATTTACAATAACCCAAACTGACTTCTCAAAATACAACTTTTTACGTCGATAAAATGACAACGTGAGATGGGACTTTCGGGTTTTAACAGAAACGAAAAATATGAGATACTGAGGGGTGGCAAAGCTGAGGGAAACAGCGATCGCAAAACAAACGTCGAGACAGGCACTAAAAGAGGTAAGAGCAAACAAAGTGACGGCTGCGGAGGCATACTGCACGGGTGGCGCACACCCGGCGGTGGGACACGAACAACACCGCATGCTGTCAGCTGCTCGGGGCCGCCCCGGGACAGGACGGGTCGCGACGGGACGGGTCGGGACCGAGGTGGCTCCACCCACACAAGGATGGATGCAGCTACACAAGGTTTCAAACAAACACTGCTCGCTCGCACACCCCGCACTCAGGCTCCAATGGAAATCGCCACCTCATCAAACAGCAAAATCATATGATTTATCTGGAAATAAAGAGCTTTGAATTACCACGGACTTACATCTGTAATGAATCTTTTCATCAATTCATCAATTGAAGGATTTTAGAATGCATAAAATAACGAAGGGAGCATACGCTACGGTGTGTAACAACGACTTTTACATCAATTGATACAAAACACACTAATATAGTTACAAGTGGTATAAGTAGTTAAAATAGTTGCATTATTTTACACGTTAACTGACGACATTAGGAGTATATAAAATGTTTAAATGCAGAACAATCTGTAGAAAGAAAGATAGATTCAGGCAAACACATGAGTGTAATTATACATTTCATAAATCGAAACGATTGATTTTGTTCTTTGTAGATTAATAAAGCTCATTCTAAATAATATTTGAACTCCTTATATTCTGTATGGTTTCAAATAAGGATTTCAAAGGAGAAAAAAATGAACAAGAAACTATATTTATCCTGAACAGCACTTCTAGTCATATTTACGGTCTGGGGCCCTAGCGAGGCAATCAAACAATTCTTTCGACTTTTCCAACGGGCCGGGTCGAACGCGTGTGCCACCTCACGATTCCAGCGATTCTCTGCTCTCAGGTAAAGGATCAAGAGAGAAGTGTGCTGTGCGGTCACAGCTGCGGACACGCAAGACCTTCGTCGAGGGCATGCGGAGAGAGCGGAACGGGGCGGGGAGGAGCGGGGCGGGGAGTAACGGTTTGGGGGTGACGGGGCGGGGAGGAACGGGATGGTGAGGAATGGGTCAGGTAGGAACAGGGCGACGGTGATCGGGGCGGGGAGCACGGGATGGGGGAACGGTTCAGGGAGAAAAGGGAGAGGAATGGGGGAATGAGCGCATCAGAAAGGAACGGAGCGAGGAGGAACGGGGCGGTGAGAAATGGGGTAGGCGGGTGGAATATGGCGGGGAGGACCGATCGGGGACAAGCGCTCGGCGGGAGACGGTGAGTAACGCTGTTGACGGAGCCCAGGAGCACTGGGAGCGAAACGGGAAGCGCGCGCCGCGCCGAGTCGCGCCGCCCCGCTAGGGAAGTGCGAACTCTGTAGCTAAGGTTTGCTCAGCTGAGGAGACGGGAGGGCTCGGATGACGACCACAAACACCAGAAAGGCATGTGACGCACTAGGCATGCGTTCTCCACAAGGGATTCACTCCGAATTTATAGAATACTCCTCACAGATCTCCAATGATTCAACTAATAAAATATAGAAAAAAAACGGCTTAAATTTCCCACTCTTCCCAACTATTACAAAAAAGTGCAGTTATATTAAAGGAAAACAAGTTTACAAGAAATGGCTCTGTAAGAATTATTTTATTCAGCAAATAGATAATTTAAAGTGATAGCCTACATTTAACTCTTTTTACTAATTTAATTATACCACTTGTTAAATACAATCCACAGAAATTTTAGGTATATTCTTCTATACCGCTTATGATAGTCTGATTTTTTCACATGCATAAGAACTCACCAGTTTTGCTGACAGATCTTTGAAGACAAGATTTTCACGATAGAGAGAAGCAGGAACTCACCTGTAACAGAGAAATAGAAAAGTGTAAGCGATGTTTACAGAGACACACACAAATTTATACGAACCCTCAAAAGGGAGTCAAATTCAGAAAAGAAAAAACGTCACCACTCTACGCATGCATGCATGCATACATACACACACATACACAAATGAGATATTTCAGCAGCAAAAAACTACCTGTATAATTAACCGGTGTGTAGCTTCCTATCAGCAAATTCTCGATCGATGCGACCTATGTTCTCGACACACAATGGCTCGTCGGCTCCAGAGCCCTAATCAATACGCCGGGCGCCGAATCGCGGACAAAGGGCGGGATTTCAGAGCCCATTACCGCGTCATAAACGCGGGCGGCAGCGCGCTCCACACGCCTCCATCCGGTGTGAAATGCGGCCGAGCTGTTTGCGCGCCTCACCGCCCCGAGCAGCTGCATCGCGTTAGCGCCTGCGCCAGCGGATTAGCGAAACTACTACAACAATCACGACTACGCAAGCCACGAGCATGGCAAAATGTTCCACTGCTATGCACATATAACAGACGATAAATGATCAGTAACGAGTCGCAGTTGACAGGTACTGCCAATGTAAGTTTCCTATCATGGAATAACGAAAGCCATCATCGGTTGCAGACGCTTATATCTAAATTATTAGTGGTCAACGAAAGAACCCTTCTTTACCTTTCATTTTAAAGTAAGCATTTCATTTCTCATTTCAAGAAAAGTGGCGTGCGTTCACATTTTCGAATTAAAAAAGAAAAACAATCATTCTTTTGAGTAGAGTATCTAAATACCAGTAATATTTTCTCTCGTGTGTAAATACTACTATACTTTCTGTTTGTACACTAGTTAATGAAACACAATAGAGAGAAGGAGGTTTACTTATAATATAAGAATTATCATAACTGTACCCAAGAATCTCTCATATATAGCAACTCCCCACTAAACCTCTGGTTGATGCTAATATCACACCCTCCAAAAGCATCAATATCTCAGATTCGAGTCGAAAAATGTTGGTCTGATGATAGCCAACTGAATACACTAATTTTCATAAAACAGTACGAGAAACGTTCCTAACTCTTCTTCTCTACTCCATCTTCGAGACGTTGCTCTAATACAGAAGAGAAGGGAGACTGGGACGTCTCCTTATCGCATTAGTCTGTTCTTCCTAGTTGCCTAGTTTCCCGACCTCAAGAAAGCGAACGCCTCGGCCGGTTTCGTATCTCGGTTCAACGTCACGCGCTCACTCCATTCGTTCTGGTTCACACACGGGTTCATTGGAGCAAGAGAAAATTACGAGGTACCTTAACTTTCAGCTCAAATCCATTCTAAATGTATTCCTCCCGCCTTCCTAACACCATAATTCCTGAATGGCGCACCATATTCACTATGGGTGAACGAGTTATTTCCGTTTAGTCTAGCGGGAAAGAATATGTAAAAAATCTGGAAACTATTTAAAGAAGATAAAGATATTTTAAAATGATACCGAATACATTAATTCAAGGGTGAGTAAGGGCTTATGTGGGCTTCTGCAAAACCATTTTGCAAATTCCGTGTTACAAAATATAAAGAAATAGTGGTGCTACAACAGTACACACTTTTTCGTGCTATTAGTAACTGTTATACAATATTATTACATCTATGCTACTCACATTTCAGTCAGCACTTGAAAAACTCAAACCATGTAACTCCAAATTACGCTATAACTACTAATATTTAGAAACTAGTATACACAAGATGATTTAAAAATCTACAATGAAGAAATAGATAGCACTACAAAGAAATATCTAGTAACTTTAATTTTAAAGGAGTCACTCGGGTTCTAAAAAGATTTGCACTTCTGACAATTTTTGAAATTCTAGACGTTTTACTCAGAATTCGACGTGCGCCATTATTATTGGCGAACTAAACATAAATTCGAAAATAGATGAAGAAATTTGGAACCGTTGCTGGGAAATGTTTGAAAATGTCTTTAGACCCTTTATCTAACGTACCCCTCTCAAAATAAAATATTCGTTTGTAATTCGAAGGGTCGGGACATCAGCCAGATCGATCGGGAATATCCATTTTGGTGAAAATCTTATGCATGTTTGTGTTAAGCTGCTATCAACAAAAGGAGACCTTTTTGGACTTTCTTTTACAGTTTTTGGGATTATCTTTTCTGGGTACCCCCACTTCGTACCACTAATCAGAGAACTGCAGCAACATGAAATATTTGTAATATTAAATCGACTAATTCAAATTTAGCGCATTTCAATCGCAGGAGTCCCATCTTCCAATCTGTTGTTAATATCTTCGGCAATATTAGAATCTCCACACACGTATAACAGCGGGCATATGTGATGTAATTAACCAACACCCATTGATTATTGGAGGGTCTTAGGAGATGGGTACTTCTTGTAAAACAGAGTTCACATCCTGACTGTTGAAAGGTAGGTTTGAAATGAAACAACTTTCTGTTACAAAATAATGATTTAGAAAGTGTGGAATGTTTGCACAGGTCTAGTTATTTCTTAATAAATGAAAACTTTAATACTGATTATTATTTTGTTTCTCAAACCTTATGCACTTATTAATTTTTTCGTTCGCACAGGTATTACCATTGAAGTCGAATTAGTTTTGTTGGTATTCTTAATTCTTGTCTGAGAGTTCCCCCACCCTTCCTCCCTATGCAACCCTAGACCAAAGCAGTAAAACGCTCCAATAAGTGGGAACAGACGAGCTAATTCAATCAGAATCGATCCCTGGCCTCGCTCCCCGCGTCTGGCGCAACGCCGTTTTGAATGCCAAGAGAGCAGCGAGGCGAACCGGCCTCTTCTCCGGCGCCGCCAGCAAGCCCCGCGCCGCAGCGCGTTCCGCCGCCGCCGCCGCCTCCGCCGGAAGCGGAGTATTTATAACGCAGCGGCCGCGGGGGCGAACGCACGAGTAAAAATACAGGCCGCGCGCACGTGGGGGGCGGACTCCGCACGAGGGGAACGCGGCGGGCGCGGTGCAGCGCTGTAAAAGATCGGGGCGTGGAACTAAACATTGGGGTGGTGCCCTCACGCGTGGTTCGTGCTCAGGCGCATATGGAAAACGCGGGGGGAGGCGGAGGAGGAGCTGCGTTCAGTTGTTTCAAGGGCGCGACAACAAAAATCCGAGAAAACAGGCAAGCGTACGGGGAGTTAATAACGAAGGAGGAAAATTACCACCGCAGGAAAGTTTGAGATTAGTTGTGGTAGCCGATGACATGAACTCTCCAGCCAAAATGCCAAGGCATTTTGAAATAATGAATGAATGAATGAATGAAAATGAAAGGCTTTGAAATACCCACAAATGCGGATACTTGCGCTAATTAAGGATTAATTAAGTTAGTGATTTCTAGTGGCTGCGCCTTTCAGTAAGGGTCCATCGTTTCCTTTCCTGTCCCATGATCACAGTTTTGAAGTGGACAATCCTAATATAACAATACATGGGCAGACATAAGAGACAAGAAAAAGCAGAAGGAAAGCACAGAATACATAAGGTGAGACAATATGATAGACGAAATAGTGAATGAACTATCAAAACCCAGAATTTAATATACAGTACATGCACGACCGTTCAGGAATAAAATACTGGCGAGATTCTAAAAGAATAACGAAGTAAGCACAAGATAACATTTGAGACATCTACAAAATATGCAATAACTTTCCGAACATCCTGAGACTCGAAACAAATCGCTTCCCTTTCGGGTGCTCGTGGGACAGGCTGCAACTAATAGCACAATGGCCTGCAATTTACTTCATCATGGTGGCAAATTTCCGTAAATTATCACGTTGTACATAATTTCTTGAATACTCAAGGTCGACGAGGACATTCGTAATATCAGTATTACAAAGACAAGAGTCATGAAAACGCATTTAGGAACATATTACGAATTGTACGATCCATTAATGAAGCTGGGAAAAACATCACGCAACAACTCAACAAGCAGCAAAACTTTAGGATTCGGTTATTCGATGCCATATAAAGTTCGCGGATAGTTTTTGATAAAATGCGTAACAATAAACTCAAACTAGTCAGATACAATTATCATCGTTGACCCCTTCATTGGAAAAGGGTTTTTCATGACGGAACATTCACAATTGCTTTCATCCAACGGAAATAATCAGAGACCAGCTCGGAGTTGGCACATATTCGTTTCCTTTCGAACACGAACATCTACCGACACGATCGTGATTGACAGAATCTCATCTGGCAGCACTGACACTACCCCCATTTTCTCTCCGCCAGCCCAAAGGCCCACTCGCCTGTCTCTGGGCCCAGCAGTCCAAGAGTTTGCATATTCATTGGGCCCAACACATCGACCCAGATCAAACGTCCACTAGAGTGACAGACCGCTAATGTCAGCCCATCTACGATATGCCATCACAGCTACCCTATTAGCCAACTGAACGCCATCAAACGGCCGCCGGCAAACGAAGTCAACTGGACGTTAAAACAATATTGCCACTTCTTTGTGGAGATAGTATGTTATTGGGGACTGAAGATTATTTTCGATCAACATTATCCTAAACTTTGGTCGCAGTCATGAATCATCTGAATTTGATTGCTACATTATTTTATTAACTTATTCTAAAATAGGGTGACGCATGCGGTAGTAATCGGTTTTCCAATTCTGGGTACTGAGGTTGAAATACCGTTGTTTTAGTATGTTGAGAGAGCCGGATTAATAATTATTTTTCGGGGCTCTTAGTTTGACCCAATTATGGGGATTCCTAATGAAATAGTAATATTGAAGATTTGTATAAAAAATTAATAATAAAATAATATAACTTTAGTTACGTAAAAGTATTTTTAAAAAACAACAATTTATTGAAAGAAATCAATGGTTAAAACAGGGTTACTGAAGTGAGGGCAGGTGACTAGATAGTGAACGTATCTCTGAGGAATTATGTGTGAAGTTCCCTTGTACATTACTTTGCTAGCGCGTGAACAATATTGTAAAGGAATTTTAAGCACAATATTGAAACAACCTGAACAATAATGTAAAAATTTTAACTAAATTACACTTCGTAATTGCTATTATCCCATTAGATTGTCTTAGCCCATGGGCATTATTGTACATCCTACAACAAACAAAATTACAATAATCTTACGGGGTGGCTGCACTGCGTGTAAGCCAACATCCCTGCCATCCGAACAAACGGCTCCGCCCGCGCGGATTCGAGGGAAGAGGGAAGGGCTGGGGCGACGGAGGCGGGGCAGCGCTCACGGTGATGGATGAGGGGCTGTCGGGAGGGGGTGACGGGCACCTGCGAAGCGCGCGCCGCGACCTTTCGCACAGGTGGCGCGGGCGCCGAAGGAGGACGAGCGGAGAGCGCCGGGCGCCGGGAATCGGGAACAGCGCAGCTGGGAACGTCCGCTGCGCGCGCCACTCCCGCAGACGCGCCGCGCCGCTTCGCATCGCATCGCAGACAACTGGCTTCCGTCGGACCTCGTTGCTACCAGCCATCTTCAGTCATCGCTTATTTAACGATTTCCTTCGGAGTGAATGGAGGGATCAACTGTCAACTCGAATAAATTACCGTCTGCGTTTGCTTACACAGCGGCAACACCGTTGCTTCTGCAGCACCGTTGACCAGGACAAGTATTCGAGTCCCGAGGGTGGCGGGTACTCGACACTAGCTACATAGCTTGATCGAATTAAACCACTGTCACTAGGAGAATACTAGAGGTTGCTCTGATCGATGGTTTTCCGTGATTTCTCCTATCAATATGCCGGAATAGACCCCTGACAAGTGGGCCATGCACCGCATGCGGTATTTCCTTTCTTCCTTTTATCTCCTCCAGATCCTTACACAAAAACCCTTATATACACTTCACTACCACACATGGTGGAAGCGTAATGACATCCACAAGCCGGCGTAGTCGGCGTCGGATCTCACGTTGAAGAAGAGAAGAACTATCTTCACCTCCGGGATATAACATGCACCTCACTTACATGACAATTGCCCATAGTAGTTAAAGCGCCCGGAAATAATACTCACTCCAACAAGTCTTTTTGGAAGTCAAAGTGGAACATTCGAACACGAAAAATATACAGAACAACTGATATTTTGTAAGGAATGCAATAAATTGAACTGAAAATAATACTGAATCATCATGAATCACAAGCTACGTTCAATAGATTTTCCCGCCTGCAAAATACGTCTCTACGTATGAGACAGGGGAGACGAGAGGAGCCGAGAGAGAGAGAGAGAGAGGGAGGGAGAGAGGGAGGGAGAGAGAGAACTGGAATATGCTAAAAATATTTGGAAATATTCTGAAGGAATGTCTTTTGTCACTCAAACACGCAATATGATTTCTTATAATTCTTTCTGTAACAATTACTTCCAATACCAGAATGAAATTATTTCATTGGTATTCCTATTGACATCAACTTGTGCTATCAATAAATTAAATCTAGCACAGCTAATACATTTTTCGTAAAGACAGAGACAGAAAATGTCTCCACACTGACACAACTCACCATTACATATTTGGAATGAACTGATTGTATGGAAAACAAGAAAGAAGGCAAATATTACACTGAACTGATGACTGTCAGTGGTGAAGTAATAAACGTCCAATTGGCTGCAGCAAACTAAGTACCTGATAGTCATTTTTCACTAATAGCCTATAAGCAGCCAACATTGGCTGCGAGCAACCATTTTCCTTAGTGTTTCTCGAAGAGTCTTAAGCTAAATGGCACACGAAAGAACGTACGCTTTGCCAACGAATTAGAATACGGTGGTAGCTCTCCGCAAGCGGGGACGTGAGGCCATTACGCATGGGCGCCTCGGTCAGTGGCGTGCACAAATGGAGTGCTCCACGTAACGGGAGCAGAGAGCAAAGAAAATCTCCGTTTGCCGCACTCGGGTGAGATCCGACGTCACACAAGGGCTGCTGGCCTGCTCAGCGCTCTCGAGTTCCGCGGCTGGGGACGTGAGCGAGATTGGGAGCAAGGCAACGGAGGGCGAGGGAGACACGACGGGGAGAGGGCCGCGGGCGACGCGGTAATGAGCTGCCCCGGCGCCGCCCTGGTCAAACACACGTCGGCCCCTGCGGGCCGACCTTGACCCCTCGACGAATTTAACGCTGGGGCAGGCGGAGGTGGGCGGCGCGCGGAGGGGGGGAGGGATGCGGAAAGTCCGCGTGCAGGCGTGGGCGGAGCAGCCTCCCATCCCACGACCAATCGATAACAACTGCGCGACCCCGCCCACGAGGCCTCCCGTACGGAGCGAACTGAGCAATTGGCCTTCGGATTCCGACGACCCTCCTCCTGTAGTCAAAAGTCGTCTTGTTTTTAATTCTCTTTAAAATCCACTGTATACGCCACTTTCAACACACCATCTGTGAGGATTTGCGAATGGAATTGCATCACGAAATTGACCACTTGTGAATGGCTCGGGATAGAATTTACGACGCAGCCATTATAAATGAAAACCTATCGTTCTTTCCTCACAAGTCTTATATCTGCGTATATAAGTATTGGTCAAGCTTACATTTATTATTCAATAATCCTACAATATCTCAGTGCGACACAAAGACTTAGTGACCAATATCATATTAAATTACGTAAATTTACTTACAAAAATTATGAGATAGGAGAAATGTGGAATCGTGTTTTTCTTTGGTGACAATTCAGAGAAACAAATATCAATATCAACATTACTGTATATATCAAGCAACAAATAACTCCCTTAATCAATGCACCTATTTCTACAGATTCGTTTATGTAGAAAAAATTTTCTAGAACGTTGTTCATACCCTAGACCGAAATATTGTACAAATTCACAAAACACGAATATCAGTGGTTAACCACTAATACTCACAGGTAAACAACGTTACTGACAAACTTTGTCAATTTACTTAAAAAATGTTGAATTCAATTCGATCGCTTGCTTGCTAGCAATTGGTCTCGAAAACATCCCACTCGTACCTCGCGCACAAAAACACATCCACTCTGACTCCTGAAAACGCATCCGGGTGGAGGAGCAGTATCGACCGGCTAACCCGCCGCGAGAAGACAATCACGACAGAGAAGATCAAAACATCGAAACCGCAAACAGGATCCGGCGGGGTCCGCTGCGGAGCTCGAGGCGGAGGCGATGGCGAAGGCGGAGGCGCGCGTTTACGATTACTCCCACTGCACGCCGGAGCTCTCACATTCCGCGGTGCGCGGCGACCCGAGTGCCCAAGAATCCAGTGAGGTTCGGAAGTGTGGACTATCGCGGTATGAATGCTAATGCTAAGCTCACTTTTTGACATATGTGCACGGTATATTATTATTATTATTATTATTATTATTATTATTATTATTATTTATTCAAATAAACTTTTCTCTCTGCTCCAGAGATAGCTTTTCCACTTACGACCTCCGAAAACCAAAGTGCAACGTGAAAGCAGTAATTTCATCTTCCAACACTCAGTATCGTATTCAGCATTAAACTAGAATGTGGAATATAACAAAAAGCCGCTATAACGTCACGACATCCTTTCCAAATATTACGATAGGATAACTCTTGAAGAAGAGCCTCCTTGCGCAACAGTAATTCAAGAAAGTATAAGGCCCTGCAATGCCAATAGAATCTGAAAACGTGTGACGAATGGACATGAAAGTAGACTAAAATATGCTATGGTGTCATGGCAGATTTCGGATTTTTTACAAAGTGAAAGATGTCTGTTATGTCACCACAACATAAATCTCATAGTTTTATGTTAATTTACAATTTTCCACTATTTGTAATACGCTCCGATGATTGGAAACAGCAGAAATGACAGAAACAGGAAAGAGAGATTACTACTACTTCTTCGACCTGCCCAGAGAGCACTGTCAAATGGGCCCGTGCGGAGAGGACGGTGGGCGGAGGCGGCCGCCGAAAGCACCCTGCGCATGGAGGGGAACGGCGGACAAGCGCCGCCGCCACCTCCCACGACCGCAGTGACACCATGGGGGCGGGGCCAGCGGCCCGCAGCGGCCGCGCAAAAACCAAAAAAAGGACGGGGTCCGACTCCCACCTCATCGCCCTATCTCATCGCCCACGCTAGTGTACCTGCCTGCGCCCGCGGTACCAGGACCCTGGTTCAGTGGTGACCGCTACGTGAGAAGCCTGGTTCCAAGGGATGCCTTACAAACAACAGCCCTCGAGGAGGTTCCTCGATTGGAATCTCAAACGTAGTTCAATGCTCTCGCTGACAAAAAACAAGTGAGAACCATTTATAGCTCGCAGTGAGTCATGATTGTAAGGCATGAAATAAATTTAAAAAATTATGGAATGGAATGTTTGAACTGAAAGAGTAAGCAGAAAGTTAGCTTTATGGGCGAAAAAATTAATGAAAAGCAATACGTTTTCAAAAAGAATTAATTTCACAAACCCCACGATCCTAAAAAATAACTGCATAAGAACGCTAACATGGAATGACTGATGTTCATGGATTCCCTAACGTGTACTTCTCATTAAGAAAAATTCAAATCCGATCTAAGCTACAAATAATAAAAGATAATTCGACAAGGATTTAATCATCAAGATTATACAATATCGAATTTCAAAATATCATACGAAATAATTTCGACGAAAACTTAACATTTTCTACTATGAATTAGCCCTAGTTTTAGATGAAATGTAACGAAATATGCAATTGCAACATTGGCATCAGGAAGAGTACTCTGAAAGTGGAGAAACAAACCGTTCACACACGCACTACGTTTTTTGTACGTTGCCCAATGCACCTCGATGGAAGAAAAAGTATTGAAATTCGGAATACAAGTGTATCTCCTCCAATGCAACTCAATCGCATCCATGGGACGCACTGCATCCACCCGTACAGAGCACTGGATCGCGGCCACGGCAGCGCGGCGCAGGGGTCGGGGGAGGGGAGGCAGGAATTTTTTAAACGTCGCCGGCGGGGGCCCGGGGCGCATTCTCCGGCGAGAGCAATTAAACGAGCGGCGAAAGTGGAGGGCGCTGCCGCCGCCGACCCGCAGAGCGCGGCGCGGTGCGCGGAGGAGCGCCGCGACGTTCCTGCGACGAGCGCGGTGCCCCACGTGGGCGCGCGAGAGATACGACTGAGCTCGCTCAGCGGTTTGGCAGGAGCCGCGCCGGCATGGCGATAGCTCTGGAGCCGCTTACCGCTCACATTCACGCCTTATGTTTGCTTGTTTTTTAACACTATGGTGCAACAAAGATGGAGGAAATATATGCGTCGAAGGCAAACTGGAAAATCCAGCTTATTAGAAACAACGCCGTCATTTTGCAGAGTGCCTAGCCAATTGGAAAATTGTACAGCTTTTCACAATTAGCCTTATATTTTTCAGGTTTATTGCAATGAGGTCCGAATCCTTTAAAGCTAATTAGCGACGGTGCACTGGTTTTCTCAAATTGCGGTGGGGTGAATTACATATCCATAAAGCAGGGATGGAAAAAAACATGTTTTTTTAAAAAAAAAACAAAAAAAAACGTTTTTTTTTGTTTTAAAACGTTTTTTTTGTTTTAAAACAGCTTTTTAAACCGTTTTTTTGTTATAAATAAAAAAAACATAATAACCAAGCGAAAAAAATCGACAATTCGATTCGATACTGAGACAATTCGATATTTACCCGGTACGGTGATTTCAGAACACATCGAATCATTGAAGTTTTCTTTAAGAGCTGTGTTTTAGTAACAAAACAGTATTTTGTAGTGATATTCTTCATTTTACAAAGGTAAAAGGTACACATACAAAGGTAATCTGTATTCGGACAAAGGAATGTACGAGTGGTTAGGAAAATATTACATTGCTCGAAATCGTAACCTGTGCTAATTATTATTGTTTTAACATACTTATGATTATTATTGTTTTGATGTCTCTAGGTGTGAAAACAAAAACATTTTCAAATGTCTGGGCGAAAGAGAGACGACATTTGGGAGGATTATGAAGAAATTAAAGAAGGAACATCATACTCGCGTGCGCAATGTAATCATTGCAAAAAGAAAATGGCTGAATTGGTAGCACGCATGAAGAAACATTTGCAGAACGAATGTCCTATTGTTTCTGAAACACAACAAAGCTCGTCTAAAGGTATGCATTGATGTCGAACCGCATATTTAATTACATTTAATTTAATTCTTATTTATTTTTTTTATAAGATTTAATTTGATAAAACTTAAATTTTTTCTTTCTTTTTTAATTCAGAATCAGGGACTAAGCGACCATCAATGTCTGATTCGAATCAACCCACCAAAAAAGTGAAGACATCAAACACCATGAATAATTTCATCCACGCCACCACAGATAAACAAAAAAAAAGATTTGGACGAACAAGTTGCTCGTTTTATTTTCGGGACAAATTCTCCTTTTCAATTGGTAGAACACACACAATTCAAAAAATTTGTTTATATGTTGAGGCCTGGCTATGATCTACCAAACAGAAAGAAAGTTGGAGGTGAACTATTGGATAAGGTGTATGAGAAGGAGAAAACAAACATGGCGACTGCTCTAAAGAACCAGATTGTGTGTCTTTCACTTGATGGTTGGTCTAATGTAAGAAACGAGTCAATCATATCTTCTTGCGTGGTTGACAAGATGGGCAATGCGTACTTGGTAGATTCTGAGGACACATCAGGACATAGTCACACGGCAGAGTACATGACTTCATTTGTTGAAAGTACCATCACTAAAACATGTGACATGTACGAGTGCGACATCGGTAGTATAGTAACCGATAATGCACCTAATATGTTAGCGATGCATAAGAATTTATCGAGACCCAATGCGAACATTATCACTATTGGATGTGGAGCGCATAATTTGAACTTATTGGCCAAAGATTTCGACATGCCTACTGCAACGAAGCACGTTGAAAAAATTGTTAAATACTTTCGTAATAACCATTTTGCGAGAGCAAAATTTGATGAACACAAAGACGGTCACAATCTTGTACTTCCCTTAGAAATTCGATGGAACACGATGTGTGCGTGTTTAGAAATTTTCCTGGAAAATTGGCTCACATTGTTGAAAATATGTGAGGAATACCCAGACAAGATTGACAAGGATATAAAAAAAATAGTATGCGACATCTCCATCAAAAGAACCGCGCAAGACCTAGTTGCTATCTTGAAACCAATCTCGATTGCTTCGGCCAAAATTCAATCTAATACTTGCAATATTGCCGATGCTGTGAAAATCTGGAAAAATTTGAAAACTGAATTGTACGCAGTCCTGAATTCAGCTCAGAAAAAAATATTTGTCAAACGATATGAAAAAGCATTGTCAAGCAGTCATTTCCTCGCTTACATGCTTTCCCCGAAGTACATGTTAGACGATTCCATTGAGTTGACAGAGCAGGAAAAAGAAGCTACATTTGATTATGTAAAATCTAGTTTCGGCGATGCTGGGATTGACCTGACAACAAAACTATTGAAGCTTAAACTACGAGTTGCCCCTTCCACAGGCGCACTTATGGATGTGCAAATGATGACAAGTTTGACCGCTATAGAATGGTGGAAGAGTATTCAAGACGTAAAAAACATCTGTTCAGAAGAAGAAATGAGAATAATCATGCAACACCTTACAGCCAGCGCATCATCGGCGAGCGTGGAGCGAATATTTTCGATATTTGGATTGGTCCACTCAGATATCAGGAACAGATTGGGAACAGAGAAAGCAGCTAAATTAGTTATGATTTATAAACAACTAAACTCTTAAAATATAACTCCATGTCCAGCAAGTTTGTCACCATCGAGAATTTGGATTTTTTGTTTTTGTTTAAACAGATTTCTGTTATATATTATATATTAAGTTTATTTCAAAGTTAATATATGTTAATATATATTGTATAATGTTTATAAATAAATGATTTAAATATCCTTTGTTTTTATTATCTTTATAATCTATCAAATGTTAACAAAAACCGGAAATTTTGCCAGGAAAATTAAAAATTTTGGGAGATTTTACCTTGCGTTTGTTTTAAAACAATGTTTTTTTTAAAAAGCATGTTTTAAAACATGTTTAAAAACAATGTTTTAAAACAAATGTTTTAAAACATGCCAACCCTGCCATAAAGTAGAGGAACTTGAACAAATAGGATAAGAATATATCATAAGAAACTGCAATCATACTAAATGCACTTAAGAAAGTTCTACTATTTTGCAACAAGCATTTTGAAAGCATTTGTTTATTCCACACTTTTTAACAAAAATAACTAATGCTAGAATAATACAATGAACTAGTGAATTTCTTCGAAATCTAAGCGAAAGTAGATTGCCTTTTAGAGAATGATTATATATTTATATTTAGATAATGCTTAATCAGTAATCAAAATTTACGCGAGTGCGGTTATTTTTCGTGATTATTTGAATGAAAAGTTTAAATTCTGTAGACGTTTAATGTTTGCTTCAATTTACGGGTAAATATCTGACAACACCACACACTATCAGGCGCAAGTTGAAGCTATGTATTAGCTACTGAACAACTGAGTTATAGAAGGGGAACTTTGCGCCACAGGTTTGGAAAGGCGTGTGAGAGCCCAACCTCGTTCTAAATACGCTGGAATTAGATGTTTTTTAGGAATAAGGACGGATGATATTAGGCTCATTGACCAAACAAGTGCACATTCTCCAATTACTCTGAAGAGGTCTGGGATCGCTGCAATGAAAGTGGCAAATAGCTAGGTAATTGGAAAAAGATATACTTTATCCGGTTCTTAGGGAAATTCAAAAAGCCTGATTTTTTCAATTAGAGTAGTACATATGCACACCCAATGGACTTAATGTTATTTTGCTCTTAAATATATATAAAATAACAACAAAAACCCAGCACCACTGGTGAACAACAGATCCGGGGGATATCCGGATCCCACGAAACTCTTGAGGTATGTTTATGTGAGATCTTCACGACGAAAGATTTTGATGCCTGTCGTATCAACTCTTTAATGAACGCATGTATGTGGCCATTTGAGAGTGGCTATTCCGTTAAGATTCTTTTGCTGATTCTTTTCTGTATCTTCTGTTTTTCATTTAGTCTAATCCTTGTATAATGGTTTTTAGTTTCTTCAATGGTACGAGAACACAATATTAAAGACGTTTATAACAGGTTGCCGAACCTAACAACTTAAACCAATAAATAACCAAACCTAAAACATAATAGTCTTCAGAGATAGGATCTATTTACTACAGTACATCTATGAACAGGTCCTTTCTAAGCTCTTAAAAACACTTGAGAAAAAATAGCTTTTTTCTATAATTTAAAACACCAAGAAATAATTCTAAATGTGAAGTAGAAAAATACGATTGACTTTCTTACAAAAGTAAAATGTTTATGATTTAATCATTGAGTTTGTAGTCTCTTTTATTTTGCCGATACACTTCGTGCACATTGTCAACTTCCGTGAAAAGTAGGCTGCGAGCCGACCACGACGAATGCACTCAGTCGCAGTAATGGTATATCAAGGAGCCACACAGACCAGTGTTTAAACCAAGACTCAGAACCGTACTTAGGAAACACTACTCAAGCAGGTACTGTACTAAGCTACTACACACCACGCAGTGAAGAATTGTTATATGTGAAAAGTACAAGAAGAGAAACATAACAACACAAGCTACCATGTGCGTCATAGCCAGCATTACAATGTATCATATTAAAATATGTTTGAAAATACCGAAAATTTAGTCCTTTAGAGCAGGGCTGTCCAACTTAGAAGAGCTTATAGTGCACATACCAAATTTTAGCTAAGCCATGGGCCTCACCGTAATTTAAGACGGTTTTTCCATAACTACTGATATTGAACTGAAACATATATTAGATACGACTTTCATTTAACTTACTTAATGATCAATGAACATACGAGAAAATTACTATTACAGTTATAACAATGCATAACAGAATAACTTTAAAAAATGTATTTGGTGGGTATAATAAAATCTTTCAAAGCAGTCGCGGGCCGCACAAATAGATCCTGCTTTAAAATTTAAGTTTTCATGGATTTCGGAAATACACCTCATTTATAATTATTTTTCTTATATTCGAGCAAAATGTAAATAACACATTTGCAGTCATTTTCAAAAATGTTTTGAAAACACTACAGATGCTTAAGGTAAAGTACCACCAAAAAGTAGAATATCTGAACGGCAAAACTAAATCTTACTCCTAATGTGTTGGTCATGTTACAGCTCAAGTGCTTCTAATCCCCCAGGTTATACGTAACATATACTTCCATCCAGGCATTCCGATTATCGAATCCAAAATAATTGCGAATATTTCCTCGCCAAAGGCAGACTTCCGAATAATATTTGCAACCATACTAATATACCTTGATCCTGACGTATGCGCTAAGCTACACGGATTTTAGGCAGAATATTCTAAAGCATATTGTTGATGTGAATCTAACACTTATCCTCCCTTTGCCGTAGTATAGAGAGCAAAATTATTAACAGTTTTCACTACTTACAATTTGCACCTACAATGCATTTTTTGAAGGAATAGTTGTAACATCTTTTGCCCAACCCGAGCAATTTAAACGATTCCCAGCACTCACAGCTTTTCCCCTAGACTAAATTATTTTAAATTCAGGGACATTCAAAACGACCCTTCATCTCAAAATATACCCGAACTCACATCACTCTTCTACGTCACGGGTGTACTTAAGATGAAAATACCCCCCCCCCCGTTACCCAATAGCATATTGCCAACGTTCGCGACAAGATTTCTGCCCCGTTCTCCGCCGTAGGCCTCGCCGGGGCTGGCCCCGCCTGGACACGCTGGGCCGCGCCGCGCCGCGCCCCACCGCGTTCAGGTGCACGACCAGTCGCAGCCTTGGGGGGCCTGCCCCAGTCCCAGAGGTAACTCAAGATATTACTTTCGCCCGCCCTCCTACTTGCCTGCCTGCCAGAGCGACGAAAGCGGCACTCCGCTACGGGCAAATGCATATGATCATGACGCGCTAGCAACTTATGTCCGTCGCTTCAGGGATCCCACTCAAACCGATTCAGTTTAATAAAGCAATAAAAACGGGGTTGCGCACACTTCCTCGCCGCAAGTGCTTCTACGAAAAAGCTATCAAATATTTTTCTCAGAGCCATTTCGCCATACACCGGTTATTACGTGAGCCATCAGGCCATGTGGTCTCAATGGGTTTACGTGGAACACAGTACGGTACTCGGGAACGTATCTCCAGTGTCCGAGATTGTAGGTTACAGAACGGTTCCAGGAACAACGATGAAATTTTCATCTCCCAATAAGCAGATTCGCACTGTTTGAAGTACACAAATCTAGAAGGAACATTCCAGGCATGTGTAAAAACACAACGCCAAACATTTAGAACACACTATATGTGAAATAATTCTGCCAATATTGAGCATCCCACACCCTCTGCGTATGATTACATAAAAAAGTTGAAATTTCTCGATACTTGTGTAAACAATAACATTTTTAAAAAGACAAGTATTTAAATTTTGGTGCCTTTTTGTTTCTTCGTCGTTAATAAATCACAGTATTTCTTTTGTTTCATTACCTTCAGAATTCAATTCGAAAAGCTTTTTTCTAATAAAATACAAGGTCACTATTTAAAGCTCAAAAAGGAAACTAATTATTCATTCCGCAGCCACTAGAGTGAAGGATTTTTCGTTCATATGCCGCTCATACAACGAAGTACGCAAATAAGGAACCAAACCTCTGGAGGAGTAGCAGAACGCCTGGCATTAGGGAGCTATCTGTTCTCGCCTGTTTTCTTCGCATGGAAGCCCCATCTCATTTGCCGCCCTTTGCTCCACAAGCATATTACCCGCGCAATTTCTCTAATGCCTCGAGATCAACGGTACTCGGGCTCGCGGGGAGATGGCTGCGCTGATAGGCGATCGGGGCGGCGCTGGCAGTTACCTGCGACGGCGGAGACGGCGGTGGCGATGGCACACACTGAAAAGAAAGGGTGGAGATCTCAGTGGAAAGGGTGACATGGGCGGACGAATTTAAAAGAAACGGAAAGGTGCGGTAAGCCATCGAGATAAACTCTGACAGAGATGGAGAACAGACCACAGAAACGGGTGATAGACGAACGCATAAGCGACCCGATGATACGGTGAAGGCCAACGAATCTAGGAGAGCACGAGCGGGCGGTGTCGGCAGGGGAAGGAAAGGAGTGGGAGAAGATAGGTGAGGGGAAGGTGGTTATAAAGAGCTGAGAGCAGAGTACGGAGGGTAGGAAACGCGAGGATGACGAACGCTTGAGGAGGGGAATGGAGGAGGAACAAAGGGTGGGGAACGAATGGTGAAAACGGGAGGCGGGGAGAAGCGGGAGGTGACGGCAGAGGCGGCGTGCCTGTACCTGACGTACGCCTCACCCTACGCGCTCGCGGGGCCACTGGTACGGCCCAACGCGAATAAGGACTTTTTCGCGTGCGCGGCACACAGCCGGAGCTCTCGCACACCGTTTCAGAACCACGGAGCCAGTAACACTCCACAAGCGCCCGCATTGTGAATACTGCTGTGGGCAATCAGGCATACAATACATATACCGGCGGGGCTGCACAAATATACAGGCAGCCGTACCAACAACAAACAATTTAACTGAATGTACAATGATTCAAATATTCAGTAGAAAATCCTCTCAGAGCAAATTCAAAATGAAGTTTTATCAGTACATGGAGTATTGATAACAAAAAAGTATCAAGCTCCAAAAGAAGGACCGAAATTAAACCCTACCTAAGAAGAGAAGAACGAAGCAATCACTCGTCACAAATGGGAAGAGAGGGAAACAAAAGTAGTTCTTGTGAGCATGGACCCCAGCTCACGGCGCACCTTCAATAAGAGCTGCGCCTACCTCACACGCGAGCGCGCAGTGCTCCGCATCCCGAGAAACATGCTGCGCACAGCACGATATCATCACGAACCCGCGGTGGAGCCTCGGACCGTGCCGATAAACAGCACGGCCGCCCGTTAATTTCCGAGTCACGCTTCTGCTACCTGCTAATCACTGCTTGCGTACATCGGAGTGACACGAATATCGCGGAAGCAGCCCTCTCTCACTCTCTCAATCTCCTGCACCACGCGATCGCGACCCCTTCTTTATGGCACTAACGTCCCTAATGATCACGCTAATCGTACTATAAGTCTGGCCACGTACTGTGGCCTCGATTAACATCCCCGCAGCAAAGTCTCAGTATAAGTTAACATAATAATTAATAGTTAATATATTTAATCGACTTGATGTAAGTTTACGAAGAATAAGTACATGAAATGAGTCTTCATATTTAATCGTAAAAAAATATACTTGAATTATTTCATTATCTAAAACATATATGTCTGAAAACAAATACAAAATTGGCACAATAAAATAAAATGTCACATTTGATAAATATCGTGAATTAATTGGAATTGTAAGAATGCAAGAGGACTCCCACGATAATTAAATTGGCTTAATTTATCTCATAAGATGAGTACCGATTTTACGCCATATGCTACATTTAACATTTTTCAAAACAAATTTTCCAAGCCAAGTAATCTCATTGGTTCACGGCTTTAACCTGAATGTCCCAACTCCCAGACATAGAATCTCCGGAGCTCTTCGAACGAAATGTGCCACGCCCTCTTTTAATACCCTCCCGCACAAGCCGCCTAATCACGGCGGTCTTTTTCTACGCTCCCTTTTCCGCTGCAGGCGATCGTGAACGTCGTGTTGGGTACCTGGCCCACTTCGCGCCATCCCCAACCCAAGCAGCTGACGGCGGAAGCGAAGGGAAATGCAGGAAGAGCTCGTATCGAAAGTGTGTCCCCCCGGGGCCGGTGGTGGAGGATGCGGCCCAGTGGCGGTGGCGGCGGCGGCGGCGCCGCCGTTGCCGCGCAGGCTCGCGTTTCCGGAAGGGGCTGTTGTGGGCCGGCCGCCTACGTAGCCATCGCCGCCGATGACGTTCTACACCTCAATCTCTTCGGCCCAGCCGCTTCTATAGGGAAGTCAGAACCTGTCGCTTGAAGTTCAATGGAACACCCACTGCATTAAAATTGAAACGTTGGCGGGCCGAACTTGCTCTTGTAATATATTGAGAATTGTTATGAACACATACTGCTTCATAACAATTCTCAACAAACAAACAAAAAAGTATATTTGCTAGATTAATATTTTGGAAAAAGTTTATCTGAAATTATTAAAAAATTATAATATTGAGGAATAACAGAAATCTTGTAGCTTCAATAATAAAGACTCAAAAGAGAAAAAAAAATGTGTTTTGCCTTTTCTGACAGTACAAACGTTTTAATGAAAATTGAACTTACTCCATTTTTATTTTATTATTAATTTTATTGAGTGCACTATTAAGAAATATATTTAGGCCGATGAAAAAAATTGCAGCCATTTGTTATAGAAAATAGTGAGTGTCCTACCGCCTTCGAAGTATGACGTACGCGGAAAAATAAAAAGATTGTTTTCCAATTCGCAGTTCCTCGAGTTCGGCCAGAATCGAGGAATCGATCAGAACATATCCAATTTGGATAAAATCCTATGTTCACTTCAGGCACTATAGGGACACCCAAAATATGTATTTCCGTGAAAATCTCAACATCGATTTTTTGAACTTTCTTTATACTGCGTATTTCTGAACGCAAGAAGGAAACAAAATATTGAGATGAATAAGCAAATTAATTGTTAATTAAAAAAATAATATTCAATTTTTGTATTGTTTAAAAGAACAAAAAATATAATCGCCTCTCGTTTCTTAATCTTAGACCTCTTCAACAAGTCTGAAGCACAAAGAAAGCAGGTCAACAAATACAGAATCACTTCTGCTCCTATTCGAAACTCCAAAAAGATGCCTCGCGCTAACCAACACACCGATGAAACGCCGGCCTGCCACATGGCCCCTGGCCATCATGGCAGGTGGCCATCGCAGGTGGCCGCCGCGGCTGCACTTCCGGCAAAGTTGCAGGTGGCGACTGCCTGAGCAACTGCGACACAGACAGTCTACAGGGAATCGACCCAAAAGGAAGAAATAGAATCACAAAGAAACGGCAAAACTGAGGCGACTACACAAACCGAAACGAATGTGTCCAAGAACGCAGATCTTAATGGAACCGAAATGCTGAGAGAAAAAATTAAAAAAAACTGCATGAACAAAAAGGCCGTTACATGTAGCAAGCAACCACAGAAGGTTCCTCAAATAAAATTTCAGACTGTAGAAATACGCCGTAAGTTCTACAATATCCCAAATTCGGTTCCACTGCAAAATAATCAGAACATTCCCCCAGTCGGTGATGTTCGCACTGCGGATTAGCTTCGGAACCGAAGTGAAAAAGGGAAGTAGCAACCTTATGATGTGGGCGGCAGGAACTGCATCACCGACAAGAAACGCGCCTCCTAAAAACGAGGACACTGTCGAACGGGTGGTCGTGAGGGCGGTGACGGAGGCGGCGGCGGCGCCACGGGCCATCGCCCGCCGGCGCCCGCAGGCGGAGTCAGCCGAAGCGGCGACGCCGGCGGGGGCGGTAGCGGCATCAGAGCGTTACGTGCAAGCGAGTGCACGCTCTGGCGCCGGCGCCACGCCCGTCTCCACCTACACACGCATACCGGACGAGGAAACGGCGGCCTCGGCACTTGGGCGGGGGCGGGCGATGTAGGGCGGACGGCTTTTTTCCTTTTCAGAATGGGTTGATGCGAACGTGAGCAACTTCCGTTCAAAGAAGATGGCAAGTTTTGCACCCGACTTTGAAAATTCAAACCTTTCTCCCTGGTCTTTTTCGGTAAGAGCAATAAGTGCACCGCATACATCTCTGCAGTTCTTACATATTGGTGTCATCTTGCTGCATTGCAATTGATTCTACCCAGCCCTGCTATTCCCTGGAAGGACAGTTCAGGACACAGGATAAATTGAAAGGGGGCGTGGCCGCTATTGTAGTGGAAGATTTGCGAGCGGGTTTCATATCTGACTGCAATTGCGCTCGTTATCATCTTTGTTTTTGGATGGGTGTAACAGGAATAAAATACTAAATAAAAAACAAAAATATAAGCTATATATCAACAATGCTTAGATACACGTTTTCTATGCCAGCTGTCATATGTCAGCTGTTTCTTTAACCATACATACGCGCAAGTTTCCACCCGAAAGGTCTTCAACAATCACAATTAATTACTGTTAACGAACAACATATAAGTTCCTCTCGTAATATTTTTTTCTGAAGAGTCAAACTGAACAAATTTGTACATTGAATTTGAAACAATTGTTTTGTTCGTGAACTTGAAATATGCCGGACAACTGTTAACCATATTATATTACGTAAATGTTCAAACAGTTAAATAATACACACACTGAAAATAACATATCATTATTCTAAACAACTAACTTGTCGCAAGGATGTCTACGAGGTACACACGTTTCACTACAAAGCTGCCATCGAATTATTTCGCGACTGCTGCGCTCTCGGTGAGTCTAGTTTATTTCTATTCCAACGTCTTTGGATTCTACTGCTAAAACACTCATAGAATACTCAAAATCAACTATTATGTAAGTAACTTCATAGGGCCTGTGCCGGTGACAGGAAGCGCTATCCCCATTTTCAGTCATTGCAAATCCAAACAGCGGCAAGCACTTTCCCAGCGATGAGGTAATGGGATACACAGCTCTCTGAGGTTTCCCAGGGTACCGCTGGGCTTATATCTGTATTTACGAAGATACTCAATTCTCAAAGAAAATATCTCCAACTAAAATGTAGAGATTTTTTTCACAGAAATTCAAAGGTTTGATGATATTTCTCATTGCGTCTTTTCTTTGGAAACTATCAATAAAGTTAAGTTCATAAACTAGAAAGAAGTTGTCAAATAATTAATTGCCTAAGGATTTTGTTTTCAGAAAGTTATTTTTAAAACATCATACCTCAAAATTACGGCATTGAAGAAATATTTGCAGCGAGAAGGCGAATGCTGTGAATGGGTTTCGAACCGTGCTCTGTAGCCTGGTCGTCTTTCAAATAACCTCCCGTAAGGTGAACGGGCGACGCCGAGCGCATAGTGACGCTCGCCTCCACCGCGGGCGCTGCTCAACGGGAAGTCCCGGCTCTGTGCCCGTCGCCATGGCGACGGGCCAATGCGCACCGACGCCATAGCTGCGCCCCCCTCCTCCGCCGCCCAACGATCAACACCGCACCCCACATTTGATCTCCACCGCTTTGGGCATCCCCATGAACATATGTATTGCTGAAGGATGACTCGATACCATAGTTAATGTATGACGAACTTGAACGGTGAGACATTTTAATAAATCAAACACACTGCAAGTAGATAAATACAAGAATATTACAAACACCACGTAATCGCAATCACTGAACGGATTGCATTATAATTGGGTAACCTCAAGATTGAGTTTTAGTTTTTCTCTCTGTTTCCTTGAAACAATGCTGGACTGGTGCCCAGATAATGTGACACAATCTGTGTGATCTTTGGCCAATCCCGTTCGAACGGCAGTAAGGTTGGTCACGTACCTTACCTCTGAAGACCTCTGCTGGAACGAAACGCATTGAAACACCTTCCGAATATTATTCGTATACACAATTTAAAGTGATTCTTAATGCGTTGAAGCATTAATCTAATTTTTATCATAGTTTTTCGTCTACACAATGAATAGCATCGACTTGTGCTACTAGCAGTTTCCCTAATTTATAATCTCCGTGATGTTGGCAATATTCAAATATGGGTCCCCCTTCAATAAACAATATACAAAATTATAATTATCGTAGTTTTAGCAGTTCTAAAACTGAAATGAAAAGAGCAATTAGTACCGTATTGTGCGATTTCCTCATTAAACCTTTTTGTCATTTTGTTATTGGAACGTCGAAATCAATGTGTTACGATGTACGATTCACCAATGAAAAAGGATGCATTCACACATTTTTTATATTACAGAAATGTTTATTTTAAACAGGAAAACAACGGTGGAACGACTATTTAGAGCAAAACATATCAGAAGAACATCCAAATTCTAATTTTAATGAAATTTCTTTACGAATTATTTCCTCAAAAAATATTAATTTCACACTGATTCCCTAATGTATGGAATGCAATTGTATAATGACAATGATCGTGAGTTACTTCCACTGGTTGTTAATTTGAGCGTTCAATTCCACCACGCTTGTGAATATCAAGAAGACAAAATAATCTACACTGCAACATGTTTATTTCACGATGATCGTGCCAATCTCAAAATAACGAATTACAGAAGTTCAACAATATTCTGCTATTAACTCCGCCATCGCTCAACTCCGTTACACATGAAACGGAAATTTGGAATTCATCTATCTCAAGTATTTAGATTTGTATTCCACTGTATGCGAATGTAACATACAGTAATTGTCAAAAAACAATGATTAAACACAAACTCGTGACAGGAGATTTTCAGAGGGATACTTTGACTTCCCCCAGTCATTTAACGGTACAGAATGAGACAAATCAAAACTACTTTTACGAGTCTTGTGACAAATGTACAGAGGTGCAGTACGCAGGGTTTTCGGATGAGGGCGAGGATAAGGTGTAGGGTCCAGTGGACTTAATGTTTCTGTACAAAGAATTCTTTAATGCTGAATATGGTTGACGCACTGTTTATATTTAGAACGTTAACAACTGATGTACTGAATGAAAAGTAACAGCTGAATTTCTGAATGCCTATCATTGGGGTGGCAGTGAAAGCTTCATGAGCCCCCCCCCCCCCCCCCTCTGGATGTGCTACGGCGAATGTAGTAACACTGGATACCGACAACTACAGTGAGATTCTTAGAAGCTGGGAAGTCACCAAAAAATACAAATAAAATTGTGAATAACTTCAAAATACATCACCTCCCCACCCACCCCCTCAAGTAGTAGAGATCTGAGCGAAAATGAGGCCATCTCCGTCCCCAACGAATAATGTTTCAAAACCCTCGGGCGCGATATTCCATGTGTCACCCTAGCCAAAACCTGTGCCACCTACGACACTCATCCCAGCCCAAAACCTGCGCCAGAGCAAAGGTTTCACAAGGCCGCACTTGTAGCAAAACCTGTCATTTGCAGAAAGGTCACGCAATTACACCAATTGCTGACTCCACTTAACAGAGATATCTGACGACGGCACGGCAAGAGGCCCAGAGACAAGAGAGGTTGCGTCCCGGTCGGGGTCGAGACAAGAGAAGAAACCCGGGGCCTCCCATTGGCAGGAATTAATGTGGCAACCGCTGGCGAACGCACCCGCCCACGACTGTTTACCCGTCACTTGGAGCGATGCCTGCTGTAAGCGCTCTCAGGAAGGCGCGAGGGGGAGGGGAGGGGAGAGAGTCTCCGCGGAGAAGAGTAGGGCACGCGTGCGAAGTGCACGGTTCGCCCGCGCGGTGACGTCAACTGCAACCACGACCTCACTCCGATTCACATCGCATAGTCATCCGCGCGGTCAAGGACTAGTAACAGACGAGATGCAACAAAAATACCGTAAAACACCCACCGCTGTACTTGCGTGATTAGGTGCGTACATTTAAGACTCGCTGTTTGTTACCGCGACGTTTCCGCTCCATACTTCCTGAAGTACTCGTACCTGCACCAGCGTTCATTACACACCTTTTATACTTTGTAACTACAGCTTCGTCATTTATATAATTCGGATAGGACTGTGGACACTTAATCTGTTTGCTTTATACCTCGGGTATACAAATACAAAAGCATATAGCACGTCTTAACTATTTTTCTACACACACAACAGAAAAGAAAGAAAGAAAACAAAACTATATTATTGTGTTTTTGGACGACCGCACTCTGAGCACAAAAGTTGTCTGATAGACGCGTTTCCTCCTCTAGCAAAATCTTTGCCAAGATTCATTTGATGTTTCAGCCCACACACTGCCGGTGATCATAAACATAAGTGTACGTGGAGCGTAGCACGTAAATTCGAACAGAGTTAACAGCGAACTGAGGCACTACAAATGGTGCATATTTGTGCAGGTGTGGAGGTACTTCGCTCAGCACAGTATGAGTGAACAAGTTATGGAACATTTATGACAACCGAGCAATGACAACCACACCCACGAAATTAAACACACAGTGTTACAAAATATACTTTATCATTTCGGCACACGGATTCATTCACAGAAATGACCTACAATTGATTACCAAAGAGCTACAGAATGTTATCAGTTTGTCAAATATAAAATCATGTCGTAATATTATGGTACAGCTATAAACCGTGTTTTGTATATTTAACACAAAATTCAAAGTAAATAAAATCAAACAGCAAGTAATTCAGTCATTTTCCGGAATAATCATGTATCTTCACAACTTCCGGTAACACACATTAGATAATTAGTCAGATGATATGGATTTTTTTTCCATGTGGCATTCCCTGCGTAACAACCCTTAGAAATATTCATGGAAAAATCTCGTAAGCTTTCCCCTTTTTCGAAGTTCTCATGTTCCGAATAACATTTCCTTCAAAGAGAGCAACAAAAGATCGCAAGCAAATATACGCATCTGGCACCCCGACAGCTCTTACTAAGTCGCTAATTTTAGTGTCGATGGAGTGGCAACACTGCGTTTGGGACAGTTGCCAACACACTAGGACCCTAATGCATCTGATGCAGTGGTAAGGATTCTTGGATATGCAGAATGTATGACACATTTCCGCTAGAGAGTTACTAACCTCTATTTCAAGCAACACATCCAGCCTATCCTACGAATTAGTCGACCAACGAAAGGACCCACTGAGGAAGTAATTTTTCAATTGAAAAAAATATCAAATGTTCATTACTGGGACTACAATTACCATTTTTAACATGCATATCCTTTTCACATGCTCTTGGCAATGGAGCTCTCCTTCTACAAATTTTAGTTTGGTATTTTTTCTGAGTTTCCTTTACATCCTTCAAAAACACCCTAGAGTATTTAGGGTTTACGGGTGCGACAACTACTTCGTAAATTAGTTCTGTTAGTATAGTACATGTTGTAGACGGGAGATGGCGGTATTCCTCTCCCTCTTGAACGTAAGATACGGCGCCGATCCTTCTGAACCTCCAGGAATTTCCTCCAGTACCAGCGCAGTCTGAAACATGCTCTACGCTCCCTACATATGTGGGAGGGTTGTGTACGAGTGTGTAATTCAAGAGGGGGTCAAAAATGAGGAAAGGAAGCGGGCTGTCTGTAGCTCTTTTGACAAAATACTAATCCGGCATTCCCCCGGTATTGGTGGAATCAATGTCAAACAGCCGTGCCATCGGCCGCTAGAAGCCACCTTCAGACTGAGGGTGGATTGGGATTGTGTATTTCAAGTATCAAAAATCCTCTTACATCAAGACTCGAACCCTAGGACCTCCTGATCAGAGTCGATGCACTGGCAACGTTTGAGGCATCTTAGCCGGATAATCCCAGCAGTTGGCTGCTCAAACTCTAATTATGGGCTTCCTAAACTCTTTCTTAAGAAATATTACATCCTTTAAGATTTCTGATGGGTTAGCTGGTCCAATGTTCACATAACCCCTTTGACATTTTAATATGTTGTTATAAATTAACCGCAAGTGTTATATGCTGTGCAAATTACACATTTAATAAATGATAAAAAGTTTCTGATTCCATATATACTTTAAGTGATTCACTTATTGACAACTAAATTTAATTAAGTTATCGGGAAAAATACTGCTGCTTTAACCAAATTGAAAAAGCGAAACAATTACACAATCCTCAATAACATCCAGGGATATAAAGGCGACAAATACGCAACGGAGCATCCCTAACCAAATCTAGAACAAATATAAATAAAATTCGCCCACAAGAAAATTTTATGTGTACCAGCTCAGCGATTTTCCACGGCCAGTTTATCTAAAGCTCAAGATTAAAATTCTGAAGGTGAAGTGAAAATACCTGATTGAACTAAATTCTAATAAAAATAGATTTTAATCATTCACTTTATTTAAATTGTTGATTTGAAAATAAAAGCATCCTCTGAAATATGTTCCTAACCTACCACATTAATAAAACCAAAATTGATTCAACTCCAAATTGCAATCTATTACACCGTTGAGGGATGTATGGTAAGTACTATAATAATAGAAGATACGTGTTTAAGAAATTGTTTAGAAATTAACGCTTCTCATATTTTTGACCCAATCACGAGACAAATTTGATATAAAGAGTCCCGGCATCTGAGTCGTCAGGAACATTCGCTTCGTAAAATAACACTTCGTTATGTTAGTAAAAATAGTATAGGTTACAAGAACGATTTGACAAACCTTTCAAAAGTAAATCTGAATTATTTATATTCCTTAGAATGTGTCTTAACACGAACGTGTTTGGTACAAAATTATTTTCTCAATCAACCAAGAGATTTGTTATCATTTCGAAACAATGTGACAATTCAGTTGCCAAATACATAAAGACGGTGTATTATCACAAAGAAGAGCTATTCAAATGTATACCTAAATATATCCTACAAGTCAGTACCAATAAAGGAGGAAGTATGCATAGTTCGTTGCATCTTGGACAACGGTGTGCTACACATCAACGAAATATTCACTTTCATTATAGACGATAGGGGGCAACAAGTACTTTCTCAGGAAACAAATTCTGCTTTGTTCATTCAATGTCTTTCAAAACAATGCCAGATACATGTGTGAATTAAGCACAAACAATTCAATCACATTTAAGCTTACCTTCTGAATAGTCGTCGTAATCCCGAAAATCGTCCATGACGATTTTCATGGCAGTCGCCTCCACGATGCTAACCGGATCACTCGCCTCTCCTGCTTCGAAATCGGAAGTTAAAGAAGAATTGTCTCCAAACAACGCAATAGCGAACCACGCACTACACACGCACTATATCCCTCCACTACCACCAACACTAATACAGAAGTCGCACACCAGATTTGCCGACACAGGGGGCAACGGAGGACAGCAGCCGGCCGACGAGTTAATCTCTCGCGATGATAAAGAACACCTTATCGTTATTTACAATGGCCTCGTTAATATGGCGCGGCTAATCGCAGCATATCGACCCGGAACAGGCCACGATCAGACGCCAATTCCTGCAGCCCGCGCTCTGAAAAGTGGAACTCCGCTCCAAGGGGCAACGAAACCTCACGAGCGCCGAGCGTTAGACAAAAGCCGCTGTGCACGAATCGAGCCGGCGGGCAAGAGGCTTCCGCACTTCAAGCACTGGGCACGAAGCAGCACGCGCACGCCGTAGCAGCAGCAGCAGCAGCAGCAGCAACGCACGTCGAGGGTAAAGGCGAGGGCCGCGCGTCACGCCGGCGCATGGCACTGGCGAAGAGAAAAGGATACACGCGGCGCGGGTGCGGCTCGAGCGCAGAGCGGTGTGGTGCGGTGCGGCAGCAGCGGTGCGGGCGGCGGCAGCGCCGAACCACGAGTGAGGGAGCAGGCGGCGGGGACGGTGGCGGCGGCGGCCTGCGCGGCTCCCGCCACCGCCGCCACCACCACGCCGGAGGCCGCTGGGTGGGGCCGGCGGCGGCGGCGGCGGCGGCGGCGGCGGCGGCGGCGGCGGCGGCGAGGGCAAGGAACGTAGCGGCAGTGCGCTTGCGGCGCGGCGCTGGCAATGGAGGCGGGAGCGCTCGAGAACACCACGGCGCAGATGTTCCCGATCGTGAAGGTGGATATGGCAGTGGAATTTGCACAACGGCGAGTAAACGAAAGCACCAGAATCCACTTGTGACAAAAGATTACGCCCGACATCACTAGTGGCATTACAATCCGCAATACGTTACTATCAAAAGGCTGTCCATCGGGCAGGAACTAAAACTGAATACAAATTGATGAAATAAACCTGCCAGGAGTTAGACAAATGGCATTGTTGCAGTGCTCGAAGAATCAGGAGAGGGCGGGACTCACGTACAGGAAGCGCAGCCATATATGCATGTGAGAATCGGTCGACGGGATACCAATGCGAATGCAGTACTACCTATGCAAACCAGGACCAAGAACTGAGATCCGATAAGGGTTAAGGATCAATTAAATTGCTAGAAACGATGACGGCGGTTGTGTCAAATGTATAAAAGTAGTAATCGTGGTACTCATAGAATAGACAGCTGAGGGAGTGGAAGTTGAGAGCAGCAGTGGTAAAGGTGGATGCGACAAGCGGCAGCCGCAGACCCGCAACTAAAGGGACCGCCGAGAGCAAAGGCAGCGCCCGACAAGGGGCGTGTGGAGTTCGCGGGAGACGTGGCGCTTGGATAACGAACGGTAGTTGCGGCGTGCGGAGGAGCTGGGTGCACGCGCGTGCCAAGAGGCGGCGGTCGGCCCGCCCGCCGGGAGGGAGGAGGCGGCGGAGACGAAGGCGCCGCCGAGGCGTGCAGGCGCCATGTCGCCTGCAATTCGCCGCTCCTCCGAGAGGAAGGACCCGGCGCGGCGGCGCCGGCCGCGGGCGACCGCCGTGGACCGGTCCGCGGCTGCGAGCGCATGGATCCCCCCGGGACGACGCACGCGCCGCGTTCCTTACGAAACGCCGAGCCCAGCTCCTGTGCCCCACGACTGCGCCGAGAGCATCTGCATGGCCGTCCAATTGAATTAACCCCTACGTTCCGACAACCAAGTCTGAGAACACGTACACAATGTGTTGCATCAAGTCTGGTGACGCCAAATTTTCCACAAAATCCAAGCAATGAAACTAAACAGCAGGCGAGAATGCATTCCAAAATGGAACATCCCTTTTCTGTTCTCTACAATATTGATAATAGTTGATGTATAGCATTTTCAGGTAAATTAAAATTCATTACGCAGAAGTAAATAAACAATATTCAAGCAGTGTGATTAGTGTTGTCTTACTGCGTTATACAGAATTTTTGCATTGATACTCATTCTAAATCTATTTATTACAATGAAATTAGAACAAAATAAAAAAGGCGTACGTACAATTATTTTCCATCTTTGAAAATTTTCTGAAATGATATAAGAGCCGAATAGCGTATATTTCCCATTTTCAGCACTAATGGAAGATTACTGTGAAACGTACACATAATTCTCAGAGTTTGTTTCACATCCCTTTATTGAAATACTCATAATCAAGAAGCAAAACAGGGGAAATATTAACAAATTAAAAGAATTGGCATAGCTCATAGTCACCACCTGTTATAACTCTGTAGTACCAAACCATTCAAGTCTTCACTGCCAATTCAAACTAGAAAACGAAAACTTTTGAAGTCCGCCAATAGTGAATGAACAATTTTCGACGTCAACGAACGGATCTCTAGAGTCTCAATACGTGCAATTATCACTACAGAAGTGATGCATCTGCCCTTCACACGCCAATCACGATAACCAATATCGGACTGAAGATAAAACAAATCAGCAAGGGCAAAATGGAATTGACACATTCAATTTAGCTACAGCAACAACGATAAACAAAGAAGGGATTTAATACCACATCGGCTGTAACTTATTAATAAATTCCCAGTGTTATCCTTAGGTGTCCCAGATTCTACTGCTAGCTGTGTATACATACAGAGGTTTCAAAACCTTAAGTTGAAAATGAGAACTTTGTGAGAAGAGTACAGTGCTTTAGTACGACAATTGATCAGCTGCTATACGAAGAAAAAACTTTCTATAATTTACACTATATAAGTTAATTTAATAGTCTAAATGAATATGTTCGTATGAAAGAAATGCTTCTGTCAGCTGCGAAGAAGTATTTTTCTTGGTGTATATTATTCTTCACTACACGCAAAAATTTCACCAAAAATCAACACGTCCCTTCTATTGCATTCAACACCCAAGATCCCAGCAGCACAGTCCATGCAGCAGCGACAGAACTCGTCCGGGAGCCGTCAAGACGCCTCCAGCGTCCAAGAAACAACGAATCGAATGGCAACGGCCAGACACGAACCGAGTGCAAAAACAGCCCTACTGGTCAGCGGCGAGCGGCGGCACCGCCACAAGCGGGGGCGGTTACTAAGGCGGCGGCGGCGGAGGGCAGTGTCGCGGGGCGATTGCTCCGAGAGGGGCGGCGGAAGCAGCGTGACGGCTGCACGAGGGGAGGTCGCGTGCCGCCGCCGGGGACCCTGCGCATAATTACGATGCCGTTAGCGCGCCGGCACGGGCACGGGCGCGGGAGTGGAGGCGCGAGGGCGGTGACACGGAGGCGGAGAGGAACGCCTCCCCCAGCACAGAGGCACACATGCGGGCGGCAGGGTCCAAAGCACTGACGTCATCTAGGAACGCGGTCTTTTAATACCTCACTTCTACTTGTATTTTTCTCCTCCCTACAATACTTAGTATTGTGTTTGACTCGCCTTAACAATAAGACCTCGAGGTTTCGCTTGAAAAAAAAAATCCGTGTTTAGGGTTCCTTTCAGTTATTCCTTCGCACACACGTCAGGATTAAGGCCCATTACCGATATTCCAAACATGGTTAAGATTAGTGCAGGTGGTGAGGAGAAACATGCCACTGTGAATCTGAAAATCGGGGTTTTTGCCTTTGCATCTGCATGTATGGATGGATGGATGTCTCACGCAATGTGTGTCAGATTAGAAGTTTTTGAGCTGAAAAGTGGTTAACATGTCAGAAACAAGATTTAGTTGTACCGTTCAAGAGAACATTTAAAAGTATTTATTTTTTTTAGGGTACTTTACATGAAGCTCCTGGGACATCTATATTTTCTGGGGGGGGGGGGGGGGGGAAACACACTCAAAAAAATTTCTATTTGTATTTTTTCCCTCGAAAAAGCATTTATAAATAAATATGGCATAGTTCCAATTTTTATTAAAACCATTTTTTTTTAAATTGCGGACTTCAAATATTTTTCGATCATGTCCTACACCTACACTATTAAAGCCACAGATTTATTTCTCAAAGTAATTTTCTTTCAATTTCGGATCTTTAAATGAGGTCATCTCTTTTTTTAGAAATATGAATAGTTGTTGGACATTAACACTAAGATGTGCAAAAGCTTCAGTATGCCGCGAATTCTCACTAGTTTAGCTAGCACGTTTGTTGGTAGAAATTGATACAGTACTCAGTACACTGTATTGCCATTATCATTACGCCATCATTATAACACCATATTGAAAACAAGAAGTATTACGTCAGGTTTACACCAACACGCTGTAGCTCTTTTCCCTAGTCATTCGCCACTTACCTAACATCACATTACATATCATTTGTACCAATCACTTACATTTTATTACTGATACTTCTAACACCTCCATCACCTTAACACGTCACCATAAAGAGACTTCTTTTTAATGTTTAAGTACATACATTTCAGCCTGTCTTTTCGACGAATTTTTAACCAAATTCTGACCAATACACTATCAGCGCAAACCTCTCAACTGTAGCAAAGGTTCTCATAGCCACCAAATGAACTCAACCCACTGGAAGAACTGTGATCGCCAACGCAGTGCTGCCTTATTCGAGGACACGAAAACAGACAAACAGCGACTGTCAAAAGCAATTAGCGGTTTACGAGAGTCACCGTACCTCCGCTGAGCAGTGCAAGTGCAACCCCATGTAGAAAAATTGTATCAGTATTTAAGACCCATAAACCTTAATACGAGGCGTACTAATGTGTCAGAAGTACATTCTCCATAAATATTCTGGACCTAAAAAAATACGAAGAAATTTTGACTCTCTTAAATTTACTATTTAAACTAACGATAAGTTTAACAGTTCATACTTCAGTTCAACATACATACTTTCTCCCATTGTTTTTTACTGTTCCATCATATCTAAATAAATAAAACAAAGTCGGGTTAGTTACACCAATTAGAACTAACAGTTCAACAGTACATACTTTCTCCCATTGTTTTTTACTGTTCCATTATATCTAAATAAATAAAACAAAGTCGGGTTAGTTATACCAATTATAACTCAAAAACGGCTGGGTCAATTTTAATTATTCAGTACTTCTCTGATTTGTTGGGTTCATCTCCGCCCCGAATATCACAATAACTATTAAAATATCGGAACACTTCACGAAATAATAAGAACTAAACTCAATATTCATGTCAAATGCATCCCGCAACACTCAGCACGATTTTTTACTCAATATCGTTTGATAACTACTAAACGAAGCGTTCTAGGGCATTGAAAACTAAAATTTTGAGGCTAGAGGCCTGAAAGAAACGTTTCTCACACTGTAACATACAGGAAGAGATCACCTTCAACATTCTCTTACATTTTTGCTGGTCCGGCGCTTCTCGATATTACTCCACCTGCTCAGAGAAGTGCAGAAACTGCAATTAAATGTGTATGAAAAGGCAAGAGAGGCTAAGACAGACACACACAGGGAGTCAGACAGACTGAGACAGGGGCAGAGAAGGAGAGAAAGAAAAAGACACGGAGAGAGACGAGTCGGAGAGAGACGAAGAGACGGCGAGTCTGAGGGAGAGCAGATACGGAGAGAGAAACAGAGAGGGAGGGAGATGAAGGGTACGTCTGCCGGGTGCCGCTACATAAACAGCAAAAATTACTCTCCGCGCCTAGACTCTAACTCAGGTACTCCACGTTTATTCGCCTTCAGCCATACCACTTCTCAAAATACACGCAGTGAGTTTCGAATTCGGGCCAATGATTCCAACACGCAATTTTTCCAATTTTCGAAAATACGGAGAGTCGCCCGAAAATGGGTCTAGCACCATTTTTTACCATCCCTTAATACATACGAGGATAAAATTTAAAGAAAAAATAGTTTAAAAATTAAAATTGTCTTTAGGCCCAAAATTACGCATAAACTACCATATTTTCGAAAAATTGAAGGCAGTTTTCCAATTTTCGAAAAATCATGGATTTAAATGAACATGAGAGACCTGCAACATTCTCTTAAGCGTTGTGATGTATCCTCAAAAATCAAAATATCGTTTGAAACTTTCAAAGCATCCAGTTCGTTCAGATCAACCGGAGAATATAGATTTTTGGAGAAAATTGGCTGGACTGTTTAGGCGCTGGCGTAACGGACATTAAGACTTTTGTTGTCAATCTATTTTTCGGAATCAAGGACCTACAAAACATGGCTTCTGGTAACAGTAGGTAATAGAGGAAGTAATTTACTATATGCAAGGACATGATTTATCCTTTTTGTTCGTTACCAAGGACAGACAATAAGAGTTTTTCTGCCGAAAACTGACCGTGTTCCCGCGGGAATACAATGCTTTCTCGTCTAACGAAATAAGGGCGAGAAAGTAAAAATTGTAGTTAGAAAGGCGAGAGCCAGTGCTAATTCTAAATTGTTATTAGCCTATACAATCCCATGAAGGGCAAAGCACTAATTCTAAATAAACAAATTCAATTATTTTTTTAATATAGAAGATGGTTAATTCGAATTTATTTTCATTCGAATTATTTTTTTGGAAGATTGAATTACGAAGTACACAGTAAAATTAATCAATAATGCAGGCATTACCTAAAAGGCAGCTTACAGAAGATATTAGTTAAAACATCAACAAAAATACAACAAAAACGAAATTCAGTCAAAGTTACACTCGTTATTCAGTCGTATGAAGAACGCTAAATCTTCGTTAAATATTTTGAACCTACAAACTTGAAACCCCATTACTTCCAAAACGCAAAACCGCTGCGAGTGTCACAGCCATCGCCAGAGTCATTCACACAAAGGCACAGCAAGTCCCGCGTTCAACCACCGCGGCGAGAGTTCCCTCGGCCGCGCCAGACAGACGAGCGGGCAAGCGGACGAGCGGAGCGACGGTCAGAAACAATGGGCGGTCCGCGAGCGACGCGGTGCGGCGTCCGCGTCCGCGTCCGCGCCCGCGCCGTCCCCGTTCCACGGTAATTTAGATCCGCGATATCCAATTATGATGATGAGGTACGTGGCGGAGAATGCATTACGTACGCAGCAAAGCGGCAGCGGCATAAATTGCTTCGCGGAGATGCGCCCCGAGATGGAGACTCGGCACGAAGGAGCGCGGGGGGGTGGGGGTGGACGAGCCAGCCGCGACGGCCGACCGGTGATCGCCCTCCACTCAGCGAGTATTTAGGGTTGCCAGGAGCATCAACTACAAAGGAAGTGCCGTGAATGCTGTAAACGAGGAGGCCGTGACTCCTGGAATTTGAAATCCGGCGCCGACGTCCAATGCAGATGGCGCGGGTTGCCCTTTATATCTCCCAGCCGGAATCCGCACCTACTGGGATACGTACTTTGCTCCCAACTGGTCTCCCGTCATGAGTGGATGTGTAGTGCGTACGCTGGTGACGATGTATAAATGGAGACGGAGGATAAGGACGAGGAAAGGAAATCTTGCGAGCAGTCCGTGGCTCGTTTGTTAATGAAATATTCCGACATTCGCCTGCTACTGATCCATGGAAAACTACTAATCAAAGCGGTCACCTCTGGAATTTTCATATAGTCAGAGGTAGAATCTTCATATAGAGACGTTGAATCCGACCCAGCTATGTATCTCGTGACGAAAATCCACCGCCTATCGAACTGGAACTCCAAAACCTCCCAGGAAACCAAACCTCCCTGACAACGGATGTTGCCACAGAGCAATCGCAGCTGGTGCTCGCCCACCAGATGGCACCGTTAGAAGACCTTCGCAGAAGCGCAACACACAAAGATCGCGAAGCGCATCCTTAAACCCGGAGTTTGCAAGTATACATGCAGAAGTGAACATTACACTCTTTCGTGTCGCGTGGTCACTCACCAATGCGCTGAATTAGCTGCAGGGAAGATGTAGGAACGGTTTTACGTGGCCACATCGTGATCAAGACACAGGACGTTAACCAACGATATTTGCTTTTCAAGATTAGTCAAACATATTAAAAAATGGATTTTCTTTGTACCTGTGATTTAGAATCGATTCACAATTTCGAAGAACGTCATTGCTTAGACCTAATGCGAAATCCCAAATGAACTGTTCCCGGCAGGGTAGAATTATTTGATATAAGCTTCAAAAAATGAGTGACCAGAAACAGAGGCGGACTACAGAATAATCAGCTTCGAAAGTAGAATTTTATCTCAAAAGTATACTCAACTGAAAAATCGACACGTAATGAATCGCTTTTGTCGGTCATTTATCAATATCTCGCGTACTGTTGGTTCAATGTTTCCCACAATAAACCGAAACAAACAAAAAGTATTTTACCGACGTTACTAATTTCAATATAGACCAGATCAGTTGTCACAGGCAGAAAACAATTTTCATTCACTAGTTATACTGATATGTTATCGATCTTCGGCGCAGTACGAAACTATCACAGCTTATCTCCAGCTTACGTGACGAACCAGAGACCCGGCTGGAAAAACATAACTCACAACTAAAAGAAAATGTTATCTTTCTCATGCCACCATCATTGGAGATCAATGTTTATCACTTTGGGTGTGAAACATGTCAATGCAAGAATTAATTTAATAATATAGGTATTGCACTCCAATTTTCACAACTGATTCATCGAAAAACCTTCGATATTAAAGAGCACTTAAACATCATTTTTTTCTTTTTCGTACCCATGGTATAGACTCTTTATATAATACTGTAAGAGATAGTGTCGATATTGTGACAGAAAAATGTATGTTCGTGGTTCCTGTTACCCAATGTTTTTTCTTCTCAAAACGACTGTCCATCCGTCTGTGAACTACACTAATGTACAAACCGTATTGTTTTTCAAAATGGATAGTCCACGATTGGTCTGGGTGATGTTGCGGCTTCTCGGAATTGAAACGGATCATTTAATTTTTAAGAGTACTTTACATGAAGCTTCTAGGATATTTTCAACTTTTTTTTGAAACATGACTCCTCCCCCCCACCCCTCAAATAGAATGAAGTTAGCTTCGTTCAGGCTTCGGATTTCTCCAACCCCCAGACATATCCTAACTCAACACTCCGAACCATTTACTAATTCTGGCATAGACCACCAACCCATGACACCAACATAATACAACCTGAATTGAATTAAGTAATGGCACACATAATACTGAGTTTGTCTACAATTACACCGTTCACGATATAAATATTGTTCATATGGTACAAGCAAAATTAAGTTTTAAGAATCATCTCACATCGAAAGAAAAAAAAGAATGACTAGGGTTTTCTAGGAATAGTAACACGCATTCTAGAATAACTTTTCGGTTACATTCGACTTAACTGAAAACAAATGAAAACAGAGAAGTCAGAATCAGTTGAGAAAGGCAGATACGGGATTAAGTACATCAGAAATACTTTAGAATTCAGTAAACCGAATAGCTGATTTTTTAAAGTAAAAATCAGTGCAATTCATAATTTGAAATTCCCTGATTGGTAGTAAATTTGCTTTACTAAATCGTTCCGTTCGGGGAGTAAACCCGTCTAGAACTTTATTAATTCTTATTCCCCTCATCGTATGCCAATGTGTAGCACATTTGACACAGCAAATATTGCCTTTTTTATAAATAAAGTTATAAATAACTTTTTTCTTCCGTTTTCTTTTCGATAGCGTTGCAGGCCAGTTCGGGCTTTAGCCTATCATCTACGTTATCGCATTACGGCCGGAGTCTTCACGTATCACAAAATAATTATTTCATGAGATATCAAAATTACATCAAACTGACAAAATTGAATCACATTGGGCAATTAGTATCATCAATAATGCTATATAGTAATACTACTTTCTTACATCACAAAACATGAGAGAGATTTGAGAACCTTTTGAGTTATTTCCACACTGCATCGTTACCAAATTTAAAGGCATACAGTCGGTCCGAAGTATCCCTATTATGAGATGTAACACTGAATTACGCAGTTCAATTAAGATCACCGGTAACTGTATTAAAGTTATGTTTTAAGCTTTTATATTAAACTATTTTGATTTAAGAATTTCCATTTTGAAGAATTTTTAACAACAGAACACTACGCTGATGCATGCAGTGTTCATGTGCTCAATAAAGGAAACAAGAAACCGCATGATCAAGCGCCAGTAAAGTAATAAACTACTAAAGAGATTTCTTACAGGGGTATTTTAGTTGGTTTCTTTCCTCAAAGAAAAGTTTCATTGAATTTCTTATTTTTCCCAGACGTAGAGGTAATGATTGTCCTAAAATTTTAACTCAGAACAGAAAACATCGCGGTCCACCTTAATTACATTTACCGCTCCTTTGCTTCGGCTTCGTTGAGTTCTAGAACTTCGGGGGTAAACCAGCACGACGGGTCAGTTGACGGGTCGGCCTCGCTGGCGGAAGAATCGATCGAATGATGGGCGCGGCCCAGCTGACGGGAGAGCGGGCGGGCAGGGATCGACGGCGCTTACCAGGTGCCCCCTTTATCGGACAGAGATACCTCCGTATCAGCACCAATATGCGCTTCCAACGTCAACACATGAACTTCCCTGGGGGGCTCTGGAACCCTCCACACAGGAGAGAAAACGTGAAACACTTGCGCTAAGAGGTAAAAGTGAATGTGATGGAACATGAAACACTCGATACCTCACGGTCATATCTCACATTGCTGTGTGAAGGATAAACTACATTTTGCTAAATCAACAGTGACGCGTTTGGACATCCATCATTAAAGAACTAAAATCAAACCTCACACCACGAAACTAAATACAAACATTTAGGTCAAACTCGACATTTCTGTGATATCAGTCTCAAATTGTTTTGCATTAAACACAGTAGCATTTTCCTAAATAGATCAGAAACATAGGTATGCTGTTGAGATAGAGAGTAAAAATCTGTTTCACACACAGTTTTAATTCTCAATTTTCTGTTACCTTTCGGATTAATTGGCTGTCAATCGAAAATGCTATGTTTACAAAGAATTATTGCAAATATTATTTTCTTTATAAGTAGGCTCTCTTCCTTCTCAATACCAACATTACATTTTATATATACATGGCCGCCGGCGTGAACAACGTTTATTTGAGAACTTTGGCCTCAAAATTTGTTTCCAAGACCCTAGCCTCGTTTAGGAGTTATTTAACGATATAGATTCAAAACGGCAGACCGAATATTGCGGGTTGCATTTGGAATGAATATTTAGATTTTTAAAACAAATCCTTAGTATTTTTTAAGTCTAAATGCAACACATCTCGTCTCCGCGAAATTCTGCTTCTTAAGATACCTCATTTATACAGATAGGTTGTGTGTAATAGCCGCAAATGGTGTATACACAACTGAAATAGAATAGGTGACTATTACATATCAAAATTATTTTTTTTTCCAAAGATGAAAAGCAATAAACAGGTAAGAATAAGATATTACATATTTCTGGACATGTATACGTTCACTATTAAACACATAGGCAGACGCTTCTAAGGCAATCCATCACGAGATGCCAGCACTCAGAGCAACTTCCATTACTGCGAACTTCCCGGACGTGAATCTACCCAACAAAAACGCAGTCAGCAGCTGCAGTGGAAAGTGGGCAGAGTTAGCGCAGATTGCAGAGAGGAACTGAAATATTTGAACCCTCCATCTCACCCCCAGTGTAATTCATGCTTCACAATCATTTCCGGTGTATAAAAAAACATATCACAACGCAAAGAAGGAAAACGCAAGGCCTGTACTCGTCAAATGAACTGAAACATTTCTCAGCTTTTTTTCATTAGCACGTAAATTGAATTCACATCGCCTTCATTTCGAGACGGTGGGACTGCATTTTATTTCGCGTATCCACTTAATTTCTAATCACAATGATACCGAGTGCTGAATTTCTTAGTCAATGATCATTTCCACCCACTACATCACAAGTCTATTCTTCCGATTCGCAATTCGTATTCGTGATTGTACTGTGATTCACAATCTCAGATTACAGTGCTATTTTTTTTAAACTTCTGTTCCCCTCTGACTTTTCTAAACATAATCTACGTTTTAGAAATTGTGCACATTGCGCAATTGATGCTAATACTGGAAAATAATTGGCAATTTTTGAAAACGTGAAATTGAAACGTGAAAAACGATACAAACGATGACCGATCAGTTCAGTCCTCGGCAAACGGCGTTCTTCAAGCACGAGCCCGAAGAGGAAAAGTGGAAAAACGAAAAGAGAGGGGTAACCTCTCTAGAATTCCAATGACTTGTGCACTTGGGAATCCGAACTGCCTAATTGAATAACTAATCTGAATAACTACCAGAATAAGCATCACCATTTAAAACTTATAGCATTAACGTTTAAAAGCGATCACATTGTAGGAGCCGTAATATGCAATAGTCCCTTTTTCTGGCCAATGGAGCAACAAATTTCTACGTGATTCAAGAACTGAAAATTACTCCCATACTTTCATCCATGAACCACATACCTACCAACAAAATGTCCTTTAAAAAACAGCATCCGGAATTTTGACAATGGTCACACATGCGACTAGTAACTTTAAATAGCGATTCTGTTCGGATTATGCAAATTCGTCCCTTAATGAACGGTATTAATTAGATTTAACACGAGAACCATTACATTTTTCAAACATAAACATAGAACAAATATACCAAATATGAAAATTTCAAAAAATCAATGACATATTTTCAATTGTTCCTTAATTGTACTTATGATGATAGAGACTAGAACTGCCAATCATGAATAAAACTTTGCAAGACGTATTTTTTGGGGTCACGAGGAAGAATCCTGCTTGACCTGAAATAGAAAGATATAGAAACAAACTCGAAGGGGCATGTAATATCGGTATAATATTCATTCTTCTTAACACGCAACCTACCGTACACTTCTTCCGTATATCACCCAATGGAATGACATGAATTAATTTGACAGTTTGCACTATAGACTATTCCAACAGATTTTTCAAAAATATTACATTTTCGCATTGGCAATATTTGGGTATTTAGAACTTCATTTCCTCGACACTTAATTCCTGAATTAATTGTTTTTGATTTAGTAATGTCAGCCTATAAGCCACCTATAATGCTATTGAAATTACACTGCAGTTACATAGCCATACTATGTCGAACTTAAATCTACAAAATACGCAGACCACAGCGAAGATGTTCTGCCACAACCAAAGCAAGATAGGGTCAGAGGGAAAAGCTCTCATGACATGGCCTTTTTGCAGCAATCGACAGGAATCTCGAGCCTCTGCGCATGTGCTGTTCGAGTTGCACATGAGCAGACGCTCAAATGTGGTAGAGAGCGATCAAGAGACTATCTATTGCTGTACGCTACGCTATACAAAAAGTCCTTAATAGACTAAAGCAGGGCAACACATTCGTGCCCGGCTACCTGGGCAGCAGCTACGATCGGTTTGTTTGCTGCTCAAGCTTTTACCCCAGAACCGCAAAGAAAAATAGTTGGGTTACCAAACGTAACTGCAAAATTCATATTAACTCGGCAACAAATTAGTCTGTGTATCTACTGATCAATACACGACATATCGGAGAGAATTTACGGGAAAATTGAGGTTACCCAGGAGTAATCCTTGCTGAAGATTACAGTTTCAAAATTATCACAACCATTCTGAGAAATGTCTTTCTCGCACTGTAGTCTTCGTACATCCAGTTTTTCGCTGTCATTACAACTCCAGCAGAAAATATATTCTGTAATAAATTAGCACAAGCAATTAGAATATTCTGTCCATTAAACATTCAAACACTTCCTTCATCGAATACTTCAGAAAAAAATTAAACTTCCTTCCTTCAAAAAAGGTTTTCTGAATACTCTCTACAATAACTCTATTATATTTCAGTCAATTTTTACGGCCAACAATTCTGAGCTCAAACACCGAATGTGAAAAAAATTGCACAAAGAAACATTCGACAAACATTACATAGATATTTCCATTTAACTACCAAATTCTAATATAATGGTTGGAATAGTGACGATGAAATCAAGATTCAAAGTTTCTGACTTTTACTGCAAACAAATCGTATTGTAATTTCTAAAATCTAGGTAGTTCCAGCATATCGTCTTCCCTCACGTATCCCGTTTCCATCACATCACTTCCGGTAGGTGCACAACATTTCCGAGGGCTCAGCATGTCCGAATACAATATTTTACAAACTTTCGTACGCAAAGGAAAGATGTATCTTAACTTCGTAAGCGCCTTGGGAAGCGCACATAACACGTGCCCTAAGTCTACGAGCCACGAGGAGGGAAAAAATCGCTTCGTATATTAAAATTGCTCCGAAGTTGCCTCCGGTAAGCGCGATCGATGGCCTAGTTGGCGATCGCATGCGCTTCTCCGCCCCCTCAGCACGGCCTTGCAGGCGCCTCCCTCCCTCATTATCCGAGAGCCCGGGCAATACCGCGCCTTCTCTCGCGGAAGCTACGAAGGCTACAAACGCCCTACGGTGGAAATTTGCCCGATAACAAAACTAGCCTTACCCTCGGTTTAGTTTTCGATGAATTGCAGTAAAGTCCAAGTCAGAAGAGCGTACAGTAAAAGGAAAAAGAGTGACTGACTGCCATGCACACATTTTCAGGCAACTATCTAAAGACCTCTTAACAGAAAAAATAACGGCGCAGGATACATATCTACGTACTATTCTGTCGCAACATCTAAGAAAAAGTAGCAAAAACTTTTACAGCTACGTGAGGAAACGCAAGGACAGAAAAGATGATATTATTTCTATCAAAGATGCACAAAACAATACGGTAGTGTCAGACTCCTGAAAAGCTGAGTTATTTAACAAGTACTTTGCATCTGTATTTCGCAAACGAAGAAATTTTACTGCAGCCCTCTGCAGAGGCGCAACTATAGAAATTAACGCGAAGGATATTCGAAACGGACTAAACAAACTAGGGAAATGTAAATCAGTGGAGCCTGATGGCATTTCTAGAGATTTCTTAAAATTAGGGGGTGAAGCCATGATACCGTATCTCTTGCGAATTTTTCAAATAACTCTAAATAATGCATCTATTCCCGACGACTGGAAAAGCGCAATTGTGGTTCCTATATTTATAGGAGGAAGTTGCTCAAATGTAGAAAACTACCGGCCAATTAGCTTAACATCGGTTGTCTGCAAACAAATTGATAATCACATTGCAGAATACTTAAATCGCGAATGGCTCAAAACAGGTTGGTTTTTCGAAGGGCAACATGGGTTCAGAACAGGCTACTCTTGCGAAAGTCAAACAGTCTCCGTATATCAATGTATTGCTGATCCCCTCGATGCGGGTGGGAGAATTGACGCAGTCGTCATAGACTTCTCAAAAGCTTTCGATCTTGTTCCGCACGACCGATTAATAGCAACACTTGCCAGGGCGGGAATCGACACTAGAGTAGTATCTTGGATCCGAGAATGGCTCAGTGGGAGAACTCAAAGAGTAAGAATATGTGTTAAACTTTCGCAAAGTGTCGAAGTTATGTCGGGGGTCCCTCAGGGAAGCGTTCTAGGTCCGTTGCTGTTCATTGCTTACGTAAACGGCATCGGTCACGACATTAAGTCCGAAATTCGACTCTTGGCAGACGATTGTATACTATACAGAGAAATTAAAGATACCCAGGACATTCAAGTATTACAAGCAGACCTAAACAAAATAGAAAGCTGGACCACAGCGAATGAAATGGAAATAAATACAAATAAATGCAAAACTATCTGTTTCTCTAATAAGAAAAAATATCTCGTATACTCTGAAAGGCGATTCTATACCCAGAGTAAGCAATATTAAATATTTAGGAATTAATATTAACGAACACTTGGGATGGGCCAAGCAAGTGAACTATGTGGCCAGAAATGCATCGAAAGCTCTGCATTTCGTGATGAGAATTCTTAGACGAGGGAGTGCTGAATCGCGGAAACTTGCGTACACGTCGCTAGTTCGACCTATTCTTGAATACGGTTCAGTTTGTTGGGATCCTTACTGTGTAGGGCTTTAACTACATACTTTAAATAAACTTCAAAAAGTTGCGGAAAAAATTTTATTACGAGGGAAAATAAATTAAAATAGTCCCATGTGGAAATCCTTGCTGAAACGTCGGGAAACAGCTAAACTCTATGCTCTCTTTAGAGCCTACAAAGGCGAACCAGCTTGGAAGGATATTCAGAAGAGAATCTTAAAATCATCATACAATAGTCGTCAGGACCACAATTGCAAAATTATGGGGAGAAGGCAAAAAAAAAAGACATTGGAAAATTTTCTTTCGTTAACCGGACAATAAAAAACTGGAACGAATTACCTGCTGTACTGCTAGAGGCTTTACCTCAGAGTGTGGGAAAATTAAAAATCATAAGTTCAAAATACTAATAATTGTACGTATGTTAGACTAGAGCATTCAAATTTTGTATTCATTTAGTATTAGTCATATTTTGTAAAAAAAAAATGTGTTTTTAATGTACTTAATTTAACGTATAACTTACATGAAATTTAAATGTATTACTTGATGTATTATGGAGAGCTGCCACCGGGATCTCTCCCAAAGCAGTTAATATATAATTATTATTATCATTATTATTTTTATATTTATTATTATTATTATTTAAACGCCCACTAAATGTAATACCATCATAATGCAAAATTCGTTATTTCGTGTACTTGTAATGTTCTTTAAATATATTTTGTATTTTTATATAAATACATGAGCGTCAAATCTGACATCACAATCAAAACGTGTGAATATAATGATTTCAAACAGTTTTATGTTAGACTTGGAGATGAAATTTATTCAAACTCATTTTCAGAAAAAAATTTTTTTGAGCTACGACGGTTATGAATTTAATGGGCGACTTGGTGATGCGAAATTACTATCGAAAGAGATCTTGAGATTTATTTATAGTATGACACATCAAGAAGACAGAAAAAGAAAAGGTGTTATCATACTACCCAAACACCTTTACATAACTCTACGGATAAGACAATAAAAAAAGAAAAAGTGGCACAACAATCGAATGTCACAACACTACAATTCAAATAACACACATATCGAGATGTGCAGTGATCAACGAAAGATGCACGCAGATGAAAACTACGACCACGGCAATGCTCATTTATCGAGCAATTTCAAGCATTTAATTCTCAAAATCGTGCACCTTGATCAGTTACGACAGACACAAAATAATAAAATTTGCTATTTGTTGGCACCACTGCTAATCTCACGTCTTAATGTAATTCAAACACCAGGATACGAACAATGATCACACAAACGCACATGGGAATATAAGGTCGTGTTCAGGGAACTCCGATTACGAAGAAAGAACAGTAACGAACAAGGATTTGCTTGGAAGCAGAAGAAACAATTAGAAGGCAAGTTCGACGACCGGAGCGGAGCTGGCGGCCAAATCCGGAAACGGAGGGAACGGGGAGGAATGTAAATGCTTACGGTGATGCTACGGCGAAGAGGACCAGACGCGCTTAATCGGCTACAACCGGCCACTCAATCGGCAGATACATACAGCAGATCATCAGAAACTCTGGGTGACAACTAAAGCCGCCGGCTGTTGCAAGTGATTTCAACCAACCACAATGCGCTTAAAAGTCGAAGTTGACAGCCACCATGTAATCATCGTTCTTGCAGGATAACTGAGGCACTTACCACTTGAAATGGTAGGATAATTACATTATGTATGATAACATAATCAAGTATGACAATCAATAATATATTAAACTGCATAAACCATGAAACGCTGCGATTGCTTTTGTTAACATGCCCATCGCTTTCTTTCTTCATCCGGTTATTGTAATAGTAACGACCATTACTTTACAGAGAGTTAGAGGATGAAGACTATTGAAGAACAATAACTAAAACATGAAATCAACAGCGCAATGTCATTTAATGTCCTTTATTTTCAAACTTGAAAAGCATACTCTGGAAAGTGCAGTGCCTTGTAATCGAAAAAAAATTATTTTCTCGGTCCAGACGAAACACCAACAATAATGATCAGAGTCTTCATTACAATGCAACGTTTATTCGACGCACAAACTGATACTTATCCAAGGAAAATCAAGGAGCACTGCTCTAATAAAAAAAAAGCATTCTCAAAATGATTTCCGGAGTAGGGGTACCTTAAACCGTCCGGCCTTCCATCCACTCTGGCAGCTCGTACGTTACCTCCTGCGTACGACAGGAGGCCAAGTGGGCACCGTTTGCAGTTCTAGGACCTGCGCAGCTACTATATTGTCTCTCTGAAGTCGACGGTGTTCCGCCTCCTCTAGGTGAGATCCGGCGCCACCCTGCACGTCGGCTTGTGAGGGAATTCTCCCCCAGCGGGCTACCGCACAAGCACGAAGTTCCCGACTGGTCTTCCGTCATGAAAGGTGGTGTAGTGCACGTAAATGTTCTCATCCCCCGCCGTGAGTGTGAATATGCACGTGTAAGGGGAGAGGATAGGGCAAGAAAGAGGAAGAAAAGATCGTGGGCAGCCCGTTTGTTATTGTTGGGGCAACAGTGGTTGCCCTGAGCCACCTCAACCGGTGAGAGTTTAGTTGACAGTGGTGGCATATTTGCAACGTCTTGGCCTTGTGGGCACCCCGAGTCTCGTGTCACGTTAAAACAGTAACGCCACCAATCTGTTCAAAATGGATACCGCGTCTAATAAGCAGTAGCGTGAGCGGATGAGATTTTGCGAGGCGAGATCCTAACATCGAACGTTACGAAGTTTATAAGGCATACAGTCAAGACGTTAATTCGCTAAAACTCTCTTAACAATGCATCCGCGCAGACCCCTTCTATCCGCCAGCAACGCACCCGTGCTGGTCGCCAAGCCGATGCTCGTAGCACTTCTTCTTTAAATGCTGTGACGTCTGCGTTATCATCAGCTGCGTAATGTGTATTAATGACCTACACGGCAGCCGTTGGTCTTCCACTGCCTCTAACTTAATGAGTCCAAAACACTACTTTCAAGATGGAAACGAAGAAGAGTAGTAAATATACAAAGTGCATTCATCTTCACGTAAATCAAAATTCGATTCATGTGATTATGGCCTACGATGATTCAAGAGATTAACAATTAGTCATTCAATTACGTTTAGTTTTGTGATAAAACAAAACATACTGTATTGTATCATAAAATTATAATTAAAACTAGTGGTGCTTCAGAATGACACAAACTTTATCCTACTGGCTAGGGTCCCTTTAGACGAGCTTTCCGGTTTTAACACCTTCATCCCAGTTGACATCTATTGGCCCTAAGACATTTTTTTATATATATTTTCTCAATTGTTCGGTCCCCTACGGTAGATTTGAAATATGACTTTAAGAATGTTATACAAAATTAAAACCTAGACTCATATGCAAATTTAATTGAATAATTTGGAGATGTTTTTGAAAAAATCGTTTGCGCTTTCTGAAAATGTGCCATTTTGAGCTCTTTTTCACAGAAAGATTTCCAAGTTTCAATAAACATCAAAAGAAAACCGTATAAAGCCCATGTACTCACAAATGCAATAACGAATAAAGAACGCCCGTAATGTGAATATTAACAGACATGGGAGATATTTTTTAAAAAAATGTGCATTTTTTGGAAAATCAAATTACATCAAAATGACTGATATGACAAGTTATTCAGAGCATTTAGCAACTATCCGTGCAAAAAGGTTGAAGACATCTTGAAGAAAATTTTGTTTTTAACGTTGCCCACTCAAAACTGCGTTTGCAATTTTTAATAATTCGGAGTTAATAGAGAAAATCGAATCTATGCCGTCTTTATATGGGTATTTCACTCTTCTCTCATAAGAAATTTAAAGAATAAATTTGGAGATATTTTTGAGAAAATTTGAAAATTTCCCTTGGGCTTCATGTAAAGTACACCCACAATTCACAGAATTGATTTCAAATTTGCAAAGGCTTTCAGTCGGCCGTTGTTCGCCGACGGACGGAAAGAAGTTTGTGTCAATTCTTCGGTATAAAGGACCCATAAATCGTGCATTTTGTCTACAAAAGTGTAGTGGAAGTAATTTGCTACATATTGGAACAAGATTTATCAGTTTTTTTTCGGCATCAAAGCTTCACAACAGCAGTCTTCTGTTGAAATTCGACGAAAATCGCTGTCTTTAGCCTCATCATGACTTTCTTCACACTAACGTTTTTCACACTACTTCTATATGACTCCGAATGTACATTCGTATTCGAGGAAGAGGAAATCATTAACAATCAAATCATGTTGGAGGATTTAAACGTTTCTTACAAAATGTAAGTGAAAGAGTACACTAGAATTCGCATTTAAATATTCGTAACTTTTCAACAAACGTTACACAGGGGAAGTTAATGATAATTCACGGAAAATTACTATACTTATTAACAAGCACTCGAATGTTGTTTTGGATTATGACGTTTATAAGCATTCATGTGATGTTCGTATCATGTAATAAAATCCAATTTCTCGATGTCCTATGTAAATCAAAGATCTGTGTAAATTAAAGAAACTGCTATCCTTATATATGAAAGTAACTGAAACAAATCTGCTCGTTAAAAAAGAAGAAATAAAGGTGCACCTGAGAGTCCAATACCTGCGTCTCTTATTCTCATGAACGAATTTCAACACTGTACGTATATCTTTCAGAAGTGTCAAACACAAGGATTGGGGGGGGGGGGGGGGAAGAGTTCAAGAGAGATTAAGTAAAACATTAAACATTAGTAATATCACAACAAAATATTATAAATAACGCAACTTATTTTCAATACAAAAACTGCGACAGCTGTTATGGCATATCGAAAAGGTCAAATGTTTCTAAAGAATTAGTGTAAAGCTACCGACTTTTCAATGCGCTACACTAATAACTAACCTTGGGTTATCAAGAAATGAACGGTCAAAATACCAAAACTGACATTACGCATTAAATTACAACACACGTATGAAATCCATTTTTTAAGTCGTAAAGTTTGTACTACCTTACATAGAACAAATAGAACATAAGTTCAATTTTGCACATAAAAGCTGAAAACATACGTGTTTGCGAAAAATTAAGCTAGTATTTGAATGACAGGACGGGCAATTGTGTCAATTGAACATAAAATTTTTGAAGACTTTCCATTTTGTTGGCGAATTATAACTATAGAGTGTCTATTGCAGTAATTCGCACGAAATGAAGGGACATAAGGACTAAACTAAAAATTAATTTAGAAAGAATGTCGACTCTGCTTCATGATTGCAGTTAGGCAGATTTTCATCAGTGTAAGTGAATTCGCCATTTTTATTGCGACATTCACACCACTTGCCCCGCAACCACACCACAGACATCAGCGCGCCCCGTACACCAACCACGAACTTCCGAGACAGACTACGGCACAGGCTGCGGACGTTGTTGAATCGAAACGCCTCCGCCGCTCTCCCGGCGGCGCCCGGGACTGCGACACTCCCCCGCGCGCCCCTGCGCTGCGCTGCGCCGCGCCGCCCAGCCCTGCTAGCCCGCCCTGTCCCGCCCTCCGCGCCGCTGCGGGCCGCGCGGCGGCCGCCCACGCGAAGGGACGCTCCGCGCCCTGCACCCGCCGCCCGGCACGGCCCGGCCCTGTGGCGAAACCGCGCCGCACCGCGCCGCGCCGTGCCAGCTGCGGGCACGCGAGCCGCAATCGCGAGCCGCAATTGCGTGCGGCGCAGCGCACCAACCAGCATGCACACCACGCCCGTTTAAGAACATTCCGCGGCACCATTAACTTTTTTTTTTCCATCGTCTCCACGGGGCTCTAGCCACACACTATCCTATCGGCGCGAAACACATGCAATACACGCGCGGGTCCGCGTGTTAGTTATACGTAGGCGATAATTGAAAACTTTTAAAATATGGATTCGGCCCGAAAATGGGCACATGGTTATTAAACACGTGCACCATGAATCAACAGTCACATGTTCGGACGCACGACCAAATACGGGAGTTGATCTGACGTAATCAACACGAGACATCATTCATTCGCGTCCGTTCCTATTAGAAGAGTCGATGACACGACACCAGTAACAGTGGCGAATAGGCAACACACGTATTTTCACTACTTCACGTCATGGTAACTAATAATAACCGATGACTTCCCTACGTGGTTATCGAGCCCTTAAAACTTGTTTATAGATTGCTTGGGATCCAAAATCCTTTTTGCTTGACGAAAGCCAATCGAACATAAGAGAAGACAGCAGCACCACATACACACAAAGCCAATAACTTGCAAGGACCTAACAAGCACGCGGGTTAATAAAATTAAAATGTCTTGAACCCAATACTAAATCTAATAACCCCCGCCAATGCCACAATACATGCACTGAAAGAACAAATCTCTCACATGATAAACGTCCATGCACAGTATCATTGAAAGTATCGAAAAAAATAAAAAAAAACTCCCCTACAAAAGGACGCTCTGCAAACTTGTTTTATCTCTTAATTAACACCTTACTGAAAAGATATAAAGAGGCATTATGGAATAAAAACAAGTGTTTACCTGTATTTTCCGGGAGCCCCAAAACCACCTCCTTCTTGTCAGCCATCTTAGCACCAGTTACTAACCGAAGAGTATTGTGGGTGGCGAACATGTGAAGAACGCAAGGCGTAGAAATCAGTAAAAATGGGCAAGTTCGTATGAGGTGATGTAAGGGATAGTAAGATTTTATAAGACGTTGTTACAACATAGTACTTTAATGTTTTACAGACATAATTATTTATATGACTTATAGGAGTATCACATATAATATTGTTTTACGGCAATGGGTGATTCAGTGAATTGTGGATGATTTAGGTTATGTCGAACTGTCGCATATATGCGTAGAATGTTTTAAAGTTGTGTATTATATTCCTTGGAGTTACCTTTCTATTTTACCATACAACTTTTTTCTGCAGGAGGAAGAACAAGAAACAGAGTATTCTTATGTTGAGTTAATTGGTAAGGGAAAATGAACGTTACAGCGCCATCTCTCTTCATTTCATTCATTTACGAAGTGTTCTTTCATAGAACACCAGATGCAGCACCAAACAGCATACCTGCAGCACACGTCGATCAACAAAGCACTTTTAATTAGTATTTATGTTTGTTTCTGAAGGAAATTTTGAAGAAATATTGTGCGTTGATGTACTTCTACTGCTTGTAAATTATGAGTTTTATTTTTAGTTAAGAACTGTAACGCGAATAAAGGAGATAACCAGGAAAGCTACGGATCTTTATGTTGATTGAATCCCAAACGAAAATGAGACCAAAGTTTATAAAATAGACATCAGATTTCATGAAGAAAAGTGTTTCACTTATGCTGTCTTGTCCGTTTTTCCAATTTTTTAAGGGGAAAGCATATTTAATGTTTGATTACATGAACAATCAGAAATTGTTGTAAACTCTAATTCTATTAAATAATGCTTTAGCTTATACATCTGATTCTAAATATTTAGGATACATTGCAGTAATTATTTCTGATTATTATCTTTTGGCTTTGCATGATATTATAAGTTACATATCATGTTTTGACATAGTGATATTTCTTACCCCCAGAAAGTATTTACACTTCATCATCCAAAAACGAATATTGAGAACGATGGCAAACACTCACAAACTAGAGTCCTGCAAACCAACGTTCAAAAAATTACAAATACTACCGCTCCCATGCATGTACATATACGAAATATTAACCTTCACAAAGAAGACTCATGGGAAACAAGGATTCTGTTACTCTAAAGACAGAAGTTCATAACTATGATACTAGACAAAACAGAAATCTGCATATCCCACACAGTGAAACTTCACTCTTTCAAAAAAGTTGCCTTGTAGAACGCATTACACAATATATTACAAACTTCCTAGCGAATTTAAAATTCAAACATGCAAATGCACATCAAATTCAAAAAACACACACATTCAAAAATGAACTGAAAGCTTTCCTGTTAAACCATATATTCTACAGTTCAAAGGAATATATACATCATAAATACGTATCTACATCAATATAAACTAGTATTAATAATTTTTGCATATTCTGTTGCATGTTTTGAAACCCCCCTAAACTGTTTGTTGGATCTAAAGAACGGATCCAGCCCAGGCACGAATCTATGAATACGTTTTCTTTTTATCACTTTTATTCCTTTCTTTCTCTTTTTTTATTATTATTGATTTTAAACTTAAGTCTTCTTACACTACCATCTATAAAATTAAGTAGCATTCCATGATATTGTATTTAGTACAAGAATTGAATTGAATTTTAATTTTTAGAAATACCTATATTGTGCATTGTATGATTATATACATATCCTGACTTCTCACACATGGCGTATTCTGTATTTATGTAACAAATATATTATTATTTATTATTATTATTATTATTATTATTATTATTATACTAATATGTGACATGTCTTAATATTATAGTTCAAATAGCACAAAGAACCATTTTAAGTTACGTTTTAGTTATTTTTAACAAATAACTTTACTGTATATTTTCAAACTCTATTCAGAAATGAAAAATAAACATTTAACTGAATATCACTCATTATTAAACAAAACATACATAAGAGAAACCATGCTTTAATATTTACAGAAATCGTACATTAGGCTTCATACTTTTTTGTGAACACTAATTTATCATCATCATCATTTATCAAGATTATGTAACTTATATGTTCAGAAAATTAGTAGAAGAGTATGGAAAATGGGAATGGAAATAAATTTACAAAAAACTGAGTATATGGTAGTGGGAGGTATGCCCCATGATTTAGAGACTAGTGTAGGAATAATTAAAGGTAAAACACAATATATGTATTTGGGAGTCACACCAACAGCAGATGGTAGTGACGAACAGGATGTGAAAAATGAAAATATAAGAGGAAAAATAGCCACAAGACAGTTGAATCCAGTGCTATGGAACTCAATTTTTTCAATGAAGACAAAGAATCACATATATAGCTCCTTCATAGAGAGTACTACACTCCACTAACAAAAAATTTGAAAGACAAACTTCAATCAACAGAAATGAAGTTCCAGCGAAGATGTTGTAAACTTTCTCTGTTAGATAAAATAAGAAATAAAATGAAAGTCCAAACAACCTTGAACAAGGCAATCGAAATGAAAGAATTAAAATGGTATGGACATATGAGAAGGTTGAAATCGGATAGACTTCCACAAAAAGTTTGGGAGTGGATACCAAACCAAAGAAGATACAGGGGAAGACCGAGAAGAACATGGATCATGGCAATAACTGAAGCCATGAAAAAAAGAGAAATGGAGGAAAACGATCTATGGGATAAAGAGGCATGGAAATTGGGATGTGGAAAACGGCCAAGGCTTAAAAAAAAAAACGCTAAATAGATAGAGAGACTCATTTATCATTGCCATCATTATCATCACTATCTTTATGAGATGAATAGTCAGAACCAAAATAAGGAGTTTTTGCTGTAGTGACTAAGTAGTTGTAGAACCCATGATCCACAGGATCAGTTAGTGGTAGGACACTCAGGAGATCTCACTTTTTGACAGGATTTGTAGAGAGCCACTGCATGGTGGTAAAATCTGACTGAGAACAATTCTTGGACTAATTGGGTGACCTGTTGTCCCTCGTTTCAGATCAAGTTGTCGGAATGGTCCCTCCTTGGCCAAGGAATATTTATTATGATGATTATATTATTAATATATATAATGACTTAATCAAATGCTTTATCTATCTTTCATCTTACTAGTAATGTTAACTTATTAGTGTGTGTTCATATAATATCTGAATTGCCTTGAATTCTCTGTAATTACAAACCATGTACCACTACAAGAGTTTCTACTCTGTACCAACCTTTCAGTTCAGTCAGGCGATTTACTAATTAGTAATGTAGTAAAAAACGTAATTTTGTGTCAGGATATTGTAAGTACTTACAATTATTATTAACATCTAAGGTATTCAGGTTATTGAAGTAAATTAATTTACGACTGAATGATTACTTAGTGTAATTGTAAGTTAGCACTTTCTATTGTATCATAATCTGCTAATGTAATGTGTTAATGTATTTTTAATGTCCTCTTAATGTATTGTAATGTTAATGTTATTTTTAATTTGGTAATGAGACTTTGTGTAGTTCAAAAATGTAAATTATTTTAATGTTTATTATGACCACTGCATGCTTTATTAATCATGTAATTTATCAAGTAAACTTTTTAATTTTTACTGTATGTTGCATCATTGAATTTAATTTCTGTTGTAACTTTTTAATTGTTTATATTAATCAATTTTATATATTTTAAAGTATAATTTATCAAGATAATGTAAACTTTAGTGTATGAATGTTTATGTCATCAAATTAATTTATTTTTTTAATATTTGTATTGTTTTCCAGAAAATCAATAAAGATCTCTAACAGATTGTAATATTTCTGTATTAGACATTTTTATAACTTTGTTGGATTCTTGAAAGTAATGAAATTCCATTATTCCTTCAGGACCATCAAAAGACTATCAGGCTGGAAACAACTAACTAATAATAACCATTATTTTCACCAGGTTAAGTAGATTTCAGACAATTTGGATACATTCAAAAGCATAATTTTCATGTATTTGTAATGGCATTTCTAATGACTCTTCTTGTGTTATATAAAATCAGAACCATTTTGTGAATTATAAATCATAGTGATCATATTTTACTTTTCTACACAAACTTTTATCTGTACAGATATTTGACTATTTGCAAAAACAACTAATGTTAGATAGTTACATAAGTTGTATAAGTGATTTTGAAAATAGATGGGATCAAGTAGAAATCTTCAAACTCCGTGTCATCCCTTCCCCGAAGTCAACATTTTGTAATGTTACTCAATTTAATTTAAACAAATACATGTTACGTTTGGCCAATATTTAAAGACAATAACTTTTTTCTTATACATTTTTTGAGGTATTTGTTATAAATTTTATTTGTATTTATCTTGTATTTCTTTTTGAAATATATATTATATTTGGCCAATATCTAAATACTATAATTTTTTTTCTTATAAATTTTTATTACAAAACATTTTTATAAGGATAATAATGTTTCTGGGTTCTTTTCCGAAAGAAATCAATGAAATTTATTTATATCTTTAAAAAATTTAATGAAAATTGATATTTAGTAATTTTAAAACATTTTTTGAAATTTACTACAGAATCTGAAGGTGAGATGGAGAAACATCAAGAAACGTTATTATCCTTATAAAAACTTTTTGTAATAAAAATGTATAAGACGAAAAGAAAAAAAAATATTGTCTTTAGATATTGGCCAAACATACTATATATTTCAAAAAGAAATACAAGACAAATATAAATAAAATTTAAAACAAACACCTCAAAAAATTAAAATAATTAAAAAATATTAAAATTGAAATGTAAATGTATATATAGGTTTTTGATTTATTAATTCCTTGAGCAATATTTTCCTCGTAGAAAAGAATATTGCTCAAGGAATTAATAAATCAAAAACCTGAAATACACCCAGTAATATAGCTCAAATTGATCTTCAAACTATCTAATAAAAAATAAAATTTGGTTAAATCATTTTTGATAAATTTGTCTTTGAACAATAAAGTTTCCTGAAATGCTAAAAATAGCAAAAATTGTTCCAATTCAGACAAAAGGATCCATTGAAGAACAAAAGTATAGACCTCTCTTATTACTATGACCCTTTTCAAGAATATTTGAGACAGTAGCTTACACTAGAATAACAATCTTTTGAAGCTACACTTGCTTTCCTCTACAGTGTGATAAATCACAGGAGAAATAGAGAATTTCTTTGGAGATCTCTATAAGAAATTAGACAGCAAAGAGAAGTGTATTGGTAGTTTTTTCAAAATATCCAAGGCTTTTGATCCAGTAAATCTATTTAAAAAATTGGAAAGACTTGGTCATTGGGGGATTCCATTAAAATGGTTAGAATCATAAATAAATAGTAGACTGCAATTTGTAGAAATAACTCAGATGTGTATTAGGAACAACACTTATTTGCAGGTAATTAGAACTGAAATAAATAAATGTAGAGAGGCCTCAAGGATCAATTCTGGCCCTCTTTTATTTGTAATGTAAATAAATGATTTGGAGAGAAACATCAGAATTCGATTTCTAGGAGTCTGGGTAAATAAAAATTTAAATTGGAAAACTCATGTGAAGAATTTACAGAGAAAATTCATTTTCTAGTTGTAACTTATGGAATCATATTTTGAGGTAAAGTAACCGTGTCTAAAAAATCTTCATTATTCAGATGAGAGTGAAAAGGGTATCTGATATTTCTCGCACTACAAGTTGCAACCATTCTTCATATCTCTAATAATTCTACCACTACTTCGCTTATTTATACTCAAAAGCATTGAATCAATGAAACTCACTCTTCAAATTCCGAAGAAAAATTTGATGGTACATAACCACAATACAAGAAAATTCACATCACAGCACCAAACTTTATGAGGTAAGTGTTGACTATATTGGATTGTATCTATAGACCCAACTTCTTCAGAATATTTAAGATCAAGATACGTTAAAACAATCATTCACAAATTTCTGTTGGGCAATTGCTTTTATGCTGTAGACCTGTCAGCAGAAGCACTACCTAAAAAATTCTGACTGTTTCTTTATATTATTGTATAATTTTGTTGTTGTTTGTATTGTTGTTTTTTAAATATTTTATATTTCAGTAGTAACAATTTGGTTTCTATAAATTTGGTAGTTTAGAAAATTGTAAACTTTGAAACCCGAGTTTTTGAAGGACTGCCTGTTTTGATATTCATTTCAACTTTTAATTAATAGCTTTTCAAGATTGACCTAGAACCAATAACTAAATTTCAAAAGAACTTTGGGACCAATGTCAAGGAACTTTAGAATATATTTATGAAAACTATTTTCTTTAGTAATTAGTATTACTACTTAAAATTAAATATTTAATTTTTCTTCATACACCTGCTACAGAAATTTAAATTTTTTCCTAAGTCACTGACTATTTTCAACTTTACGAATGCCAAGAGTCTTGTGTTCAGTATTCGTTTAGGTATATAGTACATAAGCAGAAATTGTCTCTTAGAGTGCAGCATTACTCAAATACAGTTCTAAAATGAAAAATGCTCATAGCAAGTTTGTCACCACCCATACGTCACATAGTTTGTGCTGTTTTTTGTCTAAACAAATCTAAATCTAGATTATTTGAACACAAAGGTGTCGATTCTAATTGTTATTTGAACGGTCCGTGAGTGCAGTGAGTAAAGGCGGCTACACACATTCAAACATACTTGTCAAGCATGCGTGCACTATCATAATTGTGCAAGCATGCAAAAATTTCCATCGCCTCTACACGGTACAAGCAAGCTTGCACAAGCGTCAGTTTGTTTGAAAATGTCGAGCTCGGAGGACGAAGATGCACTCGCTTTGGCTGGTTTTGTTCTTCTTTGCAAAATAAAAACTCAGAAGAAGAAGAAACGTGCCTTGTGGAGCAAATGTTGGTTAATGAAAAGAAAAACCTTTTCACATACCAACTTATTGAGTGAAATAAAGATATATCCACGGGATTGGCATAATTATCCAAGAATGGATGAAGAAACTTACCTTCACCTTCTCACTCGTGACACCTTTAATTAAAAAGAAGGATACAATTATGCGAGAAGCTGTAACGCCACATGAAAGATTAACGGCCACATTACGATTCCTCTCTACCGGAAGAAGTTACGAAGATTTAAAGTATTCAACTATAATTTCACCACAGGCACTGAGTTATTTAGTTCCTGAAACCTGTCATGCTATTTACGAGGTGCTGAAGAGAAATTATTTAAAGGTAAGTGAAATACATGTTATTAATAATAATTATCCATTTATTAAAGATTTTTATGTATCACTGAAATTTGTAACATATGAAGTGAGTGACTGATTGGAATTTTCGCTATTTGTTGCCGCTCCGCTTAAAGTTTCCGGATAAAGACCTTGATAGCAATTTGATCCTGCCTGAGGGTACTCGTCATTATTAACTACATGTTCATTATTAGTTACAATAGAGCCACGAATAGAATGCGATAAAGTCAATTGACCCATTTCTGCCATGAATAAAACATCGTTAATTATTTTCTCAGCTAACAATCTTCGGGTATTATTGGATATGTCCCTCATCTTCACAGCTACATTTTTACCAAAATATCATGTCTATCATCTTTCAGCTTCGGCTTCTTAAAATGGTCATCAATTGAATTTAGTACACTATCCAATTTATCGTTACTTCGTTTAGAGGGTCTAGTAGGAGGTGTCTTTTTTGTAGATGTTGACTTATTATTAGAGACGGATGTATCTTGTTTTGAATGAGAACTTTGTGAAGGTTCTTGTTCCTCGACAAATTCTTCCAGGAGTTCACCAGAGTTTTCGATTGGAAGATGAAATTCATCTTCCTGGAATAAAACAAAACTACATAATGTATTAGTAAAAACATGTTCATACTTGTTATGCATAATTTCAGTTATAACTTTTGTGATGTAATGTTTATATATTTTACAGGTCCCAAAAACTGAACATGATTGGATGACAGTAGCCCAAGATTTCGAAAAGAGGTGGAATTTCCCTCATTGCCTGGGATGCCTAGATGGTGTGGCGTCTTTGCCGGGGCAAATAATTACAGACGTGAACGGCTTGTAAATATTTAGTATTTATTAGAATAAAGATACTCCGACACCATAACACTATATACAATATTTACAATTAAAGTTAACCGTTACAAGAAGGAACCTTCCCTGGTTACCACCACCGCTGGCCCGATAATTAATTACCATCCCCGGTGTGATGCACCAGTACCTTACGCGAGCATACATGCGAGTATGCCGCACCTGCCGTCACGACGTAGCACGCCGGCTTCGATTCCCCGCCTCGGTAGCCTGTGCATTACAATGCAACGCCGCGCACAACCCTCACGACGCCCTACCGACGCGCTCAAACCTTAAGAATCAGAATAATAGAAGAAAGCTCTTAAGTCGGAGTCCGCTTTTATACCCTCTGGGCAGGCTGACGGAAGCGCGTCACCCGCAGTGTCCGCCGACGCTTCTCCGCTGGCTTCGGGGTTTCCAAACCTGCACCCACGACACGGCACTCCTTCCCAAGCCTTTGTGCAGCCCGGCGTCACTTCCGCCAGCGCTGTCCACATGGCTGATATAGTACGTTTGTGCTGGCGACAGATATGACGCCACAATGGAAAACATATCGAAATAATTCCTCCAGCTGGAAGTGGTTCCTTTTTTTTAATTACAAACATAGGCACATAATGGTTTTACTTGCCATTGAAGATGCAAACTGTAGATTTATTTTGATTTCGGTACAAATGGCAGAATCTCAGATAGAGGTATCCTTCAGAATACGGAATTTTTTAGACGACTTCAGGAAAATTCACTAAACATTCCAAAAAGTAAAGAAATCACGAATACTTCACGAAAACTGCCATATGTTTTCATTGCAGACGATGCTTTTCCTTTGAGGAGTGATATGCTAAAACCGTTCAGACAAGGTGATTTAAACAGTACTGAAATTTACAACTACTTGTTATCAAGAGCAAGAAGAATTATTGAGAACGTTTTTGGAATATTTGCGGCACGGTTTAGAATTTTTCACACCGCTATCAATTTAGAACTAGATCATATTGATAAAGTAGTAAAAGCTACCTGTGCTTTACATAATTATTTAATGTCGACTGTGGTTTCAACGTACCTGATTCTGTTGGCTTTGATGACTTAGAAAATGGCACAACCCATGTTGGTTTACATTCAGAGAATTCCAATATGTTACGTTTAGAATCATCATATATCGCTCGAAACTCACAATCTGATGCTAAAAAAGTAAGACAAGAATTCGTGAATTATTTCTCCAAAGAAGGACAACCCTTGGACACCCTTGGCAACTAAAATTTATTAATTGAAAATGAAAAAGTGTGAACCTATTGACGTTTTATTGAATGTATTTTTATAGTTAAAATATGTGTGTGTGACTCTTATAAGCGTATATAGCAAAAAATAAAACTTACCTCTATTTCTAAATTTGATGAAGAGCCCCTTGGAGTTTCCTGATCATCCAAAAAGGCAAACAAGTGGTAGTACCAAAGTGAAGACTCATATATTTCGTCTGTACCAATGCCAGAGTGTCGAGATTTGTCGACTTTCTTCTTTTCTCTCCTATAATTGGTTCTCAAGGCAAATATCTTCTTTACTATCACATTCTTGTCAGCATTAGGATCTATAAGTTTATATTGCTGTAGTAATAAATCGTAAGCAGCTTCCTTTTTGGCTTTATCATGATAATATTTTGATTTTACACGCCACAGACATGAATTATTTTCGTAATCACAAATAAAGTCTTCTAATAAACTTTTTGATTCACTACAAACTTTTTTCATTCATGATGATGGAAATAAAATTGTATCACGTTTAAAAACCGTACACTTAACAACTCCAGACGATCAACTGACACTCGATTGCACAAGCTTGCATCACCTTGGTACACACGGCAGGATTATTCACCAAAATAAACATCATGTCATATTAAACAGTGCATTTAGCACTATCTATCGTGCTGCATCCATTTCTAAAACCTGCCTGTCTTGGTGATAAATGTTCAAGTGTACGTGTTATTCTTCTTGTGATAATTTTATTTTAAAAGTTACACAAGTTGGACATCAGATTTATTGGGAGATAGTTGTTAAGTTAATTTCTCGGGCCTTTTTTGTAGATAAGTAATATTGTGCTCAGTAGCATTTGAGAAGGTATTTCTTCGTGTATCAGAATTTTATTAAAGATTTCTGTAATTGTCTTGTCAATTTCTGGTGAACCGTATTTCAAAAGTTCGTTAGTATTGCCATCTTCTCCAGGCGTTCTGCCTGTTTTTAGGCACGCAATTGCTGATCTGACAAATTAGGTACTTCAGCTTCCGGGTCAATGACTCCCATCTCGATCAGTTTTTTGTCCAGTTTCCCCGATACATTGAACAAATCCCGAGATGGCCCCTTGTTTTGCTTCTGGACGTAAGAACTTCACTATGCGCACGTTTTGTTGAACTCTCCTTTTGCTTGTAGTAGTAGGAGTAGAGGTAAGGGTGAGTTACTATTTTGTTAGCAATGCAGAAAAATCAAACCTGCAGTTCGTTTACCATTGCAAATAAGTTTTCTATAACTCGGGAACGAAAATGTCTAGTTTTCAAATGTTGGTAATCTCGCGCTGTTTTAAATTTTATTTATTTATTTATCTTTAACTTTTTCTCAATATGCAGATGATCTTCTCCCTCAAACGTCACATACACTTTACTGTTTTTTGACTAAATAAATCTAATCTCACTTCGCTGATTAATATGTAAGGTATTGCTTCTTCTGATTGATATATATCCTCTTGGCGATCACGTTCTTTTTTGCTGTCATAGAAGTCTATAGAATTCTGTTGTTGTTTTATTAATTTATGTTCTTGAAACGAGCTGTTTGTCTTTTTTATCGTGAGCTCCTAATATGTGATGCTTGTGTGTAAATATTTCTTACTTTGCTTTTTTCACCGATTTGGATTCAATTATTTGCTTAATCTTATCAGAATTGTATTGCCTTACGTCATTCCTAATTGCTCATTTGATTTTTTCGTTTAATAAAGCATACTTTGATTTCATTTCCGAACTAGTTTTGTATGGTTACAATTTCCTTTTTTTTTTTACTTTCCCGTTTACATACGTATATACGAAGTAATATAGTCGTATAAGTATGTATAGAGGGAAAGTTATGTAATGCTGAGGAAAATCGATTTCGATTCCGAATTTTTTTTTAACCTCCGTCCGTCCGTTTGTCTTTCTGGTGTATGTGAAAAACACTAGCGACTAAGCCATGCGAAGGATTTTCTTCAAATTGAAGAAACCCCTGTCCATTTGACCTGAGTCGAAGCTCTGCGATTTTGTAAATCATTCATTAGTTTTTGGGGGTACTTTACATGAAGCCCCAGGGACATTTTCAAAAGTTTCTCAAAAATGGTTCAAATTTTTTCTTTAAATTTCTTGTAAGAATAGAGTAAAATACACTTATAAATGTGGCATAGGTCCGATTTTCACGGTTAACTCTGAATTTCCGAAAATTTCAAAAGATTAATTTTTTACACATTACTATATTTATTAGTACATGTGCTTTAAATAAGGTCACATAAAGCTTCTCGAAAACTCAACGGCTTTCTGTCTAAACTAGCTCAAAATTTCGCAATTTCAGAAACGCTCAAACGCCATTTTCTTGAAAAGGCTCCATTTTTTTCTTCGAACTTCTTGAACGGGTAATGCTAATTACACTCTTTAATATGACGTAAAGTTCATTTCGTTGTTTTTTAATTACACAACTGAATTTTTTTTAAATATCTCTCGCACCGTTCATATGCACATTTCCAGCAATTTGTAAACACTATTGTATATGTGAGTTAATGTGCTACAAATGACGTCTAATGAAGTTTTTAGAAAACTGAAAACTTTTCTGTGAAAAAGGGCTTCAAATTTCGAATATACTGTAGCGCTTAGGCGCCATTATCTTAAAAACGGCTCCAATTTTTTCAAAAAAAATTGACATGTAGGACGCGGTTTTACTGTTCTTTAATATTCTTTAAATCATATTTCTGTTCTATTATATGTAAACCGAAAAATTAAGAAAATTTCAAAAAAATATATTTTGGGCAGCGACAGATGGGAGCAGGCAAGAGAATGTGGCACGTTCGAATAGCTAGCTGAGACCAATGGAAATAGAAAACTGATACGGGGAATTCTGTGCCATTCTGTAGCACCACTAGTTCTATCCGATTATTCTTACCATTTCTCCCTTCTGACCAATCAAACTGTGACTCACCAAAGCGGTATACATCGATCGCTATGTCGATGTCCAGTACACAGCGTATGTAACTCTTTGATTTTAACAACGCTTTCAGTTATTTTCAATATTTGGCGTATTTTGGAACTGTGTTGGATATAATTTCACCTCCTCGCTTAGCGACTTGGGAATTTATCGACAATTTCCTAAGTATTTGTGGTATTACCTATGATAAATACTACGGCCACGCGGTGCACTTCTGCTAGTAATACATAAAGCCAGTAGGTATATACCCAATTACGGGCTAGTATTTATACAAAAAATAACTAGTTTGTAGAGGTGGCAAGATAATTATTCACAAAATGACAAATCAAAGACAGAGTCTGCAAATAAATCAATTCCATCAGTGCAACTTACTGTGAAATTATTTATATAATTTTATATAGAGGAGGGTTTATTGTCAACATCTGTAGAAGTGAAATTATACAGAGTCTTGTAAGAGCGTGGTGCTAGCCATGGAACCAAGAGAGATCAGATCATGAACATGTGGACAAGCATCACCCCTCCATTCCCACTTCCCATAAGCCATTCTCTCCTATCACCTGTTCTTCTGGGGGATGGAGAGATAGTAAAGATTGTTTTCTACACCATGTTTATATCACACATGCTGAGGAGTACAGATTTTGTACATGCAGCACTACTAAACACACACGCATGTGAATAACTAATAACTTTTCATTATCTTTTGATCCACTTTTAAAATAGTGAAAAGGTTTAAAAAATTCATAAAGACAGGTAGAGTTCAAAAGAGGTGTACCCAGAGCTGGAAAAGAAACAACTATTTTGATCTAGTTTGTATACATGGAAATTAAGTTTATGAAACAAATTCTTGGTTAACTTTGAGAAGCTTCCAGCCCATTTCAACTTCAATCTGTTGGACCTGTCTTCACTAACTTCATAAATTAAAGACTAAAAAAATATCAGGACAACTACGTGAATTCCTTTCACTACATTTGATAATTTTGTCTTGTTCAAAAGGAAAACTTTTGACCATTAAAATTAAGGTCTTTAAAGCATATCTTCAATGAAATTAATATATGGAATTATTTAAGAGTATCTTTTAATCTCAAAAAATGTAACCAAAACTTTATTCTCTTGTAAAAAATTATTTTATTAATATAATTTATATATCTTATGAGGCTTGATGTTAATTTCAGTCTATGACCATGTACAAAAAATATGAATGTACAATTTACTAAAAAAGGATTTGAAATTCAGGTTTTGATACAAAAACTACAGAAGTGCCTTTTGTAACAAAAAGTTTATTGAACAGTTCAAAAAAATACTTAACATAGGAAAATAATCTAATCCATCTGGCTTATTTATTTTACCATTAGGATCTACAACATCCAATGAAATAAGAAGAATACAAAAGGCATTAGAACATAAAAAGACATTTTCCCAGATGAACTTTTTGTGGGTAGTGGAGATGTGATTTTGTGTGTTGGAGGAATTGCTGTGGTGGTAGAACTGTCGACAGTGTTCTTGCAGAGCATTTTTAGCCTGTCTTCCACAGATACTGCATTGTTGCTTTGACAACTCTGCAAAAATGATGCTACAGTTGCTTCAGAACAACCATTAACACAACGGTTCTGCTTCAGTGATTCTGAAGGAGTCGATGTAGGATTTATACATTTACAATTAACATAATTTCCACCATGTAAAGTAACTAGTCTGTCTAATGTGAAAATGGTTTCATTTTCAGGCATATGTGCAATATTAGCAACATTTGAAAGGTCTACATTTAATAAAATATTCATTGAAAACTCAATGCTGTTTTTGTATATAATTTTTGCAGCTTCAATATCAACCTCAGGCTGGAATTTGTTGCCTTTCATTTTGAAAGTCTCAAGAGCTCCGAGTCTAATGCTGTTCTTTTCTGCCTTGTGTATTTCTGTGTCTTGCAGAATGATGGAAGAACCATTTCCAATTTGCAAACCCCTTTCTTCAACAATTCCTATCTGGAAAAAAAAATGTAAAATGACAAATTACAAAACGTATAAGTAACCGTAATTTGTTTATTAGTGAATATGTAGGGCCTGATTATCCAAAATGTTAACTTTAATTTTAGAATTTCTAGTTTAAATAGATAAACAATTCAGAATGCTATGAACAGAATATCAGATTTAAAAAATTTGAAAATCATTACATTAATGAAACAATTCAGTTCATCAAGTTTAATTAATGTAACAATGTCAAATTATCATTTTATGTTATGAAGTTTTTGTTGGTGTCGCAAACATACCTTCAGTAAGGAACAAAATGCTTGTGTATCTTACCTTGCTTTGAAGAATTTCTGCTTTGCTCCCCAACTGCTTCAAATCTATTAAAACAGCATTCTTCTCTATCTTAGATATATTGACTTCCCCCAGTTTGAATTCTTGAAGGTCTTTAATATTATACAGTATTCCCTCGGTAAGCAATGGAACGTGAGTCTTCATTATAACTATGTTGTTGAGTCCATGCATTCCTTCAAAAGATCCTTTGTGTAATATGAATGAACCTACTAGGTTAACCTGTGAAAAAATTAATTTAATGTATTTCACAAATGAAGAAAATCTATGCAAACATTTTTTATTCATGTTACTTTAATGCAGAAATGGGTTTAAATTTTATCATATTTTAAGAGCATTTTTTTTATATTTTTTTATAAATTTAGGGTATCCAAGTCATCACTGACATTTGCCTTGGGAAGTTTTTAATTAAACTTGATAATTTTGTCACCAATTATCTTTATTTTTCTTTATTTTGTTACGTTATACTCATTATGTATTGGTTATCATTCATTTATTGGTGATTAGTTGTTGGAATTCCAAATATAAGAATATTTGGGGTTGTCATTGCAAACGCTTGTTTATTACTATATTATTAGCAACTTTGCCATGATCAAATGTTTTAACAAAAATGTTAGCATTGACAATGCCTTTTAATCTCATTGAAGTGATGAAGTAATTATATGAAAGAGTTCTAAAGGATATTTATACATACTATAAAAATATACAAACCATTAGAGTCTGTAGTTTTTGAAAGACATTCGAACTGAAGGATACGTTCTTTACATTTGAAATGTGTACCAATTCAAGACCAGAGGCAGATTTAAAAGCATTCTCAAAAAGAGACAAAGAACCACAGTCTTTCACTTCGAAGTTTGTCAATGTCTGTAAATTTGCTTCGGAAATTGCCCCAGTTTTCACAATCAAATTCTGAAAGGAAGCAAGAGAGAAATATAGTGTTAACATTATAATAAGTAGGAAGAGGATGTTTATGACCATAAAATTATGTAATATGCACTTTAATATGCAATTAAAATTATCCATATTTAATTATCTATGTAAACCTTTCTTAATAAAATTTCAGGATAAGTATGCCTGGAATGAAAATATATATTTCTCAGCAAACATAATACAATCTACTTTATTTTTCAGGAGAAAGAATTGAAGTATATATTCATCTTAATGAAATACATTGTATCTTGGTGCATTTCATCTGTCAGGTTTAAATGTATCAAGAAAAATCCTACATTTGCACAAACATCTATTGTATGTTGTTCCTTTTCAATAGTGTAATGACAATGCATTTTCATCCTACCATTTCACTTTATTTTTTAACGCCCCCAAATAAATAGATTTTATGAAAAGAATGTTTTAGAGATAAGTCTATTTTAATGAAATGTGCATCCATAATTATTCAAATATGCACTAACAGGAAATGTCAGCCAAATATTCACAAGTATGCACTAACATTTTAATCTACAGAGCATCCAGTTCTAATCAAATGTCAAGAAATTTCATTTAGCTAAGCTCTGAAGCAACAGACAAAATATGCAAAATTATAGAAAACTGCTCCATAACAATAAGCTCTTTAAGAAATTGCTGAATTGTTGCTGAATATTCAACATTTTTTAATTTTCACTTTCCACATCATCTTAAATTACAACCCAAATTTTCACAATCCTGAGGAAGACTATTTCATCAAGGAATTCTTCACTTACTAATACAATTTACATGCAGGATGGTCTTATTTTATTTAATGCTAGTAAGAAATGATTTAATAAGAGGAAGAATTTTCTGACCCTCATTTTAATTCTGTCATGTATTGTCAAAAGAAAATTAAGATTTATTCAGGGCCAGATTTAAGGAAAAACACCACTAAATAAACAATTTTATAAATTGTTGTTAAGAAACTATACATTCAATAATAACTATTCATTCAAATTATTGTTAAAAAACTATACATTCAAAAAAATTTCAATTTTTAGATCCTTTAATTCAAAACCTTATTTTATGAATTCTGCAAAATTTTATTGACAAATAATTTTAATCAAATGAACATTGAATTGAAGTCTTTGGCACAAGATATTCCTCTGCCACATTTTTGACAAAAGCAAGATAAATGAACACACTTAACACAAAATAGTTTTCAGTCAGTGTACACATACTATGCACCACCATAGATAAGTATGTAGTGGCTGATATCAGAAGGACTATAAAGCAATACATACACTGTAAGTTTAAATATTTAATTATTTGTTTCGAGCTGTACACAATCCCAAACTGCTATGGTGTAGTTGCAGTAAAAAATTCATCCATGTGCAGGTCATCTGTGCCATGGTGGAAAGATTATGATCTGTGCTAAAGTTCAACGATTACATCACGATCTGTGCAGAATAGTGTCACAATAGATTGGCAAAAACAACTATTACAGACGCAACAGCAATAATTTACAGTTGGAAGTTTTTATTATTTTTTCAAGTGAATCATTTATAGTTACATGTAACTGAATTTAACTCTCCCCCCCCCAAAAAAGATGAGCAATACATCACTGTTTTAAGTAATCCGACCATGCGTCCCGCGTTGTCTATAACTGGTTAATATACTAAATGTGTCTTTTCTTTATGAATCTTTTGTTCTATCAAAGGAAAAAAAATATTAAGAAAAATTGGAGCCATTTTTGAAAAAAAAAATTGAAAATGATGTGTAAAGTAGTCCCAAGAACCAAACTATTCGTTTCCAATTCAAGGGGCCGTGACATTGTCAGATCGTTCGGGAAATATCAACTTTGGTCGTTGACTTCGAAAGGAATTAATCCACATGATACTATTTTATGCTGTACGTTCATTGTGATATATTCTTGGCTGTTAGAGGGATTTCGCGTCCTAATTTAGCCATGGTTGCTAACGTTTCGGTCGTCATAATGCGTTATTTTTCGTGTCAGTTTTCCTATATGTCCCGAAAAATACGGGATCGTCTTGTTTTTCAATTTCAGTCTTGTTACCCTGTAAAACTCAATTGCTTATTGCCCCGAATTTTCTCGGTCTCATTTTTTCGCTTTTCGATGCTCCCGACGAAAAATGCCAAATATAATTTTCTATTTAAGATCTCATGAAACAAACAAAATATGGACCTTCTACGTGGTCACCTGTATTCGGCTTATTTTGTGGGTTCATGGGCCCCTATCTTGACCAGGCTATTTGTCCAGTTTCCTTTTATATTGAGCAAATACTGAGATGGACCTTTTTTCCTTCTGGATGAATGCTCAACCAATATTTTTACAGCATTATCACTATAGTACACGTTGCAGGGAATAATTTATTTCAAAATTAGTTGTTTGCCATTTTATTTTCATATCATATCGTAGAACTTTAAACATTTGAACAGTTTCAAATTCATTTTTTGAGTGATCTGATCGCAAAAGCGAAGATTTGTATGTCAGCACCTAGTCCAATATTTTACACCCTAACCGAAAAATATAGATTCCATGATACAGTCCCGGTCGAACAGTGTTGTAACAAAAATTGAAGTAAAATAATATTCTTTTACTTTTCGTGATTTCGTAATGCTTCGAGGAGAAAAACTGACGTCCTGTATTGTTGTAACCCCACCCCCGCCCCCATGGCCACGCGCCAGATTAAGAATTGAAAATCAGGGCTGCTCTAATGTAAGAATTGGGCCAGGCTGTAGGTGCAGGCTCTTTGCAGTTGACCCCGCGTCACTCTTTCACTAGACAGAGTAGAAATTACCAACTGGCGGTCTGCGGGCCAATGTTCTGCGGCGCGCTCGAGCTTTTTGAAAAACTAATTTTTCCTCTAGATTTGTAACTCATTGAGAAAGGTGTTTTTATTTCAATATGGCAAACATTGAGAAATGAAGCTGACAAAGACTTAATAGTCAAGTGGAAACAAAAGTGGTTTCGAGGACCAATAATCACATCTCCCACTTGGGCGATGCAATGTACAAGCTGATACGTTCCTACAGACCAAATATGATCACATTTTTTTATTCTTCTGTGCATCGAAAAATATCCAAACTTAAGAATATTTAGATTAAAAATTACTCCAATGTTTGGGAACACGTGTTCATGTGAGTGTTTTGAAGTTTTTTGAAAATCAGTACAGAAGTCGACTTTTACATTCTCCCATGCTACATCTTTTGAGACAAAGAACAATAGAACCAGAGGTGGATTCGTTGCATGGTAAATGCAGCTCACTAAATATCTTCTACTCTCCCTAAATTGATTCCCTCTTATTTTAGTTCAAATTGTCACTAGGAATTTTTTTTTTATTTCGCCATTTGTTCAAAGGAACGGTATCGCTGAGCGCTCCTTTTCAAAATTCAATTGTTCTGGGTTTATTATTTTTTGTTTATTTTTAATTTAACTCTTATGGAACTATTAGTGCATTAAGCAATTAAAATGATTAAACCCGTGTTTCAATTAAACTATTTATATTATTTCATACGAACACCTCTTCTATTCGCAGAATATTACAAAAAAATTGCCTGACAATGACCGGCCCGCAATCGTGCCTCGTGTTTCCAACGTAGCCTTCAATCCCTGACGAATTTTAAACCCTTGGGCCAAGAGAGAATCGTGACCGAGTACCTCTCCTCTTTCGTGACGCCGACTGCAAACAGTTTGCCATACCGACCGGTGGCCCACAGGAGAGCGCTGAGCTAGGATATGCGAAGCGGGCAGCCCACTTTAACTGTCTTGATGTAGCTAGGTAGAATTACGCAGAACGGGAAAGCATGACTAACTTTATCAATCACACAAATCAGCCTCGTTTCCAGAGATGACACTGGTATTCCACAAGGTCTACCCCATAATACATCGGCGCCAGTCCCTTTCCCGAGGGAAGGGCATTATTACATTTCCGTCTTAAGTATGTTCAGTGTTCATCGTTTTATGATGAAACCGAAACAGTAAGGATGACCCTAGAGTTACGAATCTCTCTTATGGGGAAAAAATATTCCTTGCAAAGCCGGGCATTCTATACTTATCGAAGGAGGCATTTCGAATAATAAATCACTTTTTATCCTTTCCCGTCATTTGTAAAGCATTTTTTGATTTCATCGATTTTAATATTTTAATGGTCCTTGCTTCAAATATTTACGAGATGAAACATGTTCACTACAGAATTCCTGAGTAGTCTATTCGATTTCTTCTCTCATATTATCGGTCATTGATAGTTCTACGCAATCTTAAGGTTTCTATAACGCAAATCAGCGCCATTGTCTGTTCGGCCGATTTCGCGATAATTAACCACAGAACCTATGTAAAGAACAGTCCAACCCAAACGTTTGCAAGCAGAGTTCACTTGAACGAAAGGAAGAAGCCTCATTACACAAGTAATATATTATCCAACAGCTCGAGTTGTTCATCTGAACTGATTTTGATCAAACTTTTTTACGTGATTTCTCTTTGCTTTTATGTCATTTTAAAACATTTTAAGGGCATTTTATTGAACATTTTTGGCAATGTTTTGGATCATCAAAATCCACCCCCTAGTCCTTACAGTTACAAAAACAGGTTGCGGGAAGAAAATTCATTTTGCAGAATTTCGCCGCATTTTGGACTGCAATGTTGTAATTTAGTTTTTCCATAACTTCCACGAGAGGACGTTTTTAGCCTCCTCTAGCGACGGCGGTCCGTGCCGGATGGGACCGAGAATCATTTGATCGCTAACAATGAAACTGCGAGGCGGCTTCCAACTACATTCTATGCACCCTGCAAGAAACGAGCGAAGAAAGGGAATGGCGCATTAGTTTGCTCTTTGCTTAAAAAAATAAAGACCGAATTTGCTGTATTTTTGTCGTTTCAGAGCGACTACTTTCACCGCGAAGATTTCTTTCTATTCTAACTTTTTTCTCGACTTCAACATTATGCGGATTTTCTGGCGGCGGATCCAACAACTCTGACCTCCACCCTTCTCTTCAGCATTTGTGACTAGATTTCTCAATCATTATTGGTGAAGAGTGTTACGATGCATTAGAAATAGTTTTTGAAGCTAAAGAAAAAAATAGAAGATTTTTTAAAACTTCTATTACTTCCGTACACAATATGAGTCAATTAATTTAAGGTTTATCATCCACAATTTAAACAAAATGCATTACTTACATAACTTTAGAATTAGACAATTTTTACAATTATTAAAAATATTAATGAAGTTTCTCATTATTTGTTTTCTTACACAGCTTCAAATAATAAATTACAAATTTGCTAACTTATTGGAATTTCACCATCATCCACATTAATGAAAATCTAACGTTTGTGCAATTAGAATTTGTGAAAATTAAAACGTTTATATTTTTTTTCTAATTGTTACTTGTAGGCAAGCATTGAAGGGGATCGATGAAGCAAACTATTCTTTTAAAAGGGGGTTAGTGCAAAAAAAGAAAAAGGGGTCGGGAATATCTTTCATGTCACGAAGATCTCCTACGCGGCTGCTTATAGGTTAAAAGAATTTCCGCACAAATTGCGATGAAGAAATCGCAACAAAATAACCACACCAGGTTTTAGAAATACATGTGCATTTAACATGCTCGTGTGGAGAAAGGGCGCATGCAAAGGTAAATTTTCTTCCGTGTTTTAACCTCTCGAACCAACGGAGTAAATCCCTGTAAAAAATCTCTTTTAATGTAGGAAACTTTCAACCACACATTTCCTTTCCTTCGACACTCCGGAAAAACAAACGGATATGCGGTCTAAGTTAATAATGAAACTTCGTAAAATCCTGTTGTTTTTATCTCTATCCTTTTTACACTATCTAACAAAATTCCAATGAACGTAGACACGCAAGGTTTTTTTAAACTTAAACTCCTGTAATGTAACTTATCCTAATTGAAATTTCGAATTTTGTAGATTTTTCGTATAATTAGGCGTATTTGAAGCAAGATTGCTTTTAAAACGCTTTCTGGAAAAATTTCCTATAAATTTCGTTTTTAAGAGCAATTATTGCGTACATATTCAATTTGCCCTTTTTTAGGTTTATCATTGAACAGTTGTAGTTTCTCAGCAGAGATTCCATTCAGGACTGAGCACTCCATCTAAATTCTTAAATGTGAATCTTCATTCAATTTTAAACTTGAGGTCAATGACAACAAAGTTTTTCGCAATTTAATTTTCAAAAGAAATTTCCTTCTGTCACTTCAAGAAGCTAATTGCAAAACAATTAATTTGTCCAAACGAACAAATAATTATATTTATTTTAGCTCGGCAAATAAATTTCTAAAATAATAGTTCAACATTATTGACGTTTCCTTTATCGCATATTTTTTTATATTTCAGAAAAATCGACGCAAATGTTCGTATTTTTTGGCGCTTTTAATGCATCCGTCACGACTTTACAGTACGTTTCATCAAGTCTTTGCAGTATTTATCGGTTATTACGCTGATTAAGTAAGTAATTGACCTCGTCTGAACGAAACAGGATACTTTAAGTAAGTAGAACGTTTATTCGAAAAAGACATTCCCTAGGTTAAGCACCGCTGACGACTTTGGCGAGTAGTTCTACGACCGTTCCAGCATCGAATGACGACTTTATGGTAAAGTAATGTCACTTTAGGTCAGCGTTGAGACGGGCGGAATGGAATCTGACCCTCCTTTATTAGCAAAGAACACAGTATTCTAAGCAATTTCATTTCACTTTAATGTATTAAATTATCATCCAATTAGTTTTTAATATTTTTATTGCATTGTCTCTTGTGTTTCTTGATTTCTCAATGTAAATTTCTGAAAAATATGCAAGATACCTAAGGGATTAAACATCGAATTATCGGAATAATTGTAAAAATGTATTGAATTGTAAACATAACCTCGACCTTCCCAAACTTGAGGTTGTATAGGCAAAATTAATATATTTTCCGAGCACCTGTTGAGAACACTAAGTTTCTTTTCACTCACAAATGCCAAGAATATTTGTTCAGTAAACACCAAAGGCGGGTACGAAATTGTGAGTAACCCGATAAACAACGTTTAATTTTCGTTCACTTCCCTGCCCGCTTTGAATATATACACCATCTCGGTCTTACCTGGACATCTCTCGTACACGTACAAGTGATGACAGTCTTGGAACATTTACAAACGTCGGTGATTGCGCAGATATTGGAAACACTTCCATCTTCTGGCCGAGGTTCGGCAGGCACAGCTACCGCTGCGACAACCGCCACAGCCGCAAAAACCAAAAGTCTCCTCCACTCCATAGATTTCAATGCTTGATCGACCGACGCTTGATGATCGTTGGACTAGCGCGCACGCAACTGCGTAGGGCGTTATATGTCAGAAGAGCAGGAAGCAGTTGTGCATGCAATGCGGTACGGTGACGCATTCAGCGGGGAGTAGTCATCAGAGTGGAACGGAAGGGGGGGGGGGGGGGGGGGGGCAAAAAGGGGTAATGCACCACTAGGAGAGGGACGGAGGGAATATAATTCCGTTTGAATTTCTAACCATTTAGACATTTCTATGAATTAAAGTTATTTCTCTGCAACGACATCTGAATTCTTATGGCCACCACTACCGCAGTGATTCTTCGTGACATCTCGCAATGCACTTGTGCTATTTCTTGATCCAAAAATATGTTTTTACTAAATTAAAATATTTGTTGTTAGAGACAAATTTAAATTATTAATAAATAATGAATGTATAAATTAATATAACTAAATATTTAAAAAAATACTGAATTAACGATAATGCATTCAATTAAAGATCTAAATTAGGTAAATATTTTCGGTTGAATCGTAGTATAAGTTGGCAATCAGAATCAACCTTTCGCTTCCTGGATTACTTATACTAAAGGAAATTACTATCATAATCATGCAAATTTCATCACACAAATTCATGCTTTGATTTCAGAAGGAAAACTGAAAAACATGTCAGTCCGGCTGACTCTCTTGAAGAACACCTGACGATAACAGATTAGCTTGGTAGAATTCAGATGGTCCGGAAGAGAATTCTAATGGTCAATTGCTCTGATCGGTAGTTTTCAGTGGTTTCCCCGATCAATACCAAGCGAATGCGGGAGCAGTACGGGCCATGGACCCCGCGCAATCGCACCTTCCTCATCCGTGTCCCCTCCCCTTTAAACACACACGTACGCACATACAAACTTTCATGAACTTTACTATCACAAATGTCGGCAGAGTAATGGGGAGCTAAGAGCTTGTCGCAGCTGGAGAGATGTTCCTCTAGCGGAGATACCTGGAGGGGAAAAATCACTGCAAGTGCACGTGCAGATCGACACGCGTTCTAACAGGAAAGGAGCAGCATCATCTCCCGGAATATATCATCCGCTGTTCTAAGGATACCATTGCAATTGACGTCCCCGAGAACACGAAATAATCATCGAAGAACGCTGGGAAAAATATTTTCGTATGCCTCGGTTAAAAAAAAAGAAAAGAAAAAAAATATGCTTCTTCTTTACTGCTCGAAGGAAGAACTGCTCAAAAGGTCGGTTTGAACTGCGAATTAAAAAAAAAACAACTGATACAGCGATACACATTTATGATAAATGTTAAGGACTTTGTTGTGTATCGTTAGCTCTAGTTGCCGAATTAGATAATACGCGACCCAGAGATTTATAGCAAATATTACAAATATTTTTCGCAAATATTTTTGGAGAAACATGCAAGAAATTAAACATCGATAACTCAATGCAAATTTCGATTGCTAAAAAACGCCAGAACATAAATACTACACTTGCTAGTATCCAACCCGATATATTTAATGCGAGGATGGAGCTGTATAGACGAGCACAGATATCCACAAAAATATTAGATAAAACCCCGAAAACGTTGAAAATTGTTCTGGAAAGTTGATAATGTACTTCAGACTGTGGTCAATTGACTACATGCTTGAGATTATAACCGGCTAATGTACAAAAAAATACAATAAACCAAAAAAATACTCACTGCTTTTAAAAAATAATATAAACAAAAACGTACACGGTTTAAAAAATGAGAGGATAATCTAAAGTAAATGAAGTAGGAAATATCCCGAAAACTGAACATAAAATATACGTTCTTTGAAACGGTCTTGTTAATATGCAGTCATCTCAACATGGGTAACGCCTTCTGTTTGCGAACATTCAAGTGGAAGTTATTTGATATGAGAGGGTGTCATTATCATCCACAAGGAAAACTCGACCAAATGTTCCACGGAAATTGCGGACATGCAGATGTGTCAGCACTGTCGCCACTATAACATTGTGATGTCATTGCTACCCCGTTTTCAATGTGTTTTTCCATCAATCATGATATGAATGGATATATAACGAGATAGAATACAAGCCAGGAAAGAATTCGATGACAAATAATGGCAGCAGACGATTGAGTCAATTGTTCTTCTAATTCCTTTTTGGTACATTTTCACAACTGACATCAAATGGTCATCCTAGCAAAAAAAAAAAAATTAATTTGAATAATGGTGCATAGTTCACTGCATAATTCTTTAACATATGTGTCTGTAATAAGTATTTTACTTGAGCTTCTGGGCCCCCATCGCGATCAGGTTTTGCGACGTATTTCCCATTTCCATTGAGCAAATGCTGAGATGACCTCTCGCTTTGCTTCTAGACATAATCATAGCTTCACTATTTATGCACTATTTATTGAGCTTTGTGGGGTGTTAATTTGGAATTTATTTATTTCGTCAGTATTTTTGTGTCATTCATCGTTCTCCATGTTCTCGAATTGGTGAATCGACTCGACGAATATAACTTACTATCAAATTTTGCCAAAACGCTCGTTGCTTTATTCATAATTCAAAAGGAATGTTTACTATATTGTAAGAGCTAGAGTAGGGTTGCGGGGCCCAAGAAAATGTGCATAGATTGTATTTTGTCCCCATTCGTCACACACATTTTAATTTTTTTAATGTTTAAATATCTTGGTAACCACACAAATAGTACCTGAAATTTGATCAAGCAGGAAAGCTCTCTTTCCACTATTTTATTCGAATGAAAATTCACTGCAGTTAACAATTCGTCTCGGGGTTAGGACGGTACTTGTTAAACCGCTCATCGCCTACTTCGGAAGGGTCGTGGGTTCCAAGTGCAACTGTGTAAAAGAATGTATGATGGTTGCCTTCACTGAATGTGCGCATTGTGCTGAGGCCAAGACAGCATAATCTGGGTCAAGAGTGGTCCAAATATACTTCGTATTAGGTGTAAAAGCTAATCGGTAAAAAATGGGAAAATAAAAAAAGCATCAATTTTGGCATTTTCTATCAACATTCCTCACGTTCCTACATACCTCATCCCATAAGCATCCACAATGTATCGATTAGCTCAGCGACAGCGGGTAGCTTCGAAGTAAAAACAGTACATATTTTCTCGCATTACCTTTAACTTTGATAAAATCCAGAAATTTGACTGAAAATGAGATATACGCCATTTTTAAGTGCCCTTTTCTCTATCCGAAGAACAAATTGGAAGAAAACATTTGAAGCCGTTTTTGAGAAAAGAATTTGTCAAGGATCTATAAAATGTTAATTGTGAATACACATGGTCTTTATAGGGCCTTTATAACTTTAACACCACTTGCAGTTTTTGAACAGTTGAAGTTATTGCAATGCAGTTTTCATGGATGTGCAAGAGGGAATCGGGCTAATTGATACATGTATTCATTTCTATTTTATCACTTGTATTTTACGACATATTGAGGTAACTTTATTTTTTTCAAATGAAACTATACATTTTTTAGTCTATTGTAGCGAGCGTACAAAGACGAATCCAGTTATGTACATATTATCATATAAGCATTTTTTTGAGTAATTTTGATTTTTTGCCACAGTCCGCCACCAAAGGTCACGCAGCGCTCCCCCGCTAACGCGCTAGGTCAAAGAAAGATGATCGAAGTATTTGAAGATACGAAACGTATTCCAAATTTTCACAAATCTGTTGAAAGTTACTAGAACTCTACTTTCCACCCTTCATTTTCAATTTTTTAAATATAACGTTTAGAGGAATTAATTTACTACATAAATCACATCCATTTATTCGATATCAGTGCCCCACAATATGAGTTTTTCTGAAGAAAACCGCCGATTTTGTCGCAGCATTCCAACACTATGTAGTACGTAGTATGTAAGTACGTAGTACGTAGAATGGCGTAAGTACGTAGAATGGCGAGAAAGTAATATCAGCGCTGTTGTGAAATAATTCTTGTTCCGCAAGTTGTACGACGTATGAATCATTTGTATTGGGATAATTGTAACAATTTCTATTGCCGACTTTGGAAACAGACATCGCGGAGCACACAATTAACCACAACACTGGTGGATATGACCTCACTGTTTTATCTTCTCAACTCTGATCTTTTCTCTTGTTTCTTTTTCGTCACCTTTACCCTTACGAGACACCACTTCCAAATCGTCAAATATATGACATCATTGTATTAGATGGCGGTAAGTCGAATAAAAACTAGTGAAGCTACATAAGCACATACTTTCTCGCATTATTTCTAATTGCTTCGTTATATTACACTATATAAACATGTAAAAATGTTTTTAACCATCAAAAATTATTTTCCGCACTGAGACCCAAACTCAGGTTCACACAGTTAACGCGCCGTCGCCCACACCACTAAGCCACAGAAGCGTTGTTTGTTTCAAACTCGGACCGTCGCACTTAAAAAAAACTATGTAATTCTCTTAAACCAAAACTTTTACAATATGAAATTTTTGCAATTTTCGAAAGAGAGGAGAGTCCGCCGAAAAAGGAACTAGCACCATACGTTTTACCGTTTCTTGATACATACGAGGAGAAAATTTGAAGAAAAATTTGTAGTAATTTTTGAGAAAAAATGTAAAAAAAATTACTTGCCTGTATTTTGGGTAAAATTACACGAAAACTACTGATATTTTTGAAAAATTGAACATAAATTTATTTGATCTGTTTTTAAGGAACAATTTCATTGAGAGAAAAATCTCTATATTCAATAATGTAGTTGTAGCAAGACGTCTACTATTTCATTTAGAACGAATTCCGTAACATTTTGATCGAAGTAAATATTTACAATAAGTTGGCCACTACAAATAAAATACGTCTCCATACTTTTCTCAATTGTTCAAAAATTGTGAAATATGTCTTTTAGCGCATTAAAAATCTAACCTATAACAAATTCTTTAATATATTCTGTTCACAATGCGACCAAGTTTCATAATCCTTACAAATTTAAGTAAACTTTGGAATGACGCATGAGCTTACGGCACTTCCCAGTTTAAATTCTCTGACTACCCTCTTGCGTTTGGGGAAAAATCTACCCCTTCTGCAAGCAGGGAAAACGCAAGCACAGTGCTCGTCACTGTGATCGGACGCAAACCAGGATGTTCTGGGAGCTCTTAAAAGTAGTGCTGAAATAATATTGAACAAATTTCTTCGCACTATTTCTAAGGTTTGCGTAGTATCTATATAGGCTATAGGTTAATTCTTCAATATCTAAACTACATGTAGTCGAATGTATCGGCCTCAGCTATGGCGCAAAGACGTACCTAATTGTGACCTCTACTCCCTGCGCTATTTACATTATTTCTCCTTTTTGCAAAAATGTTTGCTAAATTTAAATATGACTCGTTTATTTTCCAATTTGAAGAAAGGTTTTGTAATAAACAGAGTAATTTACATTACTTTTTATACAACGATTTTCAATATTCTTATTACTCTACTACTCCATTACATGGAGAAATAACGTAGCATTTGGATGAACGAGAGAATTGGCACATACGGTGCACTACCGCAAAAATTCATTTTTTAAAGGCTATTGTTCTTAACATACTGCGTGAGGATTTGTTTAGTGTAATAATTAATAGTTCTATATTAATTTATTATATGAGTAACGGATGTAACCCGATGTGGCACGGACATTTATCACCAACACTTATTGGACAGAGAAAGGAATGAATTCTATTTAGGAAGTAAACTGCATATAATTTCGTAGTCGCTTCGCCCCGCTCTCCTCGTTCCGCTCCGCTCCGCCACCCCGCTCTCCCGCTCACACCAGGGTCTAACAAATTCTCCCTTTCTCCGACGAAACTAAATTCGTTTTGACCTTTATTTATTCGACGTCTCATTTCTCTATACAAAATGATCAACTAACATTTACTAGAAAAGTTGTTGATAAAAAATGTGGGATCTACTGTTTCTGTATTTCATCCCCGTTTTTGAGATATTCGTAAAAAGAGTATGTACTTAAATTCTGCTTTATATGGTCGGAAAAAGGGTTAATGTTTTTTTGCAAACTTGTATGCATCTCCCGTCTTAACAGTAAGGTAAATCAGGGGACTGATATTGTTTGAAGTAGAGAAGATATTATTTAAAGTAATGCACAGAATAGATATATTTTATAGTGAGGATAAGTCATGAAGGAAATATGGGAATGGGAAATATGAAGAAAAAGGATTTGATTAATTTTTTGGGTACATAGAGGTGGAGAAATGGAGACGGGAGGGCTGTTTTCAGACACAAAGAAAGATGAGATGGTGGGTGAGATAAGAAAGAGAATAGAGGTATTGAATTTATTTAATGAATAGGCATAATACGAGTATCTATGTTCTCTGATTCAAGTCGTTGAGTAATTATTCTCTAAGACGAATGAAATTAGGTAGATTTTGCAAACTCTGAAACAATAATAACGAAATTTAGTTTAGTAGAAAGCTCAAACTTCTGTCTAAACGTAAAACCTTAGTGTTTTAAAACTATAGAAAATTTAAGTGTCGCCTTTAAAACATCGTCGAGCTCTATTATACCTCGGCGGAATACAAACAAATCAACCAATCTTCGATTCTCTTCCTCACTTCTAGCACACATGGAACTGTTCAGAGCGTTTAATGAGTAGAAATTTATACGTAATTTTATTATTAACTATACAATTTTTGAAATACAAACATATGGAATTCTAAAATGAAATAATTAAAAAGGCTAGATATAACAACAAGAAAATCTCTTTTCCCGAGATTAGCTCGGACAGACAGAACGAATGGGACGAATGTTACCGACTTCCTCGTACTAGTGGAATTGCCGTTCTTTTTTTTCAGTTGGCGATACCATTTCTGTTTCCCCAACCCTCTTTCCTGTTGCCACATATTGATGCATAAGAGACCTACTCCTCTGGCGACTCTCGTACTACCCGAACATCACTCCCAGGTATCCTTTAGGCCCTTCACCGTCCTGTACCATTACTGGACTTACGATTTTAGGCGCGCTTAAAATCGGCCCATGAAAAGACAAGGTTCGACAGAATTTATCACCCACGAAGGTCATGCTTATGTTAGCCGATGACAGCCAAGATATTCTCGTGTGTCATCCTGTTCGTGAGGGCCAAACTGTCACTCATACGTTCTACAGATCATTCCTGCTGCACACTCCGTCGTACACTGCGGAGGAAACGTCCAGGTCTTCTCAATAATGCAATACTGCTCCATGATAATGCATCAAACCACATTTCAGTCTGTGGTCAGAACCATGTGCGGCGGTGGGGATGGGAAATCTTGGGATACCCTCCGTACTACTCCTCTGATCTCAGTCTGTGCGACTTCGATCTCAATCCAAAAATGAAGACGCCGCTGTGTGGGAAGCGGTTCGCAAGCAGGGACATCCTAACAGCGCATCGACGAGACGTGGCGGCATTGACGCATCGCACAGCTGATGGTATTCAGCTCCATCATCGTTGACAAAGTAGTGTGAACGCCTAGGGGGATTATTTTGAAGGTTGTTAGCTCGAGAGAGTACAAGTATTAGACGTACTGTTTTGTTTTGTGCATATGTAATACGAATAAAACAATGATATCTATTTACGCATCTTTCAATGTCTCTTACCCATAGCGCCTTATACCCGGATCCCAAGAGTACCAGCACTGCGAAGAACATTCAAGCGACTTTCAATCGTATATCCTGATTTTTGTTTCCTGCAGCTTTATTGACAGATAAACTTGTCATGTCTTCTGGATTGAGCCATGTATGAACAACATTTATGCAATTTTTCGTTGTCAGGGCTTGGCAATAAGTTTTCTGAAGAACATTACTTCATATTCTCACGAAACAAATGCGAGAAAGTAAAAATCACAAGGTGATAAATCGAGTGACCGTGGGGTCAGGTGGACAGATGATGTCTCCTCGCGAAGGGAGAATACGTCCAGGAAACAACTCACAAAAATTGCTTTGAGTGACACGAAGGGTGAGATCCCAACGAACTATAGACAACTTTCGGGAAAGACTTTGTCAACGTCTCAGCAATGGAGGATAAAATTTTTCTAACCAAGAACCGAATAGTATTTGTTGATCACAAATATTTTTTTTCTCCTGTATCTTTCTTTGTTGAAATATGGGAGGTCTTTTTGCCGGATCCTATATATGATTATTAGCGAACATTTTAAAACATTAATAAAAAAATGTATTCATAAGAGTTTTAATAAACACTTCTGATGTGATGGGTGCGCCTGTTTTTTGTCCGCACAAAGCTTTATAAAACGGAGTGAAATTTCCGACTGTATAATTCTTAGTTCTTTACTTGTATCTACTTTTCATGAAAACTTGGACTTTATTGTGTACATGCAAGGGCAGAAAATCACATAGCATGCAAATGGTATTGGCATTCTCCTAGCTGTTACATGCAATCTCGGATACTCTTCTTTTACACTTATCCCGAATTTTGATAATGACCAATAAATACAATACATTTTTCAAACCTTCTCACGTCCCACACACTTTGAGAGCCTCTGCGTGATCAGGAGACATGTCCGGACACACCTAACAGAAAACATGAGAGCCATTGCCGGAAATGCAGATTTTCAAAGATTTTGTTGGATGTGCGAGTGGGCAATATTGAACATGATAGTATCATGGACATTATTTTACCACCCACCCTTTACAAACGAGTCGAAGAACAAAACTTCAGAGATATACCACAGAGCGTTCAAAAAGGTTCTCCGCAGTCGCTGTCTCCCTCTCCACCATCCTTTATGCGGAAACGGCAACATCTCTGTCACAATCAGCACGAATTCGTTCGACTGTAATTCTCAGAAGCGCGCTCGCTGCAAGGAATCAGTAGTTGAAATAAAAATACGTGATCTTTATCTTCGTATCCGAGTAACACATTCAGTTTTTGCCACATACAAGTTGTTTGTTGTGAGTCAGATTGTACCTGTTAGAATGCTGACACTAGCAGAACTTGTATTTTTGATTGAACATAAATGTTTCGAGCAAATAATAAATATACGGATGATTAATAAATACTATGAGCTATGGCCGCCGAGATCACCAGATTTCACACCTGATTTCTTTTTCTGGAGAGCGGCTAAAAGAAATGTCTACAATACTCGCCCCAAGATCATTGAGGAATTAAAATACTCAATATTTTTGTATGTAATACCCTGTCTCAAGAAATGTTAAAAAGAGTTTCCGATAATATACGTGAAAGGGCAACGCTTAACATTAAAAAGCCTGGTAAACATTTTCAACACATGATGTAATAAGATAATTTTGGAAAGTGAAAAAAAGATACTGTTTATTTCAAATGTTTTTCTTTTGTGTCGGTATTTCTTTTTTTTTTTCCCTCACTGCATTTTATGTTTTACATCATTCTCCTTTGTTGCTGTTGCGAAACAGACAAGGGCGAAGGTGCCGACGATGTTCAGACCGCGATGTTGTCATTTCTTCACAGCCGCTGCGGAGTGCACTTTGAACGCTCTGTACATGGTTAGTCAATAAAAAAGGCCATCTCGAATATTTTATGAATGATTCCAGATATTTCACCAAACGATTCAAAATATAGGGGCTTGTGAGTTGTAGTCATGAGCTTTTTGATAGCATGTTTTATTTTAAAGATATAGTGGTAACTTAATTTTTTTTTAATGGAACATTATTTTCTTTACAATATTAGAAAGATATTGAGAAGACAAATTCAACAATATGTTGGTATTTGATGAACAATAATTATAAACACAGATGAGTTTTAAAACCCGACGTTATAGCAGATATGTAAGTTCGCTATAGGTGTCTGAAGTTGGCGGGCTGAATTTTGAAAATCTTAAATATTTTGAAAGTTTTGAATAACGAACAAAGAGTTCTACAGTTCTCAAAAAGTTTCGAAAAACGTTCTGCGAAATTTCGAAAATTATAACAAGAAATTGTATTTAAAAGCCAAAAAAGGGCTGCGGGCTACAGTGGGAAAATTCAAAATTTTACAAGAAGTCTCAATTGCGGCCCAAGTGTTTTACAGTTCTCAAAAACATTCTGACAAAAAACTCATCGTTTGACAACGCAATGGATTAAGATGTCTAGCGCATGTTTAGTCCTCTATACGATAATTGCCACTGCGATACAGGTAGAGAGAGTATAGCGGTATAAATGAGGCAGCATAAAAGAGTATGAAATCGTACGAAAAGTGGGTAAACGGTCGTTGCTGCAGGGTTGCGAGATTTGGCGATTTCTCGCCAAACTGGCGACTATTCTCAATTATTGGCGACAAAAATTTACATTTGGCGACTTGGCGATTTTTTGGCTACTTCATTTTTTTAATTAAACAATTCATATTTATATGCCTTCTCTGTAATGAACGCGGTGAAAAATAAGGCCCGGAATAAGATTGCGTTCACTCTGCTGGATGCACTTTTACGCATTCGCCTCACTTTACAAGTTAAAGACAACTGTTGTGCGAAATTTTCGCCCTCGAAAGATATGCTCGCAAAATTCACCTCGAAAATCATGTACGCGAAAAAAGAGACGGACCAAAACAACGAAGATGATGAATCCGTATTTTCGATACTCAACGAAGTTTAATGCATGACTGTTATCTACTGCAATTGTGATTTCGATGCTAATCATATAAGAAAGTTTGTTTTGTTTTAGAGTTTTATAGATTAATGTTTAAAATATAATACATTTCATCCATTTTTTCAATAAAATATAGCATTTTTAATGAGATGTGTTTTTTATTAACAGCTTATACCGTTTTGAACTTTGGCGGTTTAATGGCGACATCTGTCGAATGCTTGGCGACTTTTGGCGACATGTGGCATTGTAAATGGCGACAAGGCGTGATAGTATTCTGGCAACCCTGCGTTGCTGCACGGAGCGCCGCAAGGCGCTGGGCATTGCAACGACCTTGTCGACTACGACGGTCGAATTTCCCGTTCAACAAATGTCGCGGAGAATTCCTTGTATGTTACAATCACTCAAAATAGTGAGTTCAAAAGAATCGATCGAAATGAAAAAATATCTCCGGTATATTCTCATTAGGAGCATCGTTTATCAGGCAGATTTAAACTTCTTCGATTTTTAAAATGGCATCCTTGGATGATCTGAAGGCCTGAGCCCATGCACGGGCTATCGCGGCAAGTACATACATACATCATTGCACATATTTCATTTTTTGGTGCCAATTCGCCCGGTAAGCGAGTTCTCTCTGCTTTGAACGGCTTCAGAGTATTTCTGGAAGACACCAAAATTTGAGAAAAAATAGAGCAAAAAAAAATTCATTCCTGCTTTACTGTGAAAATCGTGTTATTACTGTATTCGACTGAGTTGCAACTTCTTCAGTAATAGAGGTAGTGGCACTACATAATTTTTAGTGTAACTATCCTATTTTCGTCAATATGTTCTGATGTTAATTTGCGGGCATTTCTTATATATTATTGTATTTGTGAGTACAAGTGTTTCAAATAATTTCTTATGATGTTTCTTGACAACTCGGAAGTTTTGGGTGAAAATGAGTTTCAAAATACACACTTTCAAAACGATTAAACGATATTATCTTAAAAACGACTGCAAAGTTCCCAATGAAAATGTGCAGAAGGGACCATATTTTATCATCCTATAATATTCTTAGTCATATGTAAATTCTACTATTAGGTGTCCGAAAAATCGAAGAAACGTGAAAAAAATAGGCGCCAAGGCAGGTGAGACAAGGGTGAGACAAAACCGGTAGTCCAGACTGAAGAGATAAGGAATCTAACTAGAGAAAGTCTGTGAAATTCCGAAATATCACTAGTTTCGTAGTGAAATCTGTTATTCAAAGACAACTCTTTAAATAAGATCCTGTACAATTTTTGGAAAATTTTAGAATTGTCGCTTAATTTTGCGAGTAATAAATACAATTTTTAAGTTTCTGTTTATCCAAAAGTCTCCAAACTTTTCTTAAATTTTTCTCTCGAATTGAGCAAAGTACACTTATAAAAATGGCAAATGGCTCATTTTCTGTGATCTCTGTAATTTTAAAATTTGGTAAACTATAAGCATTGCAAAACAACAATATTGATGGTACATATTTTTCCCCATGAAATTTGTTCTTCAAATTTAGGTCTTTGAATAAGATCATGTACTATTTTTAAAATATGAATAGTCAGGCGTAGTTTTTGCACCTTCGAATGTACAAATTCGAATTCCCCGCGCTTCTTTTGCTTGAAAAACGAAGTACAGAAGATATGTCGCAATACGACAGTAGCAATGAGGCGACACGGACGTTTGAAATTCAAAGGATTTCCGTAGTTGGCATATAAAGTGTTTTGCTGTATGAACGCTGTAAGCAGGTTTTAATTGTTGTATTTGTGATAATTTATTTATTTTAAAATAATTAATTGCAAGCATTTCTATGGCATTTCAAATTCTTATTTAAATAATAAAGGGCAGCAATTTTGTAACCTTATTTGTATGCTTCCATAAGGCGATATATTAGATGGCCTTCAGCTTTGGATGTGTAATTTATAGACTTCTTTTTCTTGAAAAAGGTTTGAATACTGATTATGGTCTAATCATTCGAAAATTGAAAGGTGAATGGAAGATGATTAATAGAAAGATGATATAGATCTCCAATATTCCCATTCCTACACAATGGCCCGGTAACGGTACGGAGACAACTTCACAAAATACGATAAAAGCTTTTGCTGTTGTTTCAAGAAATAAATTTGTTTCTTTTTCTTTTACATATATTGGAAAAAGTTATGAAATCCGAATTAAGTTCTTGTTTATAATAATCGGAATGTATTGTTTTTACTTATCAGTTTGTAACCTCTGTCCATAGGAAACTCTTCCTGAACTTTCCATACAGGTTTACGTAGTTGCATGGAATGATATTCAGGGCTTACGAAGGCGGAAACCACTAGGAACAGCTCATGCTTCTTCCGAGGCATCCAGAGAGAGTATCTTTCTAAACACAATGAATCAAGTTCGGAAAGTCTTAGGTTAGTCATTCTTTCTCTTATCATTCAGAAGGCTCTAACATGCGGAGTACACATTGCAGCACACTTCCTCAGATAAACAAAAATTAAAGGGAAATAACTCCGTTTCCGTTCTTGTCGGACATGTTCTGAACACATGTACACAACATTGAAATAAAACAATTTAAGACTACATCGTAATGCTTATTAGATCTAAATGTGTTTATATATTTTGTTGAAATGTTATGGCATAGATAACATATAGAAGGGAGATTCATTTTACTCTCTGAAATATAGAGAAAGTTATGTCATGCATCAAAAACTTAATTTCGAGTTTGACGAAAATGTACTTAATGGGGGATTATGGTACTGAAAACATTTGTCCGTACGTCATTGCATTTTCTAACAAATATTGGTGCTAGTAAAATTTCTATTCCAAACTACATTTTAATGAGGATATTGATTACTTTAAATAGATGACAATTATTGTTGCAAAAAGGCTTGACATAAAATGTACACACTTGTTGATAAGACACATGTGTATCCATTTGTTAATAACAATGTAAAAATACGCAGCAAAATTGAAATATGCCCTAAACTGTAAATCGTCGTAATAAATTATATCCTGATTGATCCTGTTTTGACATTTCGCACAAAGTAATAAATGCTGTAAAACAAAGAGAAAAACGTTCAACTTGAAATTTGAATGCGGCAATCTGCCATTAAATTGTTCAGATCAGATACTGTATGTGCACAAATATTCTAAGATGTATTGCTGCTTTCTTCTTTCACTTTCACATAACTCAACTTTTACTATGCTGGAACCTTATCCCATAATGTCATAATGGGGGTGTAGAATTTGATGTACAGACTGATTTTGTCAAAATTGGATACTCTTCGTCGTTTAGGTTAATTAATTAACGTTCAAGTTTGGACTATACGCTTGTGCTCATGTAACACGGGCTAAGGCAAGTGATCGAGCGGGCTTGCCACTTCTCTGAAAAACTCAATTGTTAATACTATCCAAGAAGCTCCGGAAGCGAGCACAAGGCAAAGAGCGTGCGAGGTCAATGCATCACAGTCCCTCGTCTGGCGAACAATTTATGCGGAGAGATTACGGCTTAGACATTTCCAGCGGGTGTTGCATTTTCGCAGTATATACTTATAACATCGTTTTCATTACTTTAGACATTTCCTGCGCAAATGCAAAGAAAACCAGGAACTTGGTACTTTGGACAGATGTAGCGTGTTCTACAAGAACTGACACCATTAATATGCACAATTGCATACGAAGGTCAAGGAAAATCCGCATGTTGCATGTAGCGTAGATCATCAAAAGCATTTTTTTTTTTGTAAATGTGTCGGTTAGCATTGAGTATGAATTTATCCTCGGTCCTCATTTCTTATCCGAACGTATAAGAGGCCTTCAGAATCTGAATTATAACTTCGATGTTGCTTTTGGAGCTGGGGTTAATAAAAGGCTGGGTTTATGGTATAGAAGTCGAGGATCTCGATGACCTTCGGAGCATTGAATGTGTGGCGGCAGAAATATAGGTTCAATCCGGCAAAGTTGTGCACTTCACAGAGGCCGTGTGGCCCAGAAGTATACCTTGTGTTCACGCCCTTTTTGAATGCTTGTAGAGCCCCTGTTACACGAGGTGAAAATGCGAAATTTTGGCTACATACCAAATACGATAAACTATTTTAAATAACATTTAAATGATCGTTTTTCTGCCTCCTTTCGTATTAGATAAGTAGGCAATAATAGCAACAGGTAACAATAAGTAATGTAATATGAGAGCTACATTTTTTTGCAAAACATGATCAAGGACTTTTTTTTCAACATTTTGAATAGGGTTTACACTATACCCTTTGGCATGAATAACTTAGTGTACTCTATCACCGGGTCCTGTATGAGCAACGGAGACTAAATCAACCTGTATTTGTAGCAAGAACCCTCCCCCCCCCAAAAATTGTACTTTTGCAATTTTCAAAAAATATGGGATTCTAACGATTATGGGACCTTTACTGTTCTCTTAAGCATCCTTTACGCTATGCGAGGACAAAGTTTAATTTTTTTAAATATGCAAATTTTCAGAAAATTTTAAAATGTTTTTGACTCAATATAAAGTACGTACCCTAAAAAATAAAAATATCCGTTTGAATCTCCCAAGGTATCGAGTTTGTGCAAATCGATTGAAAAAATTCAATTTTGGAAAAAATCGGCGGAACAGTTTATGTGCTAGCGTTGACCACAGATGGACAGAGAGACAGACATTTTGCTGACAATCGATTTTTCGGTATCAAGAACCCACAAAACATGGACTCTGGCTTCATCAAGTGTAAGAGGATTTTTTTCTATATTTAGCAATTGAATTTATCCACTTGCTGAATACCATGGCCCGAGAATAAGAGTTTTTGTGTCGAAAATTCCTACCTTCCAAAAATATGAACAATATTACAATAAAATACCTTTTATTGTAATACCAGTTTTTTCTACAAGCTCCAATCTCTCGTCATATAAAAAATCTTCAACATTAAGCGGGCAAAGAAATGTAAATGAATTGAATCGTGACTCTTGGCTATAACCTGAAATCGAGTCTAGAAATCTTCTCTAAGTCAGAGCATAAGATTTCCTTATTCCATTAAATCTCTTTCTATGGCATGCAAAATTTAGGTAAATGGATAACATTTTTACAAAACACGTATTTATCTAATCCCTACAGAAGTAAAGGTCAAAACTGTTCCGTGGACACTTCACAGCCGTTAAGCCCCCAGTTTGACCTTTCAGGCAACTGAATTTCGTAAGTTTTCCTTTAAAAGAAAGGTAGTACACCCCAGATGTGTTGTTGCATAATATTAACAACCTGTTTTTACTTTTTCGCATACGTACGCATTTAATTAATATAAACATTAAAATTTCATGTATTAAAATTAATACAATGAACGCTTAACTGACATAATTTATTCATTTCATCGTTTCCAGGACCAATTACAATGGTTGTTTTTCCTTCGTTCGGAGGTGCGAGTAGCAATGGATCTATCGAAAGTTGTGTCGTCTGCAGTGTGAGGTTATAGTAAATGAACCGAAGAGAGCGAGATTTTTAGTCCAAAGATCAAATGCTCTTTTGACATTTGCCTTACCATGTCATTGCCCACTCGATGTCGAACTTATGCCACGCGTTTCCTTAAAACATCGACGAGTTAAAGTTTAGATAGATGGCAGTATTTGTTGGAGCTAACTACAACATCAATGTAGGACATACTATACGTACAGATATGGGTAAATATAAAACATTTCAGTTATATTTTCGGAAATATGTTTAACTCAGTGTTCACCGCAATAGTGTTTATGTTTCAGAATTTGTGAACCTCTCATTTCATTAGTCTTGGGGAATAAGTAATGAACGATATGAGACGATATTTTTGACGTTTTCTATTTTCCAAACAGTGAATACGTATGTAGTTAGACTTCTGTCGCAACTTTTCTAAAACTTTTAAGCGATGAAATCGCTCGTGTCAGCTAGTGAATCGTCAATTTGAATAACACGAACAAAATTTGGGTCCAAATTAGGAAACAGTAATACATACAGTATTTTTGAACGCTCCCTGAAATTTATTAGATGGAGAAAGAACACTGACCAACGTAGTATACAGAACGAGTTCAGCTGTGACTAGGGCAGCAGAAAAATCAGTACGTCGCGAACTGCGGCGCAGGTCCAACGGTTTCCGGTCGGAAGGAAGTCTGAACTCATTCTATTATCACTGCTGCCGAGTAGCATACACAATTATAAGAGTATGTTCATCGTTAAATTCTACATTGCCAGTTAACAACTGAATCGAATTCCATCCACGCATTGAAAAAACCCAACGCTCAGCAAGTGAGCTTTTTGGAAATTTGTAAAAACGTTGTTTTGAACTTATTTGTAAAACCTATGGACTTATTATTATTATTATTATTTAACTGAAAAACGTGAGTGGGTCCGAGCTGACACTCGGAAGAGAGGTAACCGACACGTTCAACCACCTCGTGCATATCACTGCATTTCTAATGCTTCAAATTCTGTGAGGCATCCTGGAGAATTTCTAGCACAGTGGAGAAAATTGGAACGAAGGCTCTGAGATGGAGTTTGGTTCCAGATATATGAAGGGGTTTGGTTCCAGTAGCACGCGGTACGACAAGAGGCACAACCCAACGCACACACCATTCGCCCCCTTGAAATTCGTCGAAAATAAGGCAGATAGTTAAATTTCTTATTTTTATCAAACAGGCAATTCCGCCCAGTGTGTTATTAGTAATCTGTAAGTTTTCGAGAATTGGAGTATTCATTCAGTATATTTTTGTTCTAAAAAATATTATTAAGAATATTACTAGAGTCATTGTAAGAAAATTAACAATAAACTGTGACTTCAGAATATATGACCTGTGACCTATCTACGGCGCATTTTGAAGAAAAAAGACCTGCCGCCCCTAGCAATATTCCTAGAGATCAAAATTGGCAGCGATCAACGGTTGCTAATGCCGACGTACCATATGTAAAATTTCCCACACTTTATGGGTGGGTGCAAGGACAAAATGCGGTCGGCTAGGGTTTTGCGCAGTCCTTCTTGACGTAAGATGTGGGAACAAATCCGGAAATATTGAAATACATAAAATTTTCTAATAGTGTGGTGGTACTGTGGTTCGGTAGGTGTTAGATTCTTCATTTGCGTGCGTGTAGTTCCTGTATTGCTTCATCCATGTTGGTATCGTTGAAGGTGGAGACGTGGATTTAAAAACTCCATGGGTAGCGAACATTTTGCTACAAGTATTCTGCTAATAATGATTTCCCAACACGATGAGAGGTTTCTGATTGGTTCAGGCAACGGCTTTTTGGCAACGAAACACCCTCTTTAAAGACCAATCGAAATAATCCCTATCCCGTGATTGTGAGAACACTACTCATTCATTGGTGCGTTGATGTATCCACAGTAGTTTACACAATAATTTAAAGAAAAATAAACTTTTGAATTGACATCCTTGATCTGTGAAGAAAGAAGGTATACCAAATACAGGAACTTATGTGGAAAGGAAAACAGAAACACTTTTTGTCTACAGTTATATTACGTCTTCAGGTTATCGCGTAAAGACGGGACCTGCAGAGGTGACTTCGACTATTGACAAGAAAATGTCGGCTAGCGAAGTCTACCTGGCGGCTAGCGGGGGTTTCCCCAAGCAGGTATCTCCCACCAACGGCGCACCGCCCCAGCCTGAACAAGCTCTAAGCTCCTGACTGGTCTCCCGGTGTATGTGCTAATGTAGTGCATGTAAGTGTTAGTGTGTGTAAGAATGGGGAGAGGATAGGACAAGGAACGATCGCTCGCTTGCTTGGGTACTACTCCGGCCTTCACCCGATCGGAGAAACCTCGGAAAACTACCGATCAGAGCAGCTGGCCACTAGAATTCTCCTCCAGACTGTGACTGAATTTAACCAAGCTATTGTCGAAACCCTGTCACCTTCGAGACTCGAACCTAAGACCTCCGGGTCAGAGGCACTGCAGTGTCATCAGTTGATGCCGAGAATCACTTCTCCCGATTTCCACTTTCGAGGCTAACTATAGATTTTTCTGTTGCGTATGTGTGTGTGTGTTTCTTTTTCATGTTATTCTAACATATTTCAGTTCTGTCATTTAAATTAAATAATGTTTAGGCAAATGGGCGCAAACGTGCAACTGATGGGTAAACAACGAGTAGGTCTTCCCCACGAGGGTGTGCCATTGCCGCATCCTTGCCAGGCCACTTCCGATTTCGGTATGCCGCCGTGTCCGCTGGCAATGTGGTTTCCGTTCTTCAACGATTCCGAGGACGCGTTTTTCAACTAAGGAGACCCCAGCGTAACTTTCTTTGTCTGCGTACAAGAAGACAATAAACCTACAGGCGACTTGATTCAAAGCGAAAAAATTCAACTGTTTTCTATTTCAGTTAGTATCGCCCGCTAAAATTTTTGAAACAGTATTTTTATTGTCAATTTGAAATTTTAAAAGAATGTTTATTGATAATTACAATACTCTTTTGGATGTGAACTGATCAATATGTGGTAATTGTTTCGAATAAATTGAGCAATATTACAAATAAATATTGGTTTTGAGTGGGAAGCGTCATTATTATGACTGTGCTCTAATCCCCCACTGAAGGGCAGACATCCGCATATCAACTAATGTATCAAATAAACCCCCGTTCTAAAGTCTCCTCGAATACAATTTAGTTTTTTCCACGTTTTTTATAAATTATTGAAAAACTACAAAATTTAAAACGCCTTTTACATGTAGTAAATATTTAATACGTTGTTTTTATTACTATAAAGTAATTTGTAAAATTGTATTGTACTTGACCTTCATAGGTTTGTTTTAGAGTCGCTATCTATCTGTGGATCATGAGACTATAGTTGACGAAGCGAAGACAGCGATTTTTCTTAGTATTACTCGCGCAACTTTTCTTGAACGATGACCTTGATCCCCCTCCCTTGTGCAATAAACAGTTGAAGGCAAAAGCTCGCATAGGGCACTGATGACAACCTTCCAAGCATTAAAACTTCGTTGGCGCGAAACAGAAGCTAGTCAAAGCCAGTTGCTTTCATAGTGCAGAACTCCTGTTCTGATTTAGTGTCAATATCGAAAGAAATGGCTGAGTCAAGTCCAGTTCCGTCAAGGGAGTCACCTAAAACTCCCGAAAAAGTTAAGCACAAGATGCAGTTTTGACTTTCATTTCACAGACGTTGGTATTACTTAAAATACTCTAGTGGCCGACTTTGTAACAAATACTCCCACTCCACCCGAAATCGTCAATCCATCGTTCAAGAAAAGTTGCCCGAGTAATACAAAAGTTGGCTTTTTTATGTAATCATTTGTGAGTATGTGTAAACACAGTGTCCAGCTATCGCCGATATGTGTCCCTTCACATAAATGCTCAGTGATTATTAATATATTACGTTTTTAAGTTTTTTATTACGTTTTCCCGCAGAAGTCCACTACAACATACAATTACAGAAATTGATAACTACAAAATATTTCAATTACAATTTCAGGAACATGTTTAACTCTGTGCTCACAATGAAAGGTGATTGTGTTGTTCCAGGATTAATAAACCTCCATCATTTCATCAGTTTTGGAAAGTAATTACTGTACGACATGAAATAATATTTTCGATTTTCTGTACAGTGGATATGTAGTGCATTTCTACAATTCTTTCTTTTACTATTATGGAATGCTGCAGAAAATCGATTTCGAGATTTCAACGGAAGTATAAGTAATGGGGTCCCCCAATACCGAAAAAGGGCTTTTTTTCAAAACGTCCGTCTGTCCTTCCGTCCGTCCGTCCGTCTGTCAGTCCGTCTGTTCGTCTGTGAACACCACTAGCGGCTAAACCATGTATAGCATTTTTTCCAAATTGAAGAAACCCGTGCCCACCTTGCTCGAGTAGAAGCTTTGAGATTTAGAAGTAGTCTTTAAATTTGGAGGTACTTTACACAAAGCCCTCCGAACATTTTCATTTTTTTTTCAAAAACGGCTCCAATCTTTTTTTAAATTTCCAGTAACAATAGAGTAAAATACTCTTATCAAGGCGCCATAGATTCAATTTTCACTGATAACTGAATTTTCGAAAATTGCAAAATACTGATTTTTTTTCGGAGTCTTCCTACAACTATAATATTAAAGATAGATATTTTCCTTAAATTTAAATTTGTTGTCCATAATTAGTACAGTATTAGTAATTAAGGTCATGTACATTGTTTTAAAACTTTTAGTAGATTTCGCGCAATATTGCGAGCAATATATGTGCAATTTAAAAAAATTACACGATCCAATGTTTTTCTTTAAACTTTTGGTAGGGATAGTACTAAATGTACTAAGGTAAATGGGGTAGTACTCTATAACATGTCATAAAAGCCATATTGTTATTCTTTTTTTTTTCAAAAATTACAAAAATGTAATTTTTTTGACTTGTCTCTCATATCGTTAATATTTATGTTTGCGCCAATTTTTTCGCATTGGTTTTTAATTTATGAGTACATGTGCTTTAAATAATGTCATATAAAGTCTCGAAAACAATCATTTTCTGTGAAAACTAATTCAAGGTTCCGCATTTTCAGAAACGCACACACGTCATTTTCTTATAAATGGCTCAAAATTTTTTCTTCAAACTTTTCGAACTGATAGTGCTAATTGTAGTGCTAATAATGCTAATAGTGCTAATAGTACTCTTTAATATAAGGCAAAGATCATTTCATTTTTTTGTTTTTGTTTTTTCTTCTTCTAAAATTACTGTAATGTTTTTTTAAGTTCTCTCACGCCGCAAATTTCCAGCAATTTGTAAACACTATTGTATTTGTGAGTTAATGTGCTTCAAATTATTTCTAATGAAGTTGTACGAAAACCCAAAAATCCGTGGAAAAGAGTTTCAAATTTCGAGCGTTAAGATAGAAAGTTTCAAGTGGTTAAGCGCCATTTTTTAAAAAAATAGCTCCAAATTTTTCAAAGAAAATTGCCATTTAGGAAGTGGTTTTACTGTTCTTTAATATTTTTAAAATAATATTTCCGTTCTATTATTAGTAAAACGAAAAATTAAGAAAATGTCAAAAAAATGTACTTTGGGATTTGGGAAACTTTCGGCAGCTGGAAAGAATATGTGGTAATTTCGTATAGCTAGCCGAGACCAAAGGAAATAGAAAAATATTACGGGAAAGTCTGTGACATTCTTTAGCACTAGAAGTTGTCCTATGTTATCGTAGGGGTTCAGCTAGTTATAGTTGACTCAATCAAGCACGTGTTGCGATACACTCTCGCGCTCCACATAAGAAGAGAAAGTATTGTAATCGTCAGAAAACGGCGAATTTTCGACACAAAAACTCACAATACCGGGCCCTGGTAAGGAAAAATATGGATAAATCCAATTGCTAAACATAAAAAAATCCTCTAACACATGGTGTAGCCAGGGTCCTTGATAGCAAAACGTCGATTGACGGCAAAATGTCTGTCTGTCCGTCTGTGCACAACGCTAGCCGTTCAGCCGATTTTCTTCAAAATTGATATTCCACAATCATTCTAGCTGATGTCACGGACCCTGGAATTTGAAATAATTATTTTAATTTTTTTGGGGGGGGGTTATTTTACATGAAGCCCTTGAGACATTTCCAAAATTTTAAAAAAATGCTCCAAATGTTTTGATTAAATTTTGTTGTTGTAAAGTACGTTTAAGAGAATGTTGCAGATCTCATTTTCATTGTCCTTCCCGATTTTTAGAAAAATGAAGTGAAAAATTGTTTAACTTCAAATCGGAGATAGAAATTTTTGTTTCAAAGCCTGTTGTACAAACTTAGCTCTAAAGAGCTAAAATGTTATGTACATTTTAAAAAAACGATTAGTTTTTTTGCGTATTTTGCGATTGAAATTTACAAAAAAAATTAAAAGCGCTCCAATTTTTTAATTAAAATTTTCTTCATTTTGTAATAAGGCACGATAAAAAGTATGGTGCAGTCATATTTTCAGGTATTGCTCGGTTTTTGCAAAATTAAAACTACAAAATTGAAGATAAAGATTTTTGCCTCAGACAAAGTATTGAAATAAATTAGCTCTTCCAAAAAGATCACGTACAATTTTTTTGAATAAAGAGTAGTTTTTGCGCATTTTGCGATTGAAATTTGCAAAAACCATTCTCAAAATGCGCTCCAAATTTTTCTTTAAAATTTCTCCACATATGTAATAAAAAACGTTAAGAAATATAGCGTTAGTCTCATTTTCAGGTTTTGCTGTTTTTTCGAAAATTACAAAAAAAAGTTCAAAAGTACAAAATTGAAGATAAAGATTTTTGTTTCAGACAAAGTCTGTTGTACAAAATTAGTTCTTTAAAAAAATGTTATGTACAACTCTTGGAAAAAACTACTAGTTCTTGAGTAATTTATGCTGAAAATTAATAAAATATATACAGGTTTCACAACAACTACGGGCCACGAGAATAATTGAATGAATGATATGAAAAATAATTAAATTAATTTTAATTGTAAATTCCTATTAAAAATGCCAACATGAATTCTACTTTTGCTTTCTCGCACTTTGACTTGACTTAATTCTACAATTTGTATTCTCAATATATTGATGTACGAGAACGTAAGGTTGACGGTCTGCCAACAGTATGATGGCTTTCATCGTTCCTTCATACCGGAGGCAAATTCTTAAAGTGCTGTAATATTTAGGCCATCATTCATAAAATTATAATATTGTCAAGTTTAAGATATTATACAACTGTGGAGTGCAAGTAACACTACGTAGAAACTGTATATCTAGGTGATAGAACATCCATGTGATTAATAATTTATTAATTGATTTAATTAATAAGATAGTAATTATTAATTGATAATTCTAGAAGTAATATATGGTGATAAATTGGCAATATTTATTAATTTGATACAGACCATTCTAATTTATAAAATTTAAAGATATATCTTGATGGATACGCGCGCGGTGTTGCCGACTTTTATTTTTCTTTTAATTATAATATGCAAAATAAAAATGGGTAATTATATCAATTATTAATGTTTATTGATTGTCTATTTAGTTGTTATTTATTATTCGAATCTTTTAATTAGAAACAATCATTGGATAGATTAAATCAGAAACCCGCAACTTGAAAACGTACTCGTATATATTTGGATTTCATTAAAATGATTTGTTCTACACGCATTACTCTTCGCGATATTGTTTATCGCTTCCTCAGGTGAAGTTGGCGGGTGAAATATTATCTTCCTAACCGTCTAAACAAACTTCGACAACCTTCGATACAGGGGAGTGGCGCGTTAACCGATCGCTACAGCCAGAATCTTGGTGTCTATGTAATTGGCACAAACTACCGTGGGGCGGGACAGACGCTGTTCCCGGGAGCGTTTGTTCACGTATGAGGCGGAAATATCATATTTTCCTACCAAAGGAGCGATCCCTAGTTATCCGCCCCCTACTTATGAGATATCTTACAATACTTATGTCGTTAAGAACTATTTGACATCAATTAATTTTAGTTTATGTGTATAGCAGGAATCATATGGTAATATTAAGACAAACAGAATCTTAAACATGATTTTTATAATTTGAGCTGTGCCACACTGACTAGATTATTTCGTGGACAGAGATTTAGGTGTTCTGCCTTAGATTCAGGAACTGCCGAGAGGACGGGGTATGCAGGGACAAGTACTTTTTCTACCAAAGCTTAACATGTTGAGTCTACATGTAAAGAACTCTAAAAACTCAGTGTAACCGTTTGAAACTCCTTAAGTCTCGAGTTCATTCAGATGGAAGGAGAAATATCTATTTTCAAGAAAATTTTCTGTACGGTTTACGGGCTAGAGTTTACTACGTTAGGTCAGTCAGACAGACGCTTGCCGTCAATCGATTTTTAGGAAACAAGGGCCAATAAACACTTAGATTCTGGCTACAATACGTGATTAGAGGAAGTAATTTACTACATTTAAGATGATTTATCAATTTTTAGTTACCAGGGGCTGCCAATAAGAGCTTTTCTCGAAAATTCGCCGTTTTCCGGCGCACGATTACACCTTTTCTCCTTAGGTATAGGTGAGAAATTAAAAAAAAAGAATATGATGGAAATCAAAGCAAAGGAAATGATTCGCTCAAAATAATCATTGAAAATTACACTGTAGAACAAGTAACAAACTTTAAAGATCTTGGATGTACTATACCGGGCTTAAACAGACAGATATGCAAAAAATAGAAAGATTTATTTATTTATTAAAAATTAACTATTTGATTTCGATTCAATTTTTCATTTCTAAGTTGAAGCCATTTCAACAAGAAATTTAGTAACATATTAATTAATTAAATGCCTGCTTAGCATTTGCAGGTGTAAAGAGGGTACCTTTACCTTTTCCTTAATTAATTAAATGATTTTCTTTTTAATTAAATAAAATGTGCAAATTATTTTTAATCATTCAATTTAATCACTCACACGTAGTTTCTTTAATTTTATCAATCTAATATTTTGAAAATCTTAAACCGCTGGTGGGGATATGAATTAAACGCAACTTGTATATGTTCGTGCGTTGCTGAAAGGCGTTCTGAAGTGAGAAACAATTCATGATTTGGACGGAGTTCATTTAATAGCAATACTTTTTGCGGCAAGCGATTAGTTTTATTGACTTTTTTTCACATTAATGAGTAAATGATTCATTCGTTTAATTTTCCTGTCGAAGTACCGCGAACCAGGGTCATCGAGAAGTTCCAGAATACTGAAACCCTTCCATAGCTCAACTTGCCCTTCAGAGAAAATATCATTGGTACTATTGCTTCTTGAGCCAGCCTTTTTACATAATGAACTTTGAAATAAATCTTTATAAACAGTTCCTTCGCTAGCCGATAAATATGTAGCAATACAAGTCAAACTATTGCATAGAGAAGATAAAAAAATTATGTAGCTTCTGTTCACATTCGTCATAAAACTAATAAAAAGGAAAGGTTGAATCTTAAAAAAAGGATCGTATTTGCCGTAAGACAAATATTGCTACTGCAATAATCACACGGAAACTACCAATAGACGTTACATCTTGTGTTTTTTATTGTTGTTGTTTTTTTTTTTCGAAGAAACGGTAAAGACAATCATTATACCCCGACGCACTGTTTAACGCCTCGAGGCGCTACCGACGCCGCGACATCACCTTTGCCCTCGGCATTGAGCGTATGAAGCGAACAATCGAAGCGAGACATTGCTCGCCTCTCTTTTCAACATTTTTGTGTTTGGAGAATGGAATGAGTGCAAAAAATGGGGATGATTATGAGATGCTAAGTTTTAATAAACAATTAAATATCTCGAGAACGGAAGTTGATAGCACCGATCGGATTGCGGACTTTTGTATTGCGTTATAAATTGATTCGGAGGAGACAATAAAAATTTGCAACACTTGCAAATTTATAAACAATTTCCAACTTTTCTATATCTAAAGGGGACGAGTCTCCCGATGTCCCAGAGCCGAAAACAGCGAATTAACAATTTTGCAACAATTTACAATTTTATAAACAAACGAAATAGGAGTCAAAACGTCCGGAAAGGATCAGCAAATTGTGCCTGAGATTAACATTTTAATATAGCAGTTTGACAGAGTTACAAATTGATTGCTAAAAGTTAGTATTATTGTTGCTAAAGTGCTAAATATTCACTGGTCTATTGACAGTCATTCAGGACGGAAAACCCCGCTCGGCAAAATATTTTTGCGTCATGAAGTACGCGCAGGCTAAATCTCTCCTTCGGCAGGGATAGATGACGGAATTTCCGCCTCATACGTAAGCAATCGAGGCCCCCGCCCCCGAGAACAATCTATTTCCCGCCCCACGGTAGTTTGTGCCAATCACATAGGCACCAAGAGTCTGACTGTAGCGATTGGTCAACGCGCCTCTCCCCCGGATTGAAGTTAGTCGAAGTTTGTCTGGACGGTTGGGAAGATTGTATTTCACCCGCCACTTTTTGTGGGGAAAACTTTACATTTCATGTCACACACGCACATTTCACGTATACACATGTAACACACGCAATAGTGTTAATATTAACATTAATAATGGGATATATTGAATGGCATTTATTTATGAATGTTCTATTTACTTGTGAAATTATCTTTGCTTGTCTGTATTTAAGTTTATTATGTTTGCTTGTCTGTACTGGAAATAAGAAAAATGTTTATAATAGTGTTCGTTCAGTTACTATTTCATTTTTTCTACATCTAACGTAAGAACTTGGCAGTAAAGATAAAATAATTTAGCAGCCTTTCCGGACCATCTCTAAATTTTTAATTTCTTAATGAATTATAATGAGAGTATCTTTAGGTTCAGAAGAATTATTTTCATCCATCTTTTCTGAAATCACAATACAGGAATGTTGTTTAAATAGATATATCTCAAGCAACACCCCTCCATATCCTAGTAACGTACCGCAGCAACAGAATTCACTTGTTTACAATCGCACTAAAGTCGCAAATTTTCGCATAAATCGTGAGAATACATGGCGACCGATAAAATGCTGAACATACCACGATGTGTTACAGTGTTATTACTGCATCCTGCTGATTACTGACTCCGCTACGCTCCGCCTCGATTTTTAAGTTTTGGACGAGGCAGTAATAACACTCATAACATTTCTAGATATGTAAATAGCTATAAATACGAGTCACAAAAAATGCTTATATAATATATGACAATATGTATATCATTGAATTCGTCTTTTTATACTCAAGACAGACTACAAAATAAGTATACTTCCATTAGAAAAAAGTAAAGTAAATCTCAATATCTGGTAAACTACAAATGATAAAAAACAAATGAATACATGTATCAATTAAGTCCATTCCCCAAACTGCATTGCATTACCGTCAACAGTTCAAAAACTGCAGGCGCTTAAGTGTGTGTGTGTATGTATATATATATATATATATATATATATGTATATATGTATATATATATGTATATATATGTATATATACATATATATATATATATATATATATATATATATATATATATATATATATATATTGTAATGGGATGGTCACATGCGTCAGGTTGCGACGTGTTTCAAAATTTTATTCAATATCACGTTGCTATAGACATAGCACAGGAAAGTGCATTTTTTCGCTACCTGCATGCGTGTTGGGAGCGTCGGGGACGCGGAGGCATGTAGCTCTATTGTCTCGTCACAACAAATGCCCGGCCGTATCCGGCGATTCACGGGGTAATACGGACGCTGCTGTTTCCTAACCCGGCAACGTAGCTGCACCTTTTCTTGGAACTTGGATGACGTTCGAGTTTCAACAGAATTTGGTGAGACTCGGACGCCCAGCAATAACGCCACGATTGGGCGGAAGAAATCGCGTGACGCGCGCCCGCCAATCGCCGAAAACGAAGTGGGGGAAAGCCACGTGACCCGCGAAGGTCGAGAAGGTAGCTGCAAGACGCAAGTTCGGCCATTCTGATAGGGGAGACGACATCGAGTAGGAGGTCCTCTCCGAGGTTGGACGAGGGCGAGTTGCTTTGACTTACGGGGGACGCCAGTGGATACATTGCCGCATCGCCGCCACCCGAATGCCTCATCGCCTGTCGCCTTTGGGGTAGCTGAATCAGAATGAACGCCACGGGCCACGACTGTAAGTGCCCGACCGCGAGCCCAGGAATGACGACGGGCCGAGGCGCAATTAACACAGCCGCGAACCGTGCCGCCGATGCCCGGACCAGCGCTGTTGGCGCCCGTTGACGCCATCATGCCGCATCGCCGCCGCAGCCGTCATCCGGCCGCGCCGCCGACGGCCCCACGCCGCCTGCCGCCGGCAAAGGGGTGAGGCGAGACGCAGCCTGCCGCCGCTCCCGTAACCGCCGGGATAGACACCGTGACCGCCGGGAAGAATTCAGCCTGCCGCCGACCGCACAACGCAAAACACCAGGACAAAGCGCCATCGCTCCTGTAGCCGGGGTCGTGACCGCCGGGTGTAACGTATTAGCCAGCGTGCCTCGTGGCATCTATTTGGGGACGCTTGGTAAGGGATTAGTAAGAGGAAACCTCTCGCCACAGGAAGGAGAGAAGGGTTTTTCCGTAAAGCAAGAACGCGAAAACGGGAGACACGATGCTTTGGGGTCTTCCGGTCTTAAGAAACGGAGACCCAAAAATCTCAATGGCCAGCAATAGAGCGCGGCGGGGGCGGCGTGACGTAGTAGGTCATGTGAGCCTCGACTATATAACGGAGTGCACAGAGCCAGTGGGTGGGTTCTGGAGACAGTGGGAGAACCTCGTGCATTTGCACAAAACTTGGCGCCACGACGGTGCATCGGCTGGTCGGGCTCGCGAGGCAAGTCACGTGTTGACGAGCCTATGGACGACTTTGTGTCCTTGGGTGACTGCGGTCATGTGGGAGCGATGGTGTGTGCGTGCTCCGAGGTGAGGAGTGGTTGAGTGCCACGATTCACGCCGATTCTCAATCGGGTAAGATCGCTTCTGCGATCGAGGCAAACCATCAGTTGGTACGCCAGTACGGACTTTGTGTCCCAGTGTGACATCCGGTCACGGAAGCTTGGCTTTGTGCGCGCTTCAGAAGTAGTGGTGGCGAATGCCACACGAAACCGATCATCAATCGGGTTTGGATCGCTCCCGCGATCAGGGGATAGTAGGTCTATCAGAGCTAGGATGTAAGAAGGAAATTCATTGTAAATATTTGTTGTGATTTCTTGTAAATAAATATTTGTTATATGAAAGCTCTGTGTCTGTGCTCGCTATGAGCATCCATGACGCCACACGGGAACCACATGTCGAAATGGGAGATTCTATGAGTATAGATAGTGGCACATTTGATTCAGTTAACTTTTTGTTGAGTAATTCAGTTGAGGTGTAGTCTTTTGATCCAAAAGTTTACTTAAAAGGAAAAAATAGCCAGACCAAATTTAAATATTTCGTAAAAGGATGGGTTATATACAAGCACTTATATTTGATTTCAGTATCGTTGCATGATTGAATTAATATTTATTATCATTATTATCGTTATTATTATATTTGTAGTCTTCTGATCTTTAGCATCGTAATATTCGATATTTTACAAATTATGTTTGCGTGTTTACAATATGTTCGTGACCAGCTTATCTAAGAGTTATCCATATATATATATATATATATATATATATATATATATATATATATATATATATATATGAGATGAACGATTTATGGAGGAGGAAACGGACGACAGCGCCAATACACTTACACATTGTACAGTCGAAGTTTCGACTACAAATAAATGCTTGCGTAGTCGGAAGGCGCCGGGACCTGACCAGATAGGTCCGTTCTTAAGGAGACCCTACCGGTCATAAACATGGAGTTACGCGAATCTACAAAACGAGTTGCCGGTCTGTGGCCACCTGCAGCAACGTGGTGGACCACAGCATAGAAGTACAAGGATACACTTGAACAAAGTCCTATGGATAATAGTACGCTCTCCGTTTCGGAAGCGGTTGAATATACTGAGGAATGAACTTAAACCCTATATTTTTAATATCGAGTCCTTCACTCAATGCTTGAGACGGTTTTCGTTTAACGAAGCCTTTCACACCAACGAAGCTCCGGCAACGCTAAAACAACTAGTTCGACACGTCCTCACTATAGGACAAAGAAGACAAGCACTCCCCTCTGCTATTCTGAGGGCGTAGTGTAACATAAAAGCAAATTTGATTATTGACTAAGGTCCGACGCGAACCCAACCAGCCACTTACACATAGCAGTAAAATGCGAAATGCATGCGAACTGGAAAAAGTACAAAATCACACAAACCTTCGGTTAAGCTGAAAAAAAAAGAACGATTTATGAGCTGACGCGGCAGTGCTCTCTGAACAGAGCCAGTCTTGTCTTGGCAGGTGAGCATCACTCTGGGCCTGCTTTTCCGCTCTTCCCAATTTGGGTGCGTGGCGCTAGTGTGTGGTAAATGGAAAGGGGAGGTGGGAGGTGGGAAGGAATCTCTCGCTACCCCGTACATGACGGTGGTCGGAGAGAAGGGATGGGGAGGGAGGGAGAGAAGAGGTGGAATTTATAGATGAGAATTAAATAAGGTTGTCATTGGAGTAAGAAATTGTAGCCGATGTCGGTGGGTGAGTAAAGTTATTAGGTGCTGGGCGGGGGAAGTTTGAGAAGGTCAAAGGGGTGAAGAAATCGTAATTTGTGGAGGGGTGGGTTGTGAAGGACATGTTGATGAGGGCGGGTTTGAAGAAATGCAGTATAATGGGTTTTCGTGAGGGCGTTGTCAACGTCTTTGCGTGCGATGTCGAAAATGTCTTTGTCGATTGGTGTTAGTTTTAGTGCTTGTCGGAGTTTGTTGTAATTTGTAAGTGGAGGGGGTCGAAACGAGAGGCGTAAAAATCGGTTTTCTGTTTTAATTAGTTTTTGATAGTTAGTCTTGGATGTCGTTGCCCAGATCGCACAGTTGTAAGTCAGTATGAGTTTAATGTACGTCTTGTATATGTAAAGTTTTGTCTTGGTGGGTGTGAGTGGGTGCGTTAGAACAGGTGTAAGGGAATTCAGTCGTCTGTTGGCTTTTTGAGTAACTGTGTCAACATGTCTATTCCATGAAAGTTTGCGGTCAAGAGTGATGCCTAGATATTTTGTTTCATTTGTCCAGTCAATTTTAGTGTTGTCTATAGTGAGCGGGGGTGGAGTTGGATGCGTCTTGCCGGGGTATCCTCTATTGAAAAATATGGCTGTGCTTTTGTTGGGGTTTAGACGCAGGTTGTTGTCTTTTGCCCAGGAAGTTATGTCGTCTAAGTCATTTTGAAGTATTTGAGCTGAGTGAGGTAGTCTGCGTTTTGTCGCTGCCAGAGCTGTGTCGTCAGCGTAGATGTAGTCGTTGGTTTGTGGTGAGGTAGGCAGGTCATTTGTGTAGAGGGAGAAGAGGATAGGGGAGAGGACGGCTCCTTGCGGGACGCCGGCGAGGATGGGTCTGAGGGAGGAAGAGGAGTTGAGGTGGTTGACATAAAAGGTGCGGTCAGTCTGGTAGTTGGTGATGGTTTGGGAGGAGAAAGCGGGGGATATGTGGGGTGATTTTATAAATTAGCGTATTGTGGTTAACAGTGTCGAAGGCAGTTGTGAAATCGAGAAAGATTGCTGGTACCGGATGTCGTTTTCCTTCCTGTAGTCGCGTTGCAATGTCGGTAGTTAAGCGTAGCGTTTGTAGTCTAGTCGATCTGTCTGCTCGAAAGCCGAATTGTGTCGGTCTGAGTCGTTCTTCTAGTGGGGATATTGGGGTATAGTGGGGGTATTGGGGATAGTTTTTGCAGGACAATGCGTTCGAATATTTTGCCTAAAATGAGGAGGAGGCTGATCGGTCTGTAATTGTCAGGGTTGTGGAGGGGCTTGCTGGGTTTGGGGATCATTTTAATTTTGGCAATTTTCCAGGAGTTGGGGAAGTAGGAGGTTTTGATACAGGCGTTGAATACTTTGGTGATAAAGTCAGTCACATTTTTGGTCAGGTTTTTGAGGGCGTTGGCTCGTACTCCGTCGGGGCCGGTCGCTTTGCCGCCGTCGAGGTTTTTCAGTTCGTTTGTTACGTCCGTGTTAGTTATAGTCCAAGGTGTTTGTTGATGTCGTGGGAGATGAGGCGTTTTCATGAAATATAGGATGGTGGATGTGGAGAGGGGTGCGTTGGGTGCGGTGAATCTTGTCTGAAGTTTGTCTGCGAAAAGTTCTGTCATCGTCTGTGGATCGTAGGTTTTGGTGCCGTCGGGTCGTAGTAGTGGCGAAATGTTATGAGTAGTTTCTTTAAGAGATTTTATTAAAGTCCAGATGTTGCTGGGGTGCTTAGTAAGATCCGTAATTGTTTTTGTCCAATTTTGGCGTTCGTAGACTATTAGTGCGTCGTGTAAAGTTCGTTTGTAGTATAAGTACGTCATTTTATCATCCTGTCGGCGTGTTTTGTAAAAAGTTTTTTTGAGTCTTTCGTTTGTAACGTAAAAGTAGCAGTATGTGATTTGGTAGTTTTTCCTGTGAGTCGTTGGTGAAGGAGGAAGCTTTCCGAAAGGAGCGGTTGATTTGGAGGGTTAGGTGTTTAATGGCCTGATCAATTTCAATTTGGTTTGTTAGTGCATTTGGGGATTTTACTTTTTTGGAGATGAGGTGTTTGAATTTGGGCCAGTCAGTGGAGATGGATCGGGAGGGGAAGTTGAAGTTGGGGGATGATGTATCTGTGGTGAAGAGGATTGGGAGGTGATCGGAAGTGAGTTCAAGATTGGGATGAGGGGTGCTTATTGTAATATTGGAGGAGTGAAGGGCGAAATCAAGGATGTCGTGAGGGAGGTTGCGGATAAGGTGCGTGGGTTCTGCTGGCGCTGAAAGGGTTACATGTGTGTTCGTGTCGAGGTATGTCTGTAGCATTTGTCCGTTGGTGTTGGTATGTCTGCAACCCCAGGTAGTTGATTTTGAATTAATGTCGCCTGCTAGTGGAAAATTGTCACGCGTGAGTAAAGTCAGGTCGCTGTCTAGTAGCGGGAGTTGAGGAGGTTTGTAGATGGAAGCTATTGTGAGAGGTCCGTGGGGGGGGGGGGTATTTTAATTAAGGTATTCTCAATGTGGGTGGTCGGGGCGGAGGGGAGTTGGGTGTGAGGGATGCCTTTTTGGATGCAAATTGCAGTTCCACCGCCGGGGGTGGAACGGTCTGTTCGGTAGGTGGGGATGTTGAAGGGGCGGGAAGGTGTTAGATGCGTCTCTTGTATAAGTAGTACCCCGACGGAGTAGTCTGTCAGGTATTGTTTTATGTCAGTCAGCTTTCGAGAAAAGTCAACAGAGCCAGTGGGGTGGTATATCTGGGACGGCGGAAGGACAGCAGATAGACACGTGACGGAGATGCATGTGATGTGTCATTCTCACAAGTGTCTATTGTTTGGTGTACGCCTTTAAGTTGTAAATAAATCAACATTTCGAATTAATACGTGTCTCTGAATAAACCGATCCCTCACCCCCACCACACAGACATATTAAAGTAAAAAATACGATTCTTTTAAATTTGCTGTAATTTTTCAAAAATGCATCCATCATTCTGGGGATTATGTTAGTTTATTCTGTATGTATTCTTAAAAGCTTAAAGAAAAAATGTGAAGTTTGTTAGAGAAAATCGTGTTTAAATATTGCCTACATTTCACTCAAAATTACACGAAAACAGTAATATTTTCTGAACAATGTACGGAATGACATAAGTTAAAGTACTAATTGTTGGGAACAGATTTCATAAGAAGAAATCATCTCATCTTCAATAATGTGGTTACATGAGGGTCAAAAGAATTTCAAACTCTTGCAATTTTTGAAAATTCTAATTTAATAGTGAAACTCAGGCCAAAGCTATCATTAGAGGTGCATTTCACTCAATGAAATTTAAAGAAAAGAATTATAGTTATTTTTGAGAAAATTTAGAAAATGCCCTAACGTGTCATGAGATGTATTTACATGAATCTGGGGTTAGAGGTGGGCCAGTTTGATCAGAGAATATTCATTTTAGAAAAAACCTACAAATAGTTAAGGTGCTAGTGTTGTTCGGATGTCAGATGGCTGGACATAAAAAACACTTTATTGGTATCAGGGGAACCTAAAATGTGTATTTCCATTAAAATCAATTTCCTGCAGCATTACATAAGTTTTTCTCTCTTTCTCTCTCCCTGTACCACTAAATGGATGGAGTCACACTTTGTTCATTCTGGGTTGTTCCACGTGTTCTTCCATGGTGTTTCATTAAGCCTTCAGCCTTTATTCCAGTGAAAACAAAGTCATACATTAACAAGTGAAAAAGTCTTACTAAAGGCAAACTTTAATAATGAAGCAGTGCATGGTTGTTTGAATAAATTAATAAATTGTTAAATGTTGCACATATTCCAGTGTTAAAAAAAAGTTTTTCCCAATGAGGGACAATATACATTACTATGCTCCACGATGTATAGACAATGGACTCAACAATTCCTAACCATTAATAGTTTTTAAAAATCTTATTAAACTTTGTGTCATTAACAGTGAAAGCTTCCGATTGGATAACATCACTCTCATGCTCACCTACATTACACACCAAAAACTAAGAATATATAATTTTTATATCACAATAAGCCTAATGATCTATTAAAAAGACCATTTATTTGAGTAAAAATGTAGATAGGAAATCCCTTTAATGAATGAAATTACTTTAAAATTATTCCAGTATTATTTTCAATTCAACAGGACAAAAAGGAGGACATTTCATGTAAATTTAAACAAAGAGGGAGGTCAGGAGGACAGATGACAACCCTGACACGTTCCTGACTTTTGGCACATCAGTATTCAGATAATCTCATTGTGTTTGCTACTGTAATTCTGATACGAGAATAAGCATGAATTTTCATGGTATTAAAAATTAAGGAAGAGAATATAACATTATTATTAGAAATGGCATTTTTTGAATAGTTTTGCTTCAATTTCATTCGGCCAACAAATTTCAATCTTCAATGTCATATGTGATTAATCTCATTTTAAGAGAGCTGTATTAGTCACAATGATGCAAATTATTTCAAGATTAAAACACCCACAAAGAATCTTCAGGGGAGACAAATGATTGCAATACTGGGAAATTAGAAGAAAAAACATTATTTATAGACATTTTACTGTCAAAATCACTGATTATACACGCTGCAGGGCAGGAATGTACAAAGAGTCTTTATCTCAGCATGGCGGAGGGAAATGTGAAGTATTTCAGAGACCAACTTGTAATTTATTGCTTGTATTTCTGTTCATAAAGCATTGAACATTTCTTAATATAGCTGCCTCTGATGATCATTTAAAAACAATTATTCTCATTCTTGGGGAAACCAAGACCCTGTCCCAAACATAATTTGGAAGAACCACATGGCTCAACAAGTCAAGAGGGTATCAACATGCCAAATATTAATCTTTCCAATTAATGTCGACAGCATATTATCCATAACATTTTATGTATTTTGTGTCAAAACACTTCACAATAGGAACAGTAATAGTACAATACCGCATATTAAGAGAGGAGGCAGCACATTTCTATTACTCAGGTACAATCTATAGCAAAATGAAAAATATTACAACTGATTTCTATTGTTAATATATTAAATCCTATCATAAAGTGATCACACTCTCACCTAAAATACATTAAAACAATGCACATAAATACTCAAACACGTCTGCGATTATTGAGGGTTTACGATTTCTGGGCAAGTGCAAGAATTATTAAAGTGTATAATTGTCATTAGACTACATTAACTTATTTCTCAATATTCACTTCTTACATAATTATTTCTTTCCTTTTACAAAAAGAATAACACAATTTTTAAATTCATTAATCAAGCACTAATCAACTCATTATACGCTCTTAATTTCTTTACAATAAATACGGGACATAATATTATGCCCCATTCTTTCTTTTGAACAAAATACAAGATGCATTTCATTTCATAAAGTGGAACGATAAATACAATGATAAAAAACAATAAAACCCCAAAACATTATTTTCTGACAGGTTTTAAGTACCTAAGCAAACAACACAGATTTTTCCTTGTTTTCTTAAATATATTTCAATGGAAAACAATTCCTTCTTTCACAATTCTTGCTTTTATAGAATTACATTTTGTGCAAACATTTTGTGTTAAATACTGACTGGTGAAGGGTGATGTTGACCTTATACATAAACAATAAATCATAGGATCACAATTTCTCTAAAAGCCATTTTTAAATTAAGTATTATAATTTTCAATTTTTAAGCAATTATCACTGAATGCGTATACTGAATGGATAAGCAGCATTTAACTACAGTAACTAGCTACATAACTACAGTAAGTAGTTCACACCTTTGCAAGAATTATACAAAAAAGGTTTTCTTTTTAAGTTAAGTCACATAGTATGTTTAAAATTCATTCCATTTTCTTTTTACGCCTTTGTTGCCCACTTGCTTTCTTAGAAAAATGCAATTACCTTAATTTATTCAATTCTTTCAAAAAATAATGTCAAACACTGGAATGCAAGTAATTCATTACGCATAGACAGTAACAAACGAGTGAAAAGAATAACAAGATAACAAAAGACATTCTGCTGGTTATGTAATAGTTTTTAAAAAATAAGAAAAATAAATATTGTACAATTTGGCAATAGCCTCTCCTACCACACAGAGCAAGTTCACACTAATCATAAAATTTATTAATCAGGATCAGAGAGTTTGAATAAATTCCATGAATTAATACAGAACAATTGAAAAAAAATAAGTTTTAGAGTATATTAAAGATCTGACATATAACAAAGAATGAATGCAAGTTTACTGCAACACTTTTTTAAAATGAAATGTATGAGGTTTCTTTCAGTTTCACTCAACCATTATAAAATTGTTACCATGATAACAAAATATATATATATATATATATATATATATATATATATATATATATATATATATATATATATATATATATATATATATATATATATATATATATATATATATACATACATACATCTTACAGACATTGTTATGAAACATTCTCAAATGCAAAAAACATGAGAATTCAACATTTAGTATAAGATTTTTCAAAAAAATGTGAAAATTATGTAATAAAGAAAACACAAAAATAATTAAATAGCCAGCTGAAAATATAAAATATGGTTTCCTAATGCCTTTTATTTAGAACAAAATTTCTCTCTATTGCACACACACACACACACACACACACACACTAAAAAAACACCTTAATTCTTCCTACAAGATTTTTTAACACATTATAGTAAAATAATAAAATAATTAATTTTAATGTATGATGTTCTTCATTCTTCTTCAATACCTTAAAGAACAATGAATGACATTTGATTGTTTTAACCTGGTATATGGATATTTATTAAAGAATCATTCTTTTGATTTGGTATTTTTGAACATTAAATAAAGCTTCACAACTTCTGAAGGTCTGATTTTTCTCCAACAAGTGCGTAAAAATCAATCGAATACTAGATTAATAAGAAGGAAAAGAAAATTTCATACACACAAAAATGCTTCACATTATAAATTAAATTTCTAATTAAAGACAATTTCAGGGCCAAAGAACCAACAAGTTGAATGTAGAATGATAACAATAAGTTTGGGAATCTAGTTATTGTCTCAAAAATGTTTAAGCCTTGCTAAAGTGGATTACCAATGCAAACCCTGTTTTAAATTGTGACACATCTACTTAATATTACTATTACAACCACCACTATTATTACTGAGGTACAGTCCTACTCACAACAGTAAGATGTAACATTATAGCAATCACTTATGCATCATAAAAAGAGCTTAGCTAACTTTTGTCATCTACATAACAAGTCACTCACTTTCAATAACAACAATTTAAAACCTTCAAATTCTAAATGTAAGAGAAGTTTTTGTGAGCTTGCTTTAAGATGTGAATGGCAGAGAACAGTGCTTCTTTACAGGGTGCACTGAACATTAATTACTTACTTACAGACATTAAGCACAAAATAACTGATACATATGCCTATCTCCTCTTTTTCAGCATACTGTGAGACTATTCGCACACTAAAACAACGACTCTGAATTGGAGCAAATCAGAATCTTCCAATGTAACCCGCTCATGTGCTTTTATTATTCACTACCAGTCATAAGTAATACATTATTTGTAATTACTTTGCACCAATTGGAACTCTAAACAACTAATTTGTAACATTCTAACCAAATACATGTATAAACTGTTGTCAAGTTGTAATTCTGAAAGCCATTTTTCCCATTCAGGACGGATTTCAATCTCGAGAGAAAATATCCGTTCCAGTTAACACAGCTCATTCAAACTAGAATTACTAACATTGAACTTTCAATCAATGCTCATTACTTCACTTTGATTCAAACACAAACGTTTGTCTAATTTTTTCATCAGAATTACACATGTTTTGGACAAATACCTTATTCTTTTCCATAGGCACCACTTCACTCGATATAACGAGCAGATCGATTATCTGATTCCTACTTTTGAACACAACTAACTTGAGAGGTTTTTGCCTGAAAGACTGTATCTCTTGGCTCCTAGAATTAGTGTAAAAACAGACAATGTGCTAAATTACCAATTTTCAAGAAAACACTAGCAATGACCCAAAGGCCTCTGAAAGGGATTTCTTGACCTATACAAATGGAATGTCATTCTCACAAGCTTTGCAACAAATTACTATTTCATGAATAATATGAATATAACATTGTACAACAAATAATGAACTACTTTCAGCTTCACAAAAATGAATATCACATGATACAAAGTCTATTTAAAACCTCTGACCCCACAAGCATTGTATGAATCCTGCTATAATTTCCTGCCCTGCCATCTTCCAGGGTCATTGATAAAATAAAAGTACTTATATACAGGAAAAAATGAAGATAAAATACAATTTCTTTAAGAGACCAGCTCCTAACAAAACAGTTTTATAATAATATATACATAAGGTTATTTTACTGCATTACCAGATAATTCATATTCACACAAAATGGCAGGAAAACATCAACTTATTTCAATTTTACATTAAACCAGATAACAATCAGGGACTTATGTATCAACTACACTATGGTATACAGGTACTAACAAATACTAACAACATGATTAATCTTATTTCCCATTAGTCGTAAAAAGTATAGACAACTCTGTTCCAAAGGTAAGGCAACATTTGAGGAATTTACAGTGCTACCAACAAGGAACAATTATTCAATCAGTTCAACCAGGGGACAAAATGTTGCTTTGCATTTAGAAACAGAGCATAACATTCATGGAAGATGAGTAAAACTCAGCCTACTAAATTCATGGGCATCTAAGATGCATCTTTCACAAGATGTGCATAACCATTAATCCACAGATATTAGCATCTGCACAATGGGTATCAATAACATCCGTGATTTTTTCACCATGGTAATGGGGAACCAGATCTTGAGCCAACAGTGAAGTCTTTATACTGCGAAAACACACAGATCTGAAATATAATAAAATTATTTTTTTTAAGTTATACTAAATTAAAAGATGCATTAGTATTTTTTTCTCTCTCACATTTACACTATGTTTTGTAATGAACCCTTTAAACAAACTTATACATACTATAGTCACCAGTTCAATTACAAAAATGTTTATTAAAATATTGTTATTTATTTTCCATATATATTTTATATTTTTATAAAGTTCAAGTTGTGAACAACATATTTAAATTTCTGAACATTTACACTATTTAAAGTAATAATATTATTTATGCTTTATTTACGCTTTTGTAAAGGAGATCAAATTATTAAAATCAATTAAAATGGGTACTAGAAAGTATATTCTCCTTAAACTGCACATATTTTCTAATATCATCTAATATAAAAACATATTCTAAAATGACTGGCAATACAACTGAACTGTTTAATTTAAGAAATTAAAAAAGATGTTGAAGTTTATTGACACACATTGCATTCTAAGTTTTGTGACACACTTACCTACTCCCATGTATTTTTTTTTTTTTTCCCCAATCAAATTATTCTTAACAACGCATGGAATTTTTTAAACATTGTCACAATATTTGAAGAACTTTTATTAAAATAATTTACTCAGTATTTAACTCTTTTATTCTAACAAGTAAATCCCTGGTGTAATCCTTATAAGAGTTGGTTAGAAAAATTTACCCTCTAAAATTTCAGCAAATTTAGTTAATATTATTTAGTGTCGTGTCTCACTTAGTTTTTAGGTTTACATTAAGATTCAATGTAGATTTTAAATTATTTACAGAGCCATTCGAAAGATATGCTTCCTTTCCAGTTGAAAACAAAGAAGAAGGAAAGAACCAGGTAGGTAAAGGAAAAGATGAGAAGAACAGTCACATATAAGCAGCGACTATAAGGATACTATCAACAAAGGAAGAGGTCACAAAGCCTAATACCTCAGAAGCTGCATTGCTTTCTTTCAATTTCTGCGCAATGGAAATTATAAATTTATTTGTTTTTGTATTTTTCTTGATTTCCTGGGATCTCAAAAGGAGGCCGATGGTTTTCTTTCAATTTTTGTATGAATTGAAAATTAGTAGTAGAGAATATTGACATGAAATTATAAATGAGTGTTTGATTCATGTACTACCCAGGAAGGGACGAGCTAAGTTATTGGGAAAATATTGTTTTAGAGCCTCATATGTCATTTCATTTTTAATTCTCAACATTTTTTAAAAATTTTGAATCCCTAAGTGTTAAGGAAGAATGTGGAGAAATTGAAAAGTTATTCATTAAAATCTAAGACTTATAGTAAATTCCAATTAAAATACCAAAAACGAAACGGGTGTTGAAATAACATTATTTCAAACTGATTTCAATTTGAAGAGACTCATTTCAAACTAACATGAGAAGTGTGTTCATTCCACCTTTCTTTCCTGTTTTCTGCTACAGGTGTACAGTCATTTGTATAACATATTACTTATTTAGCAACCTCTAATCCTTATTCCAACATAAATGTAATCCAATTTCACTGCTCTCAGCACATTATTTGTGTGAAAGTTAAATAAATCTGCAGAGAGGATACACCCTAACCTGTCTCTTTGTTTATTTGAATATATCAGTTTTGCCCTTAGCTAATTTAAATCATATGTCAAATATAAATAAAAAAGTTTAATTGAAAAGTGAATCCAGAAATATAGTTGCACCTTCACTCTTGCTTAAAAAAAAATACAAAATAATAAATATGTAAATTATGTAAATTGAGATTCTACACAAGACAAGAGCATCTTCAAAAAATGTATTTAGTGCCCATTAGTGTCAGAATACTTCCAAAAGATTTTAATACCAATTATATGTAGCTCAAGGTAATAGTAACATGCAAATGGGAAATGAAACACTAATGTATAAAACGTTAAAAACCATGATAAAAAATGCTGTAGACCTAAAGGGAATGGATAAGAACAGATGCAAATGGTGAAATATACTCAAGAAAATGGTAAAATAAAATAAAATAAAATAAAATGGACCATGACAAATGGTTGCCAACAGCATGATATCAAGGCAGATACATTTGAGATTGAGAAATGTTCAAGGAATGTGAAGAGAATGAATCTAAGTGGTGCTACAACAGCACATACTTGTAACAATGGTAGTGGTGGTGCAATATTATTATATCGCACCTTTTATAATACTAACATTTCAATCATCACTCAAAAATGGACATGATGTAACTCATATTAACCCCAAAATTTTTAAAATGATGAGGTTTTTTTGTAAAGTTCTCCCCCTTCCCAAAATTAAAAGAGGTTTCAAAGACTAATATTAGACAGATCAATTGGGGAATATCAATTTTGGTGAAAATTCTTTGAACAATTTATGGTTTGTTGTTCACAAACAGACAGATGGATGGATCTTGGGAGAAAACAACACTTTTCTGTTATCAGGAATCACCAAAATGTATATTTCATCAAAACCTCATTATTGATTTTTTGCAACAATACATAACTTTCTCATTCATGTAGTGTAGCATAAAATGGAAACAAGAGAGAATTGTGCTAACTGGTAGAGAGTATGAGATCAAACATGGAAATTTGTCAATTATGACCGGATGAATAAAAAGAAATGTTGGAAAGTTGACCTAATAGATTTGGAAAACTATAAAAGGTACAATGAAGCACTGCTAACTGAGTATAGGTAAAAATACATACACATTTTGTATGACCACTGAAGGAAATGCTCTACAAATTACATCAGGAGGCATTAGCAAAGGCCCCATGCAATTGAGAAAGGGGACAACTTGGGAGACCTGGAAGTATCTCAATAGAATTAAAACAACCTCTTGAAATCCATAGATACCATAACTCAGATAATCAAGAAATGTTTGGAGGATTTAACTCTTTAAGAACGGAAAAGGCTTATATATCATCTGTCTATAATAGAGTTCTCCAAATTGTGAGACACGCCTCCCTATGGAGGCACGAGAACTTCATAATAATTTAACTGAATAATGTTCTAACAATGTTTCCCAATGCTCTAATTATTTCTACATGAATAGATTACTAACGGATACAATTTAATTTTAATGAGAGGAGGCACGTGCTGAATTTGTTACCTGAACGGAGTCATGGCTGCAAACGTTAGAAAACCACTGGTCTGTAAGAATGTATGTGAAAATTATGGTGACATTTTTGTTATAAATAAGATTGGGACACTGTATCTGGATACTGAAGGGAAGTCTGGATTCAAAGATAGATGTAATAGACAAACAGATCAGCTTCTATGCAGGGAGATCTTGGGTTGACATCAAGTTCTATATCAAACAAATTACTGAAAAAAGAATCAATACAGGCAAACAAATGACCAACACCAATGATGTAATAGGGGCATTTAAAAAGGTTAAACAGTGAGTGATTATGATAAAGAAGGTATTAGCTAGCACATAAACATTCTTGAAGACAGTAGGTATAGCAAACCTCGGAGGAAGTGAGAGCAATGATGTTGGTTTAGAAGATGATGTTTAGAAAATCCAAATAAGTGGTGATTAGGCAGTGTGAAATGGCAACAGCTATTAAAATTTGCTACTACTTACTACTATTAAAAACTAATTATAGCTTTACCTTTTCCTCAATTATACGTATGTTCATTGAAAGTTTTGAATAATAAACTATGAGTAACAAGCCCAAGTCATGAACATAGGATTTTTGCCTGTTTTTAAGGATAAAAACAATGTTCATGTTTTAATAATAAAAACACAGGCATCACATAGCAAGTACAGAAATGAAATATCTCGGAGTGCTAACAAACAAAACAAGAGGTTGAGTAACAAAGGAACTGGATATTAAAGTGAACATCAAATTAATAAAAAAGCGAGTATTACACTGGTTTGGAAATTTGATAAGAATAGATAAAAATAAGGAAATGGTACAAGTATTTGAAGCTTGATAACAGTTTAGTTATATTTACTACCTATCAGTGAGACGGCAAAGAACTATGGAAGGGAGAAAAATGAACCGAGACAAATGGCAAGGAATATGAGTCACATACAGAAAGTTGCTTGAAAATGATGATGAGACACAAAAGAAAAAGTTAAAGAAATATAAATAAAATACAATTTTATAAAACAAGATTAATGTTTCTAAACACTAACAAACCTTCTCTAACACTTAACAAAATAAACCATTTAATTAAATGCATTTGTATGTTACTTTGAACATTGATAAGTATTAACCACATTAACATTTTTCTAGCATCCTCAAGATTACAAATAATTGGAAAATATCTTCTCAAAACAAACATTATTTAACATAATACAATAATTAATACATTTTCATATATTTGTAATGTACAAAGAGTAGACATCTCACCTTGTCTTTCAGTTGTTGGCATAATTGCAATGCAACAGTGAACAACACCAAAACCTCATTTAGCCAGGGAACAGAGCAGTCAGCTTGATGAGCCTCATACTTAACACTGCCATGGGAGTTGCTCACATGGTAGGCAGCAAATACCAATTTATGACTCTGAATGTAGAAGCTAACAGCCAAATCTTCTGGGAGAGGTGGACTCAACGATTTCTGCAGGCATATCTCATACATTTTATGGATTCTGTCAAACACTTACTTCACAATTAGGTCAAACATACACTTAACATATGAAATACATTATTTATATTCAAATCATACTGAATGGAAATTCTTAAGTCCTATTTTTGCACTGGTTTTAGGATACACACATTTTACAAGGTTTATTGATAAAACAGAATTGTAAAAATTCCAAATTAATTATGGTTGATCATGAAATTAAACAGTATTTGCAGAGTTAATTTCACACTTACAAGAGAGATTTATAGATATTCAATAATCCTTAAAATTATTCTTTCCATGCATATATTTAGAAATGCATGTTAGCACTTTCAATTTTAAGTAATGTTATATAACTAGAGCGAGAGGTGTGTGAAAAATAGAAATAAGTGAAAATGGGTGAAAAGCAATTTTGAAGTAATTTAAAGACTTTAAGGAACATAGATAACTGGGGAGTGGAGGGATTTTGAGATTATATAGAGGAAACACTTTAACTTGATAAAAATAGCATGTATAATCTTGACAAAACTTAGCAAACTGTTATAACATTTCAAGACCCTATTTGGTCTCTTCTTCAGGTATTGTATTTGGAAAAACAGGAAATTATGAAAACACCATTGCAAAAATCTTAAAGTTAGTTTTAACATACAACATTAGCACAAAGCACAATTAAGTGCTGAGGCTTACCTTAGTAAAGAAAGCTGTTGTTAAAAAATCATAACATAATACCAATAAAATTACATTATTTCTATTAAAGGCTATCTTAGGCTAATTAATTGTATATGCACATAATTTGTGCAAGTCATAGTTACAAACATCATTGCTCATAAGATAAACTAAGTCCTTTGTCAATATTGACCATTGCTGAATGAACCACAGAACGTCTGACAGAGTACCGATTTAATCAGCAGGAACCAAAGAGAAAGTGAAAAAGGTGGAGGGGGAGGAAGGAGAGAAGAAAGTAAATATCAACTATAATCAATGTTAAAATACCAACAGACATAATACAATAAAAAAGGGGGTTGTAATCCATGAGAACGGCAAAACTGGCGCCACAATTAATGTTGTATAGTGAAGAAACATTATTTAATCTTACTCAGCACATGATCATACACTTTAGTGAAAATATTATTTTCTAACACTGAATTAATAGTATTATTTAATTTCACATACAGCGCTTCTGAAATTAAACAAGCATGGTATCGCTGCTCTGTTTAGTAGACAGGGATTATCACAATTAATTTTGTGTGACTTTTCAAACCTAGGTTTGGATATCGTATTGTAACGTTTCTCGTGGTGAATTAAAACCAACACAATATTTAAAACAATTACGTTTATTCGGGAACAATTATACACACTAAAATCTACTGACACTAAAAACTACTTGGTCTATTTACAGATATATTACACTTAATTATTTACACTGTTACACGCGACTCCGTTCTCTTGATTTATTTACACAGTTCACTTCTTACACACTATTTATTTAAACAGTTCTCTTCTTCTACAGTATCAGTCAGTCCATGCACTGTCCACGGTCCACTGCACTTGACCCTAATTCCCTGCACAGACCACAATTCCCCTGTGCAGACCACAATTCCTTGCGCAGACCACACTTCACTGCGCACACCAGGGTCCACTGCACTGCTGTTTACCGCGATGCCCACTTCACAGCTCAGCTTCCACTGCAGACTTCAAACTGCTGACTGCTGTTTCCCCACTGCACCACTGCTTACCGCGATGCACCCTTCACAGCTCAGCTTCCACTGCAGACTTCAGACTGCTGACTGCTGTTCAACCACTGCACCACTCTTCACCGCAATGCACACTTCCCAGCACAGCTTCCACTTCGGACACACTGACGGACTGACGTCTTACTGCTCACTACTGACTTCTGCTAAACTTCTCACTGACTCTCTTCTGTTAACTCTGACTGACTTCTGTAACTCTCTTCTCACTCTCTTCTGTGACTGACTCGCGGCCGCCGGCAGAGGCGCATTTATACCTGCCCGGCTCATTCTCGGCGTTTCTCCGCGGCTCGCGGATTGTCCGGAACCGTCTAGTTCGGGGGAAGGGAAGGGCGGCGGCAGATGACGCAATCCACGCGCAGCGACTTCGGCAGGTGATGCAATATTCGTTACATTGCCCCCTCCTTAGATGCGATCCGTCCCGGATCGCGTTTAGTGAAATAATGCAGATATTGTTGGCGTAATTCAAGCAGAGTTTTCCCAAGATTCTGAAGGTGGCCTTGCGATGTGACTTTCTTTTTGTGATAACAAAATGCACATCTTTACTCACGTCGCGGAGAAGAAGGTCATTCCCAATATGCGGTCGCAGGTTCTCCAATTCTTCCATTCTCTTGTATTTTCTTCCGAATACAGCAGCAACACCTCTGGTCATATCCAGATCCTGGGCAACACAATGCGCTAATGAATATTTCTGGAGTACCGTAAACAGATCCTGTGGCACCTCCATTGCCACACCACAACGCGCCATATCATTTCCGCCATGGTGAGACATAAACTCGTCAAAAGTGAACATTTTCATGCCCAACTCACAAACTCCTGTGGTGTCTTCTCTGTCATTTTCATTACCTCCCGCACACGTGGCCAGCCGACTGGAATAGATGACCCGCGTGTTTTCATACTGGAACCTTTCAATTCGGTAGACAAAATCATTTCTCCTCTTTTGAGAGCCATCTTTATTTTCTACAACTCGTTTAAAAACTTCTTTTTCTACTGCTGCTTCTTCTTCTTTTGCTGCTGCTTCTTCTTCTTTCGCTGCCGCTTCTTCTCCTTTCGCTGCCGCATCTTCTTCTTTCGCTGCCGCATCTTCTTCTTTCGCTGCCGCATCTTCTTCTTTCGCTGCTGCATCTTCTTCTTTCGCTGCTGCATCTTCTTCTTTCGCTGCTGCATCTTCTTCTTTCGCTGCCGCTTCTTCTTCTTCTTTCGCTGCCGCTTCTTCTTTCGCTGCCGCTTCTTCTCTAACCAATCTATTATTCGGCGTTATCTGTTGTTCCAGGTTTTCTGACACCTTTTTTTCCGAAATTCTGGAATTTTCTGTCAGTTTTTCTTCTGACGTTGTGTCATCTATCTCGAATATTTTTCGCACTTCTGCTACGAATGCTCGGACACAGACACCGTTGCAATATATGTCGAAGCGAAAACTCTCTGGATCCTCTCCTGCTGCCTTCAACGCGTTAGCAAGACGTTCTTGTAATGTTGCTTTCGTTCCGGTGGTCTCCAGATCCCTGTCTTCTAACTCCATCTTCAACTCGGTTACTTTCAGTTCCCGTAAGGTTTTTGTGAACTCCATTTTCATTAAGGTTTTAATTCACCACACGTTATTCTGAGTTAAACACACACAAACCCCACACCTGACACCAATTGTAACGTTTCTCGTGGTGAATTAAAACCAACACAATATTTAAAACAATTACGTTTATTCGGGAACAATTATACACACTAAAATCTACTGACACTAAAAACTACTTGGTCTATTTACAGATATATTACACTTAATTATTTACACTGTTACACGCGACTCCGTTCTCTTGATTTATTTACACAGTTCACTTCTTACACACTATTTATTTAAACAGTTCTCTTCTTCTACAGTATCAGTCAGTCCATGCACTGTCCACGGTCCACTGCACTTGACCCTAATTCCCTGCACAGACCACAATTCCCCTGTGCAGACCACAATTCCTTGCGCAGACCACACTTCACTGCGCACACCAGGGTCCACTGCACTGCTGTTTACCGCGATGCCCACTTCACAGCTCAGCTTCCACTGCAGACTTCAAACTGCTGACTGCTGTTTCCCCACTGCACCACTGCTTACCGCGATGCACCCTTCACAGCTCAGCTTCCACTGCAGACTTCAGACTGCTGACTGCTGTTCAACCACTGCACCACTCTTCACCGCAATGCACACTTCCCAGCACAGCTTCCACTTCGGACACACTGACGGACTGACGTCTTACTGCTCACTACTGACTTCTGCTAAACTTCTCACTGACTCTCTTCTGTTAACTCTGACTGACTTCTGTAACTCTCTTCTCACTCTCTTCTGTGACTGACTCGCGGCCGCCGGCAGAGGCGCATTTATACCTGCCCGGCTCATTCTCGGCGTTTCTCCGCGGCTCGCGGATTGTCCGGAACCGTCTAGTTCGGGGGAAGGGAAGGGCGGCGGCAGATGACGCAATCCACGCGCAGCGACTTCGGCAGGTGATGCAATATTCGTTACATTGCCCCCTCCTTAGATGCGATCCGTCCCGGATCGCGTTTAGTGAAATAATGCAGATATTGTTGGCGTAATTCAAGCAGAGTTTTCCCAAGATTCTGAAGGTGGCCTTGCGATGTGACTTTCTTTTTGTGATAACAAAATGCACATCTTTACTCACGTCGCGGAGAAGAAGGTCATTCCCAATATGCGGTCGCAGGTTCTCCAATTCTTCCATTCTCTTGTATTTTCTTCCGAATACAGCAGCAACACCTCTGGTCATATCCAGATCCTGGGCAACACAATGCGCTAATGAATATTTCTGGAGTACCGTAAACAGATCCTGTGGCACCTCCATTGCCACACCACAACGCGCCATATCATTTCCGCCATGGTGAGACATAAACTCGTCAAAAGTGAACATTTTCATGCCCAACTCACAAACTCCTGTGGTGTCTTCTCTGTCATTTTCATTACCTCCCGCACACGTGGCCAGCCGACTGGAATAGATGACCCGCGTGTTTTCATACTGGAACCTTTCAATTCGGTAGACAAAATCATTTCTCCTCTTTTGAGAGCCATCTTTATTTTCTACAACTCGTTTAAAAACTTCTTTTTCTACTGCTGCTTCTTCTTCTTTTGCTGCTGCTTCTTCTTCTTTCGCTGCCGCTTCTTCTCCTTTCGCTGCCGCATCTTCTTCTTTCGCTGCCGCATCTTCTTCTTTCGCTGCCGCATCTTCTTCTTTCGCTGCTGCATCTTCTTCTTTCGCTGCTGCATCTTCTTCTTTCGCTGCCGCTTCTTCTTCTTCTTTCGCTGCCGCTTCTTCTTTCGCTGCCGCTTCTTCTCTAACCAATCTATTATTCGGCGTTATCTGTTGTTCCAGGTTTTCTGACACCTTTTTTTCCGAAATTCTGGAATTTTCTGTCAGTTTTTCTTCTGACGTTGTGTCATCTATCTCGAATATTTTTCGCACTTCTGCTACGAATGCTCGGACACAGACACCGTTGCAATATATGTCGAAGCGAAAACTCTCTGGATCCTCTCCTGCTGCCTTCAACGCGTTAGCAAGACGTTCTTGTAATGTTGCTTTCGTTCCGGTGGTCTCCAGATCCCTGTCTTCTAACTCCATCTTCAACTCGGTTACTTTCAGTTCCCGTAAGGTTTTTGTGAACTCCATTTTCATTAAGGTTTTAATTCACCACACGTTATTCTGAGTTAAACACACACAAACCCCACACCTGACACCAATTGTAACGTTTCTCGTGGTGAATTAAAACCAACACAATATTTAAAACAATTACGTTTATTCGGGAACAATTATACACACTAAAATCTACTGACACTAAAAACTACTTGGTCTATTTACAGATATATTACACTTAATTATTTACACTGTTACACGCGACTCCGTTCTCTTGATTTATTTACACAGTTCACTTCTTACACACTATTTATTTAAACAGTTCTCTTCTTCTACAGTATCAGTCAGTCCATGCACTGTCCACGGTCCACTGCACTTGACCCTAATTCCCTGCACAGACCACAATTCCCCTGTGCAGACCACAATTCCTTGCGCAGACCACACTTCACTGCGCACACCAGGGTCCACTGCACTGCTGTTTACCGCGATGCCCACTTCACAGCTCAGCTTCCACTGCAGACTTCAAACTGCTGACTGCTGTTTCCCCACTGCACCACTGCTTACCGCGATGCACCCTTCACAGCTCAGCTTCCACTGCAGACTTCAGACTGCTGACTGCTGTTCAACCACTGCACCACTCTTCACCGCAATGCACACTTCCCAGCACAGCTTCCACTTCGGACACACTGACGGACTGACGTCTTACTGCTCACTACTGACTTCTGCTAAACTTCTCACTGACTCTCTTCTGTTAACTCTGACTGACTTCTGTAACTCTCTTCTCACTCTCTTCTGTGACTGACTCGCGGCCGCCGGCAGAGGCGCATTTATACCTGCCCGGCTCATTCTCGGCGTTTCTCCGCGGCTCGCGGATTGTCCGGAACCGTCTAGTTCGGGGGAAGGGAAGGGCGGCGGCAGATGACGCAATCCACGCGCAGCGACTTCGGCAGGTGATGCAATATTCGTTACAGTATTGAGCCTTTCCCCAATTTCCCTTATATTTTTCTTATGTACTTTAAATCTAATACCTACTTTCGTTTAGTCTGGCCTAAACACAGTCATGACATGAAGAGGCATACACCACATTTTCAGATTCTAGTTTGGGTATTTTGTCTTTCACATTAGTAATTAAATTCTTCCTGTTCGTGATCACATGTATCATGACCACATCAATCTTGTCCCTTTTTAAATCTCTTCTTATATTAATAGTGATGTTGGGAATTATTCTGACTTTTATTCCCAACATCACTAATAATATAATACAGCTGTTGCCATTTTCATGGATTACACCCCCCTCATTTTTATCACATGATGTCTGCAGGTATTTTAATGTTGATTATAGTTAATGTTTACTTCCTCCTCTTCTTCTTGGCAAGCTAGTTATTCTATTCTTATCTGGACTTGGTTCTGTCTTATTTCCCTCTTCCCATCCACCTTTTTCTCTTTCTCTTTGGTTCCTGCTGATTAAATCAGTACTCTGTCAGACATTTTCACTCCGTCCAGCGGAGATGACCAGCAATGGTCAATATTGACAAAGGACTTTACCTCGTGAGCAATGATGTTTGTAACTATGACTTGCACAAATTATGTGCATATACAATTAATTAGCCTAAGATAGCCTTTAATAGAAATAATGTAATTTTATTGGTATTATGTTATGATATTTTAACAACAACTTTTCTAAGGTAAGCCTCAGCACTTAATTGTACTTTGTGCTCATGTTGTATGTTAAAACTAACTTTAAGATTTTCACAATGGAGCTTTCATAATTTCCTGTTTTTCCAAATACAATACCCGAGGAAGAGACCGGATATTGAGCATTGCATTGTTGTAACAGTTTTCAAATGTTTTGTCAAGATTATACATGCTATTTTTATCAAGTTGAAGTGTTTCCTCTATATATTCTTAAAATCCCCCTCATTCCCTAGTTATCTATGTTCCTTATTTGGTTTTAACTAAACATCCCTAAAATTCCATACAATATCAGTTACAAAAAAAAAGTGATTGTCTATGATTAGAAGGATACCGAATATTTAAACATAGTAATAAGCTTCACTATCGCCTGGGGCAAGGCCAAATACCTGAAGTCATTTTTGGTATTTAGAAGCAAAAACTTTAATGTCAAATACTAGCTTGCAAAATATAAAGAATTGTGCAATGAAGTAAATTAATACAACACATTGAGAACGTAAAGTATCAGAAAATCCAAATAATAATTGGATTTAATAAACTTTGGACAATTTACGATTTTTCCAACAATATAGCAAAAAAATATTATAAGACATTGTTGATTGGCGACAAATGATACTTGCGGTATATAGTTGGGGTGGGACAAGAGCACATTGAGGAACAATCAAACAACTGAACTGGTGAGGCCAGATAGAAAGTGTAAATGAAGAATTTCAGACAGAATGATCTTCGATATGGTAGGGTGAGGATCGATAGCCGTCAAGGCATTGTGTGGTAATATTTTTGTGATTAGTCCGAGGAGATAATAAATGGGTGTATGGTCCACCGGTAACAGGAGAATAGCGAATCAAATGAGATTTTTCGAAAAAAAGTCTGTAATATTTGTGGGATAAATAGATAACAAATAAGAATAGAAATTTTATTAGCTGAAATTCAGTGGACATAAGAAGAGCTCCTGATGGTATTGGAAGTCACTGACATCATTAACAAAGCCAAAATTGTTGTACATTCTGCAAAAGGGAAGTTTAGGCAATAAGTGACAGACATTAATAAAAATATTATACGAAGGTCAAGTCATGTTTAAATATTAAGATTAAGAACGAATTAGTATGTGAGTTTTTTTGGTAGTAATTTGATGGCCATCAATAGATTCAATAGAGAAATACATCGTTGAACAAAACTAATTAAGAAGGAATTCAAAATGAATAAATTGAATCAGCCAACACCTAATGTCACCGGTAAGTCATAAGCAAAATTAGTAGATTGTTTAATTTATTAGCGACACAGATTTCCTAACAATAATTAAGTTGTTACATCCACACACTCATCCATCAGGATTGTCAGGCCCGTGAGACAAGATAGAATCCTGAGAAGCGTAAGTATGCTGATACCCAGAAAATTAAATTAAAACCACAGTTAGCCACTCCAGTAATTATAAAGGGAGAGAGAAAATATTATAAGTAGAAATGATTTTGATTCACTCCCCACAAGTCATTCAGTCCCCTTCAAATTTAGCTGAATAATTATTGAATATTGTTTCAAACTTCCAGAATAAAACTTCAAATGACAAGAAAAATCTAAGAAAAGTATTTTAAAAACATTAAAACTACCAAAAAACAAAAAGCACCATCTTCATGTAGCAACAAAATAGGAAATAATGACACAACAAAAGCATTTACCTCTGCAACAGGAACAAAGATAACCTTTAATAATAAATTAATTATAATTAAATTAACTTATTTTTTAGTCCAAAAATATATTATACATTAAAAAATAATATAGGTAAACTTTCACTGAACAAGAGTTACCAAGTCTTATTATGGCATTATGTGGCTATCTTTGATAAGACAAGGCAAGCCTTAAATTCAGTGAATGTAAACCAATACTTTCACCTCAGCCTAGTAAGGAGTGAAACTCCTCCACATGAAGTTGATAGTATGAGAGATATATTGTGGATTGCCTTCTGCAAGTTTGGTAATCTCATTCACGGCCACAATGTAGTAAGCTATCCACTCACCATATTGCGACTGCGAAGGAGATCATCAATTGCCTTCTTGCGAGGCACCACAAGAGCCGTACGACCACGCTGAAGTGAACCCAAGATGCAGCCAAGCACATGTAAAACTTCCTCTGAAGACCTGTAGCAAAATGTCAAATTACTAAGAAACAGCCAAATAATACCAAAACTAGTAAGGAATTAAAATATTACTGTAAACATATAGCACTAAAAATTTTTGGTTAAAATTTAGTATACAGTACACCCTTAGAGAAGCATGGCAGCAGGGCTTAAGCCCTATTACTGTACATGCTCAAATAGAAATGAATAAAACTTACGGATAGGCCATTTTCATGGTTCGCCCTTCATATGCTTTGTCCCTGACACATTGTAACGCCAATTTACTTTCAAAGGCAAGTTTTCTCGCTTCGCTTGCCCAGATTCAAGTCATGGCAAGGCTCGGACCTTCGGCCCTCGCGTTTACTATAAACATCCTGGAGTCTATCCAACGCATAATTACCAATTCACTTTTATAAGACATCACTTTTCAAGACAGCCTCCAGAATTCTAACTGCCTAGTTAATGCCGGAACGGCACGAAGTACCGGTTTAAACGACCATATACTAAATTTCAGAAAAATTTTTTATTTAATGAGCAACACCAGGAACAATGAATACGTACTTGAACATGTATGAACGATCTACATTATCTATATGACATAGTGCTTGTTGCAAATGATTTCCTGCATCCTGAATTTGTTGCAATTTCCAAGGATGTTCATGATGTACAGCAGTCCGGTAAACTACATTCTGCTGCCTTTGGACTCGCAAGTTAATATCCTACAACATAAGTATTTAGAGAGCTGTCAAACATAAATGACTGAAGGATACAGAAATAAAAATAAACGATCAAAACTTACAGCATGAGTAATGCTATCTCCTGTTAAAGTAACTACACATTTAAGTTGTTCAGGAGGATTCACTAAAACAAATTTGTCTTGTTTTATTGGTCCATCATTACCACATAATGGTACAGGAAAACGACGTGCACATTCCTAAAAGAATATTAAAAGCACTGTAATATGAAATATTTAATCACAATTTGGTATTCATTCATCAATTCAAGAAATACATACGACAACAATTGAATGAAGTTGTGACAATACTGCATGAACTTCCTCGTGCAATACCCACTCGAATTCCATTTGCTAGAAATAAGTAATTATAACAAGGTAAATGTACTTAACCTATAAAACATAGATATTTCTAAAAATTAACACCTGAGGAAGAAGAAAACAGTTAAACTATCTAACCAGGAATTAATTTCACATTGCCACTAAAGTATACACCCAATTTTTACTTATGGTAATACACAGATTAATGAAAAACAGCAAGAAAACTCACAAGATTGGCAGATTCCTCCTTCTCGCTGTCCGCCATTTTTACTAGCTGCCACTACTTGCACTCCTACCAACTTCACACCAGACTGAGAGAACCTGTCATTACATATAATTAAATCTTTTGCAGTACACCCATAGTACAAGTCCGTGTATTCTTCCATGGTGTACCTTTCTAATAAATTAGCAATCAATAGAACAGTGAATTACGGTTTTCCATTTAGACAATTGAATCACACAAATACAGGGAACCTTCGTTAACACGAATTCCAAGGGACTGACACAATCGGTGTTCTTGTTATTCCCATTCGTGTTATCCTATTTTTATGTATATCATTACTTCGTTCCTTTGTCGGGATCTACACTTTTTCATTTGACGACGAATTTCGTGTTAAGCGAATTCGTGCTGAAGATGTTTTATTGTATTATTGGAAGCTGAAAAACCGGAAACCGTACTTTTTGAAATATGTCCTTTTAACAATTTATTTCTGGTTCCGAAAAGCTTTTCCCTCCCCTTGTAATAGTACCTAAGGGTACTGTAAAATATGAAACCCCCTTCAGTATAGCCGGACTTTTAGTTATGAAATATCATTCCAAATAAATTTCTTTCTGTCTCGTCTTTTCCGATCTCGGCAAAATAAGTTTGCGAGAGTGCGAAGGGTATTGTGTGTCGTGTAAAACTTGTTTTGTCCTTTTGTCTCCAACCTTACCTTCCTGTTCTCGTTCATCCGCTTACTACAATTTTTTTCTTTCTCGCTCTTACGCACATACGTAAAAAGAAATAGTAGCCTATTGTAATCGTGCGCCGGAAAACGATGAATTTTCGACAGAAATACTCTTTATTGTTCTGGTAACGAAAAAGTCGATAAATCCTGTTCCTAATTGGTTTTCGCTAACACTTGCGTGTATCTAAAATACAGTACAACTTGGCTGTCCGGGAGACGCCGCGTCCTAGGCAAAGGTGCCAACGTTTCAGCCGTCATTCTGCAAACTTACTCAGAGCGAAATGAGCGGAGTTTTTTTTTTAATTTATTTTTTATTGTATTCCCCTCTCCAGTAAGTTAGAGAGGCGGGAATTTATTTCAGTCGCTTGGCATTATTTTCGCTACAGTTCATTTAGCTTTTGTAGATTTGAGGGAACGTGTATCTTAAAAACACTATTACTTATAATTAACTTAAATCTAACTTACAACTACATGTACGAGAGCCATTTTGGTCTTTTTTATAGCTTCTACAGTTCTGGGAATTTTTGTTTAGAGTTTTTTTATTTTCGTTTTATTGTCATTCATGCCCACATATGCTCGTTTTATTTACGGTACACACACGCGCACACACACACAATCGCGCGCGCGCGCACACACACACACACACACTCTCACACCACTGCATTATATATACACTATATAAACAAGAATGTTGTTGTTTTGGTGTTGCCATGGCGCCGACTTTTCTTAGCGTCCATGGCGCCGCGATGTATTTAGTTCTAGACGATCCTGTTGCCGCGAAGCACGTTTCCGCCTCCCAAGCGTTTTCCGGCTCCAATTTGCGGCGATCCACTCCCACGCACTTGCTGCTCCCCCGCGTCGTCGCACAGCTTACACGGGAGCTCGTGTGAATGGTCCTGTGCACGCTGCTGCACGCCGCTACGCCGTTTTCGCGCCTTTTGCACGGAGCGGACGGCTCCAGAGCTCGTCCTCGTCCGCTTCTGTCGCACCGCCGGACACTGGTTGCGCACGCCTAGAGCTTTGAAAACGACAAAGGGTTTAGGTGTGCGGTCAGGTCATGTATGTGAAAAACGCGGGTGCGCCGCGAGGGGCGCCGCTCGGTTTCCTGCGAGCTGGATAGGCCGCAGAGTAGATTAAGGAGCGGCCGCGTAAAACCTCGAACTTACGCCCACGAGGGGAGAGGTGTAGATCTGGGGAACGGCGAAGGGGTTTGAAAAGAAGAGTTCGAATTTTGATTTTGGCAGTGAGATATCGAGCGTGCGCATGCCAGCGAAGTCCGCTGTCAAGCAGATTGCCCAAATACGGTCTGCCACGGAAGACGCGCGCCCGCTAAGCTCGCCGTTTCATCGGGGTCTGTCCTCTTTTGCGTGAAGTTAGGGGCCACGCATTGCTCGAGGTTAAGAGCGAGTCGTTTTCGACTTAGCCATTCGGGAAAAGCGGTGAAACAATCACTTAGGTATTTAACTGACTGCCTTCCTTTCGCCGATTTCGCGTAATACGCATAATCATTCGCGAACATCACGAGCCCTCTGCGTTGAATATCAATCTACTATCAGCAGAAAGCGGCGCGTCATTTATCTACAAGCCGGAGGGTAGAAGAGAAAACGCTCTCCTGGGGCAAGCCCGCCTCGGTTCGTCTGAGGGACAAACATACGTTGTTAACGCTCACCTTGGACTGCCTGTCAGAGAGAAAACTCGCAATCAGTCTGACTTAGCAGTCGCTTTCCCCGCCTCTGCGTGACATGTGAGCAACCCCGCATGCCACACAGAGTCGAAAGCCGACCACACATCCAGAAAGACCATTGGCAAATTCTGTCGACTCTAAGAGGAAGGCTGATCTCTCCATGCAAAGCTGCGTCAGCTGCTGCGCGGAACTGTGACGAGCTCCAAAGCCAAATCGTTCATCTCTGAGAAGGTTGTGACGACGTATTTCCTGTAGCCAATGCGACAGAATCAGTCTCACGAACGTCTTCCCTATGATGGATAGAAGACTAATTGGCATATAACTGCTCGGGATTCATTTGTTTTTGCCAGGTTTTTGAGATAGCGAGATGGTTGTTTTCTCCATGAATTTGGGAAACATCCACGCGCCAGGCCAGCGTTCAGGAGCTCGAGTTTCTTACTCGACTCGGCGAGAGCGTGCTAATATGTTGCCGAAACTCCGTCTGGGCCACGAGCTTTTCTTGGATTAAGAGCTCTTTTCTCCCTCCCCCCTCTTCCAGGATTTCCCTTCTTCAGTACCCCTGAAGAGGCAGGAATTTATTCATAGTTTTGTGATGCAAAAATACTACAGACGATCAGGTTTTTGCAGTAATGGGAGGGCCTAACTTACATAAACTAACATAAAACTAGCAGTGCTAAAACTGCACACACTTTCTCGTGATACTGTTTAAGGTTATGTAATATTATAATATTGTGACCTATTGTAGCGTCGTGATGAAATAAGACGACAGGATATCATAACAAATGTTACTAGTTACGTACAAGGATAGCATGTTTGGAGGAAAGAACATTTATGGAGTTTCATTCTCCTGGTGCGAATGTGCTTGGTGTTGTAAGGACGCGTGACCCTTTACCGGACAGCAACTGCTGTTTTCGCTGTCTTTTCATGAATCCTCCAACGCAACGCGTTCCAGCCCGCGGCAGCCCTCCGTAGCCAGTCCCGTAATTCCACCTTGGTTATAAACCTCCCACGAAGGGTACATAGCAAGAATAGACTGTCCTTCCGCATTTCAGAGAAGTTAAGAGCTGGCTCTTGAATTCAAAATGGGGAACCGTTCCCCTCCCCCACTGTTAGTTGCTAGTATGTCCAGCGGCGGACATTTTGTACATGCCAGAGAACATGAGGGTACCTCTTACTGAATACAAAGCCAATGATAAAGGAAATTTTATTCATAAAAAGATTTACAATCCATCGCCTAACATTCAGCCACTTTATCGCAAGGATGATTATTTTCCACTAAAGACATTGGAACTTTATATTTCATTTTTGGAGCCTGAGCTGGAATATTTGGTACATCATTAAGTATTCTAATTCGAACAGAATTAGGACAACCAGGTTATTTAATTGGAGATGATCAGACTTATAATGTTATCGTAATCGCACATGCATTTATCATAATTTTTTTATAGTTATACCTATTATAATTGGAGGATTTGGAAATTGATAAGTACCATTAATATTAGGTCAGCCTGTCTATTAGTCTGTCTGTCTTTCCGTCTGTCTATTTTTCCGTCTACTTGTCTGTCCGTGTGTTCGCCTTCCTGTCTGTCTCTCTGTCCATCTGTCCTTCCGCCTGTCGGTCGGTCTGCCTATCCGCTTTCCGTCCGTGTGTGTGTTCGTCTGTCCGTCCGTTCGTTTGTCCGTCCGTTCGACTGTCCGTCTGTTCGTTTGTCTGTCCGTTCGTCAGTCGGTCCGTCTGTCTTTTCCTCTGTCCTTCCGTCTGTCTGTGCATGTCTATACGGCCCCTCTGTACTTCTCCCTGTACATGTCTGTCCGTCAGTCTGTCTTTCCATCTGTCTGTCCGTCCGTGTGTCTCTTCGTCTGTCTGAGTGTATGTCTCTCCGTTTGTCCGTTCTCTGTCCTGTCATTCTGCCCGTCTGATTGAGACTCTGTCAGTCCGTTCTGGCTACACCATGTGTTAGAGAATTTTTTTTCCTAAATTTAGCAAATGGATTTATCCAAATGTGCATTACCACAACCCTCTAATAAGGGGTTTTCTGCCGAAAATTTGCTTTTTTTTCGCGCAGCATTACGTAACTTTCTCTTCTTATATAGTTCCTTCTTAAGGCTAAATGCACCGAAAAATACTTGTAGGAAAATTCAATAGATCGCAGCACTATCACAGGGGAATTTACTTCATTGATTACGTCTGAACCAATGGTCCGATTTTTGATCTGTAAACGGCACTTGACGCCTTTTTAAAATAGAATTCACGCTACGATGACATTTTTCCAAAAATCTAGCAAAAACGCGAATTTTAAATTAGTTCTCCAACTTCCGAGAACAAATTAAAAAATGTGGGCTTATAGCGCAATGGCGACATGCTTCCTGAATCCAACACCGTGACAATCATACAAATCGGACGAATAGGAGCGTCGTAAAGAGAAATTTACGAAAACACCTCCCTCCCCCTTCCCCTTCTGCGCCGTTGCGCCATCCGCCCGACTGTTGTGGGCCCTCTGTCGGCGCGGCGACACGGCCAGGCCAGGCGGCGTGGGCCAGCCTCGGCGGAGCAGGAGGGACTTGCGGGATTCGCAAGCCAGACAGTCGGTTTATGCGTTCGTCACTTTGCATTTCAATCTTTTTTTCCACATATATCAAACTAGAGATGCTATACTACTATCTTTTTCACATAGTTCCGTCTTCCTTCGAATACTATCTTAAAATTGTTTGAGGCATTACTCAAAATATCGTGTCTGATTTGGAACTGGTTTTAAAAAAATGAACTAATTGTGTAAATATCACCATTATTCCATCTCCCCACACCTTATTTTAGATACATTTTACTTCTAAGGTCATCTGTTATAACTCCACCTTGCTCTAAGATCTTCCGTTGTCAAATACCGGAAAAACTGAGTGGAATATACGCATGAGCTCTTTTATCCACTCGACTTTTGATCTTAAAATGACGTTTATCTGCTTTAAAGAGTTCATCTGGTGAATCTCTTTTCCCAAGTAAAATAGCCGAATCTAATTTTTAAAATGTTTTCGTACTTTCGGACAAATTTAAAAAATTGCATGATCTTGGCTGTCCGGGTGACGTCGCGTCGAATGATGTTTTGCCGTCGTTTTGACCATCTTGTTGTGGTCTTCCTCAGGGCCTCATACCAGCCCTGAGGAAGACCACGACAAGATGGTCGAAACGTCGGGAACACAATCTTCGACGCGGCGACACCCGGACAGCCAAGATCATGCTCAGGACTGCCGCGGAAGCCTAAGACTTCAAATTTAAAAAAGGTGGTAAAATAGCGGGCTGGCGAGCTGCATCCTGACTCCAACGCATCGAAATAAGATAGTATGAATCATGTCTTATCCCAGTTTACTTGGTAAGTTATTTTGATATAAAATAAATATGTTATATTTGTATAATTTTGAAAGGAATAAATAATTCCTGGTGAGCCGTTTCATACAGACTACGTAAATGAATAAAGGGTAATGATGCAATTGGATAACTCCTAGATGTTTGCTTGCATTTGGAGCGTGTTTTCCCTTACATTTTCTTTGTTTTATAAAATGTGAATTTTCTAGAAAAAAGTTATCTGTAGAAATTGCAGTATGCAAAACCAGTTAACGTCACTTTTTCGTGACATATCGACCACAATGATATAAATAATATGGAACATTCAAACGAGTTTAAAAACGAAGAAAATCTTTTTCTGTGAGAATGATCTTTGGATATGCTTTACGCTAACGCTTACGCGACGTAATGTAATCTACACAACTTTTCAGAGGAGATAGAAAATGAGGTTTCTTTCAATGTGAATTGTTTTTGAAAATCTTAAGAAAGTATATGCTTACATCAACAACATTTTTAAAATCCTTGTTGTTTTTTTGGTTTTGTTTTTCTTCTGAGGGATGACTTTTGCAGATTGACTGAATCACACGGTATTCATGCAATTGTGTTGTTATTTGCAGAATCTCGGCTGTCCCCTTTCTTTGATAATGGAGTAATTATAGTGCGTTGCAAATCTGTTGGTCACTCTTTTCTTTTCCAGATCACATTGCATAATTGTGTTAGTTTCGCCAAAATTTCTTCCCCTGTATCTTTGAATAGTTCGATTGGAATATTATTTACAGCCAAGGACTTCCCATTTTTCAGTTGTTTTGTCGCCCAATTCATTTCTTCGATCTCAGGTTCTTATTCGTAATCATCTATATTTATCCACTACTCTATTTGTAAGTCCTTATCATATAACTTCTCCGTGTATTCTTCCCATCTTTTTTGTGATCTCTTCTTTTGTTGTATTTATATTGTCGTTCTCGTTCTTAACATTCGCCATTGTTGGTTTACGCTCCGTGGTCATATTTCGGATGACCTGAAAAATTTATTAAGATCTCCATTTGTTGTTATGTTCTTCCACTTCTTCGCTTTTTTTTTTCTTGAATAAACTTTTCTTTATCTTGCCTTGGTCTGGGCTGGAATCCCCGTAGAGTTTTCTGACTTTCGTCTGGTCATTTGCTTTCTTTGCAGAGAAATATAATGTTTGAAAAGAAAGAAATATAAGGGCTCCGTTATACATAATAATAATAATAATAATAATAATAATAATAATAGGCACGCGTTTGGAGTAAAAACCAAAGTATGTACACTATAGTATTGCTTATATCGTACTATATAATACATCGAATCTTCACTTCGATGTCTGTGTTTCCAAGATTTTGTGAAACTTCTTTATATTTCACGGAAAAAATCTTGAATTTTCTCTGAGGGTCTAATTCAGCCTGTCGATTGTGAAAACTATTGAGGAGGTTGTTGCTCCGAATGCATCGGGCGGTTGGTCTTTCATCGCCACCTGCCGCAAAGGATTAGGGCAGGGACTAGGGCACGAACGAGCCTGGACTCGCGTAAAGTGGCCGTGGGGGAGGGGGCCCGGGATTTCAAGTCCGATATGGCACTGGGACAGTGGTTCGCAAATAGACAACGTGGAGAATGCTCACACCAAGTTCACTGATCGGCTCGCTTACTCGGTTCTTTTTCTCCGCTTTACACTTCCTGCTCCACGTCCACGTGTCTACTGCGTGTCTGTTCATCCCCAAGCCACCTCATTCTTTTAGTTGGGAGCTGACTCGATTGCGAGACTGAGGAAGTTCTTGGAAGCTTCCTCCCCCCGCCTAATTTGCAACTACAAGCTGTCCCAAATACATTACGCCAAGTATCCATAGGCAAGAATTAAAACATCATACGAGAATAAGGAAAACAAATAAGCAATAAGTGGATGTTATCAATGTAGATTTTTTTATCTTCACAATATGGCCTTTTCTTACCGGGAGTACTCAAGGCTGCCCCGCCGGCTTCAAATCCTTCTTTTTTAATTGATGTCACAGTTCGAACAGATACTTTAGTATAGTTTACTACTCGAAAATTGCTGTAATGCAGCGTGTGTTGAAGAACGCCCGAATTCTTTTCTTTGTCACATTTCTTAATAACGAGACGTATATTTTCCATAGCTTAATTGTGTATTGTTTGGCCTTTTCTACGAACAGAAGCCATACCGTTCCACCAAAAGTCACAAACCAAATTAAAATTAATACGCTATACACTTGTGTTACGAACAAGAAGCAATCAACATGTCACTCATTGAGTTCATGTCTTCTCAGAACAAGAAACATTCTATATTAGATGAAGTGATATTGAACCTCATACAATGTTGTCAAAGCAGATATACTATTTCCTCGACTGCTCGCGTAGGCGGAAAATTGCAAAACACGTCAATATGCTGAATACTTACACTGTAGGTCTTCGGCGAATTCTTTAGTTCTACCTCGTATGTACGACAGGTGACAGTAATATTTAAATATGTGGTTTCGTAAAGTTTTGGAAACATATTTATTTGTGCAATGTAATTGAATTTCCCTCACTATTCAAGAGAGATTATTGTCAAATTGCCGCCTTGCGAAAGATGAGGCGTCAAAAATCGTTACACTAGTGTGAACACTTTTCAGGTTTTCAACGTCAAAAGTAATTTGTTGAGACCGCAAAGTGTGAAAGTGGCTTTTAGATTGTACTATCTCAGGTACTAAAAACTTCGATTTATAGAGGAGTATACTGCACTATAATTCATGTACAAAATGGCCAATGAATTGAGTGTTTGTAAACATTTCTTTCAATAATATTTTAGATCCTCCAATAATCACTACGAAAATCAGAATTCCAACGTTTCATTTGCATCAGAATCGCTTACAACACTACCAACAAAAAATCGCTGCTATCATCTCGAAAAACGAAAAGGAGATTGTTGCCTTCTAATCTCATGATTTGAAAAATGGAAAACAAGATACGGTGAGTGATCCATCAAAAACAAAATTCGAAAACTGCAGAACTCGTCAGTGCAATAAGTCGCAGAGACAACCACTCATTTTTCATAATTTATTTTTTCATGTTACAAACATAAGATGTACAAACTTTTAGAATTTCGTTGGTCAGTCACAAAAGCTTTGTGTTCTCTCTCTTGTATCTGCCTGTTAGTCTGTACAACAGAGATTGTGAAAGTATTGCATGTCTGTCCTACCGACTCCGATCTCACAGGTCTACCCTTGATTTCGGTACTTTTGAATAAATGTAAATAGAAATAATAATTATTATTATAATAATAATTACACTGTAGATAACTGCGGCTACATGCATAAAAAGTACCAAGAAATTCAAAATTATAATTTTTAGTTTACGAGATAAAACTTTCCCCAATGTTACCAGTAATTGTACCTCGCGGCATGAAAATTCGTCACCCTCTCATCGTTTCGCCTCTCTCCCTAAAGCGTTGCCGTGGGAGACGCCAGAAGTGTGCAGGATCTGCGGTCGCTTCCGATGACATACGAGGGTCTATGTTATTGCCTTCCGCTTACGGAGTTAGGAGAGGTGTCACAGCAGGAGCGGATCCAGCCAATTATTTTTCGGGAGGTGGGGGTATATTTTTGTATACATATATTTTTGTAAATAATAAATGAATTTATTATTATATTGTATATTATTTAGAGATTCACCAAATGAACCCTTTAAAGCAGGTAAACGTCGTTTTCAGATCAAAAATAGAGTTGTAGGATAAAAGAGCTCGTGCTCCGCTCATTTTTTCGGTATTTGACAACGGAAGATCTTAGAGCAAGGTTGTGTGATAACAGAAACCCTTAGAAGTAAAATATATCTAAAATAAGATGTGGGGAGATGGAATAATGCTGATATTTGAGTGCTATACTCCGCTCAATTTTTTCAGTATTTGACAAAGGAAGATCTTAGAGCAAGGTTGTGTGATAACAGAAGACCTTAGAAGTAAAATATATCTTAAATAAGATGTGAGGAGATGAAATAATGCTGATATTTACACAATGAGTTCCTTTTTTTTAAAAAAATAGTTCCAAATCGGAATCGATGTTTTGAGTAATGCCTCAAACAATTTTAAGATGGCATTCGAAGGAAGACAGAAATATGTGAAAAAGATTGTTATGTACTACTATTACAGACCGTTTACCTCGGTCTGTAATAGTGGTATAAAATCTCTAGTTTGATATCCGTGGAAAAACAGATTGAGATGCAAAGTGACGAGCGCATAAACCGAGTGTGTGGCTTGCGTGTCCCGCAAGTCTCGCCTCCTCCGTCGGGGCTGGCCGCACGCCGCCGGGCCTGGCCTCGCCGCCGCGCTGACAGAGGGCCCACTAACAAACGGGTGGGTGACGCAATGGCGCAGAAGGGGAAGGTGGGGGCGAGGTGTTTTCGTAAATTTCACACTACGACGCTCCTATTCGTCCGATTTGCATGATTGTCACGGCGTTTGATTCAGGAAGCATGTCGCCATCGCGCTATAAGCCCACATTTTTTAATTCGTTCTCGGAAGTTTGAGAACTAATTTCAAATTCGCGTTTTTGCTAGATTTTTGGAAAAAGGTCTTCGTAGCGTAAATTCTATTTTAAAAAGGCGTCAAATGCCGTTTACAGGTCGAAAATCGGACCCTTGGTTCAGACGTTATCGGTAAAGTAAATTCCCCTGTGATAGTGCTGCGATCTATTGAATTTTCCTACAAGTATTTTTCGGTGCATTTAGCCTTAAGCGCGAGAGAGCAAAAACTACTTTGTCTTCAGAGTTGACGAAATCTCTAAAAATTTAATAAAATTATTCATGTATATTCGGGGTCCCGGCTGGTAGGATCTGTGTTCCGCCACAATACATTATATTATAAATAGGCTTTTCTTCCATAAGCAAGAAGAAATCATTTTATTGCAGTAATAGTAAAGAAGCCAATAGAATATTTCTTTTTCATAAAGGAATGTACGAACAGTAATGGATCATACTGTACGTACGTATATGGCAATGTGAAACTAATACATTGGCTATTTCGTATGTATATTCATTCACATACATTTTATAAATATTGTTAAGTACAAATGGGTCGTGTCCCTCCCCCCAATTAAATGTCTGGTTACGCCAATGAAGTTATTTTGGCTCTCCTTTCCGACGGAATGATAGTCAGCTACATTTCCTTTGCTAAAAGCACCTGCCTCTTTATTCTCGAAATTAAAATCTTTTTCCTCCCCAAGATTGATTAACTTTCGAGTTTCATGATTTATATCTTCATGATAATTTTCAATATCATTGTTCGACAACACGGAACAAATCAGTTCAGCATGTGGCTTTTTTCCGGTCTATATTCACAATTCTGCTTAGTGGCTGTACGTTTCTTTACTGACAAAGACAGTCGCACTGTATCTCTCGCGTGCGTATCTCTATGCTGTTGTTTTGCTTATCAGTTGCTCCCAATGAATGAATTCATCCGTTTTCTATAAAAAATAGGCAAAAATTAATTTACCCAAAAATATTTATGTCTAAGCAAATGAGAATTCTGAGAGTTCTTGGTTTCTATTATTCGCATTTCAAGATCCTTACTATCTACGTCTTCAGATCAAAAAATTAAGCTAATACTGGTTTCAGTGGTTCAGTAAACTCAATTTATTGTGTGTACACATAATGTACATTTTGGTGGATCCGTATTCTTATATTACAATGGTATGATCAATCGATTTACCTAATCAAATAAGTTTTATACTACATGTTACTAACACATAGGATCAATTACGTTTTGACATCTGTATCTATTACTCCGGATATATCTATTATCGTACCTATCTATTTAAAACCTTTCATTATGAATACGATAGAAGAAAAATATAAAAAAGAGTTAGTTTTACAATGTGGTAATTTATTTGAAACCAATACTTTCAAATAAATTACCACATTGTAAAACTAACAGTCAAAAACAGTAAAAACTGTATGTGACGTAGGGGGGAGTAGATTATCTGTTCACGTTTTCTTGAGTTCCGGTATCCTTTCCAGTCATTTTAACTATAAATTGTTGAAAAATGAGTAAAAGTTTAACACAAATAAATAAAAATAAATTTTAAAAATCGCAAAATTAGCAATACTTGAAAAATAGTCATTTTCGTTTCTGAGATATAGAAAACTTATTTGCATCGGTGCCCGCATTGCAAGTATGATTTTTCTGCATTGCTAACAAAATAGCAACTCGCCCTTACCTATACTCTTACCATTACAAGCAAAAGGAGAGTTCAACAAAACGTGCGCATAGTTAATCTACATTTACGTCCAGAAGCAAAACAAAAGGACATCTCAGCATTTTCTCAAAGGATCAGGGAAACTGGACAAAAACCTGATCGAGATGGGGGTCATTGACTCGGAAGCTGAAGTACATTATTTGTTACAAACATATTAAGTATTTTAAAAAATATATACAATACAAATGTAAACTAATTCATTATATATCACTGTTTTGTTAAAATAAACATTATTTACCTTTTTGGTAATCAGTATAGTCTCTAATTGTCTAGAAACAGTCATGCAGCAGAAAAGATTTTACTTTTAACTTAAATTTGTGAACCGTAAATTTGTAAATTTCAATTGTTTAATGTCATCTGGACGTCATCTATTAACGTGAGAGCATCGTGGAAACTGATCCGAAGATAGAAATGGGATTCAAACGCCGCTAGAAGACGTGAAATGTGAGAATAGGTCTGGTTTCTGGATGCAAAATATTTGCCACGAAGTAGAATTCATCGCTCTTATCGTTCGTGCCCTGAACATGAGAAAAATAATGGCGTCACGTTTCTCTTATTTCTGTTCGTACGGAGGTGTTTTATACTCACAAATGTTCGCTTCAAATACTAGAATTTGAGAAACGAGTACGCGAAACAGTTCAAATCAATATGTGGTTAAAATTAGATTTTTGAATTAGATTGAGAAAAATTTTGTCTAGAGTGATCGTTGGGAAGGGAGGAAACCGCTACCCGCATTCAACGCGACGCCCAATGTCACGTAGTGCCGTGTGATTCGCGGAGAGTAGTCAGAAATTAGAAAAATCTCCTATTCAATCTGAGGTGAGATTTAAAATTCATAATTGAAAATTAATTGTATTATAAAACTCAATTCAGTAGAAAGAGATGATAGTGGAAGAAATGTATTAATAAGGGTTCCGTATACTATAAATAGAACAATAAATAAATATTTTTGATCTAAAAATTTGTATAGCATTTCGAATTTATATTCTTGTATATTTTTAAGAGTGTATTTTTAGTTTAAATTTTTAAAAGTGGAATGATCAAGGTATGCTTAGGAACACATGCGTTGTCATAGCTTGTAAAAATATTGGAGGGAAGAGACGTATAAATGGAGAACGAAGTCGACGAAAAATTACTTTCAACCCATTCGCTTGTGGTTGTCTCTGGAGCCGCAGTGTTGCAGGAAACAACTAGGCTGTACAGGGCCGTTCCTTAGACACGCGAGAGCTAGCAGACCGCGAAATGGGGGTCATGGCTAGAGTGAGGCGCGGTTTGGCATGTGTGCGCAACTGCGCACTCCTTGGGTGCGCAGGTCGTGGACGGGACAATGGCAAGTATACACACATTGGAGACCCACCAGATGCGGGGAGACATCTAACAGCAACATCCGGACTCTTCGAAAGAGGAAGGAGAGCGCGCGAACGGAAGATGGAGTAGTGGGAACGGGAGTTTTTCTTACCTCAGACTGACCTCCACTAGTTCGAAAGACGTTCTGCAGGCCGCCGTTTGGCCCCTTGCAGGAACGAGAACTGAAGCGCCGAATGAACAGGAATTCGGGGCAACAGGCGTCTCTGTCTGAACACACTATTAGAAATTACCTTACTGATTCTAACACAAGTGTTTGAGCCCTGCAGAAAGAAAAGTAGAGCAGCGAGTGGGTGTGGTGTAGTAGCGTAGTCTCTGATTCTTTCCTCCTGAGTCTAAGAGAAGTGCTTGGGCCCTCGCAGGAGGAGAGGCGAAGGAGCGAGAGCAAGTGGGAGCGGAGAGTGGCGCCGATTTGCGCGCTGCCCTCTGCGCCCGCGGGCTGTGCGCAGGCGCCGTGCGGCGAGCCACTACGGAGCTGACTCCGGAGCTGTTTGCCTTTCAGCATGGAATACCTCCACTTCCAGGACTACGTGGAACTGGAGATTTCCGTTGGAATGTGGCGGATTTTGGAATTTTTTAAATTAAAATTCATTATCTTAAGAGACGGACAAGTTTTGGAAGACTCTCGGATCTCTGTATATTTCGAATCATCACAAAACAATGAAGATCCAAATGTCTGAAGCATTTAATTTCGTACTAAATGTAATTTCGAACTCATGCGTGGTTTCATTCTGTAAGAAATGTTAATGTTTACATTTAGAACTTAAAGGGAATTTATTCTACGTGTACTGTCCATGGTTAATTGACATTTGCTGTTATTTTTACTCAAACGTATTCAACTTTATTTTAAACTGGAAACTGATATACAATTTAGCAGATTGATTCTGATTCAGTATTTTATAGTAAGTACTCATTTCAATACATACAATACATTTATTTAATACTCGTTACATAGAAAAAAGTAGAAATTCAAACATTTGACTTTTATAACATATTATGTAACATATTATTAACATATATTATATAACATATAACTTTTACACTTACAGTAAAAAGTCGTTGAGCAAACTTTCACAGTCTAATAGAGCTAGCTGCCCACAGTGTTGAGTTAAAAATATAGGTTAGAGAAGGATTAAAATGAAGGAAAATTATTCGAAGTAATGTATTTGAGTTAAACTATCTTTAAATTAAACGAGTGTATAAAAACCACCAAATAACAAAATATCAACTCGCCAACACGTACGAAAATGGTTATAAATATCCAAAATAAAACTGACAGTTCATGCGACCTTTGCAAAGAAATTTTCTGACCAATGATTAGTGGTTCTATTATAATTGTAAATGTGAAGTTATCTTTTTAATTCTTTTCCTATGTAAATATGGGCGTTTGAGACATTTTGTGTCAAACTCGGGAGTAATTTTAATGGGTGCACACATAGATATAAACACAAGATAAAAGCATGTTCTATTTCATGTATCCGATATATTTAAATAAAACAAAAAAAACACAAAGATTAAAAAGTAATTTGATTATTCATGTTCGATCCCCAAAATTCACTCCAACTTTTATAATTTGTTTGCCATTTTCGAATTTATTCTCCTGCTGTGCAATATATTGCATTTTCATTGGTCTGCCAATGGCCTTCCCCAAATCGTCAGCCATATCCGACACATCCAATTTACACCAGGAATATGAGTATAGTCCAGCTGTGAATGTCGGCATTTGAAAGGATGCGTGCTGATAAGGGCGCGTTCAGACAATTTCGGGGTTTGCGATATCCTAAACAACTTGCGGCATTGAATTCTCTATCCAACAGTAGCACATTTACCTAGTGGGCAGTACCTTTTCTGCAGTTTTGTGAATGCACGGAAAGTGCAAAGTACGTTCACGCCACTAATGTGGGACCATTCCTATCCTTACGAGCATCTATGGTCAATCCTGCAACATGAAGAAAAACAGAAGGTCAAAGAATGACTTTAGCCTACCGGCGCTCGCATTGCGTGTTTTGAAATACTACGTTTATGTTTCAAGTCATTTCTTTGTTTCAGATTACTCTTACTCCAGGAAGTGCTTCGGTCGCCTATACTTTGCCCTTTGATCGGGTTGGTATGAGGCGATCTCGGAAATGAGAGCGTTCTCCGAGTCAGCTGCTTTTTCAAAAAAAAAAAAAAAAAAAAAAATCTATATTTTTGATATTTACCTAGTTTTGTGTAGATTGTTTCTTATATACTCGTACTGCCGGCATCATGTACACACCTATCATCATATTTGTACGTACGGACTACATGAAATCATGCTTATGTACTACATGAAACCACAATCAAAGGTCAAAGTATAACTGATTGCAACAATAGGTACAAATGTATAATAAACACTCAAATAAATGCACAGCATTTTCCAGGAGTATTTAAAGTGAAGGTGATTTCAAGTCGGGAAAATTGTAAAAATGGGTTTTTTTAGCCCAAGTCACAAAGATTTGAAAATAAATCAATAAATTACAACTTGTGTTTTGAGAAGAAATTTTGACTTTTGCGAGTATTTTCCAGGATTCGAAGACACAGGTTGTTGTTGTTGTGTTTTTTTTTTCATTACAAAGAATAATAATCAAGTAATCTCAACTCAACTCGACTATGAATTGGACATTTTCTACTAACTCACAAACATCTTGTAACAAAAGAACCTTTGAAACATGTAGGACACCTATCACCCTGATTCATTTAGCTGATACTTATCTAATATCATACAGGAATTACTTAATGAAATATGCAAAACCTATAAAGTACTTAACTTCTTATCTGAAATAGGAATAGATAAAAATAAATAATGTGTCTACTTCTCCTTAAAATTATAAATAATATATATTATTTATAATTGTGAGATATATTATATATATATATATATATATATATATATATATATATATATATATATATACATATTATATAATAATATATCTCAACATCTGACACAACTGATAGCTGGAAGTAGACGTACTTTTGACAAATTGACCAATATTACCATTTTGTAATATTTGTATCTTTTTCCTTTTTAATACCATTTTGTATTAGTTGAGTACTTCAAATATTATCTGTACTAATTAAGTGGTCAGTCATGAACTCGATATTCGATCCTAATAAATTAACCAATTATAATAAATAGTAAAAACATAATCTCGAAATGTTTGAGATAAGACATTTGAAAACCAAGTAGCTACATGAGACCTGTTAGCGGATGTCATAGGACATCATAATATTTTAGCACGAAAGAGTAATACGAACCGTACACCAAATTAAACACTTGCCTATAGACACAGCAAAAGTCTTAGCCATTCATTGCACTACCGCATTGGCAGCTAAGTCGTTGAATTATTCACGAATAATAGTGAAAAATAAAAAAATAAAAAATCTCCGAGACATCTCGCGCTATGCCAGTCCACTCCAGTGCTCGCCCAGTCTAGTGCAGTGCATCGTTTCGTCACGCGACGCGACGCCACGTTCAAGCCATCAATAATCTCTCTGTCCCCTGGTCGGCGCACATTGGGGGAAAAGCCCGAAAAGCTGGCCAAAAGTCAAATAAGGTGCCAATCGCATGAAAAACATGTAGGGGATTTTGGGTTCGCTGAATCCGAATCGGAAGTCACATTTGCAACTTTTTAAATTGAAATATATAGAGACAATAATACATAAAAAATAATTTACAAATCATTTGACAGTCATATTCTGCAAAATATCATTTGTCTGACTACTAATTTCATTCGAGTGATAATATTTGGAGTATTTGGCTCTTCACATTTGGAGTATTTGGCTTTTCCTTCAATTTATTTGGTAAGAGGAAAGTGTTATTGTAGAAAACTATTAGGGATTCGAGAAACTTTATAGAAAATCATTTGAAGCATTTCTACTTACAAATGGAATCATTACATATACATATAAACCGGACGTTTCTGTACGTGCTTTTGCAATTCGTAACTTTTAAACATGTTTTTCAACTTTCTTTTGCGATTTGTAGTAAGTCACGTCAATTCGATTGTTGAGTTGCTGTACATCTGTATGAATCGATTTAAATACACTAATGAATCGATCGACATGAAATTTAAATACATTATGAACACTAACCTAGTGATCAACTTAGATATCCGTAACGGTTCAGTACTCATTATTACTTTCCCGCCTTACGAATTCTACATATAGAGAAAGTGATGTAATTGTATGCTAGAAAACGCCGAAATTTCGCCAGAATAAACCTAATTACTGGGTTCTGGAAATGAAAAAGTGGATAAATCCTGTCGTTAAATTTAGAAAAAAGTCCTCGCTCTCATGGTGCAGGCCGAATCCATGTTTAGTTGATTCTTCATATCGAAAAATCGATTGACGGCCAAACGTCCGTCTGTGGTTAACGCTAGCGCATAAACCGTTCATCTGATTTTCTTCAAAATTGATATTCCCTGACTGGTCTTAACGGACTGGAGGCTTTGGGAGCTTCTAACGGATATTTTGATTGTTGAAGTTTTTTTAACATGAATTGGGCATTTCCCTGTTTATACCTTTGTCCGAGTTCGTCCCATGCGACGCGTCTGTAGCGTAGTGAGTGCCATCACGTTAACTTTTAGGACCTGAGTTCGAGCCTCGCAGCGGTAAAGTAATAAGATGCTTCACAACACCAATCTGCTGGATATTTAGTGTAATGTTGCGGAGCTTTTAGAAACAATGCGAGAAAGTATGTCCTTTGGCAGCACCACTAGTTTGAATTGTCTCTCACGTCGTTAACATTTACATTAGCGGAATTTGTTCTCATTATATGTATGAATACGTGTGCTTTAAATAAAGTCATAATACGTTTCCCGAAAATTAAACAATTTTCTGAAAAAATGAGCTCAAATTTCCGCGTTTTCAGAACCGCTCAAACGCCATTTTCTTAAAAAACGGCTCCAATTTTTTCAAAGAAAATTGCCATTTAGGACTAGGTTTTACTGCCCTTTAATATTCTTTAGATAAAATTTCCCTTCTACTATTAGGAAACCAAAAAACTAAGATTTAAAAAAAATTGTATTTAGGACGGCGATATTCAGCAGCTGGCAGAATATGTGGCAAGCCCAAATCGCTAGCCGAAGCCAAATTAAATAGAAAACTTATACGGGAAAGTCTGTGCCAATGCTGTAGCTCCACTAATTTTTCTTAATGAAATGTGTTTTTCACAAACAGATCTTCAAATAAGTTCATGATGATAGTTTTGAAAATTAGTATTTTATTTGTAATTTGGTGATGAACATAATCGCCCGCTCCGAATTTACTGCGCTTCGTGAACATAATTCCACAGTTGGATGATTCTCAAGTTGGAATTTGTATATTAATTCATATTTCTTTGTTCGTCAACTCGAATTTTCGAAAGCGAGTCGTGGGTAAATTTGAAGTGGAAAAGGGGTCTATGGCTTAATTCACTGAGCCAAAAGGACATTTTTGCTGCAGCAGACTGTAGTTCCACAAATATATTTTGTTTTTACTGGTTGTGCTTGGTGAAAGGAAGGAGGGTATTCCACTAGTGACAGGGGTGAGACAGGAGACTGTGGGTGGGACAACTATTGTAAAGGAATGCATAAGGGGAGAAGTAGAACAAGGAATAAATTCAAAGGATAATGCATGTGGATCTAAAAGAGGAACAGATGATGCATCAGAACTAGGTGTGGGAGGGCATTGGTCTTCAGCAGGACACTGCAGAAGTGGTAAAAATGTTGTGTTAGATGAGTTCGCTACCCAGTGTATGTGTTCAGGCAAGATTTAGGTTCCTTCCTTATTTAAATATGTGAAGATCAGTTTGTTCCAAGGTTTCTCATTTTTAAAACAAAGGTAATTCAAAACTAATTTTCAGTTCAAAGGTAGGTTAAATAAGGAAATCTTGATAAATAAGAGATGTCCTAATTACAAATTTAACTTTTATTTTTTAACCTTCTTTACATTTTGCGTTATGATATATAAAGGCAATGTATTATATTATTTCCAAATAAGTATTGTGTTACATATTATTACAATATGGGATTGGAGAATTATACAATGTCATTAGGCCGAACTTAATAATCAATTGAAGAGTTGAGAATTATAAGGGTAGGCTACTAGTAGTGGGGAAACGCCGATACGGCCTCAGGCCGATACGGCCTCACAACATCCGGTCAGTGAGGCAGAATCGGCGTCTCTTATCAGGGGTGGATGACATCAGATGTAAACAAAAACAAAGGCCGTGCGCCAGGCTGCGGTTTTGCGGTGAGCATCCGACGGCGACGACGAGACGGCCTAACCGCAAGCATGCCGCGTGCTTGCGGTGAGCATCCGGTGTCAACATCCGTTGCGAGCGCAAGTCGCCGGCGGCGACCTTGCGGTGAGGTCGTCTGGTCGCCGACGCCGCCAGCTGCGTGGAGGGCGTGACGTCACGGCTCCCAACAGCCAGCCAGCCTGCCTGCCTGCCTGCCTACCCTATGTACCAACCTCTGCAAACGAAAAACACTAAGGGATGCAAAACAACATGATAAAAAGGGAGCGGGGAGAGGAAAGGATTTATTTTTTTTCTTTTTTTCCCTGCACGGTGGTGACAAGAGGGTGGGAAGAAATAATAATAATAAATGACAAGACGAACACCAGTGAGTAGGGTAGAACAAGTATTTATTGATCACAACATATACATTGTTTGAGCTTCTCTACATTGAAAAAAAATACATGAGGGTTGTTGACAGTCTCTCTCTCTTTCACACGGACGCAATGTTGAGAAGGCGTCGTAGTACTTTGAGATTGACGGCGTCGTTTTCCTCGACGGGGTCGGCGACGTTGGTGAGACGTTTACCTTGAAAATGGTAGTCTTCTCCGTTTTCCCCGGTGCGACGAAGGGTGTTGCGATTGATGAAATCCCGTTGAAACTGCATCGCGTCGTCGACGTAGCGTTTTGAGGTCGCATCGTCTTTGTGGGTGGGCAATGCGAGGTTGACGATGCGTGCATTTTGCATGTTGAGGTTGCCATTTTTGGTGATGCGTAATTTTGGAATTTTTTCGAGATGTTTGTGAATGTCATTCACATGGCGATCGACGTATGTTTTGTTTGCAGCGTCACGTGGCTCTGAAGGTTGACCGACGTTTGTAATTCGAAACAGATCGGCGTTGAAGGGTCCAGCGTCTTGCCATTGCCGTAGACACTTTGCCTGTTTGGCAATCAGCGTTTGCAGATCGCCGCGTACGTCCTCGCTCGCTTGAAATACTTGCCGGAAGCGTGTGTCCACGTACGCCCTGATGGAAGCATCGTCTCGTGTTTGCTGCATGTTTCCAACAACGGCGCCGTCTCCACAGTTGTGTTCTTCCTCTGGATTGTCACACACCTCCTCTTCCTCCCTCTCCTCCTGCTCTTCCGTGTAATAGTCGTTGTCGCACATGTCTCGCACAGGCTGTTTCGTAGTACTGGTACAGTCGCTCTTGTCACTCTTCCTCTTATAGCATGGGCTCTCACCCCACTCTGAATCACGTTTCTAATCTTTCCCCCCACCACCTTCTCTCAGTTCATGCCAGGTGGAGGAGGGACATCGATCCCCACCAATAATACGTCTTGCCCGCAGATATCATCCAAATCGCATGTTGTAATAAAACGCACGCTAAAATCAAGACCGGTTCGTCGCTGCAAGTCGAGGAGTTCTGTGTAGCATGGGGAGTCCAGTCTCAGTGCGGCGTTGATCGATCGTGCGACGGTGCGGAGGAAAGGTCGACTAAAAAATCGATGCATGGCTAATAGAACATGTTCTTCATACTCCTCATCATCTTCTTCTTCTTCTTCTTCTTCTTCTTCCTCCTCCTCTTCACCCCTCGAGGATGGTGGTTTGGGCACCAAGACGAAACGGCACATGGGACATGTTTGTGCTTTTTCCTTTTCAGCTTGTTTTCCCATCCATTTTTCAATGCAAATTTTACAAAAGATATGATTGCACTTTGTTTTCATCCATAGACGAATGTCATTATTATGGCAGATGGGACAAATAAAATCAGATGGAAGGTCATGACTGTTCACTATGGAAAGGGGAGGGGGGGTAGAATCCATGATGGTTGTCACACAAAGTTCACAAAAGGAAGCACACGAGAGCTGAAGTCACCATGACCAATTGAAAGACAGTTCCAATAATCATTATACAGTCTACCCAATCCATGTTATGTGTATGTGCGGTTACACTCGTTCCTGCATCCCTCGGCGACAAGGCATGCAGTGCCGTATCGCCGGCGCCGGTCCGTCGATCTGCGTGCGCCCGGTGTTGTAATGTTTGAGGCAGGGCAGAAGTTCGCGAATGCAGGCTAGATTTTGAACGTTTTCCGGAAGTCGGTTGAAGACGTAACGCACGTCTGACGATGCTGAGGTATGACAAAGAAATGCGGCAGGTAGATGTTGAAGACTCTCGTCGTCGAGCGATGCGAGTGTGCGCGGACGCGCAGTGTAGTATTGTTGGATGGCGTCGTTGGTGTCTCGGAGTTGTTCTCTCTTAGCGTTGGCGACAATCAGTTGAAGCTCCTCGCCGCGACTCAGGTTTTCCTTGTTGCTGATTTTGATGATGTGGTCCATATGCCCTTCTTTCACAGACTATGCTTATCTTAATGAATTGTATTTGTCTTATACTCACTGGGAACAGGATGTCGCTCATGAAGCGTGCAGCTGCCCAGGAAGTCGCCTGCGGTTGCCGATATCGCGCGCGTGCACAACAGGAAGTGTGGTCGCGACAGCCTGTTTGCATCATTCGTGACGAATGGGATGCTCTTCGTTGTGGATCAAGTCTGTTCGAAATGTAGAGAGCCAATGCATGAGGGATAGAACGTTGAGTGTTCCTTTCTCCTGCAGCAAAGACGTAGTAAGTCGCCACGTCACGTCTGTAGCATAGAGTTCGCGGTAAAACTTCACACACGTGGCGATGTTCGGACAGTTGAACAACACCAAGTCCACCACGTAACATTGAACGTATTCACGTAGCCAATGAGTTTTTTCTCCTCCTTTGACGAATATTTTGTCAATACCGTCAACGGCTCTTCGAATCGCTTCGTGTCTGCACGCATACGGAATGTTTCCGCATTGCCATGGCGTACGGTGGTGGTGTTGCTCAAGCCATTGTTTAGACCGCCGATCGCGTGCATTGAGTTCTTCAATCACACAGGGTGCTTGAAATGACAACGTGAGGATTTTATATTTGGCTATGTCTTCAAAGTCACTTGGTATGCGCAACACGGTCAGCGTTTTCAAAATAAACGCACCGTCTTTCCAAAAGCCTTGGAGGTCAGCGATCGCAGCGGTTTTTCTAATTTTTCGTTCGCGGCGGTAGACGTGACGAGACGATGGAGTCGGCGGTGGCGTCAGTCCGTATGAAGAAGAAGAAGAAGAAGGCGAAGCGGGTGGCGTTGGTGGGTCGATGGCCGGCGGCGTCGGTAATTCGAGTGAAAAAGAAGAAGAGACGTTGTCCTTGTCCCAGGTTCGCACCTCGTCGGTGTTGGTGGCTGCGTCGACAGTCGAGATGGGATTGTCTGCGTCCCACGGTCGCTCCTCCTCCTCCTCCTTCTCTTTCCACTCTCGCATGTTTAGAGTGCGAGAATGTTTAAAGCGAGGACAAAAAGTATCAAACAAACTCCACATAGTGCAGCAAACAGAAAATCACAATGACTCATCTACTCGCATACACCGTTCTGAATCGACTGATTTAAAGCGAAAGAACACTGAGAATATAACGTAGATGTCGACCGCAACCTGTTTCCGCCAGCAACATCCTGTTTGCGTGGAGTGTTCTTATCGTTTCTAACAAGGACAAGCCAGCGCAGCCGTTTCTTACGTAACCATGTCACGTTCATGCACCCACGAATTGTGTCGATCGTCGAACCCGAGCCATTTTACGAGTCGCATCGGTCCCTTTTTGCGAACGACGCGCTCCACCAAGTACTCTTCTGGAAATCGCGTGCGTTGCATTTCTTGCGCGTAGAATCGACCCGTAATCGCTTTGCCGTGAAGGTCGACGAGCGAATACGTAATGGGAACGGAAAGATGAATGCGATCGATTTTGAAGAGTTCGGTGCCCCACCGCGCTTCGTAGCCCTTCCGGAACGGCGAGCTCTTGTACGTGCTCACGCGGACGAGGTCGCCGACACGAAATTTTTTCAATTGTCGCTTGTCGATAGTTTTCACGTTGGCGTACACCGTTTCCATTAATCTGTTGTCCTTCACGTCTTTCGGTTTCATGCCGATCGTTCTATGTTTTGTGTTATTGTAGTCTTCGATAAGCGAGGGAAGCATGCGCGTCCAGCAACGTGTGCCCTCAGCGGAGAAACGTCTCCACATGCGCTCTTTGAGAGTGCGATTGAAACGCTCAACGACAGCTGCCTTGATGCTGGAAAACGTAGAATAATGTCGAATGCCACGTGCGCGGAACCACTTGGCAACAGTGGTGTTGTAAAATTCCTTACCGGCGTCCGTTTGTAAGAGCGTAGGCTTTCTGGGCCGCGCGCGCTTGAGAATGCGCGTAAAGGCCTTTGCCACTTCTTCCCCCGTCTTTTTCTTAAGCGCTTCCGCCCAAGCGTACTTGGAGTAGACGTCGATCACTGTCAAAATGTATCGCATGCCCCGATTCGATTTCGCGAACGGCTGCATCTCCACCAAATCCGCCTGCCATAGGTCGTCGAGCCCTTTCGTAATCACTCGCCGTCGAGTGTAACGCCGGCGTGCTGGCGCATGTATTTCTCTCGCTAACCCTTCTCGCACATTCAAAGTAGCGTTTTTTCTCTTCATGTTCCACCAACTGTCTACAGAATAATAATACCAGCATCTCGCAGTTCGTTCTCTATTTCTACTATTTCCCCGTCGTGTCCATTGTTTCCGGCGTCCTTTGACGCGAGTAAGAGACGGAGCCTTCGCACCAGTTTGTTGGGGTCACGCCAGTACTCATAGTCAGGAGGGGACACGAAGCGAAGACCTTTTCCCGCTTTTTTCCGGTGTCGTGTTGTCGCTTTTCGTTGCACCGCCGTGTTTGCTCTTAAGGCACGAGGAGCAGGAGAAGGAGGAGGGGGAAATAGCGTCGCAAATACACGATTATATTTCCACAGGTTATCGGTCCGTATATCGCCGTTCCTAGTATATCCTTCTCTGTGGGCGAAGGAGTGCCGGAGAATTTTTTTATAATCATTCCAGTCTCTCTCTTGCACAACTGCGGGATTCGGTTCTTTTTTGAAAATTAATTCGAGGAGGCCGGGGCGCGCTTCGTAATGGTCTTTCCCAACGTCAATGTAGCCGCCTTCGTCTATTTTCATTTGAGAACGGCCGATGTAGAGCGTTCTCTCGCCGCCGCAGGAATGAGAACGGAAATGCGGTCCGGAAACCACATCAGCGTCTTCCTGTTGCGATAGCGTGCGAAGATATTGCGACCACGAAGGCTCTGTGGAGTTGAAAGCGGAATCGCTGGTGCTTCTAGGCGAACGCGTTAAATTTTGAAAACTTTCGTCCGCTTCTTCTATGTGAGAATCATCGATGTTAAAAACAAGCGGGCCGGCGGTGGAGGAGGAGGAAGAGGAAGAAGCGTTGACGTCCTCTTCCTCCGTGTTCACGCCCCGGTCAACGCCTTTTTTGTTGTTCCCGGGGGCGGATAATATGAACGGCGGCTTTTTCGTTCCTTCTTTGAATGCATTCTTCATGGGGGTGGTGAGATAGGTCTTCAGGAAGTCGTCGCGGTTCGATTCAAATCGGCGGAGTGCTTTGAGTTTATTTCGAATAATCGATCGTGTCTTTTCCACTTCGACTTTCAATCTTTCTTGCGGAGTAGTAGGATGGGGTGGAATAGAAGGGGGAGAACGGTTATGCGGAGCGCGTTTACGTCGTAAGGAACTCGCTGTCTCTGTCTGCTGAAAGCGTTTCGCTTTCGTCTGAAGAGTGTCTTTGATTTCCCCGCTTTGTTGTAGCAGTTTGATTTCATCATGGAGCCTTTGTTTATTTTCACGTTGCTCCAGGCTTCCTCCTCCTTCTCCTCCTCCTCCTTCCCCTCTTCTTCCTTGTCTGCTTTTTTGTTTTCTCACCACTTTTCCTCTTTTCACACCTCCTCCTAATTTAGATTTAAGTTTCATCACACCGGTCACACCGAGCGCCGCTGCTCTTTCACCGATACTCGCGTCACTCGACACGACCCTCTCCCACGCTCGCTTTGCGAGTACCGCGTCTGCTTTTTTTCGTTCTTCGCCATCTTTGTGTTCGTGGTAGGCAATGTCGTGGGTCCTGCACGCTCGATCTAGGGGATTGATGCCCGCATCGCCTCTCGCTAAGCGTTCGCTGAGTCGTGTTCCCGGTCCACAAAACTGATAGCCACCGGGAATGTGTAATTCAAAGGGAAGCGCGTCGATAGCTCGATTGATGAAACGCCCGATAAAGCCCTTCCCTCTTCGATATCTATGTTGCCGCAGATATGCCATATTGCGACTGTGAAGGATGAAAAGAAATACGATATTATATAGATGGTGCGACTTCGATAAAGCGATCGAACCCAGCCCGATATTTTCCCTTGTTCATCGACCGTGTCTTGTCAATGACGCAAAACGAAAACGGTTTTTCGTTCCACACGCGACAGCACATGGCTTTAAAATCGCGGAAAGAAGGAAAGTCGTTTCCGACGTGCTCGTTGTATATAAATTCCAAATTGTTGTCGTCTTGTTGGAAAAATATCACCATATTAGCGTTGTCGCGAATGAGTTGTTTCGGAATTTTGGTGTATGTCTGACAGAGATACAGCACGTCCGTGTGTTTATGCCGTCCGGTGGCGAAGTAGGCCTTTATACAGTCTTGCTTCTCCGTTGCAATGTCGTCGAATACGAAGACGCTGCTGGACTTCGCTTCGGAGGGGGGAACGATACTGTCGTGTTGCGTGAAGGAATGAAACGGAATAATATCTTTCAACACTTCCTTTAAAAACACGTACATAGGCTGTCCTTCGGTGGTCGAATACAAATACACGTTTTCGAATTTGAGACCGTTCGACGTGGTGAGCAGTGTCATGACGACGTTCGTCTTACCGCAGCCCGACGGTCCGACGACGAGGGCTCGAACGCTGTCGGGTAAGAGGTCCCCGTGTCGACTCCCGTGATCTCCACTGTGATTGTTCTTCAACAATCCGATCACGTTCACGATTGGCAGCTTCGTCGTTTGCGGAACGATGTTCATGACGGTGGAGCGAATGGCGCGGTGTTATCCATTTAAAGTGTTTATATGGTGTTGGTTATTCATCGACAATTGTCGATTTTCAAAAGTGAACGCGTTATGACAAAGGGGGCTGCAATTATTACTCTTGAAAGTTTGAATATTTTATTTGCTGTGCTATGCTAAGTATTTGCTCTTCAGTCTCGTGCGCAATCAGCGAGCGATTTGCCGGAAGTTGTATCCGGTCGCGGTCGCAGCTCGATTACACTTCCCGTCGCTAATGAAGCGTAAAGGAAGTCGCCTGCGGTTGACGTCCAGCGCGAGCGCACCGCAGCGCAGCGCTGTGAATATGCCCAGCGTTTGAATATTTTTTTATGGACGACATTATAATAATAATAATAATACTATTCGCCCAGAACGTTCTCTTTTCCAATGTGTCGCGCTAGCACAGGGGTCAGCGTGCGAGTGTAAATTCGGGTAACTAGTCAATGCGCGTATCGTGCACGCTGGTTCGTGTCCTACCGCGACACATTTTATTATTTTTGTTGAATGTTTCATTGTCTACACTATATAGAGAAAGAAATAAACACAATTGTTCATAGTTGCCTTTGTTTTTGAAAGATGAACATCTTTGGACGCATCGATGCGAACGAGGGTGAATTGAAAAAAGTAGACGGCCATTACGTCTTTCAAGGTGCGCGTCTCACGCAGATAGCTCATCCCAAAGAGCTCGACGATGCTGTTCCCAAAAATTACGTAGACGAAGGGATTCGTCACGCCATCGAATCGTTTTCTATAAAACGACTCAAGCGAGCGGCGGTCGATAAAGCCGGAGTGGAATACGATTATGATTTGGAAAAGCGACGACTCAAGAACATCGGGGCGGCGGAAGACGAGACAGACGCCGTTTCGAAGACGTTCGTAGAAACGGAACTGAAAGAACTGGAAGAGAAAACCGCCTCAAAGAGTTTCGTGGAAGGTGAACTCGATCGGATTCAAGAGAAATACGAAGAGCTGCGAGAGACGATCGACTCGAAGAGATTCATAAAAGACGATTTCGATAAGCTTCAAAAAGAACTGAATGCCTTGAAGGAGGCAATAAAGAGTGATATGGATGCACGCGTTAAGGAGCACCGTGCCGAATTGGAAGGCAAGATGGAAAAGATGATCTCCTATTCAGATGGACGAACCATGAGTCTGGCCAACGACATCATGACTAAAGTCAACAGTTTGCAGAACAAGATGGATAATTTGAATACTAAAACAGAAGCAATTGGAAACCATTCGATTTTTCGTAGTGCGTTGCCGGAGAAACAAGCGGCATTAGCACTTTCAGTTTCAAAACAAATACAGTCCGCACGAGAGCATGCTGAGACGCTCGTGTCTACGGCTAGAAACGAATTGAAGATCATGTTGGAAACTCACGAAAAGAAAATCCCATCCGGTCTGTTAGATATTCTTCCGCACGTCGGTTCAACGGGGAATTATAATTTTCACAATAAACTCCTTCGAAAGGTGGGCAAGGGCACGGCTCCGACGGACGTCGTGAATAAAGAACAATTGGATGAGGTTCTAAAAGAAGTGAAAACGCACGCGGGCAGTCTTAGCCTTGAACATTTTAATGAGCTAAAGAAAAATATAGGCAAAGAGGTGTCGGAACATTTTACCGATCTCAAGAAAAATATAGACAAAGAAGTGAGGGAAGCAGTGCTGTCTAATAAGCGTTTTAATGACATAAATAATGAGTTGAAACTTATTGAAGAAAAAATACAAAAACTGACGAACGAAACGAATGAGTTCAAGAAAAATATAGTCAATGAAGTGAGGGAGGGAGGGAAGGCTAATAGACATTCTAGAGTCATACATGAAGAGAATTTTAAGAACATAGATAAAGAGATGAGACATATTAAAGAAAAATTACAAACACTGACGAACGAAACGAACGAGCACAAAAATCGAACCGTCAAATCAGAGTGACTGTGAACATGCAAAGAATATTATAAATGGTCGTATTGCAAAATTAGAGAGTGAGGTGACAATGACGTTTAGAGCGTCACGCTCTTATGCAGATGAACTATTTAATAAGATCATGGAGAAAATTGAGAAGCGAAAAATTATTTAGAACATGAGATAAAAGGAAAAGTATTTCATGATAAAGATTAGTCTTCACATCATCTCCGGACGACGATGACGATGTTATTCGACGACGAAGCGACAAGACGTTACGTTGATAAAACGCTCAATGAAACTCCACATGTATTCTCTCACGTCATCACGTCATTAAGAACAACGGATTGGACAACCGAACAAAAAAAATTATATCCAGCTTTTGACCTTACCCATTTGTTGAGGCCAACGGCGGCGTTACCAGTAACGATTGCAATAGATTCAACCCCCGACGCAAGACCTGATTGGTCTAAATATTATATCTTAGATGGATGGGCTAATTATTATAAAGTCGCATGTACTGCAAAAATAAAAATTGTTTCGGCACTACCCCATGAACGTGTCCATCTCTGGATAAACGAAAAACAGCAAGAAGGTATTTTACAAAAAATCAGACTTTTAATTGTAAGAGGGGAGACCAACTTCAATTTGAATATGTGCCTAAGCCAGATGACCATGAGAGTGTAAAGGATAAGAACAAGGTGCCATTGATTGTAATTTTGAAATACAAAACTAACTTAGGCGCATTGAGAGCAGACCATAAAAGCGCGGATTTGCTAGGCTAAATTGATATAAAAGGTGGACACAGCATATCATTTTCTTTAGTTCTGCACTTGCAATGGTTCGTACTCGTACAGAGTGTAACGTCACATCAACACGTAAGTGCACGACACTTCGCCCTCCTTTCCTAACGACACGAAGAAAAAAAAGAAGAAGAAGAATAGGATCAGAAACCGAACCGGCGGCGGGCGAAGCGAGCGGCAGCGGCATGAGGCGGCGGCGGCGGAAGACGAGGGGCAAGAAAGGCGGTATTCTACCACTGTTACCACTGTTGGGCGCTCTAGGTGCCCTCTCTTCCGTGGCGGGCGGAGCGTCGGCCATCGCGAACGCGGTCAATAACAAGAAAAATCAACAACGAACACTGGCAGAAATGATTCGTCATAACGCCGCAATGGAAGCGAAGGCGGGGAAGGGCATGTCGCGGGGAAGGCGAAGAAGGAGAAAAACAGGCGGTGTCCTTTTACGATTGCGACGCACAAGGAAGACGAGACGTTGTCCAAAAAACTAGAGAAGGTGGGGGTGCCGCGGCGAGCGCTTACACACGAGGAAATGAAACGATTTGCTCGCGCGCTATGTCTCCCGCATTTTCGCGGTATCTTCACCCGCGACCGTCTGCCCCGGGGTCTGCCACGTGAACGCGAATGCGGCGTGATCAATCTCGATGACGCACGCGGAGAGGGCACTCATTTCGTCGCATTCGTAAAACGAGGAAGATCGGTGCGCTATTTCGACTCCTTCGGTCTACCCCCACCACCGGAGTTTTTGTCCTACATGCGGGGAAAGCATGTGACGTACAATACGTCGCAAGTTCAGCGATTTGATGCGGAGAACTGCGGAAGACTATGTTTACAATTTCTGTTCTATGAGTGGTCAATAAAATGAGTAATTGAGACAGAGCGGAGCACTTTGTCAGCGAACGCAACAAGATGCGCACCTACACGTTAAGCGGGAAAGGAGCGGAAGTGCATGTCCGTTTCTCTCCGACAATCGATCTCGATAACACGCCACATGAAATTGCACTGGTGTCTCTGCAAACGGCGCATACGGTGACGAACATTAAAGAATGATGTAACGATTTACACTACGCCGTTCCAGTCGACGATGGTAAAGGTCATATAACATATGAGAGTTACGTCATGAAATTACCGCCAGGCACGTACACAATCGACGACGTCAATATTTATATCTATTCTACTCTTCGTGATCAATTCAAAGATACAGATAAAAAAATGCATTTCATGTTGGACGGCGAAGAGAATACTCAAAAGTGTCGCGTCAGTACTTCTTTTCGTCTAGACTTCGATCACGCAGGCAGCGTGGGACCGCTGTTGGGATTCACTCGCAAAGTCTACCCAACGCCTTTCGGTGAGTTCGTCTACTCCGACAATAACGTCACGCTCGTCAAGGACTTTAACGTTATCGTCACATGCAATGTTGTGGAAAGCGGATATATTAATAATCGAAGAGCTCACGTGCTTCATCAGTTCTACATTGACAAGCGACCGTCTGCCATTTTTGAGGTGAGACCTCCGGAGAAAGTCTTTCATCGCGTCACTCGCAACTGGATTGATGATATAACGATAAGACTCGAGAACCCTGAAGGTCAGCTCATTCCATTGCGAAGTGACACCGATCTCGTCGTGACGTTGCTGCTTCGCACCGCGCACGATGTCATATAAAATGAGAGTCGTGCCTCGACCGCGGCACACTGTACTCTGTCCTACCAATAGATTGACACACGCCAATCGTCTGCTGCTGCAAGCGCTAGGCTACGTTCTCAGAGAAGATGAAAAGACAAAAAAATCGCAACCCGCTACCGCCGGTAGCAAAGACTATCTCTTAGACGTGCTCCTCCATCAATATCCCCTCGATGGAAAGATTAACGTTCAAGGCTTTAATTATCATCACTACACTCCGTATACGAACGGATATGATACAAACGATGAAATTCGCATTATGATACAAAACAAAGACACCTTTGCCGTTCCGTGCGAATCGACTATCATCATCGAAGGAAAGGCGCTCAAAACAAGCGGTGACGGACGCACCCCCGCCAACTTTATCAACAACGCCTACGCATTTTTATTTGCCGAAATTCGATATGAGATCAATGAGGTCCTCGTCGACAGCGTGCCTCGTCAGCAGCGTCCCGGCATCGCATCCACCATGAAGAACGTGCCGCTCCTCAGCGCCGAAGAGCGTGCATTACTCCATTACGCAGCGTGGTCGCCATTTGAGGGCGTGACTCATCTCGGCCATTCACCGAATCAAGTATTGATTGACGATGACGGTTCGTTTGTGGGCTGGATTCCCCTCAAACTCTTCCTTCCGTTCGCGGAGGACCACAGACGCATCGTGGCTGGCGTGAAGCACGAGCTCATTCTTACTCGCACTCGAACAGACAACGACTGTCTTCTATCCACGGAAGAGGGAGCAGCTACGCCGTCGAAAATAGAAATTCAACGCATCGTTTGGAGAATGCCGCACGCCAACCTCAGCGATGCTGGTAAAATGCATATGTACAACATTCTCAACGGTAGGACGAGTATACCTATTAAATTCACGAGGTACGAACTCCACGAATCAGCAAATATACCGCTTACAACGCGTCACGAGTAGACCGTGAAAACAAGCAGCGGAGCAGAGCATCCGCAATACATCATCTTCGCTATGCAAACCGACCGTCGAAACGATTTGAAAAAGAATCCTAGCGAGTTCGACCTGTGCGATTTAAGAACGATTAAACTCTTCATCGACGAGTTTTATCCTTACCATGACATGCGCATAGGATGGAACAAGAATGGTGTGCACATACCAGAATTGTTCGAAATGTTAAAAAATTTCGAAAAATCGTACCTGGATCGTCAACCTATTTCTTGTATTACCCATCTCGGAGTGAAACAGATATGTCCGTTTGTCATTTTTGATTTATCGCGTCGTGAGGAGCCGACGATCGCCTCTGCATCGGATATTAAAATCTTTTTCGAATGCAATTCCAACGTGCCCGCTAACACGTCTGCCTTTTGTCTCATTTTTTACGAACGACACATGGACTATCATCCAATCACAGAACTCGTTCGCAAAGTATAAAAATCATGTGAAATGGCTTGCCGCACTCACATTGTCGAGTTGTCTTCCATCATGAACACAACGGAAGAGAATAGTATTGCGCGGGACTCTTCTCCGTCATGTAGTCTCTCTCTTGAAGAGGAAGAAGAAAAAGAAGAAGTCTTCAACAAAGCTAATGAAGAAAAGAAGATAAGGTTGTTCGAGAAAAAAAAGAGGGACGAAAGAAGCGCGCTCAAAACAAAAGCGATGAATGCACTCATCCTTGCATGAAACACTGTAAGTCATCGCATAAGACAAAGAAGAAAATAAATAAAAATAAAGTACGCGAAAGTCATCGAAGGAAACAAACGACACCACCTGCTGTCTTCAAAAGACAACGGAGGCCTCTTACTTCGGCTCCTTCGCAATCACCGTCGTCCCCGGACACGACGCATTGTTGCGGAATAAATGTTCAACAATGCGTGCAACATGCTGCAAACTGGCTAATGCATGCCGTACAAATGACATTTCTTCAAAACCATACACCATTTTCATTTTGTGCTACTGACTGTAATACTGTTGCTGATACTGCTGTTGCTTCTTCTGTTCACGAAGATCATCATCATCATCATGTGTCCGCTGGTGAATCATCAAAAGAAGAACAACAACTAGAAGACGTGAACGAACTCTTTTCTTTTTTGAACTAAATAAATAATGTCACATTCTGTCCTTTCGAAATGTTTCAATGTAGATGTTCATACATTTTGTAAATGAATATACTTTGTTGTTAATAAATGTCGTAAAATATTTACTCTTTTTTATTTATTATTCCAATCAAACACCAAGTAGGATATCCTGAAATAAATAGTATTGCTCTTTATTGATTTGTTTAATGAACATTGCAGCAAGCAAGAAGATCATTTTTTCAATTTCAGCCTTGTGTGCGAGCAGGCGGTGGTATGCCGGAAGCTGCATCCGCTCGATAATGAAGCGTGCAGGGAGTCGCCTGCGGTGACGGCGACTAACGAAGTCGCCGCAGGCGTCTTCCTGCACAACACAATAGAATACAATAGGAAGTGCGGTCAGCGTTAGCTCGCCAACGGGCAGTGGTCAGTGGTCGGCGTTAACGGTCAGAGGACTAACGTCATCGCCGCCGCCGTCGCTGACTGGCAGGTAGGACGTTACAAAAAAAATTAAAACAAACCAATGAAATATTCAAATGCCCCGCCACTTCACTTTACGTGATGTCCATTTATACAGGCTCCACCATCTGCGCATGCAGTTGTCTCACAACTTGTTGTACGCGTTGTCCTTACGTCTCGTACGTGAGCTCGTGTGTGCTTTGCTCGTGTGTACGTTGTTTGAATTTGTACGTTGTTTGAACATGACATTATTTTTGTCATTTTTGGTCGCCATCAAAAATGGCTTATACAATGTCGTCGTTGACGTCCTCAACGACTCGAGGTATGAACATTACCTCGAGGCGGAGGACGTCAACCAGCAACGACCACTTCATATAGCGGCAAAGCATAATCGTCTCAATATCGTCATGGCGCTGCTGGCGCGTGGGGCGCGGATGGATGCGCAGGACCGGCACGGTAATACGCCGCTGCACCTGACGGTGATGTTTGGTGCAGCGGACGTTTTCAACTTCCTGTTGCGTGTCGGGGCGTCGACGCAGCTGGTGGACGTTGTGGGGGCAACGGCGGTGGACTGGTTATTCTGTCGTCCGCCGGCAACAACAACGGCCCACCCGGAATTGCGGTCCGTGTATCTAGAGTTTATGTTACAACGAATCGCATATGCCGTCGGTGGGCCGGTTACGTTGATTTATTCGACAACACCAGCACCGCCGTACGTGCCTCCCACCCTCCTGCCGTCGTCAGCGCCTCTGCGTCGGCCTTTCGGCGGTCCATCGGCGGCGACAACATCCGCCACCGCCGTCGCCGCCGCAGCCGCCGCCCCACGACGCACACCGCCACCGCCACCGCCACCATCATCGACGACGCTGTCGGCGCCTCCGCGTCAGGAGACGCCGCACGCGCACGCGAGGCGGACGGGACGCTGCTACGTGCATGCCATGGACGGCATGGACGCAGCGTACGCGGGGATGGTGCGCAGCGGCACAGCACCACAAGAAGAAGATGAGGACCCCGCGACCCCGCAGCGTCAACGTCAAGCTTCCTTTTCCTCCAGTGAGTACTTTTGAAAGATGCTTCATCGTTCATTTCAATGATCATCTATCTACCTATCTCTTTCCTTCTTTTAAAATGTTAATATTTATTTTCCTAAATTTTGTTTGTTTGTTTTATTTCAGTGGATAGTGAAATTAATTTATCCATGGAAGAAGAAGAAGAAGATGATGAATATATTTTAGAATTTTAATTATTTTATAGTGATTATTTTATATATTATTTTACAGTAAATATTTTATAGTATTATATCATAATTATTTTACATTGTATTGAGTAATAGTGTTTAATAAATAAGAATAATAGACATTGCTGAAATTCTTTACCCTATCACCACCTACATAGGATTCCTAAAACTTGAGTTGTCCATTATGAATAAAAGAAATAATAAAAACTTCTCGAATGATTCATACTTCATAAATTCAGTGCTTTAAATCATTCATCGTAAAATAAATGAAATAAATGGAATGAATTTTTAAACAATTAAAAAAATTCTTTTCGTTTGTTGTCAACAAAAATTATTAGTATTTTGCTGTTTGCAATATAGTGATTTCATTGAATAACATTACTTTAAAAAAAACCATCATTTCAAAGAATAAAAAAAAAAATTGCGTTTGTTGTCACCTAAAATGAATTGTATTTTAACGCATGCTGTTTGCAATATAGTGTTTTCATTGAATAAAATATCTCCACGCGTATTCCATGATTGTGAGAAATTTAGAAGATTATTTAGAAGATTTATAGAATATTATTACTTTCATTACTTTCAATCAATCATTTCAATAAAATGCTTCATGTTTGTTAACAACTAAATTGATTATATATTTTATTGCATTCTATTTTAAATTTCATTCAATAGATTAATGACTTCATGGGAGTAGTTCTAATTCTTTCAATGGAGAGGAGAATGAAGGAAGAATGAAAAGGAAATAAGACAAGAAAAATAATAATCACTTATTCTTCTTTTTATTTTCAGAGTTCATTATACATACATACTAAAATGAAATGTATTTTCTTCCAAATTCTATTATTGTGTTCCATGTTTTTCGTTGTTTCAATTGTTCAAACGGGTAGATTAATAACACAAAAGCTTTATTAGTAGGATTCTTCCCGAAGTAGATCGTATGCGGTCGGGATTTTAAAAATTCATCCACCCCCATCTCGTTTATGAAGCTTGTGAATCTATAAATGAAGAAAATTATTATTAAAATATTTACAATTAAAAAGAACGGTGCAAATAATGCAGTTATAATACTAATATACCTGTTGGGCAGAAATGTGCTAAACTTATCGTTTAGCACGACTGCGTAGTTTTCACTGCCAAATCTCTCGCTCGTGATCTTCTTCGCGCTCGTTATCTCGAAAGCGACCCCCTTCGGGAAGTCGTCCCAATGTTTGCTGATTTGACTTGATTCTGCGCGCTGTGCTATAGCAGTCCAGATGTCACTAATCAAAACAAACACACAAAAATTAAAAAAAATACAAACAATTCATTTTTTAACATACTTCAAACTACTCATTCATTCTACTTACATCTCTTTTGGTGGTGTGTACACAAAAACCGGACATGACGGATCTTGAATGAGACGCGGAGCCGTCGCTTGGCTCACGCACACCGCTGTCGATGATGGTGAAGAAGCAGCTGCTGCTGCCTCATCGCTCACAAACTGCGTTGATAATGCAAGACGAAATTCAGCAAATGTATCCTCCTCCTCCTCATCATCGAACAGACCCGTCAGGTCCATCGTCACCACATCAGCGCCCATCATGCGTCTCTCTAGAAGCTCACGCTTTGTCTCTTCGTTCGCACTATTAAAATAAAATGTAAAATATATATAAAAGTTAAATTGAAAAATTTTATGAAAACAAAAAAAAAGAGACAACAAATACTTACGAGGTCTTCCGCTTCTTTACAATTGCGACAGATGGAGCAGCTCCACCTTCTTCAAGCTCCCGAATAGTCGCCATCTTTTAGAAGAGCGTTGGGAAGGAGAGCAACAGTAGCAGCAGCAGCAACAGCAATACGACCGTACTATTCATTTTTATTGTGAGAAGAGCACTTTTATATATACGATGTCTTAACGAACGCGATAGCGTTTCCAACGGTCAACGGACTGCGGTCAGCGGTCATCCAAGTTTGTTTACTTCAACCGCGATAACCGTCGCGTGCTCATTATCGTTTCCTCCCGTGTTGTGGTCGGTAATCTCTCTCTCTCTCTCTTCTTGCGGTGTAACGTTTCTTCTGGAATAAACCCACTCGTTATCATTTCCGTTCTGTTCAAAATACACGTCGCTGTCTAATGAGTTGCGGTGGTGTGCATGTGGTTTGCGCAACACCATCATTACTTCAACACGTGTTAGATAGTATTTCGACATTCTTCAATGTGTCGTATCTGAGTGCACAGCTGCCTTCACGATGAAAAAAGTATGTTTGAAACGCTACCGTGAGGAGGCAGATGCTGCTGCTGCTGCTGCGTCATTATCACCATCACCGCCACTACCTCCACGACAGGAACGTGCGAGTGACAATCCACCTACGACCAATGACGGTAAAATTTTTATTTATTTTCAGACCATCGAAAACAATCAATCATTCTTCATTCATAGACGTTCATTCATTTGAATTTCGTTTGTTTCTTCAGAACGTCAACAACATCAACAACAACAACAACGTGTGTCATGCATTGCAAATGCTCTTAGGTGGACGGATGTAGTACAGTCTTTAAATAGTCGAGTGCAGCGTGGTATTATCGCGAATACGCAAAATATTCTCAATCCCCTCGCATTTCTTAATCGTTGCCAAGTTCCGTTCCATCTGAAGATGTTTGAACTGTTTTCCCCCTCACATACTTGTTTCAAAATTTTTGCTCAATTAGAATGTCGATTCATGATCGAACGAGATCACCCCGTGACACATGAAATGATCGGCGAGATTCAGCCGATCTTTCTAAATGCTCGCGCAGCCGTGGTGACTGAAAGTGATAATATCGCTGAATTTTATTTCCAGCATATCGTCGATCCTATAAATTCAAAATTCGATGAGTTTCAGGAGCGCGATAGCGGCAAAGCACTCTATGAAATCGTCGCTCTTCACGTTCACATTCATCTTTTCGAACCCATTTCGCATTCTGGATCTTCATATATTCCGCTTCCCGATAGTATTGCTCGTCGACAAGCGGTGATTAATATTCGCATTCGTGATGATAAATGTTTCCTGTGGGCCATCGCATGTGGCCTCGCCCACAGACGACAGGCCCACGGAAATAGTCGGTCTTTGAGGAGTAGATCGGATCGTACCAGTACGTATCAGTCTATCTTCAATGAACTAGAAAATCAACTCGATTTGCGAGGCATCTCCTGGCCACTCTCTGTTCACGACATCAATCGTTTCGAAAAGCAAAATTCAAATTATTCTTTTCATGTTTTTAATCTCGTTTGGCAATCTAAAAATAAAACGTGGGATGTTGTAGGTCCTGTTCATTTCGCAAAAGACAAAAAAGAGAATCATTTCAATATGTTGTTATATACATCAAAGGGCATGACTCATTATGTTTGGATCAAAAATTTAAGTAGGTTGGTGAGTCCCCAACACAATGCGCATGGACATGCGGTTTTCACTTGTGAGCGGTGTCTAAATTTATTTACATCACAGAATCAACTAAATGCTCACATGGTTGACTGTAGTTCTGTGGCGCCAGCACGACTGGTATTACCTTCTTCGCCGGAAGAACAATTTATGCGATTCAAAAATTACGAGAAACAACAGAGATGTCCGATTGCGGTGTACGTTGATTTTGAAGCGCTCACTGTTCCTATCTCTTCGTGTGAGCCATCTCCAAGCCAATCCTACCTTCGGGCTTATCAAATGCATGAGCCCTTTTCGATGTGCCTTCAAGTTGTCTGCAATTTTGATGAATCTCGATCGCAAAGATTAGTGTACCGCGGACGTGACGTCGCCAACCAATTACTAGAATATTTAGAAGGCCTTGCAAAGGATTATGAAAACCTTTTGAATCATCCAGCTCCCCTCCTCATGCGGGAGGAAGACGAAATTTCATTCGAAAATGCTGACGCTTGTCACATTTGCAAAGGACCTTTTCTTCCAAATTCTGTTCGTGTTAGGGATCACGACCATTTCTCAGGTCGATTTCGCGGAGCAGCTCATCAAGGTTGTAATGTCAACTTCCGGGCTCCCAAACATATTCCGGTCATTATGCATAACGGAAGCGGGTACGATTGGCATTTTCTCCTACAGGCCTGGGCAGACAGTAGCTATGAAAACCTGAACGTCATTCCACACAATCACGAGAGATTCGTGTCTGTTTCGCAGCGCATTGGAAAAGTGGAATTACGCTTTTTGGACTCTTTCAAATTTTTAAGTGCAGGACTCGATTCCTTGAGTCAATCTCTTTCGGCAGAACATATGAAATTCACTCGGGCAGCGTTTCCCGACGATGCGCTCTTTGCCCTGGCCCGTAGGAAGGGTGTCTTCCCCTACGACTACGTAAATTGCATGTCGAAGTTGGAAGAAACGACTTTGCCCCGCCGCGAGGCCTTTTTCAGTCACCTCACTAACACAGCAATTTCGGACGCGGAGTACGCTCACGCGCAGGCCGTGTGGGACGCTTTCTCCATTCTAAATTTAGGAGAGTACGCCGATTTGTATTTGAAAATCGATGTCTTGCTACTCACCGACATTTTCGAAACATTTAGAAATTTGTGTTTGGAGGTGTACGGTCTCGATCCGGCGTTCTACTACACCGCTCCCGGACTCTCGTGGGATGCCATGCTCAAAACAACTGGCGTCGAACTTGAGCTTCTCACGGATGTTGATATGGTTCTCTTTTTTGAAAAAGGCATTCGGGGAGGTCTCGTGCAGGTCGTTGGGCGCCACGCCGAGGCCAACCACGCACACGTGGGAGATTCCTTCAAACCATCTGATAAGGAATCTTATCTTATCTTTTGGGACGTAAATAATCTATTTGGCCATAGTATGAAACATGCACTACCCTTAGGGGATTTTAAATGGTTGTCTGAAAGTGAAATTTGCGCTTTCAATATCAAGCAGGCGGCCGCCCAGACCGAACGCGGATACGTTCTCGAAGTCGACCTCGACTATCCAGACGAGATCCACGATCGATTGAGCGACTTGCCTCCTTGCCCGGAGTCACGTGTGCCCCCCCGATACAAAAAGCAGACAAGCCAAATTAATGGCGACGTTGTTGCCCAAACGCCGCTATGTCATTCACATTCAAAATTTAATCCAGGCAATGGAGTTGGGAGTTCAACTCACCCACATTCATCGCATTCTTTCGTTTAAACAAAGTCCTTGGCTTGGCACATACATGGACCTCAACAATGCACGGCGACAGCGTGCGTCCTCCCCTTTCGAAGATAACTTTTTTAAACTTATGAATAATTCTGTTTACGGCAAATCCATGGAGGACGTACGCAATCATCGACGCATTTATCTTGTTAATAAATGGTTGGGGAAGTGTGGGGCCAGGAATCTTATCGCAAATCCCGCTTTCGTGCGAAGCCACCACGTCAAGGGTGATCTCATGACGATAGAACTGACAAAAACAGAAGTGAAGCTCGCGAAGCCCATATATTTAGGCTTTTGTATTTTAGAAATTTCAAAATTTAGAATGTATGAATTTTTTTATAAATATTGCAAAGAACATCTTCGCGATCTTCACCTTCTGTACATGGACACCGATTCATTCATTATCTCTTCTTCAACGAACGTGTACGCTGAGATGAATCGGTGTTCAGAATGGTTTGACACTTCTTGCTTTCCGCCAAATAATTCTTTCGCCATCACACCACGCAATAAAAAAGTACTAGGACTATTTAAGGACGAATGCGGAAATGATTCCATGGTTGAATTTGTCGGTTTACGACCAAAAATGTACTCCTTTCTGACTCGCTCTCAGGCCACTGTTTCTAAAGCAAAAGGCGTGCAACGTTCTGTAGTAAAAAAATATATTTTCAAAAATTACCTTGACTGTTTATTTCACGATCGCAATAGAGTCGATAAACAGTGCTTCATTCGCTCTAAAAATCATCACAATTACTCTTTTGTCCAAAATAAGCGTTCGTTGTGCGTGGCAGACGACAAACGCTATTGGTTAGATACATTTTCAAGTTTACCCTGGGGTCATTTCCGCATCTTGTGTACGCGTCCGTCCGCTCCTTCAGCGTACACGTTCGTCCCTGCAGGCGGGGTTGTAGAGTAGACATTCGTTTAGATTTTTTATTTTATTTTTTTATTTTTCCAATTTTCCCAAATGTATATATTATTTCTTTGATTATTTATTTTCAAATTAGAGACATCTATTTTTATTTTATATTTATTTACATTTACATATTATTTATTACCCTTTATATTTTATTACATTTTATTTCATGCTTATTTCAATTGTAGACTAGGCTATTTATAGTCATTCACATTGTTCTTATCATATGAATGAAAGACAGAAGGGTGGGGAGAAATTTATTAATAGTAGTAGTTGACGAGCATTTGCAATGACATGGCATGACGCTGTCGACGGCAACATTCAGAGATCAACCGTCAACATGGAAAGACCTCACACGACAACCGTCTGCGAAAAGATTGACGACGACGACGGAGGCATCAGCGGATGGGAGAGCGAAGCAAGCAAGATGTGGAAGAATCTCGAGAACGTTGCCGTGGACCTCGTCGTCGCCGCCTCCGAGGAAGCGGAAGTTGAAGAGAAAAACGTGACACTGTGGAAAGGTATCGCCGACATGGCGACTAACATTGCCATCACTGCACGGGGACTTCACGACGAACAGACCGCAAAAACAATCATGGAGTGCGAAAAGACTATTCGAGACATTGTCGTTTTCATGCATGCGGAAATACTCGGCATCATGGAAGTTCTCGGTCATCTCTTTAAAGATCCAATACAGAGGGCGGCTCTGCAGCAACGTGGTTCTCATCCGCCAAGTTATTCAGTCTCTTCCCTCTCCAGACGAAAATACTCCTCCCAGATACGAACCGCAATTCTTATCTTTGTAAGGGTGATAATGATATGTCTCGCTCAGCAACTCGCCATTCAGTCAGCGCACGGCGACATGACAAGACGTGAAGCGAAAATCACCGCCGCGAGGTTCGCCTACGAAGATGTTCTCGACGACGACAACGGAGGAGGATGGAAGGGTGACGCAGCCAAAATGTGGAGTAACATCGCGAAGGCTGCAGACGATCTCTCCGCCCTCGCGTCTGATGGAAGAGGTGAGAAAGACAAAATCTCCAAGCTGTGGGATATCTCAGCTTTAGTATGGAATGCTGCCTACATCGCAAAGGAACTTCGCACACATCAGATGTATCATTTCGATGAAGAAAAAGAACAGACTATTTATGACATTGCCGTTTTCATGCATACGGAAGTTCTTCCCATCATGGATCATCTCATTTCTCATCTTCAAGACTCACCGCCGTCTCGATACCATTCAAAACGCAATCCATCTGAAAAAACCCGTCTGCGGAGGCGAATGTCATTCATCTGGAAAGATGTTCAAACTCTTCCCACTCCAACCGTCGAAGCATCTGAGGCGGACCCACCGTCACATCCGGACAAGATAAACGACCAAAACGGAAGCGGTCTTGGATGGAGGAAAAAGAAGAGATCGTGTAACGAGGACGCGCAGTTCACTCTCGATCGCAGCTCGAGTGACAACACCAACAACATGGCTCAAGACAGTGTCCTTCGCAATGTTTTCAACAGTCAAGATATTTTCGGAGACACGCCGCTCCATCTCGCCGCGCGACATGGTCATCTCAAGTGCGTGCTGTTTCTCATCGCTGGTGGTGCGGACATTACCATTAAGAATAAGCACGGACTGACAGCGGAAGACGTCGCGAACGGTGAAGTTGTGCAAAAATTGTTATCCGATTTCAGACAATATGACCCAATTTTCGAAGAAAAGACAGATTGTAACTAAATGTATGTATGTGACCTCAAGAAAATGTATTCTTAAGTGTAACATAATTTTTTTTAAAAAAAATGTATATATTCATGTTCAATACATGCTTGTTCTACCCTACTCACTGGTGTTCGTCTTGTCATTTATTATTATTTTTTCCCACCCTCTTGTCACCACCGTGCAGGGAAAAAAAAGAAAAAAAAATAAATCCTTTCCTCTCCCCGCTCCCTTTTTATCATGTTGTTTTGCATCCCTTAGTGTTTTTCGTTTGCAGAGGTTGGTACATAGGGTAGGCAGGCTGGCTGTTGGGAGCCGTGACGTCACGCCCTCCACGCAGCTGGCGGCGGCGGCGACCAGACGACCTCACCGCAAGGCCGTCGCCGGCGACTTGCGCTCGCAACGGATGTTGACACCGGATGCTCACCGCAAGCACGCGGCATGCTTGCGGTTAGGCCGTCTCGTCGTCGCCGTCGGATGCTCACCGCAAAACCGCAGCCTGGCGCACGGCCTTTGTTTTTGTTTACATCTGATGTCATCCACCCCTGATAAGAGACGCCGATTCTGCCTCACTGACCGGATGTTGTGAGGCCGTATCGGCGTTTCCCCACTACTGCTACTATCTGGCATTTTGACAAAATCGATATAAACATGTTATCTTAATGTCTATTGTGAGTAGCCATTTTTAGTAGTCTGCCATTTTTTCTATCTCTTATCTAAGACCACCAAATGTGGTAATGATGATCTTGAAGCCCCCTTGAGCCAAAATATTATAAAGGTTCTATTTGTGACGTGACCCACACTACCACACTTTCTGTAGCATCTTAGGGCCCCTCCACATCAAGACACTTCTTCCGATAAGTGGCACTTCCCACGCCGCGGAAAGGGAATTGTTCTGCAGGGGTGATTTCGCCGACCCTTCGACACGACGAACAAAGAGACCGCAGGAGGTTGCGACGAGTATCCCAGTGGGAAGACCACCATTTAAACTAACACTTTGCTAGAGGTGGCGCGTACGCCCTTCCGGGCTGCTGGTGGCGAGGGTCCATCGCCGAACGCCACAGCAGCGCGAATCCGCCGCACTTGAGACCTCCATTTAAACAAAAGCTTCGCTTTCAGCAGCGGTGTTCGAAAGCGCGATGCAGTGTCTACGTGCGAAGGGCCCCTTAGGGTTACTATTCATTTCACATTCAATAGGAAGCATGAATTATTTCTGAGAGCATCAGCTGTAGGAAATATATGTACGCAGTACTTGTGATTATGGCGCGAAAGCGATGTCGTGCGGAGCACGTTACAACGAAGCGTTAGAAGTTTGAAGTGTACATGTAAAAGAAACAAGAAGTTTCTAATCAAAAAATAGATTCAGAACTTGAAATTATGATTTGTATTTATAAAAAAATGTATAATATGTAAGCAGCAGAAGATGAGCCTGTAAAATAATGGTTATATCGAGTTATAATTCTTCACGAGTTTAACTACAGCTTTGGTCTACCTCGTTCAGATTCATGCATTACTTGTAACAAATTAACTTAATTATCCAAACTTAGAGAACACTGATAAAGCAAAACCTTTGAACCAAACGGAATCACATGTCCTAAAAGCAGATTTAGGATATGAAAAGTTACAAATAGGCATAAAAAAGGAAAAAATGACAAATCTTTGCATGCAGCGAACATTGCCTATGCCATTCCTCAGGCTTTCTAACAGATACAGTTAAGGATTTATAATGAATTTCTCTGTTTGTTCAAATGGTTTCTATATGGTGATGTGGAGTGAAGAACAAGCCAGGTGGCGAGTTCCATAAAGGTGGCAGTGATCCATACAAATCTAGTTCAGCGAGGATTTGCAGACTAAAGGCGTCTGCCCAACAGCGTTGCGTTGACGGGAGTTAAATAACGCGTGTCGTAGAATAACACTGTACCTTATGCGAAACAGCACACGAGCTCTTTGACCGATCCGCAAAATATTAGATCAGATCACTTTGACCGATCAGTTTACCTACGACGCGCGTTACTTTTTACGCGTCAACGCAACGCTCGTGTGACACAGGCCCAAAATAGATATAGATTTCTTGTTAGCGGACATACATTTCTTCTTTATGACGGGAACTTCAGTCACATTGAAAAAATTAAAAAGAACTCAAGTAAATGATATTCATGTGATTTGAAATTGTTTTAAATTAATGAAGAAAGCTAAATGTGATAATCCATTTCAAGTTTAATGAGTGGTAAAGTTGTCTTTGACTTCACAGAGTTTATTTAAAAATTGCTGTTTTCTGAAGAAAATGTTGATCATGATAAAAAGGAGGATTTGAACTCCTTTGGAATATCGAGCTAGCTACATAAAACAATAAATTTACTTTAATACTATTTTTAGTTTTTCTGAACTTACTTTAATATGCCTGGAAAAAATCTATATCAATGTGTAGATGTAACTATTTTATAATGAATACCCTTCTCATTTTACACATAACCTGCAGGAACAAGATTACAATAAAAAGTATTTTAAACAAGCAAACAAAGTTAAATATAACTCAAACATTTTTATAGTAGGTATTCAGTGAGATACAGAATTTACAAACCTTGTTTTCATTGTAAAGTCACAAAAACACAGTACCTTATAATTCTCTCCCCTTCAATTGAGAATATCATGATTAGAATATCATGCAATATTTTATCCACTTTGCCGTATTTCAAATCTACTATAATTTTTGTAACTTGATTATTCTTCATGGAAAAGGTGACAGACAGTATTAATAGGAGGTCAAGCATAATTATAACACTTGTGTTCTAATAATAATTATTTCACAGACAGATCGTAAAGCATAATTATAACTCTTGTGTTCTAATAATAATTTCACAAGGCTTCACTTCAGATAATCAAAGTGGATAAATGCATTTATCCCAGCAGTGGAAATGTTGGGTCTAAATGATCCAGTGATGTTTTTGGAGCAGTCCACTAAGAGAACAAAATTAGTTCATAACTCAGCCACCAGTCTACCTTAAAACTGAATCTTCCTGAACAAATGATAACCATTAGTTTGAGTTTGACATAAAACGTGATGTGTTATTCCCGCTTAAGTTCTTGATGGGTCAATCTGACCCAATGTACCCATTTACGTGACGTTTTTACAAGGACAGTTCATCAAAGATGCATTAAATTTTAAACTTTAAAATTAAATTTTAAATAGAAGTAATTAACAAGCTTTTAGAAAATAATGATTGTTCATCAAGTGTTGATGACATTGGTGATTTGTAACTTGAACTAGCAAGTTTGCAAAGTTCAGATTCTGAACAAGAAATTGAAGAAGCTGAACCTGATTTGCAAGAAATTTAACCTGACCATATGTAAGTAATATATTTATTTATTTATTTATAGTCTAAATTTCATTAATAAAATTGGTGTTGTAGGGTTAAGACATACAAATTATTTTAAATTTTTATAGGCCACAAACAACTTTTTTGGGAAGGATAAGAAATAAAATGGTAGAAAATATTATTTTAAAAAATACTTCTGTAAAACATTACTGTAAAAAATGCTCCCATAAAGTTTGTTTAAGTAATGCAAACATATTTTGTAAATATTGCAGTGATTAACTTAATGCTACATTTTCTTTGTTCATTTTCAGTTTTATTATTAATTTTATTTCTTTTTACTAGTCTAAAACTTTTAAAAAATTGGGCTATATTTTGTGCTTTATAACAGATCGATGATTTATTAGCACCTTCTACGTCATAATAAAATATTTGTGTAATTTATTGGTACTTCAAAATGCTTCTAATATTTAGCAGATCAATTTGACCCAAAGTTCCCACTGACGTCACAGTTTTTCATATTCCCATTGCCGGGTAACAGTTACATTGAAATTACTAATTATCTAGTAGGTGAAACAATACGTTTTGAGCTGTAGAACAGATAGAATTACTATATGAAATATTCTTAATTTTATTGTTAATATGTAGAGTATATGTTTTTATTAAAACAGTCATTATTGTATTATTCATTAATTCATATTATTTTTATAGTCTATTTTCAATTATGTTTACTTAAGAAGTTTACATTTTTTTAAATTCCACAAGAATGTAAATTCCTAATCAAAAATAACTTGTTCTTTTCTAAGAATCTGACAGTCTCTTAGAAACTAAATGATGGAATATCTTTTTCTCTCTAATTTATGTAAGTATCTGTATATTTAAATTGTACGGCAATTCCATAAATAATCAAAAGAAACCTGAATGCCCAAACAAACAAATACTTATACTTACTGAACTGTTTTTTAAAATGATTTTCAGTTGAATTACATTGTTGAAAGTGAAACAGATGTTTAGAGTAAACAGTAAGTGAATGAAAAATATACAACATGAAAAAATAATAAGTAGTACCTTTGTCTATTGCCATTGGCCATAGGTACTATTTTAAACAAACAAACCAAACTTTGGAAATAATGGGAGCACGGAAGAAAACCATAAACTTCTCTACCTCTCAGAAGTACACTTATATTCAAATAAGTGTGCATCTGTAAATTAATTTACCATAGGAAATGTTTAAATTGTAAAAGATTTGAAAAATTCAAATTTATCATAAATTAACAATAGACCATATTTAAAATTTATAATTCATTTCTGAATCCAAATAAAATATACTAAGAGTAGTTCATGAATTTTCTAAATATATCTATACACAGCAAATTTGTAACAGATGGTAGTTAGATTTATGAACATTAATGTACATAGAATGATTATCAACATGATCATTATTTTATACTGTACAGAATTAAACATATTAATTTGTAAAGCTAATAAATTCAAACACTTTCAAACAAAATATTTTCAATTCCATGTACAATAAAAAATATTAACTTTAACATGATCTCATAAATAGTTTCAAAGGTGAATCTCAAATATAAATTTTATTGATAACAATTGTAAGCAAGAAATATAACTGCAAGCTACGAGTTGTTCTCAGGGTCATCCTACATTGGAGACTTCATTTCTTGTTTGACACATGTTTTGAATGCTTCCCAGCCTTCATTCTTTGCGTAGGACTGGAAATAAAAACAGAAAAATGAATAAGGTAAGTATACTGTAAACAATGCAGATAAAAGAGCATTTCTGTTCTCAAGTAAAGATAACATGAGATTTGATAAAAAGATGAAAAATAACAGATGAAAAAAGATATCAGATTTGAGTCTTTCGATTTGGACTTTAATTCTCCCCTACAACATAAACTATTATCCTGTTCAACATTTATAAATTTTCATATCAATTGCAGCATTGAAATAAATAAGGAGCAATAAGCCACAATGAAGCTTTTTCAAGTTCACAAAAAATCCTGCTTTGCTTCTTGTATGTTGTCATTACAGAAAAGTAAAAAATAAAATGAGAAACAATAGGCTACTTTTATACTTCTTGTAATACACAATATCTTACATAGAACAGATGTTTCAAAATTGTAAAAATGTAAATAAACAAAACCAATTTGAATATTTAGAATATTATCGACATGAAACATCACTCTCTACAGGTGTTCATACAATTATGATTTCAGTCTTCAGAAATGGTAACACAGTACTTAGAAAGCTGTATCTGCAAATTATTTTCAGAAAGTAAATTATTTTTATTACTCAGCCTTCTAGATTTTTTAGGTCTCTTTTAACTTATACAATTCCTGGCATAACTTTGGTAATTCTGAGCTACTGTGCCTAAGTAATGTACATATTTCAGGGTTGTTGCCCTTTGAAAATTTTGAAATTCCCTGCCTTTTCCTGCTTTTGCATACCCAAAAATTCTGTTTTCCAGTTCATTAGAAATATCATAGAAAGTATTTTCAAATGATTTAAAGACATATTTATTAGAATTTACGTAGATATATGAACAATGTCATATAAACAATACAATCACTTTTTGAATCACAGTTTACGTAATATCAGAAATGATTTAAAATAAATTATCAATAAATAAGGGGCTACAATAAAGCTAGGGGAAGGTGACCCCCAAAAAGAAACCAACGATGGAAGGTTCTTCAGGATCAACCGTTACGGTGCAGGGGATCGGAGCGCCAGTACCGGCAGCCGGGGGTGGGCAAGCAGGCCCCCGGAGGTCGTCAACCAGCGACTGCAATCTCAGAGACGTGGACCGCTTCGCGTCTCTGGAATACTATATTGCGACAAGCGAAAGCCTAGAGAAAGCAGGTTTTAACCCCTTTTCTGGGAGGTCAAAGCTGCGGAGATAGCCTCCAAGTACCCCAACCACTCCAGGGATACCTACCGACCATCGGGAGCGAAATCCAAGCACGACTGCGGAACGAGATGGCACGGCGAGGGAGAGACTACGACCTGAGACAGGAAAAGGACCCGCAAAAGAAATGACTTGAACGAGTTTTGTTGAATAAATGGAAGACCATACAACTGGAAGAACAGCAGACAACTATCATTGATAGCCTAAACGAAAACCTCAAGACGATGGAGGCGTATATGCTAAAAAAAAAAAAATAACCCGGTAAGCGTTAAGGAAGCTATGTCTACAGAATTCCAAAAGGAAGAAAAATTCCAGAATTCCAATCTCTAGTAAAACGGGAAGATATCACTAGCATAGGAAAAAGACAGTACCCACCACGGGCTCAAAGGAAAAAGAGAGAGGCACCCAACCCACCGGAAGAAGACGTTAGAAGAGGGAAGAAAGAAAAACAGAAGGCTGTGGCAGAGTCAACAGATGTAACCTGTGACGCCACAGAATAGCAGGAAGTGAGGGTGGAGGGAGATGAAGGATGGCTGAAACCACCGGAGCAAAAGAAGAGGCAAGAGAAGAAAAAAGAAACGAGAAAGTGAAAGCCGATCAAAACAGGCCAAGAACTAAAACCATGAACCAGGCCATCAAAATCACTGCCAAAGGGGGAAAGACATATGCTGATATCCTCACAGAGATGAAAAGAGCAGTCGATCCAAAAGACCACAACATAATTGTTAGAAAATAAGAACTCAGAAACAGGATCTACTAATTGTCCTGGGTAAAGAAGGGAACACATCATCATTTAACAATGTACTTGTAAAGGCAGTCGGGGAGAGTGCAATAGAACACTCACACCAAAAACACTTGTAGAAATTAGAGACATTGACGAGACTGTTTCAGCAAATGACGTAGCAGCTGCAATCGGGAGCGTCCTAGACACACCGAACGAACAAATAAGCAACTATTGCAGACTATATAAGGGGTTTGCAAGCACACAAATAGCGACAGGCTTGCTACCTACCGATCTAGCCTCACAACTACTGAAGAATGACAAGAGTAAAATAAAGATAGGATGGGTCAACTGCCAGATGCGTGAGAAGCGACAAGTAACAAGATGCTTCAAATGCCTAGATTTTGGACACATATCCATCAACTGCCCGGGACCTGACCGTAGAAATACATGCTACAACTGCGGAGAAACGGGGCATCAGATAAAAGACTGCAGCAGGACACCCAAATGTGTCATATGCAAGGATAAAAATGTAAATGATGGCCACATGCTAGGAAGCGGAAAATGCTCCTCATTCAACACCGAAATAAACAAGCAAAGTAAGCGATAAAATAAGGTTCCTATAAGTTAATCTAGGAAGGAGCAAAATCGCACAAGACCTACTTGTACAAGTTGCAACTGAAAGAAACGTGGACTCGTTGATTGTTAGCGAACAACCGACAACCGACAAAAACACGTGGTACGACATGTGGTATCAGGATGCTACTGGAAGAGCCGAATAATACATAATAAGACGCTGATAATCAGAAACCACAAGACAACGAAATACGGGTTTGTATGTCTGGAAGTGGGTAATATGAGAATTTACAGCTGCTATTTTTCACCGAATGATACGCTAAGAACTGAAAATGCTAAGGAACTATCATATGTGAATTCATTGCAAGGAATGATCTGATCATCTTAAATAGTGGGGATGAGTACACCTTTCAACGTGGAGCCGCATCATCTATTTTGGATTTGACAATAAGCTCCACTAAGCTAGCTAAAGGCATCACTGATTGGTCAGTGCTCGACGAAGAAACCCCGAGTTACCATCGGTACATAGGATATCCGACTCCATTAACGGAGGGGCTGCAACATGTCAAAACGCGATATAAAGGAAGACCACTTGGAATCCCATAAAACTGAATGAAGACAAGGCAAAACGCTCCTTGGAAGAAGCCAGGTTGCTGGTTAACAGGGGTTGGACGAAAGAGGCGGAAACGCTTGAGGATATGGTCAAGGCAACGGAGGAAATAGTAGTAGCAGCTTGCGATGCATCCATGCCAAGACGTATATGTCTGAAGAGGAAATGTATTGGTGGACACCAGAAATAGCAGAACTACGAAGGAACTGTAAGAAGGCAAGAAAAATAGCGACAAGGGCCAAGACGAATCTGCACCTCAGGGAACAATATAAAGAACTGTCCAAACGGCTTAAGAGAGAAATAAAAAAGAAGTAAAGGCAGATGCTGGAAAGAGCTCTTAGAACAGATAGATAACGACCCATGGGGCATGGCTTATAAAATAGTAAATAAGAAATTCAGGATGGACTGGAAGATACCTGGATCGAATGACCCACAATGGATGAGGAAAGCTATCAGGGACCTCTTTCCCACTAGAGATCCTTGGGCGAGACAAAGACAGAGCGACTTCAAGGTTGACGCAGCAGACTACTTCACGATAGACGAACTGAGGGGAGCGGCAAAAAGCATGAAAACTGGGAAGGCCCCAAGTTTCGATGGAATTCCCTGTGAAATACTAAAAATAGTGGCACAGGAATATCCGGAATGCCTTTTGTCAATCTATAACCGCTGCCTTGAGGATGGAATATTCTTCAAGACGTGAAAGAGACAAAAGCTGATACTCCTCAGAAAGGGCAACAAGCCAGTAGATCAGACGTCATCATACAGACCACTGTGCCTCCTTGACACCATGGGCAAGCTGCTTGAGGGTTTAATACTCTCTAGGCTTGAGGGACTCATATGCTTTTCTCACAGGCAATATGGATTCCGGAGAGGGCGCTCGACGACGGATGCCATCCTAGAAGTAATCGATAAAGCAGACGCAGCCAGAAGAGGAGTCGGCAAGAAGAAGGGATTCTGCGCGCTCGTGGCAATTGACATTAGAAACGCCTTCAACTCCGCTAGGTGGAAGGACATTATAGAAGTGTTAGTTAACAAGACGATTCCGGAATATCTCATAAGGCTTATTTTAAGACTACCTCCATGAGAGGACGATAACTTATGTGGACCGGGATAGAAGAGAATGTGACGTGCGGTGTTCCTCAAGGGTCTAGACTCGGGCCATTTTTATGGAATGTCCTGTATGACGACATTCTAAGCATTAACCTGCCGAAAGATACGCAGCTCATAGGCTATGCTGACGACACGCTAATAATAAGCCACAGCGTTGACATTGAACTCCTCGAATTGAGAGTGAACGAAGAGCTGTTTAGGGTTAAAAGATAGTTAGATAGACGACAGCTACAGATGGCAGTGCAAAAAACGGAAGCTGTCTTAATCACCGACCGGAGGGCATTTCACTACCCAGATCTCCGATTGGGAGGGGAGAGAATCAGCTGGAAGCGCCAGATAAGATATTTAGAAGTCGAAATAGGCCATAGACTCAGCTTTGGGCCCCACATAAATATGATGGCAGAGAAGGCGGCGAGGACAGGGGCTAACACCGCAAGAATGCTACCGAACGTCGGTGGACCGAGAGAAGCCAAGAGAAGAATGATATCTGGCATAGTTCACTCACAGTTGTATGCTGCTCCAGTCTTGGCGGGTGCGCTGGAGAAGCTGTCTATCAGACACAAGTACGCCCAAGTACAAAGACGAATGGCCTTGAGGGTGGCGTGTGCCTACCGCACAGTGTCTACTTGCGCAGTGCTGGTATTTGCCAGTACACCACCTATCGACTTAATAGCCATGGAAAGAAAGAGAACGTACCTCACTTTGAAGGAAGCACAAGCAGTCATCTCTCTCCCAAGCAAATTGAGAGTGTTAAAGCAGAAGCAAGGAAGTTGCTCCTTGAAGAATGGCAAGGAAGATGGGATGGGGATGGCAAAGGCAGATGGACTCATCGGTTGATTACAAACATCGAGAGATGGGTTAGCCGAAGTTTTAGAGAGGTTATTACCTGTCCCAGGCTCTTGTAGGAATGGAGATTGTCTGTGGAATACTTGGGATGCAGACATCGGAATTTAGGGAAAAGTAATCTTGTTATTCGGTCAAACAAATTTAAATATGAGTCAGACCACTTAATTATTCAAAAAGAGAAGGTAAAGTTTGCTACGGTCGATGTGTTGGTAGCAGTTATAATGTTCTTACTAAATAATTTTGTGTTGAGTACTTTAGTTATTCTACTCCGGTACTTTTCCATGAGGTTCTTTTTTAGCTGGGGGTGTTCAACTGTAAAATGATGGTCCAAGATTCATAGCACCTGGTTCCAATTCTTCAATACCTTGGAACTGTTGGTTGGGACATTGAGAATAGCGCATATGTCTATACCAAATGACATGTTAATATCTTTATTAAAGATAGCCGCAGTGTTGATTACGGATTCAAGTTGCTTCATGGTTCCAGCGTAGAGTTTCACATCATCCACAAAAAGATGAGTGTTCTTTTTATCAAATTTTACTTTCCGCAATTTACTTTCTTACAAGAGTGCAGATAATGGGTTGATGGCTAAGCAAAACCACATTGACGAGAGGGAATCTCTTCGGAATATTCCTCTTCTAATGTTTTTGGATGCAATTTTCCTATTTTCATTAGGAAGGTTTGTTCTCGTCATCAACATAATTGCTTTCAAGCATTTAATAATTTCCAGAGAAATCTTATCAAGAACTTTCAATAGCTAGTCGTGAGGAACTGAATCACATGCCTCGGTGTAACTCTACATAGCATACATGTAGATTTCGCTTCTCAGTTTGCACTTGGTTCAGTATCTGCACAGCGTCAATGGTAATTTTCTGTTTGCAGCCCAATGCTGCAAACTGCTGTTTGTTTCACAGTGTTTGTATATTTCTTTATTTACTACAGCAGTGAACTTCTTATGCACCACTGATAAACACACGTGATTGGCTGATAGTTTTTGGGCTTCGAAGAGTCCCTCTTCTTGTACAGCAGATGTGTTAACTTCAGTTAGAAGGACATTGATTTTTTCGGGATCGAATAGTTTTTTGCTATAACTCCATGTGAAAAGACTGGTTGTTTCAGCAAAAAAATCTGTTTTTTTATTATTATTGAGACAATCTTAAGGCAAAAGAAACGAGATTTGAAATGGGGTTGACTTGAGCTAAACTCGCTCGCTAGTTACAAACATAAACGAATAGAAGCTAGAAAAGTAAAAAAGAATCAACATCACCCTGAAGTAATGCTAAAGCAGTCCTGGGCCGCAACTATGTTGATTGGATAGGGTTTATGAGTTTATTGAGTAAGTGGATAAAAAAGAGCTCCCTAGATGCTGAGATGGCAACATTGTTTTGCTTCTGGACATAAATTTAACTTCAATTTACTTCTCCCCATAGCACGTTACACACAGTTTTTAACGTAAATAAATAGATAAACATTTACCCACTTGAAACTCAAATAAACAATACTGCTTAGTCTACACTATTATGGATTCACCAAACAAATATTTACCCACAACATAAATCTATTATCGCAAAATTACAATTTCAAAATGTTCATACCATGTGAACTGCTTGGCAGCTTCCGTGAGAGTGAGAATTCGCTTATTTTTGTTAAAGCTAATTTTCAATGGCCTCCCGCCATGAATTCCATAATATTGACACCAGGCCGTGACATTCCTAGACAATACAATTCTCGTCTAGCATCCAGCATGGCGCCTAAATGTTTATAGTTCGCTGCTATGCTACGCGTATTCCTTGGATTTTAACATTCTAGATGCATCCATTAAGTTGTATTACACTCGTCTGACATTCTGGTATGTCATAATAGATAATAACGAGAGCTTTCCCTCATAGTACTGACTAGTCAATGTGAGTAATGGCAATACTTTCTGATTGACTCATTTCAATGACCCATATGTCACATTTTAAGAAAGCATGTGGCACAAAACTCATCTGCCATCTTGGGGTGAGATTTTCAAGTAATTTTTTCTTTTGGCACTTTGCTTATGTATATCAATGCTACAATTATAGAAAATGTTCAGTCCCTCTAATTTGCATTTGTGTCAATGAGTGTCCCTCTCAAATGAAAACAATAAAATCATATATCTTTAAAGAAAACTACATTTTTGAAAATTACCTTAAAACCTCTATGCTGACGATCTTTCATAATAGCAATGAATTCTCTGTAACTGAGTTGTCCATCACCATCTTCATCAAATAACTGGAAAACTGTATGCACTATGTGTTTGCTCAAGCTTGTACCAGTGCAAATTTTTACAGCACGATGAAATTCCTCTGAAATTATTGAATTCAGTAGTTTCTATTATTAAAGCAATATGCTAAATCTATGACAAAGATATGACAATGATACATAATACGACTATGATAAATATATGAAAAGATCATTTATTACCTTTTGAAATAGGGTGATCAGCTAATGTGTACATCCTCATTGCTATTGTAAAATCTTCTAGATTATTTAAGAATTGGCAGAATACTCTGAACTCTTCAAACGTGATGCCTTTCTCATCTCTTATGCGGTTGAGTAGACGGTCCAAATACATGTCATATCTAAAAACAGATTAAGATTATTTTTGTTAAATACCATGTATCAATGTAATTAAGTACAACTAAAATTTAAAAAACAAACAACTCACTCATCAGTATCTAGATAAGTGTAACGAAGTAATATCCTGGCAAAATCCACTTCAGAAATTGTGTCATGACCCTTTGAAAACTCGTGAAATTCCAGCTCTAAAACTTCTACTTGTAGATTCTCCATAAACCTGAAACAATAACAGTATCATGTCAATGTTTAGTGCGTTTTGTTTTTCTAATGGTCTCTTGCGAACTTTTCATTCCTCACTTCTCAATAACAATATCAGATATTGTATATACACCCTAAATTTATTCCTCTTTTGCTGTTGGTGATTTGGCGCACAACAGTTGGTAGCACGCGACGCACAGACGCAGTCTGCCATTCTCTTGCTGCAACGAGCAGGCCTCAGTCTCTCGCCGTCAATCGAAGCGGACGGACGTTCACCCCGACGTGTTCCCGAGTGACCGTTAATAAGTTGTCGCGCGTTCTTACCTATTATGTATTGTGAATACAATAAACGTTTTATACTTTAACTTTTCCGAAGGAATTATTTATATTCCCCAAGAACATAACAGTGGTGTAGAAGTGAGATAAATAAATAATATTCGATCTGTGTGAAAAGGTGTGAATCGTGACCACGTGTCGATCATTACCTCAACTCTACCACGCGTCAATAATAACCTCAAGTCTACCACGCGTCAATAATAACCTCAACTCGACCACGTGTTGATCATAACCTGTATGTGACCACGTTCGTATTAGTTACGACCCGAACGGCACCACGTGGCGTTCATAGCCCCAACTCGATCACGTGTCGATCAGTACCTCAACGTGCCGTACCGCTTACGTACAGTAACGGACAGTTACAGTACAGTATAGAACGTACGTGCCGTAACGCGACCTCGCGTTCGAACACAGACTAACGCCACGCAGGTTAGAGAAGCAGCACACCGCCTCTCCTAGATATGGCTCAAAACGTATCGCCGGACCTTCTACAGACGCTATCTGAGATGATAGCCAGTGCTATCCGACTGTCTACAGCGTCGACCCAAAACAACGCATCAACGGCAGCGGCATAGCCTCGTCCTCCACAGTTTTCTATGTCTGAATATCGCGCTGCCGACGGAACAACCATAGCAGACTATTTTACACGGTTCACCTGGGCGCTGGAGCTTAACCGAGTTCCCGAAAATGAACACAAACAGTACGCACGTGTTTATGTGGGGCCTGAACTCAACGACTCTCTCAAGATCCTCGTAAGCCCAGAGAACCCGGAAAATCTATCTTACCGTGAGATCCAGTCGAAATTGACGGAACATTTCGACGCCACACACAATAAATACGCTGAAAGCATCAAGTTTCGAAGCACAATGCAAAGGAGTGGAGAGTCAATAGCCAGCTTCACAAGCAGCAACTTATTGTGAGTATGGCACATTTTTATACCGAATGCTAATTGAACAATTGATTTAAGGACTGGAATCGAGGGATATGTGCTAAGAAACCAGAGAGCTTCACTGCTGCGTGCGAGATTGCCCACGCACTCGAAGCCACGCGCAACACCGCTAACAAAGTGAAAGCTGACGACATAACCTTAAAACCCGATTCGACTCATCGGATAGGTTATGAGAAGTCACCGTTACGGAGCAACAACCAACGGCCTCCGAGTTCGTCAACAAGCCGGCAACCAATCACGGCCACAACAAGGGTTTCATCAACAAAATCAGACAGAGAATCAGGCAACGTGCGCGGGATGTGGTGGAGATCACTTCCGCAGTCAATGCCGTTTTTTATGCTGAATGTCGGAAATGTGGTAAGAAAGGGCACATTGCCAAAGTTTGCCGATACAAACCGAGACAACGGAGGACTAATAAGGTAACTGAAGAGGCCGCAGAAGAATTACCAGCGGACCGACGCGACACCGTATATCTCGGTAAGATGGAAATTATTGGAAAAGTTCAGTCCCCAGGAGGGCAATCGATCGACGTCAGTATAGAGGGAACCACCGTTAAGATGGAACTTGACACCGGCGCCCCCTGTTCGTTCATGAGCAAATCGTAGTTAAGTCTAATTAAACCAAACTTTATGCTGCAAAAAACTGATCGCCTCTTCACCAGTTACACCGGCCACTGCAACCATCAACTGCATCGGTAGACGTTAGTCACCGCCATCATCGGGACCACATCCAGGAACCTTAACCTCTATATCGTCGACGCTGAATTTAAACGCTACTTGGTAGAGAATGTATTTCTGAGCTTGTGCGGGAGATACATTTTGAACGCATCTTTGCCAAACCAGAATAAATCCCAGACCTCTCCACCGAGCCATTCCTATCGCAGGACCAGAAAAGGGAACTCGACGCCACCATTGATCGTTTCCAGGATGTTTTCAGCGATCTTCCCGGAAAGTTATCAGGTCCACAAGCAAAGATGCACCTGAAGCCGGGTGCCTCGCCCATCTTTGCTCGATCTCGAGACGTCCCCGTGGCCCTTACGCCAAAGAAATCGACACCATCGATCGAAAATGTAAGTTTCTTCGATGACACTATTGTTTTTGCAGCCAATTTTGAAAAACTCATTGAGGCCCTCAATGCAACACTGGAACGTTTTCGCCAACATGGTCACAAACTGAACCGAGCCAAGTGCAAATTCGCAGAACCTGCTTGGAAGCCCTTGGCCACAAGATCGATGCGACGGGCATCCATTAATCGGATACGCACATCCGAGCCGTTCGAGATGCGCCGAAACCAACAACTCTGGAGAAACTGCAGCTATTTCTGTGGAAATCAACCTATTATAGCGCATTCATTCCAGATTTATCAACCAGAGATCGACCACTTAAAGACATGCTGCTGAATGACCTCCTCGTGTGGACCCCAGCGAGCGAAAGGGCTTATAAGGATCTTAAGGATGCGCTGACCTCGCTCCAGGTACTCATGCAGTATGACCCGTCACTGCCACTCTTATTGGCAACCGACGCCAACAAAACTGGACTGGGCGCAGTACTGTCACACCGACTCAGCAGCGGTCGAGAACGCCCCATCGGTTAAGCCAGTCGAACAATGTCAGCAACTGAACAGAGGTACCCTCAAATTGACAAAGAAGCACTTGCAATTGTATGGGCAGCACAAAAGTTCTTCAAATATCTGTACGTCCGCCACTTCACACTGATCACCGACCATAAACCGCTGACACAGATCCTTCATCCAGAAAAGTCTTTACGTCTTTACTAGTGCTGTGCATCAGTCGCATGGCACTATGCGGACTATTTAGCACACTTTGACTATGACGTTCTCTTCAAGAAGTCATAAGCCAATGCAAATGCCGACTACTGCTCTTGAGCACCGCTTCCATCCACCATCCATGCCATTAGGAACTCAATTCCGCTTCAGAGGGAAGAGGCGGAGGATTTAGATGATTTTGATTTTTTTACAGTTCATCACGTGTTTACTACCTGTCAACCAACGTACTACATGTCAACTACCTGTTAGGTCAGAAGCCATGGCACTTGAGACCAGTCGAGAACTTCATCTCGGCACGATCGTCAAATTCTTGAAAACAGGTCAAGGTCAGAAGTATGACAGCTCATATCTCTCTCATTATTCGGCTTGAGAAGTGGTGTTACGGCGACTCGCACGTATTGAAGTGTGGCCGACGCAACCGGAAACAGTGTTGAACGGAGTAAGGTCTCTCTGTAGGTGCCAACCTCGTGGGCGTGGGCCACCGTGATATTTCGGGAAATTACAGTGTGCCCGAAACAAAATAATAGGCCAAGGATCGTTTACATGCGCCTGGAGACAGAGCGGTTTATAAGTAATTAAGAAGAGAAATAAAATATCTAAAAAGAATAAGAAAATCTAATAGAAAGAAAACGTAGAAGAGGCTTTAAAAAATAAATATTGTGAAATCCTGTCGATTTCTTTCAGTCCTGGATAGTATTGTTTGAGTAAGCGAATGTTTAATTTTTAAATCGATATCATGCGTTTTCATTTAAATTATATCTCTTCACATCTATAACATTGAATGAAAAATATAATATTATCTTGATTCGTCTTCGTTTTGCAGCTCTGATTTCAGCGATTTTAACAACAAATTATTACTATTTTTGAATTTATTACCATAAATTAGTAATTAAATATTTAACTTGTTAAAAGCATTTTATGATAAATAATATACATTGATTATATATTGTGGCGTTTGAGACATGCTCCAAACACCCCAGTCACCCACGCTGCTTCGGCGAGGCCAAGACATGTCCCCGCAATGCAGGTGCATCGCTAATGAAGTGCGGTCTGGTATCTGCTGCTCGCTGCTCCGGTGAACTTTCTGATCATGACGAGCGCGGAGGGGTCAGTCGGTAGGGGTCGTGACGTAATGTTACCCCTCCAGGAGAGGTCTGAAATCTGACCGCTCAACCCTTCTGGTGAGAGACGTCGAAGAGTTCGGATGTGCGTAGAGAGCTAGGTTAGTGAAACGCCATTTTGTAGAAAGTACGGAGCGAAGTAATTGTTCGTGCGGGACAATAGTAGGATAGCGGAAAATTCAGTCTTCTGTACTGTGATTAACTAGGCAAAGTATAATATCTCATAAAGACTGTGAAAAGTAGTGGAGTAGCTAGTACAAGGCGGAATATTGGCCACGAAAGCGAGAATTTTGCGCTGTTGCGAGGCGTCAGTAGAACTGTGCAGTCAGCTACACATGTAAGAAGTGTTGTCAAGAACGCCATAAAACCGATACGCCATAAGCAAACACGCGTAAGGACTTTGAAATTTGCGTCGGCTTGCCGCATACGAAGAGCGGCGAAGAACGAAGAAGAGGCGAGGATTCTTGTGCCGGGCGTGGCCAAGAAGCAAGGTGAAAGAAAATTGGACGTGAATCTGTAAGCGAAGCAACGGTGCGACCGGTTGGGCCAAGGTCGGGAGCAGCGGCGACGACGGGACGGTCGGTGGCCGGCATACCTAGCTGCAGGGCAAGCGCCGGACAAAGTAACGAGAACTTTTGTAATGGAAATTGAGGGCAGACGGCGCAGTGAACGTGCTACTGCAGTGAATGACAGAAATAAAGGGAAATGTGAATAATAAATTAGAATTTGTGGCGGCCAGTATTGCAAAGGAAAATTGCAAAAGACTTATCCATGTAATATGTTTTATTTGTGTGAATTGCTGAGGAAATTCATTGTAAATATTTTGAGCATGATAGTAATTATTTTCAATTGTTGAGCATTATGATGAACATAGGAGATTCATTGGAGATTCAGAAGTAATTCCATTTGATTCATGTTTTGATCAAGTAAAGTTAATTAATAAATTGCTGGCTGAGCATTGAATAAGTACCGTGCACGGATTGCAGAGAAAGTGTAAATTTAGGAAGCTTAGAATGTTTCAAAGTTATTAAGAGGAGTATTCTATTGATTCCAGAGTGTATTGTAGAAATGATTCCATTTTGACACGATTTCGAGTGTATGATGCGATTATTTTCTTTGTGTACTCTTCAGTGATTTGACTGTTTAAGAATATACCCAATGATTTTCACCTATTTCTGTCCCACGGAAAGCTTTCTCATACCATAAAAATCCTGCCTCCTGAGATCACAAAGCTCATTACGAGCATTCATTCTGCCGTCCCTTCCGATCTGAGTGGGTTCTTAGGTAATAGTGGAGGTGATCATATATATATTTTCTAACGCATGCATCTTTACGTCCGATCGAATGCTTTTATCAGGCTTTGTGATCTTAGGGGGGCAGGATCTTGTATATTCTTCCAAGAATATAACCATAGACAACATGCACTGAACAAATACAAGGACAATAAAGGGCTAATAACACAAATATCACACAAAATGAAATTACCCTTTTGCAACACTTTGAAAAACTACACACTTCTTTAATATTTAACTAATTAATTCTTTTTTTATTAATTTGTTGCGTCTGTTCACGCAACGCGTCTCCTAGCTCCTAGGAGCGTTGAGCGCACCTTGGAGTAATCCTCCTTTATTACATAGCCAGCACCCTCTTGGGGCCGCTGGGTAGTCAAGTCACTTCAGTCGCAGTCAAGTCAGGGAATCGCCGATAGGTAGGGTCTTCACGCTCGCGTCTCACACGCGCCCTGCGTCATCTACCTACAGAATTGAAAAGGAATAAGGATAGGGGGTAAGGTTTAGGACGCTTCACAAGGGTTGGACTAACCCCTGTGAAGCATGCTAACTAGTTTTGTCGTAAATTTTTCTACGGGAATCGAACCCGGAACCTCAGTGGTGAAGGGCAAGCGACTTCGCCACGACAGCATTTGTTAAAATTCTTTCTAATTAATTCCCTTCTCGAAATGCCGGTGAACGGTAATTACTGCTTGGCTAGAACAGTTTGAAAAGAAACAAAATGTTAATTTACATTGTTCAATTTTCACAACACACAGTGAAATTATTTTTTATTTATACAAAATTTCTTTGACTCAAAAGTTCGAAACAAATAAACACAATTTATTCTACTACACAGCTATTTACAATGACTTTCCTTGGAGCATTACCACAATTGAAATGTATTACACTGACTTACAAGGTTCCCTTTTCCCGTGTCCACTTGCAATATAGTCCGCAGCAAAATCTACGTGATTATGCAAATTTTTGCATTTTGTATCGCATTTTTTAGGCAGACTACACTCGAGAAGGGAGTAGATTAATTCCAGAAAATAGTTACCGAGCAGAAAATAGAAAGCGCAGGTTAACAAATAGGATAGTGGAATTAAAGCTCTGACGGAACAAGACAGTGTTCTACAACTTCAAATCAATGAATGTAGGAATGAAGTTGTAAAACTTAAAAATAATTTTGAAAATTTGCCATCGGTTTCTGAGAATGTAGCTCATACATATGTTTCGTTATCAAGTACTCCTACCTTTAGTGTATTGAATTATGAAACTTCATGCGTATTCAAGGCTGTGGATAACTTTTTTCATTAAATTAGGTGGCTGACAACAAAAAGGTGCAAATTATATATCAGATGTTGCAAAGAAATGCAAGAACCTGTAGGCGAACTACAGAAAATCATGAAAAATTTCGGGAGAATTTGTATTCTCGTTATTGGAATAACGAAACCAAATTAATTTCAAGGTTAATGTAATGCATGGAACATGGCAGAAGGGAATCTTGTCCATGCAGGAATATGCGACTAGCGTGTCTAAAATTATATACTCCGTCACTGTCAGATAAGGAGATAGTTTTATTAATACATTTTCCTCCGGCAACACATAACTTATTTAAGAATTTACTGCCGATGTCAACAGAGAAAGTAATAACCCAGTTACTATTGTACGATGCTCCACTCCAATTTAACGATAGAATACAAAAGGCTAGAAGAAATGTTAATGTAGGGACAGAAACCTACGAAACACAAACCCAACAACAGTACGTGAATAAGCCGAAGGGGGCTATCACTACCAAGTATGACAAACAAAAAGAGTTGAATGCCAGGCAAAATACAAACGTTTCGAGAGAAAGAAGCAGAAAAGGTTCTATCGATAGAGGATGCTCGCAATCAAAGATCACTGATCCTAGTACATCTCACGGACTTGCGTCAGGAAATTAACGGGATTTGTCACGACCGACACGCCATCCCGACGCAAACCAAATAAAATATATTAATGCAGAAGAGATGGCGATACTCGTATTCAGTGAAGAACCGTGGCACGAAGATGAAACAGTGCAGATCGGATCCAGAAGGTAATTCCCTACGATTAACGTGATATACGAGGATACTGATATTTCTGTTTTGGTGGACACAAGTTTTTGCAACTTCAGTCATATCTGAATCAGTGGCGCGCGTTCCGGGTAAGCTAGGTATGCTACGTTTACCCAGGAGAAAAGATAGATAAATGAAATTATTATATTGTGAAATGGCGACTCTCGGCTGGCCGCGAAGGGCCGCGCGCGATCATTTTAAAACATCCGTTCAGTTGTCGTACTTTTGTGGAGAAAAGTGATGTTATTCGATTAGGGAGGCCTGTTTCGGAACTTCCTGACTTCAGGTGTTTACAAAGAAAAGAGAAGGAAATATTTCCGATATTTTAATGCTAAAATATATGAAAACACTAATTGGTTAAAAGGTAGCGGAAAACTTAATAAATTATTTTGCTGGCTATTTTTTTGTTTTCCCGTTATCTTAATGTATGGAATAAAGAACACTATAACAATTTGAAGAATATTTCAAATGCAATAGCAAAACATGCAAGAAATGCACCAGCACGTTGAAATTTCACTTTCCGAATTTGCAGAATTGTAGGAGTTTGTCATGTTTTCACTATACCCAGTACATCGGCATCGGTTCAAAGGTCATTTTCTGCCCTCAAACACTTTCAATCTTCTTGTGGCTTAAATTGTCTTGTGGAAGAGGATATACAATTACAAGTTCGTTCTCAGGCCCAACAAAATTCTAATTTGAACAATGATCAGAAAGGAGATTAAATGAGGTTCTGATGAAACATCAACAGGTATTCTGTAACAGTAAACAACATGTAAAAGATTTTCAATTTGCGATAGGGCTTACAGATAAAACTCCATTCACGGGGTATCAGTATGACATTCCCGAGAAACATAAGGAAGAAGTGGATAAGTTGATTTCTACTATGGTCGAAGATGGCATCATAATTAAGTCGAAGACATTTTATCTCAATCCATTAGTGCTCGTGAAAAAAGAGTATTGGAAAGTTAAAGCCTCTGGATGTGCGTCGATTGAAACAAGTGACCCTGTCGTACCGAGATAGACCGTTGCGAGTAGAAGAGTTCACGAATGAATTAGAAGGCATAAAGTGGTTATCATCCACCGATTTCACTGCATCATACTGTCAGGTAGCAGGTGCAGGTGGCAGGTGCACCCGAGTGTAGGCAATATACGGGATTTATTCATCAGGGGGATTTCATATGTTATCAAACGTATGGCATTCGGATTCAAGAATAGTACAGCAGCTCTATACGATGTCTAGACAATATCATTCGTAGAGAAATGTCTGGCAATGTTTTGATCTACATAGATGATGTTCTATTGTATTCCAAAACATTTGAGGAACATATATTAAATTTGGATTCATTATTAAAGTGATTAATCTAAAGTAATTTACAAATTTGGAGGAGAGTAACTTGTGTACCAAATAAGTACTATTCCTTCGTTACTACTTGACTACTCAAGGAATCACCATGAATTTTGATAAAACCCATGTAACTGAATCCCATAGAATTATAATTTTATATGTGGTCAGTCATTTCAAATAACTGTGCAATTGTTTGCTTATTTGTACGGAGGAAGTGCTTGGATCTTATCAATAATGATGTGGATGGCACATCAGGATCCAATTTACCGACAAATACGTGCCCTTACCTCTACAACCAAAGGAGAGTTCAACAAAACGTGCGCATAGAGAAGCTACATTTATGTTCTAAAGCAAAACAAGAGGACATATCAGCATTTGCTCAATGTATCAGGGAAACAGGACAAAAACCTGATCGAGATGGGGGGGGGTCATTGCACCGAAAGCTGAAGTACATTATTTGTTGGTCTCTAATTGTATAAAAACAGTTATGCAGCTGGAAAGATTTTACTTTTAACTTCAATTTGTGTACCAACTTTAATTATTTAATGGCATCTGGCAATGCGTTGTAAAGTAACGTACATGTATTGTATGTGGATTTCTGATAGCGAGTTTGATACCGACACTTCAATGTGATTTCGACGACGTGTGTTGTAATTATAAATATCAGTGTTGCATGAAAATATGTTCCCCTCGTTAAGTAAGCCAGTTTTGGCACGTATTACAGATACGGAAATATATAGGCAAGGCAATGGTAATATTCCAAGCTAAATATTTTTGCCTGAACTATTACATCCTTAAAATTCTTTTGTATTCTCGAAAGTAGACAGGGAAACCGGGTGATACGTTATGTTTAGAAATAACGAAAAAGCTTCTGCACATGCACGTATTATTTATAGTATCAATGTTCATGTTATTAGTACTTGTAAGACTTTTAGCACCGTGGTCACTGTAACCTAGATTAGTAGTTTTATTTCATATCTAGTTGTGGTTTTGTTAATTATAATTTGATCTAGTGCTTTTTGTGATTTCAATGTACTCCGTATATTCACAAGGTAATATCTAAATTAAAAGAACGCAGTAAATTGAGAAACTGCTCTTTTTCGTGAGATTCGCTCAGATAATCAATAATGAAATCTCTCCAAATAATAATGGATTTAAAAGATAGATAACTAATTTTGTTCATAGTTATCTCTAGAATTTTTAACAACATGAAATTATTTAAAGCTCGCTTTGTTGGAGGTCTGTAGATGCAAAGTAAGATAGTTTTGAGCGTAGTAAGATGTACGACTGTTATTTCAAACACTCTTTCAACTGCATATAAATTGAATTCTGGCAAGAAGATAGAATCAATATCATTTCTGACATAAATATACGAACCTCTGTAAGCAGGGCCCTTAGTTGATTCCCTCGCTCTACAATACGTTCCTGCAAGGTTAAAACTAGGAATTTGGAGTATGTTTAGATCATTATGAGACAACCAATGTTCTGTAAAGTAAAAACAAACAAACACATATATTTGACCTAGATCACACTGTAACGCTGCCTTCACGCTGCCTCGATAAATTAAATTGTTTGCTTTGTGTCTCTCTGTTCGGATGTTTTTCTGCTGAATCTGACTGCAGTTGCTATTTATTTACAAGGGAGTTCAAATATGACCGGGACTGATTTTTTTTACGAAATACTTTATTAGCAAAAATTTATTTGTACATGTCATTCTTCAAAGTACTCCCCTCCAGATTCTATACATTTTTTCCAACGTTCTGGGAGCATCCTAATGCCCTTTTCATAAAAGTCTTTTGGTTGTCGGCATATCCACTCCCGAACACTGTGGATGACTGCGTCATTATCCGCAAATCGCATGCCTTGCAAATGTGATTTAAGCTGTCCAAAAAGGTAAAAATCACTTGGGGCCAAATCTGGACTGTACGGCGGATGTGGTAAAAGGTCCCACTTCAATTTGCTGATGGTTGCCATGGTTGTTTTAGCAGTATGAGGCCGTGCATTGTCTTGAAGGAATGCTACCCGTTTCCCACCTCTCTTCTGTTTGGATCGAATCTTTTCTTTGATTTCTGTTACCAAAAGTGCTGAATAATAAGCTGCATTGATGGTGTTAGCTTCTGTAAGAAAGTCTACATGGATAACACCCTTCCAGTCCCAAAAAAATGTTGCCATCACTTTTCCCGCCGAACGGATCTTCCGCGCTCTCTTGGGTTTTGGAGAAGAGGCGTGTCGCCATTCACGTGATGTCTGCTGGGACTCAGGAATAAAATAGTGAACCCACGTTTCATCAGTGGTTACAATGGACTTCAAAAATGCATCTCCTTCATTTTCAAACCGCATTAGAAGAACACTGGCAGCTTGCATGCGCATCAATTTGTTCTCGTCCGTCAAAGTGCGTGGAACCCACCTAGCATTCACTTTTCTATATTTTAGGTGTTTTTTTATCATGTCTTCTACACTACCCACACTGATGTCAATTACTGATGCAACTTATTTGCTAGTGATGCGCCTGTTCTCACAAATAACCGCATTAACACGATCAATGTTTGTTGGGGTTATGGATGTTCGCGGACGACGATTATGAGGTTCATTCTCAACGCGCTCTCGTCCCTCTCTGAAACACTTACACCATTCGCCTGTTCTCACAAATAACCGCATTAACATGATCAATGTTTGTTGGGGTTATGGATGTTCGCGGACGACGATTATGAGGTTCATTCTCAACGCGCTCTCGTCCCTCTCTGAAGCACTTACACCATTCACACACACGGGTCCGTGAGAGGCACTCTTCCCTGTACTGTTTTTTGAGTCTCTGCAAAATTTCCGACGGTTGAACGTTTTCTCCAACGAGAAATTTGATGATAATGCGTTGTTGGAACAACACCTTTTGTTCACTCATCGTTCTAGCACGACCCAGACGCGACTGAACAGGTTCTAACTTGCAAAGGAGGGAGGTGGGGGTTGTGGCTAGATTCTCTCCAGGCGGCGCAGCTAATGCGCATGGCGGGGCATTTGAAAAAAAAACAGTCCCGGTCATATTTGAACCCCCTTGTATCTCATTTTTACCTCCAGTGCCTAACCGAAGAAAGTATCGTGCCCCAGTAGTGAAAGGAGGTGAGGAAGGAGGGGGGGCGACAAGTGTAGATAAATGAATAATGGGAGAGGTAGTACACGGATTAGGATCAGGGGATAAGGTAATTGGATCCAAAGAGGTCCAGGAGGATGAAAGAGATGTGGGTGGAGATGGGTCTCGGGCAGGACACTGCCGAACGTTGAGAAAGGATGTGTTTAGGAAGCTTGCTACCGGGTGCATGCGCGACGAATTTCGCTTATTAAATTGCTGTATATTACATATAAATATATTTTGTCTATATGTGAAACGGAAGGGCCTGACTATTCAATACTTCTTCAGAAACGTTTTCAATGCTGAATGTTCTATTAGCACATAATCTCCGTTTCAGGAAAATAGAACGCAACAAAGATTTCTAAAAAATTGGTTCTTTTTGGCGGATTCCTCATATCGCACCTCCAATAGAAAAGTGACACAAGTGCGAAATCGTCATTTTTCAGCCAAAAGCTGATACCCCAACTTCGTGACGAATATTGATACGTAGTGTAAGTTAAATATCGAAATATGACCTGGAGCTATTTGCTAGTGTGACATGTTAACAAGAAGTTAGTATTTCCGAACTAAATAACTCCCCTAATTGTTACATACTCCTCACAATATAATCTTTTTATCTGTTGAAAAGTGCATGAAATTCATTAAGACAGTGCCAAAAAAGACTTGCTCTTCAACTCTTTGGGCACTGATCAAACCTAAAGGGGATAAACCGCGAAGGAATAGGGGCGAGGTGGAATGAGTTATGTCTCTTATAAATATATTATCAAAGGCACGTAACGGAACAGGAGCGATGTCATCTCACTGAGACCCAAGGAGACACTTCGCAAGAGAAGAGCGGCAATGAGTATGTACCAAGTAGTGTTAGGAAGCTCAATGTTATTATCACGGTCGTGGAATGGCACAGGAGAAAGACATACCTGCGGGGTTTACGCTAGGTACCGACGTGGCATCAAGGAAGAATACCTCGTTATCCTTATCTTCTGACTCTCCCTCTCCTTCAGAAAGGTAGGTCATTTGATGGTCTTGGATACATTATCTCCTTCGCAGTTTCATACAGTGCGATGGTGTTGCAATAAATTCAACTTCGTGCATTGATTTACCGCACATTTCGCATACCAGTCTTTCTGGCACGCACCTCTTATGTGTTTGGCCATTCCTTTGCCACTTGAAACAGCGCAAGGGGTACTGCCGCACGCGAAGATTGTAAAATACAGCTCATTTTTCGAATGGATGAGAGATTGAATGTTAGAATCATAGTAGGACGGAGATATCTCTCATGCTCCTTCCTCTTGATCCCATAAAGTACAGTGGCCCTGACTTTTAAATAACAAGAGAAATTCCTCGTCAGTTTCTTGTGAAAAAAGTGTGGTTGTTCATTCCCTTTCGAAGGTTTAGGGTAGTGTTAGTAGTCACCGCTATCTGTAGGCCGACAATATGCTCGGCTTATCAAATTTGTCAATTTTATTGTGGGTGCATGCTTACATGAGAATGGTACTATTCCTCTGTCGCACCAACGATTGAAGCATCCCGTACGAGTCCTCTATAGCTCGCGCCCCAGGTGTATGCAATACCTTACACCGAGCTCACGCTGGGAACGCCTTCACGGGTAAATGCTTTACCTTCCCTGGTGCATGCCGTGAGGACACGCTGTTTCATGGTTTGTTTACCTTCAATGAGAAGAAGTTATACACCACAACGGGATGTTCCATACTTCTCTTTCTTCCGGAAGAGGGCAATGAGATCCGCATGACTCATGTTTCGTCTCCGCGTTCCTCGTCCAACGTGAAGTCTAATACGACTCCACCTCATTGAGGTGAGATTTGACACATATATAGACGGTGACAGACCCATGGCGGAGCGCTCCCCCGCCGTGCCTCCCTCCGCTCCTCCTGAAGTTCGGTGAAAGACCTAGGCCGAACTCACTGATCGGAAGTGTTCGGTTATCTCCCGTCTGCCCGGCCAGAAAAGGCTGTAGCTACATGTAGTGTTCTGGAGCACGCAGTGCATACATTCACTCAGTCACCAGGACTTGCCGGAGTTCGCACAGCAAACAGAGTTGGATGGAGTCTACCAGTCTACCCCAAGGTTTCAGCTTGAACGCGGCATGCGAGTTATGCACGGCAAACACATGGGTAGACATTCAGCATACAGAGAAGTCCAGTGATGAAGGAAAAAAGGAGAAAAAATAATGAAGACTTATGCAATGAAGAGAATGGGAGACGGAGAAAGGAACACATGAGAGCCTTCTCTGTATTCTCTCCTTAGAATATGGACAAACCCACCAAGAATGAACACATTCTAATGATGAGATCAAACTATTTCACAAGATAGCGCTCCTATTTTAATTGGGATCTGTCTTCTTTCCATTACAATACAGGGCTGCTGTGGAGTGAATATGGTAAAGGGAGGAAGAATTCTGCAAAATCCACAATTCTAAAGTGCACAATGGGCATGTTGGATTCTGAATGGTGAATATTGCAAATGTTTAAATATTTCAAAAGCTAACAAATTAGGCATTTGCTATACAAAATCACACCTTTCCATTATATTAGCAGAAATTAATCTTTTTTTTTTAATTTTGCTAAGTATAGGGGGATTCTTCATAATATCCCCATGGGATACGGTTCAAATCCAGCTTATTCCCATCTAAAATGTGGCGAAAAGATATCCTGTTTCTATTAGACATGAGCAGAGTTGTGTGGCTCCTCTAAACTCTTTGTGAATGGAATCAGTTAGTTTTGATAACAAATGCTTCAAATATTGACTAATATGTGCACGAACTTCATCTTCCAAGGGAAGAAAATGTAATGTTTTTTCTCGACTAATAATATTATCCTAAGCAAAGAAAAATATTTCCGTGAGATAACGAAAGAATCTATAACCAATTTCAAGAATATTTCTATCATAACAGCACCAATCCACAATTACTCCGTTCATAAGTTAGTAAGGCAATTACGTTCATAAACTACGCACGTCGGAGAATTTTCCCCTCTCCCCCTGTAACGCACCCGTAACGCGTAATTGAACCCACCTAAATAATTACCTAACGCTTGCGATAACACTCCCTTTGTAAATGCAAGAATTGAAAATAATTATAGCACAGTAAAAACAATTTGTATTAATTTTATTTGTGTTGTATATCAAACACTCAAATACCATTTTCTTAAAACACACATACACACACGCGCACGCGCACACATACACACAAAAAGGCTCCAAATTTTTTTCTTCAAACTTTTTTAACACATTGTGCTAACTGTGCTGTTTAAGATAACACTGAATTAATTTTGGTGTATTCTTTGTTTTTTCAAAAATTTTACAAATGTAATTTTTTTAAATATTTCTCATGTCTTTAATATGCACTTTTCACATTTTCAGCGTAAAGACAACTGGCATGTATGACTGGAAGTGCTTGAAATGACTTTATATGAAGTTTTTCAGGAACAATAGTTTTCTGTGAAAAAAGGTTCACATTTCGCATTTACAGTAGCACTTAAACACCATTTTTATAAAAAACAGCTCCAATTTTTTCAAAGAAAATTGTTACAGTGATGTTTTATTGTTTATTGTTTTTGTCTTTTAATATTCTTCAAATAATATTTCCTTTCATTATGAAACCGAAAACTTAAGAATAAAAAATGTTCTTTGGATGGAATTACATGGCATCTGACAAGAGTATATGGCAAGTCTGAATAGCTAGCCATGACCAAAGGAAATAGAAAACTAATACAGAAAAGTCTGTGCCATTCTGTAGCACCACTAGTTACTTTTCATTTGAACTTTCCCTTCATTTGATTAAGAAGTTTGAATATTCTTTTCTCGGTTTATCAATTAAATCAGTTTCATATAGGCTACTTCACAATTGTCAATTCAAATCTCTGCCAAACAATGTTTATACATTTAATTCTGATTCATTAAAGACATAATAAAAAAACTTGTAGACATATTCTAGAAGTTTTCATTTTACTTTCTTATTTTATAAATAGTACTTTTTGCATCAAGCACTGTTTTACTTCTCTTTACCCTAATATCTTTCACTTGAGTTTGCGTATGTGCACACAAGTTTTTTTGTTGTTTTTTTTCAATTATAGTATAATTAATAATTTTCTTTCTGTCTAGTTCTCTTTTTTAAATTTACAAATGTTTACATTAGTATGAAAAGAAAAAAATTAAAATTACTTGTAACCGTATACCTTATATAAAAGCCTAAAATATATTTTAGAATAGTGAAAAAAATATTTAATTGAACTCCATAGAGTTTTTAATCCTCCAAAAACTACTTTTATTCCACCATAAATAATTTAGTACTTACTTCTTGAAACCTTCATATCTCAATTCATCTCTGCCTTTCTTGCCAAAGAAATGAACAATGAGGGTTGTATCTACAACATGTCTTCTCTGGAGCCCTTGCTCATCATCTACATAATCTTCATGGATGGGATGTGGCTTTTTGTCCTCAACAGCAGTTAAACCTCTTTTTCCTTTCCATGCATGACTAAATATTTTTTCCATCTATAATGAAAAGAAAGGAAAAAAATATAAATGCTCAAAAACCGATTTAAGCAAAAAAATGTACTTAGTCATATGCATGCTTTCAAGCACAGTTTTCAATTATTGCTTAATAATATCTACACAATTATGATTCAAAAAGAAGCAATAGCTCAGTGAAAGTCAATAAGGAACTTGACTTTTTGCATTTTCCTTTTGAGTTACAAACATTTATGCATGCACAATCAATCATTTTGACCCAATACAATGGGAAGGAAAACATGTTTACAGTCACACCAGATACACTGACAGTTAAACACACAAATCCAGAGCACAAAGCTTAGGAGGCTGGAAGTTTCAGCTGAACTGCATGGCAGATAAAGCAAAGCGAACATGTCTCAGTTTCAAACCTACATTCTGTGTCTTTTAGATGAAAATTGCATAATATAAAATCATATAGATATCATTTTATATCATTTTATATCATTAGCTGTAAATATTCTCCAACAGAAATTTATTAGTGGGAGGCGGTTCTTGGCACCGTTGGTGATGTCATCAGGTGTCAAAACCATTGAAAGTAGGATATTACTAATAAATTAGTATTGAGAAAGATGAACTATTTCATTTAACTTCTGTATTCTGACAACATCTCATGAATATTCTGCAAGTACTGGCTAGCTTAAGTATCCCCGAAAAAACGATTTTACACTTATCTTTCAAAATCTTATCTGGTTGCTCGTCTCTACCATTTTTTTTTTCTTTCAGTAATACAAAAGAATCACATAATAACTTCAAGGCAGGATAAAAAACTAAAATTGTTTAATGGTGAAAATGAGGAGCAAAATAAATTTATGCATTTACGTATTCATCAATCTTAATTTCTGTGTTTAAAAATGTTGCTAACAATTGTATTAAATACAACCTTTATAATTAATATTACATAAAGTTGTGAAAATAAAATTTCTTGTGTTATATTTAGTTGAAAGCAGTGTAATTCTCAAAGGCAATGAAACAAATTTGAAACACATTTTCAACATTAAAAAAAAATTATTTTATCCATTATTTTCCTCTTCTCAAGGTCATACAGAGGAAAGAGCATACATAAACAAGACAAATATAAGAATAATTGCTTTTATTTTTTAAATAAAATCTACAATCTGGACTCTCTTGTCAAAATTCCAAATGAACAAAGCAAATCAAATGTTGTGACTTTCAGAAGCTTTATTCAAGAGTCAAAAGGAAATATGGTTTTGTGAGACCAAATGTATTGAGATTTCACCAAGAACATAATCACTACAGAACATTTTTATGCGAATATTTTCTCAATTTCTACATATTCATTAAATAACATTCAGGAAACACTCAGGTTCTTTACTAACAGAAAAGATAGCTGTTAAATATCTAAAAGGTTAAAAAGTGTTATTATTTATAATTTCTGGAAAGGAAATACTTAACATTATTATTCAAGGACACATTTTTTACAGAAAACAGATTGATGCAATAGAACATGGGTGTAGACAGGATTTTCAGCAGGGGGGGACAAAAAACAAAATAACATTTACAGTGAAACCTGATCAAGTGGTCACCTTGATTTGTCACTTCCATTAATGACCACTTTCTCCTGAAACCGACTGATTTTCCCATAACACACATGTAAACATTCACTCTATTGGGCAGCCATGTGTCCAAGCAGGCACATTTAATAAATTGACCTCTACAGTCACTTCTACCAATGTTGAACTGTAATTGGATAGGATGGGAGTGATGGATATTCTGTGGATCCAGTATCTTCTAGTGATGAGTTTGATCGGGGATGCTCTGCGATTTTGCAAAACATTCATTAATGTTTGGGGGTATTTTACATCAAGCCTCAGGGACATTTTCAAAATTTTTTCAAAATGGTGCCAATTTTTTTCCTCAAATTAATTGTAAGAAAAAAGAAAGTAATTTCTTGTAAGAATATGCTTAAAAGGTGGCAAGTCCGAATTTCCCTGTCAACTCTGAATTTTCAATAATTACAAAAGTTTGAATAATTTTCGGAGACTTTCTAAACTACAAAATTAAAGATAGAGATTTTCTTTCAAATAAAAATTACTATTTATAAATAGTTCATGTATTAAGGCCTTGTACATTTTTTAAAAAAATGTTAGCGGCTTTCGCGTAATATGCGCAATTTTTAAAAATAACAAAAAAATATTTTTTTCAAAAAACGTCTCGAAATTTTTTCTTTATACTTTTGGTAGGCATAGTGCTAAATGTACTACATGAGATGATATAAAGGCCATATTGCTCTATTCTTATGTTTTTTCAAAAATGTAATTGATTTGACTTGTTTCTCAATAATATTAAACTAGTGGCAAATTGTTCATATTATTGCATTTATAAGTACATGTCCTTTAAATGGTGTCATATAAAGTTTCTCGAAAAGTCAAAAGTTTTCTGTGAAAACGAACTCAATATTCCGCATTTTCAGAAAGTCTCAATCGGCATTTTCTCGAAAACGGCTTCAAATTTTTTTCTTCAAACTTTGCGTTCGGGTAGTGCTAATTACACTGTTTAAGATCACGAAGTGCTTCAAATGAAATTTTTCGAAAACTCGAAAGATTTCTGTGAAAAAGTGCTTCAAATTTAGCATTTACAATAACTTTAAATCCCATTTTCTTAAAAACGGCTCCTTTCAACAAAAATTTCATTGTAGAACAAGATTTTACTCTTCTTCAATATTCTTAAAGTAATATTTCGGTTCTGTTACTAGAAACCCGAAAATTTGAGAAAATGTAAAAAAAAAAAAAAAAAGTACTTTGGGCGGTGACAACAGCCGGTAAGAGGATGGGGCAAAGTTGTAACCACAGAACAATAAAGGGTTGTAACTCTGGCCCAGACCGAAGAAATTAGAAAACTAACTAGTACAAGAAAGTCTGGGCCATTCTGTAGCACCACTAGTAACTTTCTTGTGATTGTACGTACATACGGAGTAATGTAGTACGTAGTATACAGAACGTTACGTAATGCTGCGGAAAATCGATTTTCAGATTTCAACGAAAATACACGTTTTGGAGTCCCCAAACACCGAAAAAGTATTTTTTTGTATACCAACATTATACACAATCTCTTATCGTATAGAAACTGCAGGATTCTGAAACGAATTCAATAAAATAACACGTCATCAAACATTTGCGGGGAGTATGGCGTTTTTATTTACTCTTAACCAACGAGCTAGAATATGCTAATATATTTCAGCGCTTTTGGTTGAGGCTCGCCGAACTAGTGGACGCCATGTTTTTTAAAGTCAAAACATACGAGTGGCGATGTAATCGTCCGTAACCAACGCCAAACGTAATACTGCAATTTTCGCAACTAGCAGGTATCAGCCGTTGACAGTTTCATCTAATCGGAAACGTGAACACTGAGACCTGCCAGGAGAGTAAAAAAATAAAATAAATAAATAAAAAAAGAACAACAACAAAAAAAACTGTATGTGACGTAAGGGAAAAAAAGATTATCTCCGCACGTTTCCTTCAGGTCCAGAATACCTTCCCGCCATTTTAACTATAAATAGTTGAATGATGAGTAAACGTTTAACATATATAAATGAATTTTAAACTCGCAAGGTTAGTAATATTTGAAAAATAGTCATTTACGTTTCTGAGTTACAGAAAACTTACTTGCATCAGTACACGAATTGCAAGTATGATTTTTTTGCATTGCTAACAAAATAGCAATTCGCCCTTACCTCTACTCTTACCATTGCAAGCAAAAGGAGAGTTCAGCAAAACGTGCGCATAGTGTAGCTACGTTTACGTCCAGAAGCAAAACAAGGGGTCATCTCAGCAATTGCTCAATGGATCAGGGAAACTGGACAAAAACCTGATCGAGATGGGGGTCATTGACCCGGAAGCTGTTTCTCAGAGGGCGCTGCTTTGATTGCAAAAAACCTGGGTTCAATATGCTTCAAAGATGGAGGTGATTCAGCCACTCTATGTAGTACATTCTAAGTCGTTGGTAACATACTTCTTAACTCCTTCTAGGTTCAGTGACCATTTTACCTTGTAATAATTATATAATGATGTTATACAAAAAAATGTATATGCAATTAGTTTATAATGCTACTTTTTTGCACTCATAAGAATAGGCGCATTGACGACGAGGGAGTCTGTGTATAAAACTTGTATACAGTATAATTTTTCATTATGTATAAAATTGAAATCCGTATGTATACGGATTTCGTTTAAACATACGCCTTTATCTTGTACTGAGTTCAATCAAACAATTTATTGAATACGATGACGCATGTGCATTTGTGCTATAAATTGGCAATAAATTAAACTAGAAGTGCTTCAACAGCACCAACTTTCTCGCATTATTTATAAATTTGCAATTTTCGAAAATGAGATCCACGCCACTCTTAAGCGTCCCTTCTACCCGATTTTTAAAAAGTTTAAAGAACAAATTTGGGACCGTTCTTTAGAATTTTTTTTTAGAAATCACATAAATTTCAAGAACAAATTACCTGAAAACTATTCGTTTCTTAAAAAAATTGTACATGACCTTTTTTAAAGAGCTATTTTTTTACAACACACTTTGTCCAAGGCAAAGATCACCATCTTCAATTTTGTAGTTTTGAAATAACCTTTTTGCAAATTTCGAGACTAGCATCATATTTTTACCATCCCTTATTACGAGTACATACGAGGAGAAAATTTATCAGAAAATATTGGAGTGGTTTCTGAGGAAAAAAAAAATTATTAAACGATTTTTAACATGCCTACATTTCACACAAAATTACACGAAAACCACTCATTTTTTCGAAAAATTGATTTTTTCTGTAATTAGCAACTGGATTTATCTACTTTTTCATCACCAGAACCCGGCAATAAGAGTTTTTCTAAAGTAAAAATAACAACAAATCCCGATTTCTAAACTAAGTACCCGGTTTCTCCATACTTTTTGAAATTCCCCATTTTTTATGGATCCCAGATTCGCTGGCAACTCTGATGAAGCCTAAAATGGAGTGGAGTGGGGCGGGGGGTAAAACCTAATTATGTATATTTAATGTTTGGAACAATTATACTGACAGATGGAAATCACCAACAGACATTACTCTTCATGTGTGACCTACACTAGAGCTATTGATCCATCATTCCAGTCTTTCCTGATATACAAGTGCACATGCACACTGGCCTACATACATAATGGCAAAAACAAATGGTTTGTTTCAGAAACCTCCAAAATGCACCAATGAAATTTAGGTCTTGATTATTTGTTGTGAATCCAATTTTTTCCATATTTTATATGTATTACTGAGGAAAAATAGAAATAGACATTTACAAGTTTCAGTAGATACAGATTAATGAAAAGTTTTACAATGATATGGATATCTGGAGAGAATGTATGACAAGGTGGCCAAAACATATATATCAATGGGCACCAACCTATAGAAAATTGGGAGGCAGTCCATCGATCCATTAAAATATTAAAAGCATCACCTGAAGTAATCTAATATACCTGCAAATATTATTTTAACTTACATTTAAAAAAGATTGTTACATGGATTCAGGGCTCATGAAATTAATATGAGCAAATACAGTGACAAACAACAAAGAAAACCAATACAATATCAATACAAGTTTGTTCAAAGACAAACAATAACAACTACTAATTCTACTCCTCCGAAATAAAAAACAAGAACAACAACAACAACACACACACTTTATTCAGTTTAAAATGGCCTCTTCCACAGAAACAAGTAAGCTAAAACACAGACACACACACAGTAGTGAGTAATATGTATGTGCTACAAGTAAAAATCCATTCAGATGACACACTTCAAAAAATGTTTTCTTCTCTCTTGATATAGTATATATTGTTGCAGGTAATGTACTGATTTTTATTAGCTGATTTGTAACGTTTCATCTTAAAAAATGGTGAATATAGGGTCATTGACCATCATTCATTTCAGGCATAAAAAGAAAAGCCAACATTTGGAGATCCCCCTCTTCAAATAATTTGAACATTTTGGTGTGCAGAATAAATCAAATAGTTATAATAAATAAATTAAAAAGTATCTTAATAGTTTTCTTAATTACAAACCTCACCTGAATTGTTACATGATCAATTGTGCCCTGGTAAAATGTTATTGTTTGCTATTTCTGCCCTTCCCCCTCCAAATTATTATGTTAGTATAACAAGTCTTAATGTTCTGTTTACATTGGCCAACATAGCAGTAGCATCATTTCAAAACAATAGCAAGGCTTAATAAAATAAGAAAATACAGTTCACAATAATGGGGCAATTTAAATCAGCAAAATTCAGCAAAGATTCAAGCATGTTCATAGCTCAACAATTTAAAACTGAAACACTGAAACCAGTATAGACATACATGCAATAGGAAATCATACACTGTCAGCATGTAGCACCTTCCTGAATATTCTGAAATATGGGAGATCTGAATCAATTGCTGAAATGTGTAAATTTGTATTTAACTTCAAGACCCAACATTCCCATACAAAGCAATGAACTTGTACCAGTGAATTGACTAGCACCAGGTAACCAAAAAAGCTAAGTTAAATTGTGCAAAGTGAATTCTTTGTTAAATAAATGACCAGAGGGATATGAATGTGTTACTCCAAGACAACCCACAAGGAAGATTAAGATGCAAAACACAATCAATGAACACAGGTTAGTGGTGCAGAAGACTGAAGCAGCACGCCTTATTGCAGCACAATGTCTTCTTAACTTACAAGAGTTTGACTTGGATCCGGTATTTCAATTGGTTTTGGCAGTTTGCCACCAGATTGTGGTGTTTTTGTCTGCATAAGGTAATCTCTCACAGTGGCTGACACAATTTTCATTAGCTAAGAAAGCAATAAAGTAAATGAAACATTAAAAACAAAATAGTAACTCAATGAAAATGCAGAAAACAAATTAAAAAGCCTGACTATGCAATCTTCAGTACAAAAAATGAAAGAAAAATAATCATAACCCAAATTTAGGTAAAATAAACTAGGAAAAGATATTAAATTAAATATGAAGAGAGGGGCAGAGAGAGAGAGAGAAAAAACAACTAATTGACAATATTGACTAATAAATTATCTTCTCTAGTGAGCTCCCTATTTTATTTTTGAAATAATGAAAGTTAAACAACAAAGAAGTATGCTGTAAAATAGTTCATTGATCCTGAAATTGGAATACAAAACAATAAAACACCATTAATACAATATTACACAGGTGATCAATTACATACTACAAGAAGTTACGAAATAAAAGCACACTACATGCAAATTTTCTACAGCTCATTCAATATCAGATGTACAGAACCTATTGAAAATGGTCAGTTTACCCTCGGTAAGGTATGTCATGTGATACATCATGTTAATGTATGAAGACCAATCCATTTTGATCAATGATAAAAAACAATATTATTGAAGAAAAACTTGAACAGAGTCTTTCAAAACTGCAACACTATCACACACTACCCAACGTGTTAGTAATATTTTTCAAAATAATGTACATTATTAATCATTTTTGTGTAAGTAGAAGAGGAGAATTGGTGAGAGATACGGGATCAATTACATTTGTTTCACATCTCCAAAACCAATTATCAGGGTAATTGTTACTTTAGTAACATTGAGGTTACAATTTACAAAATAATTCTATTAAAAAATTAAGTAGACAAATGACTTGAAAGTTTATCATACTTCAAAAATATGCCTTCATATATACAGAGTATTTTCAAATACAGGTTCTGGATATATAATTATGATTTCATGAACCTGAAAATGACAAAAGAAAACAAAGTTTTCCAAAATCTAAACTCAGGACAAAACAAAGCATTAAACTGAACAGATTTCTAACCCTCTATCTACATCTTAAACATTATGTAATTTACTTCTGTTGCTACAAAAATTCTGTTAATCTCCATATTAAAGGACATTTTTGATATAAAAGAAAGTGGATTATTGCCTCAATTATGGGCATTAAATTTCTCAACAAATTTCATAAATGTCTGATTAAATTATTTTCCTTGACTACAAAAGTTATTACTTAATTTCATTTCACTCAATTTATTAAAATATTATTTATGTATAGTGTACACTCACTTAACGGTCATACATGTTTTCTTTTCTCACAATACAGGATAAAGATAATTTTCTTTTGTAAAATTTTCTATTTTGCACGCTATATGCCCAGCACAATTTCTCAACTTTTTGCTCTTCTACAAAACAGCTATGTTTTTATCCTTTGAAGAAAACATAAATGTTACACCACTTCAATCAAATATTCATAATACAATGATCTGATCAGCTGTTAAAATATTATATTATTATAATTTTTCTCTCTTTAAGTGTTACTTGGCATTGCTTTCACAAAATATGTTTTACAGGGAGGGAAGGAGAAAGGAAAACAAATGCTACTATATAGTTTTATATAACAGTGGAATCCTTGAATATTTAAGGACAATCAAACTTCAAGAAATTTTTTTAAAAACAGAATTATTTGTATTAGCCTAAATTTATTAAAAAACACATAGTTTCATGACACAATGTGGTTGCATTATCAGGTTATCTGTAATCAAGCAGTTATAACAATTAAACCTTCTTTCTCTATAAAATGTTTTTCAAATTTGAAGTACAAATTAGGAAATAACAATGCAAAAGAAAAATTATGGAATAAAAATGGAAAGTTAAATACAATATCCAAAAAACAAGAAACGTATGAATACAATAAAAAAAACTCAAATGGTACATAAATAAATAGGTCAGAAAAACAAGTCTTACCTGCGGCAGAAAAAGGAAAAAACACAAATTAATAAGTTACTTAACATGAATGGGTCAAAGTTTTTACTTTTTTCTCTCTCTCAGGTGACTTGTGCTTCATATTAACATTGAATATATCTGTGTGTGTGTGTGCGCGTGCATGCGTGTGTATGTGTGTGTGTGTGTGTACCATTTTTTTTATCGTATTCATAAATTTCTTGTTTTATGGATATTGTATTTAATATTCCATTTTTAATTCAAATTATTTTAAATCTTTCAAATTTTAAAAAAATTGTATGAGAAAAGAAACAGTTTTAACTTTTGTAACTGCTTGATTGCATACTACCTGATGATGCAGCCACATTCTGTCGTGAAACGTAGTGGGTTTTTAGTAAATTTAGGTCAAATCAAATAATTCTGTTTTAACAAAATACTTGAAGTTTGATTATCTTTAAATATTCAAGGATACCACTCTCATATAAAAATATGAATCATATAGACAATCATTGATTGGTTTTTAATTTAACAAAATGCTACTGTACCAATGAAACAACTCACTCGATGACATGCTAGAATATTAAAACAAAGTAAGGTACAAGGTACAAAGAATTGGCTACAACTGCTGCCTTATGAGTGCAGCCAGGGAAGCACAAAATCCTGTAAATCAACATATAACACAAGAGTACCACTCACAACTTTACGAGTTTTTTCATCAACATCTCGTTCTTTGAAAGCACCTCCAAGAAGATGCCGTATCTGTGAATTTCATGAATCAGAGAAAACATAAAGCAAAATGCACTATTACCGACAACGAAATCCAACATCAATTTAATAAGGCTTAACAATAAAATACAACAAAAATATAAATATTTTCTTAATTACCAAATTTTTCTTTCAGGAACTGCTATGAACGTAATAAGTAATACACAAGAAGAGTAATACACAAATTCATGCAAATAATTCCTTTAGGTTATATTGTATAAATTCATATTTTTGGAAGTGTACTACTTGTAATTCAAGTTCAGAAAAATAATAAAAATTGAAACATAGCAACTTACCACAAGAAACTCATTTTTGTCAACTCTTTCATTGCCATCTGTGTCAAACATATTAAATGCTATTCTGAAGCCAGACTGAGGTTCTAAAAATACCAAAACAGATTTTGTTGACCTTACAAATCACAAAGCATAGTACTATACACATGACAATAATAAATGACTACTTACTTGTGAGAATAGATAGCAGAAATAAATATTCAGTGTAAGAAATGATGCCTGTAAAAGAAACAATGGGTTAATTCTCCAAGCAAGTAAAGATAAAAATAAACAACATATTGATAAACCAAATCTAACCTTTGTCACGAAGGGTGCGAAACATTTGTGAAGTTCCTTGCTTCAATGATGGCGTCACATCTCTAATACTTTCCAAATCTTTGTCATTTAGAACTCTGCGTTTTAGTCGAGCTAAGGAAAGCACAAACACACAAAAATTAAATTAAAGAAATGAAATATTTATAGAATTTAAAGTGTAAGTTTAGTCACTTACTGGAAGTATTTTTTAATAAAGTTACAGTAAATGATTCTTTTGTCATGCAAACCAATTTTTGTGTATTATTACATCTACCTTATGAAACAGTTTTAATGAATTTGCCAAATAAGAATTGATCCTTATAAAAATATCTTAGGCTCTACAATACTTTGAAGGTACATTATAACTAAACTTTAAAACAAAACATTTCTATTTCTTTTTGGCAATGTGCACATTCAAGAAACAAATAGCATTTAAAGAGATACGCTTGGTAGACTAATATAGCTAAATTTTGATAACTTATGAATTTATGAAAAAGACAGTGTGTGTGTAATTTCTATGAATTTTTGCTGAAAACAAAAATATTCTGATAATCTCAATTCCTTCATACTTATTTTCTATCATCGGCGATGAACCTGCCATTAATGTTCTTTAAAAGTAAATGGGAAAAAAAAAGAAAGAAAGAGATGAAAGAAGAGGAAGAAGAAAAAGAGGAGGAAACAGAAGTGAAGAAGAAGTAGAAGAAGAAGAAGAGGAAGAAGGAAAAAGAGAAAAAGAAAACTTTAACTAGAATTTTTTCTTGAAAGATAGGTCTATGATTCCATTTTCAGAATTACATTCACAACCTTGCACCCAAGCATATTTACTCATTGTAAACTGATACTGCATTTCTTTCTCATAAACTTAACAGTAATTCCAAATTGTTTAGTACAGATATGTCAGTTCTGAACAGTTCCCTCCCTACAATATACAAATTTCAAAACATATTTAAGGAATAGAATAAACATCAATAAGGTTGTATTAAGGATCCTAGGAAGAGTTACATGTAATATAAATATATAATTTAGGACAAATTGTGGTAAAATTCTAATAACAAAGTGAATGGGGAATTAATGCTGCACATTCTTCATTTTTATTATGTTCTCATATGGAAATATAATAATTTATTAAATTCTATTTGTCTGTATTTTTGAATTTCACGAACCAATGACACTGTATTCTAGTTAGAACAGGGGTGAGATTTAGATGAAAAACATTTACCTATAAATTTTGAATTGAGAAGTGTTTACATTATTGAAAACCAAGTATTTAATAAAACGTAACATAATTGTTATCTTAATATTCTTCACAGAAAACAATAATAGAAGTTCTCAGAGTAATTTTAAATTACAATACAGATATTCTGAATATAATATTTCCGTTGATTTAGAATTTTTTAAAGAAGAAGATCGGGTTACAAATGAATAAATATGACTTAAAGATTTACACTTTTGCCACACGTGCATAGTAAACTGTTCATTAACACACCAACATGACAATTACTTCTATGAACAGAAGATTAAGGTAGTACTATACAGTTTAGGTTTACCAGCTTTTGGTATTGTAATGATAATTAATTTAATGCAATAATACTAAAGCCAATGTTTAAAAGAGACATGATGTCAATTGTAACAGAAACTTAGCTGACAATGTAATGGAGGATTATCTCTGGAAATCAAGGATAGTGCTGGTGAATAGCAAAATCATGAAATCTGTGTGATTAACTGAAAATTTGAAAGCAAAGATGCTGTGAGTGCTATCAAATGCTATTGCAGTTTGACTCATTAATATATTTACAGACGTTCACCTAATGTGAGTTGCATGCGCTACTACTGTATGTATAATCCATTGACCAAGACATGTGAAGTTATACGATTAAATATAAACAACTCTATTAAATACTCGTTTTAAATTTTTCTCAGTAAATCCTGTTTTTTGAACAATGAACAATCAGCATCCTTCAACCTTGCTCAAAATACACTTCACCTAAGATTATAAATTATATTGTTTTTGCCTGCCTCTGATCCCCTCCCTTTCCCCCTTTCCCCCTTTTTTCTAACTCATATCCTCAAACATATTAAAATGCACACGCTTTAATGAACATGAAATGCTTTTGTATGCATGCACACACGCACACACACACATTGCCATACACCATTTACTAGAATTCATTGACACCTCTGACCCTTCACATCTACATTCTCTCTCTACTGAACCAATAACGCAAATTTGTTTTGACCCTACCTCATTTAACTATCACAAACTTATTACGATATTATTATTGCTCTTTGAAATATCAAATTCTAAACTATTGCTATTTTACGAACATTAAATAAAATATAATATTTGTAAAAATGGTTATTACTGAGGCTTATAAGTTTTAACTTACAATTTTCTTTTCAAAGAGAAAATCAGGGAACTTAAGTATTTCATTTACATTTCTCTTTTAAATATCCAATTAAGTGAAAATGCTTCATACTAAAATTTTTTTTGCTACTTCTGATACAAAATGAGGTACCCTCTAAAAATGTAATAGATCATAACAACAACAACATAACTTGTGTCCCTGGACATGAGAATGTGGTTGAGAGTCTAGGATGTATCGTTTCCCAATTATTCATAATGACAAAATGTTGTGAAATGCCTGTAGCAGATGTGAAACAGCAGACATGTGCTCTGGCTGTTTCCTTAAAACCATAATTTGCAAACTTCCATTTTGATCCATATTAAATCTGTTTGATGAGAGGACAGATGGGCAAATCCCTATCCAGTAGTAGTGCACTTGTGAGATATTGTGTTGCTGGTTGCTTCTAAATGGTACAAAACCATCATTTTTCCTTAGCATATTCTATTTAGAAAGGTTTTGCTATCTGCATGCTGTATTACACAAAATAAAATCATTGAAGAGAACTTTCTGAACATTTCTGCTTGTTTTAGATCACATTTTTTTCAAATAATGTCAAATACCATCAGTGTTGTTTCCAGCACAAGTTAATAATATTCTATTAGAAGTACTTTCTCATCAGTACTAGTGCCAGTTTTTTTAAATGTGCACAAGCCATTTGACAACAGTGCATGTTTTGAAATTTTACAAGATACAAGCATTAAGGAACAAATTTCTAGATGAAAGTAAGCAGAAAAAAGTGAAACTGAAATTTAAGAGAACATACTCAAATGGAAATATATTATTTGCTAGATTTCATCTATTAGATGGATAACGATAAATCTAAGATTCAAGGCACAGGAGTTACCATAAAGCATAAGTGCAAAAGGAATTGCAAAACATTTTCAACATTCAGAAACATTAAGACTTTAGGTATACATTGAAAGTGCCTAAGTAACAATAAGGAAACTGTAGGTACAGAATACTAGGAAAAACAACAATGAAAACTGTATTTTTAGTGTTTTACAAGTTTCTTAATTCATTATTGTGAAAAACGTGGAGCTTCAAGGGAAGAATTATGAAACGGGTAATTTTATGTATGAGACTGGAGCATCTTTCTTACTTACTTACTTAAGAGATTAATAGATTTTTTTAAGGTAGCCATTATTTACAGCTAAAACAACTCAAAAGGGTTTATTGAAAATATTGTATAAAGTAAAGTGTATACTTGTAAAAGAGAAATGTTCTTTTCACATTATTTATTTGCATAAATAAATTGCATGATTTTTTAAGGCGAATATTTTTTATTACGTTTTCCAAGCACAGTATTATTTTTATAGTGTGATACTAATATTACTTCCAACCTAAAATTTTGCAAAGCAAGTTTACATTAGAAATAAAAAATATCTTCAAATTATAAATATTTGTTCAAAACTTCTCAATTACTCATTATTGAAACTTTTATAAACCCTATGATCCATAAGTAGAGTAAAATAATATATTTTATTTACAATGCAATGTAATCACATATTTTAATACATGCAATTCATATTATATTTCTATTTATGAATTGTTCTGAAGATGAAGATGTTGACAAACATCTACACATTATACATCTTTAGTGCAGGAATGGTCTTACTTTTCAGTGATAAACTAAAGAAGAATATATAGCTTAACAACAAAAGCAGTGCAAAAACTGCATTATATAAAACACCCATGCAAAGTTCAGAAGCACATTGCACATCGGTGCCAGGGCCCAGGACTATAAGGAAGATAAGCATTCATTGAATTCCAGGACACATAAATGTTCTAAGATAAGAAACAGAATAAAAACTTGCCAGTCTTCCTGGATGAGTGTTGAATTTCTATTACACATGAAAACTAATTGAAGAGCTTTTATTCCAGATAGTTATATTATCTAATTAGGCCTACTCTTAAAATTCATGAGATTCTAATACTTCTTTCAGGATGAAGGGCAAATGCAAGAAACATGTTTTTGCTTTCACATATAACTTGTATGTAATCACCCCTTACCAATGAAAAATTAAACGAAAGCTAACCTTGAAACTACTTGGCTATTTAAATCTATTCTTTTTAAATATTTTTTGTAATACATGCAACCAATATTAATAATATATTTACAAATATTTTGACTCATAATGCAGGAACTGGGCCATTTAAGCTATGCCTGTGTTCAAATGCACTTATCACCATTACTATCATCATCATCATCATCGTCGTTGTCGTCATCGTTGTTGTCGTCATCATCATCAGCATCATCAAAATGTGTTAGTCATTTTAGTGTGTATATGCATTTACAGAAGAATGAGTAGATCCACACATTTAATAAAGAGAACCAGAATTAAAGGATTTGATACTCCAAGTTCACTTCTGATGAGAATGATGAAAGAGATAGGTTATGACAATGAATTATTAAAAAGTGGGTGAAGCTTCAAGGTCAATGTGATATAACATATTTAATTGCTACCAAGAAATTAAACAATTGAAGTCACATAATTTGAACAATTTCAGCCTCACCATGAAAGGCTGTTATCTTGAGAATGATTAACTTACAACTTTTATCTCATGAAAAACTGAATAATAGAATAAATATCTATTTTTATAGGTACCCTGTACAAATTTTCCCTTGTCTTATTATTTTTCTTAAAATAAAATATTTTCCTTTTTAATGTGATCCCCATTAAATAAAAAACATTAAATGTTCTTTCTGCTGAAAGTACCAACATCACTATGACCTATACAAACAGAACCTTATAAATGTGAACGGACCTATCATTCTGTGACAAATGGTGCATTCATTTTTTCCCCAAATAGGTTTAATACTAGTGTATTTGGTACTGTAGTAGTACCATGGCTTTAGAAAACCTTTTTACGTTCCATACAACTAATAATAATAATAATAATAATAATAATAATAATAATAATAATAATAATAATAATAATAATGATAAAATTATTATAAATTATGTTTTCACTATTCAAACAATCGACTGCCCCACTCAGAAATTGTACCTACATTTTCTTCTATACATACATTTGATTTAACCACTTGAGCTCCCAAAACAGTCAACTCTGAACAGCCTTAGGGATATAAGAGCCCCCCAGAAGATATTGTTTCAATTTCACCACTTGGTCACAGTTGGAACTAATATAGTTATGTGGGAATAATTTTGCCATTTTGTAATTGTTAACCATTAGAGCAACAAGGTATATACCGGAGGCTTGGGTTTGATATCTGACTGCAGAAGTCAATTTTAGCACATTCAAAAATAAAATTATAACAATTCCATCATGATTAGTAGCTATGGGGTAGTATAATGCTAGTACACAATTACACAATACGAAATGTATTCCCATGTAATTGTTAAACTTCCACCTGTGACCAGAGAGTGAAATGAAGGTATAATAAAATTTTTGAAATAATACCAGATCACTGTATTATTTAAGAGGTTATTCAATGGTAAAATTTGTAAATTTATACATTTGCATACTTGAGGTATTGTAAGAAAATAATTATAAGAAAGAAGGTTTAATTTACCAGTTAACTAAAAAGAACAATTTCAGCAATTCATACAACTTAGAGAATTACACAAAACATATTATAAATTAAAAGAAGTTATATACTTGATATAAATGAAAGGTCGAGACAATGCAATATTTAAATTACAGCAAACCTGTGGCAATTCATTAAAAAATAGTTATTATATTTTATGTTAATCTAAAAATTTGAACAATTTAAAAGTTTATTGATGAACTTAAGTTTTTGGAAAGTAAATGTGAAAGCTAACTGACTAAGACATTCTAACCCAGGTTTACATTATTCTAAAAAGGAAAAATATTTTATATCTCAAAATTTAAAAATACAAGATAATATAATTTTGGGTACATTTTATTTTGTTTGTATATTTTAAACACTTTAAAATGTATGAGATGGTTCGGCGTCTTGTGTTAGGGCTTGTTGGTAATAGATGTAGGGCATAATCTATACTAATGTTTAAATGTGTGTGCGGGAGGGGGGAAGGAGGAGGCCTATATAGAAGAATCCTTTATAGAAGATAATAGAAACACACAAAGATTAACATTGGAAATGGAAACGAGCACAACGGGTGGATGGCAATGGAAACAATCAAAATTAAAAAATAAAATAATTAAATGTTAAAATAATAAATTGATTTAACAACGATTAATTAATTAATTATTTATTACAAATAAAAATATCTAATCAATAAAACAGTAGTATCTTGTTCCACTAACTAAGTGCCGATAATTAAATCAGTGAACAAATCTGTCCACTAATATTTACAATTTGAATTTTTCCTTCCTAAGTTCACAGAGCTTTTGATTAGATTTTTTCCCCTCAGCTTCCTTTTTCTTGTCTTCCTGTCCCTTATATCTTATTTACAGTTCAAGATAGTACTAACATTTTTAGCATAATGAATTATAGGCCTACTATCATAACTTGTGTAACTCCTCCTACTTTTTAACTCCATCCCAAACTTGTCTTTAAGTCACTATCAATTTCGCTGCCAGGTTTTCATTGAAGCTCTCCTTGTTGATGGAAAATCAACATCAGGCTTACCATTAGAGAAAACAGGGATCATCGTAATACATTTTATCAATTCACTCTAAATCCTTCAAAATACAAAATTCCTCTTTTCAAAATCAATCCAAATTGTCACCCTCTGAGTAGCATTTGTAAACGTCCTTTGTCCAATGCTTAGAACAGTGATTTTCAGTTTCCTACAATTTTGTCATCGCTTAATCCCTTTATCCTTCTATTCATCTGCATCGAATAGAATGTGCAGTTGTATTTCCGGTTGGAACAAAAATGTATAGATTACCTGATATGTCAACAGTTTTCTACAGTGAAGTTTTTGCAATTAGATCTGCATTAATTGAAATTCTAAAATCAAGAACTCTCGCTTGACAATTTTCACTGACTCAAGAAATGCTACTACAAAATAAAAATAATTAGGAATCTCTCTGCTTGCACACTAACACCATAAACTCACAAATCATTTCATCTTGAAAAACTGTGCCTTGTGTGGATTCCTTCCCATGTAAATATTCCAGGAAATGAAACTGCTGACTCTGCTGCAAAAGCAGCAGGTTCACTTCCAAATGAACTAAACCATCCAACATCCCACAATGATGTTATTAAAATGTATACACATAAAATAAATCTGGAATATAAAATGTTGCAGTCAACACAAATAAAAGTTCATCAAATCAGAGAAAATACCTATGAACCTCAACCAACCTGGGACTAAGAGAAGAATGCAACTATCATATCACATGACTCAGAAATAATCTCAGAAGACTCACCTAAGTCATGTATCTAACAAATGTAATCCCCATACACAGTTCCCCACAAATGCAATTCCCCATACACAGTCTTGTGTTTGGAACGTTCAAATATGGGAAAGAGAAGAAAGAATTCACTAAAATTATTCACCATTAAAAAAATCAATATTAAAAATATTATAATATTGTTAAAAAAATTAAACCTATATGATGAAATTTAAATTTATTATATACATGTTTATGTGTACACGTACATGTAATTTAACTCAATGAATCATTATCATGTGATCACTAATAACCATACATGTTGATGCAACTTTAAATAGATTTAAAAAAAAGTAATACTGCATAGAATCTTATTATTCAGTCTTCACTTTGTAGATAAAACGAGTTTTGAAAATAGAACCATTCGAGGTTCTTAGTTTCGTAAATTCACTCACCACCCCGTGGCTGATGGATTTATCGGAAAACTCAGAACATATTGTGGTATTATCAACGAAAAGACGTTCGATGCAACATGGAAAGGGAACAAGTTATGTTCTAAAAGTTTCTTAATAAAGGTTCATAACTACAACAGATAACACGGCTACAGTTCATAGGGGGCAACGTGTGGATAATTATTTCTGAAAATTCCCCGTCCAGATAATATTAATTTTTAATAAATAAGTGTATATTTAGAAGAATGTATAGGTGAAGCGTATATAAAGATACCATGCACTGTTTCGTTTATATTCAACATACTTCTCAAAGGCGTATGTATTGCTGAAACTACTCCAATGTCGAGTCATGCGCTGAATCGTCGTGTCTAACAACGCATGTTTCACATTGTAACTCAAGCGTTCCATATAGTGGAATAATTGTTTAACGTGGCCATGTTGCGTGAAGAGCGAATCCTCTTGACGTGCGAATTCGGGGAGCAAACGGGTGGCAGAAGCGAGTGCTAGGCTGCTTGCTTGCTGCGAGCCCCGGCGGTGAAGGCGGCCGGCGGCTGCGCGCCTTCCCCGCTCGACATTTGAGTGTCCTGGAGCAGCGCCTCCTAGAGGGGGAGCTTCAGGACATCGAAGCCGTTTTCCCATTTCACGGTATTCAATTTCACAATTCGTGGAAGAGATTAAGAGACGATTGCATGAGCCGATTTCAGTGATAACCTGGACTCAATTGTACGTCCACGAAAGCGGAACAGAAATAAAAATTCTTTAATGGTTCCTATGTTTTGTAAGTACTATTACTAAAGTATTAAAAATAGTTCGATCTTAAAGAACCTTTAAATTAAGCAAAGAAATAAACAACACGGATTTAGTTTGAATTTTTCTTTTAGTTCCCGATTGTAATTTGATGTTTCGATGTCCTGAAAAAACCACATCAATCGATCGCCGATGGTCATTTGCAGAATTTGTTCGATCGACGATCTCGTGGTGAGGCATCTGCATCGTGCCGCCCCGTGTGCTCTTATTTACTTGGTCGAAATTAGATCAAATAGACGTACGTTTTAAGATCTCTTCCACCTAAACATTTCACTTCCTACGATTTTTATTCCTAGCGGCTGGGGTCGATTCGTAAGAGTCTACGAGTTTCGAAATCCACATCCTGAGGGTACTATTTGGTACACGGGAAACAATCGAAATGTTAATGCACATGTATTCAACCTCAAAATGCAGATTGCTCCAGTGTTGGGACTTGTCTATAAAGAACTAAAGATGGCAAGTCATCAACTAAAATATTAAGTATTTTATTTTTTCATTTAAATTGAAATGGAAGCTATATAATTTTGGCATTACTTTTTGTAGTGGACAGTTTCAACTTTCCAAATCAACATTTGATTTGAATTTACGTACACAATTTGAATTGGAGTTTGTCTCTACAGAAGGAATAAAAACTCAAAACTATTCAGTCATAATAGTGGCAATAAAAATATTCACACTATGCTCTGTATCGTGGCAATTACTCTCCAATTGCCAATTATAGTTACCAAGAGTGGATCTGCAGGGAAATTCTTTGGAATTGTTGAATTTTCTCAAGCGTTTAAACGGGGGGGGGGATTCAGAATAACACATCAATCCTGTGAACCTTTTAAACAAGAGTTGAAAGTGCAGTGAAACAGAGTTGAACGTGCAGTGAAAAATGAAAACAAACGTCATATCATCCACAAGAATCTATATGATTATACTACCTTTCCTTCTTTGATATTAAAACGCACGTCCTCATTATCCTTAGAGAAAAACCGTTGAATGCTTCAAAACATTTGTTACCAATGTGCAAGATCAAATCCACGATATTGCGCCTATGGATCACGACCCCTCAAGATCTCCAAGGACTATCAAGCGGACGAGGCACTGATTTTGGTGGTCGTTGGCAGCACACGGCGCGGCGATGGCAGAGGGGGTGGAGTGGTGGGGCGAGCGGGGGCGGCAGAGAGAGAGAAAGAGAGCCGCTCAAGCAACAACAGTCAGCCAGACGCCGCGGCCCCGCGCAGCGAGAGACAATAGGCCTCTACGGGGCCCAGCGCTGCGCGGCGGGGCCGGGCCGGGCGGGGCCGGGCAGGGCAGGGCGGGGCCGGCACAGGAAGCGGAAGAGGAATGGAGTGGCTCACCAACGGCGCCCGGATTGTGCTTACGCCTGGGCTCCTGCTCCACCACCGACTCGAGGAAGTCCTGCGGCGTCATGTAGAGCTGGCCGTCGAACTCCACGGAGGCGAACTTGATGAAGCGTCTCTCGCGGGACGTCAGCTTCACTGCGCGCACCAGGGTGTCCTCCTCGCGCTGCAACACACATACACGTGAGCATGTTAGTTGATTATTTCGTATTTCCAGGCGCTTAACTGCTTGGTCATTAGTCCCGTTAATGTTATAGTATACTGAATATCTTATCACGAGAAGTGGTGGTGTTGATCTCTCCTTCCTCCGCTAGAAGGCGAGATCCGGCACTGACTTACACATCGGCTTGCAGCGTTTCCCCCATGCTCGACACCTACCACAGCCGGGGGACAGTACCTAAGCTCTCGACTGTGCAGCAGAGTTGTGCATGTAGCTGTCAGTGTGTGTAAATAAATGGTGGGGATAGGACAAAGAAAAGGAAGGGAAGATCGCACGTCGTCCTTGGCCAGTTAGTTAGGGCACTGCTCCGGCATTCTCCAGATGTTGATCGGAGAAACCATGAAAAACTACCGATCTATCCGGCCGACAGATTTCTCCTCCAGACAGCGGCTGAATTCGACCTAGCTCTCTAGCTAGAGACGAAAATCTTGTCACCGTCGGCACGGCAGTGGCATCATTTGACCTGAGTCACTTCAGACGCACGTTATTCACATGGCTTGCACTGCAGGGAAAAGGGTCGGATTCATTTACACGAGTCATTTCAAGCACGTAGCGATAGATCATTCCTTTATCGTTTTGGCCCCAGAAGCATAAAATCCCTAAAAAGTGTTGTTTTTTTGTTAGTAATTTACCAACTTCCTCGCAGCCTGTACGTTATCGGAACTTGGTGCGCTTTTTCAAGATTCGAAGCGCTGACTCGCGAAGTCATTAACGTCATTTGCAAAGAGTACTGCAAATCTGACTGCCAGATGGCAGCCCAAGGTTTCGACGTCCTAATGTCGGTCGCGATCGCAAGGCGAAGCTCGATAGAGGGCAGTCACAACACGCATCGCAATTCCGTCAATTTATACATTTTCGTTTTTCGCTGTTTAGCTGTTTCGTTTCGCTGTATCCGAAAATAAGGTTTTTTTCTTCGACTGTGCAATAATGAATAGTTTCTCACCAAAACGACTAAACGCATGTTCATCTCATAGAGTAGACGACTGTGGTGTGATTATTTACAACATGAAATGACTCGCTCTTTGTGAGCAGCCTAAGCTCGTGCATGGGCTCTCGCTAAATACTCCCTCTTACGTATTAATATTTTCTATTTGAATATTATGTTAGTAAATTGAAAGGTTCTAGTTTTAGTTTCGTACTAAGTTTGGTAATATAGTATCCATAGCGGTCTCATAATTTGATCATACTTGGGCCCCCGAACACTTTAACCCACACGTAAGCTTCCGCGACTCAAGTTCATGACTTCTTGGCTGTCCGGGTGACGCCGCGTCGTTGGCTGAGAGGCGCCACCCGGACAGCCAAAAAGTCACTTTAATTCAGTCCTGCGGGGAAACGACATATCGGTCATGTTCACAGCCGGATCATCTCGTTGCAGTCGATGTTACTTCTTCTCGGAAAGGCATGTACATTGAGAAATGCAGTTGGTGATGCAGATGATGTCTAGTAATGAGGCAAGTAATGAGTATTAAAATGGAATAGTCCGTGGGTGAATACGGGTGATCTTCAAGGATACCTGCCGCGAACCCTCTTTGTCAACAACGAATTTTACACCGTATGATCGGGTTAGAAACCTCCCGTTCCCGAAGGTGAAAAGTTTGGCGTTCCCTCCGGATCGTGCCTTTGTTATATGTGCTCTTAAAATATGACCATTTTATTTTGTTGTAAATTGTAATTTGAATTTAACACATTAATTAAGATGTAGCAATACAGCTAACAATTTTGTTAATACAACCTTCAAATAACAATCTTTATATTAAAACAATATTTAGAGTTTGTAAAGTTCAACTTAAAGTTATTGTTTCAGTAGAACTGTCACCCACTCACTCACTCACTCACTATGACACCTAAGGAACTGAGCATTCTATTACTAATTGTAATATCCACACATTTGATATTAAACGAAACATTATTATATACTAACCACAAAACGGAGCCCTAAAACCTAAAATCTACTTTGGAAACCTTTGTCCTATTATTTGACTATCAATGGCGAATTAAATCGTAAGCAATCTCCAGACACGTTTCCCTCATATTGCCATTTTACAATTATCCCACCGAAAGGACAGAAAATTCAAGCGCATTTGCTTTTTTAGGGCAGTGATAGGTGCCTGAGTCGAGCAAAGCGAGAGTGGGCGTCTCCAGGAGGGCAGGAGAACGTGTGTGGGCCGCTTGCGCCGCGTCACGGTTCCTCGTAGGCCCACGGGGCGGAGGCGGCGCAACCACTTGCTCTCTTTCAGTCACATACCTACTCGCGTTAATAATGATTTCATTGTTCATTCGCCAACCTGTGATGTTTGTAAATCGCTATTGTAGAACTATAACAATTAGAGGTGAGTTGTACAACAAATAGTTGTATGTACCTCGACTGAAAATAAATATTTTTCAGGTTCGTTTTTTACTACCCTTAGCTCTACTTCGCTCAGTCTCCGGCCTCGATACATCAATTCTTTCTCATTTTATGCAAAATTCGATATTCTATGGTAGATGCGCATCCATTTCAATTAGTGTATTACCAGAAATCATGGAAAGACAATGTTTATGGTCCATTGATTTCTTTTAGATATTAACAAAGTTTTTTGGATTTAATTCGTATGAGAGTGGTCATCACATTTAATGTAAAGGTGGCTCCACACATTCGCCGAGAAGCGAGGGCATTCGCCGAGAAGCGAACTACTGCTCGCCCAATCTCGAACAGCTGATATGTTCGGCGAAATGTTCGGTCCCTTTGGCGTGTCCTAAAGACCGACACGCGGTGGGGGAATACCGAATGTTCGGTGCTCGGTGACTCGCAAGCAGCCCGCTACACTACTCGGGAATTGCCGAGCGATAGCTCAGGATTCGCCAAATTCGCTTCTCTACCAAGCTTCCAAATATTGTGTCAACAATTATTTTCTCGTAAGAATAATTGTAACAGGAAAACCTGAAAAACTCTACTATCTTGAAGAACATAAGGCGGTATGCAATGTTTTCCTTTCTGAAAAAAAAAAAGTGTTTCACGGGGACTAGACACTTCGGAAATAGCTATTCAACTGTTCACACACTTTCATAATTCTCTTAATGCACTAAACAAGAGACCAGAGACCAACATTCCCGCACAGAACATACACAAACAAAAAGTAACCAGACGAATAGTTCATCTAAAAAATCTGCTCTAACGAGCCCGCCTTGCCCTTAGCGCTGGCATGCATAATCAGCTGCTACTTTCAACCGCAGGCTTCGTCGTCAGGAGATAACCGGCGCCGAACTTGTCACAGGCCTTCGCTCCGAAGTGCCGGTGCGCGGAGCGACCGCCGCAGCCTCTGGGTGGTCCTCACCGGCAAAGCACAGTGCGCTCAACCCTCCCTTCGGTACCAGTCAAAACGGAATTGTTCATGGTGAATTGGCTGGGTATACGTTAGTAAGTAATTGAAGAAATATTGAGCGAAGAATTGATGAATGCTAACAAATAACTTTCGCGGTGTACGAAGTGAACAGTTAAAATTTACTAACTTCTCGATAAATATGGCCAAAGTATCAAGTTACTATTAATTCAAATTACTACGCCAGCTTTTGAAGAAAATGACAAAGAGGTCTACATCCATTAATTGAGATGAGCATACATGTGCAAAAATATTACAATAGTATACTCGCCGAAATACTCCCCAACAAAGCCGGTAACGAAAAAAAACAAACAAAAAACAATAACAAATAAACAAAACACTGATGGGAAATGCGAGTACTGTCTGATAATGAACTGACCTAAGCACTATGGAACTTCCATTTTCTGTGCACGTCTTCTAGAATTCAGTGGGAAATATAGTTATTCAAATTATCGTTCTACATGAGGTGACGAGAAGTATTATTCCTTCACCAAAGACTTGATGGGGAATAAGAGCCCAAATCTATAGCTGATTTGCCTATGAAAACACATTTTATTACATCGGAGCAAATATTCTGTTAACAATTCTTGCGAAAAAAGCTAATTTCTTTCTGTATTCAGAATTCAACTTGAATTCGTCTTAGGGTGGGATCCCGAATTTAGAAAACGTGCTCAGAATGTACTTACCCGCGTAGCACGCCATACACAGTTTTTAACTGTTTTTGACGAAAAGTAATTAAATAAATAAATAAAACGACACCTACAACTAATGGTGCTAAAACGTACTTTCTCGCACTTAGTAATACTATTACACCACAATTTCTTCCCGATTTAACACATCTCAGTCATCATTTTTTGTAAAATTCATTACAAATCGTAGAACATTTGGGGCGAGAGCGAAATATTTTCAAGCAAATATCAACATAAATTTGACAATTATAACTGATTTTCATATAGCTACATCATGTCCCAACAATGAAACGTAATTCACAGACATTCAGATGCAGTCTCGCGGCGCGGAATGCCATTGTTGCATTCCAATGTGACATTCCCCGAAGACTAGCATTTCTCTTTCATATTACATTTAAATCGTATTTTTAAAAAACAAAATCATCAATACTTTGAAAATGCAAATACATTCCACACAACAGGGACCAAAAATTATCAAATAGGTTTACAATAATTTCTCAAAAGATTAATTTGTAAACGTGTAACAAAAGCTCGAATGCAAGAAACGAACAAAGAAATATGAAATAATATACAAATTCTAACTTACGTAGCATCTAACTGCTTGGAAACACTTTCATATTACGTTCATAAAGCGCAGGAAATTCAAAGCGGGCAATGTTTAACGCCAAATTACACAAAAAAATACTCATATTTTCGAAAAATTCATCATGACCTTATTTGCAGATCTGTTTTTGAGGAACACATTCATTAAGAAAAAAGTTGATCTTTGTTGATCTTCATAATTGTGGTTGTAGGAAGACGACGAAAAATTTTGAATTTTTGGAATTTTCAAAAACTAGAATTTTTAAAGAACGTGAGACCCATTCCCTTAAGCATCCAATACGCTATTCGAGATCAAAATTGAATCAAAATTGTTTGTGCCGTTTGAGAAAAAATGATGTAAACAATTTTGGCACAAACAATTTTGATTCAATTTTGATCTCGAATAGCGTATTGGATGCTTAAGGGAATGGGTCTCACGTTCTTTTAAAATTGCCTATATTTCACGCAAAATTAAGCAAAAAGTAGTCGAATTTTCGAAAAATTGTACATGACCTTATTTTAAAATCTATCTTTAAGGAGCAGATTTTATCACGGGAAAAAGCTGAAACTTTAATATTTTAGTTGTAGAAAGACTCCGAAAAAATTATGAACTTTCGCAATTTTCGAAAAATTAGTTTTTAACGCACATAAAATCTGCACCATTCTCTTAAACGTCCTTCACACCAACCAATACCAAAGTTTAATAAAAAACGTTGGAGGCACGTTACTAAAAATTTTGAAAATATCTGGAGAGCTTCATGTAAAGTACCCTTCAAAATTAAAATTTCGGTTTTACATTCAAGTAGCCGCGACATCAGCCAGATCGATAGGGGAATGTCAGTTTTGGAGAGAATCGGGTGAATGGTTTAGCCGTTATCGTTGTTCACAGACAGACGTTTTGCCGTCAATCGATTTTTCGGCATCTAGGACCCAGAAAACATAGATTCGGGCGAGACCACGTGTTAGGGGATTTTTTTTCTAAATTTATCAACTGTTTTTATCTACTTTTTCCTTTTCAGGGCCCTTTAATAAGAGTTTTTCTGCCGAAAATTCGCCGTTTTTTTTAGCACAGCATTATATAACGTTTTCTCTAGTGCATAAGTAATAGAGAAGTAAGAAAGTATTAATGATCATTCGCTTCTGTTCAGGGGGAGAATTCTGAACAACCAATTATATAAACTATTCTATTAAGTTTAAAAGTTTTGAATTTGTGCGCTTTTACATCACATACAAAATCATATGCACTCCAACCAATTAAGATACAATGACAAATACTTTTGTTAATAACAAGTATTTCTAGTGACACATTTTTCCATGTTTTAAAATTTGCATTTGAAAATTTACATCATATGTTCGTCACAAGTAATTTTCAAAAAGATTTCTCAGTCATGATAAGTCAAGTAAAGTTACCCTCCAAGGGCAACTCCATCTGGGCAACTTAAATCCTCCAAATGTTCTTTGGGAGACAGAAAGTGATTTAAATTCTAGTACCCCTGTGAAATTTTATTTTAAGTTGCATGCGGCAGATAAAAACTCTGATAACACTGTCTTGCGTCTTCATTGTCATGAAACTTGAATGTCAATGAGCTCGAAACCTGAGAAACTGCATAAAATTGGATGTTTTTGTAAAATGTCATCCATAATTATTGTATCGCAGATAGGTACAAAGACTTGATCATGTGCCATCAATAACAGAGCATCGAATGAGTAAATATGTGAACTTAATATTCAAATTTATAATGGAAAGCTATTTTATGAAATTTGGATATGGTGAAATAATTGTGTGGAAATTTGGGAAAGAAATACGACAATGTGAAGGAAAACCAACAGAACGATATGCCGAGAAAAATGTTATTAAACGACGAGAAAGGTGTAAAGTGAAGTAATATTCAATGGTATATGCTGGTTAATTAACAGATACCTCACTTTTGCGTTTATCCGCATAATACGCAAATTTCACAGTAGAAGCATTTTGTCGCGAAAACTCGAGAAAGATTTTCAGTCCCAATATTTCAATTCGTCAAGATTATGTGAAATTGCTTTAATTTTGTGTCTGTTGTGTTTATTGTAATGTCATGATTCGTTAAGACAATACAGAACACGAAGTGTTGGGAAACGTCAATACATCTTTCTTCTTGGTTTCCTCCTGTACTTTCTTGCTCGCTTACTTTCTCGCCTTCCTACATACTTTCGTAGAAGAGATAAAGTATTGTAACGCTGCGGAGATAGTGTAGTCAAAATCCTCGTTTTGTGGGTCTTTGAGACCGAAAAATCGATCGGCGGCAAAACGTCTGAACGTCCGTGGTCAACGAGCACTTAAACCGTTCAGTCAATTTTCTCCAAAATTGATATTCCCCCGTCGATTTAAATGAACTCGAAGCTCTGAGTGTTTCAAACGGATGTTTTCAATTTGGGGGATTCTTTTAATGATGAATCAAATTTTCAAAATTCTAAATATTATTAAAAACATTTCAAAAGTTTTTTGCTTAAATTTTGTACTCGGATAGCGTAAAGAACACTTAAAACATAGGCAGGTCTCATTTTCGTTGAAATCTCTAAATTTTCAAAAAAGTTAAATTTTTTTCCAACAACTACAATATTGAAGACACTTTTCTTTCATGAATTTAGTTGTTGAAAGAAAAACCTTGAAATAAGAATCATGCGCAAATTTTCGAAAATATAAGTAGTTTTCGCAAAATTTTCCATGAAGTACAGGCAAATTTTGTTTAAGCAATTATTTTCTCGAAAACTGTTTCCTTGTATGTGAAAAAACGGTAAAAAAATTGGTGCTGGTGACTTTCTCGCCGAACACAATTTTCGAAAATTGCCAAAAAATAACACTGCAAATTTACAATACTGATTATAGAGATTAAAAAAAATTGTTCTAAAAACATATGTACAAAATATCATGAACATAAAAAAGTAGTTTTCGTGTATTTTTTGCTTCAAGATATTGTTTTCTTAAACGGCTACAATATTTTAAATGTATTTCTACAATTTGATCAAAGAACGGTTAAAAAATGGCGACGGGCCTATATCTTTTGAACACAGAATTGTCGAAAATTGCAAAAGCTAGAAACAAAGCGAGAAATTATGTGCTATTGAAGCATCTTGTTTCTTATTCTATTCGTGTCCCATGAGCGAAGCAGGGCTATTGAATGGGTGAAAATCAGAACGGAATAAGTGACATTTTATACATTCTGAGAAAAACGTGTTTATTTTAGGCTTTATTTCAGTGGCAATGTATTGTGGTTTTAATCAACTTTAAATGTCATGGCTTTAATGACTAAATAAATCACCACGACTTTATAATAATATTGAAATTAACAGATTTCTCAGAATTTATAAAATGTCTCATACCGTTCTAGTTTTCACCCATTCAATTTTAGGGGTCGGTCAACACTAAGAGCATACTGTAACGCATAAACGTCACGCGGGTTGCCTAATAAAGAATAAATTCGCAGTAGTGAGCTAATACCTAGTATTTTATTCGTATACCATAGCCCAATTGTATGCTTAAGCATACTAGATCAAAAGAGAGCGTTTGAATACTTCTTGACGAAGAGGAGTATTTTTAATTATATGTATTTCTTAGAACCGAAAGAATTGAACAGCACAAGGCCGATGTCACAAATAACAGATTTGCTTAGCTGTAAATCTCGGCTTACGACTCGGTTTACAAACTTCAACAGCGAACGTTATTTGCTCTATATACATGTCATGACTTCTTTAACGTGTTAATTAATTTTATGATTAATTTTTGAACCCCCTTTTTTATTTCTGTTAAATAACAGGTGATGAGTTCATTCAATCAGATACGTAATGTTTCAAGCGAAATCATTATTCTGAAGATTGGTATATTTAAATATATATTTCTTTGAGTTCACATTTAAAAATTGAGATTTAAAAGAGCTGCCCAATTGGCCTCAGTCGTATCTACAATGCACATATTTTAACTTCGCGGGGATCATTGTGAAAGTTTTATTTGTGCCCTTGGAATACTAAATTCATTAAATGACCGACTGAGAATTGATGGTGTCCTAGGCAATGAGTTTTGAAACAAATAAATCATTAATTACAATGTTTAGTATTAGTGCTACGTCTTTAATTGTGGGAAATATCGATCAATAAAAAGAGTTATAGATCAATATTTTTTAAAAACTAATGCAAATTACTGCCAAGAAATATGTCATTGCATGGAAAAAGACTGAATGAATCGATATGCAATTACATTATAGTAAATTCACGTCATGAAATAAAAATCTTTCAGCCAATGTCATTAATGTAAAAACATGTGAAAGGTACTCTGGGCCAATTCGTGGAGTTAGGAGTAGTACAGTGCAAATGAACAAAATATACATTTCGAAAAAATGAGTTTCAACACAAATCAAAAGACATTCTTGCCAGATGGTTTAGAAAGCCGAATTTTTGAAAGGGAAATAAATGGATCTAATCTTCTCCAATTATTTTCTTCCATAAGTCCTCTGTATTATCTCTCACGCCTGGTAGGGCTAGCCCCATTTTCTCTGCAGACACAACCTCGAGCGCAACTAAGGATTCGACGAAAGGATCTAATGCCGACGTTCCTTTATGCCTCCGTTACAAGCATAGTCGTATTTGCAAATGTATGGAGAAGTGCGGATGTTTATGCCTTTGGATCTGATCCCCTGGCAAAAGTGATCAGCTATTCATTTGCAGGTCCTTCAGCCGCATGCAGTATATGCACATGGGTACTAACAGTTTTCCATCGTCGTAAAATAGTGAAAGTACTCGAGAAGATAGCTGACATCGATGGACTAGTTTTGCACAATGTGACTGCGACTTATCAGAAAACAAAACGCTTTTTGTTCATGTTGGCTGGCATTACGTGTTCTATGTTAATACTTAATTTCTTAAGTGTTTTCTACCTTACGACATCGGGAGTTGAGGGAGTGATGATAGCTATAGGGCATTTTCTGTTAACTCTAACGCCGGTAATGTTGATATCTCAGTACGTCAGCGTACTTCATTTTCTCGCTTCTCGATTTGAGGCATTAAATCAACATCTTCGCGCAACTCCGTTCAGCGGTCTGCATCCCATGTGCCTAAGTGGAAGGGAAAGGTTAGTGTACTTCGATTTTCTACTTTATTGCATGCTACATATGTATATATAGAGGAAGTTATGTAATTCTGCAACGAAACCATTTTTTTGCGTAGAAAAAATCGTATTGTGTTTACCAAAAGGAGGATAATTCTTGTACCTATATGTAGTAAACTACTTCCCACATGGGGACCAAGAATACCCTCTCTCACTAATGTTAAATTGATTAGTGTTTAATTAACATTTTCTCAGAAACTGGTTAACTTGGGGAGTTCAAATGTTCGTAAACCCTGAATAAGCATTTTTTGATATAATAAATTATTTTGAGATAATTATTTGTACGTTATATTTTTCTTCCTGAACAAGATATTTTGTTCAATAAAATGTCCAAATATGAACTCAATTTAAAACTTTTTACTTACCTTATATACATTATTTGTATAAATAAATCCGATAATTTAAGTTCCTATCATAATTAGAAGCTGAGAAAATGTTCCTTATACGGATTATATTAATTTATAAATATATTTAAAAAACAGACTTACGGGAAACGGGCTTCAAACTTCAGATATGAAAAGAGACCAGCACCTTAGCTTACAAATTTTACAATTTGCTTCAAACCAGATGTTGCCAATTTTTGCAAAATGCTTTATTTGTCAATATAGCAGGCAAAATAATATATCAATAAGTTCAAAATGTCCACGGCCCTTAGCAAATTTACAGAATTTATCATCATACTATTTTTTTCTGACAAACATACTTGTGGTACTGAAGCATAGTGAAGGAAAAAAAAGAATAACAATACTTATAGTTAACTTATTGACATGATTCAAAAACCATTACAAACAAAAAGTCTAAACATTAAAAAACGCAAATAAAAAATCGAAATTTTGAATCCAAAATTCATTCCGGGCCTCCTTAACCCTTTTTGTGTGCGCATGATACCGAAAAATTGTTTTTCAACAAAATGTCTCCCCGTCCATGTGCGAACAACGTTATTGACAGAACGGTAAGCAAGATTTGCACTAAAATTGATATTCCCCAATCGATCTGGCTGACATCGCGTTCCCTTGAATTTGAAACCGATGTTTTAATGTTTGGTGGCTCTTAACAAGAAGCTTAAAGGAAATTTCCAAAAATTTCTAAAAAATAGTTCCATTTTTATTAAAACTTTTTCTCAGATGGCGTTAAAACCGCCTAAAATGTCGTAGGTCATTTTAATTGAAATATTTGAATTTTCGAAAATTGCAAACGTTCAACATTTTTTCCGCGTCTTCCACAGCATCGAAGGTAGAGATTTCTCCATTGAATAAAATCCATTCTTCAAAATTTGATTTTTAAATGAGGTCATAGTCATAAATTTCAAAATGTAAATAGTTTTCGATTAATTTAATGTTATTAGCATTTTTAAAAACAAGGTTTTCTCAAAAAACAATATTTTTCCTTCAAACGTTTTGAACGGATATGACAAAAACACCACCAATTCGATGTATTCCTTTGATTGTATTTAATAAAAGGAATTGAAAACTTTCAATCCCATCATCATGCTGTGAGTAACACAAGACCATGTAATTTTCAAGCGAAGTCATTTAAAGCGAAACGATCTCACTTTTATTATCATCGAGTGATAATGGGCATTCAGATTTTGTTAATCAACGGGTATTTCTTAACCGAGAGCAAAGTGAATAATATTAATGGAATTGGAATAATATTAATGGAATTGGAATAATATTAATATTATTATAATATTCATTAAATACTGGCAATAGAAATAGAGTTGTTGGGGGCGTACCATGTCAATAAATGATTGAGCCGTTTGGAGATAGATTCAGGAACGTGCAATCTTTTACTTCAACAATTTTCTTTTCCGCTTCAAATTCATTTGTTTGGCTATTATATATTTCGATCGCTGGAACGACTGATTGAGAGCTAAGGACTCGCAAGGCGTTCGTCTTCCTTCTCAGTGTGAGCAGAGCTATGTCGATGGAAGATGGGCAGGCGGAAGGCGCGGTGAGGAAACTGCATGAGCTGCGCAAAGCTCATTTCACCTTGGCGAAGTGTGCGACCTTCGTCAACGCCATCTTCGGCTGGCCAATCCTGTTCGAGTTGATAGGAGTCTTCACTCGCTTTGTCACTTGCGCTTTCATACTAGTTTCTTCGCTAATGATGAAAAAGCACATTTTTTCGCAAGCGAAACAGGTATGGGCCTCTCCATTATTTCAACTTTTAAACTTTTATTGAGAATGGGCTGAATTTTTTTTTCAAATTGCTTTGCTCAAATGTGTAAAGTACGATTATAAATATAGCTTACTCTTCCATTAAATGCTCGGAATTTAAAAAAAACTAGAACATTTGTACTTATTTGGTTCATCATCTACACCATCATTTTTTGAAAGTTTGGAACAACATTAATTTCTTAATGCAATAGGTTCTTCAATACTGGAAATTAAATTAATGTATTGCAAGGCCTTCGCAAAATTTACAGATTTTAATTTTGAATTAAATAAAAACAGTTTTGCGAAAATACTTAAAACTTTTGTCACAAATATTTCTTCATTTTTTTGTTTAAACGTTTTTCACGTACTGAGTGCAGTGCTCAGAAACATTTGCCATGATCGCCTTTTTGTAAGTAACGTTCGAATTTTCAAACAATACACATGTATTCATGTAACACGCTATTTCTTCTCATAAAGATGCCTGACGTCGCAGCTTGGGCGAGCATCTTAGGAGCCACAGCAATGGGCGCAGAGGTACTGGTGGTGGCGTGGGCGGGCGAGCGCGTGCGCGCGGCGGCGGACGCCTCGGCTGCGCGCGCCGCCGCCCTGCTGCTGCGCGCCGCCGCGCCGCGGGGCCCCGCCGCGCGCGAGCTGCGCCTGCTGCAGGCGCAGGTGGCGGCGGCGCCCGTGCGCGTGTCGGCCAGTGGCTTCGTGGGGCTGGACCGGTCGCTGGCGCCCGCGCTGCTCGCCTCCGCCGCCTCCTGGCTCGTCGTCGCGCTCAGCTTCCACGCCAGCGACGGCGCCTCCTGCCCCACGCCCACCCCCAACCCATAGAGCTTCACACGCAAAGTACAACACTTCACAAATAATTCTAGTTTTCTGACCATTGATAAATAGCTGTAATGGAATTAAATCCCTTCAATTAATACGTTACAGTTTAGGAGGCTTCAAGAAACACAGTCGCGGCCTGGTCGTCTATTCAAAGCATGTCAAGTTAACTAGCTTTGTAGAGTTCGCGGGCACAGCGTCCAGAGCAACTGCAACGTGGTTTCAAAATAAGGTTTCGTACACCGCTCCAAGAATGCGGTACGGCACTGAATACCTGGCACATGAAAATCTGGCAGAAGTCTTAAGAAAAGTCAGTTGACAGTTACTGCACCAAAAACGATTTTAATTCCCATTTCTTCCACTAAAGAAAAATAATTCGTTACAATGAAATACATCAGACATATTTGAAACTATCAATATGAAAATTAAAATTAAACATTTTGAATGGAAAAGATCTTTGTTTTGCATTGCGTTTACTTAAAAGAGTGCAATAATTGCATTAACTTGCTACGTTCAAGTCAGGAGATTTAACCCTCTAAAGGTTCTTTTCCGATAAAAAAGTTGCCCTCCGTAAGAGACACGTTCACATTTTTGCTACGTTCAAGGAATAACAGAATTGAATATAACATATCGCCAAACGGAAATATACTAATTTTGGTATGAAGCCTCTATTCTACCTTACACAGCGAGCACGCTTGGCGCTTCAGCTTCCGTTCAGAATCTTCTGCGTGGATTTGGAGAGAAAACTAGAGTGGAGTCAGAGGAAGCTGTAGACCGCGGCCGCCATTTCGTGCAGCAGCTGCGTAGCCATTACGTTTGTATGGAGACCAGAGCTTCAGCAACCGCTAACTTCATCATTACGTTTAGATAATCCATTCTAATAAACAGCAGTGTACACTTCGATTAAAACATTAAGTCCGCTGATACTTGGCAGATGTAATGCTGTCATCCAATTGGAAGCTCGAATGTCACCATAGTGACGTTAAAGCCCCAAATTGGATTACAGCGTCATAGATGTACAAGTGTCATTGGACTTAATATTTTAATCGAAGTATACTCGTAGTATGCTTGAAGCAGAAAGTGGGCCCCTTTCGCTGGCAACATCACGAACTTGGCTTTAATTTGTATATTGAATGTTTTCAGCAACAGCAAATGAATTTTTGTACTTGTGGTATTCATTTGTCTGACATCATTGTTCGTATATCTGCACTGAATAGAACATCAAATATTTGTTACAAGTTTATAAGTTATAAGGAAGGTAAAATTCTAAATAGTTTTGGGGGTAATGTACATCAATTGGTGTACATATTGTTGGGAATTATAATGTTCATTTTAAGGTAATTACATATTTCGTTGTATTAAAATGTTGACAAGTAGAATAAATGCTAGTGTTTATTGCTCTCTCTTTCATTAAAACAATTTAATACCGAACCACTACAGAAACCTGCGACTGAGCAGTTTTTAATCTGCGACGGGAATAATCCTCCGTAGGATTATTTCCTTCCCGGTCCTTGGGACATCGTCGCAGAATTAAACATTTTTCAAAATGGAAGTATTTATATTTACAACCTCCCCAAACCTCACTCCGCTCTCCTTGCTCCAACCAGCACGTCCCTATCCGAGCCTGCCCGGCCACTCCCGACTCCCTGCCCGGCCACGCCCCAACCCCTACCATTGCTAGCTGTAATACCTAGATTCATCGCCGTCGGCTTTAATTCAAACTTCATTTTTGTTTCTTCAAACCCTATTTCACCCCTATTTAGGGATAGACTTTACGAAATCCGTTCTTAGAGATTATACACATCCTGTTAGAATATAGTACACTAGCGGAACCTGACCTCTCTTTCCCTCTTTCTTTCTCTATGACTCAGTCTCCCTATCTTTGTCTATGTCTCTCTCTCTTCCTGACTGTCTTCCTATCATTGTTTTTGTCTCTGACTCTCTCTCTCTCTCTCTCTCTCTCTCTCTCTCTCCCTGGCTCCCTGTGTCCCTCTCGCTGTCTCTTTGTTTTTGTCCCTTTCTGTCACCGTTTCTCTTTGTCACTCTGTGTGTCTATGACTTCCTGTCTCTTGCGCGCGCCCGTCCGGTCCTCTTCGGCGTTGTCTTGGGTCACACGGCAACGCCCGGCAACAATAAAGCCCAGGCGGAGCTCAATTGGAATGGAAATTTAAATAATGTGAAGCGCCATCTTTTGCTGTAGTACTATCTAGTGGAGTTACAACAAAATGAACAGAAGAAAACCTCCACAAAAAAAAACAACAACAAAAAACCTTAATGTGCCAATTTTCATGGTGATAGGTCACACGGTGTCGAAGTTCATCGATCTGGTACATACCTATATATATATATATATATATATATATATATATATATATATATATATATATATATATATCGTACTGTTGTACTTTCTTGCTACCGCTTGCGCAGTAGAGAAAAAGTTATATAATGGTGCGCGAAAAAACCGCGAATTTTCGGCACAAAAACTCTTATTACCGGCCCCTGGCAATGAACAAGTGGATAAATCCGGTTGCTAAATTTAGAAGAAAAAAACTACTAACATGTGGTGTTGCCATAATCCATATTTTGTGAGTCCTTGATACCGAAAAATCGAATGACGGGAAAATCTATCTATGAACAACACTAGCGGATTAATTTGAGTACTTTTCGCGTAGTTTTGCGTGAAAGTACAGGTGAGAAAGAATGTGCTGTTTTAGTATCACTAATTTTGATATGCCGATGTTCCCTTATTTGATAAATAAATAACATTCGCATAATGAAGGTAGTATTGGAATAAGCTCCAGAAACGCTGATCGAACGAAGACAGCCATATTGATGCAACATGACATCAGTCTACGATGGCCAATCAAGAAGAGGGACATAATGATGAATTAATGAGTTATACCTTTAAGTAATTCGTTTCAGAGTAAACTGTAAAATGTTGGATTGGGGCAGAGCGTATCCCGGATGGGGTGGGGAGAGGAAACTACGCAATCCGCCATATAGGTTGATACCTGATGTCATCCAGAGAGAAAATGTATTCACTACACTAACGGGACAACTGATAGCATGTGTTTGGAAACTCAATAGACCAGTGAAACGGCTGCTTCCAGCACCTTTAAAACATTTAAAAATACTCTGGGCCCTAAATTACTACTTAGATTTCGTGTTGCCCTGAATAAAGTTTTCAGAGTTTAAAATGTTCAGCAATTCTTACAAATGCAATAAACTGTTACGCCACTCTTACCTTGGATTATCGACCGTTTAATAAGAATAAATGTATTTGCGAATCAATATTTTGAAATGATTGACGCTTTCACGACAACGAAAATGAGATGAAAATTGACAAGAAAAACGAGAATAAATGACGAATCGATAATTAATTAAGGCGCAAAGCTTATAATTATAATTACACAATACGTAATAAAATTTGTGGGCCAATGTCGTTTTCGTCGTAAGGTTGTCTAAGGTATTAGTGATGTAGAAGGAGAAAAGTTTTGCAACAATAGCTAGTTTTTACAAGAAAGAAATAATTTTCATAAAGCAAAGCTACATGACCATGAAACAAAGAGCTTCTTTCAATATCCAAGATTCCGATACTCGAGTTTTTCTCTGAGTTGCCAAAGGATCCAATCTTAGTCTATTATTTTCTTCCTTAAGTCCCCTGACTCAGATTTCACGACCAGAAGGTTAGCCCCATTTTTTACGGAGACACATCCTCGTACGCATTTAAAGATTCGAGGAATAGGTCTACAGACAACTTTCATTTCTGGGCCTGTTATAAATGGATTGATCTTCATATACGTTATTCTGACTACAGGTACTCGTGCTCTTGGTTTGGAGCCCCTGGCAGTAATGAACAGTTCTTCATTCGCAGGCCCCTCAATTGTGGACAGAATATGTAATTGGATACTTCCATTTCTCCATCGTCGAAAAATTGTGAGGTGTTGGTGAAGGTAACTAATGTAGATATAGTAGTTCTGCACTCTTCTAAAACATAGCAAAAGACGAAATCCTTCTTACGGTAGCTGGTTTGCTATGTTAATATTTACATTCGTATTTATTTTCTTTCTAACAAACTGGGAATAGATGCCTGTAGTCCGTCCGTATGCTGCTATTACTAACGCCTTTGACGATGTTCCGGCAGTATGTCGGCACGCTACATCTCGCGTCACGCTTTAAGACCACAAATTAGCTGCCATAATTGCGTGCATTTTGGTGTTTTCTTTAGAATAAAAAAATACACAAATTTACTTCTTTTTAAATGGCACGGGGTTAAAATTTACATTTTAGCTGTATTTTATTATTTAATGCGTTTGTAAAATAATTGTTTAATGCGTAATAAAGTTTTCAAGTATATAGGAACTAAAAATGTTGAATTTTTTTGAAAAGTTCTAAGCAAATTTCTTAAAAACGATGGAAAATTTCCCTCCAAAAATCTCCACAATGGAAAAGAGTTCTCTCATCGATATTCCAAAAGCCTGATTTCGATATCAGGGGCCTGAAAAAAATTGCTGAAAAATGCGTGTATTGTCAAACAATGAATAACCTGCTCCAGAATGACACAGACTTTTCGGTACTTGTTAGTTTTCTTGTTTATTTGGTTTGGATAGTTTTTTCGGTTTAGCCTCTGTCTTCCTAGCTGCCATCTATGGCCTCCCAAAGTATATTTGTTCACATTTGCTCAATTTTGCGGTCCCCGGTTATAAATTACTTTAACACTATTATAAAAAAGCAAAACGTCGACGTAAATGGCAATTTTGATTAAAAAACTTGGAGCCATTTTTGAGAAATTTCGTTTCTCCATACAAACGTTTCCGTAAATTCGAAATTTGAAGAACATATCCAAAAAAAACTTTTGATTTTTGGAGAAACTTCATTGGAAATCATTTGTAGCACTTTGAGTCACAAATGAAATAATGTAAACCAATTCCTGATAATACAAATTATAACGGGGTGAGAGATATTGCAAAAAAATATATTTTGTAATTTTTGAAAATACAAAAGAATACATCAACGTGGCATTGTGTTATGATCTTCAGTCCATTTAACATTATACGTTCAAAACCTTTAGAGGAAAAAAGTGAAACCGTTTTTGAGAAAATGGCTTTCAGCGTTTCAGAATTTTCAGCTCATTTTCACAGAAAACGTTTAGAATTCGAGAAAAACTATAAGACATCATTTGAAGCTCATGAATTCATAAATGCAAATGTATACAAATTGCAGGTTAACTAACTATTCACATTAGAGAGAAGTAAAAAATTCCATTTGTGCATATTTTCGAAAAAACAAACGAATCGAGGAAAATGGTTGGCTTTACGGTCTTGCCTGTTGCCATTTATCACTGCCCAAATTAATTTATTTGCCTTTTTCTAAATTTTCAATTTGTTAACAGTAGAACCGAAATAATACCTTAAGCATATTAAAGAAGAGTAAAACTCGACATTAATGGCTATTTTGATTGTAAAATTTAAAGCACTTTTTAAGAAAATGGCGTTTAAGCGTTACTGTAAATGAGAAATTTGAACCTCCTTTTTACAGAAAGTTTTTGAGTTTGACGAAATATTTCATTTAAAGTCATTTGAGGCACTTTTACTCACAAATGCTATAATATTTACAAATTACTGGAAATTGCACATTAAGAGCGTGAGAGATATTTAAAAAATACATTTGTGTAATTTTTTAAAAAACAAAAGAATGCAACAAAATGAACTTTATGTCCTTTTAGAACTTTATGAAAATGTCGTCAACCTGTTAGGTGCTATTGTTATTCACAGATACACAGGTGGAGTGATGCCTGGGAGAAACTCCTTTGGCTCAAGGATCCACAAAACGTGCATTACGAATAAACTACTGATTCCAAAAAGTAAATTCCTACATTTGTGAGCAAAAATAACATTATCGTTGCCTGGAAGTCACAAAAGTTTTTTAAATGAGAAATTACACTCTTAGCTGCAACTCTACAAAACATTCATTATACTACATAATGGTATATGAAAAAGTGAAAGCAAATCAATTAAACAAATATGCAATTAAATTTCAAAATGTATTAGTACAAGAGAAGTGAACCATCTATCTTCTTCAGCGCCTACCATTTTCATCAACACATTGTATAAAACCAATTAATATATTCATTGAAACATCTCTAAGAACACATAGTGGAGGTGATGAAGAGTACAGTTGAATAGCAATTCGACGACAATGGTCAGTATATACGATCAAAAATGTCGAGTGCAAGACAAAACTACATTAGCACAAATCAAAAGACTGATCTCTGGTTGGTCGGTAAAGATATTCGAATATTTGCAAAAGAGGATATTAGATCCAATCTTCGTTCATTCTTTTATTCTGTAAGTCCTCTGTATTATTTCTCTCGTCTGATAGGTCTTGCTCCATTTTCTCTGGGGACAGATCCTTGTGAACGATTGAGAAATCGACGAAAGGATCTACTACCTACTTTCATAACTGCATTTATTACTCTTTGTCTTATTTTGGTATCTGTATGGAAAAATCAGGACAAATATGCATTTGGATCACATCCCTTAGCAAAACTGAATGGTTTTTTATTCATGGTTCCTTCTGCCGCAAGCAGTCTCTGTACTTGGACATTCGTTATTCTCCATCGGCGTAAAACAGTGAAGGTGCTTAAGAAGATAGCTGATGTAGACGTAGTAGTTCTACAGAATCCTTCCGAAACATACTGCAGTACGAGAGACTTCTTGTTTAAAGAAATTATAGTATCTCTAGGGATACTTTTAATTACTTTCATCGGCGCTTTCTTTCTAATGCATCCAGGATTCGACGGATTGATTTCATCAATAGCAGAAGTTATGTTATTTGTATCGCCGGCAGGATCAATGCTACAATGTGTCAATGTGTTCCATCTACTAGCGTCGCGTTTTGAGGCTATAAATCAGCGACTTCGCGCAGTTGGTTTTAACATCTTGCGGCCTACTCGGACGAGAGGGCTCACGAAAACGTAAGTATATTCCAGGGGATAAAATGCTCTTCAAATAAAAACGACGCTTAATGTCTTAGATTTCTCGAGAATGCCTCGTAGTCTGTGAATCAATTTATCTTTCAGAAGTGCCTCGGAAATCAAATAAACGGCAAAAATTGCTGGGACTGTTCCAGTGAGAGATGAGGTTGTTGGTCGCTTTTACTACGACTAAAAGTACACGACGAAAACAGAGAAATAAACTTTATTGCTCGTGAATATTAAATTTCGGTGTAAGTGAAGTAGCTCAAACCTACATGCAACCGAATCGAATATTTATAAAGAGCATTAGACGAGAAGAAACAGATAGTGTTTGAAGATTATGAAAATTATCTAAAATATATGCCAAAAAAAGATTTATTTTTAATTGTCACGAAACTGAAATAGAATATTGCTTGTAAAATAGTTAACAAAAGCATTTACATGACAAGTTTTTTGCTAACAAAAAAATTGATACACTTGCCAAACAGTATTTCTCATGATAAAGATCGCTTTACAAGACTTAATAATGGAAACAAGTTCAAATTTAAATATACAGATATAGCTGTTTGACGATAAAGAGCACTGCTGAAACCAGGCTTAAAGGACAGTGGCGGACACAGGTCGTTCACTCGTTTCTTTTCTTAGACCACATTTTTGGATGAATAAACGCCAATGCAAATGCATTTCTTCCAGATATGATGAAATATCGCCCTGCACGAAGGCCTCAGCAAACTGCGTTATCTACCTATATAATACGTAACAGATGGTCACCACTTTAGCTAGCCGTTTTATAGTGCAATTTAAAAATCTCTTTGAGATTTCCAGGCAAATCAGAATGGATCAACTTCAAACATCTGCAGCTTCATTCAAATTTAAAATAAGACAGTGTATTTGGTATATTCAATAACATTAATATTAATTTGTTTTTTGTATACCAGCATTATAAACGACATTTTCTGTTGCAAGAAATCGTTCATACTCGGGCATTTGACGGCATGAATGATTGCATCTTCACACATTTAGCCAATTGCAGCGAGAGAATCGAAGAGAGGTAGAGGTAAACGGAACAGCCGACACCGTTCGCACAGATGTCAAATACCCGAGACGTCACAAGACAGATGTTTCGCAAAATGAAGTTTGATTTTCTTACAAATTTGTAATGCTGCAATACAAAAAATAGTATATGCTCGTTTATAATGTCGCTTTATTGTATTTGTACAAATTTGAAAACTCGCTCATGCAATCAAGCGTAAGGGGACGTCCATAAATTACGTAACGCTAATTTTGAGTATTCTGAATACCCCCTCTCCCCCTGTAATGCACCCGTAGCGCGCAATTGAACTCCCAAATAATTAGGTAACGCATGCGGCAACACCCCCCTGTAAATGTAAGAAGTGCGAATAAATTATAGAACAATAAAAAAATTATATTCATTTTATTTGCAAGTACGAGTATGTGATGTAAAATGTATGATAGTTAAAATAGGAATTAGTTGTAGATACTGACTTCATCTAAAAATAAGATTGAGGACAAATTTTGAGTGAAGCAAGAAAGCACAGCCGAGAAAATTTCTGATCACAAGTAGTGCACACGCCCCCGTTGTGGATGGGGTCTACTGCACCAATTTAATTGTATTCTACAAAATACTATAGTTAGGTTTTGAATTTTTTTAGTAATCTTACAGATTTAATAAAAAATTATGAAAAAAATATTTCCATCTATTGTAACAATGTTTTAGTATAAGACTCAAAAAAGCAATTATTTGAACAAATGTTCAAAATGTTTAAAAAATCAATGTTATGTAACATTAATGAAATACTCCCCTATGTAACGCAGCGTAACGCTGCCTTAAACCCCGCTCCCTCTTTAGAGTTACGAAATTTATGGACGACCCTAAACATTATAAAGTAATTGCATGAACTACTATCATCAACTAACACACTGCCTCTGGCTAAAACGGGGTGTCTTCCTTCACAGCGCGGGCAGAGCTGCGAGGGCTGAGACGAGGGAGGCGGAAGACGTGGTGAGGGAACTGCATGAATTGCGCAAGGCGCACTTCACCCTGGGGAAGTGTGCGGCCCTCGTGAACACCATATTCGGCTGGCAGATCTTGTTCGAGCTGATCGGAGTCTTCATCCGCTTTGTCACTTCCGCTTTCTTGTTCGTTTCTGTGACGTTTTTGAAAAAACCTTTCAGCTTTAGCGGACAGGTAATACCGATTTGCATTCACGCAACATCTTCTGTGTTTGGATTTGTGAAACTCGCGCAGCCTCAGAAATGTTGTACGAGATGGTGTCCATATGTACAATCCTATAGGAATTGAGTGATTGGTAGGTTGATTAGTGATTCCGAGCGCGCCAACTGCTAAGGCCTTTAGTACTCTAAGCATGTTCTTTTATCGCGGGATGTAGCGGTGAACTTCACCCCTGGATGGCGAGATCCGGCGCAAACCTACCGTCGGGGTTTTCCCCAACCAGGTATCTCCTAGCGGCGGGGCACCTTCCCAGCTCGGACAACCTTTAAGCTCCCAACTGGTCTCCCGGCAAGTGAGGTAGTGAAGTGGTGCATGTAAGTGAAAATGTGTGTAAGTAAGGGGTGAGGACAAGGAAGAGAAAAGGAAAGATCGCGCGCGGCAAGTGGCTTGTTTGTTAGGGTATTGCTACTACGCATTAGCCTGGTATTGATCGGAGAAACCACGGAAAACTACCGATCAGAGTAGCCGCCCGCTAGAATTTTCTTCCAGACGACGGCTGAATTCGACCGAGCTATGTAGCCAAAATATGTCGTGCCTCCGTCGGAACTCGAACCGTAGGACCTCCCGATCAGAGGCACTACAGTGACATGAATAAACCACCTAGACCGGTTAATTCTATAGGAAGCAGCCCATCTGTATAATTCGTTTTGTTTTATTTTGGGAAATATGAGAAATATTTTAAACGTTATAAGAATGCATCATAGCATTGATTTTATTTATTTTTGCTGTAAGTGTATGTTTGAGAGAATTTTAGGCGATGTTGGTATCCAAAAACAAATTATTAACGAAAAAATGTATTCCGGCATTGAAAAATTACATAAGACGGCTTGAATGGCAAGTTATATATCTTTCTACAATACATTATATATTTCCGCAATACAAAAGAAATGAGGCGGAATGAAACTAAAGATACACATAATTTTTTAAGTAATTCGCCAAAGCGAAGTAGATGATAAAGTTTTTTGGAATATTTACCTTAAGATTCGAGAAGGAAGCCGAACCTGATTTTTTCATGAAATACAGAGTGGGGCTTGTGAAGTACAAAATACGTATCTTTTCCTTGCTTCACTCATATTTTTGTAGTGGAGATGTGTATTAAAATCGGTGTAGGATTGAAAAATGTAGTCAATAGAAAATGTAGTGAAAGAGATGCCTGTAGTAGTACTTATATTTACTATTACTTTATTAAACTATCAGAAGGTTGAGAGTATAATTTCCAACAACAATTTTTCAATGTCCAGCGGCGTTTAGGACAAGGGCAGAAACATGGACATTCGTGAAATGATATCATTGGAGTTTTGACTGAAGGAGATAATATTGGAGTCAGGAAAGCAAGTCAATCGAACGAATGGCAGAGTAAATGTCTCAGAATTGCACCAATATTGACTGATAATGACAAACTTACAATACTATTTTTTTCATCCTAGGCGTCAATGTCATCTCACCAGTTCCATATATGTAGATAAACGTGCTGTATGCGAGGTAGCCACCTGAACAGTTGTCGATTTGTCACAAACAAATTGTCGTTTACACACGCCCTACAAAATTTGCCAAAATGGCCAAAATGGTCCTCTGGCAGAAAAGCCTCTTCCCGCCCTATTATCTGGCGACTGCACTTGAGTTTAACCACAACATGCTTGAAAATGATTATAGCGAATGGATTGTTTGCATTGGTAAATGATTAAGCCGTCGGTTATTTGCCGAAACACTAGGAACGCGTTTACTCGCGCGGGGTATTTGCGTACCCTAGACTTCGTCCCCCAGAACGGAAACGAAAGAAAAGAGAGGAGACAATGTTCAATTACTATTTATATAATGTTTTTACTAATAATATGTTTTGTGATGTACCAAATTATTACGTAAAAGAAACAATAAAACCATTAGTTTTACGTATGAACCACAAATATACGATGAGAAATATAGGATAAGTTCATAAATATTTTGTAAAAGTTTTAGGGAAAAAATAAATAAATAGGGCATCACTTAAATTCGCAGATCCTCGAGTAGGGCCAGATCAAAACGGAATATTCATTTTCAAAAAAGTTCTAAGAATAGTTTAGGCTCTAGTGTTGTTCACCGACGTACGGGCAGACGGATCAACAGTTAAACGGCGTTCACAGTGGAGCCGACTTTGGCCAAAATTTCGGTCGTGATTGTCCAACATTCCCGATTCGTTCAAACACGTGACGGTAAACACAAATGGTCATAGTGAATCCGACGAAAACATCGGCTCTCGGACGAAAATCTACTTCGTTTAGTTTTATCCGTCCGACATCGGTCATGCCGAATTTGATTTTGAAATTTCGGTCGGTCAACATCGAACGTTTGTGTCCGATATGTCCGATTAATTCAAACACGTGCTAGTAAATGGAAATGAGCATATTGAACCCCCAACGACCTCTTCCAAAGGCGTCCAGAAACATTGGCTGTCAGACTAACAACTATTTTATTTGATTTGTCTGTTCCATTTGCCTGAAATCAGGTGGAGAGTCACGGCCATCTGTGATACCAAGACTACCTCCATTACATGCAGATGGTCTTGAGTGTGCTTCTCGCAAATGTTTCAAACAATGAATTGCGCAATTATGAGGTTATTCGGACGACTTTGGGTGCAACATTCGGGTGCTTTTTGGAGAAATTAAGTCGGACGATTTCACTCGCATTCGTCCAGCGAGGAGCAATCGATATTTCAGCTGCAGTGTGACCTTAGTCTTGGCCGGAAGTTGAACGGAAGGACAGTTGGAAAAAGGAACTAATGGACAGACGAATGAACAGTTGGACTGGCGGGCGGGCGGGCGATGGATGGATGGATTTTTGATCCGTCAAATTTATAATCAGGTCAAGAGTGTCTCCAGTAAACTCTAATTAAAGAAAATAGTTTTTTAATACTAAAAATTGACTATTAATTTCATTATATTTCGTTTCATTTTTACTTTCGCGCTACTGCGTTCACGGTATAGAAAAAGTATTGTAAAGCTGCAGAGAAAACTGAATTTTCGACCCAAAACCCTTATTGCTGAGCCATTGCGACAAGTTGCGAATTCACAATTAACATTCGGTGGGCCCTTAGTACCGAAAAATCTATTAATGGCGTGTCTGTTCGTCCATCTGTCTGTATTCCCCCGCCGATTTATAAATCGCGATTTATAAATATTATAAATTATATATAATTAATGTCGCGGCACCTTGGATTTGAAATACATATTTAGATTCGTGGGGGTTCTTTACATGAAACCTCAACATTTTAAAGCTTTTCTCAAAAATGGCCCAACATTTTTTCCTCTCATAGAGCAAAAGACGCAAAAAGAAATGGCGTGGGTTGCATTTTCATTTGTGGGCAGTTCGGCCATGGCAGGGCGAACACGATGTGCGGAAGATATGGACGAAACGTGAGGAGCGGGAGGCACAGATAAAGGGGACGGGGCTGGACGGGCGGGGCGGGAGTTGTAATCAGGACGGCCTTGCCAAGCCGGATAGAGTGTGCGGAACAGGCCTGCGCGGCGTGCGAGGTTGCTTAATAGATAACTGTGAGAAATGAATATCCGGACAACGACAGGCAATCACGAAGTTGTCAATAGTACTCGTATTAAAACAAATTCCGACAATGATGGAGTTTTTATAAAAATCATTTAAAATGTATTAAATCCGTTCATTAATATGTTTATTTTAAGCCGTCTTTCCAACAGATACCGCACGCCGACAAATGGGCCAGTATCATCTGCTGTGTGATCATGGGCGCAGAAGTGTTGGCGTTGGCATGGGCGGGCGAGCGCGTGCGCGCGGCGGCGGACGCCTCTGCTGCACGCGCCGCCGCCCTGCTGCTGCGCGCCGCCGCGCCGCGGGGCCCCGCCGCGCGCGAGCTGCGCCTGCTGCAGGCGCAGGTGGCGGCGGCGCCCGTGACCGTGTCGGCCAGTGGCTTCGTGGGGCTGGACAGGTCGCTGGCGCCCGCGCTGCTCGCCTCCGCCGCCTCCTGGCTCGTCGTCGCGCTCAGCTTCCACGCCAGCGACGAAGCCACCTGCCCCACGCCCACCCCCAACCCATAATGCTTCACACGCAAAGTACAACACTTCACACTTCACAAAACTTTCTAGTTTTAAAATTATTTTATTATTTCATTGCGGCCCAAGTGCAGATACATTTGATACCAGGGCAGTATTTAAGTACGTAGTGCCACGTTGTGTGCTTTGTTCACGCCATTGGACGATTTTTTTGAAATGTTTGACAGTTTTCAATACATCACATCGTGAAATGTATCGTTGAGCATTGTTGAAGACCATATTGCACTGCGAAATGTATTCTCCATTGTTGCAACTCGATGAGCCGAGAGCCAGCTTGAGGGAATCTAGAATCCATGGGTGTCAAAATTGCAGAACATATCTGAACAGAGTATATTACTTTCTGTTGACGGGACTTAACCATTCTGAGTCACCCAGACCATGGTTAGAATCTGGAGACGGGCTTTAGGGGCTCGTTTATTCACGCATGTTGCTGCAATTTTTATCTAAGAAGGCAATAGTGCACTGCTTACTGATACCTAAAATTATGTTGATCTATATGTGCTTTAGAAATAATTTTTCGCACTTCATCTAATACATAAAAAATAATGTTTATTTGTTGTTCGTGCTTAATGAGCTGCCGTACCATTCATCCGTAAAACTTTGTTAATTTATTGCTCAAACTTCCTGGAAGTTTATAGACACAGTAAGATGGCAATGTGCATATGCCTGCGCACATAGACGCGCGTTGAGGATGATCTTATGTAGTCTCAAGGGCACTGATCAGGGCGCCTTAAGGCATGGCGCTCTCTACGCAACCCGCAGCACTTTGAAGTATGATTATTAAGACGTCTTCATTGCGTATTTTGCCCCTGCGATTGTGAAATTTCTCCCGGAAGAGACAGATACAGAGAGAGAAACAGAAACACACAAACACAGAGAGAGAGAGAGGAGAGAGAGAGAGAGGAGAGAGAGGGGGGAGATATGGAAAGACACAGAGAGAGCGACGGAATGTCTTTCGTCTTTTGAAATTTTTGCAGAGCATAGCTAAAAACGGGATTAACTATTACGTAATCAGTAGCATGTGAAGGGTAATACATTGCAATAGCGAAGCATTGCCGGGTCCACTAGAAGCACATAAACATTAACAATAATTTTTAACATTCGTTTTGACAATGTAGAAATATGTCTACTACTGCCAGGACGTCAGAACTAATCTTTAAATATCTTTCTTCGAGGACACCTTTCAGGGCGACGAAGTCTTTGGAAGACCCCTCCCAATGTGGCTTGTATGTCCGTCTTCGATTACTAAATATTTGTAAACAATTATTTTTTAAAAATAATGTTTGAGCAAACGTGATGCTCCAGCAGTTTCTGGTAAAAAAAATGGATTTTTTTTGTTTCTTGACACACAGTGAGAAATGTCGTGCAACATTATACGGAATATTTTCACTTGATGTGACTCCCAAAGGACTTTTTTTTTGCTAGAACCAAAAAAGTAGCTTTTTATTGCACTTACTTACAATCAATTACTTTCTCGTATACGTAGTGTAGTCAAAGTCCATGTTTTGTGGGACCTTGACTGGGAAAATGTTTTTAGCAGTACGTCCGTATTAAACACTCGCAACTTAACCGCATAAAGGAATTTTTCGCAAATTTCGCAAAAATTGATATCCCCATTGATCTGGCTGATGTCTCTCTTCGAATTTGAAACAAATTTTATTTTTTTATTTTTTGACGGTCCTTCACATGAAACCCTAACGACATTTGCGAAAATCTCACGAAAATTAATCCAAGATTTTCTTATCAATGTGTTGCTGGATTAGAGAATTACACGCTTGTAAAAATAGCGAAGGAACGACTTTCATTCAATTATCGGAGTTTTCGATAATTGCAAACGTTAAAACATTTTTAGACTTCCTCCTACAACTGCTTCATTGACGATAGAGATTTTGAGGTTAATGAAATATGTTCTTTAAAATTAGGACTTTAAATGATATCATGTACAATTTTCTCAAATTATTTGTAAATTTCTCCTAATTTTAAGCGAAATACTGACAACTGAAAAAATGCGTGAGTGAGATTGTTTCACATACGGTTCCAATCTTTTTTCCCTTCTTTCTTTTTTGCTGAAAATGCGCAATGATTTAATTGGCACTGGTTCAACTTTCATTCAAAAGTCTAGAATTATTAAAATTGAAAAAGTACAGTTCTTTGGATATTCCGTATAGAAGGCATAGAGGTTTTATAGTGCAATCTGTTTTTCAATATAAGACTTTCAAATTATTTCACGTAAACCTGTTGGAAATATAGTTGGTTTCCCGAGATTTTCATTTATATGTAGGCAAAGTTTACTTTTTTCGAACATGCTCCACACCCTTAATATTGCTTTTAGACATTTATTTCGTACTGCCGTCTATTTTACAATTTTGAATTTTTAAAATCTTTTCATGTACAGATTTTTCAAAATATTAAAAGGGTCGCGTAATTTTGTGTTAGATCGTTTGCTTTTTACATTGATAGCTGAAGTGTTAGTAGGGTAGAAGGTGCGATATAATATTATGTAAGCGTTACTAATAACATGAAAAAATATATGCTGTTGTAACTGCTTTCTCTAACACTTGATTGATTCATCAATTTAAGTTTCCAAATTAACTTCACATGAATGTATGGCATTGCTCTGATGCATTAGTTATAATATTAATAACATTAACAATAATTAAATTTATTCAAAGAATTGTCACCCCAACCGATATTCGAAGCCTGTTCCTTGTTTACGCACAGTGGCTTTATCTACTGAGCTATCAAGACGACCACTTCTTTCAAGGGATTTCAATACTCTTAATGCTTGTATTCAAAATCATACAACTGGCAATACATTAGACCTTTGAAACCATTAAAAGAACAAGTGGTTTCGGAAGCTCAGAGATTAGTGCAACTGGGCGCAAACCAAAAGACTCGGGTTCGGGTTCGGGTTCCGCTCGGGGTGAAAATTCATTGAACAAATTTAATTATTAACATACATTGGTTACTCAATATCAATGTCACATGTTTGATACATTACTGTGCAGAGCTGTCGTAATTGCATCTCAGAAAGGTGACAGGGTGTCAATAATAATAATAATAATAATAATAATAATAATAATAATAATAATAATAATAATGTACGAACAACTAATTTAAACTGATTGCACGATAGCGATAAACAAACTGGATATTGTTATTTGAGATCAGGAGAGAAAAAACGTGCTTACCTGTAGATATTGCTGTGCCGCGCGATCAATACTTCTTAAATACAAGAGTTCGGTAATCGAGGTCAGCCGAATTTGGGGCGTACAAGCATAGGTCGTCCCGATAGTTATCGGAGCTCTGGGATTCGTTCTGTAAAATATTTTGGTAAGAACTTGGCTAAGCTCCCTGGTCATTCAAGAGAATGGAATGCGCAAAACATTGCATTATTGGGAAAAGCCCACATTTTGTTCAAAGTATTGTAGAAGCACCGGCACTCCATAGATCTGCTCCTTAGAAAGCTGTCTGCAACCAGATTTTTTTAACCGTTTCATAATATCTTTAGTCGAGAATTACATGAATAATAATAATAATAATAATAATAATAATAATAATAATAATGTGATCAGGTCTGAAAATAAAATGAGAAATAGAACTTTCGTTTAAAATATGTCAAAGGATCAACGTCATCACTACAAGCAGAGAAATATGAAAAACTCATTAAAGAAAGTGCAGTAAAAAAGTTTCCATAGTAACGTATATTGAAAGGCACAAGCCAATAACCTAACAAGTTACATTTTTAGCAATTATATTCATAAGGGTTTAGAATAAAGCCAGATTACCTACATTTCCCCTTCAATAATGGTTTAGTATTAGGATATTCTAATTTGCTTCTAATACCAAGAAAACATACTACAATAATTCAATCAATTTGCAAGGAGTAAATGCAGCCGATACACGCACGTATTTGATAATCCGGAAAGAAAACATATATACTGAGAAATGTAAGCATAATTGTAACTGAAAATGTAAAAACTTGAATAAAGTTTAATTAATATAGAAGACGATTATTTTATTTTAATTAATATAGAACGACAGATTATTTTTGTTAATCCTTTTTGGTTTTCAGATTCCTGTAGGACAGATTTCAAATACTATTTTACCACGCGATGTCACAGTTATTGTAACCGATAAAATAGTCAGTTTCCATATACCATCCTACGTCAAATATTGCGAATGAACCAAAAATATTGTAGAGCAAATATATTAAACACATTTGAACGAATTAAATTTATTTCATGGAGTTTACTTTGCGTTTGTAAGCTATCATCTAGGACAGAAGCGCGCTTTTGAGAGCAAATGCATATGAAAAATTGGAATTAGCCATAACACTACACACGGGGCATTAAAGAAAAAAAAATTCATTGTCACCACAGTGAATAACTCATTTTTTAAAGACAGCACCCATAAGCATAATTAGCATTTCAAAAACCACCTCTCACTGTATTTCCTTATTAAACATAGGTCAATAACTAATATACTTTAAGAAATGCAATCATTGAAATTACCTTATGAGAAGACTAATTGGCGATGTCCTAGGAGTGTAAAATGATTGAGTTCCGTTCGACTTCTAAACAGGCGAACTTGACGAGTGTCCCCGGGTGTCAACATGATGATCAAAGTGGCAGAAGCGATATCATCGGGGTCGCCTTGGGTGGGCCGCGTGCCCGACACGCAGGCCTTATTCCGATCCTTGGCGCCCCTCTACCGCCTCTCGCGTCTCTTGGGGCTGGCGCCGTACTCCATCTGCGCCTCCACTGGGCGATTAAGCGCCACCACGCGCGATTTACTACCCACCGTTCTATACTACTGCTTGCTGCTGCCCATTGGCTTTCTATCTACCATCAGCGCGGCCAATAGCCCAACCAATGTACGCCAATGGTCGACGAGTATCAGGATGCAACTTTTCGCGATCTCTTGCGGTATTTATGCTAGCTGGCTGACTTCCTCTATTGCTACCGTGGTTAATCGCCGTAACATTGTCGACATACTCGAAAAAATAGCTGGCGTGGACCACGATATTATCAAGAACCCTGGAACAACTTATCGGAAAACATACTTGTTTTTATTTGCACAAGTAATTGCTGTGGTTTTGATGACATTTTTAATCTTTACTCTCAATATTGTAGTGGCGAGTTTGGGACTTTCACATATTCCTGGTCTTTGTGTTAAGTTTCTTATGATGGCAGTAGTGGTGGTGAGCATGATGCAATACGCGAACCTGCTGCACTTGCTGAGCACTCGCTTCGCAGCCATCAACGAGCGCCTGGAGGAGGCACGAGCGGTGGCGGTGGAGAGGGAGGGGGAGAGGGAGGGAGAGGGGGAGCGGGAGCGGGCGGAAGCCAGGGCGTTTCACACTCTGCGACGCGCACATTTCACCCTCAGCGAATGCGCGGCGGCTGTGGACGTGGCGTTCGGGTGGCAAGTGCTGTTGGAGCTGCTCGCCATCTTCTTGCGACTGGTGATCTCCGTGAGGGAATTGGTCAGCACGTGGTTGGTGGGTGACGATCTCTTTGGCTACGGGCTGAAGGTAGGCAGCATAGATCGCGTAACACAACCTACAGTTGTCCTAATACGCCATATTTTCGAACTACTCGTCATCCGTAGGCTTTCAAGACTACATCATTGTACTTACATTATCATAAACATGATAATGTAATAAAACTTTTTTTATTGAATAGTTTGTCTTGAGTTCAACTATCTATATGCTACGAAATATTGATAGCGATATTGAAATCGCAACCTGCTGCGAGAGGCATAGGAGCAAAGTCGTTCATTAACTTAAAGTGTTTCAGTATTCGCCAGGCAAGTTGTATACACTCTCATATACTAGAAACTATTTTTTTCAGTTCTATGCTTTTCAGTCAATACTGTACTACTCTCTTCATAACATTAGGGATCTCATGTTATGAAATATGTTGTTACTGCTTAAGACTGTCAGCCAAATATATAATAATTGTACGCATTGCATGACACCTCACCTTTTAAGATAGCATTCAACTAAGCACATGATAACTTCAATAAATATGCATTCGCTCTTTATGCATTCCCTGTCATAAAAATTCTCTTAGTTCTGAAATTCAAACATTCTGAAATTCACTTCTCCAATCAGCTTTCTCAGTCTCCATTCATCCTTATCAATATATAAAACGAAACCACTCACGGATATTTCTTTATCGTTTGCATTCGATCTGCCAGACTTGTTTGACGTGGTCTGGCAGTGGTTCTCTTTGCTCCCCTTTCCGAATAACAATGGTAGGTAACTTGAAAGGTGGATCCTTCGCAGTATGGGTCACACCACGGCCTAGAAGTGGCAGCCTGTTTGAAAGTGAAATGGACTAATATGTCGACCGAAACATTGGTTGTCATGCCTAGGACGCGTTGTCTCCCGGACGACCAAGAATGTACTGCCTTCGATGGCAGGTTCATTAAGTAAGCTCAGCAGTCTTCCAAAGATATGAATATTTAAAAAAAACTGTCCTTAATTTGTTGCAAAAACATTATTGCTCTAAAAAACCGTAAATACAATTTGTTGCTATCGTCTTAGAAACTTAGCAAGAAAAATTCAGGAAAACAAATTACAGAGATAAATTAAACAAAATTAAACCTTCTTCGTTTAGGTTCATTAACTGGTTTAGGTAAATTCAGCGTCTTCTCAATGATCCGAAAATTTACGATCATAACAGCATGTGTCTTTATTGCCCTCCATGCACTAACGGTCGGTGGCACTGTTTTTAATTTTATTATATATAATTTTATTTTTTAAATTTATTATCATGCATTATATTTCAATGCATTTGCCTGTGATTTGTTAGTTTTCCTTTTGTCGTTTTAACAGCAATATTTCGCATTTTCTGTTTTAGTTTTAGAGCGACAAATGTTCATTTCTCGTAACAATGTAGACCAATTTTTTTAAGAAATATATTCTCAGGCATTGCGCTCGTTCCGACCGCGGCAGGTGGCGCAGAGGATGTCGGCGGGGAGCGCGGTGGAGGCGGCGATGAGCGCCGTGGAGCTGGCGTCGCTGGTGCTGGCGGGGGCGGGCGCGCGGGCGGCGGCGGACGGCGCGCGCGGGCGCTCGGCCGCGCTGCTGCTGCGCCGCGTCGCGCCGCGGGGCCCCGCCTGCTGCAGGCGCAGGTGGCGGCGGCGCCCGTGCGCCCCAACGCGCGCGGCCTCGTCGCCGTCGACCGCTCGCTGCTCGCCGCCGTCGCCGCCTCCACCGCCGCCTGGCTCGTGGTCGCGCTCAGCTTCAAGGCGACCCCCACGCGCGACGACGCGACTCGCGCCTGCCCCTGTCCCTGTCCTAGCGCCTCGTCCACTGCAGGACCAACTGCGGCCACGGCATAATTAACATAAATAACATAGTGCGGTTTTTCAAGTTTTTTCTCTAATTATGAACTGATATATTTATATATTTAGATACTGTACTGTAAATTGAAAAAGGAAGCTCAGTAGTAAAAATGTATAAACATTTTACTACTATTATTTCTATACTTTACTATTATTTCGACATTTTTACTTTCATTCAACATGATCATTTTTACTTACTTACCTTAAAGAAGGTTCTTCTTAAGAAGAGAGAGTTATGTAATACAGCGAATTTTCGGCAGAAAAACAATTGTTGCCGGGCCCTGCTTAAAAAAAAGTGGATAAATCCAGTTGCTAAATTTAGAAAAAAAAAAAATCCTGCAATGCGTGTTGTAGCCAAATTCCATGTTTTGTGGGTCCTTAATACCGAAACATTGAATGACTGCAAAACATCTGTCTGTAAACAACACTAGCGGCTAAACCGATCAGCTGACTTTCTCTAAAATTGATACTTCTCAATTGATTTGGCTGATGTCGGTTGGGGTTACTTTACACAAAGCCCCTGAGTCATTCTACAGCTACAATTATTTAAAAGGAAAGCTCGGAAACTTATAATTTTTCCCCAGCCGGCAATCGAATCCGAGATTGCGCCGTGGAAAGCGAACACGCTAAGCAACGGGCCATCCGAGAGGTAAACAATACGTACATACAATTATAATAAAGCACTAAAAATCATATTTTATTCACCTATCACATCCAAAATGTAAACAAAGTTGATAAGTGGATTAACTGGTTGTATCAGGCTATATAACACCGTTTTGCAAAGTTTTGATCTTTTTATTCCATGCTTTTGCACATTTTGGTTTTTTACTGCACTTTTTAGAGAGTTTTACTAACGAAAATTCGATCTTTAGTTATATTATTTTATTCCATGGGCACCCTGACCAGCTGAGTTAATTCACTGCCAGCATTACCGTTGCTTCCAAAGCGACTTAGAAGGTCAGTTCCGACGGAGGAGAATTTTCGACATTGGCTAGGTTGAATTCCTCTGTCTGGAGGAGAATTGTAGCGGCGGCTGCTCTGATAAGTAGTTTCCTTTGTGTTTCTGATCAATACCACGCGAATGCCAAAGATGTATCCTAACAAAGGGGCAACGAACCGCCCGCGATATTTTGTTTCTCTTCCTAGTCCTATTCTATTTACTTGCTTTCCGATTTGCTCACCACAAATCCCAGTTGGTTACGATGGCGAAGAAACTTCGGCCCTCGGCCAAAAGGCAAGCAGTCTGATCGATTCACCACATCCATCACCCCTGCGGTACTTTTAATTTGCATTACAAGTCTAGTTAAAGAGCTCGAGGAACGTATTGTAGAATATTGTTACATGAGCCATAGACTCCTATGAAAAGCATGATGGACTTGCTCATAACATTCCCGAAGAAATGAGCACGTACGTCGATGTCAGCTAACATCTACACTCCGGCACAGAGCGGAGAGCGGTTAGGCAGGCGGCGGGCAGGGGCTCCAAAGGGTTTGTTTGGAGGAGTAAATGCGCTGAGGATTGCTTTCCCCGATAAAGCACCGCATTCGTTTCGAGCGCCGACCCGGGCGGTCCGGTGTGCGTCGCGCCGCGCCCACTATTTCACGTTTATCGCGTTGCGAGCGGCGCCGGCGCGCGCGCTCGTGTGTGTGTGTGTGTAAGTAAACGCCGCCGCGGCGCGGCCGTCCAGGCTGGCTGGCCAGCCAGCGCACTACTGCAGGAGGCAGACGCAAGGCCGGCGCGACGTGAAGACCGAGCGACGGGACGGAAGGTGTCCGTGGGTATGTGTTATGATTATAGAAATAAGGTCGATTGAAATAACGAAAGAGTATTGGTGTTCAAAAAAGGAGAAACAGGGTCCATTGGTTGATTAGTGATGTATTAGCGAGTCAACTAAGTTCATTGAATCCGTAAGCGTAGTTCATGTTTTTCCTCAGGAGGAGGTAGCGTTCCTGCCCCGCTGAATGGTGAGATCCGGCGTAGACCTACTCTCGGCTAATGGGGTTTTCCCCAACCAGGTATCCAGCTCGCCGAGTCAAGCTCTAGTGGGACAAGCTCCCGACTGATCTCCGACATGTGTCGTAGTGTAGTGCATGTAAGTGGCAAGTGTAAGCAAGAGGTGAGAATGGGGCAAAGAATAGGAAGGAAAGATGTCCATGGACTGTTTGTTACGGCTGCTACTGCTCCGGCTTTCGCCTGGTATTGATCGGATGAACCACAGAAAACTACCGGCCAGAAACAGAGTTAGCAGCAACGAGTTAGAATATACTACATAGAGTGGCTGACCTTATGATTTCAGCGCTCTGGGTGGACGCTCGCAGATCTAGGCAGCGCCCTGTTTTTGGCAGTCAAGACAGAAAAGTCGTGGTCTGGAGGCGGCGTATAGAACGGTTCTTAACGCGGAATTCACGTATTGTTCGTAGAAGATTTTATTTCTATATTATTTTCTTTTCCTTAGACTGTATTTAAATTATATTTAACTGTATTTAATTATAGGCTTTAGTTGTTTGTTTACCTGTGTTGGCGATTATTAATGACAATCGTGATATTTATTGGATATAGTTTATATTTGATACCATATGTGATCTGTTTGTTTGCTACTTACTGCAATCACATCCACTTTCAGGCATTATGCTCACTACAACAACATTTCTGCAGCTTCCATTCTTATGACAATAACCTATGCAGAAAGCAACATGTTTTTTAAAGTTTCTCAATTCGTTCTCCTTACAAGTTGTGATTTCATTTTTAAATTATTGATTCGAGGACACGGAGTTAGAGTATTTAATATACCCGCTGCCCCCCCCCCCCCAGTGTTAACCAGCGCCTTTGGAATACTAGAATTCTCTTTCCAGAGGGCGCTGCTTTGACTGCAAAAACATGGCTTCAATTATGTGCAAAGATGGCGGAGCTTCAGCCAACTATGTAGTATATACTAACTCGTTCGTTAACACAAATCTTCCCAAAACTTGAATTCGTGGATTTACACATAGATAGAGGTGGTCGATTTCTGGAGGGAGGGAATCTTTGGATACGCCCGTGATACGTAAAATACTGAAAAAAAATCACGGCAAAACTAAATCCTCCAATACTTAATCATGTTGAAATCATATCCCCTACTTGGTCTACCAAGAAACGACGTAAGTAACGGATAAAATGACCGAGACTTTCTCTGGCGACGAATATGGGGAACCAAATAGTGGAGGTGGGTTGGGCACCCATATGTTAGATTCAAACTAGTGTTGCTACAACATGGCTCGTCACAGTTATAGAGACTTACAACAATTTAAAAGGAAAGTTACAATTCTATCTTTGCCTCAACAGGGAGTGGAACCCGGGACCACATCACGGGAAGCTTTTACGCTGCCGATGATGATGATGATAATAATAATAATAATAATAATAGAAGGAGGAGGAGAAGAAAGAGGATTGATGAAGATGGCGGAAGAGGCACCTAGAAAACTTCCCCGCAGCCATCGGTTAGCTGCGGGCGGCTGTGAGCGCGTGAAACATGGAATAGAAATGTCCTTCCAGACATTCACGGATGAAGTCAAGAGGAAATAGTTTACGTTAATATTATTTGGTTTACGAGTTTTTTTTTTTTTATAATTTCATTCTGCTATTAATTCGTCTGTAAATAGAACAACGCGTAAATGATAGTTGTATGAGAGGGGCGACAGTTTAAATTTGAACATCAAGATGCAAGAATCGAAGATTCCTTGTGGACTTCAAAATTCTTCGGGAGAAAATTTCTCTTCGATGACATCGCAGTCCATATCATCTTAGCAAATTGTAAGCACCGCGGAAAACTTCGTAAAACCAAATTTACCATTTAAAAAAAAAAGAAATATCATAGACTTTGGAAAGGCGATAATAAATTCAAGGAATTACTATTTCGGTTATAATAGCATTCCCAAAAGAAAGTAATTCAATAGGCTAAATATTGTAAATGCCTTATCAAAGATTAAATGAAAGAATGTTTGAACTCAAAAACTGCAATTTTTTTAATTGAAAAAAGACTGAATCATTTAATAATGAGATTCCGCAGACCAACTTTTTTTAGACAGAGCATATTTTCAGAGAGTACCCTCTCTGTACGAGAAGGGTCGTCGACTCACGTTATGGCTGTTCAACAACGAAAGAAATTTGGAGTCAAACATTTACAAGAACTATAAGAAAAATTAAATTGTTCAAAGTAGAGACCCTAAAACATACAGAGAATGATTCAATACGCCATGTTCAACTTGGTACCGCTTCTAGATTAAATAAGAGCTGGCATTCCCAACGTGGAATAGCGCACATTTAAGTAGAAACGATTCAATAACAAAATTATAAATATCCATAAGGCAACACGTAAATAACGCATACTTAATGCCCTCTTCCTTGGTGCCTGCTGCCGCATGTCATCGGCTGTGATGTATGTGGCGCATTGAGTATTAGGTTTTAGTCGGTATGCGCAATATGAAAATAGGCGGTGTAGCACTATCACATATTTACATTTATCAGTCAAAATCAAAACTTTCATTGCTGTTCGATTTTTTTCGAGTTCCTGGATGAGTAACAAAATCATAGGCGTTTTTCACATGGCTGGAGGCTGCAAAGCTTTTTGTTGTTGTTGTTTTGCAATTTCTGAGCGCATCGGAAATTAGTAATAAAAGTAATGGGCAAAACACACCATTCGGGGTAGGTAAACGGACAAGATTCCAAAAATTAGAGATTAGACGACTAACTCCACCGCATTAGATATGGGGGGATACGTTTGATGACTGTAGATATAGAACGATTACTGCTCGCATGACTCGCAAGTTTCTTGTAAATTTAATAGTGTATGTAAGGAATAGTGAAGACAAAAGTGCTGAAAAATTAAAAAACAAACACAATTAATAACCATATAATTATTGTACGAATGTACGATAAAAATTTAAACGAAGAATTTTCTGTGGAAGAATCCAAGAGTAGCAGTCGGAGGAGAACGCATAAAAGAGAGGAGAAGAGGAATAGTGTGAGAGAATCGAAAAAAACGGAAAAGTACTGTACGTCATATTATATTACTGACGCGGAGGATCTTTGCCTCATTCCTTATAATAAAATGCCGTCGTCTCACAAAACAGCTACTACTGGAATGTTGGATTGCTACCTCACTCTCTGTGTCACTCTCTACGTCACACTCGCTAAGATTTAGAATGAATTGATGTATAACGAATTGTATTGTATTGTTTATTGGTCCACAAAAATGGCCTTCATCTAAAGAAAAAATGCTCATTCATTTTGGTTAGTACAAGCAACCACTAAAATAATGTACTAAGAAATAACCTCTCAGTTTCTTTGTCTCGGCAGCGGATAGGTTCCTCGCAAGCTGAACATACTAGTAACTCGCAAACATTCGAAAACGAAATAATACAAGCAGAGGGCTTAGCCCAATTCACGGTGCTTCGAGATCTCGTTTGCACTACACACAAGAAAATGCATTATTATTCCACAGATAAACTGGAAGATGTCATCGTGATATACATACTAAATTTATTGCCATGCGTAGTCGCCTTTTGATGAAATGTCGTCAGTCGTGCAAGGATGTGCCAAGAGCCAGGAAACAGTGACTGGCCACTTTCTAGTAGAACTGATGACTGCAAAAACTAGCTAATAATAATTAACAAAATGTACGTTGACCAACATCTATCATTTTATCTTAATATCCCATTAACTACGCCTCATCGCCATTTTCACAATTCCAAACAGAACGCAAGAAGGATAATTTTGGGATTAATCATATAAATTTTTCATATCTCTTCAACATTCGGTATCCTTGAAATTATAGACAATCACTTTCTTGATAATTGATATTGTCTGGAATTGTAGGAACGATCAGTTAAAACTAAGGAGGGGAATGGTTAAGAATATATAGATGAAACATTCAAATTTGATAAAAATAACACATATAATCTTGACAAAACTTTGAAAACTCGAATGTTTCGAATCTCATTCAGTCTAATGATAAAAGGAATGGTCTTGCCAATATAGAGTAGTTTGGATAAAAAGTGAGAGCCACATTTATTATTAAGCGACTTAATGATGTCTTACCAGAAATAAAACGTGAAAAAATTGATTAGCGGTCAAAAAGCTGAGTCACTATACGTGTTAAAACACTTGCGACATCCATCCAAAGAGCACCTTAAAGCGATAAAAAGAAGAAAAAATTCAAAAGGTTAAAAGAGAAATGTTTAGTTTGATTATTAATGAGAATCGTACAGTAAGCGCGAATGGAATTTAATTGTCTTAAATGTCTTGTATGGTGCATAAATATCTGTTCGCGATACTGTGTACGTATTACTGTAAATAATAAATAAAATAAACAACATTCATTAATACAAAGTATATTTTAATTTCCACATAAATGTTCGAATCAATGGATTTTCCTTTATTTTTCTCTATACAGATGAGAACAAGCCCTCAAAAACTGCAAAATCATTAGTAACAATACAACACATTTCTACTGATGTGACGGGAAAGTCAAAATAGTTAATAATTGTAATTTGTAGTCATTCAAACAGTTTTAGAAATATTTACGATAGTCCAATTAAAAACTGGCAATAAAACAATTAGGTAAAATATAACTTAATTTAGTTCATTAATATTCATACAAACGTCTGAAAAGAAGCCTAAGAAAACCATGCAAGAGCAATGTCGAGCGGAGAGTTAATAATAACATCAGTATTCTGCTCACATAACGCAAGCAACAAAAAGCTCCCCCAGTCACGTGACACCCAGGGTCCCACCACCGACACAGGGAACACTGAAGTCTTTATGAGGAAACATTCCAATCATACGCCTTTCACCGACAAGAGCAAATCTAGCATTCAAATATGCCGTCTGCATCTCAATGGAGATCTTGTTATTTGGATCAAATTATAACTGGAAAAACAGCAGGTTTGTTCATGGCGGGGAATCTACATCTCCCCTTCCAGAAATAAATGGGAGAAAGAGGTGGGTGGGCGGCCAGCGATTTGGGGCCAATGGTGGAGGGAATTGGGCGTTGCAGGTGGGCGTCAGCGCGCGATGCGAGGGGGGAGGGGGAGAGGCTCGAGAGGGGACGAATCGGGGACGAGGTCGCCCGCCTGCAGGGGTAATCGGCAAATCTCTATAGTGACGCCGCAGAGGTGACGGGGGCTACAAGGGCAACTAAATCCCAAGGTGTCAATCCGTATGCGGTTTCCTTTCACGAGGTGGAATCTGATTTTACATTATTCATTCATAGATTTAATTGATTTCACGCATTTAAAATGCAGCTTTACGAGCTAGTTTTTCTGTACGTACCACAAGCATCACTTTATTTTTCATTACAAATGAATAAACGTTTTAACGCCTGGGTCTGTATTATTTAACAAAATTGTTTTGTCTTCCCTAGTTCGTGATACAGTACTCACGCATGACACGCCATAAATTTAAATGCACTGACTTCTGTATCGTAATCAAGCGTAAATATCAATAATAATTAGATCACTATCAAGAAAACAAGTGAAATCAGTAATAATTGTAAGCTTTATTCAGTCGGGAGATCAAGTGCCGCGAACATAAAACTTAATTTTTATTCCTTGCAGTGGATTCTGTATTGAGATTGTTTTTCTTATTTTTCAGGACTCAGCTCTCTTGAAACGTCAGATTACAACAAAGACGTTAGAGACGAGACATCAAAACCACTTGAATTTCATGAGCTCCCGTTTAAAAACAAACTTCAAACAAACAGATGCATCTTGTTGATGGATTTTGGATATCTCAGTGCCATCTTCAAAAGTCACTCATCACATTTATTTTCAATCCATCTAAAATAGAGAGAAAACTACATTCATCATCATTACAGTATTGTTCATTATTTTCTGATGGAAACATTGAATAGTCATCCCTTTCAGCGGTCCGCATGAAGCCCCTGGGCGCCCGGCGAGGATGCGGCAACGTGGGCGTGACGGAGGTCCGGCCGGGGCGCGATCAAAGCCAGTCGGCGCCCCGCCCCGCCCCGCCTCGCGCCGCGCCGCGCTGCACGCGGACGGACGCGGCGCAGAGGGCGCCCGCTTCCTGTTTACGGCGCCGCGACGCCCTGCCCGGCGCTTTGAGGGCAGCAGCCGCCCCCGCGGGGCGCAAGGGCGGAGGCAGTGACGCTGCGCTGGCCGGACCACGCGGTCCCCGCTCCCGCCCCCACCCCCACCCCCGCCCCCGCCCTGGGGCTAAACCTGGCAGCGGACTCTACGTCTTCCGGTCGCGATAGCGTTTCCGTCCTCGCTCTCAGGTCCTCAAGTTGCCGGGCGGAGGAGTGACCGCGAAGTGGCCAACGCACTTCCTGCGGCGGAGACGTCCGCGATTAAAGTCCATCACTGCTAAGAAAAAAGAAGACTCGCTCGCAAAGCACAGAGAACTCTTTCTTCCGAAATTGGGCTCCGGCTTCGCACACGTCACCAGAGAATCAGGTACGACTAGAACGAACCAATAAAATATATTATAAATCCATAATTGCAACTGATTATTAATACCTATCAATCGTTACCTAAAAAATAATTAAAATATTCACATGTAGTCCTTACACGTTCTCTCACGACTGCAGACTGCAAAACAGTCATGTCAGAGACATTGATTACTTCAAAGCAGGTCTAATTTTATAATATTATAAAGAACGTACACATTCAAAATAATCTCTCTGAAAAATCACTGTTCATATTTCAACGGAAATTTTTGAATGAAATGATTTGACTCTCATATATTCATTAAAATTGGAACAAAATTTTGGGTATTTTGTTCTTTTATGCCCACAGCACTCACTTAAATAAGGACTTCTGTTATCATCATGTGTGATTCGAAAGAACCCAACAAAGTAAGGATCGATGTCAAAGGGACTTCATTAAACAATTTACAAATGCAGTGAAACTTTAGATCTTAAGGGAATGTGAACTACTTATTTCACCTCGTATTGTCATTTTTAATCCAATAGAATGTTACCTCCGTATCTATATTTAAAAGGTTTGCTTTGGAGCAACAGATAAGGGAACTTAAAGGTGGTTTCACAACGAAATTCACGACCAATCCGAAAAACAAGTTTCATCATTGGGAAGATATATCTAATGATACATACAAAAGGTTTAAATCCAGTGACATCGCGCTCCGAGTGACTCAGACTGGAATTTCTCCATGAAATGTTCAAAAGGAAAACGATAGTTGCGAATGAATTTCAAACCTTTGCTTTCTGTTATCCTTGGAACTTATAAAAAAATCCGTGACATATTAAACTGAATATGACATTTTATATGGTTGTTATTCATGCAATACATGGTATCTCACACAATATTCAAAAGGTATTTCCATTCTCACTTTTTTCCTTGTCTTCATCAAATTACATTCGTGACCACAAACGCGTTCAAGCGATAATTTCCATTAAAAGCCTTCACTTTATATGCTAAATAACGACGTCCAGGCGATTAGTCATGCATTGCGTAATTAATATGAACAGCTAAATTAAATTTATAGCTTCTAACTAAATAGTAGGACTACTTTAAAAGTTATTTTTCGAAAATTAAGTTGGCAGTGAGAGTGTCCCCCAGACTGTCAACGCATACCTCGCAGCTTCCGCAGCGCCCACAAGAGAGAAGTCCAGAAACGTATAACCACTTTGTGCAGTCCTGGGCGCGCTGCCAACGTATACTAATCTATTTTTTGCAAGAAAAGAAAACAAATAGCAAGTCGCCTTGTATGTCTGTTTGCGAACGGTACTATAGTACTTTCCCTCTTGGAAGGTCCAAAAGCAATTTAAAAGATTTCTCGTTCTCTGACGTTCACGATACTGGAAGACACTTCAAGGGACTCAAATAAAACAGGAATAAATTTATTTTTTCAAAACTACTTCTTATGAAATGTGTGGAGAATCCTAGTACACATTCAAATAAAACAAAAACAATGTTTTAAATGCAGAATGTATACATAAATATTAAAAAACGTGCTTCATAATATGCCAATTATTGCTTAAAACATGTTGCGCGTTTTTCCAAAGCTGAATGTTTGAAGCATTGCATACCATCTTTAAATTCCATGTCCAATTAGCAACTGCCTGTCAAATTAATAGTTTTAATTAAATATTGAAGAAAAGAAAAAGAGATATGAAAAGGTTTTTTGGGGTTTGATTTTACAATTTTCTTATTTAACGACAATTAGATTATAAAAAAATGTAGATCCATGACTGGGTCTAACGATCGGTCATCCAGACAAATGATGGGATGGTTCTATTGAAAGGCCACGACCGCAAAGCCGGCGTCGCTAATCGAATTCGTTAACTAAGAGAAGTCACGAAGGTTAAGCGAATTCGAGATATCGCTGGTTCCTGGTTAGGTGATCGACTAGAAACCTCGGGATCTAACGGCGCCGAGGCCAACTAGCATTTACGGGACATATAATGGCTGAATACAAACACAAACAATCGATTGGTGAAACTCAACATATTTGACTTGGCATAATTATCGTCTATAATAATAAGTACTGTAGTATACTTATTCTCATTTTTAATAAAACCCCTAACGAATCAGTATGACATGACTTTCTGAACAAAACGTTTTACATAACACATGCGTGAACTAATTATCTACCTGCGAGCAACGTGTCCTACAGGTGGCGTCAATCACTGGGTAGGAGTTTCACAGAGAAGAAAGATACAAAATTATTTTCACGGCTTGCACTGATTTTAATGACGAATACACCTAAATAAATTAATGCCTCCTTAGTTAAGTATTTAAAGAAGAAAAGAAAATCCTATTTCAAAGAAGAAACTATAGTTTCTGATAATGTGGGTTTCAAATTTCACGTGAAGTATTTGGAACAGGTGCAACAATCACATTTCTTTGATTGTAAGGAGTTATTTGACGTTCACGAATATGACAAAGTTATGATAAAAGACCATAGGTTTTGGAACTACCTTCGGGATAACAAAAGGTTTTCTTTACATTACATTACATTAAACGTGTTCTCTGATGAGAGTGTCTTGTATGGTTCATGACTATTATTCATAATCAAACAATTTTCCTTTTTTTAAAAATTCATGTTAAGAGAAACGATTTGATCTTGATGTTTCTTTATAAAACTTTGCTGGCTGGGCCCTTGTAGAAAGCCCGCACTTTCGAAATCATTGTTTTGAATGTGAAAATTCGTAGCTTCATAGTGGACACAACTTTTGAACAGCCAACTGTGCCTTACAGGATTACTATCCGAGAGTACTGGCCGAGAATAATCAAACGTATGTGTACACCTTGCAATTTTGTAACCATCGATATTTGCAAGTACTCTATTTGTAACCGAGGTTGCCAATGACCTAGATGTTTCCAAGGCGACCTTAAATATTTTTTTAAAAAATTACCATTTTAATATTTCTGTGTTTTAATTAAATTGCACACAAAATCAAATAGTCCTTTAATTGTATCGCGGAATATTTTGTCTTTTTCCTTCAATTTAATTTTAGATAGATTTCGGCTTTCTACATGTTTTCGATCACTTTTGCTACGGAGTGGGGATACTCAGGAGGATTAAATCTCTAAAAATGTAACAGAAGGTTCAAAAAGATCTCATTTCGTAGAATAATATTTAAGACAAAATTCATTCAATTCAAAACGCCTGTCTGTTCGTCCGTCCGTCTGTCTAACTGTCTGTTCGTCCGTCCGTCTATCCGTCCGCCTATCCGTCTGTGAAATCCACTGGCGCCTTAAACCATACGTAGGATTTTTTCCAAAATGGATATTCCCCGGTCAATCTGGTTTGACTCGAGGCGCAGCGATTTTTAAAAAACTTTCTTGAAAATTTGAGGATCCTTTACATAAAGCCCCGCGGACAATTCCAAAATTTTCTCAAAAACCGCTTCAAATTGTTTCTTTAAACTTTAGGTAGGGATAGTGCGAAATGCACTCTACAAGAAGACTTAACGCCATATTGATCTATTCCTTGTTTTTAAACTAATTACAAAATTGTAATTTTTTACTTGTCTCTCACATTGTTAATATTCACATTAGCGGCAATTTGTCTACATTATTATATTTATGAGTACATGTGCTTTAAAGAATGTCGCATAAAGTTTCTCGAGAACTCAACTGTTTCCTGTAAAAACTAACTCAAAATTCTGCATTTTCAGAAACGTTAATTTCTAAAAACGGCTCAAAATTGTTTTTTTTTTAACTTTTCCAACGGATAGTGCTAATTGCGCTCTTTAATATGAGTTATTTGGAAAAAATCTCTCACGTTGTTAATATGCACATTTACACCAATTTGTAAACACTATTTTCTTTGTGAGTTGAAGTGCTTTAAATGACTTTTAAGTTTTTTGATAACTCAAAAATGTTATGTGCAAAAGAGTTTCAAATTTCGAATATACAGTAGCGCTTAAGCGCCATTCTCTTAAAAACGTCTTTTCATTTTTCAAAGAAAATTGCCATTTAATACGAGGTTTTACTGTTCTTTAATATTCTTAAAACAATATTTCCGTTCTACTATTAGGAGTCTGTAAAAGTAAGAAGATTTGAAACAAAGATGTACTTTGGGCAACTATAAATGGCAGCTGGCAAGAGTATGTGGGAAGTTCGTGCAGCTAGCCGAGACTAAAGGAAACAGGAAACTAATATGGGAAAGTCTGTGCCATTCTGTATCACCACTAGTTTTCGTTTTAAAACTGTTTGATGCAGAACTGTGGAGAAATTCCATAACCTGCTGTAGACCACTTCCAGGATTTTGTGTAGATGGTTTCTTATAAATTATCAAAAACTTTTTATTATTAGGGTATGCTACAGACACGAGGTTTTGAAAATATAAGAACTAAAAAAATTGCGTTTTATATTTAAAATGTGTTAAAATTTTATGAGGAACAATATTATCGCTCTCCACAAATGAACATTTCTGGTATTGATCATCAACTCATTTAATACAGGCAATTTGAGACAGGCAGAAAAAAATTATAAAACATAGGATAAATGTTACTACTTATTCCTTTAAGGTATGCTGAAACTGTATACGAAATGCTGAATTTACTCCTCCCAAAAATCAAATGAAGCTATCTTCATCACATTAAATAAGATATGAGGGCACGCGCATTCCGTTGTGTGAAGTTTGGAAAAATTATTATACGCACATTTTTTAACAATGAGTATTAATAGAAAATATGTAAAAAAGGTTAAATCTTCTCCAAAAAATAGCAGTTGTTGGAGTTTCTTGAACACATACACATGAAATATGAAACATTAATAGACGGATGTGTGGGAGGAACGATGTAAATTAAGACTAATGCGTACATACGGATTATGATCTGTGGCCTGCGAGAAGAACAAGCACTTAAAGGAAAAACCATTAAAAAGAGTTGTGTAGATAGCTTTTGCAAACCAACATTCACCAAAGAAATAGAGTATTTGTCACACAATGTCATAGTGTAGAAAATTGTAGTGCAATAGAACGAAGGAAACATATTGTGTTGTTTAAATGAACATCAATAATACATCAATAATTTCGCAACACTACTTTATTTTCGTCTAAATGATGATTATTTATTCGTCTAAATGATGGAAAGCAATTATCAAATCAGTTCTGAGAGGCTCTATCTTACAAGTTGCGAAAGACGGATACAAACACATGTTGGAAGTGCCGACAGTGGTAGGGCCAAACTTGTTCACTTAACTGAGATCCTCCACGTAATTATATGTAAATAGCTTCTGTGCATTAACATGAATGTAGGTGCTTAAGGTATGTGATAATGGAGGAAGAGTGGGTAAGAGAGTACTCCTTTTCAATGGCGCAATCGTATATTGTGAGATGGGTTGAAAGCAAAATGTTTATTCTATTCAATTTAAATTTGGTTGATTTTTTCGACATTACACTCGCATTCGAGAAAATAATTGAAAAAAATTAAAATTCTAAGAGGACGTCGTAAAATTGTGTATAAAATTTCAAGAAAGTAATAAAAGAAGAAAATGTATAAATTAAATTTTATAAATAAGCTTCAGATTAAACAGAATGCGAAACTGAAAATTCCAAAACAATGTGGGAATTCCTGGTTTTATTTTAAAATATCCATGGTATTTACAATACCATGGATTACCACAAGATATCTGCTACCACGACGGAATTTAAAATATCCATTTTCATTTTATTAAAAAAAACACATTTTTGTCCAAACAAATCGAAAAAGGGTAGTATTTTTTTCTCTCTCTATCAGAACTTCCTAATATAGATCCATCACATAATTTATATTCATATGAAATGCCCATAAACTGCAATAAAAATAACTGGGTTTATAAATGAACATTACACATTTTCAATTAATTTTCATTTAGTCTATTTTGTTATTTTTTTATGTTTAATATTAATTTCATTAAAATAACTACTTTCGAATACTCCCTTTCCTGCAAGATTTACTACAACAAGGCAGCAGTGATGGCAGCCTCGGAAAACGGAGATGGTAGCTGAGGAGGTAACGATGCCGGTGACAGTAATTTGTTCGATGCGGGTTTTGATGGGGGCGCTAGCGGTGATGACTTGGTAGCGGTGAGAGTGTTGGCTCTACAGGCGGTAGCAGAGCTCTCCGCTCTCGGTTTGTCCAGCAACCGGCTCGTCAATCCCGAGTCTTTACCACGCTCACGGGCTCGTAAGCTCAAGCGCAACCAGCGCGCACCGCGCTCGTAAAGAGCCGCTCCGGGTGATTTGCTGTGCGAGAGCGCCTTCCAGGGCGTGACGCCAACGATTCTGAGCAAACGGAGGTAGGCTACGAAGCAAAGGAAGCTTTTCACGTAAGTGACTGCCCATCTGTTCACTCGCTTGGAGAACACTCATCTCTGGAACGAAGTCCTGCGTTAGATTTATGCTTAGGAATTCTATTAAACAAGAAGGTGGTTTAAGTATTAGCAAATCAACGTTTGGGGAGCTCATTATCCGTTGGGAACAGAGTTCAGAGGTATTTTATTTTTTGTGACACTTCCCTTTAAATGTTAAATCTCTCTAGTGCCCCTTGTCACATAAATGAAACAAACAACATTTCTGGTCAACTCGTATTTGAAGCTTTTTGCACTAATTTACGAATTTTATTTCTTCAATAGACGGAGGCATCCTAAATGAAACACATAAGCATTTCCCACCCACCCCTTCATTCCTGAATGCTAGATGTCGATTTAGTCGAGATCGCTAAGGCATTGTACATTCCTGGCCAGGGTCTGCACATGACTTGGGTCGGTTCGAATCGTCATAAAAAAAGTGCTCAGCTGCTGTAGGCCTGTTGTTAAGTCGGGGGGGGGGGGGAGGTCAGGGTAAAGCAAACGGTGGTTGGTCCGCACCGAAGTTAACGGGGTATATGAAGCTAAGTTTTAACGGGTTTGCTTCTTCTTATAGGAAAAAAAAATGATCAGCTGCTGTTTGATTTCAAATTGCCATATATGTTTAAAGATCTTGTATGAACCGAGATTATTTTCGATATTTTCATTTCTTTCGTGGTCCTATTTTTCTTTCCACTCAGCTCTGAATCTCCTAGTACTCCTAAGTTAAAAAACAGACGAATGAAAAACACCTCGCAAAGAAAACGACAGTAATGAGCATTATTTAAATTTCAAGGAGAAGTTTGAAGAGATACAAATACTTATGATGACCCAAGTGACGAGGATTAAGGCCGCAAGGTGAAGTTAGACAATATATTCCCTTCAGGTGCGTCCTTTAGAACATTAATCTGCGAATGTAGGGCATGTTATATTCTAGGATGCATGTTACATTCCAGCTCTTCCAACACTGGAACGTGAGATCCGGCGCGGACTTACACGTTGGCTTGCGGGGTTTTGCCCTTTCAAATACCCCCCCCCCCAAAAAAAAAGGTGGCAATGCCTCAGCCAGAGCAAGCTTTAAACTCCCGACATGTGTGGTAATGCGGTGCAAGCGTGTGTGTGTGTGTGTGTGTGTAACGAGAGAGAACAAGGTTCCAGTATGCACGCGCACGGGCCAGGCGCGGTCCGTGGGGATCGGAGAAACCACGTAAGACGACCAGAGCACCCGGCCTCTAGAATTCTCCTCTAGTTCACTTCGACCTAGCTGTGCGGCTAGAGTCGAAAATCTGCCACAGTTGGGGCCCGATCAACGATGCTTCAGAGGCAACGGCGATGCCACTGAGCCATCCCATTCGGTGGCCTCCAACGGTAAAATGAGTGACAGCCACTTGGCCATGCGGCGCAGACCATATGGGATGAAACGAAGCGCCTCCTGGCTGCCGCAGTGCTGGCGGAGGCGGGCGGCCACGCCACGCGCGCGCGGTCCCGCCTGTCCACGCCACCGCCTGCGCCGCGAGGACCACCCCGGAGGCGGCACACGTCTCCTAGAGATGCGGCCACCCTCCCTGCGCTCCTCACAATGCGCCTTCGGTCGCGGGCGTTATTCTGAGCTAAGCGCGCTTAATAACACGTATCGGGTACACTTTATATAATTCAAACGAAGTTTATGTCCGCTACTAAAACGTAATTAGGTTAATAAAAAACCGCCGGTCGGCGGGCGCGCGCGGCGGTGACGGCGGCGGCGGCTGCGGCTCCCCCAGTGGCACACTTTCGAGCTGGTGGTGGTGGCGGCGGCAGTGGCACAAGGCGGCACTGTGCGGCGGCGGCGCCCGCCCACGAACTCAGCAACCCGACCCCGGCGTCGCCTCGCGTCGCGTCGCCATCAGCGATCCAAGCGACGCCCCCCCCCCTCCTCACGCTGTCCGCTCACTTTCATTGCTCCACGGGCGACACCGCAACACATGCCAAGTGCGCAACATCACTAGGCAGGTGTTAGTGCCAAACTCCCCGTTTCTTATACTCTCTTAACGGTATCAGTTTTCGCTACACCAGTTTGAGAATACCTGTCTTTCAATTCAAAGAAATTCCATTTATTACATCTTAATACCTCAAGAAATGTCACATGTGAAATATTATAAAGAAATCTTTATCAATTCGACGGGCTCTATTGGCTTTAAATTTGTTTGCAAGTTAAAATTCTCCTCCTCATTAAACTCATTCAGCTTTCAGATACCAAAACCATTGATTCAAAACTCGACCCACACGATTTTAAAAACCACAAGTTCTTAAATAATATTAAAAACTACCATAACTCCCACTGCACCTAAATTGACTAACAACGTCTAACAAATTGCAAAACAGAGAATAATCAATAGGTCATGGTGTTGGATACAAAGATGGATTGCAGATTGATAAAATTGTTATTTTAGTCTATTATCGAGAAAAGAAAGTTGCTTTAAGATACAGCCGCTATTTAAGGTTTAGAACAAATAAAACGAAAAGAGATATTACACACATGTCACATGAATTCAAATGGGTCAGTTTGTTATATTCTTGAAAAATTTCCATCAAAATTTTTAATGCTATAAGATGAAAAACAAAAGAAGCACTTCAGCCCATTAACTACCCACAACCTTGTACTCCATCTCTTCTAAAGAAAATGATGCGTTCAGAGGTTAGAGAAACTCAATATGTAGACTAAACTTTAAATGACGTCTTCATCTCGGGTAATCGAGGTTCCGAGCTGCATTGCAAAGTGCTTTTAGTCTAGTTTTTTCTTTGTTTTGTAAGAAAAGAGCAAAATAAACTTCAAAGAAGGCATGTAGATTCCATTTTCAACACGATTGTTAATTCTGAATTTTCGAAAATAACGAAAGTTTGAAATTTTTTGGTGTCTTCCTGCAGCTATAAAAGTAAAAATAAGAGATTTTTCTTCAAATGAAATTTGTACTCCAAACTTAGTTCTCTCATTAAGGTCAATTTATTTTAATTTCAATAGTTTTCGTGCAGTATTGACTGAAATAAGTGCAATATTAAAAAAAATTGAAAACAAGTATCCAAAACGGCTCAAATTTTTTTCGTTAAACTTTTGATTGAAATAGTGCTAAATGTACTGTAACAGATAAAACAAACACTATTTTGCTATCTTTTCAATATAGTATACATATGTAACTTTTGACAATCTCTTTCACTTCGTTATTATTAACACTAACGGCGATTTGTATACATTATTGCATTTATCAGTACATTAGCTTCATATAATCTCTGATAAAGTTTCTCGAAAACTAAAGTTTTCTGTGAAAATGAGCTCGAAATTCTGCAATTCAAACGCCATGTTCTCAAAATAGCTCCAAATTTTGGCTTTAAATTGTTTTAACGAATAGTATTAATTGAAATAAATAACTGACATCCAAGCCACTCTGATGTACACTTTGTTGGTTTTTTTTCAAAAAATTACGAGAACACTAATGTATTGTTTTGAAATATATCTCATGTCGTTAATATTTATATTACCAGCACTTTGTATACATTATTATATTTGTGAGAACATTTATTTTAAATAATATCTAATGAATTTTCTTGAAAGCTCAAAACTTGAAACTGCACATTTTCAGAAACGCTTAATTGACATTTTCTCAAAAAGAGCCTCAAACTTTTCAACGAAAATGTCCATATGGGACGAGGTTTTACTCTTCTGTAACATTCTTAAAGTTATGTTTCAGTTCTACCCTTTGGGGGCCGAAACAGTGAAAGTATGTCGTGTGGGCGGCGATAGATTGTACCTGGGAAGAGGGTGAGGCGAAAACCTGCTCCAGACCAAAGAAATTGGAAAGTAGCTAGTGCGAGAAAGTCCGTGCCATTCTGTAGCACTACTAGTTTGTTGTGTTTTCCTTAGTTTGCCATGACTCCTTCCCAATTCTGTTTATTAAAATATATGCAATTTGTAATACTATCATGAATATTGTGTAGAACTAAAGGTAGGAAATAGTGTGAACATTACGCCACTTTCATCACAATACTAGAGTTGAGGCGTAGTTCTGTCGTATGTTTTTATTTTTGCAGAAAGCTTTTGTGGTCGCATTGTGGCCATCGTGCTACATGAAATAATTTTCAAATTACAAATAAAATGTAATGTATCACAGAATATTATTACGAATAAAATTAGATTATATGCAAATTAGAATATAAAATGTGAAAATGGAAACATAATTTTGAAACAAGATTAGATGAAACAACAAATGTATTATTTTCAACTGGAGTAAAATAAAATAAAATAATCTGTACAATAAATAAGTCTAGAACTAAAAGGTGAAAAACTCCTTTTCGATCACGTTATTACATTTTAATTACGACAAAGTATTGAAATGCAAAGGTAGAGAATTGATTGACATTTCTTGTGGATACATTATTTCGCGCTCATTAGTAAGTGTTCTTGATTTCCTGGGCTCAATTTTTAGAAGAATTTCTTCGAAGTTTGTCGACATTCTGGACCATTACATTATGCACTAATAACCAAAACTCCCAATAATTCCGAATCGGTTCCAGCACAGGTTTTTACGACCTCCGCCGACCTTTACCACCCATTTGCATAAGACGTTTGGACATTGCAAGAAGTTCACTGCAGAGAAGAGTTCTGGTTGTTATAAGAGCTTTCGCGAATTTCCACTCTCTCGTGCTCACACATTCGAAATGGCTTGAATAAGGCTTTTGGTGCTTGCACGAAAAGCAACGACAAAAAATGGAACAGGAATCACTTTTGAACTACCTACGGTTTAACATTGCATTACTATCTCGTCTCGATGCACTGTTGTTAGAACCGCAAAATGAGAGGGAACCTGCTACAAAACTTATTATTAAAAGTTTAGAGACTAATTGGAAAACAGCGTTCTTTATCTATATATGTATAACTAGGAACTAAAAGTGCACATACTTTCTCGCACTGTTGCTAACTTGTGCAATTTTTGAAAATCCAGTAAGTTTTGGAAATTAAATCTGTGCAATTTTTAAAGCGTTCTTTCTTCCACCCGCGGTAAAACAAACAGTAGCAGTATTTGAGAAAATAATTATAAATTGCCTTTACTCCAAGAAGAAATTACGTGAAAACTACTCGTTTTGCAAGAAATTATTCCTGACTTTATTTAAAGATCTATTTTTTAGAACAATTATATTTAACAAAAAGAAATATCTCATGACAATTGTACTTTCACATTGTTATTTTTTGCACTTTACGAAAATGCAGGAAGTTTGCGAAAAACGGGGCCAACACCATTTTGTCCGTTCTTCACTACATCCGAAGAAGCATTTTAAGAAAACAATTGGAGTAGTTTTGAGAAATCTACTGTTCAAGAATTGCCCAAATTTCACGTACAATTACGCGATTACTGACATTTTTGAAATATTGCACACTACCTTATATAAAGATCTGATTTTGAACAACAGATTTAATTCAGGAAAACCACAACTTTAATATTAAAGATGCGGGAAGAACGCGAAAAAAGTTTTAAGATGGATAATTTTGGAAAATACAGAAATTCCACGAAAATGAGATCTGCTTGTTTTTATCTTCTCGCTTCTATAGTACAGAGAAAGTATTGTAATGCTGCGGGAAAAAACGGCGAATTTGCAACACAAACACTCCTATTACCGGGCCCTGGAAACGAAAAAGTGGATAACTTTGGTCCCTGTAGTAAATTACATCCTTGTTTAGTCAGAATTCATGTTTTGTGGGTCCTGACATCGAAAAATCGGTTGACGGCAAAACGTCTGTCCGTCTGTCTAAACAAAGCTAGCGGCTAAAAGTTATGCAGGATTTCTCCGAAATTGATATTCCCAATGGAAAAGGGACATAAGAATTAAGAAGAAGAGATTGATGCGGGAGGACATTGCATCATTGCACATTGCATTGTTTTATTATGTGCCATTTGCCAAATATTCTACCTCACTTGAATGGTGTTTCACCTTGTAGCATCCACATAGAAGCTACAGACATATTGCACCTAAAAATAATACTTTATCAGTTTATTCCAACGACATATCGCCATGTGAGTGTTCTGATACTATATTTCCCTAACTGGGACCTTCAAAAGATTTTTGTTTCATATAGTGATTTGCGTAAATTGATGTTATGTAATTCTTGGCTTTTAATTGCTTAAAATATTGTATATATTTGTTTTTGATATTTTTAACTCCAGCCTGAAGATGGAAATAATGATTTCCGAAACGTTGCAAATAATGTATTACACAATTGTATGTATTTTAGTATATTGCATACATATTTTAATATTTTGATATAAATCTGCTCCCCCCAAAATACTGAATGCATTCCTGAATAGCCGAGGTCGCTAAGACTAGGACCGTAGCTCCCTCGGCTCGAAGGGTCGCGGATTCGAATCCCGTCTTGCGCATGGATGTTTGTGCTTGTGGTGTCCTTACGTGTCGTGTTCCCCCTAAGTTACCATAATTTAAACCATCAATGTGGTAGCTACATGACGTAGTAATTAAAAATTCTGATTTTCCTGTCTAAGGCCAAATGCAGTCTGATAAAGTTATTAAAAATGCATGGCCTGAAAAGCAGGGAAACACGACCTAACCACTTACTCACTGGACAATCAGAAGTAGAAGCATGTTTCATACATCTTACATCTTAAAATTTGAAGTTCCTTCTGAAGAGCAATACACACCGAGTTCTGAAACTGACCAAATAAAAAAAAGACATATTTTTCAAGTTTTGAGTAGTTCCTAATTCTAGTAGCAAACAATTTAGCTACATCATTAACGTGATGCTTGATTCGCAAAAGACATTATTTCAGTAACATTCATCTAACACTGACATGTCTGAAAAATATGAACACTCACTCGTTTTTAGCCTTTGAAGGATACTAATTATTAATGTATTATAAAAAGAATAAATATAATGAAATATATCAATTCATGAATCCTTTTCCTTCATTTTGAGCCTAAACTTTTGAGAGGCCCTGTCACAAAACTATTTTAACACGATGGTCGTGAAGATTGGTCGTTTCAACCTTTTACAAACTCATGGAAACTTTCACATGCGCTCCAAGTCGACTGATATCAATAATATGAAGTATAAATTAGAGTTATTTCTGTTGTTACAAAGATGATAAAGTAAATTCGTACGAATATGATCTAATATTTTATTAAATTACATGAATATTTGTTTTGTCAAACAACACATTTAACCCCGCAACAGATCCCTTTGGGCTCTGCGTTTACTTGATTGACTCATTAGGTTCTATCTCCTGGAAAGTCGTAGCAAGTTGCAAAAATGCATCCCATTTAGATAAAGCTCTTCGACTTTATCGCATGCGCCTGTGGTACGTGGGAAACCTGTTCGGAGTGCCCTTGCTCGTTCAACGCCTGCCACCGCACCGGTGGCGGAGTTGGAGCTCGTCCGGCCTGTGGGGGGCTTCAAATATTCTAAACGATCTCGACTGGTCTCCGTGGTAGTGCGGTAGTGTAGAGCACGTAACTGTAAGTAATGGGAGAGATCGCACGTGGTTCGTGGCCCGTTTGCTAGATCATCCGGCATTCGCCTGGTATTGATCGGAGAAAGGTCGTAAAACCACTGGTTAAAGCAGCCGGCCGTTAGTATTCTCCTCCAGACAGCTAACTACCTAACCTAGCTCGAATGTGGACTACCTAACTTAACTAGAAACGAAAATCTGCCACCGTCAGGACTATAACCTTAGGACCACTCGATCAACGATGCTGCAGAGACCAGGATAATGCAGCCTCTGAGATTATTCGTCTCATACTAGTAACTGGGGCTGAGTCCTTTTAATCTATTTCTTTGCACTTTTTTGCCATGCTCCGCTGAAACGACTTCTGTAACCCCTATCCTTCGATTTGTTTAAAAATGGCCGGTAACATTAGGCCATAGATACACCTTCTGCCTTATAAAATAAATCTTTTTAATTAATTCGCGGACGACCTTCTCAACGAAGCTCATGGCTCCAAGATGCTTACCACTCTTAGAAGTATTCATTTCACCCGACAGGAGGTGTAACATGTCCTACCTAAAGTCCCCGGCCGCTTTTCAAAAATCGAAGAATAGTTCTGCCGCTGGCTGCTGCTCTGTCCGCGTGACGCCACCGCGAGCGGTTTCGCGGCGCAAGGGCGCGCGCGTGTGGTCCCGCGAACAGGTTCGGGCCCAATCACGCTGCGAGGCTGTTTCGCGATTTGGGGGATATTGGCTCCTAGATTACACTTCTTATTTATGGCATTAATAACGGCCTTGTAATATTCCGCAAGGTCGGGTGAGTGTCTCTGTGCATACGTAAATTCATTTAAGTGAATTGACAAAATGCCGTTTGTTGTTTTAGAGATTAAATGAAATTAAACAAAAAGGTACTCTGGAGCGATTTCAGTAGAGCTCTGTGGCGTTTAGAACGCGTAGTAGATATTCATATTAAAGAAGAGAATGTAATTCGATCATCCAATGAAACACATTTTAACATTTTACACGCTCTTATTCCTTAAAGACAATTCGAAACACACATTTATATTTAACACTACTTAGTGTTCGTATACTTCGCTCCCGCAAAATTACCGTGCTATCAATTCAAATCAAAATCATTCTGTCACAGAACAGAATATTTTACGAAATGGCAAAAGTCAACTGAATTTGACATAAGGGCAAATGACAAGCACACAACGAAAGCCCTGAGAGCGCGATAGAATCTGCGTTAATTTGCAAAGTAAAAACACACTCTTGAAGAATACATAGAAGAGTAGCATTTTCGATCAAACATTGCGTAAATGTTTATCGTCCGTGTTGGCAACGTTTTCTCATGACGAATATAGAGATTGGTGACATTCAAGAAAGATACCGTAGTCTTTGAAATTTTAGTTTATTGACAAATACACCAAAATTAGAACAATGTAACTGCAATAATGTAAATAATGTAAGTATTAACCACCTCGGCATTTTGTTTATATTTAATTATTAACCAAGACAACGAATCTGAAAATTACTGATTGCTGGATGCACATCTCAGAGCCATCATTGCACATTAGAACGGCTACAACAACACACACTTTCTTGTATTCCTTGTAATGGCTATGCAATATTATACTCTTAATGATACATAAACTTGAAATTGTTTTCAATCAGTAATTTTTTTTTCGCGCGGGGATTCTAACACATGTTCTTAGAATTAGCATTTCATTCGCGTTACCCCAGCACCACCTTCACCTCCCTCTCCTTCTCCCTCTCTCTGTCAGTCCCTATTTCAGTCTGCCTGACTGTTTCTGTCTCTCTTTCTGCGTCACACGGCAACGTTCAGAAACAATGAAATCCAGGTGGACCGCAGTTTGAATGGAAATTAAATTAAAATGAAGGGTAATATTGATCTGCAACGCCATTTAGTAGAGATGCAACAAAATTAACATCATATAAACCTTCTGGGTGCAAAAACATGTAGACGGCAACATTCATGGAGATCGGTCACACGGTGTCACAGTTAACCGCTCTTTATATATATATATATTGTGGCGTTATGGGATTGTGCGACCCCATAACACCACCGTCTCGTATGTATGAACACCCACAGGCAGCGAGGAGAGCAGGCGCAGAAATCGGAGGTGCCTAAACGCGCAGCCTGGTATCCGTTGCCCGTACTAATCAAAGGCGAACTAGCAAGCAACGTTTTTCCTTGTGAAGGGTTGAGAGAGGAGAAGTAGCCCCTCCTCTGAGAATTTCCCCAGGCGTCGCACAATAAATAGGCAAACCCGCAAGCGGAAGCTCTCTTTTGATTGTCGCCGACCGTCGGGTAAGCAGCATTTTGATCACCGCTCGTTAACGTCAGCTTAGCAGTTTGCCGCCGCAACGACTGCTAGGTAGGAGTTTTCGGCGTCGAACAGACGTGCTAGTTAGTCGTCCGCGAGATAGTGAAGATTTAGTAAAGTGCTTCTTCAACTAACAACACGGGAAGTAAAAAGTTACCCGTTGTGGGAAAAGCATTGAAAATTCTTGTTTAACGAAGTAGGAGTAGCAACGAGCGAGGAACTTGCACGAGTATTCAGGGAAGTGCAAGGGACATTTTCACAACGTGGGCGTAGTCAGAGGCGCCGGTAGCAGTCGAGGGAGAAGAAGAGGCCGACTAGGAAGGACGGAAGAGGACGCGAGAAGACAGGAGAAGAAGAGGCCGACTAGGAAGAACGGAAGAGGATGCAAGAAGATAGCGTAGACGGCAGAGGCGAATCCCGTCTCGTACGACGCAGAAGCTGGGACCGAGCGACGTCGGTGCAGAGACCAGCGCACGACCATCAAGGCCAAAAGCGGGAAGTTCATGAGGTAATGCTTAGAACTGCGGAAAGTAGGTCAAATTCACGTCGGCAGGGAAAAAGACTAGTATAGGAAAGTGTTAGGAAATTGAGGACACGGGTGGCAACAAATTACAGCATTGTAGGAGGAGACTTTTGATGCGCTATTGCCTGCCTAAAACATTCTATTTGGAACATTTATTATTCTGCTATTTTCAGACACAGTCAAGTTGTAAATGAGAGTAGTGCGCTCGCACACATTTTGTTCTTTGCATGTAATATTTTTTTGAAGCAAGAGATTGTAAACTGAATTTGGTTTCATGTGCAAATGTAATTAGGATAGCATAAATTTAGATATAATTAATTTTTCCAAGGGAATTCCCAGTGTAGAATAGGGTAATTATTTCAGAGAATCAATTTTGGAGTATATTATGTGTTCATTCATTTAATGTGCTGTAAAGGTTTCTATTTGTGTTTTTGATCATTTTTGTAAAAGTGTGATTCTATTCTTGCTTTTTGTCATTAACTTATGCCACAAAGTTTATGGGTAAATTATACGCTCGTTTATGTGCAATTTGTGTGATTTTATTGTGTCAAGGGTTCAAACCTTTCTCGCACCCTGAAGATCCTGCTCCCTAGATTTTAAGCTCGCTTCACGAGCAAAATCTTGTCAACCCCCTCCACGGTTCATGCTGCTGTTGTGAAGGTACCAGTTGTATGAAAGGTGGGTTGGTTACAATATATATATATATATATATATATATATATATATATATACACACACACACATACACAATAGCGAGAATGTACAAATGTAAACTAACCTTTCAGTAACTATCTTTTCAAAAGCAAGACAACTAAAAATGCTTTCTTGTTGTAAAAAGTAGACGATCATTTATATAAAAAGCCAATACTAATATGTACGCTTACTTGTATTCTAGGATCTTAGAATAGTTTATGAGAAATACAATTAACTTTACTCGTTTAGAAATGCTTCGGGTAACAGAAGGGATTAATCGAAACGTTTTCCTAAATGATGAGTTCTGATGGACGAGAGGCTGTTGGGCTACTTATCTCCTCCATGAATTGATAACTTTTTCGGTCCGGAAACAACGAAGTTCGTATTATGGATGCTTCATAACTGTCGAGAACAAGATCAGATGCGAGGTATTTTTCATATTTCTAGAGTTTTATGTTTCTACATTTTGTAAGATGAGAATATTAATTTCGGAATTAATTACTAAAAGTTTTCTTTGTTCTGTTATACCAATATTCCCCAAGACTGTTTCAATAAAATTTTGATAATTTATTTTTGTTTAGGTTTATATATTTTACGAGGGCAAGTCCATAAGCAGCTGTACTCCATGATTATAACTGATTAATACAACAGTACAAAATTTACAATGAGACCATTTTTCAATATGAGCACCATGATTTTCGATGAACTTGGTCCCTCATAGAATTTTCTTACTGGTACCTTCTCCCCACAAAGGATTTTCGATTGACCAGCACGCCATGTTATTCTCCTGTATGTCAGAGGCAATCTTTTTAAGCGGAGGCCTTTTAAAACATCTTTAAGTAAACCAAACGGTAATTAGACGTTTCCAGACCAGAACTATATCCGGGATACTGTGACACTTCGAAATGCAAATTTTGAAGAGCCTAGGTGGCAGTATGGAGATGCGCATTGTCTTGCAACGAAAAAATTCTTTCGATAATTTATCTCTGTTTCCTCATCGCAGAACCTAAGCAACGAGCAATATGGTTTGACAGTTACTTGTATAGTTCCTCGTCAGTTATTCAGAATCAGGGTACGGTCTTGGAAATGCATTGGCACCAGTTTTAGATGAGGCACGGCATCTTGCTCTTCTCTCCCCCTGTGTACTTATTTGACTACTTTTAAAGGGTTCAATCTCTTGGTAAACACTTCGCTAAGAAACGCTTTATACATACAATGAGCTGAAAGTCTTAAGTATTTCAACTTCCGGTACAAATTCAGATCACAGACAATGGATGATGAAAGTCTGTTCCTTTTCGGTTCAGAGTGGTGCAGCAATCGCAACAATTCAATAGGACATAGATAATAAAACAAACTTACCATAAGCAAAGTGAAAGATGTGTCTTATGACTGGTTAGTCCAAAAAGCTGAACAATCAATTTGCTCGCAATTAGAACGAAAGTGCAGGTATGCATTAACTTAGCTTTGCATTGTTACCGAAAAACACGTCTCAACTATGTGCATTCGCAGAGGGCCATGCTAACAAGGAGACGTTACATTTGTATGTTACGTGGAAATATTGTCTTATAGTTCTTTACGTTTTCACTTTTGAATTGATTGCTTATCAACACTTGGACTAGGTAAGCTTAGAGAACAATTCAGCGCTGACAGCGGTGGCGAGAGGTTGTGACCGCAGCACTACCTTATCAGTTCAGTCGGCGTCAAGCTGAGCACTGCGAGTTGCGAGTGCTCGTGAAGTGACCAGTGTTTCCGAAAGTTATTCCGCATTTTTAACCATTAGTGAAAATAGATAATAGTGAATTACCGTGCTCTGACCTCGGACAGAGCATCAAAGAAGCGATGGAGGCCGTGAACAACAGTACGCCCGACGCCATGCAACATTCGATGGAGTACCAACAGCAGCTCATCATAGAGCAACAACATCAGCAAATACAGGCGCAGCAGCATCAACTTCAGGAACAGCACCAACAACTGGTCCAATTGCAACAGCAACTTCAGGACCTACGGACGCAAGTACAAAACAGCCAACGCTCTAGTTGGCCGCCCTTGCAACATAGTGCACCTGCCCCAACACAACAAAGTGAGCGCAAAAGACAAAAAACTGAATCTGTTTCACGATATGCTATTCCTACAGCAAACAGGTTCGAAACATTAAATACCGATACAGATGAAGACGATCATATCAGTGCCGCGGAGACAGTGATAAAAATCCCCCCTATAATCATTCACAAAGCGGAAAATTTTCAACTGTTAATAAATGACATTAAAAGTGTGGTAAAAGAAGATTTTACAACAAAAATTGAAGCAGACAGAGTGAAAGTAAAACTAAATTCAATAGAAGATTTCCGAAATCTTCGTAAATTTTGCAACGAAAACAACATTGAATACCACACGTTTCGTGACCCAAGCATAAAAACATTCTCAATTGTTATTAAAGATATTCACACACTATATAGTGAAATAGAAATCTTTCAAGAACTAGTTAAAAAATACCCTGTTATCAAAGTTACTCGCCTTCACGGAAAAGACAGAAAACCATTAACAACATGTGCTGTAGATTTAGAGGACAACAACAAGGGAAGAAGCATTCTAGCATTAGATAGATTTTTATATAGTGTTATTAGGGTATTTCCTAGAATCAATCAAAAATTACCAATTCAATGCAAAAACTGTCAAAGATTTGATCACACTCAGGCTAACTGTGGACGCGCTCCGAGATGCGTTAGGTGTTTGGGTAACCACCATTATTCTAAATGCTCGGAACCTAAAACAGAAACTAGTAGGAAATGCGTTAATTGTGGAAAAAATCACACGGCCAATTGGAAAGGATGCGAAGTATATCAGAAACTGCTTAAAAATCAAACAGAGCGGTATAATCAGAGAAAACAGGCTTTTAATAACAGAGAATCCCACGAGATTAAATACCTTGACCGAAAACCAGTCCCTCAAAATCATCCACAACAAACAAACCCAACGCAACGACCTCCCATAAATCCCTGGTTTTCAAATCCTCAAAGACCTAATAACCAAGTCCCCCCGACATTGAACTCCAATCTCCCTCTACACCAAGAACAGGTAATAACTACAATCATCAACCAAGTAATAAACGCACTCATTCCACAAATACAAATATTAATACAATCAGCCCTCGATAATGGACGTAAATAAAAATCCAGAAACAAACATTCTCAACTGGAACGCGAACGGAATAAAAAGGCAAGAAAATCAATTACGACACTTTATAACAAGCCACAACATAAAAATAGCTTGTATTTCAGAAACCCACCTGTTACCTCAAATCAAGTTCTCAATACCAGGTTTTAATATCTATCGCAACGACCGTCTCTCAGCAACGGCCGCAGAAGGAGTAGCCATACTAGTGCACAAAGATATAAAACATACGTTAATCAATAGTCCTACGAGCAACGACCTAGAAACTATAGCAATACAAACCAAAATAAATAACAAAGACACAACTATAATATCGGCGTATAAACCTCCCAATAAGCTATTCCCTAGAAAAATATATAATGAAATTTTTGGAAATAACGATAATATCATGCTAATAGGTGACCTTAATAGCAAACACTGCGATTGGGGATGCAACACAACAAACCCACAAGGGCAAAATTTACTAAATCTAGCTACCACTCTCAATTTAAGTATTATGGCTCCAATAGAACCCACCCATTACCCTTACAACAATAATATAATTCCTGACATATTAGATATCCTCATCACAAAAAATATTGATTTTCCGCTATACCAAAAAGTAATTCCTGAACTAGATTCGGATCACAATCCAATAATCATATCATTTCATCCTCTCTATCTATCATCTTATTATAAACAGCAAAAAGGTAAAATTAACTGGTTTAAATTCAGAGAAATTTTAAAAATTAACTACAAACATCCGCAAAACATTCAATCTGAAAAGGACTTAAATAATGAAGTTAAACGATTAGTCAGCAACATACAAGGATCCCTCACAAATTCTACCACATATCTCAAAATAACAAACCCAATAAATAAGCAACAAATCCCAATAAAAATCATAAACCTAATCAAAAGTAAACACAATTTAAGACGCTATTGGCAAATGACACGACGATCAGACTTAAAAAGAAAATTAAACAAACTGACGAGACTAGTTAAAACTAAACTAGACCAACATAGATATGCAAGCTTTCAGACGTTTCTAAAAGAAATTCACCCGTCATCTAGGCATATGTGGTCTACCACACATAGAATAAAAAGACAAAAACAAGAATTTCCACAAATAAAACTAGGTTCACAAGTGGCAAATTCTGATTTTGAGAAAACATCTCTTATAGCTGACTACCTGGAAAAATCGTTCAACCCAAACCCAGTCGAAAACGATCATTTTAATAAACAAGTAGAAGAATTCAATCAGAAAGCACTATATACAGCTCCAATCAATATAAAGTACATATCCCCATCAGAAATTAAACAAGAAATCAAAAAATCAAAAACTAAGAAATCTGCAGGATACGACTTTATTTCTAATAAAGTTCTAAAAGAACTAAATAACAATACGATAGCAGGCATTACAGCAATATTTAATGCAGCATTAAGATTAGGATACTTTCCCAACGATTGGAAAATTGCAACAGTGCTACCCTTCCGAAAGCCAGGAAAGAATCCAAAAGATCCAGCGAACTATAGACCAATAAGCCTACTCCCGTCATTGTCGAAACTATTAGAGAAACTGATACTAAAACGATTAATAAAATTCTTGACAAACACACATGTAATCCCAGACACGCAATTTGAATTTCGACCTAACCACTCCACAACACATCAAATATTACGGCTTACCGAATATATAGCGCAAGGATTCCATGCCAAACAACACACTATCGCAATATTCCTGGACATCACCAAAGCGTTTGACAAAATATGGCATCAAGGCCTTCTCTACAAATTAAGACAAATAGGCACTCCAGACTACTTATTCCAAATTATTAAAAGTTTTCTAAATCAAAGGATATTCCAAGTCAAAATTAACGATGCCATATCATCCTTACGCCAGATTTCAGCAGGGCTGCCCCAAGGGTCCCCATTATCACCGGTATTATTCAATTTATATATATCCGATTATCCACACCTAATAGATTCGCAAATAGCGCTTTACGCTGACGACACCGCACTTTTTTCCAAGCACGGGGACGTTATGACAGCTAGGAATAACTTACAAGACGACCTTGACATATTCAATAAATGGACAAAAAATTGGAGAATTAAAATAAATCCAGATAAAACACAGGCGAAAATTTTTACCCTAAGACATCCCCTCACCCCTCCGCAGTTAATTTTGAACAACGAAAATATTCCCTGGGCCGCAAATAATACAGCAGCGAAATATCTAGGAATGCAACTTGATACAAAATTAAACTGGAAAACACACATTTACACTACACGAACAAAAACACAAGCAAAACTTTCCCAACTTTACGCACTAATTAACAAAAAATCCTCCCTTAAAATAGAGACCGGAATGTTAATTTACAAGTCAATAATTCGACCAACTATGACTTATGCATGCCCAATATGGGGAAATGCAGCAAAAACTAATTTAAACCTGTTGCAAACTATACAAAATAAAGCGCTAAGAACTATAATTAAAGCGCCATGGTTTATTTCGAACAAGCAAATCCACCACGAACTGCAAATTCCGACAATAAAAGAACACATTACCAAATTGTCCGAAGACTTTTTCACATCACTCCCCTCATCTCCCAGCACCTCCATTTTCAACCTTGGACGCACAGCAGAACCGAACTTACGAATCAACTCACGCTTCCCTAAAGACAGATTCAGACCACCATAAAATAGCAGAAAATGGGCCTCAAATAATATAACCTTCATCGAACAATCTTATCAACGATCATTCTCTGTACTCTCAATCTACTGCCGCAATAATTTAAATTAATAATAATAATAACAACCAAAAACATTTAACGCATCCGTCTAGGGCACCCACAGTTAGGAAATAATCCAAAAGTTATATATGATTGTATTCACATCCCTGAAAAACATGTATGTTGAACAGGTAGACAATAAATTAAAAACTATGTGCAATTACTACTAACGAAATTGCACTGTTCGATAACTTTCCTGCATTCACAATATTTTCGAATAAATTCCTTGGTACCTATAAAGTCGCGCCTTAGATCTCGGAACCAGAGGTAGCTTTTGACCAATACGACTATAAAAATAGACATATCTGTTGTGAGCGGATTGTTCCCTACTTGGCCTGACACGGACGTCGTCTGCCATAGATGACATGGATGGCTAATGACTGGTTTGTTTTGTAGGGTTCAGATTTCAAGTTACCACTTACTTGTCAGTTACTGGTTTAGGTCTGCCACTGGCATGAATGTGGGCAGTGCTTCCCTGACGTTTCCTCGTCATAAAAACTTCACAAACAGTTTTTTTGAGTTCGTATAACTCCAGCGAAATCTCTCCACCTGTAACGAATCAAACTTTTGGGTCCTTACAATCCTGGATCGTTCGAACTCAGTTTTCGCCTTTGACTCAGTCTTATAGGAAACAGTATCTGACGTTGACGAATTCTGCATACTAATAAACGCCCTCGTAGGATAGCCTTATTTCATGAAGTGAGCGTTCTGTGGGGTGACTGGAGACTTTTGGCTGTTTCTTCAATGTTTGTTCTCGTGTTCATATAGAATTTAAAAACATATCTACATACAGGAATTTTAACATTATCGTTCAAACCACTAAACATATAACACAGAGATGATCGAAGACAGAGGATTCTCTTCAATATTCTTTCATTTCAATACGGCTGCAAAAAATAATAACGAACGTCAATAACAACTAAAATTGAAGGACAACTTCAATATATAACAAGTGTTTTTGGGACCTCTATCATCAAGGACTCTTTCTCATAAAAGTGAATCGGGTTTGAGAACGGAAAATCACGAATATCTTATTCAGATAACAAGCAATTTCTCCGATCGCCACGGAGGCTGAACTGATTCATTCGTGAAGAAAATATTGAACTATAAATCACTATTATGCAACACAACTACGTTAACTATTATTATATAGCTCCAGCACAAAAATTAACGATTTTATTCTTATGAGAAGTATAAATATTTCTCGGTGACAATTTCACTTATCTGAGAATATTTATGAGTGCCAATTTGTTAAAACCTCCTTCGCAACAACTTCATTATAACAATGGAAGATGTATTCTGTTCAAGTGTAGGTAAATTATTTATAGTACATTTCATTTCGCTTTCATTCACATGTTAATCGAGTTAACGGATGAAATCAAGTGAGGCAGTCCAAAGGTAATAGTATATTTTAGTCACTCTGACAAGTAGTCATTACGAGAAAATACCTTAGGCTGAATTTTCTTACTTGATAATGAAATCTTTTGCGAATACTCTCGATAGTAATCGTACAGACGCTGCAGGGTCGACGGGTGTATTGTCAATATTTCAATCATTTCGATCTTTTTCAAGACTGGAAGCCCATTCAGAGCATTCACATGACTGACCAAGAAGCCTGCGTTTTTAATCAACATTTTATTTTATCTCAATTTTGTATTATTATTATTATTATTATTATTATTATTATTATTATTGCTATTCATATCAGTAGTAGTAATAATATATTATACATCAAAAGTGCATATCGTCTGACTAAATAACAATAAGTCGGAGACAAACAACATTCAGTGAGAAAATAAAGAGCGTACTATCTTCGATACTGAAAGTTCAGGTCAGAACCCTACTTTTGATTCCATTCCAAGAAAAAAATATAGGGTTAATTACGTTTGCAACAGCGTTTCTTTCACACTTGGATGAAAATAACACGCACACATCCGCCGAAATCCGGCCAGAGGCTGGAGTTGGAGTTGGCCACATGTGGATCAAGGACGGAGAGCCAATGCAAACCGCTTGGGATGCTAGTGGCGATCGGGCGAGTAGAACAAACTGAAACCAGCACTCGAGATACGGCCGACCTGCACGTCAAACTGTAATAGCGCCCGTGTCGTCCCGGATGCCATAAAGTGCGTCCGACGCTGAGGGAAGGCCGCTGCGCCTACATCTCAAACAGCCGTCATCGCGACGCAAGGTAGCATCCACCTGTCAAGGATATACAATATCTACAATAAATGACGTCCTTTACTCACATTATTGACTGAACACTCAGCACTAATCACTCCAACATAAACCGTAGTTCCTTAATTAAAAAGGAGTTTCTTTTGTACCAGTTATCAGGAGGAGAATCTCAAGACATGCGTCACGCCCAAAACAGAAAACAGTCTCGTTGATCAGGCTCCAGTTACAAATCCGATCGTTAAGCAAACATCTGCGGTCACGACTTTGTCCGTGTATGGAAATCGTCAAATGAGGCCCGTAAGCTCTCGATGTCGACACAGGGACGACGAAATATGAATGGCGAGTCGTGCGACTAGTTCCAGGTCGGCGAGGTGCGCACAGCCGATCAATCTGTCGAAGGCGCAGGCTGTTGCAACAGCGACCGAAGGGCCGACTTGCCGTGAAGGCAACCACCTACTAATCACATGTTATATTAATTTCGAAGAATCTCTTCGCTCCAAGTATAATACAATGAAAGGTACGCTTCAACACCATACAACAGTGTTTTAAACCAAAGATTAACAAGAATATGATCCTTACTTGTAATGTACCTAACAAGTAATAGGTACTCAGAAGTACCGTTTCAGAGATATTGAGCCACCCTTTAAGTGCCACTACGGGCCCATGACAATGCTTTATTGATCATTGAATTGACGGATTATTGATCATTGATCAATCGTGTACCTGTACCTTACCAGTACCGTGGTGTTAAATTAATAAGATAGTTCCTGTTGAGAAAACGTCATTAATATCGATTTCATCCCTTAATTATTCGTAGCTTACGTGTGAAAGCAAACTGCTTTACATTGTACATAAGAAAACAAACTATGTCATGGATCTTCACATTCACAAATATATTCACATAAAAGAAGGATTGAGTGAAAAAACTAATAATCTGAGACTGAAATATTCTAATCTCTATATCTCGTGATACTTTTTCTAGTTAATTGCAAATGCATTGGTTTTGTATCCATTAACCTACTCGAAGTAACTGAATTTCTATTTTCACTTAAACGGTCAATGAAAAGAGTTTATCAATGCGTAAAATATCCTGTAAGTTACAAAAAAATAATGCGATTCAACTCGGCAACAATATACCGTTAATGACGAGCTCTCTTCTTTTACAATATTGTTTTTGATTTTACCTTCCAACCAAAACAAAAAAAAATATATGTTTAAAAAAGTATATTTTTAAGGTTTCATAAATGCACTGTAGAAAAAAATACACTGTTCGATTTCAAGAACATTTATTATCGTATCTTTATTTTGGAGTTGAACGATATTAAAGACAAATAAAATATGTGAAAAACTATATCAGACGCAAATAAATAATATTTTTTGACTTGAAAATTTAATTTAATATGTTGTCAATGTTTATTTGTTGATGTACTCTTACACTGCAGCCGGATAAAATTGAGTTGGATATCAATTACGAAAACTAATTCCCAGAAACATTGTAACGACAGACAAGAGAACAAAATATACAATAGAGATGAATCTGTATGAAAGCTCAGATACAAACCGAGTACAATCATGCCAGCTTTTTGTGTCTTAATCTCTTTCAATTTTAAAACAGAATAAGATTAATTTTCTTTCAAGATGCAGGTTGTTAATTCATTGTCCCAACAAACATTCATTGAATCTGATTTAGACCGAATATTTATGACGAATTCGAATAATTCATGACGTCTCGATATTCTAGTCTAGGATATTAAAAAACTTGAATGCATTGATCTTCAAAAATATTCGAGATTCGGTAACGCGAATTCTTGAGCCTTTTCTTTCAAATATTGCGAAGACTAACCTCAGTTACAACTAAGATATAAAATGCTACATAAAGGAGCTTGTAGTTAAATTATAATTGATTTCCTTAATCCGAACTGTAATCTTAATTTGTCGTTGGGCATTAGCTCAAAGTGTATTTTAATAGGTCAGCATCTAAGATTTAAACCTCACAATTCTCCCTGCTCGATTCTGGGCCAGAATGACTAGCCATTACGAAGATTACGAGTAACATATGAAACAGTCAACATGAGGATAAAATTCCTCCACTAAATATTTAACAAGATTTAATTTCATAAAACAAAATACACTGATTTCGTTAAGGAAAAAATATCCTCAATTTCCAGAAATTCCACTGATATTCCTTAACAACACTTCCGTCTTGGCGCGATTTCCTTACAGACTTCCCTACATGAATTTACCATTAATATTATATTTTATTTTTTACTGATACGTAACTGCTTGATATTGCTTCCGATATGGAGCTCGATGTACACTACATAACTTACCTGGTTTGAGAGAAGATACGAGGGAAATATGACAACAGTTGATTGATGCTACACGTTCTCTTACGGAGGGACTTATGAAAAGGAATTATGAAAAGAGAACCCGAGTAAAGTTAACATATAGTTTATTAGTAAATAAGTATATCTGAATCAATACAATTACGTGAAAAATAAAATCACGTACGTACCACGGGCGTTAACTGGTTCAAATGAGCGAGCAGCGACGAAAAGCCCTCGGGCATTTTGTCGCCGCTCGAGCACTAGAGCCCTTTTAACGCCGTAGGTGCGTAAATAACTACTTTTCACAAGTGGTCAGATCCGAGCACTTGCTAGGGTTCGGAACCCGGAGGCCCAGCGGCGCGCCCCGTGGGTTGAGGCGGCCGCCCGCGGCGCAATCGCCGCACACCGACCGGTTGCAGAGCTCCTTGGCCGACATTCAACTGTTTGCGAACACGCCACGCGATGGTGGCGGCGGCGGCGTCCCGGTGTGATCGCTTCGGTGCAGAAAGCACAGGGACCCACTCTCGCAGCAGTCGTAACTCCTGCGATCCGATTAGGATTTGTCGCCGCCCCGCTCCGCTCCGCCCCGCCCCGCCCCGGCGCGTTGCTTCGTCGTGGGCTGGGCTACAGCTCGCAAGTTGTGGAGTCCCTCTCCGCTGGTGGGAATGAAGGAGGGAGGGTAAGCGGCGGCCAGACTAGGTCTTCTTGGCCAAGTCGTTTCTTTGCGCATCACCCTCCTTGTTATTAGTATCACCCAAACAATTATTTCAGTTTAAAATAATTTTCTTTAATGAGCTGCCGTCATTATAATTGATTTGCTTTTTGAAAATAATTTTCAGTAACGCAGAACACGAACACAGCGGTAATGAAGGCATAAAATGACGTGCCGTCATTTACCTTAGAAGAAAAACAAACAGAATTTTAAGTATTTTTTACAAATGAATGTTTTTTGGCAAAAAAATGACAAAATGCAGATAAACCAATTGTAGTATTTTCATATTACTGAATTTCGCAACATATATTGCTTTTCCCTTTCTGCCTAAAATTTTGAGGACAAACTGAGCTTTATTAAGTTAAGGAATTAGAGAAGAGAAGTATATGAAAACTAATTACAGTAAATATACATGATATTTCATTCTCCCGGTCTTTGCTAAATCATCGTAACTGCAATGAAACGAATGTTCCTCAAACAAGTTTCACGAAGAAAAATAAACAATTAATTTGTAATGTTACGACATAGAAGAGGAAAAGGGCATCCCGATTTACAACACTTGTCTCACATTGCCCCGCATTTGCAATCAGAAACCAAAATTTTAGACAGAATTTGGAATTCCTATCCATATAGTAATTTTGACGCACTGATTTTTTTAATTCTCAAAATGATGGATTATTAAATAAAATCTAAATGGTAGGAACGGTTCCATTATGACCTGCTGGTGAGTTTATGGAGCACAGACTTGTAAGAGTACAGAAGCATTAGCCTAAGAAGGGGCCGCTATGACCGCGTAACAAGTGAGCATCGTTTTTACTTCAGAGAAGTATCTCTCCGCGGCAACAGCTGTTCAGCCACGCCCAATACGATATGACTCTTCGTAAAATAGTTAGGTTCTTTAGTAGCCCCCGAAAATACATCATTTTGCAGAAATTCAAGTATTTCACAAATATATACGTACGAGTTAGGGAAATGTCAAAATAATACACCAAGCTCGAAATTCACGCAGACAGAGCTCCCCACAGCTCCGCACAAGAGGAAACCACCGGAAAGATGAGCATGCGCGCGCACATTCAAAACTCAGTTTTCAAATAAACAATACTTACAACGAAAAAAAATAAATATAATATCATGTTTATAAAAAATCAAGTTTCATCAAAACATCCCAATGTTTTCCTTCGATGAAAATCATAAACGAGAACAAGTGTCGAAGCCACTTACAAGTAAGCACCAATGAAGGAACGAGCGTCAATTATGCATGAAAACAGAACCAGGACAAAACTTTCAGTTATGTTCTCGGTAGTAGCCATATGAATAGCAGTCCCAAGTCACTCTGTAACAGGTCTGCAACTATATTTCATTACAATTCACATCAATTTAGAAAAGAAAAGAAAGCAACCGCAGATGCGTGAAGGGTTGCCTTTTGAGTCTTATCGTGCACGCAAACACCTAATTCAATGATATGACCGCACCCATCCGTTCCGTGAGCTTCCAATAGAAAAGGAGCCGCCGACCTCGAGAGCAACACAGGTTCTCCGATTGCCACCGCGCAATCGCGAAGGCATTGTGTGGCGGCAGCGCCGACGCCCATCAGTTCAACAGCTAAATCGCACCTGATAACTAACGCACAGTGTGAAAGATATAGAATCCAGGTGGACAAAACTATTTTGCACCATCTATATTTCAAATTACAGAAGTGTGAATTTGATCTGAAAGCCTTTGGGAATTGACGTTGAAAGGTCAATGAAGGCAATGTGGTCAAAGGGACCACTGAGATTCTCCGAGATCCGACGCCAATACCGGTAGGCCAGCAGTCACACTACGAGCGTTTTTATGGAAGATCGGTAGCTCCCGATGATTGCATTACGCACCAATGGGGTGAGCGTTAAGCGGTCGTTGAGTTAATCTCACGACACAAGTTCAGAGCACTTTTTTAGCTTAAAAGTACAATGTCGTTTGCGGATGGGTGCTGTACAATTTAGGTTAATTTACATCGTACAGCGAGTTCATCCATTCAATCGTTCATCCATCTTACACTCGTCTTTATTCCATCCCGATTCAACTCGATTCCACTCTTCGGTCAGTCCCTTTTCGATCCGCGCCGCCCCGCCCAAGCCACGTGGCCAGGCGGGCGTCGCTATGACAAATGCTGAAAATTATCATACGAACTGGACCGAATGACAACGAACACTGACCCACTCTTTTTTTCTCGTCCTCGTCTTCGACATTTCAGTCCGCCCCCTCCCTCGACGCCGCCTTTCGCAAAATATCAAGGCCTGCCATTCGCATTGGACGAAACGCAGCCGGACTGCGTAATTTCATAACTTTATCGACCGTAGTTCAAAAGCTTGCTAACACGAAGAAAAAAGGCGTATTCAGAACTAAAGTTTTACAAAAACATCACTCGTCCCGTGGAACTGATTTCATGCCAAATGTTCTTTCTTTCTGCATCTACTAACTTTTGATACGTAAAGGAAATGATTATTTACAACTTATTACTCTGTTGACAACTATCTTGATAAGAAACCAGAAGTAATGCGATTATATGGACTATTATTTAGCATACATTTCGAAGGGTCGGTATAATTTTGCAATTTAATTCTGTTAGATACTGGATTAATATGCGAGCCGGCAACTGTAGTACAACGCAGATATTTTACATGATAACATCGATATCCTTCTCTACAGATCGCATAACACGAAGAAACTTTTAATGACGTACATGGTCCAAATAACTAATGAGATCGCTAGTTAGAAAGAATAAATTAACGATTATCAAACTTCGTTAAGAACAATTTCTACCATGTGGTTTTGAGTTGTAACACATTTTAACGTTCAGATCTCAGATCACCTTATACGTATCCATTACACATTTCAAATTCTTCACATGCGCATATCCCAGTAGATTATAACAAGAGAGTACGTCGTGGGGTAATCCTAATAATTTCAAGAATTAAGTTTATTAAAAAAATAAACGCAAATCAATGGTAGAATTAACATTTTCAATCAGTGTATTTTTTTGAAGTTTTGGGTAAAAATTCATATTTGATATCACAAAGATCTTATTTAAGGTTTAAAACAACTTTTAATTCAAAATAGGTTCATAATGCTGGAAGAAAGACATGCGACAGCTGCTTTTTATAAATGTTATCAACTTTTAATATTTCTGTAACTCGCAAAGTGAAAGAGAATGCTTCACTCTATAGTACATCTTTTCAACTTACTGTATGACAATTTATTTTAACATCAGTGATTAAAATTCTCGGTTGCGTTAACATGTGGGTTCTCGGAAGTATCAAAGGAGGTATTTTCACAAAAAATAAGAAAAAAATCAAAATATGATTTTGTCTATTTATATACGTTTAAGAGAAAAATTATTACTCACACAAATATTACCTACAGTATAATGACGATAGCAAAGATTAAAAAGTAAAGAATATAAATGATTTAAAACATCACCATCAAAATGAACGTCGATGGATGACTTGTAAACAGAACAAAAGGAGCGGGAACTGATATCTCGTGCGCGTTTGGGCGAAAAGGACAAGACTTTATGAAAAAAGCCACGGTTGTCAAATTACTACGTACATCAGAAAAAATGCAGTTCAAGAATAACAAACATTTCAGTTAATATTGAAACCCTTGTAACTACGTGAAAGAGACGTAAGCGAAGAGGGAAAGGTGTAGCTGAACTCTTGGCTGGAAGGCGTCTGGGCGCACCAGAGCGGACTCCCTCGATCCATGGGCCACCGCGGCAGAGCGAGCGATGCCTATCGGCGCCTCTTGGGAGTGCCGCGCGGCGCCGCAAATTGATTTTCGCGGAACCCGCCACCATCTCCTCCTTCTTCGGCGGCGGAAGACAACCCTTTTTCACGACCACACTTACCCTCTTTTTGCCAGCGAAACTCGCACTTACATGTTTTCAATAGCGACGAACACTCCGCAATAAAAAATACAACAAAGCATTCGACTATCGGAATAATAACAGGTCTTCCAGAAAAGATAAATGTTGACGTTGTACTAATACGAGTTACTAATGTTTTCCTCCTATATAAATGTTTCCTCCTTGTAAATGTTTTCCTCCAAGAACTGGTAAGCACGACCAGTTCACACTGCAATCTAATATGTCAATAGCAATAATTCATTCTTAGTTGTTCTTCTGGTGTACGAGTATGTGTCGCTTCAGCACTAGTTTTCTCGAACAGGCACTTCTCACAGTGTTCTCTTTCCTGAATATGTTCAGGTATGCACAGGTAGGCAATTGAGCTGCTGGTTTCTTGATCTTGCTCGCGATTTAGGCGAAGGGTTTGCGAAGTCCGCCTCTGGGCGGTGGCTGGGGCGCCGTCGCGTCGGTTGCGACGCCAGCGGTGGAGGGGGTAGTGTCGGCTACGGCGACGGCGCTTTCGCGAACGCCGGGGGCCGGCGCGCGCGATTCGGGCGGTGTGATAAACGCCGCGCCAATTGAAATATGCACATACTTAATTGGAGCTCATTTTCATAATCGCATGAGGGACAGGGCGGCCGCGACGCCGACGCGGACAAATTACTCTCCCTCGGTGGGCGGCGGGCGGGCGGGCGGGGTCGGCGCACGCCCGCTGTCCCCATCGCTCTTTTCGCCCTGCGTTTAACGCAACTTAACACCCTGCTATTAGATCGCACACGGCGTTCTGTGCAGTAGACGTGGTAATCGCAAGTTGATCTACGATCTGAAGAGTTTAAATCGCAATCATACTTACGATAAGATCATTTTGTTCTTGGTCAGATTTTCGTTTCAATTTATCGCAATAAAACGTCTTCGACAAGAATTCTGTCAGTTTTGGTTTCTCCTAATGTTAAAGACGTTTTAGAAAAAAATAAAATGTCAACCAGTTAATTCTACGGACAAAAATGTAATCGTTATGACAGTACGTACATGCTTCATTAAAACTTACTGAAGAAAAAAAGATGAAGAGTAATACCTGACAATAAGAATTACTAGTAGATTGGTTAACAGTAGACCTTGCGTCCAACAGTCGCTGGAAGAAGATGAACAACATGAAGCAGAATTATTAAACGACCGCCATCTTGAAATCGAATTTAAAGATAAAAAATCCAAAGATGCACGGCACTTCAAGGATCATTCATGTAAAATTTAAAGAAAATCGTATAATACCTCTGATGAAGTCATGGCTGCATTAGAAATAAATGTACAGACGAAAACGCCAGTCGAAGTAGAACAGGGCACTGCTTGTCACGGTCAAAAACAAATTTTTAATATTCTGGTAACCCTTTCAGTACTGACATGAGTAGGTTGTTCATATTATTTGAACTTTCGAAAACAATCTAGTTGTGCTAAGGAATGACATAGTTTTTCTCGTACTTATTAGTTTTCCAATCTCTTTACTTTTCGCCAGCTTTTAGATTTTGATCCACACTCTTCCCAACTGCTATCTATTGGCGCTTAAAATACATTTTCTCAATTTTTCAATCGCCTAATACTAGAATTGAAGTATGACTTTAAGAATGTTACAGAAGAGTATATACAGATAATATTACATCAACCAGATCAACTGCGGAATATCAATTTTGGAGATAATCGGCGGCACGGTTTAGCCGCTAGCGTTGTTCACAAACGAACAGACAGACAAACAGACGGACGGAGAGACACACAGACATTTTGTCGTCATTCAGTTATTCGATATGAAGGACCCACATGGATTCTAGTTACACCATGTGTTAACCCCCCCCCCCCCCCCAATTTAGCAACTGGATGTATCCACTTCTCCATTACCTGGGCCTTGTAGTAAGAGTTTTCTGCAAAAAATTCGCTGTTTTTGGCGCAGCATTACATAACTTTCTGTCTACTCCGTAGCGAGAAATTAAAAAACTATTTTTTTAAAATCCAAAGAATACATAAAAGTAGCGTTTGTGACATTTTATTCACTGCATTTAGCACTGTCTGAGTGAGTGTAAAGAACAAAATTGAAGACTGAGAAAATCTTATTTTTAATATTGCCTACATTTCACTCAAAATTACGTAAAAACTATTAATAAGTTTAAAAAAGTGTTCTTAATATTAATTGAACTAATTGTCGACAAATTTTATTAGAAGAAAAACTCTCTATCTTCAATAATGTAGTTGTAAGAGGGGGTCGAACAAATTTAAACTATGGCCATTTTTGAAAATTCAGAGTTGGCAATGAAAATAGTACCTATGCAATCTCTACGAGAGATTCTAACTTTATTCTTACAAGAAATACGAAGGAGACATTTGAAGCCATTTTTGAGAAAAGTTAGAAAATGGCCCATGGTCTTCAATTTTAAGAAATCTTTCGCAAATCGCAAAGCTTCAAGTGGGGCCATCGAAAGAATAATATTTATTTTGGCAAAATTCCTACGATTGGTTTAGGCGCTGTTCACACACGACAGACAGACTCAGTCAGAGACAGCCAGACAGGCAGACAAGACGGACGGATGAACGCACGGATGGACGGACGGTGGGACGCGCGTATCGAAAACAAACAAACAAAAACACTTTTTCAGTATTACAATACCCCACTTGGTGTGCATTCATTGAAATCATGAAATTGATTTTCCGCAGGATTACACAGTAACTTTCCCTTTACACCATTTATTGCTCCTTATACGTTCGAATACTAGAAAGCAAAAATTGATGCGATACATTGCAAATGATTTAATAGAATGCAGTACTTAATGTTTTTTCTGAAACCAAAGGGTATCTATAATTTTTTTATCTATAATCCTTTCTTAAGACTTACGAAAAGATGAAAAATTTGAGATTGGAGTGACTTATTTTTCTCTAAATTTTGATTATGAAATAAAGCTATTTCATTTCACGCATGAATTTAGCATTTCCTGTTGAGATTCTTAGATAATATTTAGATTTATTTTTGAAGTACTATTTTTAAACTAATTAAATTTGTACAACAGTGATGTCTAACAGATAATTTGTATTGTGTTGTGTTAGTGTTGCCTAACTTACTGAGTATATTTGTAAATATTGAAGAGGAATATTCTGTAATTTAGATTACCAACCAGTAATTTCAATAAAGATATTGGATGAGAGATTTCAATATTGTGTACTTGATTTTTTCAGTTTAACCTACTGTACTGAGCAATTGCGTTTATAAAGACTTGTCACATACTGTTTTCATTTTTTGAAATTCATCATTACGAAAATTTTCAATATCAGGTTTTTGAGATAAAATAGCATTTATTATGTGTGCAATTAAATTATCTGTGAACACAGACGTGTCTAAGGACAATCTTGCATACGTCTAGAATACCATTCGGTACACGCAACAAACGGTAAGATTTTTCTGACGTAGAACTACAGTAACTTCTGAAAAACGTTAGCTTGAAATATTAAGTTTGTCAGAGAAAGAGTTAAAATAACCAGATTTTTATGTATAGTGCCAATGAGCCCACGTTAACATCGGCTTTTTCTAGATTCCCCAACCGGATAGGCCGTGCTTATTCCGCAGTATTGTTGTGTCCGACCTCGAAGACCAGCGCAGCGCCCGCGCCCGCGCCCGCGCCCGCGCCCGCGCCCGCGCCCGCGCCCGCGCCCGCGCCCTCGCCCTTGCGCCGGGCGGCTCCCAGCGCGGCGGCCACGAACGACGCCGGCAGCAATGGATAGCGCCCCGCCTGACAAGCGAACACGGATCCTATCGCGGCGCGGCGCTGGCGGTGGCGCGCGGCACCTCTGAGCCTTCGGCGGCCGAGCGCGCCACAATGGGCGGCTGATTTGCAAACGTCCTGACTGACAGCTCCGCATTTCCAGCTGCCCCGCGCGACGTTATCTGCGCCGAGCGGTCAGCTCGCGATTCCAACGGGACGGTCGAAGGCACCTGGCTGCGGCACACGAGGCCCACGGAGGTCCACGGAGGAACGCTTGGAAACAAAGACAGGGGAGGGCCCTGACAAGCGAGGATATGGTAATACAAGAGTACAAATACAGGGGATGATCATGAGGGTGCGGAAGAGGGTAGGAACTATGGTGAGAAGACAGTACACAAATATGAAAATAACAGCAAGGGATATTGGATTGTAGTTGGGGTAAGTCACTAGTGGCTCTGTCATTCTGATGAAATTGCGTTCCACAGTTCATGCTTTCTCAGCAAGATAGCTTTGAGTTTAGATTCCATTTTCCGTATTAGTTCATAACACCGTCAATAAATCGAAAATTGCGCGCGACGGATAGTTTAATTTACCACCCACTCCTAAATATGGGAAGACTGCAATGTCGACAAATCATATTAATAAAAAATTATTAAAACGTTGGAATTAAAAAATGAAATTACTTTAAGCAACAGTTTATAAAACGATTGCGTTGATGAAATTAAAAGCAACGGATTGTAAGGGGATTCGACAGCGTAATGAACAGGAAAAATCGGTAAGAATAAAATAAAAAAGAGCCAAATGTAAAGAAAACCTATGTAAGACAAAAATATAGGATTGTCTAGGAGAACAATTCATGAAAAACAGAAAATACGAATAAGTAGGGGAACAAGTGGAAATGAAAGTGACAGTGGAGGAGGAAATAGGACTGGAAGAATATAGTGTACCGTACGTATAATACGATCCACAATACCCAGCAATTTCAGCGATTCCTAATATGGTTTCAAATGTGTGGGTGATAGGACACAATGATATGACTTGAATGACGTCAGTGCAACGATGGAATGGGTGGCAGAGTAAACAGGAGACCGTCGAGAAATACCGCCGCGAGCCCGTATTGCCCACCACAATTTCCACATGCAGCGTCCGGGATTTGAACCGCGTTATCCAGAGGTGAGCGGTCTGACCACTTCATCCTTGGGTCGCTCCGGGAGTGGAAGAGGAAAGGGAGTGGAAGTGGGAATGAGAATGAAAGAGGAAGTGAGAATGGAAATGAGAATGACAGTGAAAGTGGCGGCCGCGGCGAGAGCGCTGGTGCGTGGAGCAGCCGCGCCGTGCACGTGCGAGCGCGGGGCGTCCACGGCATGTGCGTGGAGCAGTCGCGCGACCGTGTCGAGATCTGAACGCGCGCCTAAGAAACGACCGCGCGCTGCTAATCGGAGCTCACATTTCACCTACAACAGCGCTTGGGCACTTAGTATTCATCGCTAACGAAATATGAAGGATAGCGCGAATGGCACGCGGGCCGTGTTCCCCTTATACATTACCGTTAGACATATGTTATTGCTGTAGATAAGAAACAAGCGGATTGCTCCCCTAATCTGGCGGTGTCGCTCGGAGCAAATAATCTGTGTTGGTCTCACGAAGGCATTACTCCAAATACGGTCGCTCACAAGTGCAACTAACCACAGAGGGTAACCGCACGAATAGCAATACAGACTGAATTAGAGACGAAATTTCAAACATGAAATTATTGAACAAAAACGATAATATAAAGAACAATATGCCCAGAATATCAATCATTCAGAGTTACATCGTTCCATTAAATTATGTAGAGCAAATAATGCAGTGAAATTTATTTTAAAATAATGTTATTTGAACTCCATTTCATAAAACACCTGCATTATCGAACAGTACGAACGCTGACTAGGAAATTTGAGTGGTTGCCAAGAATGAATAATGAATTTATAGAATTATTCATTACAAATAATAATAATAATAATAATAATAATAATAATAATAATAATAATAATGACTTATCTGATGGCCGAGATCGCGAACGCAGGAGTGCAGTGCAAGGATCGTGGGTTCGAATCCCGCCTCGGACATGGTTGAGTTGTGTGTCTGCATGTTCGTGTGTGTCTATTTCTTCATCATCATCATCATCATCATCATCATCATCATCATCATCATCATCTCATCTCATTCCCTCGGGCTAACAACCCTGGGGTATAAAAATGAAAACAGCATTGAAATTCTGATTCACCTCTACAGAAAAGTAACGTGCACCTACGCCGATAATGAAGTCTGAGTCCCGATGGGATGCACATATCCCAAGTTCGAGAATCAAAAACTATAATAAAATAATAATAATAATAATAATAATAATAATAATAATAATTATTATTATTATTATTATTATTATTATTATTAATATGTATGTTCATAATAGTACGGTGGCAGAAATTCCTATTTTTTCTTGTTTTTATTTTAACTAAATAGCATCAAGTAATAAGCAATCGATTATTAACCCATTATTATACCTTTCTCAAATATTTAATAGTATTAAATGTCAGATGTAGAGAAAAAATATTTTTGTTTCCGTCCATAAGGAAACAATGATACATCTTGGAGGAACAAACCTTCGACGAGAAAATATACACCCCACCAGCCCAGTCCTCATAAGCTGCAGCAGCACTCAAAAACAAAACCTTCATAAACAACGCAGGAAACGTCCTTTCCCCGCAGCGCCCCTGGCTCCCACCAACCCACTACGCCTTCCCTTTAAACGCAGCGGAAGACCCATCGAAGCGGCAGGCCTCGGTCAACCCCAACCGCTCGACCGAAGGCCGAAATATGGCTCCGAGTCACCCGCGCCCCCCGCCGCCCCGTCGCCGCCGGGGCGGCCCTTCAGTCGGCGCCCTCAAAGGGCCGCGGCGCGCGCCCATAACCGCGGGAGGCGCCTAATTGGAATTTGTGTGCTCACTTATCGTGCGCGCCGTTTAAAAACCAATACGCGCGGGGGCGGGTGGAATGGGAGGGGCGGGGACGCGGGGCGGGCGTACGGGCCCTCGGGGGGCGGGAGAGCCGCGGAGATAAATTCGGAGCGGCTACGGGGACACGCCCAGGGCCATTGTTGGGGCGGCAGCTCCGAGATGCGTTCCTGGGACGCCCCGGTCCTCGAATCGCACCGTACTCTCTCGAATTCGGGGTTAATACCCCCGGGCTCTTCTAGGACTTCGACACGCATTCTGTACGGCGGAAAAAGTTTTAAAAATTACCCCGCAAGTTTGAACACCGCTTTTACTTTTAAATTATAAGGGATTAATTGTTAAATAAACTGTTTTTATGTCTGCTGTCTATATGTTTATATGTGCAATAATACACAGGCGGGAAGAAGAGGTATATGTACAATTCGAGGCTCCCTGAGAATGGAATGTGATGTTTAAAAACACATGTCGCGATAACTACGAAACTTGGATTCGAAACTAATTGTGTTTACATTGCAGAAATCAAAAACGTATTGTTTGATATCTATTTCTGAAACTTAAAACTACTTTTGAAATGTCTTAAGTTTTGGTGAGTTTAATTCATGCAAATAGAGCTTGTACCGCAAAGTACATTCATGGTATTGTACCGTAATCAATGAACATCAAGGACCATTTGGTACGAAGATAATTGGCATCGCAGAGTCTGATTTCTTGCATCGAATCTCCATATTCAATATTAATATTAGCATCCCCAAAAATGCAGCAGGAATAGTAATAATGTGTTTTGTTAATTCTCACAATGACACGATACATAGCTAAGATTCAAAGCGTCAATGATAATGACAATATTCATGAGAACCTCTAGTCTTAGGACTATGTATTAAAAAATTAAATATTAAATGTTACAAATTTGTAGAAGAATTGATAATGTAAAAATATATTGCACCACAATCTTATCTTGCCTACAAATTCTTATTTTCCTTATTTATCTATAAAAATCCTGTGCGCATTACAATTCACGCTTCTAATTAGCTACTGACGAACTAAAGATGCAAGGATGTGGTGCAAACAACGTCTTAAAACTGTTCTGACTCTTCAAAGCGTAAGGGCGAGGATTATTAAATTTAGAAATACTAATTTACATGATGACAAGACGACAGTTCTCTTGTTTCTTACAACTGCGGTTTCGTCGCAGTTACTGAATATCAAGAGCGCGGATTATAAGGTAGAAACACGTTTTCAACAACCTGATCACATTTTTCAAAAGGTACGCTGTTAACTTCAGTTAGCGAGGTGCTAAGCGATGAATCGCATATTCATGAAATGCCTCGCTTTTATACACATTAAAACATTTTTGCTTCGTAACGTCGTAATTACGGGAAGGCTGGAATGGAGGACAACAGGAAGCAAGAGATCGTTGGGCCACGGTCTCTCGCAAGAGGAACGAGTTATCCTGAATAACCGCAAAATAGAAAGTTACACTGAAGCATAGATTCAGCCTTGTTTCATCTGGTAACTAAATACTGATATATAAATGACAAAGAACAATTTTCAATATTTTTCAGCAGCATCAATGGTTTGGAATTGTTCACAGTTTGACATTCCATGAGAAGGGCAGCCTTTCAAAGGCTAGTAAACATAATACTGGGTTCGTTACTTTTGTACACCCAGACTTGAATGTTGAACCTTTAAATTATCGAAGTTCAATGGTACATTTAGGTAATTGATGGATTACATTCACGTTTAAGATAAATCATTTTTACGTGTTCTACTACTACATATACGTATGTATTTATATAGGTACTTTGTCACAACAGCTCTTTACACGCTAAGGTCTACCAGTTGAAAGTACATAATTTAGTCAATATTGTCTCAATAAAACCCTCAAATTTGTAATAAATGTTGGCCATACCTGTTGAGATATTACTGTCGGACGCATCGTTAGGTCAGGCTAGGTTTCTTGCAAATTGGAGGGTAGTTATTTTGAACCCCATGTATGAATGCATTCTCTCGGGACGACGAGCAGATCCCAATTTTTTCAACTCACCTCTTCCCCAAAGACATTGTGCATTCTCCTGCCACCTCTTTTTGTCACCAAGGAGAACTCGAAAACAAATGAAAAAAATTAGAAATATCACAAATATATTTTACAAATAATATTTTACAGATAAGTGGTTAATCGACAGCGTCTCTTTCTTAGAGTCTTGCGTAGTTTCCTATTATTTAAGGTGAAATCATTTACAAAAGGTAACGAATTATTTTCGCTTCTCAAAGCAAAAACAACTTTATCTCCAAAGTTAAATTTTAAGACAGCTCAACGTATAGTTTCGTAAAGGAGCCCGACGTTACATGATCGCAATTTTAGAGCACAACTTAAAGAAATAACTAGCTTTCGTGTATTTTCATCTCGGTATCTTCTCAGAAACACCGCAGTTTGGGATATAGTACTAGGTGGATAGTAAAGTTTTTCTTCGAATTATACAAATGTATTATTCGAATATTCCAATTAAACATTCAATTTTTAAGACTGAGTTCAGAAATAAGCTGCGTAAAGCAGCATTATTTTAAAAATTACACCATCTGTTCTTACCCAGAATCCATGAAACTAACCTCTGATACATGCTACCTTATGAAGTACGACGGATAACATTCCGAGGGAAGTCCATTGTAATATTAAACACATTATCTTACTGTAAAGCAACTTTAGTAATCTCTTCTTGCATTGGCAAGGACATAACTATAAGAAGTTGGCAAAAATAACAAACGCAGGCAAGTTACAGACTCATCTTCGTTAAAGTAGATTTCAATTTTAAAGAATGAGTAAGCACGTGCACTTTCTATTTGCGTCGCCACGGCACCGTAGCTGCAACGGTCCCGCCTTCGAATCCCGACACAGGTAAGACTATTCCTTTATTTTCAGCATGCTCTCACCCGGAAGCCGAAAAATCAAAAAATCAGTTGCACCACCTGTGCCAAAGCCGTTAATTATGTGCGGGCGTGAGACGTGTTCGCAAAGTAGGTCTGTTCTGCTTGAGAAGTGAGCGCGGCGCACCGGCGGCGCACGGACGGGGCTTTGTAGTGTCAGCGGTTATTTCCGAAATAAAAATGCGGGTCTTCGAACTTTCGGATGGCGAGTGCATCCTGTAAATACTTCGACGCTGGCCGGCGCCCAAACGGCGTCGAACGCGACGGCGCGGCGGCGACCGGCGATGACGACGGCTGCGGAGGTTCCCGGAGCGGCCGCCGCGCAGCGCCGCGCGCCAATCCTGTCGATCCATTTACATCTACTTACAGTCGACTCCGGTTACAGTGAACTCGAATATAGTGAAGAACTCGCTTATAGTGAACTTAAGTTACTGGTCCCGTTTCACTTACAATATAAATAAGCATAAGAAGATTCGGATACAGTGAACTTGAACCTCGGCTATAGTGAACAATGTCCTGAAAATTAACTCCCAACTGGAAAAGAATATATCGCCCCAGTGCCACATATTACAATACTAGGCAGCTTGTAAAAGAAATATCGCCGGACAAAGGTCATAATCGAAGAAGTCTCCCCTGAGGTGTCCTGTGCAGGCTACAACTGCGACACGCGATTGCTTGCTCCTTTGTTACTTGATATTCCACGGGATAAATCGCGTTGAATTCTACGTAGGCGACAGAAAGCACGGGACTGCCACAGCCAGGTGATATCGGCCATGTCGCGCGGAAAGTTAATATAAGTTTAATAAAGTTAATAAGTTTTAAATAATAAAGTTAAATATAATAAGTTATAAATAATAAAGTTAATAAGTTTCGTTAGCTTCTTGCTCCATCCCGCTACCGAAGGAATCTCGTATGTTATTAGGCGAGTAAAAGAGCCTTCGGAAAATGGGATGATGTTCCAACAGCGCAGAATGCAAAATCAAATATGGAGAGAGCACGAGCTCTGGAGAAGGATCTAGAGAAATTACTAATGAAAAAGTAGGAAGCAAACAATTGAAAATAATTGATTTTTTAAGAACAAATTAATATATTAAAAGTTTCAGTTCGTGCTCTTTATGTATTTTGCTGTCTCTATATAAATAAAATCAACCTTTATGGAGAAATTCTATTTTATTTTGATATCATCGGATAAAGTGAACCAAAAATGTTAGTTCTCTGAGGGTCACTACAACCGGAGTGGATTGTTTTTAATATATTACGAGTTTTTGTTTAGAAAGTTTTCTAATTTTTCTACTCACGAAAATTCGCTTATTTTTTCTTTTGTTCAAATACAAGATATGATAAATTTACAGAAATCCCTGCCCTCTAATTCACTTTTTTCACAATTATATCGTGGGTATCTTTCATACTGTGGTCTAAATTTATTATTCAATTATTTTTATAATCAATATATTCTAATGGACTGATTCGCATCAATCAGAGGATTCAAGAACACACGAAGCAAATATGCCCTGACAATGTACAGCATTCATATGTAAAGAGAAGAAAACTATCTCCTTTCTATATTATCTAGAAATTTCAATGAAAGAGTGTTAGAGATACTTGAGGAATTCTGACACGCACATTAATCGTAAATTACTGAATTTCAACCGAGCTATTTCAATAAACGAATCCTGATATACAAATTGAAAACTATTCTCAGGTATTAAAGAAAGGAGAATCTTTACTCGCATTGTATACATTGAAATAGCAGTAATAATAATTGTATAAATTATAAACTATTGTAATTTTGAGGCCACAGGTGAATCAAGTCTTTCCTTGATTTCTTTGATTTGAAATTGCTCTAGCGATCCACAAAGCAAATGCTGAGATGTGTCTTGGTATTGTTCTTTGGCAATAAAGGTTGCTTTCGTTCCCATTTTAATTGTGCCATACAATACAATACATACATTCTAACGGATATAAATAAATGCAGATGTAAAAAAAGAGCTCGCAGCATTTCGCCTTGACGTGCCGTCATCATTAAGTCGAGAGATTCAAGTAGTCACTTCCTAGCCTGGCTAAGAACAAAACAGGCTACCGAGCGAAGTGGCTCAGTGATGCTGACTTTGCAATCGGGAGGTCCGGGTTTGATTCCCGGGCCGGCCATGGATAACCGGGAGGACCGGGGTTTTCGTGGTTTCCCTCGGTCATAAGGCGAATGCTGGGATGGTTCCAAAAGTCCACAATCGCCTTTCACCAATATCCTATCACCTCCTAATCCAATAATAATAATAATAATAATAATAATAATAATAATAATAATAATAATTCACAGCGGGGGCAAAGTTGCTCGAGTCAGTAGTCTATCACACGTGTCCCCTGGGTAACGCTAAATGAGCAACAGTAATTCGCCATCTACGCGCCTGACCATTATGGTCGTGCGGATCCCTACAAACTGTGGGGAAAGTCTGCACGTATACTGGTCGGCGCATTACCAAATGGCTAACATGCCAAGAGTGGGGCGTTGGCTAACAACAACAACAACATCACAAGTATGTATTATGATTCAGTGCTTCACACATATCCCTCGAAACTATGGAAGTCTCGCTCACAGTAAGCGCCAAGAATTCTAAAAACCAGAGAATCAAAGTACCCGGTGACACATGCACTAGGTACACTAATGCTTGTAAAATTAGTTTGCATTTCAAACACAGGGATTTATACGCTTACTTTGAAGAGTCGTTTCAGAAATTATTTCTAACACTAAGTGCATTACTGAATGTCTACTTTGCATTAATACCTATTTAAATTAAACGATGCAACAAAAAGTATTCCGAAACACGAAAATTGATTCGTTTTTATTTTCCACGCACGATCTCTTCAAAGATACACGAAAGCGCACATTGGCATCTTGACCAAATATTGTGTAGTCTTCTGGTAAAATCAATGTAGATTATGGAAAATAATTATCACACAAGTTCAGAGTTATTTCTAGAGCGCTTGAAGAACGTTTTCACATAGGTCTAACAGTCTGGTTAAAATGGATGTAATACGTAAATGAAATCACTTTAATTTTCTCATGAACAACGTTTTCACTACTGCAAGACACTAAAATGCTCTCCGAAAACTATGCGCGATTAAACATTTTGATGTGAGCAAAGTTTAGTCAGTTCAAAGAGAATTAAGACACGAAAGATTTGAAAATTAAAAACGGCTCGATACCCCACTGCTTTGGAAATGATCAATTGTCAGAAAATGTTTGTGAAACTTACTTTCATCGACAGAAAATATATAGCATATTTACGTGCAAGAAATTATAAATTCGTGTTCTCTAATATGAAAATTAAATTTTGAGACTGTACTATTTATGTAACAAAGTTCAATTAATACATTATTTTTATTATTTTATTAAATTTTTATTTCAAACTTTCCATATTTAGGACATTGTTAGTTCATATGTAAGAAACTATTGTATTTAGATACCAGTTATTCCATATAAATCCTGGTCCTGCGCATTAAGTATGAAGTGCATTGATACGCAACGCCATCTTTGTCATAATTGGCAAGTGCAGTTGAGGGGAAAAAACGAAGACTTGCAGAACGACTGGGAAACAGTAATGTGCCAGAGAACGAACCCGGGGCCCATTGCACATCCACTTCCTCGCTCCATTTCCTCTGAAGGTCAGCGGCTGCTGCGAAGAGTTAGCACCATCACATCTCGCTCGGAGGTGTGACGCAAGCCGAATTCGAGCAACTGAAGATTAAATCATACTGTTGCCCACCACCCGCTGCCCGCCGACGCGCCTGCGCAGCTACCCAACGGCCCCGCGGCCGCTCCGACGCCCATAAAGCAGCGAAACAAACAAGGCGCGTATCTCAGGTGGGGCTACGGGCTGGTTGAGCTCAGAGCCAGCGTTGCCGCCGACTCGGTCGCGTTCATCTAATGGTCTGACGTCGTCCGACGTCGTCGCTGACTGAAGGATATTTGTAGCGGCCGGCTGCCCTTATAGACAGTTTTCCGTGTTTCTCCGACCAATACTAGGTGAATGTCGGAGCAGTACACAAATAAACGGGCCACATCCAGCGCGCGATCTTTCCTTCCTCTTTGTTGTTCTATCCTCACCCCCTACTTAACACCCACTTGCATGCATCATACACCTACCACATATGTCGGAAAACCAGACGGAACCTTAGAGTATGCTCCGGCTAGGGCGGTGGAAGATACCTGGAAGGGGAAGTCCATCAAACTAACGTAAGAGTCGCGGAAGAATTGTACCATGTAGCAGGGGCATAACTATCCACCTCCCATGATTAAAATTTGCGCCATATTTCAGGGACTAATGACAACAGCAATTCGTGCGCCCGGATAAACGAGACAAATTATCAATCAGGTGAGGCTCGAAGCATTTTTGTTTCTTTTCACAAGCAGTTTGTGCTGATGAAGCACAAGAGCTCATTATGAAAATACCACCGTTTATGTCAATGAACCAGAAGTTAGTGTTGAGCCAGTCATAAGTGACCCAATGCAACTTAAAACAAGTCAAGACGCGTGATATTTAAGTTAACTTAGATATTTTGCTTGTCGTAACGCTGCGGTCTGATGTATAAGACACAGACGACGACAATACCCCGATAAAGACTCAATATGACTGGCTCCAAAGCCGATTCTGAGGCTTGTGCTTCATGATAAACTCACTACGCGGCTATCATCTGATAACTGGTATGGCCACCGGATAAGCAAGACAACAATGCTCTAAAATACATTAGCAAACAGGCAGAGTTAGTGATTATTTCAATGTACCTGAAGAAGAAGCCACACTTATTGCTCCGAAAGGTAGTAAATGTATTGCTTCAATAAAATCATAAAGCTTTTAAAAACATTTACATAATTTTACTGATTTATAAATTTATTAAAAATTCCATGGGAGGTGATTGTCAAATTACAAGGATCTGATGAATATGATTAACCAGATAAACAAGTTGTTGATTGAACTGAAGTGGGCCCTTAAATGTTCTCAAAGTAGTTTGATGTCATCGTAAAAAAAGTCTACAGAATTTGCACGCGTATATAGCGCAGGATTAGATGTAATGTTTCCGTACATAAGGATATAGGTACAAAAATATACGTCGTTGGTTCCCAAATCTTGTACTTATAAATTACAGGTGTAATGCAGTATCCACAAACCGAATACACACTTGTGAGTATGCTGATTGAATACTCTATTATTTAGTAAACGGAGTAGTTCAATGATAATTGAAACTTGGCGTGTTCATTAAAAAATATACAGATTATTTGTACAAATGTAAAATAAATAGAAGAGGACGGCACGATTCGCGGCAGCAAGTAAAGTGAGGAAGCTGATGTGGATACAGAAGGAGATTAGAGACAAGCGGCAGGTCTCCTGACCAAAGCGAATCCCTCTGGGGACTTTTTGCCGCATGCGAGGCGATAAATCAAGAAGCGCGGTGTGCGGCCTCAGAATTAACGACTTTGCGTCCCATCTCTATCGGACGCCGCCGCGGACACGTGCGCCGCCAGCGTACATTATATTCCGAACGTGTTGCATCGTGGAATAGTAGAACAAAGTCCTTAGCTCAACACACATCGAAAAGTACGCACACACAAACTGACTACATTCAATTTCATCTCGAATCATTGTCGAATTAAAATGACGAAAACAATCTGGTTTCAGGATAAAACATCCAAAAAATGTCTTAAATGAAATGGTGTTCAGTGAAAGGAACTGCATGTACTAATTAATCAAGAACTCACGTTAGTTCTATTCTATTGCACCTTCACCCTAAAAAGTAAAGGCATGGACAACAATCACCCGCTGAATACCCACATCGCAAATTAAGATACTGATCATTCCCTTGCTTCATCCATCGTCTTAGCTCGCTGGAAATAGGCAGATCGTAAGGCTCGCCATAAAGCCAAGACCCGTGCATTTGATGATGCCGTCGCGACGTATTTATGGGCCCTGATACAAACGTCAGACGTACGTCACCCGCGACGACTTTCTCTGCAGGGAAGACGCCGCCGATTTGTTGCGACGGCGTCGCAGTCTGCGCGCGCGCGATGAGCGATGGCGCCGTTTGCACCGCGAAAGAAGCCCCTGCCTCCGCCGCGGCAGCGGATCAAACGTCCATCGGCGTCGCTGCAATTTGAAGGGATTTACTTCTCCATGACGAAGCAGTTCCTCCAAATAAGGGAGGCGGAATAAAGAAAAAGATACCGTTAGCCGAATGAAAATGCACATTGAAAGCTTTTGAAGTTTCCCTTGTTCGTGTTACGACATCAGATTCAAAATATGCCCTATTGGTATTGATACTAATTTTCGAAATGTAATTCCAAACTCATAAACATGGTCTTCAGAGGAATGTTACCGCAGATATACCTGGAACACTTTGGCCTCCTGTACCTGGAACCAACCATACCATAAATTTATTCTATTTTTTCCTTCAAGAATCTAATTATGGAAGATGTCAGTAACTTTGGAGCATCGAAAAATGATTCTGCGAAAATGGATACTGCTTAAAAGAGTTTTAATACAAAAAATGGCAAAATACGGCTGTAGAAAAAACTCGGCAAGTATGCGAAACTCATTATCGATTAACTCTATTTTTTCTCTTTATTCTTTGGACAATGGGAGGGGGGGTTCTTTACGGTATCTTCCGACAAAGCGACTGGAATGCGACTGCACTGCGAAAGCATAACCTAAGATAAACGAGAAAAACAAAAACAAATTCTACAATTCATGACAATGAATGAAAGGTGTAGTAGGTTTAAAAAACTGAATTAAAAGAAATGTTAATTATTTAAAGAAACACTTTTATTGTCATTTGATGAAATGTTTACATGCTAACATTTAAATGAAGTGTTCACCATTTCAATCTTTATTGAATTACATCTGAATTTGTAAATTTTAGATCAGTATCTTTTAAACAACATTTTCCTGAAATCATTTTAGAACAGTAAATTTTCTTTTTAAGACACAAAAACAATCAAACACCTCACTCGTCAATTGAAATTTTCCAAGCATTAACAGCAATGCCACATAATTTTGATTACGCATGACGGCTACTATCCAACTAGACTAAGCTCCGACAAGCCGTCGCTTTAACACGTCCACCTCGTGAAGAGTGTGAAGTTCGAAGAAGAAGAAGGCGAGAAAGCGGTCTGACGAGGGCACGTGTGCGTGCGCGCGGAAAATACGACGACGGCGGCGGCGGCGGCAGTAGCGACAGCGGTGTCGCACGTCACTAGTATTTCGCGCGCGACAAGCCGTCCGCCTTGCGCCCGTCATCGCTGCCTGGGGTGACACTTGCGCTCGTTATTCCGGGGAACGAGGCTCGAACGGGCCTGGCTGGCCTGGGCTGGGCTGGGCTCGGCCCGCCTCCGCTTTCCTATGTCGTTGCTCTAGAGCGCGACGTGATCCTATTATTCACTAGATAGTTCGCAAAGAAGAGGAAATAAAGGTGGTCCAAACCGAACAATCGGTAACCTATGTTTTAACTTCATTTTATGGCTGGCCTAATTAATACAAAAATAATTTTTCTCGTTGAAGTGCAAATGATAAAATTGGTCGCAAAATGGGGTTCCTTTTGTACAATTGCCCAACACTGACTTTGATCCAGTTCTTGTTAATGGCAGTTCTAAACATTTTATTTCAATTTTTGTCGTTATGTTAATTTTTTGTCGTTACGTGCTACCTTAATAATATATTGAAACCAAATTAGAAAAACGATTTATACTGAACTTCAATCTAAACAGACGCAGAAGATCAACACAGCTGGTAACAACCCTCCAAGACTGCTGAAAAAATGCGTTATTGACAAGGCTAAATAGAAAAATATTTATTGATCAATTTGATATGGTCGAACGCGCACCCTTAAAGTTGCCGCCGGAAGGTGGTCCCGGCGCCGCTCAAGAGAGGGCGCCGATTACCAACGCCGCAGCTCCGTCACGCTCGGCCAAGCCTCGGAGCCGGAGAACTCACCCTTATCGGGTAGCTGGCCGGCGGACCTTCAGCCCGGGCGGGGTATAAGAGCGGTGCCCGACGAGCGGTAGGCAGTGAGAAGTGACTGCCCGTGCGTGAATAGTGACAAGTGAAGTGCGATACAGAACGGTTACGGACTCGGACTCTCCCTACGGCTAAACAGTGAACTTCGCTACGTCTACGGAATATCTCACGGAATATTGTTCAACCTGGCTTGTATTATTGAATCCCCTGTTGGTAATAACATAATTTTAGAAATTGCTGTTCCGTTTTTTGGATATAACACAATTTATTCATAAAAATACTGTGACTTTTAGATCTAGAACAATTCAATTAATGTATTTAATTCTTGATTTAAAAAGAAAAAATAGTCTTAGTCATATATAAATTTCAAAACGAGATATTCATGTGAATTTTGTAAACAAAAATATCTAAAAAGAAGAAATCACAGCCAACTAAGAGACTCTTTGAAAATATAATTCCAGCTCTTGAAGATGAGACAAATTCAATATCTCGAGAATAAAAATGTTAATAAACATAATTAATGGTTTTCTAATTTTATTTTAAAATAATTATTAATGTAACATCCCAAGAAAAAAATTGTACAGTATTTAGAACTGTCATCTTTCATTATTGTTTAGGAAATATTAGTTTTCGTGTAATTTTGCGCGAACTATAGGCAATTTTAATTTTTTTAAACAACTATTTTCTCGAAAAGAGCTCGACATTTTCTCATTTTTTCCACGGAAAGAAGGGACAATGAATGGCACGGTTCTCGTGTTGGGGGATGAACACTCTGAATTTTTGAAAATTGCACATTAAGAATTAATGCAAGAAAGTATAGGTTGTTATAGCACCACTAGTGTTTTTTAAATATTATTTGTAAAACAAGTACACGTAATTTCGGTAAAAATTGGTAAATATACTCCAGACTCAAACGGGTCACCCAAATGATTTTTTAACGTCATTCTTTATTCTCTGTGTGTGGGATGTAGTTGAGCATTACAATGATTATTCCTTGCGTGAAATTATAACCAATTGCGTTTAACGGTACATGCAAAATGCCCCAATCAGGACGGTGTATCTAAAAAAGTTATCGCTTTTTCTATGCAATTTTTCTTACCGCCTCTCCCTACTGGCCAACAATACGCTGCGACTCATCTATCTTAGGAGGCGGTTTGATTACTGTATTGACGTGCTATAAACAGCGTATATACTACAATTTCCAAAGCACTAGTGATATTACGTATGAAAAAATTCCAACCCCAATTATAATTCACAAACTGTATGAATATGACTCCAAAATGCGCAGAAGAGAAGGAACGCTCGAGGAACTCGATCGACCACTAACCACTTATGCCTTCTGACCTATCCACACAGGTCATGTATTGTTAGTGACTGGTAGAGCAATAAATGAATAATGAATACGTGCGTAACAGCAGCAGATAGTACCGTGAACGTGCTGCATTAGCCAATTCGAAATTTGGGTGCAAAGTACACGAAGTCTGCTAAACGGCTAGGCGTCGCTGATTTCTGAAGGCTACAGTGACTCTTTTTAAAATTGGACTCCACAACAGTACAAGAAAATAATGCATTCCTTGAGAATTATTATTTTACATTATAGAAGACAGTAGTTAATGCCACAAAATGGCAGATGTGAGATATTGTTCTTTCATGGCCAAGTGCATATTAAAGCATTGCCAAGCAAAACTCAGTTTAGCTCAGGGTTAGAATTGCCGCTGTCTCTGACCGGAAAGTCGTAAGGTTCGGACATATCCCACACTAGCTAAATAGCTAGTCTGGATTTTGCCGATATCCGAAAAGGAATTCTCGTGGCCGCCTGCTCAGATCGGTAGTTTTCTGTGTTTTCTCCGATGAATATCAGGCGAAGGCCACCAGGATAGTCCTCTAACAAAGCGGCCTCTGATCGCGCGCGATCTTTCCTTTCCCTTTCTTTACTCACACATTCAAGCCAAGTCGTGTAGGTCGGATATCCCCTCGCAGCGGGGAGGAACACCACCACTTCCCAGGATAAACACGCACTATACTAACGGGACTAATTACTATAGAGTTGACGTTCCCGGAAAATCAAACAATCAACTACAAGTCGACGAGGCAGCTATAGTGTCAAGTAGGCGACAACCACACAAACCCACTAGCTTCTTGAGAGAAAAAAATGATTAACGTTCGCACTGACGAAGATGGCCAACTGTAGAAGCAAATGTGGTGGGAAGCTCCGCACCTGGCCAAGTAGCCCTCCTCCTTCGCACTCTTTCGTCTGTCATATGAACGCACATCGCGCGGCCGCGGCCGGGTCAGCGCAGCGTGGGCTCCACCAGCTCCCATCGCCAGGCCAACACGCTCACTTTCTTTTCGCCCGCGCCTCCACGCACGCATTTGTCCAACAGCGAGCGTGGGCATGATATACGCACATGGAATATCTGAGAATCAGCGGGCCTGCAATTTATAGCACGCACTGTTTTGGCTATGCAGATGAAACGAGAACTGGAAGCCTAAGTGATTGTACGTTGCCCCAAGATTATTTACTGCGTTCACGGCCGAAAGTGGGCTTTTAATATGGTTAATGAATGCTGTTCGCACCAGGGGTTAGCCAACCGCCGATAACAAACTGACCACTTGGGGATTTATCCTGTCATATCACTTCTGCTGTAATACCTGAACGTTCTCCTTCCAACGTATGAGGCCTCTGATACAATTGCTATCTTATTATATTTTCAAGAGCACTTTATTTTATGATTATCTACTTTCTTGATCCCTCTTTTGACGTGGTTCCATTACATGTGGTGTTTGGCAAGAAACACTCCCATAAACTAATTTCTCAGAGGGGATTCGTTGAAGGGATTCGAACGAGTCCTACGATTAAGAAGGCGAGCATTCCTTCGAAAAAAAGTATTACTGTAGAACTATTGTTCCACTGGTTCTCTTGCAAAATATCTAAAAACATTTTAAATCTTGCAATCGACCGTAAGACAATCCAAAAGATGAAAAAATATTGACGCTATTATTAGAAGTTATTGAGCAACTTCGCTTTAGAAGTAACTATTGCTTTTTCAATTACGTCAAAGGTCTTACGATAAAAATTAATTGTGGAAAACCACAAAACTTTCAATTCTTTAGATATGGAGGATTGAATATTGAAAATTTGTAATAATGTAGGAAACTGTATACGATAAGATTAATTTTATTCTTGCTAAGTTATTTAAAGACGCTTTTAACAGCATTCCGAAGGTCTTACAATGACGCAATAGGGGTCAATGATCGAATCTAAAATTAAATAGGATTTCATTTAATGCTTGCACTCGTAACAGTTACGACCAGTAACTGCCGCCAGCACACGGGAGGGGTAATGAATTGAGAACTTCCATTGTCTAACGAAGGTATTTTTCTTGGCATCAGAAGGAATGGTGTTTGCGATTAAATGAGAATTGAGAACACGTCTGAAAATTCAGCTATTTTATACCAAAAAGGCACTTCTTAACACTTCTGAAATAGAGTGATGAGAGGTGATTAAGAAAAAATTGATGTCTTTGGGGCAAGTTATTCAAGTCAGTAATGTCATTTTTTATTTAAATGATAAATCAATTAATTTAAATAAAATGGTATGTTCATTATATTTACTGAGAGTGATACGTATTTACAATTTACGTTATCGCATGAAACAGTTAAGGCATGCCACCAGTTGATTCCAGAATTGTGATTTGAGGTCTAACATGCAAGTTTGGTCGCAGTTGATTCTAATTTTACACATCTAATTCGTCACTGAAAGATGTGGCGAGCGTTTAGTTGTTTTTTTTAATGGAAGAATACATGTGTAAGTGTATTAACCATTGGTATGAAATAAGCGTGAATTCTATTATTTCGTTGATTGTTTTCAACAGCACCGCATAGAATGAGAAAAAAACTGAATACATAGTTACTATACGTGCGGAGATATTGTCGGTAGTTTTTTTCAAGATTCCGCAAGCAACAATCGAAGCTCGTATAAAATATTGTACGAGCTAGAGCGAGGACACAGGAAAAGAAGGAAGAGCGTGGGTGAGCTATTTGTAGAATTCCCAGTGGCATGGGGGGGGGGAGGGCATACTAAGCAAATTGCGTTGGCAAGAGTGCGAGTGAGAGGGTATGGGCTTGGAAATGGGTTTGGGAGGGGGCGCCTGAGGCAGGCAGCGCGTCAGAGGGCGTGCAGAGGGGGCGCATCTGAAAGGGTGCACACGGCGGGAAGTGCGCGAGAGGGAGCAGGTGGGAGGGGGAGCAACGACTCCTTAGATTTTTTTACTACGTTCGCCTGACCCCTTGGGAGGTCTCTTCGAAGTATGGGCTTCTTTGGGTTTTTCTGTAAGTTTTTTGACTTCTCTCCCCCATACGGAGACGGGGATCGGGAGTCTCGGTTGTTGGTAGACGGCTTATTTTGTTTATGGAGAAAAGGGTTGATTGTGGTAGCAAGTTAAGGGTGTGCCCATGCGGCCATACACATGCTGTAATGGGCACAAATGCGCGTGCTGTTCGAGCGTGCAAAAGGGGGTGTGAGGAGGTGCACGTAGGGGTGCGCCAACTGCAATACGCATGAGGCAGAGTGCTTGAAGTGGTGTGCTCACGGTGTGGATGTGCGAGGGCGCGCGAGTGCGGGTGGCCGTGAGCGGGGCGGGAGGCGGCAGGGGGCGTCGGAACAATGGAGGATGAGGGAAACGCAGCAGCTGAAAAATGCATGAGGGCGCCTCTTCTTCTAGCCTGCTTCCGCAGGTGCGCAGCGCTCCACGAAGCAGGCGCCTGCGCCAATGGAGACGTCAGCTGCCCTCTGACAGGCTTCGCGGTGGGCTCGGCTTCCATATTCGGCCGAGTCATTTCCCCTGTTGCGTAAGACCTACGTTAGTCACTCGCCAAACTAGGGAGTCGGACAACCTAGGAAATCAGTATCATCTAACATTTTAGTGTGTTTACAAGTAGTGCTACTTACAAGTATATACTCATGGGATCATCCTCAATAACCGAGGCGGTTATTGAGATCAACTTACGTCAACCCCGGTGTTTTGTTTACATTGAAGTACTTGGTACTTTTAAATGGTAATGACATCTTTGCGGAACGCTACAGCAAAGTAACTTTTTTCGTACACGTAGTGCAAAGTAACACTTTCCAATCAATAATTACGAGTATTAATGGTAAGTACTAGTTTCCATGTATAAGTGCTGAATAATATATTTTGTTAGATTTTCAAGGTTTTATAATTTTTATTGTATAGAGAGAAGGAATACTGAAAGTTGTCGTAAACGGATAAATTGTGATACAGTGTACGGACGAAAAGTATTCGAATCTCCACAACAGTACGAACCCAAATATTAATTTCTGACCGAAAATTCAAGACTCTTTTGAGCAGTAACTTAGCACACACGTCAGGATTAAGATCTATTAGCGCCGTACCAAAAACTGTTCAGAATAATGCAGGGGCGAGGAGATACATACACTATTGTATCCCAAAATAGAAGTAGTCTATATGTATGTACGTACGTAGGTGTGTGACACGCATAACTCGCTAACATTACATGCTTTTGAGATCAGTCTAGATGAACACGTCCAGAGTAAGATTAGTCGTGCCTCGCCGAGGATCATGAAGATATTCTGTGTTTCTGTGTGTGTGTGTGTGTGTGCAGGGAGGGGGAATTTTCATTAAACCAGAGTATTTTTGGTTCTAATTCCTCTGTAAACTGACTGGAATATTATTCTTTAATGTTTGCTCAAATGAAAGTGAATTATTCAATATGGTACAGTTACAATTGTCATTACCTCTGAAATTTTCAAAATTCATATCGTTCAAAAACTTTTTGAACTTGTTCTACAATATTAGAGTCAGAAATTTATTTTTCAACGTAATTGATCTCTTTTAAATGATGTCAAATAACAATTTTTTGAAATGAGTAGTGGAGTAATTTTGACCAAAATATTGATTTTTCCTCCAATATGTGTAGACACGAAGTTCTCAAAAACTGCTTCATTTTTTTCTCTAATTTCCTGTAAAAATAGAACAATGAATTACAAGGCACAATTGGAATTTTTGGAACACTGGAATTTTCAGAAATTAGGATACGTTTCGGTATGTAATTCGTACCCAATTTTTTATAGGTGTGTATTGCATTTTCTCTTACGTTATCTTCTTATAACAACACTTTAAGGTTGCTCAATAATATGATTTCCACAACGAGTTGACATAAAGGATTATAAAAAAGTTAGTCATTTTTGTACGCCTAACGTCACCACTTGTGAGCAAACATCAGCACTGATCGATATTTGAACATTTGGGACCAAGCGAGGCATCTAAACGAAAAATGTTTTAAGTTTTAATAAAAAATTAATAAATCAATATGAACCTAAATATTAGTGAGAAATTTTATATGGAATCACGAGTTAAAATCTACGAATTACAGTATCGAAAAAGAGAGATTCAAACCGATGACGGAAATGAAGAAATATCAGTTTAATTAAATTTAACGTCAGATTTTGAAAAAGGTTACTAGTCTAAATATAATGAAATAGAGAAAAACTGGAGTCAGGATGACAAGTACTTTAGAGGACTTACTCCTCCGAATAAAAAGCCACGTGAAGCACATTGTTTTTCCCCAAGGCATACTGACATGTCCCTTCACTTCAGAACTGGAAGAGAAATTGAATATGCAACTATCTGTGACCCTAGAATTACCTGCTTGTAAAGGCGGGTAGAGTCTGGTACAAGGAAGACAAAGAATCGACAAATAATAAATGTATGACAATCTTTTCAAGAGTAGAAGTTATCGTAGTATCGTAGAGTGAAGAGGAAGGAGGACATAGTAGAATGTGAGACACTTAGGATTGAGCCCCTCGGAAAGTAAAACAGAAGGTAATAATTACTTTGAGAAGTAAAATTTGAATGGATATTTAAGAATGAATTGTTTATTAAATTATTTTTAATTTTACGTATTAACTATTTACCACGCTAAATCGACATGTGTAACGTCGCAACTTTTCAAAACTTTTACTAGGTTCACTTCTTTTATAAAAATGAAATTTGTTTGAATTCTTGAAATTTAATAGTCAATTCCATATGCTATAATTTACTCATCTATATCTTTATTCTGATCCCCTTCATTAAATCTAAAGCCATACCTGTAGACATGAATGCTATTGATAAATAGTTGATGATGGTAGATGTGAATGACGATAGATCAATGAGGAAATGGAAGAATGAGAGGTAAGGAAGAAACCTGAGAAAACCTGTTGCGTACTTTTTCTTCTTCTTTTTTTCTTTTTTTTTTTCCACCGACAATTGCACATGTGTCTACCAGGACTACACATCCGGCACTTGAAGGTCCGCGGCCTGACGGGACGCTCCCCTGTTGTAAATAAAATCTCCTCTTTCTGGCAGGGCTCTATCTTTTAAAATCTAAGCTTTTCTATTTACTTTCACGAAATAAAAAATTTAAATGCTGCTCAAATTCAAACTTTTTTCTATTACCTTTCACTAAACGATTTACGAGTTATACTACGGTTTGGCAAACACGTCTCAACCTCAATCTCAAGCAAGATAACAAAAAGCAACACCTATTTATATTTAAGTAGTATCTTCACGTTCTTTACATTGAATCTTTTTAGTATTTTATTTGTCAAGATATTTTGAGGTATATCTTTGCGTTATTTCCAGCGATGAAGGCACTTTAAGACAGCTGCACAAGACCGTTGACTTTGCCTAGCAAAATTTCAGAATGACTGTGATGATATTTAAACAATGCAGTAAATTTTCATTGGCGGTGTGATTCATAAAGCTTGAACAGAATTACCAAGAAAAAAGCAACAAAGCAAAACGTAACCACTGATGTTTGTCTCTTGTTAAAGGATGTGTGAGGCAATTTCTAAAACTGACACAAAATATGTAGAAAATTTGCTGTCGTCTCTCATATATAAACATTTGTTTTGTGTTGTTCGTTACAATTTCTGAAGAGATTATATAAAGGTAATAAAACGTATTTTACGAACGATTTATAGTAGATCAAATGAAGAAAGAATGGGGAAATTACGATTGAATTCTACATCTACAAGAAAAACAAGGAAATATTTTTCAATTTAGTATTCTCTATGAAGAAACCAAGCAAATTATAAAAGAGTGAAAATGAATTTTATTATTAACATTTACGGTAGAATTCCAATAACCAAATATGTGCGGAATATTCCTTTCCCTTCCCTGGTTTGAGAGGCCAATTTTTAACAAATACCAGAATTTGCTAATATTTTAATTTGCTAATATGCTAATATTTTAATAATAATGCCAATATTTTGATTGAAACAACAACCACCCTAACACTCAACTCAATAAGAACATGAATTAATTTATTCTCTTTTCTTCCCATAAAAAAATAGGCGATGTCGGTTTCTCTTTTCCGAACTTGAGAGTTAATTGCTTCCGCCAGGCGCGGGGTGCACCGCGCTCGAATTTAAATTATGAATAATGCACTTGTTAACCTCGTTGAAGACGAGCGCGGCCACGACCTCTCGCCGCGTGTGAATAATAATCCCACAACTGGCGGCGGCTCAGCGTGGCAAAGAAGGCGTACAGGCGTCTGTGCGCTGACCGTCGCTCACTTGGCACCCGCAGATGCTCAGTTCCCTTCTTGTCCCCACAGTCAAAGGAGTATCAACGAAATCACCCAGCAGCCGCGGTTTGTATTATTTTAGAGATCGCGAGATGAAAGACATGCAGAAAAATAATGGGTCGAGGTATGTTTGCAGAAAGGTAGAAGCGAAGTTAATTTAAAATACACTTTCTGATTTAAGAATAGTAAGTTACCAAAACTCGTAGAATTACTATTTTTTGCAACGTACGAGCTAATAATTGATGTAGAAATTATATTGATCTCGTTGTCAATGCTGAAAAAATTCTTTTATATTTTAATATACTGTTATTACGAGATTTTATTGCAATAGTCACACACAAAGAAGATGTAAGTCTCATTTACTGGAATCAAACAATTTAAAGAGGAATGTCTTAACGATCGGTCATTCTTGAAAAAATGGAATATTCGAGATCGGACATTTACTATCAAGAACATCTGTTCTTGAGAAGTTTACAGGTATGGTTTTCGTACAATTCTATACGATATAAAATTCTTGAACGATGAAAACAGTCAAGGAAATAATTCAACATGGCATAGCTGCTCAGTTAATCCACGTAACTCATTAATCATACCCGGCAACCTAATTACTTGTTGGCAATAAATAATAAATATTTCCTCGAAATCCAATCTTAGCTGACCCGGGGCCAACATTGCAGGATTCACGGCGCATGTCACTGCCACGAAGAAAGCGACATGGAGCGCGCAAGCCCAATCGATTTCGTGCGGCGCGGCGCGGCGCGAGTCGGCCGCGGAGGCAGGTGAGGGAAGCGCCAAGTGGGGCGGGCGCGCAATTAGTCAATGTGCGCTCTCACCGGGCCGTTGTCTCGTAACTAATGCGTGCAAGTGGGGCGCTTAACGCTTGCGCCACGCGTAATTCATTGCGTCAAGTGGAGCGCAAAGGGAACCCGATGCTTTACCATCCGACGCCCGCGCGAGCGACTGCGCTTTATCATCTCATTAGAAACGGACGTAGTGCTTTCTAGTTCCCCAACAGAGTTTAATTGTATTAACTTAAGAGTGGACCATTAACTAATTCGTTCACGTTCAATTTGATTAGCATTATAAATAAAAAAATAATTAATAGAACAGCTGAAATTTCAGACCGTATGATTTTTCTCTCGTGGCATAACTGGGACCTGCAAAATTCGCGAAAAAAATTAACTTAAGGACCGTGACGACGTTTAAAAATTATACCATGCACACATTTCTTAAAATTAGATCAATGCGCAGAGCGCTGTTCTAATTTTATATTTAGAATTATAGCATGTTATTAATTTATTACTCGAGATAAAAATGGTCTACTTTTTTTAAGTTCACGAAAAGGGCGATTCAATGCATTGCATTATTAAAGTTCTGTGTCTAGATTAGCGTGCATTGAACTTACTTTCTTACTTTATTTCAGTAATAGTAAAGTTTACGGGATGTGACGAACTTTGGCCTTTATCATGTAAGTAAAAGCAAATGGAGTGAATTATGCACGACCGCAAACGAGGAATTTTGCTTTCGCCTGCTATGCTGCAACCCGTTACACAGCAGCGCGTCCATGACTAGGTCTCGCAGGCGGCTGATTTTCATTTTTTCTGCAACAGTAACTGCCTCTAGAAATGTGACATGATAACAAAGCACGGATGATCAAAATTAAAACTTTGATGTTAAACAACGGGTTTAATAACACTAACATGTTCCCGCACGAGAAAATTTAATTTAGCATTGGCTGTGTTAAATAATTTTTATAATTAAGATTTAACTGGAAAACAAACGGGAAAAAAGAACAATTAACAAAACTGAGCCTGAAAGCCTGAGCGACCAGGGTCATCTCAAGGGGTCAGAGCTTCCTCAGATACCTGTTGTTTAGAAATTTTGAAAGTGAGCTAAATAAAGCAATCAGTTTGAAATTAAATGAGTCACTTGTTAAAGCATGGTCTAGCTGCAAGTATACATAGTCATAAAGGGGCGGGAGGAGGAGCCGCAAACGAAAGAGCAATAGGAAGTGCGATGAAAGGGTGCATCGTAATACGATACTAGAGGATTGCGTTGACGGAAAAATTCCGTAAATTAGTAACTGACAACTTGATAATTAGGTTAATTAAATGAGATGCAATTCTGTCAAACATAAAGCAAAATTTGCATCTAAAATTAACATAATCTGATTATTCACAAGCGTCGAATCAATTTCCCTTAAACGAGCAATCAAAGCACACTTAACACATTCCCCGCGTCCCAAGCCCATTTCCCCAACTCAGCAATTCTTCCTCGGCCACCAGACCGCCAGTGCCGCTATCAAAGCCTCGTCTCGACTCCACTTCACAGAATCCCAACCGCACCCGGGCAGCCCGCGGAACAGCGATCGCATTTTCGTCTTCATTTGCATGCAGTGCGCCGGCCGCGCGGGCACTCGGCCTCTCGACAGCGCAAACGTCCCGCGGGCCGACAGGCAAAGCGCGCTGCGCGTCCCGCCCGGCCCGCCCGCCCCGATGGACGACAGGCGGCTGAGAGCTTTGTCTAAGCTTCGGCGCCGCCTCTGCCGCCGCATGCATATTGCAGGAGTCGGCCGGCGAAATTCCTGCGGCCTAAGAAGGGCGCTGACAGAGGCGCGTTATTTCCATCAAGACGGAAAAGCGGCCGTTTGCATAGCCGCGCGACGCGACGCGGCGCGGCGCGGCGTGGTGCTCGAAAAAAGCAGCGTGGCCGGCTCGCGCGTGCGTGGAATGGTAATGAGGCGCGGGAAGGACGAAGGGCGGACGGACGGACGCAGGACGATGGACGCAGCTGCGGTTTAGTAAAGAGGACGAATAGCTTCTGTAAAGGTTCCTGCGTTCAAGCACGAGACACGTTATTTTGACCGTGGAGGGCTAATACGCTGCGCGGGAAAGTTACGTATGTGTGGCGCGAAAAGAGGTTGTGTTCATGAAAACTTCTTTCTCTGAATTCATCACTGGCAGTGACCTGATATTCTACTAAACTATTTCAATATCAGGCTCAAAAACTGACATTTAATACACACATTAGCTTGTACTAATGGAAACCCGTCCAAATAAATAGCATGGATAGTTTAATGCCAAATTAATGCCCGGGTATTTAATTACCATATTCATCTATTCAGACAGGAAAATAAACGAATTTTATACAAAGTGTATACCTGCTCTGACCTGCTTTACGTTGAACTGCACATACTCACTCTGCTCCTTTCTCAAGTGTTTGCCCTGAGCTGCCTCGCCCTCACGCTCCTGCCCGCATTACCTTGTCTTTTTCATTAGAATCACCGTTTCAATCGTTCTGGAAAATACCAGTTCAGAAATATAGAAGAAACTCGCTCTGAAAAATGCAAATGCGTCTTCAAACTGCAGTGCACTGCACTATCTAACGCTGCACACAAAAGATTCTTTTCTTCGATGGTACCGCTAAAAATACTTTGTTTTCGCCAGATTGTGCTTGATGTCGACATTTCAATAACTATTTTCTTTAATAATACTAATATTCAAATAGAATAAATAAACATGAGTTACACGTGCAGTCATCAGGGATATTCAGCTTTCGAACAACACTCTATTTGCTGAGATAGAGTAGTTCCGGAAAAAGGATATTTACATAACACGTTTTAGTAATAACGTAATTATATGATGATTCTTCTTTTGGAGAAATGCAACAATTAAACATGAAATTTTAAGACGAATAAAGATTATTTTTAATCCGGTTCGAGACAATATTTCGGTGAATTATATTCCTTGAACGCAGCATGGTTAGCACAAAATATGGGTGAGATTGAGATGTATTTGGCAGAGACGAACGAGGATTAGCGAGCAAAGACGGCGAGGGACTTGAAGATGCGCGTTTTGCAGGATTTAATGGGTGTGAACAACAAGCAGAATCATGTCTTCATTAGTGAGGGAATTTACCACAGAAGTAACGGTTGATCATACACGGTTGTCATAATAATTATGATATTTGCTTACAAGAAGTATTATAATTATTATAAAAAATGACTACGGTATGCAGAAATAAATAGACAAGCGCAGAAAGAATTGTCCCTGTGCCTCAATGCTGCACAGGAGGGAAGAAGCGTGACGAATGCCAATTCGGATTAAAACATAATTTCTAACTCTATATTTTCGTCTGTTTAGGATGGAGAAGTTCATCAACTATTTGACATCATAGGAAGGTTATCTGCCACGTGAGTAAAGTAATACACATTTATTTTACTTTCCGCGCACGCACAATCTTTAGATCTGCTTCCTGTTCAATTTCCTTTATCGATATTTCAATAAACGTCTCAGTAGGAGACCAATAACTATTTTTTTCAAATAATCGTGAGGCGAAATGTTGAACACTGTCATCTAAATGCTAATAGGTATAACTAGTCAGCAAAGTCATCACATGAAACCTCTCCTGCATTCAAGCTGCCTCGCGTTTTTGCGACGAATTGCTGCCCACAACGATATAAAGTCCATTTCCCCGGTTCGATTTTTTGTTTTTCCTGTGCACCAGTCACGATTCCGGTCGCACTGCCATAGCACGGACAACTCTGACTTAGAACACTGCAGATCCGAAAGTGCTCGAACAGCCAGAAGGCCAACCAACCCACAACGGAATGGACAGGCTCGGGAATTGCGGCGACGAAATGAGATCAGGATGGAGAGAATAGCGTACGCTGGACATGCGCCTAGCGCGAAAAGGCGTGTCGCGACGACAGAACACGACGGCGACACGGCGGCAGGGCGGAGCAGTGTTGCGGTTTCGGCCGAAAACGCGTTCTGCGAACAAGGTGTCGCGCGATGCACGAGCTGCAGCAACTTGTCGCCAGGGCGCGGATGGGCAGAAAGGATACCCTCCAGACAACTTCGCGCCGAGTCACATTTACAAATCTGAAGATTCTAAAAATAAAATAAAATAAAAAAGGAAAAAAAAGTACCGCAATAGTCTCGCAGGTTAAAATTGTGAATCCTCGTTTACTGAAGGACAATAATTCCTTTTACCAAAAATACTGATCTAACTAGTTGAAAGTGACGTCGCCGACACTGCAAAATCTTTTAAGAGTATTTTCAGGTGTTGAAAATTGTCTAATGTTATGCATGCATGGCATTAGACATACTAATGAATCAGAGTAGCTAATAATGCTATATTCCCATTCAAAAATTTCCAATACCCTATGTCCTTGTAAGTACCCCCCTACAGGATATGAACCGGTAATATTGCGAATTGTAATCGCGGTAAAAAATACTTGCAAGTATGGATGATGCGATATAGTTACAATTTAGTACAGCTACATTTGTACTAATACGCACAAAAATGCACAAAAAAGATAACGTGAAAGCTGTTCAACGTTATTCGCTAATATGATAATTCTCAATTAGTTCTGAAAATTCTGTCGCAAAATCTTCGACAATTTCATTTGATTTCGCGGATTTGCTTAACACTTTCATATTGTTGTCCCCTAATTTTTGAAGAGATTAAAACTCCACAACTTCAGTCTAATTTGTGTTTACATCTACTTCCGCAAACTGCTCAATTAATAGTGTTGTAGGCAAATCTATTTAAACATTAAAAAGCGACTCTTTTGTATGTTTATGTGAATAAGGTGTTAATTAAATTTAATAAGAAAAAGTCCTTAATCATATTCATTTGAAAATCGGTATTTGCACCCTTAATAACGTAAATGTGAGAAGTCGAACGTAAGAACATAAATGTCCTTTCATTCTCTAATATTACTTACTGTTGGTTTTCACCGTATTCACTGTTCATCAAATTTAATAAGTTCCAAGGCAATACTGTTCGTAGGTTTTCGCCAATATATTTTTATAAACCCCCAACCCAAACACCTCATATCTCGATTAGTGCAAGAGAAGTGGTCTAACCGTGAATGACGGATCCGCACGCGCAAACACCCCCCCACACACACACACACACACATACTCACATCTCGCCTTTAAATACTGTATGCAGATGTAATTCAATTATTTGTTGAGGGAAAATGAACTGATTGTTTGGTTGAAATAGTTCCATTTAGCAAAAATCATTGACGTGTAGAAATTGTAATATTGTACTTCAAAAGCAAATTTGACATACTGGGTGGGTACATCATTTTGCCCCTCCACACTGGTATGGTAGTAATAAATTATAATTTTTAGCAGTGCTAAAACTATTACAAACCTGGAAACAAACCGTAACTTCGCTTTTGAAAATCGCATTTAGATTATTAACTATCACTTGTGAGTTAATATGTAAATGCATTTTTAGTAAAGTCTTACCAAAATCGATGAGCGTAATAAAACACGGTTTTACTCCAACACTGACCTGCAACAAAGGAAAGAGTAATAAATATTTGATACAAAACATTTAAAAAATGGTAAATCAATGTGTTCCTGTAGTGCAAGGGTAAGTACCGTACTTATCATATACATTGATAATTAATTAAAAGATAATTTCAGCGCTCCACGGCAACTGTTACAGTTAAATGTTAAATCCATTGACATGTATCAATACGGTGATTTTTATATTTGAAGAGATCATGCCAATAAATGAGGAATCCATCAATTAAAAAAATAATTTGATGGTTACGACTAAAAAGAGCGTGCCTTCAGATTACGCAGTAGAGAGAAAGTTTTCTAATGCTGCGAGAAAAAATCGCGAATTTTGGCAGCAAAACTTTTACTACACGACCCTTGAAACGAAAAAGTGGCTAAATCGATATGGCGGATGTGGCCCCTTCAATTTAAAACCGATATATTAATTTCTGGGGGGTACTTTACATGAACCCCAGGCACATTTTCAAAATGTTCAAAAAGATAGTTCCATCGTTTTTAATTAAATTTTATTGGATTGTGTTAAGGATGTTTAAGAGAATGGTGCAGGTCTCATGTTCGTTGATAACCCAAAGTTTTCGAAAATTGCAAAAATTCAATTTTTTGAAGTCTTCCTTCAAATACAATTATGAAGATAGAGATATTTCTCTTAATGAAATCTGTTCTTTAAAGTTAGCTTTTGAAATAAGGTCATGTACAATTTAAAAGAAGTACTTTTCGCGTAATTTTGCGTGAAAGTACGTGCTACATGAGTACCACTAGTTTCTAAAAGATCCACAAACTGCATTGCCGTATTTCTTCTAAATACTGTACTTCCCACAAATATGAATCCATTAATACTTGATAATATGAATGGAAAGTTACAGCGATTTAATAAGAGTTAGTTTAAAGAAGAAAGTTATTGATCGGTAATCAGATCACACGGGAAAATGTATTTGTACTGAGCCAAAGAGAGAAAACTTTATGCATGCCAGTAAACATGACCTTTAACGTAAGCTCACCTGACAGCTATCAAAAATTTGGATTATTTCGTTTTTGGGGCGGATCAACGGGTTTGGTAATTATTCCCGTAAGCGCAATGCAGATTTTGTCAAGGATGTAGCTGGGTGGTGAGACCCGGCGCGGACCTACAAGTCGGCTTGCTGGGTTTTCGCCACGCCTGTTATCTACCACAAAAGAGGCACCGCGCCAGCTGGGACAAGTCTCCACTCTCGACTAATGTAAAGTACAGTGCATGTGTGTGTTAGTAAGGAGTGAGGATAGGACAAGGAAGCAAAAATTGTGCGTAGTCTGTGGCCCGTTTGATTGGTAACCGCTCCGGCATTCGCCTGGTGTTGATCGGAGAAACCACGGAAAATTCCCTATCACAGCAGGCGGCCGCTAGAATTCTCCTTCAGACAGCAACTGAATATGACCTAGCTATCTAGCAAGCGCCAAAAATCCAGTCACTGTGGGGGCTCGAACCCAAGGACCTCCCAGGCCAGAGGCACATCAGTAGACGCCCTGAGCCACCGCAGTCGGTGTATCAAAACGAGTACAAGCTCCACGTGCATCTAGGGCAGAGAGCGTGCATCAGCCGCAAGCGCGTGCCGGGAACGGCGTCGCCGTGCGCGTTACCGGGGGGCGGTGCGCGGCTGTTTACGGCGCCGGGGAACGCTCCACGACGCAGCGCCGCGCCGCCCGCGCCGTCACGACGGCCCGCGCCGCGTCCGAATTCGCCGCTCGCGGTGCTCCCGCGCTCTGCGCCCGACGCTCGTAAATCGCCAAGGCGGTGCGGTAAATTATCGAACCATGGCGTGCCTCTGGAAGACGACTGCAGAAGCGCACTTTTGGAAACTTTATGAGTATTCTCAATCATCAGTGGTAACATCGTCTCAAAGGTGGTGAACGAAATAATAATAAAATATCTAAAATGCAACTGCAACTACAAACGTCTTCAACCTGTTTTCGGCTCTAAACCATTTGGGAATATGTTTCAATAGATTTCACTTAGCCTCTCAACAAATTCTGAAGAAAAGAATATTCCTGTATAATAAAATATTAGCAAACAGAAGGCGTTTCAAAAAAAATAATTTGTTTAGCTGAACGAAATGGAGGCGAATCGTCACAAAGGCTTATTTTGGGTGTGCTCTAACTCACTCATCACTTGTCGATTGCTAAGGTTGAATTGAATTGATGCCTTATTTTACGTGGCAAGACTCACACTGAAGATTCATACAACGAGAAAGAAGGCTTTGCCCCTCGATATTCACGGACACAGAAGCGTTTTTCAATAACGACATTTGTCTTACTTCCCGTTCATAAAATTATAGGATCAAATATTAACAGATTCTAATAGGATTAATTTATAAATTGTATACACAATAAGAAAACACTACACTGAGTAACCTTTTGTATATTTGAAGTAGATTTAAGACAAATTTGTGCGTAATTTTGATCTGATATTCATTACGTTGTAGCAAATAATAGTATTCCTGATCGTGATTGCTCAGATGCACAGAACTCAATGTACAGTGTGACCAATAAAATATATGGGGGAAAATGCTGTTAAATATTTAAGTTTTGTTGGACAAGAAATCAACATGAAACGCATTAAAACAGCAGCAAACAAAGCCCACATTAAAATGTCAAGGTTGAAATCAAGCCTTAACTTCAGAACATTATTCAAATAAAAGATGGATTATTAATATTCTAATTTATCATTTTAAGAAAACATAAAACAAACTTGCGCATGCCCAAGGCGATGAAATATTTTAAACATTTACATATTATATAAAATAAAATCTTCAAAAAATACATTAAAACATTCAAATAGATAAATAACTATACATACACTCTTTAGACTCCTTCATAAAAAGTTTATCAAACCTATTTTACTATATTACAGATTTGATTTTATATCAGAATACAACCTTTGTGAAGCTTTGAGAAACCCAGGCATTCGTTCTCGATTCCCGAAAGATCATTTAGACCATGAGTCCTCAAAGCAATCTCAGTCTTAAAGCAAAATGTCTTAAAGTTACTCAATATTCATGACTTTCGAAATCTCTAATGCGGTATTTACATTCCTTAACATAACAATCAAAATCAGGGACAATCTCCGATTCTACAAGTCAGTCGTAAAGCAGTAATGTAAAATAATTAGAACCTTTGTAAGACAAAATCATTGTTGATCATAACCAGAGAAGAAAGAGAGAGAGGAGAGAAACGGAGAGAAGGAAAGAGGAGTCAGATCAAAGGAGAAAAGGAGAGGGAGAGGAAAAAGGAGAGGGAGAGGAAAAAGGAGAGGGAGAGGAAAAAGGAGAGGGAGAGGAAAAAGGAGAGGGAGAGGAAAAAGGAGAGGGAGAGGAAAAAGGAGAGGGTGAGGGAAAAGGAGAGGGAGAGGAAAAAGGAGAGGGAGAGGAAAAAGGAGAGGGAGAGGAAAAAGGAGAGGGAGAGGAAAAAGGAGAGGGAGAGGAAAAAGGAGAGGGTGAGGGAAAAGGAGAGGGAGAGGGAAAAGGAGAGGGAGAGGGAAAAGGAGAGGGAGAGGGAAAAGGAGAGGGAGAGGGAAAAGGAGAGGGTGAGGGAAAAGGAGAGGGTGAGGGAAAAGGAGAGGGAGAGGGAAAAGGAGAGAGAAGGAAAAGGAGAGGGAGAGGGAAAAGGAGAGGGAGAGGAAAAAGGAGAGGGAGAGGAAAAAGGAGAGGGTGAGGAAAAAGGAGAGGGAGAGGAAAAAGGAGAGGGTGAGGGAAAAGGAGAGGGAGAGGGAAAAGGAGAGGGTGAGGGAAAAGGAGGGGGTGAGGGAGAGGAAGAGGGAAAAGGGGAGGGAGAGGAAGAGGGAAAAGGAGAGAGAGAGGGAGAGGGAAGAGGAGAGGGAGAGGGAAAAGGAGAGAGCGCGCAAGTGGCTCCAGAATGCTTGTGGTGAGAGGCTGCCTCCCCGTGTTGGCGGCGGCAGGTGGCGCGCGCCGGGGGCTGCGCCGGGGGGCGATCCGGGGCGGCGCGGGCGGCGCGGGCGGCGCGGGCGGCGCGGGCGGCGCGGGCGGTGCGGTGGAGTTATGTGGAGGTAGCGCGGGCCCCCTGTTCGGCACTCTAAATCACGAAGTCTCGCCGCCCCCGCGCCACCGCCGGAGCCGCCGCCAGGGGAGGCCCCAATAAAAGGAGGAGCGCCGCCCGCTCGCGGATCGAGCCGCTCGTAAAGCACGAGCAGCGGGGGCTGGGGCGGGCGCTGCGGCGGCGTGGGAGGCCGCCAACAGGTTCATTAGGCACCTGACGGATGGCGGCCGCTATCGGTACGCCACGCCGCAGCCCTCGCGGCCGCCCCCGCACAGTGGCTCATTTCGCCAAAGCACGCGCAGGAAAACCTATTTCAGGTACTTACGTAGAATTTGACGCTGCTTGTGGTTACTCACTAAATAAACGGCACTTTAATTTGTACACAAGTGAACATCACTCACGTTCTACTTTCAATTTTGTGAGATCATTTAAATATTCGTTTCACTAAGTTCTCTTCTGGACATAGCTTATGGATTTCTCCATTCCTTTCTTTCGGTACATCTAGATCTCTCCTACCTCTGCGAAGTTTGTTGCGAAGGTTATTCAGGTGAAAATAATTTCACAAACCTACTGCGTATTTCATATTTCCTAAACTTGTTAGAAACTGTGTTTCACAGAAATATACTAGTAAGCAGAAAAAAAGAGAAACAAATGAATCTGAATAATTGCAATGGAATTTTAACAACTCACTCTGGATAACATCCATATGTCAATAGACTCACGTGCACTATCAAACTATTTAACATATAACACTATTTTGCCCTAGTGATTGCAGAGAAACCAGTTGATTATCATTAACACGGTTCACTCATCAAGTTGATTCAGTGAAGGAATATTCGTTCAGCACATTGTATGAATGAAATCCTCTATTCACAACTTTCTCAATCACAAGTTTCACCTGTAGTTTGAATTTTCATTGAAGGGGAGTGAAATGTATACCAATCTGAGAAACTTCTTTAATTTCAAAAATGCACGCTTGGATAACTTTTAGAGGTGTTGAATTATTTCGTCTAAATGTTCAAGTAAAAGTAAGAACACTGACACAAAAATAATTTGGAGTTTTCATAGACAACGTAACTAGATCTTTAATATTCCAAACTTGCAAAATAAAAATGAAAACCAAATAAAATTAATGGATAAAAATATGCATAAACTACAAAGCAATTATATTTGCGTAGTGTGGTTTATTACAATTCATGAAATAGGATAAAATTATATTTATGTAATACATGTTTCTGTTGGAACATACATCAACAAAAATGTACCATAATTCAGGAATATTACCCTCAAATCCTGTACGTTTTGGGCCAAAATACTACAGATGAGAAACACTGCGACGTATCTCACGGTTTGACCGAGCTAACAATCAAGCCCCGAAATTGCGGTTGCGTGGCGTTAACGATCGAGTCACAACACTCACGACTGCACAAAAATGTAATCAACGGGCAGTGCTATTACTCGTTTGCTTCCTTACGTAATATACTTCGTCGTAGATGGAATATTACGAAATCAACAAGTACTAGAATTGTGGTAGATAAAAATATGAGTCGCTCCGCCGTTCATTTACAACTTTTCTCTTACAGAAAGTGATTGAGAAAGTAATAACTAGTAGTTGCGTCAATCAAAACAGGATGTGTGAAAGAACATTAAATTACGTGCGACTTTCTAACAGAGACTTTTTCAGAACATCTTACTACTACAAGAGTATATTCACAACATGAAAATTTTATGGCGAAAGCAAGCAAATTTTCATTTGCGAATTATTTTGTGAAAGTTAGATTTGATTATTCATTAGTAGGGTTTTAACTTCACTTTTTAAAAACGTTTATTTCAAGAAGCACAAATAAGGTGTACAATGTAATAAATCAATTATATATGCATTGTGTCAAGTACAATAAAAAACTATTCAAGAAAATATCATTAAATGAATTATAATATCAATAATTATTCTTGTTTCATATGCTTCCTTTTTATCAAGTATACCATACAATACTTTTACCTTTTTATATTTTGTCCGCTAATTTAATCGTAGTATAAAGCAAAACTATTTGTAGCTGCCCAAAAAATTGGGGTCGAGATTTCGGTGGTAAAATGTGTTTTGGGGGCTCCAGCGGCGAACAAATGTAGTTCACCATGTTCTGGACGTGTGTTACAAAGTTCTGGAACAGTTTAACATTTTTTAAGCTCTATTTTAGTACACACCGCAAGAATACAAGTTAAGTGTCGTTTCAAAGATGTTTAAGATTGCTGCAGATGGCATGAGAGACACAAATTTTCTATCTAAAATAATGCAAAATAGGTAAATTAACACTTCAGTCCGAGGAACGGGAACTGGGATAATGTGATAGGGCGTCATACCGGCCCTTGGGTACGCAGCACTTACACCGTTGTCCATAAGACGCACATTAGAACAATTGGTAGGAAAATATATGTGTGTAAAATAAACTAGTTGTGCTACAGAATGGCACGAACTTTCTTGTAGTAGATCGTTTCCTAATATCTTTGTTCTGGGCTGCTAGCTTTTGGTTTTGTCCCATCCTCTTTCCAGCTCCAATCAGTCGTCGCCCTAACTTTTTCGGTCCCCTAATGGTAGAACTAAAAAATGACTTTAAGAACATTGTAGAGGTGTAAATCCTCGTCCTATACGGATATTTTCGTTGAAATATTTGGAGTCGTTTTGGCGAAAATGTTTGTGCGTATGTGAATATGCACATTTTAAAGCCCATTTTGAACCAAATGTTTTGTGTTTTCGAGAAACTTCACAAGAAATGATTTGAAGCAATTGTACTCACAAATGCAATAATGTATACAAATCGCTGGTAATGTAACGGTATTAACTTCAAAAAATTACATTTCTGTAATATTTGAGAAAACACACAAAAAAAGAATACGTCGAAGTGACATTCATGTCATGTTATTCCATCCATTTAGCACTATCCGTTCATACAATTTAAAGAAAAATAATGGAATTGCAACAGCATATACTTTATGGATTTAATTTTATATTTGCAACTTTCGAAAATTCATAGAGTTCAATGAAAATGAGTCACACACTATTCTTTCAAGCATGCATTCTTCTATCCGTGAAACAAATATGAAAAAAAGAAATCCTGTGGTTGAGAAAAAACGTTTCAAACATTTTAAAATTGCTTGTATTTCGCGCAAAATCAAACGAAAACTACTCAAATTTTTGCAAAATTGAGTCTGTCCATATTTCAAGAACAATTTTTTGAAGAAAAAATCTCTACTTTCATTACTGCAGTTTTAGCAAGAAAGCACTTTAGCAAAAATTCACTTTTGAAACTTTCGAAATATCAGGGATTTCAACCAACATGAGACCTGCACCCCATTCTCTTAAGCGTTCTTTATGCTATCTGAGGGCAACGTTTAATAAAAAACATTGAGCCAATTTTGAGAAAATTTTGAAAATGTTTTTGAGGCTTCATGTAAAGTACCCTAAAAAATCAAAATATCCGTTTGAAACTCCCAAAGCCTCGAATTCGTTCAGATAGATAGAGAATATCAATTTTGGAGAAAATTGGCTAAACTTTTTAGGCGCTAGTGTTGAGCAGATGGAGATAGATGTTTTGCCTTCAATCGAATTTTCTGTTTCAAGGACTCGCAAAACATTGGTTCTGGCTACACCTTGTATTAGAAGAAGTAATTTACTACTTACAAAATCTTCATAGGAACTAAGTGCGGGAAAGTAAAAACATTTTCTAGTAATTTTTAAGTATTTTTTCAATAACATTGTTCTAGAGTCCATAGTGTAGTCTGACACACCTCGAAGAAAATGACTCCCGATACGAAGATAATTTTGTGGTGGCTGCACCGCAAGGTGTTTATGGGTATACCTAAATTAGGGGACGTATATTTTCAAACCGTACTCATAGGTGTAAAGAACATGTCATAACACAGTCGTGTCATACTGTATAACACTTATCAACTTCAGGAAAACTAAATGTGTATACACATTTTTTGAAATGATGATACTTACTGTCTGTAATCTCATTACATTTGAACCAAGTGTTTTCTTCACTATTTAATCTCAAACAAAGCATGATTTAAAGTGTTGGTGGAAAATTACGTAAATACTTGCAGCCGACATCTACAGTTAAAGCTCAAATATTAATTTATAAAGAGGTTCGTAATTTTAAATATTTTATTTTTCTTTTCTTTAGCAATTATTTTATTTTACATTACACTCATATGGAAGAATTTCTGAATCTTGTTGTCACTTCAATATACTCCTTTTCATTAAAATTTCAGAAGTTCGTGAAGAAATACGAAACAACACATAGGGCCAAGGACGGCATGAGCCATGTCCCTTTCAGAAGATGGTGTACGTAACTGCACGCCGCTTATTGAAACATCAGTCGTTTTATAAATCGTGGTTGGGACGTTTAGGAACGTGTTAGCAAATCTGGAGGCGGAGCGAGCAATGAATAACGCCACTCTCGCGCCGCTGGAATGCCCCCGGCTGTTTCCTCCGGAGTCCTAATGGATAAATCTGGTCCCAAGCGAAGGGCGCTGTCCTATATTACGAGGGAATCGTGTTGGACACGCGCGGGGCTTGTCGGGGCGGCGGGGCGCGCCCGCCCGCTGCTCGCGCCGCGCGCCCGTCGGGGGAGGGCGCCGCCCCCGCAGCGCCCCCGCGTCGCGCCGGCAAAAACAGACGGCTGTCTCCGCGCGCCGCCCCCGCAAACAGCACTCGCCGAAGGCTCTCCGCTGGAGACGGGGGACGGGGATCGGCTGCGATTGCTTAGAGTTCCCTCTGAAGCACCGTTGACCGGGAGGTCCGAAAGTTCGCCACTGACGGACGCCGATTTTCGACTCTAGTAACATAAATGGGACGGGTTCAAACATATCCTAGCGACAGTCATTCTGAATGGTATTTTTCTATGGTTTCTACGATCAGTTCCAAACGAATTTGGAGCAGTACCCTGAGAAACAGAACGTCCGAGATCTTTTCTTTCTCATAGTTGTTCCTACCTCACCCTATTGACATACACTTTCTACTTACTCATGCAAGATACATGTTGGGAAATTAGCCGGGAGTTAAGCATTTGCCCCACTGACACCACTGCCTGAGACAAAAAACCCACAAACCGACGTGCACAACCATAGAGCACTATATTTCCGGGATTAATAACCTACGTAGTTGACGCGACCGGAATCAACACTCCCTCACCTCATGTGGAGAGGATGGGCTGACCATTTCATAGTTCACCATCACTCTAATTAAACAAAGTCAGGATAAATTAGTTAATGATAAGGGTACGCCATTTCCATTCTCAAATTGAAATTTCAAAAAACAACAAAAAAAAACAAAAAAAAACAACTATCTATGGAGGAATTAGAGGAATAAAAATATTTAGGTATTGTAAACAATTTGTACGCTATCAAAAGAGCGAAGTTTGCTGTGATTGTTAACGTTTAAAAAAACATGTCTTTGTCGGTTAGAATTTTGTAGTTCATAAAGTCTAACAAGGACACTGCAAGAGGTTTGAGACATGGAAATGTAGGAGGGATGGAGCACTATTGATTAATACATTTTATGTTCCAAATGCCCTGTTTGTAGTACTAAACGGTCTAATATTTAACTTAAATTAATTCTCTTTTCAGAGTGTAATGGGACTCCTTTGGAGAAATAAAATCGAAAGAATAAAACATATTGTGACGTTCCCTATTATTATTTATTCCCTTTTATTGTTCCCTCTTATTACTTTAATTTATTTATCTAATTAATTAATCATGAATTTGGCTAGCTCGATTTTTATGATAATAGGCATTATGATACTTACAATCTCTGGGCTACTATTCCGTGTTCTTGGTTGTGGAACTGAAAATGAACCGCTCTTACGAGGCTACGGCTGGTGATATTTATTTTGATAGGAATTAAATTATCCTAGAGTTTTTATCCTAATGAGTATTTTTTTAAATAATAACATATTTGTAAATTAATATAACAGCTGCAAGAAGTATCGGATGCAACTTGTTATTTTATTGCTATCTTTTTTTCTTTTGTGAATTGACACATTTTTAATATTCATCTTATTAATTTATCCTACCAATGATGGTCATCGATACTTTATTCTTATTATGTTTGAAAACTGACTTAATTTAAGTTTGCTTATTACTTTCGAGCCCTTTAACAATAAATATTTCCTCAATGTCTTAATGGGGTTCTTAATTTCTACACGTCCCTTTTAATGAAGAACTGCCCTCTTGGCAATGAGTCGAGAATTCCGTCCCTGGTCGTACACGTTTATTTCCAAAAATGTCTTGGGGCGTCCGTCAACCATTTCTTGCAGCAGTCCACACTTCCATGTTACCACGATATTTTAAACAGTTCGCGGTTTTCTTTATCTATTTACCTCGTCAACAAAAAGTCAATCACCTGTTTTTAAAATAAACTTTAAAAAGTTGTTTCACCTCCGGCATAGCATCCTGCTCCCTTCGAGCGAAGTCCCGTCCTGTCACTTTCACATACTTGCAACTCATCTTCTCACCGATTCTCTTGTTTTTCATTGTTTTACACTTCATTCCGATACATTTGTCCATTTAAACAATGTCTTTTATACAAATATTTTACATGAATAAAATATTTTTCTAATATTTAAAATATATTTCCCAAATTAATTTTATTTGCATTTTCCTTACTCTCAAGCCCCCAATGTCTAAATTTTGTTTATAATTTCTTCTATTCATCTATCTTCCTAATTGTATTACGTCGACATATTTTCAAAATATCCAAAGAGATATTTTGACCCCTTTTAGTATTAATGAGAGAAGTGTCAAATAAACATTATTTTCAAAGTCATCTCTTCAGCGATACTGGCACAAAAGAAAAAGTTTCAACTATGTTAATGAATATAAATCAGCTAGAAATTTTATATATCAATAGGTTTTTAATGAAGAACAGGAAATTCATATTTCATTAAGTCATTAGCAAGTTTTATTGGAATATTACGTACCACACTCGTTTCGAGATTATTCGTTAAGGAAATAGTGTATTTTATTGCTTATAATCTTCCAGAATAGTATACATTTCTCTTCTATTTCCAATTACCCAAATATCCAAATAATCAGTATTAAATATTTCATCATAACTTTAACATAATAAGCTATGCAACAATAAATGACCGGATTTCGTGTTCAATACCATCGAACTACATTTAGCTCTTTATTAAAGCTCAGAATTGCAGATTTCCCGTACACTTCAAATGTGTTTTGCTGTTTTTCTGTATGTCAGAGGGTATCAAAACTCATGCGTCACTCACAAGACACGTCTCTGTCAAACTGCTTACCTTGCAATACGCCAAAGGTAAAATCCATCTTGTTCTGATTTCTTAATCCGAACATCATTTCAAGTTGTGAAATTAGTTTCTCTCGTCATAATACTACAGAAATGAACCATAAAATAATTATATATATATATATATATATATATATATATATATATATATATATATATATATATATATATACACATCTTAACAATAAATAATTCGAAAAGAGACACGCTCAACATTCTAAATTTATTATCTCCTCAAGGAGTATAATAAAGTAATTAAATTATCCGTCTTCTATCTATCTACATGATCATGGAACGTAATTAATTGTCGATTTACACAATTGGTTCTTCTGACTGCTGTTAGCCACGACTACCAAAATTAGTCTCTGGAGTATCACCAGGCCCGAAACCTTTGAGGGAAAATGTAACACTGGCAGCCCCTCTACCCCTCATCACAAATTCGAGAGCGACGGACTGCCCATCTTCAACCCTTTTCTTTGTGGCATAAAAGCGCTAGAGCGGGGGTGAGGAGTGAGAGAGGCTGTGTGACAAGCCAGGCTCTAATCCTTTTAGCGCAACACAAACTGCCCCCTTTGCCTGGAAGCCGCGTGTCAAAACGGATTTTGGTGGGCTGCCGCTGCTCGACACGTTGAGATTTTCTTTTTAGTGAACAGAAGACGCGAACCAGGCGGCACGATTCGCGGAGCTGTATATCAAATGTGTTCATGGAGAAACGGAGGCTGTGAAATGCAAACTTGAATTATATCTCCTTTTCTGACAAACAATCTATAACTTACTCTGCTCTGCAACCTGTACAACATAAAACGCTCCAGTTTCTCTGTATTACAACTCTCCGCATCCAGCAAGAGAAAAAGAACTTAACAAGAAGTGGGAGAAGGCCCAGTTACTGAGTAAGAAAACAGCGTGCCTCGTTCATATCTCAATTACATCGATCTCATTCGAGATTATGTTTCTCTGGTCGTCGTGAGGCCTCCAAATAGCCATATTTTCTTTATGACCAAAGAATGAAGATCTCTTCAAATTAGAAAATACTTCAGACGAAATTTTGCAACAATGATCCAATCATAAACTTGCTTCCTTTTCAAGAATCCAGAAAAACAATCTTCATTACAGAAGGATTTAATTTATCCAGTTTTGCCTCAGGAATAAAAGGTAAGTGAACTAACATAATTCATATTCTCCCCATCAAAGAAACAGGTGCTGTTGCGCACGTTCCTGGTTTGTTACAATAGCGGTTTCAATTAGGGAAACAAACAACACGCTTCAAGGTAACTTTGCATAATGCTTTCAGTGTTTCTTTGCAGCTCACGAGCGAACAAGACCATGCTTCACACGCATCTGACGGCCAGGTGCGAATCTCCGCCACCAATCACATCATCGCAACAAACAGTGAAACGAATCGTGTGACCTTTCAATATCAGCTTTCTGCCACATGGACATTTGCGAATCTCAACCAATTGTGCGTGGAGACAACAATGACTTCATGCGCCGAGTCTTTGTCAATGACAGTTGCAGCGAAAGCCGCGCGGCACCGCCACCGCCTTCCGGCCATTTTGGGCGCGCACGTGGCGCCATTGTTTCCCGCGGCGCCGCATTGTTTTCCCGGGGCTACACCCGCGCGGCCGCCGCCTCGCGCTCCGCACCGTGACTCACGCTTTCCCGAACGCACACAGCGCCTCTGCCGCCGGGCACGACTCTCACTTTCCCAAGGAGAGCCGTCCCCTCCCCCGGTGCCTTCGAGCCAGTGGCCCAGCCACAGGGGGGGGGGGGGGGGGCTAAATCTCCTCCTCGCATACGATCTTTTAAAAATATTCACAAAGGAATAATTATGCAGAAATAATAAGTATACTTCTCAGTGATTTGCAACTCGTGGTTTGAGGTCGATTCGGCGATTGGATCTCCGGGAACGTATTAAGAAAATGAGCTGACATCGACCTCCTCTCCATTTCACGCAATTTTCATACGAACAGAAATTCTCATTTCTTGACAACAGATAATTCTTGAAATTATGTTTTCATCTAAATGTCCTACTGTCAAGATATATTATATAATTATTAATTAATAATTATTATTTAATAATAATATTATTTATTTATTTTATTTAATCGGTAATTACTTGATCCTATATGGCTAGGGCGAAGGCCTTTAAGCCATTACAATACCTACATCATTTCGCGTTCTAATCTTTCGAATTCTGGTATTCACCCCAAATGCTCTCTCTCCATCGCATCAAAGCCGCGGAAAAGAGACCATAAGGTACGGCTCAGGAAAAAACCCCTGAAGGGGGAAAAACCTGCCGTCAGAAGCCGAGTACATACTAATCTATCCGACGTTTATTTTAACTATTTATTTTCTGGCGCGGGCGTCCCGCCGTCTCCTTCCAGTGCTTGGCCTCCTCAGCACCTGAAATCAAACAGCGCCACAGAAGATCGTCCGCACCAATGCCTCTGCTCTTACATTTTCGATCCCCCCTTCCCTTCACTCCCTAATGTGCTTATTACTATGCCAGTTTTATTTTATTATATTGACCTGTTACTAACCAATTGACTACGACTTATGACTTATTTCTTAACTGTTTACTAACTTAACATAAAATTACTGATTAACTTACTTATTGTTAGCTTATTGACTTATTTATTTCCCTCCAGTCTAGGTTCCGCTCAAGCTAACCAGTGCCGTTTTCCCACTCCCTAATTTCAGTTTCCCTAATGGTGCGAACCTTTCCTAAAAGTGTTCCTAATGCTTTCATAAATTTAGACCTTTTATCACCTAAGAATAATATTAATTATTAATTAATGTAATTATTAAGTATTTTATTTGCAGTACCTCCTTCCACTTCCCGCATCTTCACTGGTTTTTGAAAATACATTTGACAACCTTACCGGGAAACGCTGAGCAGAAAGCTAGTTTTTGTACGAGAAAAATGATTATGTAAATCTCCACAAAGAACTTTCGTAATAAAGTAAAATGCATTATTAACATAATTCCGTGCATTATTCGATATTTTATCTACAACGTTGGCTTCGTAATTTTTATTAGCGTCTGACACCTATTGAACATTTTCAAAATACTGCAAGAAAACCTCGGGGGGGGGGGGAGTTCGGGAATATTCAGTTCTATAGGAATACTCGTTTTCGATTTTAAAAACGGTTGCGTATTTGAATCGACCTTGTTCAACTTGGAAGAATGGAAGGAATTATCATTGTTGCGATATGCAAGACCAGAATGTTCGAATTGGGAGGCCCATAATAAATTATAGTTTGACAATACCAGTGAAATCCAAAATTCACAACATACCAGAAATTCCTGATGTTTTTAAATATCGAATATACTCTCCCTCGAAATCCGAACAAATTGGTTTATTCATGAGTTATTCAGTAATCGATGGCCACTTCCCAAAATAGGAATCAGAAGCGATTTCTGGTGGACCTGTTCCATATATATGGCGAGAAAAGTCTAGAAACAGAGCGTTAATCCAACACTCTGCTATTCAGATGACTGTTAGCCGTCGGAGAGCTGCTTAACTCTAAAGAAAACGTTTTTTGTTCCAAATAAACTATTTACAGAAGTTAGAAACAGTATTCTCGTTCACTCATCAATAAGTCCTGTAAGAACAAAGATTCAGGGGTCAATTATCACTCTCTAATTTTTCGAAATCCAAAACATCGATACCTCATTATCACAAAAACATTCAACATTGAAATTATTTGGGAAAAAAAGTCTTTACTCCTTTGAATCTTTTCGTGAACGAATTGTTATCTCTGGATTTTAAATTTAATGATCCTGTTAGTACGGCAGGTAAACATGTAATTATGAAACACTGTTGTCAATAAATCTTTTAGTTACCGGAACCTACTAGTGGCAAAAGCAACTTTGCCCGTTCCTGATTGTGTGAAGGTGTTGATAAAATAATTAATGACAAGGATCAGTCGTTAACATTTGGATGTAAATGTTTTCTCGCGAAACTTATCTATCTAGAAACGACAGTACATGTTTAAAAATTATTACAGAATATATGTTACAGTATATATTAGAAATTAATTACAGATTTTTGACATGATTGAAAAAGCAATTAAGAACAGAAATAGGACAGACATCACATCTTTTCCGAATCGAGCAAAGAAATCTACAGTGTAAGTTCTTAGTAGTACACGAAATCTCACGGCGAAGACATTTAAATCTCAAAAGATTTGTTAGTTGGTTGTTTTTTCCGAAAGACGTTCATTCCAAATTCCGGAAGACAATACCACCACGAAAATTGAATTTTATTTCCATGACAAATATTTATAAAAATATATACTGAAAAATTACAAATGTAAACGATATTTTGGATTTATTCGAAAAATTTCATATTAGATATGGCATTGCCGCTTTCATTTGGCATGAAATGTACCTTCTACCTCAATGAATCCGGATCTCTTAACATGCGAAGAGCTCACGTCTAAAAATCATCGAATGGTTAAATGGATAACTGCGCAGGCGAACCCTCCTGATCCTTGGAACGGGCTGCTCTGAAGTGGTTAAAGCGCCTGTGACAGCGGCTGATGAGCCAAGCAACGGCTTCTCCCGCGCTGCCCCAGCTGCAGCTCTGCGCGGGATAACCCATCGACCCCCGACCTCCGCCGGTCGGGCCCGCGCCGGCCCCGCCCCCTCCGGCTGGCCGTGACCTTCACCCGAATTTTCCTCTTTCTCGCGCCCGGGGCTATTAATATGCATCAGAATTAATTCTCCGCCTAACGAACGCCTCGTGAATGTGGACAGCCGGCGCGGCGGGCGGCCTCCGAAGCAGACGAGGTGATACCGCGGGGTAGACGGGAGGGGATAGAAAAGTGTTAAGGCGCAGAGTGCTCCGAAAATGCATAAAAAACGAAAGGCGAGATAAAAAAGAAGTCAGGCGAAGAAGTGAGTTTACCCAAAATGCGCTATCCAAATTAGAGAAAAAAATATTACAGAATATATTAGCCTTTAAAAAAAAGATAAACATTACGTTTTAAATTGGTGGCAAATAACGTCACTCATACGTAATTCATTTAGCAAGAAAATTCTTAGATCTTGATAGCAGTATATTAATATTTTATATAAATGGATTAAATTTTAGAGTTATTTATAAACCCTGATATTTAGTATTAAGTCTCTGTATGCTTTACCTTTCATGTCATACATGAGACATCAAATAGCCAAGAGGCATAAGGTACACTTTTCATTGGAGTCGAACTATTTTAGTTTGCATTTAATTTTGAATACATTATTCGTTATTAAGATTTATATCTCAACATCGGTCAAGTTTTCAGAAAAAAACAATCTTTGGACATTACATTTATATATTCGAGGAATACGTCTCTGCTCTTTTTTCACCGTTTTTGAAAGTTCACCAATCTTCCTTGGGTTCTCGATGTCTGATGTGAACGAAATTATCAACCAGAAGATAAACTCAGGTATTACTCTTTAATTCAAAATTTTAATGTGTCACCCATTAGATAATGAGGCTTGCTGCTAGTTCGTCTTCTTTATGTGATGTGTGTGTACACAAACATGCTTTAAGTACATGCCCGGATCTGGAGGTCGCGTTTACCAAAATGCTCATATACACTCCTGCGTTTAAGCTAACCAGGGAATGAGTTCTGATCACTTCCTCATGCTTCTTTCGCAAATTCCACGGCACAAAATATTCAAATACCATTACCCTACACCGACCGTTCATTGAAACAAGAGTCCACTCCATATATTTTTAAAATACCTATAAAGTGCCAGCGCGATGGCTCAGCGAGGATGTGTGAGAAGCACAAGGCCACTGCTGGGACGCGGGCAGGGGCGGTGCGGGGGCGTGGCGCCTCCTGAAATATGCGGACGGCCTCAGAGGGGGCGGGGCGCACGTATTTGTCTTGGCCAGCGGGGCGGCGTGGCATCTTACGCGGGCTTTTTTGCGAGGCTAAGAAAAATGCGGTGGCGGCGGCGCGCGAGGATCGTGCTTCGTTAACAGGCGCGGACGCAACGCCCCCTTCCCGCCCTTCCCTGTGTTATGAACGAGCGACACTTAACGACTGCAGCTCGCTTTGGGGGATGTACTCATGAGCTCTCGTTCCTCAGCAGGCGGATTTTCTAATAGACAATACTAAGCAATATGTGCAATTTTTTAGAACTTTCCTGGATGATTTGGCGATTAACAGATATTGCAACATTAAAAACCCAAAGCGCGAGCAGATAAGGATCAGTTAATATTTCTCTGTAATTGTGAACATTCATTAGCATGAAATTATTTTCACGCCTTTTCTTCATTTCTTTCTTTATCTCCTGTTCACCATAATCTTTTTTTGTTTTCCAGGGATGCTCTTCTCTTTTTTGTTAAAATCGCGCCTCATCTTATCTTTTTCTGGAAACTTATTTTTCTAACTTCGTTGAAACCCCTGTTTTCTATTATTTATATTTCCCCTAAATATAAATTGACCCTACAGATCCAGTTCATTGGTATTTGACGTTTTAAGTAAAAATAGGAGAAAGGTTTTTGGTTAATCTTCTTTCACCCATTCTCTTTAGATTGTGAACCCTAATCACTCTATCATTAAAAAAATAAAATCTTCTCATCCTCCATATTTCATTCTCACAATTTCTAAAAGAATTTTGATTTCTTTCCTTTCTAATTAATAAAATGATATGACATTCTGACGCTTAACGGGTTTCTGATCTAATAATTTTGTCGTAGTGTTTTGCTTTGTACTAAAAGAAATATACTTAGGTAATAATAGTAATTTATTATTATTATTATTATTATTATTATTATTATTATTATTATTATTATTATTATTATTATTATTATTATTATTATTAGGGAGATGTGTTGTAAGTAAAACTTGAAAATGATACCAGAGATTTTTTTATCGCAAGACAATGTTCATCGATTGTGAAAGATCTGAACTTGTACCCACAGCACAGACTCCATTAACCGAAGGGGTCTGCTGATCTAATTGGAAACGGGTGAACAGAAAGTCTAGATTTTACGTACGAACATAGTAAAGTAAAGCAGACTTCAGGTTTTAGCTGTATTGCAGGACAGCCTAATCGAATGAAACAGGGTTACACTGAAGTGAAAAAATGGAACAGACCAAATATGATAAATCATCTAAACATTACTGTGATGTCTGTGACCTTTTTGATCAAAGATGCACACATCAACTGCTGCCGACAATAATTCCCGGAATCCGCGGGGATGGAATCATTTCAATTAATAGAAACTACGAATATTTTAACCTCGGTTAAAAAAGTTTCTACTGTGGCAGACAATTATCAATTTGAAGTAACAAGGACGAATTTTTAATTTTATTTCAAAATATGATTTTGTTCTCTATTTAAGTTGGGTACTTTTAATCGTGAACAATAACCGGGGGCTGATATAAAAAGACAAGGAATAATTAGTTCATGATAGTATGCGAACAACCCTCACTTTAACCATTACTTAATACCATCATTACATAAAAATTATTGCAGTTAATTTTTGCACATGTCAGCGGATACCTACCCGCACAACCACAAGTTCATTAAGGAAACCAATCGGGCGAAAAAGCGAAAAGATATTTTACGCGCAACTACGTCAACACTGCCTCCAAAGACTGGATATCTCAAACAGGCAATTTAACAATTTATCCTCGCAGGAAAGTTGGTGGTTCTAACACGTCATCGTCTTCCCATCGGCGCCTTTGAGGTCCGGGCAACGCAGTAACACGCGGGCGCACTCTCCCAGAGTTACGAGGCCGCAGAACCAGTTGGCGCGGCCGATCGGGCAGACCGCGACGCCCAGCTCGGAAACCTCTGGGGAGAGCGAATGGCTCATTTGAAACCAAACAACATTTGAAGGTAGCAATACAAAAATTAAGTAGACGAATAAGTAATTATTATGGCTTTCCGGGCGCGCCAACTGCTACGGTCATTAGTACCACAGATAAGTTCATGTTTTATCCCGGGATGTGGCGGCGTTCCTTCCCTGCCGGAACACGAGATCCGGCGCCGACCTTCATGCCGGCATGCAGGGTGTCTCCGCCAGCGGGACACCACCCCATCCGAGACAAGCTCTCCAATGGTCTTCTCATATGTGTGGATGAGTAGGGCGTGTATGTGTGCAAGGGGAGAAAAGGGAACACGATAAGGAACGAAACATCGTGAGCGGTTCATGGCCTGCAACTGTTCTGGAATTCACCAGAATATAACTACTTATCAGTATGAAACGGTTGTCTACCGATCACAGCAACTGGCCTCTAGAATTCTCCTTCAGATATCGGCTGAATTCGACCTTGCTATCTAGCTAGCGTCGAAAATCCACCACTGTCGAAATTCGAATCCTAGGACCTTACGTTCAGAGAATTTACCCTGAGGTATCTCAGACAGTGTAGGTATCTGAGGTAGCCGACCTGGGTTCTCGAAATCGATCGTTCGATGGGTCATGGGTACAAATTCTGCCTGGATCATGGATATTTCTTTGCGTGGTCTGGTATGGGGGGGGGGGGCTCTCTCAACACCATGTTTCATCTTTTAATGCTCTTATTTCCATTCCTGGCTTACCTGGCTGGCGTAGAGGCTCGTTTTTCTTTCTCATACGTTTGCGTTACATCCAGATTAAGAGTCTGAATTCCGTCTGGTTGATACAAAAATTGCGTCTTGTGGCATGGTGTGCATTCCTAGCACACCATGTTCCTTTGAATCTAAAGTCTCCTTCTTCTTCCAATACCTTCTATCTTTTCCGTTTCACGACCAGCTGAGGTGGATCAGAGCATCACCTGATGTCACTGCAGTGTAGTCTGTTACTAGATAGCTAAGTTGAGTTTAGCCGCTGCATGGAGGAGAATTCTAGCGACTGGATGTTCTGATTGGTATATTCCGGGTTTTCTCCAATCAGGCGAATGCTGGAGCAGTACCCTAACAAACGGGCCACGGGCCACGCGGTCCTTGCTTACTCTATTCTCATCCTTTAGTTACACACACTTTCACTTACAGAAACTTCATTACCACACACGCCGGGGAGCCATACGATAGTTAAGAGCTTGATCTGACAGGGTGGTGACCCTCTGGTGGGAGATACCTCGTTGGGAAATCCCGCAAGCTGATGAGTAGGTTGGCGTCGGACCTCACTAACCAGCAGAGGAAGATCACCGCCAAATCTCGCGATAAAAACACATGCAGCTCTTGACGCGCCTAGAAAGACGAAATAGTGAATCCTTTCCGGCAGGTTGCATAAACACGGATTAAGACCAGGCGTGAGGCGTAAACCGGCTACAACGTCAGCGCCTCGCTGTGTGGCCTCGCTAATTTTCACTCCTACCGGGCTAAACGCGAGGTACTCGTGTACTACGCTCATTTGCTCATCCAATATACAATGTTCCATGGCCAATATTGGCTCACGTGCCACTTAGGTGAGATGGATGGGAGTTACCGAGGTGGGCGGGCCTCAAGGAAAGTCTCAACCGGGTGAGCGGGCAGCTGTGAGCACTGAAAGAAGGAAAGACGTAAAATTAGAAATAAACACAAGTTATTGACGCAGACCTTGGATATCGGCGAATACGCCTTTCTGTGCGTTAGTTTAAGGCATGCATTGTATAAATTAGTTTAAGGATCAGATCTGGTTAGGAACCCGCCCCCAGTAATGTTCCGGTGAGAGCGCAAGTCTGTGCTGCTCCTAACGATGCGCCAGGTATGTGTAAGTGTGGTGTGTGTGTGTGTGTGTGTGTGTGTGTGTGGAGGAATTAAATGTCAATGGCGGCCGGCATTTCCTAAAATAAAAATTAAATTAACACAGAATCATTTACAATTAATTTGTAGTTTTGCTACGCACACTCACACATACGTTTTGTATCAATTCACCAATTTGACCCTTCGAATTTCGCTGGCAAACGGGACGAGAGTTGCACGACTGCTAATAAATTTTTCTCGAACATCAAGAGTTCCGTCCGAACATGCAGTTAGGTGCAGTCGTAGACGCTATCACGATCAGCACACGAGTCGCGAAAACAGTGTGGATAATGAAATCTGATCCTTTAAGTGAATAGCAACTATGTTAGCACTTCTGTACTAAAAAGTTGCATTACGGAATGCAATAGACAACAAACACTTCCTGAGAACTGCTACACAGTGTTCGAAAATATAATTTTAAGGGATATCAAAATCAAGCAAATATTCATTTAATTACATTTTGGAGAATTTACTTCACAGATATCAAACGTCCTTTAACATTCACGAAGACCTCCACAACATTCCAAAGACATTTTGTTAAAGAGGTTTCTCATTTCCTCAGCTATAAATCGTATAGGACAATATCCTAATTCTCTCCAAAAATCTGAGTTCGAGATTTTGGAGGTAAAATCCGGTTTGGAGGAGCCCGAGACAAAAAGGTGTTTCTTCCATGAAGTCTGCATGGATGGATGGATGGATGGATGGGTGTTCGTAATTCATAACTTTCACAGAATAGACGCTTCTGAGCTCCTACAAGGAACACATGTCAGGAGTCAGATTTAATTGTACCGTTCAAATACGCTTTCAAATTGAAACAATTGGCGAGAGGATACACGCAGTTTCGGGAAAGGGATAAACAGTGGAAAAATCGCTAATGTACTACTTTGGCCTTCAAAATGAGATCCAGGATAACGGGATCTGACGTTATGTCGGTCCTCCGTGTTTACTACAGACATCGCCTGGCACCACTGAAATGGAACAATTTTGGGAACTTTTAAATGAAATATGCGAAAACCGTGAAAATCTCATTTAGCCAGTAGAGATTAATCGGTCATTAGATCCCAGTGTCCTTTCCACATCGACCTCTAGACCTCACTTCCCACCCACGCCCATTCGAGTCACTTGGATGCCAAAGGTGGAGAAATAGTTGTAACTTTTTTAAATGAAAAATACCAAAAACAGTAAGATTATTTTCTAGGATCTACCCCACGCTAGCGAGGTCAAAGGTATCGGTCTGGGCCTGGATAACACAATGCATCCCCAACGGATGCCTCTGGATCTTGTTACACTGTTTAATTTCCACCAAATCCTTCTAATATCCACATTCTGCATTTCGCAAAGCTAAGACGAGGAATGTTTCCGTATGCAGCGCATCCCTTCGATTTTTTAATTACCATTTGATTCCACAAAACACGATGATGCGTGAATGATTAGCATCGATTTCATTTCTGAAATGTCTTAATATTTTCTATTGAAAATATTGAAAGAGGAAAACTTTATTTAAGGGCAAAAAACTACAAACATATATTAGAACAATAAAAAAATATGAATTTACATCTCTTAATTCCTTATCTAATCACATGAGGAACGAGGTATTTACATTAGAAGCATTAATATGCCATAAATATTCTGTGTTTCGCTGAAAGTTTCAAAGGCTTGAATTCCTATTGAGTAATTTTTCGCGTCAGTATATGATGTCCAAAAACATAATTCAGTTTCTTTCTTTCATATTGGAAAATCCATTAACATACTCTGTCCTGTTCTGTCAAGCTCAGATTGTTTGAGACTTGGAATTCTCGACACAGTGCGTCCGATTCTATCGTACGGTTACTAATGAAATGCTGCAGGTAAAAATAAAACAATCTGAACTTAATACTTGAACAGTTACAAACATTTTTACTACTCACTGATCTGCGTTGATAATAAACAAGAATTCATAATATAGCCAGTTATTTTTTATTAATTTGTGATTAAATAGGAAGAGTAAAGCATTAAAGTTTTATATTGCAAGTTGAGTGTAAGATACAATCAAGACATGATACCGTTTCAAACAACCGTTTTTGATAATAAAAAATTCGGTTCCGGTTTCACACGTAGAACTGATCGAAACATTTCTTCTTCTCTCATTAAAACAGATTACGTTGTTTTCATGTACATTTTATGACGAATTAAGATGGCATATTTGACAGTTTGTGAAAAGCTAACAAATTTAATGGAATCTCTTTCCTTACAATTTCGACAAAATAACGAAAGAAAATATCATTGGAGGAATCCAAATACGTCTGAACTCAATGTTATCAATGTGCCTGGCTATGATTTGTTCAGTTTCTTGTGCATAATTTTGAAGACTTAGAAACGAATACTTCATTTTCTAAACCATCCAATAATTCAAAAGAATCTCTTTCATTTTAGAGGTAACGAATAAACCAGTTCCTCATTTAGGAATGAGTCCGGTCTAAGAAGTATCACGAAATAATGAGTTTTTGTAACCGAAACAGTTTCGTTTGATTACAGTTCCAGCAATGTTCTTAATACAAATATTACGGCTTCGGTTTTGGACACACTATTGAAACTGTTTTTATCAGTTTCAGTTTGATCCCTTGGTAATAACAAAAGTGTAAATACGCTTATTTTTCTTTGTTTTAAGAGGTTTCCAGATATTCTCCTGCCCATATTGGAACGGTTTACTGTCTTTAGAGCTTGTGTCCACCTGGGAAAGCCTTTTCTGCCACTGTCCTTTGGCAGCATGCCAATGGATGCAAACAGACCTCTTTGCGAGTCTCCAGAGTCAACACCCAGAAAGAGATGTCTCCTGAGTCAAACGGAATGTACTTGCTGCGTGGTGTCCAATTACGGGGAAAAGATGCGACCCGCTTCTCAGCATATGGCACGTTGGACTACTGTTAACGCCCAACAGAATACACTTAATGGGCAAGTTCAAATCACACTTACACAATACGAGTTTAAAACAGACAGACTAGGCCAACAAAAAAAAATCTATCAAATTTATGTTTTCTTATAAGTATTCCCGTAAAGAATAAAATAAAAATGTATCGCTCTTTAACATTCCTCGTACGGTTGAATTTCACTAACAACACTCTTCACACATCTCTCTAAAATTCCGATATCATTATTACATAAAGTATGTATCACTTTCGAAAACCTTATGAATTCACTATTATAAATACCAGCAACATCATCACGACAGAAGTATTATATATACACTTGGGGGAAAAAAGTCCGCAAGAAGTAAACGAAGGAAAAACGAAATACAAACAGGGTCCGGAAAATTATTGGTTATCTTCGTTTGTAATACTTCGGTGACGAAACACTATATAATGGAAATACCGAACATATCAAGAATCCAAACACTCCATTAAAATCTTTCACTCCAGGAAAATACATTTGGAGTAGTTTTATTAGATGCATGAAATCAGTGAAGCACTACTGAAATTCTGTAGGAGAACGGTGCAATGTGGAAGTGTATTCTTCTGAAATTTTCATCTTATTTAGAAAACTTCATGAATTATGGACCCATGGCACCTGAAAGTACTTCGAATGCAGTTTAGCTACCGCGCAGGCTCTCTGGAATAGCCATGCAATTGGCAAAGTACACACCAACCTGTTCTCACAAATGTCGGGCAATTTGCGTTGACGGGAACAAACCTACAAAACACTAAAACACGCCAAACACGCCTTACAAGTACAGTAAATATCAAGTACTACGAAATAAACGTATTACAAACAGGCCCGAAACAGAAAACATCGGTTGAGAATGTGCTGTTATCAACGCGTAATCACGACAAAACGCCTGCCTTTCTGCCAGTAAAATCCCAACAAACAACTAGCAATCATTGCGCAGGTTTAAGTGAATGTTATTACCGAAGGCGAAGAAAAAGACTAAGTAAATGTATGTGTGCGAAATATCAATCATCAGCCAAGGAAATGGCGACCTGTCACTTTCATGGTAATTGAATAAGAAATATAAAAAATAATAAACAAAATATATTTTTTCGGATTTCATATCCAGAAACTATAATGCGGAGGGGGTTACTGTAATGTATTTATGTACGTTCTTTTATATTTTGGTTCTATTTTAATTTTATTCTATTGTTAACTTGATATTTTCGTGTATCTACACTCAATCTGCTACCATCTGTGATATCTGACAGTATGTATAGTTATACTGGAGTCATAGGCATACTTAGTCATGTAAATACGTGAAAATATGATAAATATATTTAGTATTTCTCGTCAGCTGGCGATATACTATGTAACCAGGCAGTCTGCAATAGCGAATAAGCGGCGATTGACCTCTTGTTTTGTCATTAGGTGAAACAATTAAAGAGTTCCTACATATATACATAGGTTGGATAAAAAGTAATGAGAATGTCGCTGTAACTTAAAGCCCATGAGGAGTGCTGCCATCTGTCGTGACAAAAGAAAGGTCTATTAGACGAGTGTGTGCGGCAAGCGGGGACAGTACTCTGTCAGCCTAATGCAGTGTGTAAATTGAACATCATAGCGCAAGCGCCCTACGTCATGTTTACAAAGGTAGAACAACATTCGTGGCTCAAAATTGAAGTGGCACGAGGTTGAAGTAGGCAAGAATGTTTTCAGGAAGCATGTGGTGTTGGAGAGTTGACAAACTTCACAGTCGCACGATGGGTTCAGATTAGGCAGAGATGATGTGAAGGATAATCCCCGTACAGGACGACCTGAATTGCAGAACTCTAGCGCCGCTGGCAATGGGAGACTCTGTAACATCGACCTTACTCACCAGATATGAGTGATTATGAACTCTTCAGTATAACGAAAGAACCACTGCGAAGAACCTGGTACAAAATGAGATTCGAAATTATTCATGCTATACGGCGGTCATTACGGGACATCAACAGAAATAGACGCGCAGATTGTATTCGACGCCTTCCTAACACGTGGCAAAAGCTGATTAATAACTGCGATGATTATATTGAAGAGTGTCAAAATACCAGTGTCAATACAGTCAATTAAGAGACAACAAAATGCTCATACCTTTTTATCCGACCTCAGTACTTGTAAAATATACGCCCATTAACCGTCTCTAAACAGTGATTTTTTGACGTTTCTAAATCGAGACTCAGTGAAAAAGATGGATGAGAAAACCGATGCGCCAGAGAAATTAATAATAATTTAAACAACGAAAGTTGATATTACTTCTTCACATAGAATGTTGGTTGCTAGAAAGAACGTTAGCGAGCCTGATCAAACGCACCAGATCTCAACTAGAATTAATCAACAAAAGAAAGCAAAACTTATCTCTATGTATTTTTTGTTCAGCTTCAGAGAAAGCTGGGGATGTTTACGAGCTTATCACCCGTACCCCCTTAACACATGACCGCGAAGCAGGGACGTCGCCGGTAGGCCTGAGCCCGTTCAGGGGCTGTCGCGCCAAGTACATACATACACCAGAGAAAGCAAAACGTCTTTTTTACATACATTAGCTTGCATAACAAGCGGATTCCCTCGCCCGGCAGGAAGTGGTGGGTCGTCCGCAGAGGCATTCTCCCAATCAATTCACAGCGGAGGTGGTAAGTATCCTCTGCCGCCATTCCTACGCAGGCATTCATCACTTCGCACGCAAGTAGCTCCCACCCAACGTCTCGCGGCCACGCCTGTTAGTAAATCACACGTGCGTACATTGATTGGGTGATACGACAAGATAAGAGACTATGAAGTCTGTTATTAAGGAAGAGCAGAAGCGAAATGGGGCGGCACCCCACAGCAATCTAACAAATTGCCCGACTAATCCCATGAGAAGAACCGGATCGAGTCACGATTCTGGTTCAACGAAGCGACTGGGGAAGCGTATTAACCCTTAAACTGCAATCGCGATGACCTCCACACAACGTGAGGGGTCATTGCGCAATTAAGTTGGCGCCAGAAAGCACATGAGTAATCGAGAAAATTTTAACACAGCTCAGATAGTGAAGACGTACCTACCTTTAAAACACGTTGCTCACAAGAAAAAAAGACAATGAACATTAGTTCAAATACCAATAAAGACATTATATTGATTTGGATGTTTTATTAGCTTTATGTTAGCAAAAATTGACCGCAGCCAAAAATACACTGTAGGTAAAAAAAGGATAAAAGTCAATCCAATCTACAAAGCCGAAAGACAGGAAATCAGTACGAAAAGATTCACATAGATGTTGATAGCCGATTTGGACGGAAGATGGCTTCAATACTCGTATTCAGCCAGGTAAAAAAAAAGACATTTACAAAAACATACTACACTTGGTGAATAGTTACACCACGCAATTTATTCCTACAAAATGACGTAATATGGATCAGCACATGTTAATTGTACACAATTTGGATTTAATTACTTCAATGACATTAACATTTGGCTACTAACTTCATAATTGTACATAGAATTCAAATCAGTAAACTGCTAATCTATAAATTCCGCGAAACAGCATTTGTAAAAAATCTTTCAAACATTTCGAACGCCAACCATCATTTAATTTTATCTTTTATTTAATTCAGCATGCCTCAATCTGTTAGCAAATAACACAGAACACAATTATACATTCTCAACCCACCCTCAGCATTTATTTCCTGTGGAATTAAAGGTTATTTTCATGCTTAGGAGTTACTGTGAAGTTCATCGCCTATCTCTTGGTCTAACGCCCAAACCAACAGAAAAAACGCCCGGTTGTTGGCCACATTCCTGCCCACGATTTGAAGCAATTCACATATAAACACGTCATAAAAAGCAGGGCTGTGAGGACCTATCAATATGGAAAATTTATCTCTGGTGCATGCAGTACGAAGATGATCGCTTTAGGTTCCGCTAGCCGTGAAGAATGGTTAAGTGGATGCTGATGGAGCCATCAGCGCCCTCTGACACATTCTCCTTCCCCCTCGCCTTCAGCCCTGCAGCTGCGCGCGCCTGCCCTCGAAAGGGCTGCAGCCGAAGGAGACTTATGCCTCTCCATCAGGCTTCAGCTGCCGCCGACAACGGATGCGGACGCGCGGCCCGGAATCCTGTAGAGTGCGAAGGCTGGCGTTGCACATGGGCCCGGGGGGGGGGGGGGACGTGTCAGGGAAACAGATACTAATAACTCGATATTAGGCGAAGTAGCGAGGTTTCTAGGGGTCGTGGCAGCTACTTATTACGGCACACATTGTAAATCCGGGAGACCCCGAGTTCAAATCCTAACGTAACTTTAGATTTTTATTGAGCTGTCGTATTCACGGTGATCCTGAAGTCAGGGTCCTGAAAGTGGGAAACGACTGTTGGCAATGGCTATCACAGTGGAGTCTTAATCTCTTTTGATCCCAAACCTGCAATAATTTGTCAAACCAACAATTCTTCAGTGTACAAAGGGTATATTATATATATATATATATATATATATATATATATATATATATATATATATATATATATATTGTAACGAATATTGCATCACCTGCCGAAGTCGCTGCGCGTGGATTGCGTCACCTGCCGCCGCCACTCCCCTTCCCCCGAACTAGACGGTTCCGGACAGTCCGCGAGCCGCGGAGAAATGCCGAGAATGAGCCAGGCGCCTCGAGACAAGCGCCGTCCAGGTATAAATACGCGCTGCCGGCGGCCGCGAGTTCAGTCAGTCAGAAGTCAGACAGAAGTCAGTTAGTTTAGTGAGAAAGAGTTACAGAAGTCAGTCAGTAGTGAGCAGTAAGACGTCAGTCCGTCAGTGTGTCCGAAGTGGAAGCTGTGCTGGGAAGTGTGCATTGCGGTGAAGAGTGGTGCAGTGGTTGAACAGCAGTCAGCAGTCTGAAGTCTGCAGTGGAAGCTGAGCTGTGAAGGGTGCATCGCGGTAAGCAGTGGTGCAGTGGGGAAACAGCAGTCAGCAGTTTGAAGTCTGCAGTGGAAGCTGAGCTGTGAAGTGGGCATCGCGGTAAACAGCAGTGCAGTGGACCCTGGTGTGCGCAGTGAAGTGTGGTCTGCGCCAGGAATTGTGGTCTGCGCAGGGGAATTGTGGTCTGTGCAGGGAATTAGGGTCAAGTGTAGTGGACCGTGGACAGTGCATGGACTGACTGATACTGTAGAAGAAGAGAACTGTTTAAATAAATAGGGTGTAAGAAGCGAACTGTGTAAATAAATCAAGAGAACGGAGTCGTGTGTAACAGTGTAAATAATTAAGTGTAATATATCTGTAAATAGACCAAGTAGTTTTAAGTGTAAGTAAATTTTAGTGTATAGTTGTTCCCGAAAAAACTTCTTTGTTTAAAATATTGTGTTGGTTTTAATTCACCACGAGAAACGTTACAATTGGTGTCAGGTGTGTGGGGTTGGTGTGTGTTTAAATCAGTATAACGTGTGGTGAATTAAAACCTTAATGAAAATGGTTTTCACAAAATCCTTACGGGAACTGAAAGTAATCGAGTTGAAGATTGAGTTAGAAGACAGGGATCTGGAGACCACCGGAACGAAAGCAATATTACAAGAACGTCTTGCTAACGCGTTGAAGGCAGCAGGAGAGGATCCAGAGAGTTTTCGCTTCGAGATGTGTTACGGGAGTATCTGTGTCCGAGCATTCGTAACAGAATGGGGGAAAAAATGGAAGGAAGCTGACACAACGTCAGAAGAAAAACTGACAGAAAATTCCAGAATTTCGGAAGAAAAGGTGTCAGAAAACCTGGAACAACAGATAACGCCGAATAATAGATTTGTTAAAGAAGAAATCGAGGAGATAATTTTAAAGAACGAAGAGAAAGTTGACAAAATTGAAGAGAAATTTCTGAAGAGCGAGGAAAAATTACTAAATCCAGAAGAAGCGGCAGCGAAAGAAGAAGCGGCAGCGAAAGAAGAAGCGGCAGCGAAAGAAGAAGCGGAAGCGAAAGAAGAAGCGGCAGCGAAAGAAGAAGCGGCAGCGAAGGAAAAAGAAGCGGCAGCGAAAGAAGAAGAAGCGGCAGCGAAAGAAGAAGAAGCGGCAGCGAAAGAAGAAGAAGCGGCAGCGAAAGAAGAAGAAGCGGCAGCGAAAGAAGAAGAAGCGGCAGCAAAAGAAGAAGCAGCAGCAGAAGAAGAAGAAGCAGCAGCAGAAGAAGAAGAAGCAGCTGCAAAAGAAGAAGAAGAAGCAGCAGCAAAAGAAGAAGAAGAAGCAGCAGCAAAAGAAGAAGAAGAAGCAGCAGCAAAAGAAGAAGAAGAAGCAGCAGCAAAAGAAGAAGAAGAAGCAGCAGCAAAAGAAGAAGGAGCAGCAGCAAAAGAAGAAGAAGAAGCAGCAGCGAAAGAAGAAGCAGCAGCGAAAGAAGAAGCAGCAGCGAAAGAAGAAGCAGCAGCGAAAGAAGAAGCAGCAGCGAAAGAAGAAGCGGCAGCGAAAGAAGAAGCGGCAGCGAAAGAAGAAGCGGCAGCGAAAGAAGAAGCGGCAGCGAAAGAAGAAGCGGCAGCGAAAGAAGAAGCGGCAGTGAAAGAAGAAACGGCAGCGAAAGAAGAAGCGGCAGCGAAAGAAGCAGCAGCAGCGAAAGAAGAAGCAGCAAAAGAAAAATCAGAAGTAGAAAAAGAAGTTTTTAAACGAGTTGTAGAAAATGAAGATGGCTCCCAGAAGAGGAGAAATGATTTTGTCTACCGAATTGAAAGGTCCCGGTATGAAAACACGCGGGTCATCCATTCCAGTCGGCTGGCCCCGTGCGCGGGAGGTAATGAAAATGACGGAGAAGACACCACAGGAGTTTGTGAGTTGGGCATGAAAATGTTCACTTTTGACGAGTTTATGTCTCATAATGGCGGGAATGATATGGCGCGTTGTGGTGTGGCAATGGAGGTGCAACACGATCTGTTTATGGTACCCCAGGAATATTCATTAGCGCATTGTGTTGCCCAGGATCTGGATATGACCAGAGGTGTTGCTGCTGTATTCGGAAGAAAATACAAGAGAATGGAAGAATTGGAGAACCGGCGACCGGATATTGGGAATGACCTTCTTCTCCGCGACGTGAGTAAAGATGTGCATTTTGTTATCACAAAAAGAAAGTCGCATCGCAAGGCCACCTTCAGAACCTTGGGAAAACTTTGCTTGAATTACGCCAACAATATCTGCATTATTTCACTAAACGCGATCCGGGACGGATCGCATCTAAGGAGGGGGCAATGTAACGAATATTGCATCACCTGCCGAAGTCGCTGCGCGTGGATTGCGTCACCTGCCGCCGCCACTCCCCTTCCCCCGAACTAGACGGTTCCGGACAGTCCGCGAGCCGCGGAGAAATGCCGAGAATGAGCCAGGCGCCTCGAGACAAGCGCCGTCCAGGTATAAATACGCGCTGCCGGCGGCCGCGAGTTCAGTCAGTCAGAAGTCAGACAGAAGTCAGTTAGTTTAGTGAGAAAGAGTTACAGAAGTCAGTCAGTAGTGAGCAGTAAGACGTCAGTCCGTCAGTGTGTCCGAAGTGGAAGCTGTGCTGGGAAGTGTGCATTGCGGTGAAGAGTGGTGCAGTGGTTGAACAGCAGTCAGCAGTCTGAAGTCTGCAGTGGAAGCTGAGCTGTGAAGGGTGCATCGCGGTAAGCAGTGGTGCAGTGGGGAAACAGCAGTCAGCAGTTTGAAGTCTGCAGTGGAAGCTGAGCTGTGAAGTGGGCATCGCGGTAAACAGCAGTGCAGTGGACCCTGGTGTGCGCAGTGAAGTGTGGTCTGCGCCAGGAATTGTGGTCTGCGCAGGGGAATTGTGGTCTGTGCAGGGAATTAGGGTCAAGTGTAGTGGACCGTGGACAGTGCATGGACTGACTGATACTGTAGAAGAAGAGAACTGTTTAAATAAATAGGGTGTAAGAAGCGAACTGTGTAAATAAATCAAGAGAACGGAGTCGTGTGTAACAGTGTAAATAATTAAGTGTAATATATCTGTAAATAGACCAAGTAGTTTTAAGTGTAAGTAAATTTTAGTGTATAGTTGTTCCCGAAAAAACTTCTTTGTTTAAAATATTGTGTTGGTTTTAATTCACCACGAGAAACGTTACAATATATATATATATATATATATATATATATATATATATATGTATATATATATATATATATATATGTATATATATATATATATGTATATATATATATATATATATATATATATAATATATATGTATATATATATATATATATATATATATATATATACTTTTGAACATGATCATTACATAATATCAATATTAAATATACTCGTACAACTACAAATATTATTACATTTTCAATAACACTAGTGTATCACACTCTTTAATGTAGCAATTCAGATGTATCAAAAACATTCAGAATTAAACACAGATTCTAACTCAATACGCTTTAAATACATGCCACACGCATGAGTTTCTACTCGAAATGTATTTTGCTAATTTGTATAATAGAGTTATTTGATAGATCAGCAAAAGCCACATGTTCTCAACAGTAACTCATCTGAAGAGTGGTCAACCGCCCGCCCTCTCTCAAGTACTTGATCTAAAATTCAAGAACGATTACACTGCATTTCTACACACACGTTTTAGCGAATAGTTCTCTCACAAGACATTACTCGTTGGCATTTATCGCCAAAATTTCACTCCCGAATAATATATTCTAGAGACTATCGTTCAAAACCTACATCGGCATGGGTCAAAGTTTGAATCATCAGTACTATGACAAAATGATAATATTTCTCATTATACAGCTACACGTACGACAGTAAATGAAAGAATTTTCTTTTGGATAATTTGGAATTATATTTTGTATTCCTATTTATATATGAAAATTATAAATGTAAATCAAATAACTACGGTTCGCGACACTAAAATGTACCATTTAATTTTATTCATGAAATTACTTTCGTATTCGAAACACTATACAAAGTTCACGGTACTCTCCATTCTAACTCCTCGCTTGCTCAGGCAACACCTTCCTTTTGCATTTACGGGTCGTAACAGACTGTTCTGACTGACGGCTGTACGCAGAGCATTCAGCGTGGAGTGACGGCAATGCAACGGTCGTACACTGTGTATGGGCGGGTCTCCTCCACTCGCTCACGCGATGGCATGAATGCATCACTACAACAGTACTGCTCAACAACCTCTCACAGACTAGCCTTTACAGTCATAAAAATACTCCTCCACAGGAGAGTATGTATAATGAGTGGCGGATAAGGACTACAAAGAATATGATCAGTTTACCAATCACAGTTCAAGAATAATTGCACAGAATGATTATATTTTTAACAGCCAATGCGAGCAAAAATCGAAACTAAACTATGCTACATCCGACCTTTCGAAAGATGTCGAATGTTTCGTTATATACCCAACAACTCGATAAAAAAAAAAAAAAAAAAAAAAAAAAAAAAAAAAAAAAAAAAAAAAGAAGCCTGCTTTCGTTAAAGTATTAAATTTAAAACAGTGTGTGGCAAGGGCGAATAGATAGCCGAGACCGAAGGAAATAGAAACTATTACGGGAAAGTCTATACCATTCTGTAGCACCAATAGTTTACTTTTTATTTTACTTAAGGGAGTACGTTACATGAAGCCTCAAAGACATTTTCAATGACAAAATCAATGTCATTTGTCAAAAATGGCTTCAAATGGTTGGATTCAATTGTATTACAGGTTAGAGCAAACTACGCAAAAACATTTGCACATGTCTGATTTTTGTTAAAATGTCTGAATTTTCAAAATTTGGAAAAGTTTAAAATGTATTCGGCGTCTTCCTACAACTACATTATTGAAGAGTTATTTTCTGAATGATATCTGTTCAAAAGCAGATATTTAAATATGAACATTTTTTCAAAATATGTAGTTTTTATAATCTTATTATATATAATATTAATCTTTTATTATTATTATTATTATTATTATTATTATTATTATTTTATTTCTTGATCTTGTTATAATAATTAATTTCATATCAGGCAAAATTACGAGAAATCAATTATAAAAACAAGATTTTATCAAAGCATATTTTTCTCAAAAGTTTTGTACTGATAGTGCTAAATGAGGGCACATGACAAACCCCATTTTGATGTGTCCTTTGATTTTTTCAAAATGTAAAGGAATACCGTAAACACGGGGTACTTCGACCCAATTTTTCAACGCTTTCGTAGTTAATTTACCAAATCTTGAAGAACTCAAAAAAACAACAAACAAAATTTTTATTTTACATGTTTATTTGAAGTGCTGAAGAGTAGTTTGATAAGATATACACATATTTAACACAAATCGCAAATAATGTTTTTTGAAAATGGGGTTCAAATTACACTGCTGTGTGGGCAATGTGAACCCACGCGATGTTTTCGTACATAAAGCCATTGAGATTTGCACTGGGTCTATGGGTTCCTAGGTTTTCTTGTACAAACGTAACAAATTTAGATATAGTACTACAAACACGAAGATAACTTCTATAGCAGAAATACAATATTTATTATTCAATTTTTTATCGGAAACTCTGGATGCCTCAAAAATAATTTCACTAATTCTCGTCCTGGGAGATTATCTTCGAAAACAGTAACAGTTCTGCCACCCATAGATAAGTAAGACTTCAAAATAAATCTGAAATCGAGATCATCAACAGGAAATCTGAAATTACTGGTTAGCTCACGGTGCCTTGCAAAGACTAATTTTTCATCTTCATTGAACGTTTTTGGTATGACCCGGTGTCTGAATGGATTTCTTCTTCAATCCCCTTTTTATCTGATAAAGGAAGACGATAAAAGAAGCTCCTTCTTGCCTTTGTGACATTATTTCCGACAATTGTTGCCAAACAAAACTATTCACGCTTTAAAAAGATAAAAAAAGAACGTTTTGGGTTACATGACCCCCAACCTCCACTGTGAACGTGGGTCCCAGTATCCTGGATTTTGAGATAATGTACTCACGATTAGGAAATATGAAAGAAATGGGGAAGGCGTTCCACTACTAATGACGAAGTTATCATAGCCATTCTATTAACAAATATATAATTACCAAAATGCAAACTGATTCTTTGATCAACTATCATGAAATCCAGTGTAGAGATAAAAGTTTGCAGGGCTCAAATTCTATTTCGACTCCAGACACTTAATAGAGTATCTTACGAGGTACTCGTTCAGGTGTACCATCGAATTATGCTAAACACGTTTAATCCTGCACTGTGTTGCCATCGCACGGGAGCAACTGCAAACTAATTTTTAAGTATCTCTTACGTGGTTAATATTTACATTACGGGCATTTTAATGGATTATTGCAGATTTGAGTACAGAGCTTCTAAATTATTTCTTATAAATTTTCTCGAAAAACTCGTAAATTTTCTGTGAAAATTGGGTCAAAATCGCGCATTTTTAGAAACGGTCAAACAAAAAATTTCTCAAAAACAACTCCAAATGTATCAGTGAAAATTTGATTACTTTTACTTTGATTAATTTTTTATTGAATATATTTTACTCTTCTATAACATTCTTAAAAGTCACATTTCCGATCTTCTGTTAGATGATCGAAAAATTGAGAAATTATTTTTAAAAGTATGTTTTCAAGGGTCATGTCGGAAGAATGTGGAGCAATAGCAATAGGCTAGCCTACACCAATGAGATCAAAAAACTAACTAGTGCGAAAAAATGTGCCATTCCGTAGCGCCACTAGTTTCTCTTAGCAAAGAAACATGTACAATATCAAATGATAAATAAGTGTAGACGAGAGACGTGGAAGTGAGGAGCGTGGGCTAAGAGGACAGGGAGGAGATATGCGTGGGGAAGCGAGGGCCCTGGGACGGCAGACCCGCTTTCCATATCGCGCGGCGCCGCTGTCAAGAGAGCACGAACCGCCTCAAGCGCAGACACCAGACGCTGAGCTATTCCTTCGAGAACATGAGGCGTGGAAACGATTCGTCATGCACCATCGGCAGATATACATCGTGTATTCGGCTTCTGAATACGTGCGTTGGGCTAGAATCACGGACTCGGCAAGATACGACGCATGCTATGCTAACAGCGCAGTTTCTGCTACCGCCACTGGTCCTCTGAATACAAGAATTACATCGTAATACACAGCTTTGAAGAAATGTATTTTCATTACAAAGGATATAGTCATATTATAAATACTGCAGTTATAACAGTGATGCATTGAGAAAAATATCTAACACCTCCACTAACTGGCGTCTCTACCGGTCAGGATGGCCGAGATTAGAGCAGTAGTGCCATAGCGATCTCGGACCAGAAGGCCGCGAGTTCGAGTCCCGCCTTGGGCATGGATGTATTTGTGTATGTCTATATGTGGGTGTCGTCCTTTTATCCCCAATGATGAGATATCATCATCATCATCATCATCATCTCATCATTCATACCCCCAGGGCTAAAACTTTGGGGGATAAAAATCGGAATTCAGCTAAAATGCTGCCCTTCCCCAGATAAAGGTAGGAAGCACGCGGGTGCGAGTTGGCCTGTACGTGGAAAACATAAATGGCGTCACTTTTATAATTTGATTTTACGTTCTAAACGTTTTAAATTTAAAGAGAAGTTTCAAAATGAATAAAATGTGACATCAAGACCTTAGTATTGTTAAAAATAAATTCAGTATAATTAAAAAAATGCCTTTGACTTGAATATAAAAGATAACTCAATCTTATACTCAATAAAGAGTAACTTTCACCGTGTCGTCGACTTCTAGAGTCATAAATCCATCAGTCACAATGAAGCGAGCGAAGTAAAATCAGTGATCGATGGTCCAGGAATTTGATCGACATACGAGGTCTGTCATCTGCGACCACCCGGAGAAGTCACAAATGAGGAGGGAATCAAAGCGAGGAACACAGAACGACGGGAAAGGCTGAAGGGAGGAAAAACAGACCAAATAACGGGATGATTCCGAACAGAGTTGTGATCGTGATGCAAGCCATGATACGCATGCCAATAAATGTGTGTGTGGGAGGGTGAGCGGCGATATGTTTTAAGTACAAGGTCACACTGAGTGACAGGTTGGAGCTTGGAGACTATTCTGTTTGCTTCAATTAGAAAAAGAAATATACCATAGCAACATATCATATTCCGTTTTGAATGCTATAAATGAGACGACTACGTACCAGTATGACATATACAAACCATTCTTACGAGACTGTATTACAAAAAGGGAGCTTTTAATGTGAAACGTGAGCTGCAATCTAAGAGGAAAAGCTTTGCTGATGCAAGTGGTAGGGGGAGTAGAAGTAATCACATTTCAACAAATAAAACTCATTCAAAATGCTAAAAAAAATTAGTTCCGAGGGGGCACGAAATTCACGTTCAATAAACACGAGAAAATATTACACATACACTTTTACATTATCAAATAACAAGCTCCGAGTACTCAACATTTATGCAAAATAAAGATCAATGCGACGGATGGCAAATTACCGTTGCTTTAAGTATCCAAATACATTTTATGTATTAATAATGCAAATATATTGAAAAATCTCCCATTTTACCTGAAGTAGTTAACAAGAGGGCAGCACGAAAATCGAAGTTCCAGAAAACCAACACGCTTCATCGACTTTCACGAGACGAAACTATTGAAAGACTACAAGGTCTGCATTTCTTACATACACATCAGCGCTGATCAAATAATTAGAACGTATTAGGTGATGATGATAAAGCAGGAGGAGGAGAAGAGGAGAAACTTCTTTAATGCTTTTTTCACATACTAAAGAAATTATTACAATAAAAATAACAACAGTAAGACCTACAATGCCCCAACGCGGATTGTACCGAATACTGCACAGTGACATATGGGTCATTAGGCCAATATTTGTCTATGCAGTACACGAGTCACTCCTAAGAAAATGTATACGAAACCACAGACACCAGGCGAGAGGCTAACAGGCGCCTCAAGCGAAGCGAATCGACTCCAGTCTATTACAAATTCAAATGAAGAGCAGTGTGGTGTGCAACAACGTAAGCTCGTTCCTACGGGCAAATTGAAATCCAAATCGGACAGAAAAATGAACCGGAATAGCCGGATTTGGATATCAGTGAATAGTGACACGAAATCACACGCACTAATTAATTACCCTCCTACACAGAAATACGATGGTGGTATCAAGGTGACAGTTAAATGTAGACACACTTACGAATGTTCCAAAAATATAAGAATTAATGCCTTTTTCACGGGTCAGTATCTTCGCGATTTGCTTTTGTGCTTCTGTTTTCATTGCTCATGAACAAAAAAACTCGAATGTTCCACCCACTCCAAAAATGGCCGGAATAGAATTTCTATGTCGCCTTCTGCAAATAGTTTTTACCATCATTTTGACACCCACTGCATGTGGTGTTGTAGAATTGACTATTTTAAGTCTTGGCGATCAAAAGGTATATCATAAAGTAGAACATTGTGATTTTCTGGTAGAGATACTATAAAATCTGGTTGGGGCAGGAGGTTTTTATTTTGTATTAGCTGGCTTTCCCCCACATCCCAATTGCATATACACAGAACGAGGTTTCCTATTTAAATAAGACTACTTGGTCTCAAATGAACTTGAGCTCTGCTAGTTACATGGAAAGAGAAATGTTAACAGCTCTCTCGCCCACTTTGTATTGTGATACTGAAATGTTAAAAAAATAATATCCCAAGTAAAAGCCCAATTCTTTCACCTACTGAAAGTTTTGTGAAACAACTTCATCGCATTCACTGTACATAGGTCAGTGGTGGTACATAGGTCATACATTTAATGGTGACATCTGGAATAGACGTCAGCTCTAGGAAGTGTCTCTCAGAACACTCGAAGCCATGTTACGCTACTGCAGAACGTTTTTGCACACACCTGCAGGAACAAGTACTAAATGAAAACCGTTATATATAGGTCTCTAGAACCCATCTGGCACTGGCAGCATTCATCATGATTAAGCCGGCGCCGAAAATTCGCGCCAGCACACTTTCTAAACCGTCCAGTGTCAGCAGGAGAGTGAGCAGCGCTGTGAGTCAGTGGCGCCGGCGCAGCGCCTGCGTTTCCAGAGGAAAAGCTTCCAGGCGGCGGCGGCGGCAGCAGACGCGTCTCGCCCAGTCGCCGGCCGCCGGAGAGCCATTATCAATTAGGAAGGCGTCAAGGCGCAGGGCCCAGACGGCGGCGGCGCGCTCTCACAGGGGGACGACTTTCCGTGCCACCGTAATCACTGTTATCGGGGTCATTATTATCCATCAGGCAGGTGATTAACGAAAAACTTTGTGCCAAAACCGATTAGTCCGCGTCGCCGCTGAAATCGGCACGGGGTTGAGCAACATCGCCTCCGCCACCACATTTTAAATCCAGCCACCGCCACTGCCGTCGCAAACCGCAAACAACCTACCCTCCACCGCTTTCACTCAGACCTCCACCGCTACCACCGTCGTTCTCACCACCTCGTGCCACCCTACCACCACCACCATTCCCACCAATGGCCAAACGGGCCCGAAATGCTGCCTCGGCCGCGTTGCCGCAACCATCGCCCGTATGCGTGCCGCTGCCACTGGTTGTAGAGCCGCGGCAGGCGCATTCAGTCGGGTCCATTATTCTAAGCCGGGGCGTGTAAAAGCGGCTACTTAATGATGCAAATGATGGCTACTTTCGTGGCGCCTGGGCGCGGTCGTTAGGGCTAATCGCAATTACGGCGACGGGCGCAGGTTCGCGCCGCGTCGGGGGATATCGTTCGGAGGCGAAAGGAGCCGGCGCCAGGAAGGGAGCCGCACGTCCAGTGTCTAGATTGTAAACAGCTCGCATGAAATATAGCCTCTCATAAACACAGTAATATAGGAAGTTATATAGAAAGAGAAAATTACATAAATAATATTAGGGAAGAACACTGTAAAAGGAAGAAACGATAAAAAGGTTCTTTTCGAGGCAGAGAGTGTTGTAAATCTGCACTGATCAGAGGAAGTCAATTTGGAGATAAGTTTCGTAAGTATCGTTTGCCTCCTCGGTAAACGATGTTTCCAAAACGCTCGATGAAGTGCACCGATGCAGACTAAGTATTAATATAAAGCCACTGCCCTCAGATAGAGAAATGGAAAAGCTTGGAAAGTATGAGGTGTTTACAGGACAAGACAGTTTTTAACGGTTCAAGTTACCTTATATTCAATAGAGTATTAGTACATTTACTTTTCCTCGCGTCGATTGTCTAAACGCTTTCTGTATGGCCACTACTTATGTCTTCTCTCACACAACCAGGGATATTAAACATTTTATACAGACCTCCCACCGATACCTGAGATCACTAACAATCTTGTTCAATGCAAAACATTGTTAACTACAATCATTGACATGGAGATAATGCACCGATTTCATTTAGAGCTGCTTACGTCATTATAAGTCAAATCTCATAATTCATTTTTTTTTCGGGTGAAAGTTGAAAGAAAACCATGTTCTTAAAGAAATGTATACACAAACGAATAAGTAATTCACAAGTCTTATGAAATGATACCCACGAAGAAAATATTATTACTATTTTCAAAACTCAAGAGAAATGTTGAATGACTGCAATGAAACAGAATCGAAATTATTGAGTAATATATGAACTGTAAAAAAAGCATTCTTCCTTCCTAAAAAAAAAAAACACTGAAGACATCAAAACAAATAAAAGGATTCAAACGTCCCGCTCATTAACGTCATATCGTGTTCCTGAAAACACACCTCTGGCGGGGCGCTCACGATTCAGACGCAGCCGTCCGCGAGCGGGACACGCTAAACGCGCGGGCCGCCTCCCGTCGCCCCCGCCCAGCGATTTTCTTATCTGCTGCATCTGCAGGCGCGCGCGGGTAGGGTTACACCGCGACGCGCAGAAAAGCCGCGCCGCTGCGACGCGTCCGCGCAGTGAGGAGGAGGAGGAGGGCCGGGGGACGGCGCGGGTGGCCTCGCGGAGACGGACGCCGCCCCGCGCTGCACTGTGCTGTGCTGCGCCTTCTAAAGGACATCGCCTGCTAAGGAGATCATTTGCCAAACAATCGGCTTTCTGAATTTTCTCGAACAAAGTATGCTGTATGAGTGAGAAACCGGTCAAGAAGGTTTTTTGGCCCTTAGCAATATCTTTCTCTCTAAATTATTTCAAGAACAATTACATTTTCCCCCTTTCAATAAAGAAAGTGCTGAATGAATGACACAAATGCGCACTCTGTGGAAGAATCAGGAAGTGTGAGACAAATTCTTTTATTACTTTATATTATTACTTTTTTGTTACGGAGTAAAGAAAAAGTTGTGAATTCTACGCGAAAAACGGCGAATTTTCTGAAGAAAAAAAAAAACACCACACCTTTTATAACCCCTCAAACCCTCGAAAAAAATTGATAAACCCAGCATCCTCTACCACTTCATGTAGCCAGAAAAGCAATAATTCAGCCACATAGCCAGAATCCATGTTTTGTGGGTCCTTGATAGGGAAAAACTGAATGACGGCAAAACGTATGTCTGTCTATCTGTTTGCTAACACCGCTGGCGGATAAACTGTTCAGCCGATTTTCTCCCATCGATCTTGCTGATGGCGCGGCCTCTTGAATTTAAAACCGATATTTTAATTTGAGGAGGTACTTTACAGGAAGTCCTTGGGACATTTAAAAAATGGGCTCCATCGTTTTTGTTTGAATCGTGTTGTTGGGTAGTATGAAAGACGTTTGAGAGAACGGCGCAGGTCTCATGTTCATTAAAAACCTGATTTTTCTAAAATTCGTAAACTTCAAACACATTTTAAGTTTTCCTATAATTAAAATTTTAAAGAAAGATTTTTTTCCCTTAATTAAATATGTTCTTTAAAGATAGATTTTTAAATAATGTCTTGTACAATATTTCAAAATTTTGAGTACTTTTTGCGTAATTTTACGTGAAATTACGGGCGAGAAAATACTTGCTGTTTTAGCTCCACTAGTTATTATTTTATATTTTAATTCCTTAAACAAAAACGACTAGAAATACATTTCAGAACTTCGAAACTTTACAGCTCAGTTTAAATTCTCTTTCCCGGCCCCCGTTTTGTGTTTTCTTCAAATTTCCAGATAATGGTTTGTTTTTTGCCCTTCTATAAAATATGTGAAAGTTCGGCTCATCTGGGTCCTCAAGCTATTTAAAATCTCCAGTTTGTTGCACCAGTGCGGGGGAGGGGATATACGGCGTCCTCCGATGTAAGTAAGGTTAAGTAAAACATTTCATAAAGAAGATGAAAATAAATTTTTGAATTCGCAGTTAAACGTAATGGGAAACCTGCACAAACATGGAGGTGGGAGTTATTAGAGAACATGTATGAACAATTTTGAGAAACAAGGGTAGAACAAATGGGGAAAATGCGAAGAAAAAATGGGAAAATTGGGGGAACAAGTGGGAAAGATGCGAGAACATGCCGGGACTACGAGGGTGAAATGCGGGGCGTCATTCTGCGACAGTGAGAGGAATATGCAAAGAGACACGTGGGAGAACAGGCAGGGCCCGAGTTCTGTTGCTTAAGCTGAAATCTACAAAATGAGACATTTCTGAATCTTCTATAACATTTTTGGAGGTTTAGCACATCTGGGTTCTCCCACTTCGTAAAATTGGTGGTCGGGAAAAAGCACAATCTAAAATCTATGAAAAATTAAATTGTCTATTAGATCCCGTGTGAGTAAATCTTGGTTTGTAAAAAGCACTAAGCAACTTTAGAATGTTCAGTCGCGATGAGTGTGATAAAGCTGTAACACAATTCAGGGGCTGGTCATTCGAAGTTGGGTTTCAGTATGAAGTTATTATCACTAGGTTTATTACAAATTATTTACAATTTTTAAAAAAAATCGTACAGGATAAACTAGTTTCATCAAATATATAGCACTTAACCCGTTATACATCAAACACAAGTGTACGAGTATAAAATGGAATTCACTGCTGCAAAGTAGCCTCTGAAAGTAACGAAGAAATGGTCCACAGCTCATTTGCTTCTGCAATCCTCGCGTGGAGAGTGAAATATCTACGAAACCTCCTCACAGCACCTGTGTTCTAAATCTTTAACGCGATGGTGCATCTAATAACTTATGAATACATAGTCAGAAAGCGTTCACTCTGAAATCGGGAAACAGAAACTTGTGAACTTCCGACCCGATTACTGGATGGTTGAGTCAGGTTTTTGTTATATTTTCCCGATATAATTATATAAATGATGTGAAGTCATTGCCTTCAAAATTCATCTTGCAATCATTTAAAAAGGCATTTATCACTGTATTACAACAAATCTACAATAAAATTTCAGTAAGAGTCTAAAACTTCTCTCGAAGAACACTAAGTAACAGAGTCTATATTTTAAAGGAATGGTCAAAACTTCTGCCGGCTTCAAAAATTGTGAATGTATACCAGTGTATAACAATAGAGAAAGTCTCCCAAGAAATATATGCATTTTATCCGTTGGAAACTACTAAAAATGATTTATAATTTTATAAACATTTTTAATACAAGTTATGATCTAATGTATTGTGGAGCCCGAGATGTGTCAGAAAAAAACAATAACGTAAGTGAAGTTTTACATAACAAATCCACTCTATTCATGGCAATTTTCCGAAAAATCATCTAGTTAAACAGCATCCAGCAACTTCGTTAAAACCACCACGGTAACTTTCACTCCCGTTAATCCCCCGACATGAGTGACAAACTCCAGCAAATCGCTGTCGGGCAGTGAGATACAACTTTTGGTCCAATTCTCGCGTTTTGAAACGAGAGCAGCAGCGGCGCCGCGCGCCGTTTGCGCCGCCGCGCCCGATAGCATCTTGTTTATTGAATGTGACTGCGCAGCGGTGTCCGTTTCCTGGAACGTGTTTCGGATTCAGCGCTCAACGCTTGTCCCTCCGCATTTACATAGTGGTTCGCCGAAGGTGAGAGAGCGCGGCCCGGCGCAGGCGCCGAGACACCACTGGCGAAGGCGGCGGAGGCCTACTCTCCGGCAACGCGCACAACAGCACCACATGCGGCATTCAACACACCGACAATCAAATTTACAGCAAGACGTGGAAAATCATAGTGCATGAATCATTTATAGTGCAATAATGTTTGATTTGATTTGATTTAACATTAAAACCGGCTTAGGAGGCTCAGAGCATCCAGTGCAGTGCCCCTGACCGGGAGGTTCCAGGGTTCGAGTCCCGCGATAAACCAGGCACCACACTTACGGAAATAATGGTCCTTAGTAGATACACACCCATAAATACTAATTAATCAATTAAACATCAAACACTGGTTCAGTTATTGTGGGAAGTGTAGGTTATGGAATTTGGGAGTTGCAACAAATTGATAAAAAAAATCTTAATTCACAGAAATGTCTTTCGAATGATCTGCTATGTATATATGTATGAAGGAGTCAGTTTGCAATTTTGGCTGCGTATAATTTTGTTCACTCCAGAAATTGTTTTCAAAAAAATTAAAAATTAAATGTTAACATCAATTTCTATGATTTTAGTTATTTACTGTGTCTAGTCATACGTTCGTTCTATTCAGCCACCCCCTTCCACTTCCTGTATCACAGCTCAAAAAGCCGATTCATTAATCTGGCTGTGCATAATATCTGTTAATTATATGAAAATTTGTATAACTGAAAATTATACATACACACCTACAAATACAGAATATTCGCGAAACCGAAATCGAAGCATTCGTGAAACGAAAAAGCAGGCGGTGAAAGACGAGTAACAGTAGTACAAAAGGGTGATGAAGTATAGAATGATACCCAGTAGAACAAAAACAGTATTAAAATATCACAAAATAGAAAGATAGAGCTAATGAAAACATCTCGCAAAGGAAAAGAAAGAAAAGCATGCACATGTGAATTTGTACACAATATTTAATATAAGCTCTTCCCATTTGAGTAGAATTTCTTTTGGTGCTAGGTTGCGCTCCAGAGCAGCTGTTCTGTTCCGTTTCACCGGTATGAGGCATCGGCGAAAGCAAGCGCACGCTCCATTCAGGGAATGGCACGGAACGAGCACGCTTTTCCGCCGGTCAAACTTGCGGGCGTATACTGACTGCATCCCGCAGTTAATTTTTCCTTAGCCTGTTTACCTACCTCCTCAAAATGACGTAACCCGACTGCATCCCGTTCCATTTTCCTCCTTAGTACAAGGATGATTTCTACGTTTATCGTGGGCAGCTTAGTATTGTACTGATCAATTATAATTAATCCACTTGTCTGTTTTCAGAATACATTTGCACCTTCTTTTGGAGAATTGCCAAAGTTGAAAACGGAAGGGGGGGATGAAAACTTACCGCGGGATGCAGTCGGGCTATTCCCTCACCTGAATTAAAGTGAAGAGCAGCCCAGTGGGTCGGGTCGTTTTGAGATTAGGTACGAATTGTTAGAACGAAGTTATGAATATTACAATGGATACACGTGGTGCAATATTAAGAAGGCAAATGACCTGTCAAGCACACATGTTTCGTATAATTAATAGATATCATCCGAACATGAAGTTTTTAAAACGTTTTGGGCAAAATTGGAATGAGAAGGTTATAAAATTATTGTCTGTTTTTGCTAATTTACTCACAAAATTTGCATTACAATTTAGGCTATTTTTCAGTTTCACCAGCATCGTACCACTAAGCCACCATTATCACAAACGAGGTCCAGCATCTTCAAAGTAGCCCGTTTATTTGAGGAATGAAAATGTATGCCAAGAAATATTTTTGGCAGTCAGCGTATGTCTGCGAAAACGTACATTTTTTTATGGATTGTGGATGTGGAGGTTAGTAGCTCAGCTGCTCAGTTTCTACTAGTATACTGTTAATCTATGTTCTCACTGCACAGGTTGTGAAGGGACCTCATTGACTTGCACTGGGTTAAGTTTCGGAGCCACGAATGGAAATCTCTATAAATTTTACAACAAATACATTTGTTTGAGCTTGCTTGTTGCTGGTAAATATTTGTGAGACGCAGACCAATGATTACCTTGAAAGATCCATTTCAAAAAACAAACTTAGCGAATGTTGATATGAAACCCTCTGCAATTATCCGAAGCTATTCCACTGTTCAGTACACAAGATCTGAGCGAAATATTTGAAACAGATCAAAATGAATTATATTAGTGATTAATAGTAGTATGAGTGTTCGCAGGAAAACGAAAAATACAGCATGCATCACACTGCTCGGTTTAACTCAAACACTGATACACGAATGGAGCTTCTAAGAGCGACTTTACGACTGAATCGCTACTGAAATAATTTTCAGACAAGTAATTCTGCCTATGAGTCATGCTTCTCTGCACAACTGCTTACCCCCCAATTTCTTCGGTGAGTGTAGTCGGAGGATTGTTTGACTTGCACTAAAACAATAATAGGCCACCAATTTAAAACCTGTGCATACTTATATTAACTAGTTTCCATTGTTTAGCAATTTACTGAATTCTATCAATTATTTGATCAATAATGTAAATATAAAAACCGACGACCTATTTTAGGACCAATAACTCATGTATTTGTGGTTACTTGATTCTGAGGTTTGGCCTTTACAATTTCGTCTTGAATCTGATATGACTGTTGGTTTATTGTCTACTCAATTATTTTTAAATATAAGAACTATTTTGTAACAAATGTCTGGATAATTTTTTTCAGCAAAGATCTACGAAATGATGACATGAATCCAAGCATCCCAGATGTTTTTAAACCATTTTATGTCACTATGATTGAAATATGTATTTAAAATCATTGTATTGATAGCTCACATAAGGAATTATGGAATTCTCTACACAATGTTCGTTAAGAAATAACTAATACACAAAACTGAGCAAGGAGCCAACTTGAACTTGTCTGCGAATCGAGACTCATTTCCTGGTTAACACACCTTCAGTCTTTTTAAACAAGTCCCCATTCAGGATTAAAGGAAGATGCTTAGGGCATTGGACGGTAGGTAATGTCCGACAGGTGTGCGCCCCGTGTTCCTACGAAATCCTGACAGGACGCCAACGATATTCATGCCGCGCAGTGCGGCCAAAAATTCCCAACCGAATCAAATCGGAATAGACCGAGTTATAAAAGTAGTTTCCTACTCGAATGCTATTGTTCAATTTATTTCCTATCTTATATAAACAAGTTTCTGCATATTAAAGTAATTAATTACGTTGCGATTTGTCGCATTGATCAATTATTTTTAATGTATTCAAAACGTTAAGGATCTATAATTGAGTGAAACATTTTCTCTCTTGACATGAAAGACTTATTTAGACAAATAATTTGGAAGAATGTTAGTCAAATGATAAATTTTCCTCTTTTTTGGAATGAAGTTATGAATCAATCTCACTAGTGCAGTACTAAGTAGAAAATTACGAACTTTTTTCAAACTTGAAAGGAAGTATCACCAAAGCAAATAATTTAAATGGAATGTTTTAATGCCAAATTTTATCTCGTCCACCCCACCGTATTCAATAGGACTGCATGAAACCGTATTACAATAACGTTGCAAGAATAAACAAAGCAAATTTCTAAGGGCCAAGGACGTATTGGTAAATGGTATCTTCTTGGACAATCCCCTTCCCAGAATATGTTTTACAACTAGTTGAATGTGGCGTCGCCGACGCTGTTAACTGTTTTAAAAGTATTTTCATGTGTTGAATTTTTTTTTTTTTTTGATATTTAATTTATTCCATGAATAGCTTTACGAATATACTAATATGTACTTACAGTATATGGGATTGGCCTTAACAATTAATCGCAGTAGCTGATAATGTTACACTCTCGATCAAAAATTCACAACTCTCAAAGACCGCGTATGTTACCTCCATAAGGGATATCAACTGGTAATATTGTAGTTTAATAATCGCTGTAAAAATACTTGCATGTACTGATGATCCAAATAGTTAAGAGTTTAGTACAGCTATATTTATTTACGCTGTTGGCTAATATGACCCAAATTCAACGAAAAGATCACCTGCAAGCTGTTCTTCGTTATTCTCTAATCCTAATATAAGATCATTCTTAACTAGTTCCGAAAATTCTGACGCAAAATCTTCTACAACTACTTTTTATTCTTCCCCAGATTTGCTCAACACTTCCATATTTTTCTCCCCAAATGTTTGAAGAAATTGAAACTCCACAAATTCAGTCTAATTTGTGTTCAATTCTACTTCTAAAATTGCCCTATTAATCGTTTTGTATGCAAATCTATATAAACATTAAAAAGCGACTGTTTTGAACAAGGTGTTAGTTAAATTTAATAAGTTGTGGACCGCATTAATTTGAAAATCGGTATTTGAACACTTGAGAACAAATAACGTGAGAAGTCGAACGTAAGAAAGTTCATTCATTCTCTAGCATTACTCTTGGTTTTGTCCGTATTAACTTTAAATTCTTCAAATTTAATGTTTCAAGGCAATAATGTTCGTAGGTTTTTGCTTTTTTTTTTAATACGGTAATACGGATGAAAATGAAAATAAAATTAGCTACGCGATTCATTTTGTAATTCACTTGTTCTCTTAAAGATGGCAACGTAACTGTTGCTAACTTCGTGAAAGAAAAGGCGCGTTTACACGGAGAGAGTTTTCTCTCCTAACTTTACGGAACTGGTTAGGAGACACGTGTAAACTCTCAGGAGAGCGATCTTCTCTCCGGAGACATGACGTCACAAGAGATTTTCGAAGTCTCCACAAGAGAGCAGTGTAAAGACACTGCTATCGATGAGGATTCGTATGTCCTGGGAGATAAATAGTATATTCAATGAGAGTTGGAAGACTTTTTGTTGTCTTGGTATATGTGTTCACGTGCTCGATTAGCCATTCTGCGTCTGATTGTGCGGCGTTCCAGTGTGGTCGGTGGATTTCTGTTCTTTGTGGGAAATTACACTCTGGGGAATTATAAATACAAATGACAAAGAACTGTATGTATCTCCTCTGGCCAAAAACCGTCAAACCAAGTTCCGTATAACCGCCGTACCGTCAAACCAAGTTCCGTATAACCGCCGTACCGTCAAACCAAGTTCCGTATAACCGCCGTACCGTCAAAAAATAAATACTTTTCCACTTTTCTTGCTTTTTAATTGCGTGAGATATATTTTCCTAAGAAAAAATCAAATTCCTCTGAAGTTACGAAGTTTTTGTACATAACGTCAGAGTCCTTTATAATAATATTATATTTTTATTACATCCTTTTATAAATAAAAACTTCAAATTACGGACACACTTGTCTCTTTCTTTTCCTCCGCTTCTTCAAAATTGTGAAAGTGGCACAGGCAGCTGCAAGAGTTGTCACATTCTAACCTCAAACTGCTCGCTGCTGCTTATTCAACATGGCTGCGCCGGGGAGCATCCAGAGACTTTTGTATCAAGTGTGAACAGCAAGGAGATACTTTTCCGGAGATATCTCAGGAAACGACTCTCCCTTGTGTTAGGAGACTCCCGTTTCGGGAGATATTTCGAATCGTGTAAAGCAGTTTAAGAGAGTTTATCTCCCAACTTTATGAAAGTTAGGAGACTGTCTCTTTGTGTAAATGCACCTTAAATTATGGCGGATGGAGCTAAAATGGTCTTAGAGTATTACTGAAGTTTAATCAGCGCCACATAAGTACTATCTATTTAGGTGACGTTGATTTAATGCTCGGCAAACTCACTAAGATCGCAGCACCAAAACACGTCTTTGGATTTAAAAAAAAATCTTATAGCCGGATCCAAAAACAAGTTATCAGTTCCCATCAGGAGACCTATATGCGTCGAATAGCACCTCATACGCTCCGATTGGTGCACGGGAAGTGGTCTAACCGTGAAGGACGTATCCGCATGCACACATACACAAACGCACACGCGCGCGCAGTACTCAAATATTGCATAGTATTTTATTACGAGTATTTTCAACTTTAAAAATTATGTATGTAATAGTTCCTTTATGCTGAAGTTTATGAAGAATTCTAAATTATCACTGAATGATTTTAATACTTTTTAATAAAGCGGAAATCTGTACCTAATAAGCGTTTACACAAAAAATCAACGAAACCTCGGGCTGAGATAACCGACAAATACAGAGAGCCCTGGAGAAATCTAAAAAAAACTGCATCTACAATGTTTAACTAATTATCCTTTTTCTTGCAACATTTTACGAAACAATATCGGTTACGGAGATAGTAGCGTTCCGTCAGTCACGAATTTTCACTCTTGCACTGCACACCACTAGAACATGAACATGACCATTATATGAATGAACGGAAACCAGAAAGGTATGAAATGACATTTTTTAAATTCTGAGAAATGTTTATTTAAGTCTATATTTCTGTAAAGTGGTGCTTTGTTTTATCACTAAAACTACGGCAGTTCAATTGTTCATTAAAAACACGAAAATACATTGCCACTGAAATATAGCCTTAAATAAACGTATTTTTTCTAAGAATTTATAAAATGTCACTTATACCGCTCTGGTTTTCACCCATTCATATAATGTTCGGATAAAGATGGTTCTTAACTGTACAGTTCTGCATGGTATTTTTATCACTGTACTGCTCATCATCGACAAAGTTTATTTTTTTAACTCTTTCCCTGCTTCCAAACATTTTATTTAAATTTCTTAATCAGCTTAAAACAATACGTATTTTGACATGAAATATCCTACAAGTCAAAATGTGCTAGCATTACCATGACATTTATTTCAGCTCTCAATTTCTGTTTCTGTTACACAACCTAAAACAAAGTTGCACCTACTCTTACCTTTCTCAGAGACAAGGACTTTAGAACAATCATATTATTTAGGATAAAGTTTAAGGATTTATTGATGGTACTAGACAAAATTTATTTCGTGTTTTAAATATAGGACAATTACTGACACACCATTACATAAATTCGAAAATACAGAACGAAAATAAAAACCGAAAATAAAAAGCAAATGACAGGATTAAGGGATTAAAAATAATGATCTATCTATACCACATACGAGTTTAAAGAACAAATCAACACTTGACTTGGCATAGAAAATCATGAAGTATTTCAACATAGCTCAAGATGTGTGTTACAGGTGTATATCAACGTCTTTAGATTTCGTCATCGGGTGATATAACGCTGACACGGTTTATAGGCCAGGGATACTAACGTAAGGTAAGCAGGTACACAGAAGTGCGACGCGGATAAAGAGTACCGCATGAATGAATGGAACGTAAACTAACAAAGATAGATATGCTGAGGAGTAGCTAATTTGTTTATTAAAAAAGAGTGGATCGACCATCTCCTCTCAGAAACTTAAAACTTCGTCGTTTTATTAAGTATCATTAAATTCGAAGGAGTCATATACTGGATTTAAGGGTGAGAACGGAGCATTAGTCCAAGTGGATGTTTTAGCAAAAAATAAAAATAAAAAGAAAACAATAATAATGATGAATGATAATGGTGAAAATCACAATAATTTTATTTGTGCATTCGAATAAACATTACTAAGTAGTAAAACTATTTCTTTCAAGATAGAACGAGGGACACTATTGACCTTCCTGGATAAGGAAGCCCTTTGACTAAAAGCCACGTCGAAAATATTACTTAAAAGCACGGCATGGTAGTACAACTAAAATTCCTATACTTTTTACGCATTCGAAGATAATTGCCGACAATCTGATACTAAGACAGTATAGGGAAAACCTTTGCAGGTGCTAGGGAAAACTAAACTAAAGCAGTATTTAGTGCTTAAACGTAGACGTGCATTTATCCATACGATTTGTATTCTGCACATCTACAGCAAGCTGTAAGACATTTCAGCGCCATTCATTTCCGATGACTAATAGTCTAGTAATGAAAACCTGGAAACCAGGCGGCGGCGCGCAGGTCAGCCGGCATCGTCTTTAGGGGAAATTTTACGCGACGGTTCAATTCCACTAACGAGATTCGCATTAGGGGAGGGGGACGGCGCCAAGCAGCCGCTTTGAATCAGACCCTGCCGCCGCAGGCGATGCGGAAAGCACGAATCGCTGCCGCCGCCGCCATAGCAGCAGCGGCAAAAAACTCATGCATTATGCATTTCTAATAAGCCGAGCGTGTGCAAGGCAGGCTAATAATTTTCAAATTGAGCGTTACAGTTAAATTCAATGACGCCTAAAAAAGCACCAATCGACTGAATGAGAGACTTTATGTCTGGTCTTCAAAGTCTGATTAATTTTCTACCGCAAGGATAGAATTCATTCAAACTACACTTATGAGAGTTGCCAATTACAAAATTCTGCTCAATTGTTCTGCGTGAGATTATTTAATGAATACCAAGAACTTTCTAAAAAAACTAGATTCATATACCCAAAAGACATGGAAAAAATAAAGCTTTTGGCATTTGATGCAATTACAAAAAAAAAAGGTTCAATGAAAAATATACATTTTTGTACAATTTGTTGTGCGTAATGAATAGAATAAAAATATTTACGATTCGATCATTTCAAATAAAACAGTCTGTCGTTATTTTTGAACTTCATTTCCAGTCAATTATAGTAAATTTGGGACTGTAAACTCACATGAATATTGTTACAAAATAATAAAACTAAGTAATCATTAACAAAATTAAAGAACGTGTTTCACAGAGACATACTCGACTTTTTTGAAATGATCCTGAATGTTCTGACGTTTTCCCTTTTTGTTTTTTATTTTTCTCAGCTTTACTTTCTCCGACATCTCTTATTTATGGTTAGAATGAAATGAAATAGTAATCAGTTTTTATGTTTTACAGACTAATGACACTTTTACAAAATAAGGGTAATAGGATAAGTGGTTATTCTGGCGGAACTTCTATTCTTACGATAAATATAGTTTTTTTGTAATTCAATTTAATTCCCTCTAAATTTTTTTTCGCACACATGTTTAGGCTTTTCCGGGAGGTAAAACCTGCGTATGCATGGAATTGGTTTAAGCTTACAGTACTGAAACACATAATACATCACAGCTCCTTTTATGCAACGGAGACATTAACAACAAAGAGAAAACTAAAGTAAAAGGGGGAGAAACGTATTAATACATTATACATTGGCATTTGCAGATGCAACTACAGGTGCATTTCTTCATAAGACAATTAATCACATAAGTCTTTATTTTTATTTAATAAAAAGAAAAAAAATTAAACATTTATTTTCACATAAATTTATTCATTTTAAAAATAGTTTAATATTGCTATGTATGCACAACTCTAATCTCGTTTGTGGTTTTCGTAAAGTTTTCTAATGACCTTAAGAGGGAATGTTGCGATGGCCCGTGATTTGCTTCTGGACACTAACGTTAGATTTACCCCTTCTCAAATGTTACATGCAATATAAGTTGTTTTCTTCACTTAGTAGTAGTGCTACTACTACGATCATTTTACTACACAAGGCGTCTCGCTTCCCAGTTTCTAAAGGTAACCCTCTTCTCGTCTTCTCAATTTCTTCTTACCGCAAACTTGTAGGTCTTCCTCGCCTTCTCTGTGAAGCTGGTTGCGAATTTCAAAGCTCTTCAGACCATGGGTCTTCATCTACGGTATTCTGTTTAAGAGACCATATCACATGGATCTTTTAATTGCGTGTATATCAATAATGTTGAGACTCAGCTCAGCTTTACTTCTAAGTTTTATAATTATTTCATTGCTCATCCAATCCACAGTTTCAACGCTAATTATACTTGGTTTTCAATAACTGCCTCTGCGGTAAATCAGCTGTTGCGGTGTCATCCAATCGGGAGGTTGAAAGCTACTAGAGTGACGTCACTGTAGTGATGTGTAAGCTCCCGACTGGATGACACCGTAACAGCTGACGATCTGCCAAGTGCAGCTATAAATAAATCGAAGTAAAGTTCTCGTGTGGTCTTTTCCTCCTCCATTATATTAAAATGTATATCAAGTCCCCTAATTCCATTATTTTTCATGAAGCTTTGGCAATATATACAGAACATCGTCTTCCTCGTCGGCAAAAATAACTTTCAAATAGACCCTGGAATCGAGTATTTTATACTAATATTGAAACATGATTAACATTAAACCTTTTAACTATGAACATGTCTTCTGACGAAAGATACGAACTGACCCAGCTTCCTGTAGCCGCTGGTGCTGCAAAAGCTGCTTCTGCGAATTGTTGACAGTTGCAGTAAATTTCATTCTTTTAAAAAATTCCTACTTTCCTCTCCCGTATCGCATAAAAGTTCAGGAGAGACATAATATAATCATTAAATAACGTTGTACCATTATATCAAAACGCTGACCAATCCTTGAGAAAAAAAATCTGTTAAGTGTAACCGCCCGGGCAGAGAAGCACTCGAGAACAATCTAATTTACGAGCATCGACGACGCTAAACGTCCAATGATCTTTATAGTTATCGGATCGCAGCGGCATGGTTGCACGAAGTCGGTTATACCACGTCCATGCGGGTCAAGGCAGTCAAGCGAGCGGGCGTCGCCGACTGCACAGCGGCCGAAATCTTCTAATTAAATTAACACGCCCTGCTGCACCCGGGCCTCGCACAAGCGGGGCGCAGATAGTCGAGACGTCGCGTGTGTCTCTAGTGCGAGGGGTCGGGGCGAGGAGGGCGCGGAAGGTTGGAGGACGCACCGCAGCCGAGAGCGCAGACGTAACATTTCGCGAAATTTACAAACCCGTGTCCTCGCGACAGTATCACGCGTTGATCTGAGGGATTTAGCGCTTCAAACAGGTTTCTTTAATGTCACAGTTACTACCACAAAGACGCGAACTTTAAATGTACAACAACAAAATGGTTGAGGAACGAATGGCTGGGCTGCCGAATGAATTCGGGTATTCCTACTGATGATAATGTATCTTTTCAAAATGAACACAAAGAAAATAATAATAATTTATTTTATACAACCTTTTCTTTTATTAATATTTACAAGCGGATGAAAAAGCAAGTCGTGGAAGAGTACAGAAATTTGGAATCAGCGAGACATCAATGTAGAAAAGAAGCAGTATATTTAAATATTTGCAAGTTCGCTACCTGAAGAACTTGCGTTTTGAAATCCACGCAGCACTGAGGGCACTTTTTTCAAAGTGACATAAACTGAATTTGGATTTATACCTAATTACACAATGATTTTTCTCAATCTAAACGAACTGTGTGATTTTACTTAGAAACATAAGGCAAAAAACATTGGTCATCATTCACAATGCGATAATGACGAAACTCATGATATTAAAACACAACATTTTTCAACCAGGGAGTAGGAAATACTCTTGTTCCAGATCACAGAAGTTCAAAAAATGTTTCAGTGCTGGTGCAAGTTAGAACCCGTTTGGAACGTGTTAGGAACAACTTCAAAGTAAAAAACCATCTTAGAAAATAAACTCTTCTTACAGCAAAACAGACACTTGAAGTGAAATTATTCTTTATTGAAAAGTACCCATTTGAAACATTTACAACTTTGAGTTCTTGAAACTTAATAAATAATCAATTACATGCGATATCAAATTATTGTGTATGAATTGAGACTAGATGTTTTATTCTACAGAAATGTTTTCTATTTTGGTAATTCAAGAGCTAGTCGCCACCAAAATTTCTCCGATGATGTCATGACAGAAACGAACCTCTTCCTGATCATACGGGTTGCTGCAGGTCTAAAACACAAAATCAAAAAGGAGCCGTCGAAGTGGCCCCACAAGCCAAACAGACATCCGCGAGGGCAGAGACGCGACCTACGCGCACAGGGTCACGTCGCCCACCGGAAGAGCATCACGCGCATTTCCAGGAGGCAGCCGTCGGTCACGCGCTGCCCGTGCGCGCGGGGGGTGACGGCGCTGGGGAGGGAGGGAGGGAGGGAGAGGGGAGTGGTGGGCCCATGGGCGGCTGGAGCGCCCAAAATACCGCAGAGCGCGCTCGCTCTCGCGCTCGCCGCCGTCACGCGCCGCCCCGAGAATAGGCGCGTCAGGTGGTGCGCGTGACTCACTGCGGGCGGCGCGAGCGCAGCCCGGGCCCCCGCCTCCGCCTGCGCGCCGCGCGTTACACACTGCCCGCCAACAAGCGCGCATTGTTGCACTCTTTCTTATTATTCGTTTCTTAAATTTATATTTTCCTGTTCTTTCTTCGCTTTTATTTTACATTTTTACTCTTGTCTTTCATAGTATTTAATTATCCCTTGGTTCACTCTCCCTAACTTTCCTCTCTTGCACTGATAATTTTGTGTTTCCCGTCGCACCAATTGCTATGATTATTACTCCAGGAAGTATAGTGTATGTTATACCCCGAGATATGTCTGTGTTCTCACTGAGTAGAACGTGAAATCCTCCACCGACCTACATGTTAACTTGCGGCGCTTTTCCTCTCCACGTGTCTCCTCGCCACCACCCCAGTCGGGCCAAACTCGATGCTCAAGAATGGTCACTCGTCATGGTACATGAAAATGTAAGTGTGTCAGTATGCGCGCTGGAACAGGGAGGGAGGGAGAGAGAGGGAGGGAGGGAGGGAGGGAGGGAGGGAGGGAGAGAGAGGGAGGGAGAGGGGGAGAGAGAGGGAGGGAGAGGGGGGAGAGAGGGAGGGAGAGGGGGGAGAGAGGGAGGGAGAGGGGGAGAGAGAGGGAGGGAGAGGGGGAGAGAGAGGGAGGGAGAGGGGGAGAGAGAGGGAGAGAGAGACAGACAGAGAGCGAGTGAGTGAATGTGTAAGGGGAGAAGACGGGTGAGGAAGACGAAAAGATGTTGTGCGGTCCGTGGCCCGTATGTTAAGGTACTGCTCCTGCATTCGCCTGATATCAATTGATGAATCCACGTAAAACTATTGATCAGAGCAACAGTTCCCAAGAATCCCCCCCCCCTACAGCGGGTGAATTCGTTCTAGCTATTTTACTACTATCGAAAATACAAGTATGCCACAGTCGGGGCACTCCAGGGCAGTGACGGTGCAGTTGGCAATGTTTGTATCCCAGAGCCATTTCAATCAGTTTCTTTTATCCTGTACTTTTATATTATTTTCGTCTATGCCATGTGATATCTTCAACTGAACTTCGCATCAAATAGGTTTGTATTCAAAACTTGCATGCTGCTGCAATGCACTCCACTTTGTTTTCTCATCTACCTCAGAGGCTTCGTTTTAATTAATCGAAAAGATGTGTTTCAGACCTTTCTTCTAAATAAAATATTTACTAAAATTCATCAACGGTGACGGAGCATTAATTAAGGATTTAATTGCTCTTTTGCTAATATTTTCAAAAGTTGTTAAGGAATCAAAGATAGTTGTCTTACGTTTATCTCTAACAATATTGTAAGATCGAGAGGATGTGTGAATATGTATTTTTTTTAGAACTTCTACAGTAGGTACGAATGTTCAATAATATAAGCGCACTGTAGAGCACTTCGTACGATAGCTGTTCTTTTAGCTTTTGCTTGAAGCGTTCGATTCTATTCACAGAACAAAAATACAATACAAAATACGTAAACGAACAATGCATTGCAATGCGCACCGCAGTATCGAATAACAGAAATAGTATTCAAATGACATTAATTGTACCTCTAAGCTACTAAAAGAAAATCGTAAACAAGTATATGATATTTTGACATAAACAGGAAACTAACCAAGAGAAAATAAAGACTCACAAGCGTCAAGATACGTATTAACACAAAATACCAACCAAGTAAAAATGTTTCTCCAAATATTAAAGCGTTTTTCAGAAATTTCAATTATTCAATATTTCATTTGCGTCCCTTGAATAACTATTTTGATCGTCAAAACGTGAAAAAATTGAAATAGGATTTTTTTAAAAGTTTTTTTCGATGTACTAATAATCTCTATGGCATCGTGCACTATTCAAATTCAATTAGGACAAATTCTAGAGTACCAAAAATGGACAAAATGTTGATAAAGGTGTCGTGCTAGAAACTTAATATTCTACATATCCCGAACTCGGATGGGAAAAAAATCCCACAATTCCCCACAAAAAATTCCCAATTCCCAAAGACCAATGGAAAAGACACAAAGACTAGAATAATTAGAATTGCTACGTACATTGGCCAAAAATTTGTTAACAGGGCCAATGATAACAACACTTACTATGTGTCACTATACACCTTAAATCTTCAATTATGATATTGTGTAGCACGATTTGTCATAGAAAACACAATGTCACACGACTAAAGAGAGTAAGTTGTTTTCTAAGGGAAAAGCTCCAAATAGACTGCTAATACATGTTCAATAAGATGGCGTGGGACTCAACTCCTTGAGACTGCCTCTTCCTTTGTCTTGTTTTAAAAAAAATCTCTTGTGTACATCACTTTAAACTTAATATATAATTTTAGAAACAATTAACATAGCCATATGTCAAGCACACTCGTATATTTTATTTTTAAAAAATACATAAGCAACAAAATGTCATCCACGACAGACTCAATAAGATCAAGAGATGCTGGGGGATACTGTAGCTCTCACCCAGAACATCTCCGGATCTGAAAGGGTTATGGGAGAAGCTATCCCAGCTGCATAGCATCCACCCAGAATATCCCATGCTAGTCGGATGAGCATGCTGACCACGCGCCACTCGGCCTGCCTCAAACAGATGTTCCTCCACCCAATATTTTCGGAAAGGACGGTGTTGCTCCGATAGTAGGCCACGGGCTGAAAGCAGCCTTCACGAGGATAACTAAACACATTCCCAGACGATTTATAGCTTTCTTGTCTTTTGATCATGTTGCCTTTTGCTATTGATCCCAACGTACTGTTTACAGCAGCAGTCCCTCCGTGTAGCTCTTCGCAAACGAGGTTGATTATATCTTCAACGAACATTTCGCGTTTCGAAACTAGTTTAGAATCAAAAAATCACGATCTGGGGCATTCCTCCAGCTCCAGCTATCACGCACTATGGGTACCCAACACTCAATATCCAGTATGGACGAATTTTCAATTGCCACTGAATGTAAATGTAAATTCATTTAAGTAGTTAGGCGGGAGAGCAGGACTAATGTCATGAACCTCGCCGCAAATCACATTATTGATTTTCTTGTTGTTGTTGTTATTATTATTATTATTATTATTATTATTACTATTTTCTTACAATTTTCGAAAGACATCAAAAATTGAAAGAAAATTACGCAACATCCAGTTAAGCGAGAGGTGTCAATAATCTCGTAAGATCCTCAGGAACTCCAGAAAAATCCAACTAGTGCTACAGCAGCACGTACTTCCTCGCATTGTTTGTAACTATCCTCACTATTTGCAGCCCAATATACAGACAAGCAAAGATAATTTTACATATAAATTGAACACCCATAACGGAAGGCTATCCAATAGGTATATCATCTTATAAATGCATTCGAAACTACGGTATCATTACGTGATGTCCATTTTATGCATATCTGTACATGTTCTTCCGGACTTTAATAAAGCTGAACTATTTTCGAAAGTTGTATGGCAATGCCACACATTGTATGGCAATGCTATATAATGTACGCCGGTTATGTCAAATTATCATAATAAAAGTTCGTACAAAATTATCGTTCTCATTTGTTTCAATTTTTCTTTCGTATTTAATTTCAATCTTATTTTCAAGCGAGAAAACCTAATTGAGCTTGTTTTAATTCAGGTTTGCGGATTGTTTGAAAGCAAATACATTAACACATTGAGAATATAAATCGTAGAATAGAGAAAATATCGAATTAATATTGGGATTTTCGATAGTAAATTAAATTAATTATTTTTCATATCATTTGATCCATTATTTAAGGCAAAGAACTCTATCTTCAATTTGTTGGTTTTCAAATGTTAAGTTTTTACAATTTTCGAAAATACGGAGAGTTCAATGAAAATGAGATCTACGCCATACAATGAGTTCAGGCATTTTTTGTTTTATCTGTGAAAAAAACAGAAAAAACTGGGGCGGTTTTGAGATTTTTATTTATAAATTTTATAAATTTCAGAAATTCAAAAATCAAGGACAAATTACGCAAAAAAGATTTTTTTTCAAAAAAAAATTACATGACCTTTCTTCGCAACTCTCCAATCCCACTATTTATGTTCTTCAATCTAACTGATTATTACTTTCTATTAACCAATGAATGCGCCATAAATTGCACGGTCGTCAATATATAATTTAGTTAGCTCAAATACTATTAAATACCTCCTTCCTCGAGTTGTTTCATCTTGTGACCTTAAAAATCACCGCTATAGAAGGTTTCGGCTGATAATTTCTTTATTGGAAAATTGTTTGGAAACTATTATTCATACCACTGAAAAACCCATTCGAAATGTGACAAACAATTGTGCCGTGTTGTGATGGTTTATCCTTTTACACAACTTTTTCTGACGTTATGGTTGTTAATCATTGACATAAGACATAAAACATGTAATAACAATAACATAAATAACATTCGCTTCAAATTATAACAATCATAATAATTTATACAGCTCTAGCACCTATCTGCGCATTTTTTGTTTACTTTATTTTAAATCATTATTATTTATTACATTACTTTGTTGTCAAATTACTCCAACCTTGGGCCTTATACATTACTATTCAGTCTTTAAATTTTTTCATATCCCTTGCTTTGTCTACTGCACACTTGAGACGTATCGATGAAAAAAACATCTCCCAATAGTACATCTTCATAACGCCCTCTGTCCATGGGTTCAGCTCAGTCTCTTCATCTACACTTAAAACTTTAAAAATACAATTCTGAAATGTCTAATTTGCCACTATTATATCACGAAATACTATAATATTCCCAGCCACCTTTCGCGATTAACATCAAAATTTCAAAAATCAACAAGTCCTCGTTAAATCGCGTCCGTCTTGCTTGGCTACCTTCCCTCATCTCTTGCTGTTCTAGCAACAATACCTCTCTTGAATCTGTTCCCCATTTTATGATGAGGCGCAGATCTATATTAAATTCGTTCCTTAATAAATACTTCCACGCCACTTATTTATTTACTTAAATCCTGCGCCTTACAATTTATAAATAATTCTTATATTCAACGATAAGCTGATGTAGCTCATCTCAATGTGTATATACATGCAATATGTGAAAATAATTATTGACATATTATATCAAGAGTCTAAGTTAATTCTTCTGGTACCACTCACAAGAAGTGAAGTTTGAGTGCATTTGTTTAATAAAAATTAGGAACAAATATACAAATACCTAGCTGAATATTTGATTGCTGCATTCACTCGTAACGAACATCCATTTAGAAGGTTGTTGTTTAACGTTTTTCCCTGAACACAATAAAAAATGCGCAAATGTTCGAGACCATTCACCTCATATATTCTTAAATCGGGAGGCGACTGTCCTTCCGTTAGAAAATGAAGCAAAAATGTATATCCGGCGCAATATTTTTACAGCATTCCAATCTTTAAAAATACATATTCTCACACACGTGTACAGATTGACTTTTGAAGCGCATAAGGGATTTACCGAGATAGTTAAGCGAATAAAGGAAACAAGAACTCATCTCCCAATACGAATGAAATTGAGGACACCTATACATCATCCATAACGAGCTCGTTTTTTCCGATTCACGTTCCCTGTACATTTTGAACTCCTGATCCTAGTGTGAGATACTTCAATCACATAATGAAAATGAAAGATCTTTAAGAGTTCGTTTTAGGAAAGTAGTGCATATTGTGAAGTGAGTTACAATCTAAATACGCAGTTCTTCACACGTCCAAGAATTAACCTACTAAGATTATAATAATGAAAATAAAAGGCATACATTTCTTTTCAGAGCAGGGCACACATGTGGATGCTAAACATACCTCATTATTATGATCCATAGGAATAAATGGTTTAGTTTGTTCTCTATGCTAACGTGAAGTGGAAGGTATAATCTGAAACAATCAATTCCTTTCGCAGCATGAACAGGACAATGCAATGAAAAATATGAAAATTACAAAATTCAATTCTGGGTGTAAGTGAATACAAAATGTCGTTCAACTGAACGCTTCAAAGGAACGAGGAATGCTTCACATCCACACAGCACATACAGAAAAGATTCCCTTCTATAACCGCATTGGGAACAAGGTTCTACTTATGTATTCAACCTGGCCCTGTTGCCCTCATTAAAATACTCGAGCGCAGAGTAATATCCGTCGACTAATGTACAAAACATGTATTCACCTACGCCTTGCATTCACACCTCTAAAGGAAGCGGTCCATTTGCATCGAAATCACTCATGTCGACGCCGCCAAAACCAGCACACAAATACACGCGCCGCCCTGCTCCGCAACACGTTAACACAAAGGCGAGGCTGCGAAATTAATTAACATCGCGTAACTCGAAATCGCTTTCGATGTGGTTCTTCCGTTACAGGTTCAAATTTAACTGTTAAAAGTCAGAATTTCAAAAGTAGACTTTATGTTTATTTTAGTAATATTTATTATATCGACTTTTCTTAAAAGTAATACTTACGGAAAAGGGAAAGAACAGCTGCTCTATTTTGGACCTTGGATCCATGAAACTTCAAAAACACTGACGTATTTGTGGAAGCTATATACAGAAGATATCCCATTGGACAGAATATTTCCTTAACAGATATTAACAGTTGCATGGAACAGATAACGGTCTTGGCCATCATGCCCAGCCACAATTTAATACTATTTTAATGTATTTCGTTATATTCCAATCACGACTATTGGTTTATTTTATATCCTGAAATTCTTTAATCAATATTCAATGCAATATTTTTTAGAATTACGCGTGGAACGTTCTGACTTTACCTACCAGCTATGGTGTGTTTTCTGTTCATCATCTACCACTAACAATAATACGAGTAAATGCAATGAAGTACTCAGGCAAGTACCGAGAGCGTTCGTCTTAGAAGGCTGTTTGAATCGTAAAAAATGAAAGAATAAGTAAACTTGTGTAAAAAAGAAATATTTATTTATTGAAAGGGTACTTTGTGCGACGTCCAACAGCTTGAGTTTGGAGGCATTTCAAGCAATTATAATGTAGAGAGGATTGACCTGTAAAGACGACACACTTATGTACAGCACCTTCAACCTCTAATATGCAGCACGCAGAATTCGACATCTGAATTCAATAAGATCGACTAAGAGCCCTAAAAACGTCAAGGATAAGTTTAGACTTCACCTGCTGTTCATTTTCTTGTTTATATTTTCGAGTTTATTTCATGTGGGCAGTTATCCTTATGATCGCCTCTCGCTGCCTTCACGAGACCTTCGAGCGTTTATCCTGGATAGCAAAGAGAATGTAAGCGGTTCTCTGATCTTCATTATCTCACACAAATTTTATAATCGCAGACGGGGGAGAAAATTGGCTTCGACAGAGAGAAGCATTTTCTACAGCAACTCAGTTGCAATGGTTCGCTTCGTGTTTACACAATTTAACCACTATGCCCCTTTGACGAAGGGACGCTATGACCTTCAGGAATTTGCAAACGGCCTCGGAGTTCATTGGAAGACATCTGCCCACACCCTTGGTGCTGGCGTCTGGTTGGCGAGTGACAAAATATAGCATAGCATAGTGTATAGTATTTGTTTTGTTTAAGCTTGCATTGGCTCATGTTTGAATTTGTTTTAGTTTCCCTTTAACTTGTGTGTGTTCATCCTTAACCTCACGGTTAGACCTCTTCCGATAAGGTCTGGTTTTGGGATTGTAGCGTGTCTTCGAGCAGGGCATAGAAGTCGTCTGTGACTGAGTCAGGGAGCATTAGCGCTGAATACACGCGTCTTAACTAAACCGTTGAGGGCGACAATTGCCAGGCGGTTGAAAATTGGCTGGAAGGCGGTCACGATGTTAGTGACATCATTGTACACCATGAGAACAACACCATCTTGGTGCTCATCGCTGCCAAAAATGTACAATTGGCAACATTAATAGTTACGACTGATGTTCGATTGATCAGGCTGAGTTTATATGAAACATAAAATTGTTTAAAAAGTATTTTTATTGATAGTTTTTATGCCCAAGGATAGACGAATTTGGCAAATGTACTTTATATAGTTTGTTTTATCATGAACTTGCGTAGTACAAATACAAATTTAACAAGCGAATAACTGCGGAGACACGTTACACAGTAAACTCTTTTCTGAACTTTGTAGTTTCAATATTTTCCCTATATACTAATTTTTATATTTTTCAAAACTACGCACCAAAAGAAACTAGAGAAAGAAATCATGCACTTCAAATCACATCAAGATATACAGCAACATATAATTTCCAAGAATGGAAGAAAGAGCCATCTTTAACTATGTCTAAGAATTATTATTATTACATAAATTTTATTTTCAAATTTTCTTAATTTTCTCTATGTTGTCATTTGTTATTTTTTGTCTTGTTATTTAAAGAATTTTCTTTCAAATTATTATTATTTAACACGTTACATTTAAGAACGTTATGTTGTCGGATCATTAATGGGCATGGATTCCCACACGGTCCGGCTAACCTCACTGAACTTACATAATTAGGCGGAAATCATGTGTTTTTTTATTTAGCTTTATACCTAAATTGGAATATGGCATACGATGAGTTTACGTTTAAGCAATATTCTGTTTCGGAACGCTGGTAATCTTGCCAATTGGGTATCCCCTTATCATCGAATTGTAACAAAATATTCCACTTTTCGTTCCCACCATTTCATTCAAGTAATTTGGATGAAGATATGGTTGTACGAATTACCACTAATTTAATCAGATGGAAAATGAAGATAGCAATTCTTATTACACCAGTGGCAAGAAACACACGAGTGACAATGTTTTGGTATCAAGTGATAGCAAGCAGGTACTACAGATACACACCATGCGGGCAAAAATATCTAATGTTTCAGAACTAAAACGTGTCTCAATTATTTAATTAAAAAGAATCCATCTTTCCAGCAACTACTTCAAAAACATCGACAAATATTAATGGAACTATTTATTAATAAGATAGTAGGTTCCAAAATTAAATGATAAGTTTGCTTAAAATAGACATATTCCAAATGGCTGATTAAAGTAAATATGACAAATTAACACAAATTGCTTGGTATTCTAAAATGCATTATGTTTGAAATAAATCACAAAATTATAAACGTCTATTGGTCAGTAATTCAGAACTCTGTTTACCTCCGTTAAGCCGTATATTCAATAGTAGTATCAACTGGATCACAACCGAAGAAAGCAATAAAACTAGATCGCTGAAAGAATGCCGCAGGCCGAAAGTAATATATATTCTGACGAAATTACACGAAAGTAATTGACTACGAATATTCAGGGTAAGCATCACACTTATTAAAGCGATAAATATTTTTAATAATATTTTAAGATTCATTAATTCAAAAAATTATATAATCATTCTTCGTGAATTTAATTTCTGTACTATAGCAATTTGTATTAAAAAACGAATAACAGGAATACGGAAAATATAACCAGGACTCACGTATTAAATCAGTAGTCAATATGATCTAAAAAGACACTTCTCATGTAAAAAAACAACATTATTTTATCTCATTAAATATGATCGGGGGGGGGGCGAAACAAGACAGCGCGGGTGAGCAACCTCCCGCACCTAAATGGGGGGCGGAATCGCGCGAACCCAAAATACTCCGCAGCGGCGGCGGCGGGCAGAGAGTTGTGAATTACATAAGGGCGCTGGCAGGCGGCAGCCGCCGCGTGCAGAGGTGAAGAACCTCCGTGTTTACCGCAACAACTGCTTCGGCGTTCTGCAAGATGCATCTCTGTACCATGATTACACGTTGCCAAGTACTGAATATCTGATCGAGTCTCAATTAGGCGAATGCGAGGTATTGCTTGACAGACATTCATTTGACATTTCACTAAACAAGAACAGATGGTATCAAGGACATGCAGAAAATGCAATGACATATTGTGAACATCGGACAAGTTGCAAGGCACTTTAACAATAGTTTAAATGGAATTTTCTGACACAATTATTGGTATAACGTATCTCGCCAGAGAGAAGAAAAAGGAAAGTATATACCATTCCACGCCCTATATACGATTTATAAGGAAGACTTAAAAAAAATATAAATCAATATTTTGACGCAAAATGTCTTTAATTCCGATATGTATTTTAAGTTAGAAAATAAACTACTAATATCCAACACAACACCCTTATCAAGAAAACAAGGACTTAATAAAAACTTTTAAACACTATATAACCGAGAATTAACTAATTCACTATTTACATTACAGGATAAAATATCACCAAAACGAAATACAAACTAGTGGGGCTACAGAATGTCACAGACTTTTCCGTATTTGTTTTCTATTTCCTTCGGTCTCAGCTGGTTATTGGAACACGCGACATACTCTTCCCTGTTGCCATCTATCTATCTACTTGAAATTTTCCTAATTTTTCTGTTTCCGAAAAGTAGGACGGAAATATTACTTTAATAATATTAAAGATCAGTAAACCCTCGTCCTAAATGGCAATTTTCTTTGAAAAATTGGAGCGATTTTTTTAATTTAAGAAAATGGTACTTAAACACTACAGTGAATTCGAAATTTGAAGCACTTTTTCACAGAAAATTTTTGAGTTTTCCAAAATCTTCATTAGAAGCCATTGGAAGCACATTGACTCACAAATACAATAGTGTTTACACATTGGTAGAAATGTGCATATTACCGGCGTGAGAGGGCTTTAAAAACAATTATATTTGCCAAGTTTTTGAAAGAAAATAAACAAACAAAAAAAACACGAAATGAACTTCACGTTATATCAAAGAATACAATTAGCTACTATCCTCTCGAAAAGTTTGAAGAAAAACTTTGCAGCGGTTTTTTAAAAAATGGCGTCCGAGCGTTTCTGAAAATGCGAAATTTTGAGATAATGTTGACAGAAAACTGTTGAGTTTTCGAGAAGCTTAATAGAACATTATTTAAAGCACATGTACTTATAAATATAATAATGTGAACAAATTGCTGCTAGTGTAAATATTGGCGTGGGAGACAAGTAAACAAAATACATTTTTGTAATTTTTGAAAAAAACAAGAGAAAAGAACAATATGATTGTTTATGTCATTTTAAAGAGTACATTTAGCACAATCCCAACCAAAAGTTTGAAGAAAAAATTTTGAGCCATTTTAGAGAAATTTTTGAAAATGTCCCAGAGGATGTGAAGTACCCCTAAGTAAAACTAACAAATGATTTTCAAAATCACAGAGCTTCGACTCAGGGCAAATGGACAGGGGTTTCTTCAATTTGGAAAAAGCCGATGCATGGTTTAGGCGCTAGTATTGTTCGCATACACCAGACAGACGGACGAACGGTTTGAAAAAAACACTTTTTTCGGTATCAGGGGACCCCAAAACGCGCATTTCCGTTGAAACCTCGAAATCGATTTTCCGCAGCATTACATAACTTTCCCTATGTACATATACAGGAAAGTAAAAATTAACCGGTAGCACGCAAAGGATATCAACGACCTTCTGATGTCGATCAATGACGGTAGTACACAGCCTAAGAGAAAAATGTATAGTGAGTTTTACTTTGGACCTACGCGAAAATTATTTCTACTCTCCATTTACACGATTTTTTTTATTTTTTATTTTACTAATAATGGCAGATAGTTCAGTTTGGAAATTGATAAATTTTATTGCAACGGATCTGATATTTGATATCTCTCTTCATTCGCACTATAGTCGTATTATAGATGCTATTTTTTCCAAACGAATTCGCAAAGTCATTTAATTTAAACATTAAGGACAATGGGTCAAACATTTCGAACCAATCACTGCCATTAAACTTCTACTTCTTCAAATCTCTAGTCCGCACACATCTGTATCTGTGGAGCGGGCAATTAAGAGAACGAAAGGAACGGCGAGAAATCACCCGCCGCGAGTGACGGCCTTCGAGGAAATCGAAAGCGCGAGTCGTCCGTCTGGAGAGCCCGGCCGGCGGATGACATGGCACCTGGCCCGCCAGACACGTCGCTCGCAACGGGGCTAATATGGTCACGACTTTTGACTGAGCGATCGCGAGCCGCGATATACGCGTGCGCGTGTCATGCGCGCGAGCACAAGGAACGCGCCGCGTCCGCAGCACCACGCAGTGGGCACACAACTTAAACATCAAGCGACAGAAATTTCGTTTTAAGATAAAATCAGCTATACAGATCCATAAATTAACGCATTTATTTAAACAATACGGTACGACGAATTGGTAAAGTGCTGTGTCATGTGTAACTACTGCCACTCGTGGAATCCAATATAAAAGTAACGCTTCCGCACAATTAAAAATAGATCACAGCGTTCACGCTGTAGTACGTGCAAGTCATAGAATATACATAAATACACACACGCACACACAATATTACGCCTTTATGCTCTGCGCAGTCGAGTAATTAAATTAATTCGCTATAGATGCTTCAATATTTTACGTCACTGCCCGCCTTACGTACGCCATTTTATCTAGCTCTAATCACTTCCATTTCGACAATATTGTTCCTTTTTCTGATCATCAATACACGTTAAAATGCTAGGTTGTGGGGTCAGCAAGAAACTTGCAAAGCCCACATTGTAAACCAACTCTCCATCTAATCCAGTGTATTTATTGAGCAAATTTTACAGCTCAGTTTAGCTCAGAGCCAGCATTGCCGGTGATTCTGCAGCGACTCTAACCGTCCCAGGGTTTTCGATACTACCTACATAGCTAAATCGAATTCAGACGTTGTCAGGAGGTGATTTCTACCAGTCAACAGCTCGGATCGATAGTTTTCCGTGGTTTCTCCGATCAATACCAGACTGGAGCAGTACGCTCACAAAAGGGTACCGGATTACGCGCGATCTTTCCTTCCTCTTCCTTATATATACTCTCCCCTCACACCTACACACACCCACTTACATACAGTACCACATTTGTCGGCATACCAGTTGTGAATTTGAGCTAGTCCCGACTGTGTCAATGCCTCGCTGGAAAGAGATACCAGGGAGAGGGGGGGGGGGATTTCCCGCAAGCCGAAGTGTAGGTCGGTCTGTCAGATCATATCATCCAATGGAGGAGGAACATCACACTAGACTAACGGGAAAAACATTCGCCACGCTAACGGGCCTAACGACCGCAGCAATAGACGTGCTCGGCAACAATTATTACACAGCCCTCGCTCTTTCCCTCGTCTTTGTCCACTTTAGGCCCAGTGTGCGGCGCTACGACTTTCAACTTCCCCGTGTCTCGATAAACAAGCGACGGGACATAACGCGCCCCGCGCGGGGGGGGGGGGGGGGGGGGGAGGAGGCGCGCGGGCGCACGCGCAAGGCCAGATGCGGCGGAGATACGCGCGGCGATGCCGGCCGCCCCAAAACGGCGCGCTGGTTGAGGTGGGCCGCGCTGCCTGTGATACTTGAAGAAACGGCGCAGCGGCGCGGGTGGTCATTAATGGAAACACGGAGAGGTTCTCCCCTACCCTCTGGGAAATATTTTTCACAAAAACAACCTAACCACAAGGTGAGGTTAAAATTTAAAAAAAAGTATGTGGTTGGATGTTTCTTGAACTTTTGTCAGTTCATTACATCATACAACTAATGTTAAAAACCAACATTTCGCCTCTTTATTAAGCTTTCATTAAAGCTCAACTGAGTCAAGAAACATCCCAACAGATACCTTTTAGAGGTCAAGATAAACTTATCTAAAAACTGAGTAAACCAGCACTTCTGTTGTACAAAAAAGATTGATTAATTAGTGATTCCTGGTGCCTCAACTGCGAAGGTCATTAGTCCTATGACTGTAGTGCAGCTTTCATCGCGGGACGACGCTGTGATCTTCCTCAACTGGATTGCGAGATTCGGCGCTGGCCTCACCGTCGTCTTGCGGGATTTCCCCAATCAGGTATCTCCTAACAGCGAGGCAGGCTCTAAGCTCCCGACTGGTCTCCAGGCACGAATGGCAGGGTGGCATGCGAGTGCAAGTAAGGCGTGAACTTAGGATAAGTGGAAGGATAGATCGCGTGCGGGCCATGTCGCATTTGTTCGGATATTGCTTCCACATTTGCCTTGTATTGACGGGAGAAACCATGGAAAACTACCCATCAGATCAGCCGGCTGCTAAAATTCTCCTCCACATAGCTGCTGAACTCAACCTAGCTTTCTAGCCAGTGTCGAAAATCTGCAAAACCTAGGATCTCCCGGTGACTCTGCAGTGACATCAATTGATGCCCTGAGCCACTTAATGCGGTAATCATCGAGAGACTGCAGTGGAAACAGAAGGACCGGAAGCGATAAGAGGATGTGAAAAAGAAGACGCGATCATCCGAATATGCGAGGCAGAGGGGCGATGGGTGATCCGTGTCCTTCGGCCTCGCGTCTTCAACTCTCCACCTCTGGGAACCGGGACACTAATTACTGTCAATCCAGGAGGAATTTGTGATAGAAGTGTAGATCCGAGCGCATTCACGGAATTTGTGGTCCCGTTTCCCGCGCCTCCAACACTGCACACAATCTTTTGACTCCGCCAAACCCATTCGTCTCAGATACGGCCGAAATGACTAGAGACTGTGTATCGTAATAAAGTTTATTTCAATCCGAATAGAGAAATGATGGTTTGTTATAATTTTAACATAGAGACTAAGATAGTGTTTCAAGTACATTGTTAGGAAACTTATGTTAGGTGGACCATCTAAACGACGAGTGCTCAACTTTCATTCTAAGAACTCACTGATGAAAACTAATTACACAAACTGATCAAATACGACCTTAATATATAACTTATGGAATTAGATTTTCTAAGAAATTTTGTGACATTTGATCCATCAACTCCAAGAAGTGTGAAAATAGCAGAGAAGGCGCGCTCTTTTCTTTAAGAAATATAATGCCTCTACAGCTGTCTTCTTCAGGGCGCCCAAACATTGGGGGGGGGGGGGAATTACTCTGGGGAATCACTAAAAATATTCGCAGTCATTACAATTACGAATAGTTATGTTAAGCGTTGAACTGACATCATTTGTTGGTTCATCGGTGATTTGTTCGTTAATCGACTTGCTGTGCTTAAGGTTTATGTAATTTTATATTATAATATATTGTAGCGATACCGATTTCATCATAATTTTATAAACGAAATTCACCGGATCAAAAATTAAACAAACAGACTCGGCCACCCAGATTTCTGCCGAGAGATTACGCAGACGGTCACACGTGCGCGACTCCGCTTATCGCGACAGTCCCTTCCGCCCCCGGCACATTAACGTAGTCGTTAAGAGGGTCGGCGTAGAAAGATTCACTGGGCACACGTGTTCACTGTGCCGGCTGCGAAGTTTCGAGATCGCCCGCTCGTTTCGGGGAAACCCAAATTCATAAATTTCTTTCACGCGAACGCGCCCCCCTTATGCAAGCATGGGCCGATGTTCCAGAAGGAATTAGAACAACACTGCATGCTCGCAGCTGGCACAAAGAGTGGAAGTTTCTTTCACTACTCCCATCACGATTGGTCGAAATAGCGTGATGCGCAACAACCTTTGGCCAATAGTGACTTGACTTTTATAAGGAGCTAGGGCACATAAGAGAAATTGGGTGGGGGGAAAAGTTAACCTTATACAATTTCGACTGATAGAACTTCAGAAGGGATTTGAATTCTAGGCAGAGCAGTCGGGTCAGAAGCTTCTCTCGGGAGCTAGTCGTCGGTCAGAGGCAAGCTCGCCTCCGCCGGACTTATAAATTATTCATCAATCAGACGGGGCCAGAGTATTAGGCGTCGGGGAAGGACCAGTGTGTCTCTGGAAAACTTATTATTTTTTGAGCTTGAATATTAGACTGAGGGCAGTTGAGAGAGGAACTTATATGGGGGTGGGAATTATTCGGGCGAATATGCCTATGTGGGGACTTATGTTATTTTACTGCGAGTTTTGAGCTGTGAGCCGACTGCAGTGGAGAGAGAGATTTCTCTGGGGTGGGTTTTCGTCGTAAAGAGAGGCGAATGTTTCTCCGATCAAGTTCTAAACTGTCCGAAGTTGTGTTCGACGATTATCATAAAAGTCAGAGAGAGACGCATAGTTGATCACCCCGTTCCTGAGATCGTTCGGCCAGTTCAGCTAGTACTACCAGTTTCGACCAGAACTTCCAGATCCGCCAGCTCAACCAGACTTCTAGACACCACCTACGCAGCCACGCATCGCAGCCTTTTCGTGACGTTACGAGGCGGCTGCCCAGCTGGCGACGAGAGAGGCCATTGCCTTTTCCCGAAGGCATTTTTTTTAAGGCCGCCAGACGACCCTCTCGACCGCGCCGCGGCCGTCCCCGGCTGCACAAAGACCCTTTTCCAGGCAGTATCGTTCAGGGCTACCGCCCTATTGTGTAAAGTTTTCGTAATGCGGTGTCACGCTCTGACACATTGACCAGTAATAATTTCACCCATTGTAATTGTTAGTTATAATTCTTCTTAGTTTTTTAAGCTTAACTCCTAAAACTAACTTTTCATTTTTTTTTCATCTAATTTTCCCACTATTCTTTTTATTCAATTTAAGAGTGTAACTTCCCTGGGGCATTTTAATCATATTGCCAAGGAATAAATGTGAATTTTTACCAGTGAACAAGTGTTTATTTTGTGTTTCCACCGTACTGTGGAACAATTCCTTCCATCACCGACTTGAGCTAGCGTCAGGGCCGCTATCCGGTTCCCCAGGTAACCGGTAGTGTTACAATATATATATATATATATATATATATATATATATATATATATATATATATATATATATATCTTTAAAAATTTTATAAAGCTCGTAACAGTATTTTAACTAGGAGGGCGGCATCCGTCATTTTGACAGAGGACCTACTTTTTTTATCTAAAATTCTCAACAATATATGTCGTTTCTGAATTTAGCGCTTCGTGACTTTTAATACCGAATCATGTTCTACACATTTATAGGAAAATAGAGTAGTACATTGAAAATAAATTCCGCTATTTACAAACACTACTACAAAACTTTCAGGGGCGCTGTTTGACCGAAACCACCGATCTACTAGACCGCCATTCACATGACTATCCGCCCAGTGTCCCGTCCATTCACCGCACCAACTGCTCCCCCAATCAGCCAGCCTGTCATAACACCCACCTGCTACGCCGTCTGCACGCCCACTACAAAACCCACCTGCCCTTCGCACCATTCGCTAGCCGCATTACCGACTGCAACACCGCTCGTCCGCCACGCCGACCGCCCACCCACACTACGCACCATCCGCCCACCGCACCGCCCAGGCCGACCGTTACATCGCCCCTCTTCCTGCCCATCGCACCACTCACCCGACCACCCACTGCACTGCCAAACATTACATTAGCCGTAACTCCCCGACGGCGCATCCGCACGCCACACTAACCGCTCATCCACTACCCGCCTCCCTTCCTTCACGCAGTCCGACCGAATGGCACATCGCCCGCCCGCCCACTGCACAATACATCTGCCCATCGCACCAGCCGTCCACCGTCCATCGGCTGCGGCTGGCCGACCGTTGCGCCGCGGGCGGAGGAGGGCGACGCCGGAAATGCCGCCAGCCCCCGGGCCCATGTGGCCGCGCAACCGCAGTCGCCGCCGCCCCCACCGCCCCCGCCGCGCCGCCCGAGACGGCGCCGAAAGGTCGCGGGTTTGAGCACCGGCCAAGATGCGTTTTTGCGTCGCCCGCGAGTCAACGACACCGCTCCTCTGCGGGGCCTTCCGACCCACTGCGATTCCGAGGGGGCTGGCGGCACGGCGCCCCGCACAAGACCGCAACGCACCGCTCCGCGCTTAATGTGTCGCCCGCGCTGCGCCGGAGTCTCAATGGGAAATAATATACTCAAGGAGACTATAATAATTCTCATTGTGGATATGCACCAGGGAAGTAGATGTGGCGTGAAGGTAGAAAAGGGGTACTGCTACAGTTTATAGTGCAAAGAATGTATTTAAAGAATACTTCCCCAGTAGGATTAAGTTCCTCTGTGAGGAAAAAAAGAAAACATCAAAAGCATACTTAGGAATGTTAATCATGCTTTTAAGTATGACGTGAAGAACGTTTCGTAATATAAAGTAATAAAATACACTATAGGAAGATATACATTAAAATATTTTCCATGCTTGGGAACATTTTCCATGTTTCATTACGACATAAAAATCGCATTGCAGAATTCAGTTAAGTTTGTATTCGACAAACAATAAACCGTTTACGACTACGCAAAAACAGACTGGGAATGTAATAGTATCGATATGTTCCAAAACAGTACTTCTACTGAACTGAAATACGAAAAAGATCGTTTGAATGTTGTAAGAGGCAGCCAGTAACATTTACATGATTCCATCCTATTTTTTACTTTTCTCTACCGCTTATGCAGTAGAGTGAAAGTTATGTAATACTGCGCGGAAAAACCGCTATTGGTGGATGCGGTACTCGTGGTGGTGGTGGTGGTGGTGTTGGCAGTGCTTTTGGTGACAGATAAGCTAACGGTGATAACGGCGGAGACAGTGAGGTGGAGATGGCGATAACTGCGATAGTGATGCTGGGGGCGGTGTAGTAATGGCGCACCAAGGGTTGGAAATGGCGGTGTGGCAGGAGCAGACGCTGCAATGCAAATGGCAACGGTTTGTGCGCCCGATGGTGACGGGCGACTAACGAGAGGAAGGTGACGGCTGGAGCTGCTGCAGGCGGGATGGGGGGGGGGGGGGGGGGGGCGAGCGGGGTCGAGCGACGCGTCGCGCCGGTGAGTCAGTCGAGGGGAACGCGGCCGACGCGCCGCGACGCGACGAGCAGGCGCCGGGATGAGCGGGGCTGGCCTAAACGCGCCGCGGGCAGGGTGGCCATGCCGAAGGTGTTACTTGCAGCCGACTTCCCTCCTCTTTGTCAGGTCGCGTCGGGCGACGTCGACGTCTCTTGCATCCTCTGCCTTCAAGGGCCAAAGGGAGATACAAAATTAGATAGTTTACACTTCGCACACCAAAAAAAAAGAGAGAGAGAGAGAGAGAGAGAGAGAGAGAGAGAGAGAGAGAGAGAGAGAGAGAGAGAGAGAGAGAGAGAGAGAGAGAGAGAGAGAAACGTGGTAAAATGCGTATAAAAAAGAAATTAATGAATACCGATGTGAACTCGTACCAAATACAAATTGATGAAAATGGCTATATTCAGACTTTGAAGAAATAATATTGCAAATATTTATTAGGTTAATTAGTATAAATTAATAAGCTAGCTATTCATTATCTCAACGTTATAAAACACTTCACGTCGTCACATCAGTGTGCTCTAAAGCCTCACTGCTCTTGTTCCACACAACACAAGTTTTCCACCACGCCCGGCTAGCTCAGTCGGTAGAGCATGAGACTCTTAATCTCAGGGTCGTGGGTTCGAGCCCCACGTTGGGCGAATATTTTTGCCTTTTAATAACCTTACTGACGGATGCAGCTACTTCACTTCAAACGAATATAATTGTCGCGGCAGCTTCTACGCCATCGCCGGCTTCACAATCATCAAATACGCTACTCGCTGAGTGACCACGAGGTGCTGACTGCCTCGCGGCGCGGCGCGGCCCGACTGTTCCCGCCGGAGTTGGCGCGCTCCCAAAACGGGCCGAAGGCGCGACAGGTTACAAAGGGGATGCATCGACCCTCGCCAAGCGATTTGCTCGTCGTAAACGGCACGCGGGTATTCGGAGCACACGCGCTGCAATTCTCCAATGCAGAAAAGGCACGCTCTTCGCTACGGAAAGACACACGACAAAAATAACTCGCCCAACGTGGGGCTCGAACCCACGACCCTGAGATTAAGAGTCTCATGCTCTACCGACTGAGCTAGCCGGGCATACTGTTTGGATTAAGACAATCTACATACACTGCAAAACTAAAATCACAAACAACTACATTTTAATTCTCGAAAGATGAATAGTGTCGTTATTGCTAATTATTAATTGTGACATAATCGTTAAGGATATCCCTTCCCCCTTTTGAACTTCGAAAATCAGGGTTTCCCATTGCAGGACATGAACTATTGTTTCTAACGCCCAAAATGTGAGAAAAGCTGTTTAATATATTTCATATAATGATAATAAACTATTATTATTTTTTTTATAAATGCGGAAAACCAATATAAAATATTTTCTGAAAGAATTGTACCAACTGACTGATATTACCTCCAGTTTATTAAAGGCCTTTCACGTGGTCGATTTATTATATTGGCTCTCTTTTACTCCTAATATAAATATCACGCAAAGGTGTATCAATTAGAAATGAACAGGATTTCATAATTAGACAGTGTGGATCGTCAGACATTTACTGCCACCAGAACTACACGACCGTAGCTACTAATTGGCCCCTGGGAGGTCTGTCCCCACGTCAATCAGGGCGGGGCACTGCAAAGCACTTACACGGCCGTTGCGCACCGCCGCCGTAAGCCCGACATGTGTTCCGGTTCGTAATGCTCTTTTCATTCCGTGACGCGGCGGCGCGCGCCTCTGGGCCTGCGGGATAGAGGAAAAGGTCGGCCGGCACAGGCTCCCTCAAGGGGGAACGGGCAACCCGGGCAGCCTCTGCGGTGGGTGGAGGGGGGGAGAACAAAAGGAGAGCGGGCAGACAAGAAGAGAAAAAGGACAGCAGGGTCAAGAAAGTGGGAAGTGAGGATCTCATGGATTTTTTCTTTCTAAACAAAAGTGGATAAAGGTAAATTGAGATGTGGAGATGGGAGTTGTTTCGCAGATGCTGAATCGTGCATAATATTGTTACAAACACGGATAAAAGTTGTGTCACTTAGTTAATTGGTAAAGAAAAAATATAATTCCGAAATGAAATTATTGTTTACATACCCACTTATTTTCGTGTACACTGAATGCGAAATACGATGAGCAAAAATTGACAAACAGCTTGTTATTTTGCACAAGCATTGATATTTGTGCCACAATCGAAAAATAATGAAAATCTGCAAGGTTCACCCTCGAAAAGTTTATCAATATATTTTACACCGTTTCGCTATTAAGGTTACATGCTAGGTAATGTTAAATTCGATTGCTGGAGAAGCTTGTATAAACACTGCCCATTGCCATGACTGATTATGAGATAAAAAGATGCATATGTCTAAATTATTATATTTAATATAGGAAACTGCAGTGGTGGCGGGTGAGTTGTTGGTAAGGATGTTGCAAAACCAATGTTCGTAAGGGGGAGGGGAATCTCTCTCCTCAATATTTCCCGATTGATTAATGGGCACAATTATTAAAATTGTTTAAGAACATTTCACCTTAAATTCAAATATATTTTAAACTATTTGTATTCCAATCGGTATTCCTATTTATAAGTTTGAAAACTTAAAACCACTGCTAAAGAAAGAAGGATACGAAAAATTCTCCATTCCGAGGGGCAGATTATAAATATTTCTCGAACGCGGCACCCACGTTTGACAACGCGCCATGTGCGCAAGGCGCGCTGCCGCCCCGAAATCGGGCTGAGGTCAGCGTCACATCCATTGCCGGCGACAGGTCCGGCGGCCCACGCGGCACGTCCGGCGTTTCGTATTTCTTTCAATGTACGCAATGACTGATAAGTGGATGTTGGGAGACTGCTTTCGCGCGGTGAAGGAGTACGAAGTCTACTTTGCTTCTGGCCAGCTGTTCCGACCTGACCAGAGAATTTGTGAAAATGTTGAACTCATGTTGGATTTCTAAATTAGCTTCTCTTGTACATTCCTTGCAACAGTGTTTGTACTGAATTTGACGTTGATTTTTAAAGCACCGTCGATGGTACTAACAAAATCCACTGACCCTCGAAATATCCCACGGTTTTCCGATTGTTCACTTTCGTCGCAACCCTACAACGCAAGCTGAGCTTGCGCACAACACAATTTGATACACTTTTAAGTGTCCAGAACATGTCTGTTCTTATGGACTTCATTGTAGTCGTTTTACAATAAAACGATCACTGTCGCTAAGCCAAATCACAATATTCAAGTAAAGCCAGTTCAACATTACTGCTTTTATGGAGATGAGTCTATTGATGTTATTTAAGTTTCTCACACAAATTTTTCATATCATTATAACTGGTCTTCGGTCACACAATTTCCTTCTTGCTAAATAAGATGCAAGGAAAACAAAATAGTGCATTTCCCCTTATACTCACGTAGTTACTTGTATGTCGAATAAATATCAGCATTGAATCGTCGACGGAATATTTGTTTTGCTAATTTCACAGTTGTTTCAATTAGGAGAACAGACTGATCCAGACCAAGCTTCTTGTTTGAAATAATTGAACACTAGGATGCATGGACACTAAACCTAAAGTATTATTCAAACCCGAGATGTAAAACACATTTCTACACGGATTTTAAGTCGGCCCCCACCATCCACATCAGATGCAAAACTTCGGAGTATCATATCGGGGTCGCTGTTTTACGGAAAGATAAAGATACAAATAAGGCAATGCGAAAGGGGAGTATGTACATCATATTGCTATGAATAAACATTTTAATTTTACTTTATTATTATTATTATTATTATTATTATTAATGAATGTATCAATAAATCAAGACAGAATAACATTTTTTAAATTATCACAAAATCATGGAAACTTTACACACAGTTTGAATTAAAATGTCATACTGGACTTATGAGCAACTGCCATCCACAACAGTCAGCGCACGTCACGTTTCTGCCTCATGCCGCGAGTTGGCCTTTTGCCTTGACAGCGTCACTTCTGCGAGTCTGAGAGTTGGTTCCTCTCGGTTTCGATGACCGGTTCCCCTCCAGTTCGACGCCCTGCGCGGCGCGGCGCGGCGCGGCGCGGCGCGGCGCGGCGGCAGACGTGGCCCAGACGGTCCCCCGGCCAGCCGGCCCGGCCCAGCGAGCCTTCTCACCCCAGCGCAGCGCCCTACAGCGCGGCGCGTGAGCCCAGAGCCTGCTCGCTGCCAATGCAAACGGCAGCCGCTCGTCCTCACGCGACAGCCACTCTAGGGCCCCTTCAGGGCATTTCGCAACGTTTACTGTGCCTTTCTTTAGTTCTGCTTTAGAATGAGGGGCGCACAAACTTTAGAAAAATGGGCATTCAAAGGAGATACTCTTCTTTAACTGGTCGTCATACAAAACCGAGCGAAGTGGCTCAGTGCGTAGCGCACTGACTTCGCAATCGGGAGGTCCGGGTTCGATTCCCGGGCCGGCCATCCTGACCGGGGTTTTCGTGGTTTCCCTCGGTCATAAAGGCGAATGCTGGGATGGTTCCAAAAGTCCACGATCATCTATCACCTCCTTTCACTCTTCTTTCATTCTTCCCTATTCCTCTTTCATAACCGCTACTCAAGGATAGGCACCCGTAGTCGATCGTCGCAGCTAGCTGTGCCACCGACCCTAGGATGTCTATCTGTAGCAGCAGGCGGGGTATGCAGCACAAGCCCCCCTGTTCTTCCTTCATGTGCAGTCACCAGTTACTATTGCGGTATTTAGGTAGCAATAGTAAAACTGAGGGATCCTCGGCCGCGAGGTTGACCCGACGACGACGACGTCATACAAAATGACATGAAATGCCGCCGAATCAATATATGGGCAAATACCATACGAAATTTTGATGTATAAACATGGAAAAGAATAGTCTTCAAAAGAAAAGGTCTGGAACGTCTAACACTTCAGACTATTTTTTCTTAGTATCATATACTTTTTATTTTATTTTGAAAGCGAATTTAAAACAGTGGACTTAATTGTTCCACAATTGTGCAATTTATTTGGAAGCGTTAGGTAAAAAATAGTATTTTAATATTATAATATACTAAAAATATACCCGGGATTTTTCCATATCCAATCCGCGTGAAAGACGAAAAAGATCAATTTTATATAAACCAAATATATATATATATATATATATATATATATATATATATATATAATGATTATTTTTAATGTTATTTAGTGGCCTCTAGCGAATCTACTAGGAAACAGTTCTGCCGCACCGCCACTGGCTTCAGAGGGAATATATTAGGAGCTAATCCGCTTTTAGCGAGAGCGAAAAGTAATGATCGCGATGCATCAACCAACATTTTACTTTAATCATTTATTTTCCGAATTTGTATTGTACTAATCTTTACCAAACTTTGCATGAACTCTGCGACAATCCTGAAGAACTTTAAAAAAAATAATATATTCATATACTACATTTTATCGTATGAAAGTTGGTTACAAGTTGTTGAATTCACTTTTATTAGAATGGATTTAAATGATAAATTGGAATACAGTGCATATTGAAGAAAACATACATTACAAACAGATGTGAGTCAAGTTTGCCCACATCAACAGTTTTTCACCAGTTTAGAAATAGAATCTATTATAACAAATGTAGTCATCTATAAATATAATGGCAGTAAAACTATAAAATTCTGAGAGAACCATAAAGTTTACAATGGTGTGAAATGCCTTACTCGATCATTATTAACCCGAAGACTCAAGGAAAGTAATTGATTTTCTGGAAGTTTTACTTTTATGGTTGAAAAATAGTAATAGTTACATGTAAACAATACTCTCTTCAATACGTACGAAAGAGTTCGCTGAATATCGCTGTTTTCTTCTTTGAATTTATTCAGCGCATAAATCATCCATGATCCAATGCAGAGTAATTCGGCGGCTGAAACGGCATTCACTACTGTAGGTAATACGTTTTCGCGTTTGGGAGAGGTTAAGAGGTTACAATTTTTTTAAAATATGAAGTTTTTGAAGAGATTTAACAAGAAACATAAACGGCATAAGCAGCTACCGTAGTTGACAATACAGACAACTGAGAGTCATTATAAAAGGAGAAGAACCAGAGAATAAGTAATATTCAGGGGTCAAGTAATGTTCAGTGGATAAAAAAGTAATATTTTTGGGGAAGATTTCAGATGTTACCTATGAGCTTAAGCAAAGTTGCATTCAGAATAGCACGATTTGGAATTCATTTACAATTTTAATTGATACAAAAAGTGTTCAAATGCCAATAAATGAGCATTTATTAGTGATTGCTGAACCGAGAAATAAAACATTGGTACCTCATAAGCTTGGATGAAGAAGCAAAAAAATTAGACACTGGAAATAAGATGAGAGAAAACCAATGCAATCTTTCCCAAAGTATGGGCTTTAATCGTATTCGAAATTACCAGGTGGAAGATAAGTGAGAGCGTTAAAGAACATTGAAAATAATATTAGTTTGTCAGAATTGAATATAATGTTTTGGATTTGAAATTAATTTATTATATACTCGTACTTGAGTCATAAATATATTAAACACAGTTTAAATTTCGGATATATTGATGTACATCAGAATATTATAGAAATCGGTTAACAAGCACATGTGAAATTTACGCCACGATTATTCACCTGCCTCAAATACTACTTTAAACGAAGAACGTCATAAAAACATTTTTCTAATTTATTTTGTTTATGCATTGAACATCTGATAGAATGTTGTTAGGTTTTTGTCGTTGATAATCTGTGCAACTAAAATAAAGGGTTAAAAAGAGCTGTTTGTTGAAATACCTTATTCCAGTGACCCATTACCAAAGACAAGTCCGCCAACTGTAGCTTACCTGCAACAATAAAAAACATTATTAATTGACGAAGCAGTAAAAGAAGTAACAGACTATAATTCATAGAATACTCAATGCAAGAAATCAACCCCAATCAGTGGATGACTTATGACGCAAGTTGAGGAAAATGTGCCTATCCGCATTCTCAATGACCCAACCTGGATATCACGCCCGGTCACAACCTCACGGTCGGGCGACGTGGAGCAAAGCGCGTGATGAATGGCATACAAGGCACAGGCAGAGGGTTTAACACAAGTAACACCCAAGCACGAGCAGGGGCAGGGGCAGGGGCCAAGGCCGGGCGGCGACTGCGATTCGATGAAAAGGCTCCTTCACGCCCGGGCTCGAACACAAGTGCACGCGCGGGCTGCTATTCTCTCCCGAAACGACGGCGGCCTGGGGCTAACGGGTCACGGTGGACGAGACGGAAAATGCCAACACAAGGATACAGATAGTCCCATGGCCGCCTGGTCGTGGCCGGCGCCAGGGGTGGCTGAGGGCGCGAAGGCGACACGACAAGGGAATATTTCAAACGGAGCGAGTCGAGTGTAGAAAAACATGAGGTGAGAAGGTGCAGTGATATTCACTAGCACGACAAGGAGAGAATGAGCAAGAGTGACGAGTAGGATACAGCACAAGAACGGCGGAGAAGAGTAGATGTGTGGAAGGTTGATGGGCAAAATGTATAAAAATAAAATATTGTAAAACATCTATTTTATATCATATTTTTATTTATGTTAATTGTACAAAAAATTTAGTCGGATAATTAAACACTTACACATACTACCTAAATTTATAAATAATAATAATAATAATATGAACGTATTTATTGTCAAGATAGAAAGTCATATAAAAACATACCAATCTTACAAAATAAACAAAAAAGCAACACTTTATGTCACCATTAATCTCCTGCCTAACCTATTTTCATCTTTCTATCCTAATTTGGCGAGGAAATAATTTAGATGCAGGTAATTGAAATAGCAAACTAATCGGAAAGAAAAGGCGAACGTGGAAGCAGACCGCGGAAAGAGGAGGGAGGCGAGCGGGTAAAGCAGAGAAATCCCGGGCGGGCGACGGGCAAACTGCGCCGGGGTCGGCCGCGAGGGGGGCAGTTGCGCCCCGCGCAGTGGCGGACGGGGGTGGGGAGAGGGGGAGGGAGCGCCAGCGAATAAACGTCGTGTGGTTTGAAGGCGTTTCGCACGATTTCCTCTTGGGCAATCGGCGGGGCCGGCGACGGCGACGGCCCCGTGATGTATGGCGGGCCGCCCCGAGCGAGGGCTGCGACGCCGAGTGGCGCCTCGGTGGCGGAGGTGCACTGCGCCGAATGGGGGTTACGCACCCGTGCGCACTGCGGGAGGACGGGAAGCTCTGGTCAGAGGTTGTGTACAAGAGGGTGGGTGATGGATAAGAAAGATTTTATCTTCATTCATCAAGCGTGACGAATAATGTTGTGATAATACAATTTGCAAAACAAGAACAGAGGGAATGGAGCAACCCATATTGAATTACAAGGGAATCAACACAACCAGCAAAGATATCGGAATAATAATAATAATAATAATAATAATAATAATAATAATAATAATAATAATAATAATAATAAACTGAAGGAAAGTGAAGAATAAAAGTATAATCTTAAGGGGTAGACAAAGCAAAAATCTGAATCAGCATTTCTGAGATTTTAACATTTTCGAGATAATATTTAGAGTATTGTGAATAGACAGATATGCACATCACTGTGAAATACATTCTTTCGTAATTTTCTTCCTTCATCATCCTAAGTCACAATGGCAGTCGGTTATGAGACTTTACGTTGCATCTTTTGAACGAGTTCATCAGAAGGCCTTAGGTTTCAGAATGCACAGTAAAATAGTTTTGTTTGAAAATGTTAGATACTTTTCAAATAAAACGTACGCTTTGTGTATTACATAACTTGAGTGATTTTGTAAATTTCCGAAACAATTCGTAAAATTTGTTTCATCACTGAGAATATGTGCTGAGGAAAAAACCACGCATACAAAAACTCCGGAATGTGTACATTATATCAGGTTGACGGATGAGAACTATATACAAGGGAATAGTTGATTGAAAAGGGCGTCACGCCTCGTCCCCAGACGAGTGTGACTAATTGGGAACGGCGAAAAACAAGACAGCCGACGGATTGAGGCCTGAAAACGAGCAGTCCCGGAATGCCATTCGAAAGCCCTATGTAAATAGCGGTACAGATAGATTATATAAATGAATAATGGTATTTGATGTAGTTTTCTTAAGTTTAATTGCATTCATTATATTGTATAAAACGAGCCTTTGCATTTATTCGTAACTAACTTCGGAAATGTTTCAAAATGAAACCGCTCAAACCCCTACCCTACGTAAATACAAAGACTGAAAATCATTAATTGAATTCTAATTTAGAGAAATTTTCATTCAATCACAACAATACATTAGAACACGATTTCATTTCTTTCTCAAAGATTACACCCAAGTATTTATATACCACAACATAAACTCTCCACTCTTTTTCTTGAAGCGATCTTAGGCGACGAATATTCTTGTGTAAATCGCAGCGAATTCTCATAGCTCCAGAACTAATCTATTAGGGTGACAGAAGAGAAGGGTTGGCCATGTGGTCCGGAAATTCGACATCCTTGGGGACAAAGTGGCTCACAAAAAGGGTCGCCATCCACCCATCCGGCGGCTGCTAGGTGGTGGCCGCGCGGGCGGGGGCGGAGGGTCGCCGGATGCCAATCAAGCGGGTCAGCGGCCGGATACGCGCCAGACGCCGCCCCGGCAAGCGCCGCCCCCGCGCGAGACGAATGAGCCCCGAGGGCTGCGCGGCGCGCTGCTGATGGCCCGCGATTTGTCCGCGCGTCAAGTCGCCATCCTCCCGCAGCCAAGCCCAGCCCGGCCCGGCAGGAGCCGCTCCAAGGTGTCTTCGTCGCCGCCGCCAGAGCAGCGGCGCAAAGTTAGGGCCCTCATGGCCTTCAATGAGGGCGGACCAAGGGAAAAGAGGGTTATTTTTATTATTTAATGTACAAACAATAATTGTGTTTGCTATACACGTTTATAAAGGGGGTCCGGAAAAGGTTTTGCGGGTGGGCCCGCACTCATTTCGTTTCGCTACTGCGCCAGAAGTTCGCATTAATGCAGACCTGTACAACGCCTGTTCCCGCGGGCACCCTGCATTTACAAGCCGGCCGTCTGCCCGCGTCTACCCGAGAGAGCCGAAAGTGCAAGTTGTTGGGAGAAGACAGTTTTGTGGGGAGGGAAGAAGCCGGAGCGGGGACGACGCGGCAGCGCGAAGATTGAATGCCTGGACGTCTAATGCAATGATCCATGCTATGAAATAATTGTCCCACTTATTTAAATGGGCAATCTACTGTATTTGTAGCTACAAGGGCCATATTTTGACTATTTATGCCCTTCTGCGAACTGCTATATATCGACTTTTTTTAAGTTTGTGCTCATTGTAACTCTATGTTTTAAAGAAGAGGCATCTTTTAAAATTGTATTATGTAATTTTAAATAACAAAAAATTATATAATAATTGATTTTCCACCAGGAATGTTATAATCCAAATAATAACAAAACGGAGGAAATTGAGGGTAGTCTATCGCATCGAGATTGATATAAAAATTAAATATAAGCAATTCCAAGAAGGGTAATGTGTGGCAGCCTATATATTTGTGATCATTTATCCCTTTTATGAAGCTGAATAAGAGATACCAACGAGATAACTTCGTACGATATTTTACGGGCAATCATGACATTATTATGAGTCTTGTTAAATAGAACGCAAGCGGTATTATCTTTTTTATACTATGTTGTAAACGATAATGAATAAATAGTGTTCGCTGATATGAAATTAGAAAAATATTTTGTGCTCTTGTCGGAAATTAGAGCAGAAAATAATCATGATTTTTTACGAATAAGATTTTTTTGCTTTGATAGAACCGTCTTAATCAATTAAACATAATTAATGAAAAATTAATTTAATACTGCCATCATCAATGAAAAAATATTCAATATTACAATTTTGTATTAATCATCTAAATTTGCGATTACATCGTAGCAAAGCAAATTACATTATCAGCCTTACAAGCAATGAAAATACTGGTTTCCCAATCAAATAGGTATGTCTAATTTGTTTTAGGTTCATACTTCACATTGTCATACATCGATAACAAACATTTCCGAAATAAAAGATAATGAAACTTCAACTGCATGTTATAGTCGGTCATTCTCGAAATTGCGCTCTCAATTTACGCGCTACGGTTCGAAATGCGCATTCTCATTGGCGGCTCCACGAGTCTTATCCCCACCCATCCACACGGCCCGGGTTTGCACTCGCGCGGTACTCGAAGTCACTCAAAGTCCAAAATGCTGTGCAGACGAGCATTAAAGGGGACAAGTACCCACACTCTACATTGCAGCCTCACTTGGGACGATTTTGACTATTTGTTTCAGGCTGCTGATAGTCTGAAATTATCACTATGTAAACTATATCAAACATTAAAACATGCTTTAATCGAAACCCACAACTACTGTCAGGGGTTACACAAAACGAAGCAGTACAAAAATCACTTCAAGTAAGGCATCTTGCCGGAGTACAGCCACGACCTATTTTGTCCAACTCAACGTTTCCAGTATTTCGATGTGTGCAGGGCGGAGAAAGGCGACGATGAAGCTCGCTACAACTACCCAATTATCATAACGTGTTCATTTTTTTATTTTATTTTATTTTATTTTTTCAGGGAAATAGCTCTTAGTTTCAACAATTTAATTTTAATTTCCATTGTTTTTTTTGTACAACTGTAATGGCATACGCATGTAATATACTTGCTGATCTACTAAATTATTTGTTAATCATGATTACTACGAATTTTTTACATCGGGAATCCATTTTCAATTCCCGTGCGATCCCCTCTTACAAAAAGATGAACAACCACCAATGCATTCCCTTAGCGTCTAGAGGCGCTAACTTTCTCTCCAACTGTCACTTCTATCGTTGTCACTACGACTCTCCCCACTGTCGCTGGATTTCTTCCCGACCCGTCGTCATCTAATTATCCTCCCCTAACCTCTTTCGTCACATTTTTTGTAAACTACCACGCTCACCCTCCAGCTCCGCTTAGTGTGATTTGTTACAGCACACGACATTCGCTCATTACTCAAACTTTCGCTGGATACTCGGTGCGAAACTATTCATACAGAGGTAATAAATAATATGTATTTATATTGAAATTATGTATAATTACTATTGATTTTTGTCAACGAAGAAATCTCAATTAACCAAATCAGCAATAACAAAACCTCATAATGTTTGGGGGCAATCATTAAAATTGGCAACAATTTGCCTTTTGTTATATTATTTTTCTTCAAACGTTTAAAGAGACAGGGATATTCAAGTACTCCTGCCTCTGAACGTTATTAACTGCGGAATTGCAAGCATAATACAATTTAAAAACTATTCAGGTTTGTCAACAAAATAAGCTAAAACAATCGAAGTAAAGTGTTCACCCTAGGATGAAAAAAAAAAAAAACGCTGCATCTGCCAATCAGTTTTTACTACCGTATTTAGAATACAGGAATTCAAACAATTTTGTGAGAACAAAAGTTACTGTGCCCTGTTCGCACAATCTCAGAAATGCTCTTCGTACGGATACGTGTTGCACCCATCTGAACAATGTTTATCTCACATCATTGTCATGAAGCTTTTTCCATACCATACCTTTATTGCAGAAATATACATTCATTGTGAAAACCAAAACTTTTGATATGGTCTCACACAAACCGTTTTGTTCCTCGCCAAAACGACAAGAGAAAACTTATCTCGAAGGAATCGCAAGAACACGACTCTCATCCCCGCGCGAGCGCCGGAAACAAATTGACAGACCTAAAGAGCGCCATGGGCTGCACCGATTTGTAAACCTCTGTCGCCAAAGCCCCTTCGTTAGCGTGCTCCTTGCATCGCCAACGACCTGCAAATCGCCCGCAGCTCCCAATAAACGCCGCCTATACAAGCACAATAAACGAACTGCCCACTTTAGGTGCAGGAAGCTAAGCAAGCCGCAAACACGCTCAGCCTCCGTATAAGCCGACTCACCCACAAAAACTGCAACGTTTCGTTTCGTGTCAATGACAGAATTGCGAACGAGCAATTATATCGCAATTTATTACGAGATAGTAAGTGTGCAACAAACTTTGTCTTAAAACAACAAACCTGATTGCCATGAGTTGGTTACGGCCTTCTGTTGTATCAGCGCTAACCTGATTCCGAAATATATTTACGATGGCGTGGTTGAGTTTCGTTTAAAAGGGACACTGCTCGCCTCTCAAGTGCGCGCGTCTAAAGACGAGCGCGTTGGCGTTGATCGAGTTATTGGACAACATTTCGCATCGCTTCACGACCTAACGTCGATCGTTCTGAAAGTTACGTTTCATTATTTACACATTAAGAGCATCATTTCCAGGCGCATGGCGAAGCTTTATGAAGGCTCGTTTGCAGACCAACCTGTTTGAGGAATATTTTATTCAACGTGGGCGATGTTCGAGAGGCGGGGAGGTGTAAAACAAGCCCCTTTTTGCTAGATTGGAAGCGACGGGCCGTTGCAACACTTGAAGGATCTTCCCCAGTCCAGTCGAGAGAACATTTGTTGGATTTATGGGAGGCGGAGGTGGATCTAACGCTGAAGATTTCGAGATATTTTTGCAATTGTCAATTTTTATTGGGCAGCGGGATTTCAACAATGAAGCTTACTGTTACAGCAGAAACCTGTCAAAAGAAATTAAATTAACTGTAACTGTTTGAACACGCAAACGCCCATAGCAGAACCTGAAACGTAAAATACAATGGCTATTGCATTTTGTTATGATTCGCTCTGATTTTGTATCAAGAGATTCTTTTAAACTACACTACTTGCAGATCGGGATGCCCCATTTTATAATCAAAAGTTATATTAACCCCACTGGTAACTAACCAAATAATGTGCAACTGCAATTATTTTGCAATACCTACTCCTAAACGAAATATACATTCACATAGTTAATTTTTTCTTTATAAATGTGCATGCTTCTATATTAATGTAAATAATATATGCGCAACACTTATTTAATTATATGGATTATTAAATTTAATTAACAAAAGTATCTTTACAATTTTAATTTTTAAAGCAACTTCGTCGCTTTACTTAAGGGCTAACTCATCTCTAGGCTACCTCATCCTTGACAATAGTATCATGCGATTTTCACAACAACTTTTCTGAGAACAATGAATTCACAGAGCGACTTTCCCTTGCTGGTAATGTCCGAGATTTTTCCCGCGACATCATTCTCTGTCTGCGGCAACAGAAATCACTTTTTTATCACTCATTTCTTCACACATGTTTCCTTGCAAGCAAAGAGGACGGTCGTGTTAGATATGTTCTTTCATTAATTTCAACCGTCCGATAGTTTCCCCCAAATGCTTCCTTCGTGAGTCGTGCCACAATTTCGCACCAATAATATTTTATTCCGATTCACTGCGATAAATTCAAGTGGACAACGATAAGCCTATATTAAAATGAAAACAAAATAACTAAAATAAACTTTGTCTTTCACATCCGTCCAGAACTACTCCCGCACCTCCCTCCCCACCAGACTACAATCACTCCCCACACACGACAGTACCATAGAAATACTGATGTATTCGGAGTCATAGGGTTAAAACGCCAATTTAGAATGATGGAAGCGGGAGAAATGACTCAGGGCATCAACTGATGTCACTGCAGTTCCTCTGACCGGAGGTCCTAAGTTCGAGTCCCGACGATGGCAGGATTTTCGACACTAGCTTGCTAGGTCGAGTTCATTCGCGATTTCTCCGAACAACACCAGGCGAATGCCGGGGCAGAACCCTAACAAACGGGCCACGGACTGGATGCGATCTCACGTTTCTCTTCCCTGTCCTATCCTCACTCCCTTACACACGCACACACACTTTAACCAGCACTACACTACCACACATGTCGGGGATCCGTCAGGAGCTAAGAGCTTGTCCCGGCTGCGACGGTGCCTCGCTGGTGGGAGATACCTGGTTATGGAAAACCCCGTTAGCCAACGGTAGGTTGGAGCCGGATTTCGGGGGGGAAATCACCGCCACCTCCTGAGCAAAAATCACTACACTTACGGGACTAATGAACCTGTTGTCGGGCCAGGAATCACTAAACAATCAATAGATCAATTAATAGAATTTTGGAGCTCCAAAGGTGTTCGGAAACGGGACTCGCAAGAGCGCCGGCTCGAAGGCGCCGCCCATCAGTGACACACCGAACGAGTGGCGAACAGCGACGCATATCGGTGCCATGTTCGGAAAGGGCCGAAATATATCGACTTCACTTTGCGCGAGTTTTCCCACGCACTACCCTGTGCAAGCAGAGGCAGCCGACTGTGAAGGGAAAGACTTCGCCCGCCGAGGAACGCGTCACCGCCTCCCGTCTGCACAATGAGTACTGTAATGCAGTGAGAATGAACGGGTTGAATGAATTATGTGAATGCAAATACAGTACTATGGATGTTGTGCGAATGAAAAAATTAATAAAAAAGACAAAACAATCAACACACCTTAGAACTAGGCAAACACGTTTAGGTACGTCAAAGATCCTAGCGCTACATTTGTACGCGTGGATTATTTTAACTAGTATTTAATGAGTTTCAATAAAAAATGTAAGTAAATGACCTCCTTCAAGTTACTTAAACTGCAATGCAGTAACAAGAGGCTACACGTATAAAAAGAAAATAATATGTTGTAATAGTAGGATATGACATCAAGACCACTAAGCCGTTAATGACAATACATTCATTATGCCAAAAACAACACTTTATACAGATCATATCACTATCATGCCCAAAAGACTCAAGCCAAAGTTAAAGTAATTTTACGTAAGAAGTGTCATCAGAGTAATAAATTTCCAAATCTGTTAACAACAACGATTCAGGGAAGAAAATAAAGCATGGTCACAGCAGTTTGTAACTGCCAAAGCTTCCAGTTTCCGACGTTTTAGTTTACATTTTCTCCGAGACTTAGACCTAATTATTCACCATTTCACATAGCAAATTTGACTGCACATCTAACACGATAACGTTCACGCAAGTAATTCCCCTTTTGAAGCTGGGCGTATGAACTCTCTCTGCTAGAAGCCCATGTGAATGATATCGTGCCACCGTTTCATTTCCCATTTTCGCCTGTCTCCTCTTGCCAGCAGCATCAGTAGTAGGGGCAGCGGCAACCCGTTCCCTGTATCTGTAAGCGTAACTAATCTAGACAGAAGACTGCTCGAAAAAGCGGGAGTTAAACGAATCCGATCGCTCACGTTGGCATGTTTCCATTTGAGAGAAGTAGTCTTTCAATTATGGCCTTCTCCTTTCAGTGGTGCCAGCCGCCTAGTTGTTTATGTGGCACTCGGCGATTACCGTCGCGGCCGAAAACGAACCAGCTTATAGAATCTGCGGAAGATTTTCGTGTTCCTCAAGGATGCTATTTGCTTTGTTCCCCTGACATCTGCATAGCTGGCTACAGTGGTTGAAGGTTTATGAAAAATAAGACATTCTTGCGCATTACGGTTTCTGGGCGACTTTTTAATAGTTTCAGATCATTTTTCCATTGCAGCATTAGGAAAATCGCCACGACATTCACCCTTTCTTTTATTTGGTTGAATGAATACTATAATTAATTCAACCAGGATAACATCACTAACGCATTCGCCGTCTTTAAATTGATGGGCCCGACTGTAAGGTAGTCCTATGCAATATTTAAGGCAAAATTAAAATAATACTACTAAAATACTCGCATTACCAATTATTAATTTTGTCACAGTATTGTGTTACTGTCGGAATAAATGCCGCTCCTCTGTTAGATCTCTTCGGCGTTTGAAGACCCGCCTTTTGAACGATGAAGCATCCCTTCCATATGAATACGATGAAACATACCAAACTCATCTTCATTTCCAGGCAACTGGCCGCTCAGATCCGACCCAAGAAGTTCTCGTTCCTTCCCATGAGCGCTGAAGATTTCGTTCAACACTCATCAAAGCTGCTTAGGTGGCTCAAGGCATCAATTAGTCACTGCAGGGCCTCTGACAGTAAAGTTCTATGGTTCGACGGTGGTACCATTTTCCACCCTAGCTAGATAGCTAGGTCGAGTTCAGCCGCTGACGAGGAGAATTCTGGTGGCAGGCTGGTCTGATCGGTAGTTTCTCGTGATTTCTCCGATCAACATCAGGCGAATGCCGGAGTAGTACTCCCGCAAACCGGCCCAAGGACCTCGCGCGATTTTTTCCTTCCCTTTCCTTGTCCTGTCCTCACCCCTCACGTACACACACACACACACACACACACACACACTTACATGCACTACACTACCACACATGTTGAGAGACCATTCCGGAACTTAGAGTTTGTCCTGGCTGGGCGGTGCCCCGCTGATGGGAAATACCTTGTTGGGGAAAAGACCAACAAGCCGACGCAGGTCGTAGGTCGGCAAAAAATCTCGCCACTCAGCTGAGGGGGAGGAGGATAAAAACAGTCTCTACTCTAACGACTATTCACTTTAGCAGTTGACGCGCTCGGAATCACCAATCAACCAATACACATCAATCAACAGTTACATTTTCAAGAATATTATCACTCAATGAAGCTTCCTTTCGAGTCCGACTCACCAGAGTAACTTTTTAGAGTAATTTGAACATAATATTAGTGCGAAGAATCTTTAATAGACTATGTAAAATACAAAGAGAAAATTAAGATAACATACGCTCTGACCGATTTTTATTTCCAAGCAACACAGTTCTGTGGAAGTTCTAACGACGAAAGAAGAAATTGACGGTTGCGTAGGTATCACAATAGCAGAGGAACTGATGTACAAAATACGTTTGACCAGTCTTACGAATGTTCCGACTCATGTTCCAGCAACAGCGTATGCATACCTGAATGCCGCGATCGTTTGAACGCCCATAAATGCAGCTGCAACTGTATTGACACACACCAAACGTCCGCTATCTCTTGAGGTAATTTAAATACGAACACTTAGTTCAAACACAAGTAAATATATTATTCATGAATTCTTGTGACTAGAACCATTCGACAATTATTGCCTTATCCCCTGTCGCGAATATCTTGTTCTTTACTCGACGACCATAGATAAATTTTCCGAAGTACCTTCCAAAAGGTGTCGCCCAACGTTCAATATCTGCAAGTCGCTACTAATTGGGTTTTAAAAACAGAATATCACGTCAATATTCTCGGCCTACATTCAGGTGTCCATACCTTAGCGAACTCTACTCAGTCTCCCTCTAACAAAGTTGCGTCCATGGTAACCGACGCTACATCTCTAAATTCTTTTCCACGAGATTAATACAACTCAAACAAATTTATTTTTTCATTTCACAGCAGACCACTGACAGGTATGAAATTTGGTAGGCAAGGACACTTTCACTGATATACTGTAATATTGGTGCATATACAACATGCCTTGAAGCATGAGCCGATACAGCCATCAAACTGAAAATCTTAGTATCACCTGTCATGTAGATCGAAGAGCCGCGATCAGCAGAAGTAATGAATGGGCGTCGCATAATATCAAACCACTTTCTATTTCCACGTATGATAATGTCCATTTCTAACTCCTGACTTAATTTGAGTTTGAAATATTCCTTTTCTATTTGCGAGAGCAGGCTAAACTCGATTTCAGAATTAATTAGAATGAAAATAAGAGAAAATTCTCTTTTATTATGCAATTAGTTCTAATACCCGATTTGGCTTTTGATTGGATATGCGAATTCTAATTCACATAGATGACTAATAATTTGCGTAATATAGTCTGTAACTAAATGGGCCACATTCCTTCTCCAAGTAACATGTATTACGGCAACATGCCTTAAAATATTCGAAATGCACCGCGCTTGCGAAACGACTGACAGTTTTAAGAGATGTTCTGGCGCTCCACACGGAGTTGCAGCCCAGGAGCTATTCGCGTGAGACTACGTACACACCACGTGAGGTGCCGCTCGATCTATTCTGAAACTCGACAGAATGCCGCTGACGCGTACAAAAATACAAAAGTTTACGGAGTAAAATGTCCAACAATACATCAAATGGAAAATCTTTATTTTGATTTCTGAGAAGAATTTTCGGCACATCCATTCCTTGGTATACAACAATCCATCCGCGTGTACTAACGACCTCTGGTCATTAATAATAACAACGAGAATGTTAAGTTAATTTATTTTGTTGAACTGAGAGGGTATTATGGAACTATTCAACTACAATAATTGAATATTATTTAATTTTAAAAAATGGACTGGAATGTGAAGACGATAATGTCTCTTTCAGAAATCAGAAGCAACACATGAATTCAAGTATCATGTAAATTTAATAGTAGATTATGCCAAACGTAATACCAAAAGTGCTTTGGAAATTATCGATTTATCTGAGAATTATCAAAGCACGAGTGGTATTCAGAATGATTATTTCGCGAATGAAATTATAACTTGGGAAGCTGGTTCATTAGTACTCATTACGTAAGTTAATCAGCTATGTTTACATATTTTAATGATTTCAATTACTACGTTTATACTTGCATTCTTTGTTTAGTTACGCAAGACAGTTTGCAATATTAAAATGAGGAGGTTAAACTTTACAAGTAAGGATTAATACAGTATAAATATGAATAAATGGACAATGCACGTAACAAAAACACGAAATGTATTTTTGCTTACTTGATGAATTACTTGTTAAAAACACAATTATTGAACGCGCAACTACCGAAATTGAATGTTGTGCGAACATTGCTATTTTCGTTAATAACCAACCTTGAAAATGTTCGCAATTTCTTGTGTATTCTTTTTTCTTCTAACACTTCTAGCTTCGCACCTTACAAACAATTTGAAATTGTCTCAAAACGTATTTCCTATTTTCTCTGAGTTCTCTGGAGTAGCATGTTGAATAATTTCATTTATTTCTAGTTCGGATGCATCACCAAATCTTTTCGCTATTTCTTACACTTTGAATAAGACAATGGAAAAGCGCGCTTAGATGTAAATATTTACAGAGACCGATACAAATCGCCACCTCAGTTGGATGAATCGCAGCTAATGATAGGTCATTGAGGAGGAGATAACAAGAAAAGTCGATTAGAAAATTCGTCTGTAAATCACTGCTCTGATTTGTCAATATTGTATATATTCTTAAACACTATTGATCTCAATTTCATGAGTAGAATAGTCACCATTACACTGTGGCATACGATGGAACTACCGCTGAGAGTTCATTTTCTACTTCTGAGAACATCATAACTCTTCCCCACTTTCTACTCTACACAGAAACTATGAAACTTTACCACAAAATCCCAGTACAATATTTTTTGTAACTTTTACCCCAAAAGGAAAATAATAAGCCGAAAACTAGTCATGTAAGCAATTGTGCTGTGAAAATAGGACATTGGTGATTAAGAGATAAACTAATCTTCAAATAAAGTTACTTCTTTTGATTTCGTTATGTAATCTATTCTTACTCTGTGCATACTACATGCAATCAGGCTGCAGAGCCAAAAAAAGAAATGAATTTTCAATCGGCACTCAACTTCGAACTGAAGTCCGGATTTTGTGAAGGGGCGCAAAGAAACGAAAGTTCTCATCAATTCAATTGCCAGCAACAGTTACGCGCAGACCTGACTACAACACATCCCTCCTCTCTTTCAATTTATTGTCCTGATAGGAGCCATGAGGCTCCTTGTTCACGCGCCGTATTTCTCACCGTGTGCTTCTCGCCTCCATCTCCCGGACAAGGCCGCCCCGATTAACGCAAAGACCCCGGCGGCCGACGCGGCGCTGCGCAGCGGCCCCTGGCGGCGCGAGCGGCGCCGCCCCAAGTTTATTGGGACGTGGAACACGGCAGCGAGAGGGCGACAAGGCCCGCCCGCCGCCCGGTGGGCGCGCGACCCGACCCACTTCTGCCGCTGCGCCACCGCCGCCTTGGGGAAGCGCAGGGACCGCTCCCCGCTGCCCAACTGACGCCGACGGAGCTTGCAATGGCTATGCGCTCTGTCCAGGCAGAGCCACAAGCGAATGATTAGCTGCTAAGCAAATAAAAAAATTAGGTAACCTTCTTTTCAAATTAGTCCATAAGGTTCCCCCGCCGGCGTGTAACCGTTATCACGTTGTGGGTTAGGGCGAGGCCAGCCCTTACTGGCGGAAATCTTGAGGCTCCTGCTGCTGAAGATGAGGAATAACTGCGCGCGGCCCATGGTTCACTGTGTTGATGCTGTCATTAGCCAAGATGTGAGCAAGGGAATCACTGATCAAAGCTGTAGGCCTACAAATTTGAATTCGACAGTCACCATGAATTCACCCTCGTTAAACATATATAAGCAAATTTGCGGAGCTTTGATGGGATCGAACCCGCGACTTCCCAACTATTTCTTCGCTCGAGATGAAAGGTGTTGCCTTTTCGCTCCCGCTACCGGTCGAGGTGAATATATATAAAAACAAATACTATGGTGAAATTTAGTAGCAGGCAGAGCATTCACTGATAAGTAAGTTCTTGTTTTCATCTTCAATAACATTAGAGAATATTTAGTATGATAGGAGAAAAATCGTCAGTATGATAGACTATCACAAACATCATTCTCAGAATATATTGTTTAAAGAGCTCATTTCGTGATATTTCGTTATGAATATCCTTTATAAACGGAGTCCATTATGGTCGCCAAGAGTTGCTAACTTAAAAACCAAAATTTCAAAATAAACTTAGAATTTGGGTGTGCATTACGTTTAGTTTCAATGCAAAAAAGTACCTTCTAATAATAAGTAAACTGTATTGGAAATTTAAAAGACCTCAGGTTTTACAAACACGGTAAACCAGTTTTCAGAGAAACCAGGGGAATTTTGAGTCCTTTTGAAGTATGATACTGCCCCTTGAAGACAGACACAGAGAAACCTTAGTTCTCCACTGTTACTTAGTTCTGTAATAGAACAACTCCCTGTGCATTGTTTGGCCGTTCACAGCTCTCCAGGTTAGAGAGAATCAATTCGGCTTTTACGATTAGAGGCTAATTTTGTATTATATCATATTCACGATTTAAAATTAATTACACAGTGACTCTTAAGAGATAACGTATAAAATTTTCGTACGTATCATAATTAAGCCAAATTACTTACGTCAAATAAAAATATAAAACACTTGTCTTACAAAGATAATGCGCATCTGTGACCTGCGAAGTCAGACTGAAACCGCGTAATCACTGTGTAGCGAATTTTTCCTTGGGTTGAGTTGGCGGAGTACTGAATTTCAAAATTGTTAATGTTTAAAAAAATATATATTTAATTTTTATTGATACATTACTACTTGTTATTGCCTTTGATAGGGTACCTTCTCGCATTCTTGGGAACGGTTACTTAATATTGTAATATTTCAATTTCTGCAATCACTTGAAAAAGTACAAACCAACTCAAACGACGCGCCTACGGTGTATATTATTTCGTTAGTGAGGAACAGTAGCACTTTCTTACTATTACAAAGAAATAAACATAAATAAATCTGAACTGACACAATACTTTCAGCGCATAATAAAAAACAAGCAAGGATAATTTCACGTATAAATTAAATATGCAGAACTCAAGGATACCCAATATAATGCCTTATGAATGCATATATAGTACGAATCTTCGGTGTCATTACGAAACATACAACATATGCACAAAAGGTTACGCATATCCGAATATATATTCTTCTCGACTTTAATATAGATGAATAAACAATTTGATTTAAACATAGTGACATTGTAACATGATCGTTTAGTAAATAAAGCCTCCTTACCCCTTCACCATACCATCATTGTCACCGTCCAAAAATGAAATTCTCAGAATAAATTCTCCAACTGCTATGGCAGCTTCTATGGCAATGCCACGTGAAAATCACATACCAGATATTAAAACACGTGATAAATAACTAACTCAAGTTAATTTATTAAGTTAATTAATCTTACACAATGCGAACGGATTCTCAGAAAACCCAACTGCCTCCACGCACTTCTCCAATTACCTACACAGTCCGATACTGCCTCAAACAAAGCGCGAGAAATTAGGAGTTACCATTTTGACTTTTTTTCCTAATTTTCGAAAATAGAGTGCGCGCGCCGAAAATGGGCCAGCACCACTTTCTTTGTCGTTATGTTTACCGTTAATAACAAATGGAGCCGTTTTTTGAGGAAAAAAAAGAGTTTTAAAAACATTAAAAATTGTTTACATTTCACGAAATATTTCACGATAACTTGTAAAAATTTCGAAAAATAAAACAAATGAGATTCATTAATATTAGTTAAAAAATAATTTTTGTGCGTACCACAGGTGTTAACTGATTCTAATGATGTCGCCACCCCAACATTCGAACCCTTATAACACCCTTGGGGTTTAAATAGCTATTAAAATGACATTAATCATGGATATTATTAACTCAGTATGAAGCAGCAAGACGCGGCTGGTCAACAGGTCATGTAACATTTGTAACTTGGATCGTTTGGCAATGGCGATTCTCGTTGCTATTCTACGCTGGTGGTCTGAACCCCGGACCGGTCCGGAGCTGAAACTTGGCCAGCGGCGGCTCCTCCCTGAGCACAGCGACGACGCGGCGAAGTGATTTACGACGGCGGCGCCGGGAGCGTCTGGCGGTAGGCGCTTTGCGCTGGAGGTTGTGGTGGTGGTATTGTGCTGGTGGTGAAAGTGATGGTGACAGCTATAGTGATGAATATTATTAGGGGTGGAGATGGAGGGTTGGTGTAGTTTTTCGTGGTGACAATGGTGGTGGTGGTGGTGGTGGTGGTGGTGGTGGTGGTGGTGGTGGTGGTGCTGGTGGTGGTGGTGGTGCAGGTGCCTGTTGGCGTTGGCGGTGGTGGTCGTGGTGGTGATGGTGGCGGAAGCGGGGGCGAGGGCGGGAGCGGGGGAAGGCACAGGAGCGGTGGCAGAGGCGGTGACGATGGCGGTGACGGGAGTGGTGACTGGGGTGGTGACTGGGGCAGGGGCGGAGGCGGTAGGTTTTAACGCTGCAGTCGCTGATGACTGTCACAAGGGTTCTCAAAGGATCATTGCTTTTTATACCCGTACTTTTCAGGCAATTCCATGGGCTAGCGCGGCGCGGCGCCGCCGACTTACCCAACTCGCTGTTCCGACGACGGAGGGGTAGAAGCGTTGCGGCCCCTCGCCACAGGACGCCCGGAAAGCTCTGTGTTCTCGCTTGAGACTTCTTTTCGAGAGCGTTTCACATTTAGTCGGTTGGCTAAAATATATTCACTATAACGCAGAAATAGCGAAGATGCGTAATGTGTATCATAATATAAGTGTTTTATAATATCAGGAAGAAGTTACGAATATTATGAGCTTATACTCTTATTTTAAATACCAGCCTGCTACAGGTTGTGATTGATCAGTTATAAATTATACACGGTACCATTAGATTAAACAAACATCTAACAAAATAATCAAAACTTGGTTATCTAATGGGTACGTAAGTAATTTCTTTAAGTCACGGGCAAGAAGGCTTTGAAAGTGAACGCCTCCACGACCGAGACAATAGATACTTGGCTGTCCGAACGCCGTCTTAGACGATTGCCAACGTTCCGTACATCATACTGCGGCCATCCACAACGAGAATTGTTGAGCAATTGTGTTGTATTTTACCAAAAATCTGCGACAGTAGAAACCATCCCTAGCATTCGAAAACGCAAATAAATTCAGTTCCATGTTCTAGAGCTAAAAGACAAAGGGTAATCGAAAGAAATGTAAACATAAATTATTATATTATTTTAATAAACAATAGATTCACTCGGTGTATGTTTGACACATTTTTCTTGAAATGATATGTCAAGAAATCCTTTCAAAATTTCGAATGAGTCGGATTTCTCGGATGACATAACTTCCAATATCAAGACAACAGAGATTTAGAGGTAATAACATTCTATTTGTTTCTTTGATCTCTTTACTACAGAAGAATTCGCCTAAGAATGAGCCAAAATGACAGTTCGCTAAACAAGTGAACATCACATGTAAATCAGAGAAGTATCCCTCCGCCGTGTCAGCTGTTCAGCCACGCCTCTTCGTTAAGTGTTTATGTTTGTACATGCCTCCAGTTAAGACATCATGGCTTCTCATGGTTCACAACCGTGTAATTATGTTAAAAAAATATATAAAACGTAGAGCACGGAACGTTCTCATCACAGCTCACCACCTTACCGCACAGGAGCAAGAAACACGTGCACCAGAATACGCGTCTCACATTCAAGACTCAGTTTTCAAATAAACAATACTTATCACACAAAAATTAAATTCAATGTTATTGTTATTTAAAAAAGAATATTTACAGACGAGCACAGTAGCCCAGCTCTTCCTAACTTCAATTACTTGTCGTGGCGAACAATATTTTCGTCGGACGAGGACATCATAACAGGAAGCGTCGAAGCAATGTCAGCCAACTGCAAACGAACGAAAGAAGGAAGGAGAGTCAAATGGGCTGAAGGTCATAACGTCCACAGAACCTCCAGTGCAAAGAACCAGAAAAAACAGAATTTACAGTAAAAGTTAGGATTTGATCTATTAATAGTATTGATTAAGGAAAGCTTCTCTCGTGTCGCAGTTTTGAATTCAGTGAGGGCGCTGATATTCAAAATTACTGCTATGTAAGTGAAATAGAATTCCATCTCAAAGAATGTACAAACGTGAACACTATTAATGAGAAACATGTCGTCAAGCGTAGAGATAAAATTAATTCATAAATGTAGCCAGCTGTTCATATGAACGCTGGGTACTGGCATCTGCGTACTCCCGCTCGTTTATGAAGTTTGATCACGTACTCACGGAAAACGAGATCGATCGTAAGGTTGCGATGACGAATAAAAATAAATTGTTTATAAAAACAGGGCCAAGGCGCAGGGTAACTACATTGCAATTACTCCAATTTTTTAAGACGTAAGTCTGCACCGATCATGGAAGTTACCCATGTAAAAAGCTCATGCTGAATGTCGAAGGCTATTTTGCTAAATTGCCCTTCTAAGTTTTCAATTAGCCGACATGAGAACGCTTATTAAGAGGTAAAGCGAGAACTCTGACACGCGGCCAAAGGCCTAGGACAGTAAAATCGAAAGATTATTCATGAGCTTCTCTGCTAAAGAGAAGAAAATGTTTGTTTTTTGCGTGGAGAAAGCCAATACTCGTAAAGAGAAATGGGAAATTGTTAACCAACAGACTTCTTAACGGATGTAAAGGATTAAAAAAAGTATATTGTTTATTATCATTCCTTTACTAATTTCTATACATTGAGGTTGGTGGTTATAGATATTGAACACCATGCCACAAAATGTTTACAATATTGACTTCAGCTGTTACATTTCAACCATATGTTATTTATCATTAAAATCACATAACGTATCTTCATATTCATATAAAATAACTGAATACTTCTTCGACTCAAAATTAATTAATTTCTCAAATCTACATCAGAAAACTCTGTTTCATTTTATTTACATGCCTATTTAATTATCGTTTTTCAAGTCATTATTTTTTTTCTTTTTCCTGTGTTAATGTATACTACTATTATCTATGCGAATGGAGATATTAGATGTTATATAATGCGTTATTTGTTACATCGTGGCGTTAATTTTTTATACCCAGTAATCAGTAGTGCTGTTAAGTAAAATGTTTATACCTGATTGTGTTTATAAGCATTAAAAAATTTTAATGAATAACTGCAGACAAGTCTTCGAGAACATAAATGTGAGTATACTCATGTATATAAGAACCAATGGATACGTGTGTACGTAAATGAACGTAAATATGAATATACATGAATGTGTATGTACTCCTACAGAAGTATCGAATTTCTACATCGTCATTTGTACGTGCTAGGATTAAGAACTGGGCGAGGGATTTTCATTGCACTTTTCTTTTCTTATTTGTAACTTCATGTAATATATATATTTCTGTATTCTGTAACCTGGTAAAATAGTACAAATGTATAATAATTTTCTTAATTTCTATTTAAGATATTTAATTAAAAACCACGAATGTCGTTAAATTTGCACAACTCTTGAAATGCACTTGCATAATTACATATACTCTAAATAATTGGCAAAACTTGTGACTGTAAGCTCAACAAGAGAAAAGTAATTTCCTTAAATTATTTTAAAAATCGATAACGATCTGGCAATCCAATATCATCTTCAAATTCAGGGCTATGTATTGTTCTCAAATTCTGAGCAAGGTGTGCATTGAAAGTAGCACTATTATTCTCATTCCACCATTTATGACAATTTATTCCATTCCCCATTGCCCCCTCATTCCACCATCTATCCATTATCGTTATCTCTACTCTATCGCTATCTCTAGATTGGGCTCATGGCTTCCGTAACCTCAGTAGTTGAAAGACTCCTAAACACAAATAAATGAAATTAGAGGAAACTCAATATAACATGTTTGGATTTTGAATCTACGAACGCACGTGTCAAGGCTGTATATGCATCCAAATCCAGTCAGTTGTAAATGTTTTTTTCTTCACGTTATGCAATCGTCGACATTCCAAAATGTTCCATGCCAAAAACATAAAATTTGCGTAATAAAACGTGTCCTTATGAATCGTTGAAGAGAATAAAAAAAATAATATCAAAACCAAATTGAAAAAATTCAAAGAGAAGCCAATATGTCGGTGAAGAGTTGAAAATTTTCTCCAGAGTTCTTTTACCAGTCGTATGGTTGTTTGCGGAATAAATTAAACAGATGAATACATTACATACATTTTCAGAGATATTATTTTTAATGTAGAATCTGTAATTATAGAGTATTTAAATTTCAACATAAGATGTATAAAAATATCGTATTCGCAATGAAAAGTGAATGAAATTTTTTAAAAAATGATTTGGTTACATTTTGTTTTAGAAACTGTCCATCTTATTTGACACTTTAAGAGAGATCCGATGCCAGGAACACTTTTGAATTATCAAGAAAAATCTGATTTTAAATAGTTACAGTTTTCTTTACTATCAATTTTAATAAATGCCGTTTTAAACATACGTAATGTACAACAATTTAAAAGAAGCTGCATCCCCGACACATTTAAACACCTATTTTTCAACCCAAAGGCAAACATCACAACTCTGACGAAACTAACGACTGCATTAAAATTTTCAAAACCAGATTCACGGCGCTCTTGCGGAGGCAGGACTTGGCAAACAGCAGAAGGGTGCATCCTCGTGCGAGCTACGGCCGCGCCTTACTTCACAAGTCGCGCAACAAACAAGTCTTCCCCGTGCTTTATGAATATGACCGCCCCGCGCCGCGCCGCGTCACTCGAGTGAGGCGACACAGCGGGTAGGGGCCGGAGACAGGCTGCAGCTCCAAAGCAGAGGGGCGGATTCGACGGGGAGAACCTATTTACAACCACTCTTCGACGCACATAAGGTCCCTGGTCGCAAAAAGCCCAGCCGGATTAAAACCACTAAATTTTATTGTCCAACGACCCCGCTCCTCCAATAGGGGAAAGTTTCTTTTCCTCTCGGAGATATCTTCGATATCTCTGCTATAAACTTTCCAGCGGATGATTTTTCTCGTATATTATCGGGTGGCCTTAATTTCAAGCTCTCTCCTTCCACATAAAAATGCCGCATATCTCACCGTCTACTGCTCCCGGTGGTGTAACGACGGGTTCCCCCAATGCGCACGAGCGCGCTCTTACATCTTGACCTCGTTACTAAAAAGAATATAACTGGCCGTGTTGCATCACAGCAATTACACCCACTTTGGCAAGCCGCCGACATGTCATACTCAATTTGCGTCAACGTTCCTCGATCGGCTTTCCTGTTGCGCCGGTGTAAGAGTATTTTACGTCGGTGTCAAATTTCTATTCGCAACAAATCGCAGCTGTTATTTAAAAACGCCACAATCCATTCTCATCAAGCGTTCGATTCCCAAATGTTGCTAAGAACTCGAAAATTTTCGTATTTTCATTATTTCCCTGAAATGATGAGGATCGGGCAATCACGTCGTTTTATAACTTTCGTTAACGCATGAACAAGTACATTTCCAATATAATACTTGAATATGACACGTCATTTACTGGACAGATTTTAAGAAATCAATACTGATATGCAAGCATGTGCGGATCATTGCCACTTAATTCCTTTTAATCACGTAATACCACAGTTTATTAATCCTACAAAATAATTATTGTATTGGTTAACCAATATTCACTACTATCTATGTGTATCGAAAGTATTACGTGCTAACTGCTCCTACAAGCAATCAAGCTCCTTAACGGGTCCTTAAATGGAATTTACGGTTGCGTTAGCCGAAATCATTCCGTTGGTACCACCGCGCCCACGCGGCAGGAGGCCCAAATAGAGTGATTTGACAGCATAGTAGTGGAAGAGTGACGCGAAAAGCAGATAGCCCGGAGCCGTCCGCCCCGTCGGAGGACGTTGATGAGGATAATGAGGCGGCGGGCGATGTTTCAAACCGGGAACCAGAGCGCTCCCACATTGGCGACGCTGTCTAGAAACATTTTCAATCGCCCTCTCTTCCTCGGTAACGAAATGCGCCAAGCGTTCTAGATGGCTTCCACAATCGGTGTTCCCCGTTTCAAACATACATTTAACATTTCTACCGTGAACACGTAAAGGCGACGATTAAACGCTATGCATGTAAAAACTTAAATGAAATGGTTAATTTTATGAACATTCATATATAAACTATATATAGTATATATGCACCAAATAGAGTATGTATACATACAGTATATACGAGTATTACATTTCAAACCCATTCATGTAACACGATTCACCAATAAAAAAATACGAGACAAGTTCTGTACAGATTTAGAAATCGGAAATTCTATCAATACAAAATGTCGGCAACAACACTCCCCTCTACTTCAACAGGACCACATTAAAATAAGGAAACTGAGTATTTAAAAATATAATGAATGTAGAAGTGGGCAATGCAATAGAGAATAACGAGTACGACGCGACGGTCTGTGGATGTCGCCCACGTTTAACAACGCAGAAGGCGCGAGGCGAACACACGAAATTGACATGACACGACAAGTCTATCTAAACACAGCCCTTAGGCGCGCGCTGGAGCATGTCATTAGGCGTGAACGTCGACAACACCACGTCGGCGACAGCGGTGCAGATAGGCAGAAAAGCGGTAGTTCGGGCGGTGGCAATGCCGGCATTAGTAGTGGAGGCGATAGAAACAGATGTAAATTGGGGCACCACCAGCAGCTGTTATAGCAATTGGTAACTGTGAAAGTGATCTGGCATTAGCATTGGCATACGGGCAGGCGCAGGCGTGGATGTAGGCGTTGGCGTTGGCGTAGACATTGGCACTTGCACTTTCACTGGCACTGGTGATGGTGTTGGCACTGACGTTGGCTCTGGTGTTGGTACTGGTGCTGGCATTGGAGTTGGCGTTGGTATTGGTGTTGGTATTGGTGTTGGTATTGGTATTGGCGTTGGTATTGGTGTTGGTATTGGTGTTGGTATAGGTATTGGTATAGGTATTGGTGTTGGTATTGGTGTTGGTATTGGTGTTGGTATTGGTGTTGGTATTGGTGTTGGTATTGGTGTTGGTATTGGTATTGGTGTTGGTGTTGGTATTGGTGTTGGTATTGGTGTTGGCATTGGTGTTGGCATTGGTATTGGCGTTGGTATTGGCGTTGGTATTGGTGTTGGTATATGTATTGGTGTTGGTATTGGTGTTGGTATTGGTATTGGTATTGGTATTGGTGTTGGTATTGGTGTTGGTATTGGTGTTGGTATGGGTGTTGGTATTGGTGTTGGTATTGGTGTTGGTATTGGTGTTGGTATTGGTGTTGGTATTGGTGTTGGTATTGGTGTTGGTATTGGTGTTGGTATTGGTGTTGGTATTGGTGTTGGTATTGGTGTTGGTGTTGGTATTGGTGTTGGTGTTGGTATTGGTGTTGGTATTGGTGTTGGTATTGGTGTTGGTATTGGTGTTGGTATTGGTGTTGGTATTGGTGTTGGTATTGGTATTGGTGTTGGTATTGGTGTTGGTATTGGTGTTGGTGTTGGTGTTGGTATTGGTGTTGGTATTGGTGTTGGTATTGGTGTTGGTGTTGGTGTTGGTGTTGGTGTTGGCGTTGGTGTTGGTGTTGGCGTTGGTGGTGGCGTTGGTGTTGGTGCTGGTGTTGGCGTTGGTGTTGGCGATGGTGTTGGCGATGGTGTTGGCGATAGTGTAGGTGTTGGCGTTGGTGTTGTGTTGGTGTTGCGTTGGTGTTGGCGATGGTGTTGGTGTTGGTGTTGGCGTTGATGTTGGTGTTGGTGTTGGCGATGGTGGGAGTGGCGATGATGACCGCGCGGAGGCATTGGGGTTGGTCTTGGTGATAGTCTTGGTAATGGTGTTTTAGTACTGAATGAGGTGATAAAAGGATAGGGTATATTGATGCTACAAGAAGTACGATTAATTGTGGTGTTCTGGTAAATTATGGGACGGCTGTCGTGAAAGTAATGTGTGTTATGATGGGGCAAGTGTGTTACGATTGATGGTTGAAGTGGTGAAGAAACCAGTGTCTGAATGTGGCGGCAATTACATCAATGATAAGTATAAACATGAGCCCCATCCTTGCAGGCGAGGCAAATGAGGAGGGAGAACACATTCCGCCTCTGCTATTAGCTGCGAAATCCCGCGCAGGCACCAAGTGATGAATGAGCGACGCCGTGGAGAACCGGTCGTGGGAGGCCCGAGTTCGACCCAGCACGCCCGCACTTTCACCACCTCAAAGATAGATAGACGTCGGAGTGGCCTAAACTAGAAGACAGGCGAGGAACCCATGATGACACGCTCATGAAGTCGGAGCACGAACCAAGAGAAGGCAAAGAAATGTGCAGGTAGTATATTCCGACATACGATCAACAAGTTCTACAACGACATTCTATATTATTCTTGGTAAGCGAATGAGACTTCTTTACTCGCATAGGTTGGTTTTGAAATATTTATCAGCAACTTTGGACCTCCAGTTCCCAAATTGTTTCAAGGTTCCGCCAAAGGCATTTATGAGTTCCGAAAAAGATCCTAAAAATTAAGTCAAAAGCAGATATTACAATAAAATTACACTGCGCCAAAAATGTTGAAGTTAGCCTCGGTACAAAAAGGAAATGATGCTTAAAGAGATTCAGTTCCAAGATCTCGTAATTCAATGGGATGGTATATTAGGTTAACCTGAAGTACGTATTCAACAACAATCTTATATAATCAAGCATCGGAATCGGTCGGGCTCGTTCTCTCCGGATTGTTTCTTTTCTCTCTCCAGGCTGGCACATTTTGGGTATTCTTGACGCATATGCTAGAAATCTTATGGCTTTTTTGGCAACGTTCTGGTTATTAACTCCTACATTCTTTCTGCACACTTGCTTCTTTCAATTCAGGCTTGTCCTTCGATCGTTGATGACGTTATGTTATTCGCAATCCGTGCTTCTGAATCAGTTGCACACATCTCTCTACTTACCGCAGACATATTCGAGAAGCTTAATAAAGGTTCTATATTTCTGTAGGGGAAAGATACAAACCATATTCACAGAAAGAACAAAATAACATCGCTTCGACATTGCAACCTCCGATCAAGTGAAAGATGTCTTTGGATTCGCTAATTTCCAGGATCACAACAGTACATTCTCCAAGATCAACAGTTTTGGTATTGAATGAAAAATGCAAATACCCGATTTTGTTATTCCGCCTAATACCAAACTGCGCATACCGACTGAATTCTCATAGTGCGTCGCTGTTTATGACAGCTGATGTCATGCGGAAGCATGGCTCCGCCCACTATTAATTATTTCTGCGTTATTGAAATCACTTTTTTCATATTCTTGGTAAGTAAAGAACTGTTGCGCTATGCACGTATACACAGTGGCCAAACGAGACTTGCGAGCCGCATGCGACTCTTGGAAATAAGCTTAAATTAATTAAGATTTTAATATATAATTAAACAGTAACTACTACACTGCAGACGGCGCAGTCAGTAGAAGCGGGAGGCGGCTCAATGTTAATGGTTCAACGACCATTGTACCGAGAACATCCGTAGGAGAGCGCTGTAGGTGGGTGGTGGGAATTTGCAGGAGAAGATATTTCCAGGTCCTTCCGTTATTCTCCGATTTAAATGGAGTGACTTTTGATGTTTGATCATCTAGACGCGGTTATCCAATGGGGAGCTTTAATACGTAAAATACCTTCATAAAGACACTCATTCGAAGTTCACTAATTCTAAATATCGATCTTATCAGATGAACATTTAAATGAACTGCACTTACTGGCCGACAAATATCCACCAGATATCAAATAACGGCAAAAATGAACTCTCGGAAAAGCACTCTTCAAAAGTAAAGTCTTATGTATAGTTAGGTAATTGGACAATGTCATGTTAGGAGCAAAAAATAAATGTTTCTTCAATTTTTATGCATTAATTCCTAAACAATGTGGCTTGCTTCGAACCTACTTCATACATTTCAAGCTCCCAAAGTTAAGGTTAGTGGGCTCTCAGACACATACATCTATGTTACTGCAGTATTCGTGAACATTGTGTTAAAATATTTATTTGAATGTAGTGTTACAACAAAGTATTTTACTTGTTGTTACTAAACCAACTGAGTTTCGCAACCATCACATGTCATGCTCTGTGCACCTATGGAATTGATGTTGATCGCTCGACCAATTAAAATTTTCGGCTTGACTGCGCGTGATTCTTCATTGGGTGAGGCAGAGAAGTGAGCACTGAAATTGGAATAAAGCATATCACCAAGGACACCGGAAAGACCTTAATTTTGTTGCACATTGACGAATGTACGAACAATTACTCCCATCAGAAAATGTTATTTACAACGAACATTTGAATACAACTTAAAATAACATTTAAATCAGGAGAATACCATGGTTCGGTTCGATTTCGGGTAAGCTAAATGAGCTTATCGTCGAAATCGAAGAAATATCTGACCGATACAACTTAATATGTAGTTTAGAATTCTACGACCATATTGCTTGAAGAAAAATTTATTTCTATCTGTGCTAAGTAGTCTTTATGAATGCATCTGAAGAAATAACAACATTAAATAAATTCATATGTGACTTAAAAGTAGTGATATAATAGAATATGCTGCGCAAGTATTCATATATTCTGCAGCTACAACTCGTTTATTTTATTATTACAAAAAAGTACACCAAGGCTAGATATCATGAAATGAAATAAAATCTCTGCGTAAACACACTAAGATGTTCGCTTCTAACCACTTACGGGATCAGAGAACCGCAGAATCAATATTATTAGAATGACTGCTGTAAAAACTACATTCAATGTTTTATGTCTCGTAAACAACTTCTGCAACTTGCCGGAAAAATAAAAGATATCTCACACAGATATAAAAAACCGAGAGACTCTTTGGAAGATAAAAGGGAATAAAATTCGAATATGAAATGGAAGGGAGGCAGCGACGCAAACAGAACGATGTATATCAAGATTTATTTCCTCAATTTGTGTATTTTCTTGCAACCCTGGAGCAGAAAAGCTTCTCAGTTAGAGGAAAGGCAGCGGCCGATGGCGTGGAGTAACAAAGAATTCTGCATGCAATGCACTCGTCTCGTGAACGTATTAAGACTTTAATATTTAATCGTCCAATAAATTCCGTATGTATTTTTTTTTTCACTGAATATCTTACGATAGGCGTGGGTATTTTTATAATGAACGAAGATATAGAAATTCATACCGAATGAATCTCCCCGAGAGCTAGTTTTCGGGTGCATCAACTAATTATTAGATTAGTGCCGTTAGTGTAGAAATGTTACTTACGGGGTACCTCTCTCTCTTTCACAAACCTAAATCTAGGCTTGCCCCCCTCCAGATATATCCCCAGACGGGCACCGCCACAGTCAGGGTGCAAGATCAGAGCTCTTGATACGTGTGGTAATGTAGTGCACTTAAGCGTATGTAGGGGGAGACGACAAGTATAAGGAAAGGAAGATGCAGTTACGGTCCCATTTGTTACCGTACTGCTTCGGAAATCAGTACTGATCAGAGAAACCACAGAAAAGTACTTTTCAAAAACACTAATTTTTCTGTCTTGAATGAACATTCCTTGATTAAAAGCAGTCCCATTCTAAATATTTTATTAACTATCCCCTATCATTCTTTTGAGTAGTCCTTTTTTGACTACCCTTCCTTCTCTTCTTCCCCCACTCCCTTTCCCTTCATTTTTAGGCTTCCTCTTCTCCCATTCGTAAAGATGGCTGCCATCTATCTGTTACCACCTTGTTATTTTGACCATTTGTGAACGTTCGTGGGAGATCCAAGTTGCTTGAGCAGTAAGTTATTTTCTTTTCTTTTTGTATTTATATATGATATTATTTATTTTTATGTATTTCATATATGTATTTCATATATGATATTATTTATTTTTCCACTATATTCACAGTACTTCCCCCCCCCCGTTTTGTGTTCAACTTATGTTTGTTTCATTTCTCCATTTTGCTAGAGATCCACTGAGGATGGGAAAATTCATTCCCGAAAGTTAACTATGGAAAATTGTTAATAAAACTATTAAAAACTTTTGTGGAGATTATTTCATTCCAATTCCATGGATTACCACAAGATATCTGCTACCACCACGGAATTTATTATTACTGATGAGAGAACCTAAGGACTAATTGGAAATTCGAACAAAATAAATAGGATATTCTCTAAACTTGAGAAACTAATTATATTAAATGCACGCAAATGCAGTGCATAGAGTACAATGGCGAGCAACAAAATACAATGGTAATAGACGAAAGTTGTATAATAATTGTCGAAGAAGAGGCGCCAGAAAATGACATCTCAAAGGATTCCTATCTTAAGGAACCCTTACGCTACATTTGCACATCAATTTAGCAACAGCAATGGAAATCACTTTTTACTTTTCCAGCAGAAAACTGACACGAGGATCGATCCCTCTTCAGGACACGGACGGGCGCCGGCGACACGAAAAACAGGCATTTCGGCGACGTCAGCCGCGCGATCACTCTACCCAGATCCTTATCACCGCACGCATCTGCATACATCGCTATGCAAAGCATCGCTATTTCGAACGCTGCCAAAAGTTGTTTCTGGATCTTGAAGAGGTTCAGTAAATATTAAGTAGAGTTTAACAGCCACGAAAAGAATTTTCTCTCTCTCCCCACTCCTTCCTGCGTCTTGTGCCTTCTCTATCCCTTCTCCCAATTACTTTTCTTCCTTCTTTCTCATTTTATCTTTCCCTCTCCCTCTCCCCCTATCTCTGTCTGTCTGTCTCTCTCTCTCTCTCTCTCTCTCTCTCTCTCTCTTTCCCTCTAACTCCCTCACATACACACACAAACACCACGATCACCACAGCGACTTCCTCACTTCCGCATCCTTCCTCTCCTTCAACTTCGACGTTATTGCTTTCGCCACCACGACCTCGCATTATCATTTCGCGGATTCCTCTCTCGTGTTTGCGGCGAGCGGTCGGCCCTGCGTTATTCGATTCGCTGAGAGCGCGAGGCGAATGTCTGGGAGAATGTTGACGCGATAATGGCAACGGCGAACGGCGGCCATAAGCCATTCTGTTTATTATTCGCGCGTGAACCGTGTCTTGTTTTTCTTAACGGGGTTCGCGTAACCGCCGAGCTTGAGTGTACAATTTGTTCGACGCCTTCGACAAGCTGCTCTGTGAGCGTCAGATAAGATAGCGTTGCCGCTTATTAGTTTCTACAAGCTGCGTGGTGAATGCGAAAGCCGTCCGGCAACTGTCAGAACGATGTGAAGGGTGGGCATACATTTCATGCAGTACGAGTGCAAACTGCATTGGATGAGATACGAAAGCTCGAAGGTTCAGGAAAAGGAAAATTTGGATCTCGCTTATAAGTGCTTGCCATTTACTTATGGTCATGGAACGTTTCGGTACGTTGCTAATTCTGATGATAACAATAATAATGATTACTATAATAATAACTACTAAGACCGAATACACGAAAATACACGATAGTTTTACCTCCACTGGCTCAAAGTTCTAAACACATGCTCCAAGTAGTACGAACCCACACCAAAACGAGTGACGTGTGTTGGACGTGCACATATTGTACGACCAACAAATTCAAACTAATCGCACAAAAGCGGCAAACAAACCGGATATAGTTATTCGGGATTTGGAGAAAAAAAACTCGTCTTCTTGTAGATGTGACTGCGCCATGCGATCAAAACGTCGTAACCAAGGAGGTAGAAAAACGTTTTAAAGACGAGAGTTTGGAAATCGAGATGAGCCAAATCTGGGGCGTAAAAATCTGAGGTTGTCCTCATAGTTATCGGAGCTCTGGGATTTGTTCCACAAAATTGGTGAAGGAATTGGCTGAACTCCCTTGCATTTCAAAAGACTGGGAAGTGAAAGATATTGCTTTATTGAGAACAGCTCACATTTTGTGCAAAGTATTGTAGAGATATGGACAGATCTCCTCCTTAGGAAGCTGGTTGCAACCCGGAGTAGATTTTATATGAAAGCGACGCCCAAATCTTAAGTTGTGAATTAGAATTATTATTATTATTATTATTATTATTATTATTATTATTATTATTATTATTATTATTATTATTATAAACGGATAGATATATTAATATAATAGTACTTTGGAATTACATATTCAGGTGAAAGGAGTTAATTCCTTACCCTGAAATGGACATCAGAAATAATTCTGAAACGAGATTCTCCATTGGATAGGTCTATTCAGTACTAATACTGGTGCAATGAAAGGTATTGATATAAAAACGAAAAAAATACGTTTTTCATTTGCGGCATTATTCTGATTTTAATATCCTATTAAACTAAAAAACCACGTCTTACTGGTAATTACTTTATTTTATCAAAAGGAAATAAAAGTTTCAAATGAGTTTTAAAAGGGAACTTACAACATGTAATTTGACTTATTTCAATTTTACCACTACCTTCTTATGGTAGGCATGCTATGGTCTAAGACGAGGAAATTGACCACTTACTTTGCACGAATTTCTTCAATTAATTCGTAAATGATATTATTGAGAAGGACGTGAACCGACTCAGCTACAGTTTTGGTATTAAATATGCACAGCAAGTGTTGAGTGATGGATCGAGAATGTATTACATCGTCTAATCACTGGGAATATACGTAAAAACTAGACTACATGCATATGATTAACAACGTTTCTCCTCAAGTCACTTACTGAGCGAAACAGAAAGATCTCTGCCAAGCTGTTCCGAGAAATATTGAATGTTCTGAGCATTTCAACATGTGTTCAGCGAAAACTTGCACATGGACTTTTATGAATTCACGACGATTGCAGCATCATGATTGCATATAGTGTTGATAGGATAGTGGAAAGAAACCTGCATTCCCTAAGTATTACGTTCAACGCAATGATTTCACAACGAAATATTATTTTCAGTAAGTATCATAAGCAGTAATTAACATTCAAGGTAATTGCATCACGCCATTTAAGGAAAAAGCTGCAAAAGAGATGGTATTTATATTTGTGTCGATGCTAACAATCATTACCATTATTAATTCGTCAGCAAACAAGCTTAGTTCGCGTGAGGACTTTTTTTTCTCCTAAATCTGATTAACAAGGACAAGAAAATGTCGAAGGAAAGAAAATTCTTCACAATTTTATTTACCAACTTGTTTTCCAAAGTACCCGACTGAACAGGAAATGGGATCTCCCTTAGCCAGGGATTCCGCACACGCGATTAAGCTTGACAGTTTGATGGCCTGAGAGAGCTGAACTACGCGAGAAAAGAACTACTCTGGGCGGCATCATCGCTTACGGAGATATAAGAGAAAGAATGTAACATTTGAGTTAGGTTACTTGTTTTATACTTACTAATACTGCATTTCAATGTAAGACATAAGCTTTAGGGGGAAAATGTAGAAAAAATTCTCGTTCCTACACTTATCAATATCCCAGGTAAAGATGCCAATTCTGAAGTCTATTAATTACTGTTCGAAAATAATGCGGAACTACGAGACTTTTTAATTCAAATTACCATTTCTTTTATATATTTCTAACTTTACTTAAGTCAATACGAGTAAAAAGAACCTTAACGAAACGGATAAGGCGCAGTATTTGGACATACGGAAGGTAGACTCACCGTAAGTGATTAGCAGGTTTACTTAATTTATTATCTGCCCTATAATTCTTGATTGGTTTACAACATTCACTATGTAATCATATTATTTGTTTATGCACGTCGTAAAATATTCTTATTACTTCCTTGATAGAGGTTGACACAAGGCAGGAGCAACTCACCGAATACAGAAGTAGATTCTTGAGTACGGCTTGTTACTTTACCTCTTGCCATATCGTTCACCAAAGAAGGTGATACTGGGTGCCAAATGCAAATAGGGTGCGAAGAGAAGCGTTTTGCTATAGGCAATGGATCACGAAATGTATGCAATTACCAGAGCAGTCAACACAAGCACGCAAACAGTTCAAAAGCTCGTCACAACCCATTCAGGGAGGACCAGCGATATATTTTTATCCAAGATAAGGTGCTACTCTAATTGCATCACCTTTAATAAACTACATTTTTGCTGTTTCTTCAACATTTCTTCGGCAAATAGTGATATTGTAAATCGTATGCATTTGCCATTTTAGGGTCGGATTAATATGGCTTTACCAGCTAGACCGCAGGCAGTTCGCAGGGCCCTGTTAATATTAATTATCCACTTCTGCGGGATAAAAGAGACATCTGTCGAGCCTGACGTATTCCCTACACCGTATGTAGCATTTTGGCCATGCCTCAGCTTTTTTCGTCTTAAGGCTATAGAAAATCGAACCCGGGATCGTACCACGGAAAGCTAGCTCGCTGTCACGAGGGACTGCAGTAAATGGCAACTATCTATATTACGAACGACCTGCGTTTCTGATACTGTTACTCGTTTGGTTTTCTTCCATTTATATGGTTTACTTCATTCAGAGGATGCTTATGCTCATCATTGTTTCTCATTTTACCACTTCTTTCTGTTTTTCATCTAAACTAAATATAAAAGAGAAATTTTCAAAGTAAGGTAAAAAACAATTTGAAAAGTAAAGATATAATTACATACTTCGCTTTCTCCAATTTTTCTATTAGAGGAGACAGTGTAAAACTTTACACATTTCCTTCTAGAATTTTCAGGAAAGACAAAATTTAGAACTTTGTTGAGATTTTAACACTTCAATTAATATTTCATTTAATAATAAAAAATCAGCAACAACAACGAACACGACACCATTAAATAGCTCTTAAGTCAAATTTCATTATACTGGGGAAGAAAACAACCAAATTATCAGCGGATTAAAGCCACACACGATACACCCAACCGCATCTCCATACAATACATCTTCACATGCAATTTCTTTCATTTTATCACATCACAAGAACTCCAAGTCATTTAGAGGTCCCGTACTGCACGAGAAAAGAAGTGCTAGAACGGAGTTCCAGAGAATTGAAGAGAGGGAAGAATAAGAACACAAAGTTGAGCAAGTTCCTCACTTATTCCCAGGGTGCCATTAACACGTCGGCAGCGCCTCGGGCGTACATGGCGGTTGTCCCCGGTTCGACGCTGGCGTCGTCGACACCCGCCGCGACGCCGTTGCCGAATAATTTACAGCGTGTCCAGGCAGCCATTAAAGAGAAAGTCGCCAAGCTAATACATGTAAACCTCGTCGCAAACAGCAATTAGATTGTTTCGTATAGCGTAATTGATACCGAGCCAGTGCAACGGTCATGTTTAAAGCATTACTATACACCCGCCGCTTGGAAGTTGTTAGGTCAAAGGCCACACGTCGGTTGATAAATCAAGACAAAGCAAACAAACAAAAACGGGACATCTTTTAGCAATGGTTTCCATCTTTTTTTAATGGAATACGTTCGTAAAATCCGCCTACATATATTTGTCTTTCATGAAGAACTATTTTTTTTTTTTTTTTTTTTTTTGCGCCAGGTGGAAAAAAAACTTCAAAAGGCGAAGAGCGGGACCGGTTGCTCAACAGTGTGGGATTACCTCTTGCTAGGCGACCTCACTAAAAATAACCACCTGTTTCTTCTTCTGACCTCAGCCTGGGACCGCTTTCGCATTACTTCAGGCTGGGGCCTTTCCTGATGGATGCCTCTTCATTTGTTCCGTGCTCATGTGCTATCGCTTAGACAGCCTTCTTCCTTCTTTGCCCGCAGAACGCTTTCAATGAAGTGGGAAATTGCGTTCCAGGACTTCTCATTTCTCAGCATTGTGTCGACAATATTCTCTGGCGTGAGACTACCTGTCGTTTCCTCTAGTTTATAGAGTTTTTCTTTCCGGTTTGTACACTGGAAAAAGGTGTGCTCGACGGTGTCCAATTGATTTCCACAGTGCTTACAGTGGGGTGTTTGAACCCTCCCCATGCGGTAGAGATAATCTCTGAAGTAGCGGTGTCCTGTCAGGAACTGGGAGAGGTAGAAGTTCACTTCCCCAAACTCGCGTTGCACCCACGGCAGCAACTTCTTAATAAGTCGGTGCGTCCACCTCCCTTTGGTCCCGTCGTTCCAGCGTTCCTGCCAGCGCTCCATTGTCTTTTTCCGCTCCTCTTGTGCCGCTTTTGCTCTGCCGTCGCCTGCGCTCCTGTCATAAGTTCGCTTGCGCTCTAGCGCGAGCAGGTCGATCGGTATTGCTCCGGCGATCACAAGAATGGCGTCTGCGGAGACTGTTCGGTAAGACCATGCCACCCTCAGTGCTCCCCTACGCTGAACAGCTGTGACCCGTGTTCTGTATTTTTTCACAGTCATCGCTTCGGCCCACACTTCAGCTCCGTACAATAGCATTGACTGTACTGTCGACATCAGCAGTCTCCTTTTGTTCGGCCGTGGGCCGTCTACATTGGCCATCAACCTGCTCAGTGCTGCGGTTGTGGTTGCAGCTTTGTCGGCGGCCTTCTTAATGTGGGGCCAGAAAGTCAGCTTCGTGTCCAGGGTTACACCCAGATACTTTGTGAACGGTTTCGTTAGTACCCTTTCTCTTCCCGCTTGTAAGCGTAAGATGGTGGGGATTCTTTTCCTGGTGAGTACCACGATTTCCGTTTTTGCGGGTGCCAACTGCAGACCGTGGCCTTCCATCCAGTCACTGACTCGCCTCATCACCTGGTTTAGCCTTAGTTGGGCTAGCTCAACGCTACGGGCTTCTATGACGGCCGCTGTGTCGTCTGCGTATCCGACCAGAAGAGTGCCTTCCGGCATCTCTGTCCTTAGTAGACTGTCGTATACTGCGTTCCAGAAATCTGGTCCTAGTATTGAGCCCTGTGCAACACCGGCGGTGACTGGCTTGGATTTCTGCCCGTTTTTTGTCTCGTATAGGATGTAACGGTCATAAAGGTAGTCCCTTACCATACGAGTAAGGTATTTGGGGACTTTGAAGGTGTTTTCCAGCGTGTCCAGGATGTCAGCCCATCTTGCCGAGTTGAACGCATTCTTGACGTCGAGGGTCACAAGGACGATTGGGCGGGCCGCGTGGCATGCCTCGTTCGCTCTGTCGACGGCTCTGATAACCTCCCGTATGGCTCCTATCGTGGAGCGCCCTCGCCTGAACCCGTGCTGTTAGTCGGACAGATTTCCTGCAGCTTCGGTGGCCGCCAACAACCGCGGTTTCAGGAGCTTTTCCAGTATTTTCCCCGCTACATCTAACATGCAGAGAGGTCTGTACGCTGTTGGCGTGTGCATGTCGCCTTTGCCCTTGCTTATGAGGGCCAGTCGCGCGGTTTTCCAGCGAGTGCTAAATATACCTGCTTTGAGACAAGTGTTGTACATGTCTAATAGCAGTTGTGGGGTTGTTTCCACCATCGCCTTATAGACTTCCGCCTGTATGCCATCCGGTCCAGGTGCCTTCTTGGTTTTTAGGGAGCTTACCGCCGCTACTAGCTCTTCTTTGCTGAAGGTATGTACGTCGACACTCCCCGGTTCATCGTTTCCTTCGCTTCTAATTGGGTGCGTTGGAAAGAGAGCCTCCACTATTTTCGTCGTTTCTTCTGGGCTAGGGGAGACCGTGGGACCAAGGGCCCTTAGTTTCTGAGTGCCATTTTTGTACTCCAGTCCCCAGGGGTTAGTGTCGACTTCCGCGCAGTTTTTTCCAGCACTCGGGTTTGCTGCTCTTGATGGCGTTTCGCAGTGTCTTCCTCGCAACCTTGTGCTCCGCTGTAAGCTCTGCTAGCTTCGCGGGGTTGGTTCTGTGTGCTCGTTGTGCTTTTCTGCGGAGTTTGAGACAATTTGCCCGTAATTCCGCTATTTCATTGGTCCACCAATAGGCCGGGCGTTTTCCGTTTCCTCTTCTTTTAATGGGCATAGAGGCGTTGCATGCTTTGGTAATGAGGTTCATGGTTGCCTCTACGAGGGTATCTGTTTGTGCCTTGTCCGGCTGTCCTACCGGCAGTTGAGGGATAGACTCCAGACCATCCTGGATCGCTCTCTGTAGTTTCCCTTTGTCCATTTTTGCGGCGTTCCATCGTTTGTACCGTCTGGTGAGGTGATCTTCACGTGTATCCTGTCTTTCGTTGTCAATTATCTGGAATAATAAATATTGGTGGTCGCTACCGGTGTAGTCCTCAATGACTCGCCAGCCTTGCTCCTTAGCCGCTAGTCTCTCCGACATGAGCGTGATGTCTGGGATAGAGCTTCCGAACCCGGGTCTTCTGTAGGTTGGAGTGGAGCCCTTGTTGATGACTATCAAGCCCAGTCGTGCGGCCATTTCCAAGAGTAACATTCCTCTCGTGTGCGTTCGGAGCATGCCCCATTTCAGTGCCCTCGCGTTAAAGTCCCCGGCCACTACAACCTCCGTCTGTATGTCTGTTACGCAGTCTTCAAGTTTTTCGAGTTTCTGTCGGAATTCTTCAATGGTGTCATTTGGGGACAGATAGCAGCTCACGTACGTTATTCCATCTATCTTCGCCCATACATAGTGCGGGCCTGCTCCATGGCGTTCGGCGTGGGTTCGACTAGAGTCGGGAATCCAGATGGCCGCGGTACTCGAGGCAGCAGAAAACCATGCTGTGGAGCTCTTGTCCCTATACTGCTCGCAGATCATCAAAATGTCTACTTTCAGCTCGTTGATTAGCTGATCGAGGAGATCCGAGGCAATTCTTCTGCGGTTTAAATTTCCTTGCAGTATTCTCTTCATTTTCTTGATGTCGCTAATCTCTTCTGCTCCAGTGCCTCTCTGAATGCCCTACAGACGCCTGTTCCGGGTGTGTGCTCTGCCCTTGCACCGGATCAGGTCGCGCATAGCACGCATGCCTGTCTGTTTTGGCACTCATTGGGTTTGTGTCCTGCTTTGTCGCATTTCCAGCACAGGTCGCTCCTATCCGGTCCTTTGCAGTCTTTTTTCACGTATCCATAGTCAAGGCACTTGTAACAGCGGGGGACGTCAATTCTTCTGCCTACTCGACAGTTGACCCAGCCTATCTTAACACGCAGTTTGTTCAGTAGTGGCTACCGCCTCCTCCATCTCCACAATGGCCAACCTTTGTTCGCGGTTGTTAGGCTGTAGCACCGTTACCTTCAGTTCGTTTGGGTTGGCATTCGTTTCTCTTTGGATTGCTAGCCTTACCTCCTCCTCCGTGGTTAGACAGTCCAAATCACGAATTTCTAAACGTGCCTGTGGTGTCAAATTGCGCACGTCACATGCTTCCCCTAATGCTTCCTGCACTATCTTGCGGAATGTTTTGCATTCATGCGACTGGTTGCCCAGCTCCACCAGGACGTTGCCGTCTCTAGTCTTTCGAATGCCTCTTACCTCGACATTTTCGTCTTCCGGCCTTATCTTGCTGCGGAGGGCGCCAACCACTTCTGCATACGCTTTGCCTTCGCTCGGCTTGATAAGTACTGCATTCGTGCGGGCTTTGGCTTTCTTCTTTTCTTTCTGGCCCCGACCGGCTCTGCCGTTATTGGGCGATTTCTTCTTTTTCCTCCGGACCTCCGTCCAGTTGTCTTCCTCCTTCTGGGGTTCGCCAATGCTAACAGTGACGCCGTTGGCATCCTCTTGCTCGTTCGCGATGCTTCCTTCGTCTCCCTGGTCGAGTGTATTGGTCATCGGTACGACTTCGTGCAGTCTGCTCTCTCGTATGATGTCAACACTCTCCTCGAGGCGGCTGATGCTTTCCTTTATCTCCATGCTTACATTCTTCTGTCTATGAGTAGCGCGACGCATGTTCTCCAGTAATTCTAGCATTATCTCTAGTTGTGTCTATCTACAATTTCTCCTAGAGACGGAGTCACGGTCTCCCCAGCGTCATTCGAAATGGGCGCCCCCAGCGTGCGCTCAGCCGCCATGTTAGATGGTGCTGCCGGGATGCGGTAGCGGTCACTCGCTGTACTTTCCCTACACTCTAACCCCACTTCCTCCTATCGACATCGAGTGCATATTCGCTTAATTACTACATTGAGCTCAAGGCCCGCGTGTTGCTAACACTTGCCCGCGTTTCCCGAACCTATCCTTCTCTATCAGTGCTATACTCACGTGTAGAAACTTCCTTGGGACGTCCGAAAGCGCACCTTATTACAGAGTCAATGAACAACGCGAGTTACCCGTATGGTCACGGTGCCACCATGAAGAACTATTACCAGAAACATTATTATTATTATTATTATTATTATTATTATTATTATTATTATATTGCATATTTTCAAATTGAGGGTCTCACACAAATGAAACATCAAAGCATGATAATATAGGTTCCTTTAAAATTAACAAAACAAATTAGTATTATAATTATTATAATAAGTAGTATAATTAGTATTAGTAACAATTAGTATTAACACACTAGTACAATTAGTATTAACATACACGCCAGGTTACAATCAGTATTCTACAAAGTAATCTAGCGACTGTACAATACCTTGCACAAACGTATGCTGTTCCAAAACCTAGATTTTGCACTTCCTAATCTTTCGAATATTCTGCGAGTTTGAGCAAGTCCATGCATAAAGTTTAAGGAACAAATCCCAGAGCTCCAATAACTATCGAACTACTCAACACATTCCCAACTCAAAAATATGTACTTTATAAATACATATTTATAATACACGTTTACGGCCGTTTTCCTCTTAACGTATCTCCGCCAGCGGGGCACCGCCCCAGCCGTGCCAAGCTCGAAGATCCCGACTACTCACTTGACATGAGAGATGGGGTAGAGCATGTAAATGTGTGTATATGTGTGTGTGTGTGTGTGTGTGTGTGTGTGAGAGAGAGAGAGAGAGAGAGAGAGAGAGAGAGAGAGAGAGAGAGTGGGAGAGATTAGGGATAAAAAAGAAAGGATCGCGTGCGGTCCATAGGCGATAAGTTAAGAAACTGCTGAATTCGCCTTCTATCGATTGAAGAAACCACGTAAAACTATCAGAGCAAGAGGTCGCTAGAATTTCCCTCCACATTGGAGGTGAGTATGTCCCGACACCGACGAGACACGTCTCGGGTTGTTGATGTCTTGCACCATCTCAACCGGTTTATTTTCTATTTTATTATATTCTTTTCGACTATCCATGTGAAATCTTCTCATCTTCGTGTCACATTGATTCGTATTCAAAACATATTCACTAGCGGCCATGCACTCCTCGTCTTCTGATCTACCGCGGAGGCTTCATTTTAATTAGTCAAAAAATGTGTTTCTCTTTCTGCTAGTTAAAATATTTCCAAAATTTCTTCAAATGAGACGGAACATTAATTAAGGATTTAATAGCTTATTCTAATATCTTCAAACGTTCTTCTTAGGGAACCAAAGATGGAATGTTTGATGAATGACGATGAGGCATGTTAGCGGGTCACTATTTCTCGCGATTGGTTTGAATAACATTCTGGACAATTCGAAGAATGATTTGGGTACACAGATCGCTCGACAGGAATTCCATCGAACATTTATGGGACATATTCGAGAGGTCACTTCGTGCACAAAATTGTGCACCGAGAATAACTTTGGCAATTACGGTCGGCTATCCTGTTACGTGGCTCAATATTTCTGCAGGGGACTTCCAACGACTGGTTGAGTTCACGGCAGGTCCACTTCCCGCACTTCGTCGGTCAAAAGGAGGTCCGACACGAAGGAGGAATCCCAAGAATCCCATGACTTTTGTCACTTCAGTATATATACATACACACAATTTTCCTGTAATTGAAATAAATATTGTACATTCCAGTAAAACTGGGAAAGTATGACGTATGTTTTTTTTGTAATAAAAGATCCATCATCATCATCATCATTGGAGATTTAATGTCAACATTTAACTTTTCTCTTACAAGTTGTCGTTCCCGGCTCTCGGTTATACCGTTTTACTGCATTTCTACATATTTGCCTAGCCCCTTCTCTGTAACTACGACGTAATACCATTACAGCCCACAACTCTTGCAAGTGTTTGTGGCGGCGCATCAACGTTGTTGAAGGCAGTTTGATGGTGGCCAGGTGGCTCACACTTCCATTACAGAGTTATGCTTTCCCAGTCATATCCCATTCATAGAGTGACAGTAATAGATAATTGACACTCAACTTTTGGCAGGGAGATGACTGAAAAGGAATAGAATTATGAAGGGGGAGGGTCATGGTGGGTAAGGTGGAAGGCACGGTAGTTGGTGCAAGTTCCACAATGACACTAAAGCAAACATCCACATTCAAGGTTAGTTTCGTATCCGCGAATTGCTCACAGCTGCCACCCTAAACAGTAATATAAGGGATCCGGCTCTTAAAATAAACGATTTACGAAGTCCGAAATAAGCATCGGTAGCTACAATCAGGCAACGCGTGACAATACAGAATGCGAGGGAGGAACATTGCGTGTTCGATCCCGGACGAGTGCCGGAAATTCATATGATGTATTATACGTCAGAAAATTGGTAGCATCTGTCGTGATAAGAGTTCGTAAGTCGACTGCTGATCAGTAGTTTCCCCATCACTTCCAGGCGAATGCAGGAGCAGTTGAAACAACGTGAGTCCACAATCGTGCACAATCATCCCACTAGCAGAACTGCGACTCTGTTGGGAAATACATCCTTCATTAGTATCAATGCAATATCAATCCGAATTGATCCATTGCCTTAGGATTTTTAATTCTCATAAATAAAAGATTGTGGAACCATCAATTTCAAATTTCTGAAACGTATCTCCATATTCAAAAATTAAGTCAAAAATAAGATTAGGCCATTTGAGGATGAAAACATTATCTGAGGGCTATTCTGCAATCTTATCAAGATTATCATATCTCATCACTCACCATGGTGGGTACGAGGTAGATTAAAAGATAAATAAGGCAGTGACATCAGCATAAGACCAGAATTATGAGGGCAGGCCCCGGGTAGATATATCAGGAATATAAAGATTGAACAATTTCGTCCACAAGCAGATCCTTGGGAGACACCAATTATATTCGCCAAAATACCAGAATAACATCTCTGGTTCAACTGCACTCGCTAGAAAGGATCTGAGATGTATCTACCAATTCAACAGACAGAAGGATATGGAAGCCCACTACGCTCTTGTTTGGCTATAAGTAGTTTGCGATTGATAGTATCAAAACTATGGAGAAATGCAATGAGACAATGAAGGATAGTTTTGATCTGACGTAAGGTGAACTACACGAACAAGTAAAGAGAATGGAGACGATGTAACACTAGCAGGGGCGAAGCTGACTAGTTGTTTGGTATAGCGTTAACTGCATTCAGATGATTAAATAATTGTCGATGTATAGCCTTCTTCCATATTTTTGAGAGAAATTGAAGAATTCATATGGACACAGTCCTTTACGGAAGTTGGATTAGTTGCGAATTAGTGAGGGACAGAATTCACCGAATATGTCAATGCAATAAAACAAAAGGAATTTCGCATCATTACCATCTGCCCTGATAGCTGAATAGTGGATTTCGACTTTGAACGACCGGTCTCTTGCACCGATATAGATCCGGTATTATGCGTGGATGAACATTCCTATACTGTTAAGCATTTATTAACACGAATACTTAGATCCCTGTGATTCAAGTGCACAGAATTTCAAATAATCAATTTACAAACGTAACATCGATTTCGAGATTCTGTGCATTTCAGATCATGCCCCCAAGAAAGCTGGGACACTGAAAAGCTCTGAACATCCCGAAATGTACCAGAAGGTCTAAAAGTATCATTTTATTGATTACGATTGATAAGAACAATTCAGGTCCATTCTGGGAGAACAAAAAACGGATTTTAAGGATCTTAAAGACCTGGGACGGCTATGTATCTTGTGTAATAGTATGTAACGTGAGCTGCGGACATGTGAGGCTACTGATTTCTTCACAGCATATTACACAAAATTCTACTTTATCATCTTTTTCCCAAACTATCAGTGGCCCACTTACGGGGTGATATGTCGATGGTGTCTATACTAACCCGTCACGTTTTCTTAGCGTATTATAGCATACGGAAAGAGTCATTTCAAGTGGAAAAAGTACATCATCGTCTTCTCAATGGATCAACATAGGACTAAGTAATTTCCCTCAGATACTGCACGGCAGTTTCTTGACAATCTCTCTTCTACAACGTTCAAAAGGTATGTATTTCGAAGTATTGTCCAAGAAGAAATATAACTTGTTTCGGATAAAAACGATGAAAAATGCAACTGTGTTTCCAACGCAACTAACCCGACATCTGTGGACTGTGTCCATCTCAATTCTCCATTTTCTCTACAGTGTCAATAGATGGAATTGGAGAGCATATTACGACAGCATTATATCGCGAGCGACCCTGCGCTCACGCCCGACGTCGCCAGCCGCCCGCCAGAACTGCGGTGCACTCGCTGCTCGCAAATGCGTTGAATGGACATAGGTCGAAGCTTGGCAATGCGCACAACGTTTCGGGGTAAAGGTTGAAAAAAATGGAAATTGGAAATTTACAACAAAAAACCTTCGTTTCTGAATTATTTATGTTTCTAGGCACTTATTCTAAATCGATGCTTCTGAGAATTAGAATTAGGAAGTCTGCAGAAGTTCGATACAAACAGACACAAATATACGCGTGTCAACAATGAGGCCGAAAAATGTTCGTCTAATCTAATAACAGGATATAAACTTGGAAGTTTTAGCAACAGACGTGAACAGTGCTGACGCAGAACAGTATGTTAGCATTAGAGATGCGACCAACACTACAGAAAGTATCCGAATGTTTTGGAAAAAATCAAGTGAAAAACTGTGGGGCTGTAGAAAATGTTTCAATACAATGCGCACAATGGTAAAGAGTAAAAGAGTAGTAAAAGTGAAGAAAAGTGAGTTTCTCATTCTATGCGAGTCACCATGAACAACAAAATTTTTTAAACTAATGACGGGAGAAAAATAGTAGACACATTTTGTTTAAAAAATTGAGGAAGAGTATCATTACCGATGTAAAGAAGTATCGGTTTCCAAAAAGGAAACTTTGCCTTATGAAGAAAAGGGAGAATAGAGATAAAAAGGAGAAAGAATATAAAAAAGAGATATTATTTACAATTAATAAATAGATGATTATAACAAAACTCCCTGAACTAAACTATCATTGACACAACTCAAAATAGTAACTCTTACTAACGCGTGTATGTGACTATTACTTATATACTATATTATTCTAAAAGAACTCTCAGCGTAGAAAGTTAAAAGTCGAGAGAGACCGATTGTAGGAGCGACATAAATGAGGTTATAACAATGTTGTACAATGATGGTATCATCTGCAAATAACACACGAAAAAAGAGGACAAGAGAAGTCGCCCCCTTTAAAGTAACAGGATGCGCGCAGTATCTGTGGCCGCCGCTGGAGGAAGCGCCGTGTGCGAGAATCTCTATGCTGAGCACGTCTCGGCATCGGCGCGGAGGCTCAGAGGCGAGAGGACCAGCGACAAGGCGCCCAGAAGACACTCGCGTCGCGTTAGTTCTCACAAGGCGGCTGGCGGGAGTGCGTTTGGCATAAGTACGTCTGATATGAATGACATTGAAGCAAGGTTACTGCCGCAATTTGAAAATTGACAAAAAATTAAAAGAGGAACTAAGAGTCATCTAACATTTACAATTACTGAAAAGTTTGTCGAAACACCAAATTGAGAAAATGGGTGTCAGTGATGCCACCTTGCAGTGTGAACTTTTATGCATTAGAAGATAATATCGACACGACCACAAGTGCATTAGTCCCGAAGAAAACGAGCGAAGAAAAATTGGTGATGCTGGAAGAACGTATGTCCAAAATGTTTCCGGTAAAAAAGTATTAGGCATGGAGAAATGAAAATAACAGTCGTGGGTGTAGTGAATGATCAGCTTCCAGCAGTTCTTTCCAGTATTTTAAACGAGTTTATTGCAAGTTTTAGTTAATCTAGACTATTTAAAAAATTGGTAGTGTTTGTTTGGAGGTTCAATTGTTTTCATTGTATGCAAAAATAGGAGAGTAATATGTAAAATACACGTAATTTTATGTTTCCAATTTTCTGGTACCTTGTTGTGCTGATATATACATAATAGCAAATGTCATATTTATGTAATCAACAATTTTCAAGCCAAACTAACAAATGTCAATTTTTTGTACCTTGTGAAATATGTTGTTTCGTTCACTCAGAACTGCATTTTTGTTTCATGCGGTGTAAAAATAATAGTTTACAATATAAAATACCAATCTTGCTGAGTTAGGAAGGGTTTTTTCCGCATTTCCTCCAAATTCAATTTCTGGACTAATGTTTTGCCCAGAAGCCCTTCAATTGGTCCGACATAGGAACCATGTTGAAGAAGAAGAAGAAGAAGAAAAAGAAGAAGGATTAGTACGTTTTGAGTACCACAGTTACAGGAGAAAGCGTGAGGTTGCAAACACAGCGCAAGACTTCGTAGCTAACATTCTCGGTGATTTGCGACTTCAATTTTACGGCTCCTCTTGAATGCAGCACGAATGATAGCAAGTAGCTCGACAGCGCTGAAAAGTCACTCCATTAGCAACAGCGACTTAGAGCAAATTTGGAATCCAAAAAGGAAAGAAGAAGTATGAACGAGATAAGGTTATTTTAAAATGTATAAGAAGAGACAGAGTTGAAAAGTTTTAATTTTAAGTATTTGAATGTTATTTCACGTAGACACGTCAAATTACGGAAGAAAAAGACAGAAGCAATTCTTCTTGGAACTCGGCTGTTCAGAATACAAGCAGTAACAAACACCTTAAATTTATCTGTTCAAAAATACACCCAGAAATGCAAGATGTAATTGGAATTCGGAGGGATAAAAGAGATTAAAAAGTACATCAAGTGTGAATGAATCGGTTACAAAGATATCAGCATATAGGATAAACATTGAACATACAGCCTTTCTTCTACGGTATTAGTTAAGACGGCATAGAGGACAGTAAGGAAGCAATTGAAGTGCTTTCAAGAGCAAAATCTAAAAGAAATAGGAATTTACGTAGATGTGTTTAAGTATTCCTTTTCAACAAGCCGAGCGCGAAACGCACTTTCTCGAACTTGTTTTCCTGAACAATTTGGCAAATTCTTTCACAGTGTGCGAAACATCGCGAAGTATGTTTGGTAGGTCCTTGATACCTAAAAATAGGTTTTCGGTAAACGTCTGTCCGTCTGCGAACAACGCTAGCGGCTAAAACGTAAGTAGGATTTTCAGCAAAATTAATATTCTCCAATTGATCTGGCAGTGGTCGCAGCCTCTTGCATTTGAAAAGTATCTTTTAATTTTTGGGGTGTTGTATATGAAGCCGCAAGGAGATATTTGGATCAAATAGTTTCTCAAAAATGGCTCCATATATTTGAATATAATTTTTACTTTCCCGTATCTGTACGTATATACGGAGTAATATACGTAGCATAGGAAACCTTATGCAATGCTAAGGAAAATCGATTTCGAGATTTCAACGAACATTCACGTTTTGCGGTCCCCAGATCCGGACCTTCTTTTTCCCTTTCTTTTTCAAAACTTCCGTCTGTGATCACAACTAGCGCCTAAACCATACATACGATGTTTTCAAAATTGAATTATCCCTGTCTATCTTGCAAAACTTTCTTTAAAATTTACGGGTACATTACATGAAGCCCCTGGGACCTTTTTAAACTTTTCTCAACGGTTCCAAATATGTTTTTTTTATATTTATTGTAATAGAATAGAACAAAACACACTTACTAACGCGACATAGGTCCGATTTTCACGGTTAACACTAAATTTTTAAAAATTGCAAGAGTTTGAATTTTGGCGGCGTCTTACTACAACTATAAAATTGAAGGTAAAGATTTTACTTCAAACAAAGTTTATTCTCCATGAGTTCTTCCCTTAAGATCCTGTACACTTTTTGAAACTTTTCAAACTTTACGCGTACTCAATACCTACTCATATATTTTAAACAAGAATTAATCAGTTTTTGAATTCGGTGTTTTTCGTTGACATTTTGGTTTTTACAACGCTATCTAGTGGGAAATGCTTACGGCGACCTGGCAACTCTGATCTAGCGATGTCAATTGTAGCGATGCAGTCTGTTACATTTTTCCATACGGTTAGCGACATGAGAAAGAAGGGGAGGTCTTTCCCCATAACGCCTTCTAGTAGCAAATGAAGGGGGCTATGGCAAAGAAATTTTAGAATATGGCTCATAGGCGTCATTATGGCTTATTTTACATGCCCAAAATCTGCCACATGGGGGCCACCGGTTTTATCTGCCTCCCGAACAAAGGCTTAGTATGGACATTTTCGATCTTAAGTTCTAGTCTTCGACCAGGTTCGAATCAGCGCCCGTGGCAAAATAGACTGATAACAACCGTCTCTCCATTTATGTCCTGGGTTAATAATTTAATTTAACTTTCAAACAGTTGCTTCGTCCGGAGTAGAACATAAGAAATCCCGAAATGAAGCCATGATAATGCCAACGCGCCTGCAGCACATGTATTCCAAGAGCGGGCGCAGGACGCGTCCGTCCTACGGCAAGTGTCCGCCTCGTAGGCGTGGCCCGGGTCAGGCGATCACGTCGCCAGCAGGTGCGGCACGACGACTGACAGCGGCGGCGGCACGACGCGACGCGCCGTGTCGATGAGCGCGGCGCACGCCAGGTGCTGATCTGCGCGTGCGTCACGCCGCCGCCGACGCCCGACGCCTCCTCGCACAATGGCAGGCATGGCCTTCCCTGCGCCCAGCTGCCCCGGCCGGCCACGCGCCCCCATGACGCCGCTGCTAATTCGAAGCTCTCGCGGCGTTCGTATCGGCTGGGGTGGCTCAGGGCATCAACTGATGTCTCTACAGTCCCTCTGACCGGCAGGACCTAGGGTTTGAGTGCCCACGGTGGCAGCATTTCCGACACTAGCTGGATAGTTAGATCGAATTCAGCCGCTGGCTGGAGAAGAATTCTAGCGGCAGGCAAATATGATCGGTAGTTTTCCGTGGTTTCTCTCATCAACACCAGGTGAATGCCGGAGCAATTCCCTAACAAACGGGACACGTACAGCACACAATATTTCTTTCCTTTGACCTGTCCTCGCTTCTTACTTACATACATCCACTCAAATGCACTATTCTACCACACATGTTGAGAGACCAGACGGGCGCTTCGAGCTTGCCCCTGGGGCGGTGCCTCGTTGGTGGGAGGTACTTGGTTGGAGAAAGTCTCGCAAGCCGACGTGTAGGTCGTTGCCGGATCTCACCATCTAGCAGGAGATAACACCGGCACCTGCCATGACTAAAACACGCATCGCGCGTATGGAACTAATGATCTTAGCACTTAACGCAGCCGGAAACACGAAGAAGTCAATCAATCAATCAATGAACGACGCGTGTGTTGAGAAAACAAAGCATTGTTTTCTTTCCATCATCGAAATTTGGAACGGAGCAGGTGGACGTAACAGCATCATCACATGGTTTCGGAACAAAATAAATTTTGATGAAATAAACTTCTGTATAACAGTATTTAAAACAATTGCTTGTAAAAAACTCTCACCATTTTGACAAATAGATACATTTAAAAAGAACCTTTCTAATTCTCAGGAGTATATTATAGAATTGTTGCTATTCTCTCCCATAGCAATGAACCGTCAAACCAATAAATTAAGTCTGCGCTTACAGCAGGCAACGTAAAAAATTATTAGAGCAAACATTTGGATTTAGAGTTTAGCATTCCTACTAAATTATTAATATGATTCATCTTCATCTAATATATTGATTTGATTAATCTTGCTGGTGGACTGCGTCCTCCCAAATAATTCAGAACATACTTTTTATAAAATCTTATTTGGGTTCACAGATATTAAAATAATAGTTTTTCAAATTATAAAACTATCGGCTGATAGGGCAAACTTTATTCCTTGAACAATATTCACATTATAGAAAGAGCATTGTGTTATAAAGGATAAGAGCCCACAGGAAGCACCGTTCTCTCTTAAACATGCTTAGCCCTTGGTTGTATACTCTGGCACATTGTAGAATAATCTTACGGTATGAGGGCGGATATCTCGTTTCGATGTAACGCGAGAATCACTTCAGTGTCGCAACTGTGCAGCGGCCGGGTGGCGCGGCGAGTACCTTCCCTGGTCGCCCGTAAGAGCTTGCAGATGCAACCCGCTGCGGGAGGCCGTACGCTGGGTTGCCTACACGACCTGCCTGGGCGCCACAAGGAGCTTCATTAAAAGGAAGAACATCATGGCACCATCACAAGAGGCATTAGAGCGGGCCGTAAAGATAGTCCAATAAATAAATATTCAAACTACTTCAAATGGCTTCTTCCATACCGAAATGTACCAATTTCCGAACGTAAATCGGCAATTGCTTTGAACTGACCGTACTTGTATGAACATTGTGCAAATTATTTTCTGAATCAAAGCTGACGTGTACACTTTGTGTTGTAGTTTTGGGACAATATTGCTTATTCTAGAACAATAACACTTATCTCAGGGGAATTTTTCGGCCGGTTTCCTGGAGAGAATATTATGATCGTCTTTTAATTTGTTTCCGGACAATAAGTGAACATATTCTTCCATTCTGAACAATTAAACTTGTATCAATAATATTGTATCTAATCATCATTAGAGACATTACTGGTTTAGCACCCCACCCCCAATAATAAAAAAAATTGAAATACAAAAAATACGATTGCTCGCGAGTGCTTCAAAGAACTCTGCTGACAGACAAAATGTTAGAGTTATTTTGGCTAGAACCTTTATGAAAATCTAGACATTGCATGAAACATAAGTATTAAAACGGCATAATCATGAAATGGAATCTAAAATTAAAATCCTTATACATACGTCACTTTTCATAACTTCAAGTATCACCTATCCCAAATGCAAAGAAGATCGAAAGATGAAAATCGAAAACCGTAACGAGGGGTGAGATATGGGTTTACAAACAAATTTACAGATGAAATGCCGAACAGTCGAGTTAATACAGACCCGCGTTTGGCACGGCCAATAATAACACGTAATAATCGAAATACATATACAGGCTGTCTAGGAAGGAAAGAACGAAACTTAAAAAATAGCTCCTAAATCAATTTTAAGCATATTTTATCTAATAAACTCCTTCAGATTTCGAATGACTGAGCCGAAATAAGCAGTCAACATTTGATTTTTAAAAAGTCTTTGTATGCAAAAATTTGCATTTCAGAAACATAAACACCCCAGAATCGGTATAAATTATTTATTTACAAAAGAAATGAATATATATGTTCACAAAGAAAAATTAACATAGAAATAAAAAAAGCACCCAATTTACACAATTCAATTGCTTTTTTTTTATTTTCGTGTTATTTTTTTATGTACAATGTGGTATTAGTTTGTTTTGTAAATGATAAACAATTTACATGCTTCTGGAGTGTTTATAGGTTTCTGAAATGCAAATTTGGGATAGAAAGTAGTTTTTCAAACCAACGTTTGAGTGCTTATTGCGGTTCAACTATTCAAAATATCGAAGGGCGAAATATGTTTAAAATTGTTTAACAGCTTATTTTCAAAATTTCATTTTATCTTCCCTGAACAACAGTATACATACATACAAACATTAACAAATAAAGTAACATTTCATCTCGATGGAAAGTAGTTCGCGATTCGGTCACATCCTTATTTTTCAAATTTGACAAATTCAAAGTTCATTTTTAATGCTTCTTATAAATAAATGTAGCGTATTTTTTTCATATTGATATTTGTAGTGGTACTTGCCACCCAATTACAATTTCCTGTTTCATTATTAGGAAAATATTAAACAATACGAAGGCCTAATATATTATGACACATTAATTGACTAAACTAAAAAAAACATTCATTACAACTAGGGGGCGTATTTTAATGAAATATCCTTTTTATTTGCACATTAGAACAATACTGTTTAGTTTAGAAATTCATTTTATCTTATGACAAAACGAAATGACCCATTTTTATATGTGTTTGCATTTTACTTCAATTTCGACTAATAAGTCATTTTTTACCTTTTACGTCGTTTTAATGCATTTGTCTCTGATTTCATCGATTTTAATATAATTTTAATGGTACTTGCTTCAAATTATATTTACCAGATGAAACAAATGTTCACCACAGAATTCCTGAGTAGCCTTTTCGATTTCTTCGCTCATATGTTGTAATGTCAGCCGTTGTGAGTACTATGTAATGTGAGGTTCCTGTGATGTTTCTCGGCGCCATTGTCAGTTCTGCCGATTTTGCGATAAATAAAGGCAAAGATTTTCTTTTAAAGAACAGTCCAAACAAAAAGAGCTGAGCTCACATGAACAAAAGGAAGAAGTCTTGATTAGTAACCTATCCAACATCTTGAGTTGTTCATCTGAAGTGACTTTGATCAATTTTGTCACGTCATCTTTCTTTGTTTTTCGTTCCTTTTTAAAACATCTTAAGAGCATTTTATTGATCATTGTTGGCAATATTTTAGGTCATCAAAATCCGCCTCCTAATTATAACACAAAAAGTAATAGAGAACGAAAAGTACACACAGAACAACAAAATAAGTGGGTGCTAGGAGAGAAATGTACATTTATGAGCACATTTCGGAACTGAACGCTTTCGTATGGAGTCTAAAATATCGGACATATCCGAATTTCTGGAGTACATATGTCACATCAAAATTTAATGTAGAAACGAAACAAGTAAATTGGAATTTATTGCAATATTCTTGAATTGAATTCTGAAGAAGTCAGTGTGAAATAATATCTAAAATGGATTGGGGTAGTAAAATAAGACACATCAGCCACATAAATTCGGAAATGACTTTTTTTAGAACGGAGTATCTAGTTACTGTTGCAAGCTCTTCAGTTATACTATGTATATAATCACCCTCCTATTAAAACGAAAATCGAAACAAATAAAAGACGGCGGTTTTCATTGTTATAGAGTCGTGTTGACTGTTGAAAATTCCACAACAACAGCTTGACACGCTTCATGAACACGTTCACTGAGACTACCCGCGTACTTTGACCTCTAACTCCGCCTCTGAAATAAGCATTGCAGTCCTGTCGTGACTGAGGGCACTGGGAATGTAGCGAGAAAACACGTCCATAAAAGAAGATATTACCGGCCAGTCGTAACTCCTGGAGCCAATGAATGGAGAAGAGGAGCGCGCCCCATTACTCCAACGCGGGCGGCGACGCCAACGAGAATCCTCTAGGACGACGACGCGGCACGGCACGCGGAGCCAAAACAATGGCGAAGGCCACGAGCGAAGGCAACCCTTCAATGGAGCAGCCACTCACAGCAAACGTGACTCTGCAGCGCGCGGAGATTAGTGCTTAGCTCATCATCTTAGGGACGGCAATGTTTTCACTCAGCAAAACAAGCGGCATTGTCGTATGAAACGGTGGTGGTTCACAAACGACGTATCTTCACACAAAATTGAAGTGTGGATTCTTGAACAGGAAAAATTCAATTAAACTGCAAATAAAATTTTGAAAGTCTTTTTAAAAATAAGGTTTTGAGAGTTTTACTTAAGAGTAGTTTCTAACATTTGCATATCTTAACGGGACTAATAAATGCAAATGAGAAACAGAATTGCCGTTTGATATTATGATTCACCGACAGTTAAACCCAAATTTGTACATTAAATTGTTACTGACGTAAATTAAAATTAAAACGGGGAAAATGTTTCCCAACAAGTGCTTTTACAGCTATATTTCGGGAGGTCCTTATTACCTAATGGTGCAATATATCGAATAGTATTCAACTTGTCGCCCAGAATTACATTGTCCTAAAAGAGTTATTGAAACAGCGCTTCGGGGGAACAGTCCAAAGTGGAGTAAGAGCCATTTCACAAAAGGGACAATTGTACGAAGGGCTATTTCCCCAGGAAAATAATAGTTCTGCTTTCGGTCTCTTTCTTTGTGACATCGCAAAATTGCACTACAGTAAAATATGCGTAAAACGCCAGAAATTGATTAAATTAATTCCTCTCTTCGCAAAGGCACTTGAATAGATGTGTAATGTAACTAATAAATCAAAAGGCATTAACATGACAAAAAAGACATGAACACGGATACAATAAGAATAATTTACGAACAACTGAAATTTCTGTATCGTAGAAAAATTCCGAAGTAAAGATCAACCCCTTCAAACTGGAGACGTATCATACAATTTGCAACAAACGAGAGACTGTCTAATATGAACACGCTAGATCGACAAGGAATAGGGATAATATTATAAAAGATGATGCTCAGCATAATCGCATATGAAAGGTCTGTCAGTAACCGCTATACGGTACTTCATTTTTCTTTCATTCAAACACATTACGAGTGGATCTCCTGAGAGAAAATTGATTAATGTTTTTGAAAGTGCACATAACGGTACAAAGCAAACGGGATAGTACATAGTGGTGGATTAAATCGCTCCCAACATTAACGTCTCTGCACAGAAAGAAAAAAAATATTAGCAACAAAGAAAATCGCCCCGGAATAGTGGTGGACGCATATTATCTGCCAAAAGATTATGAATATCCTTTTGGGTTTACTCCAAAGAAGTTCGCTTTCAACAAGAATCGAAAATAACAGCAGTGCGACGTACATAAGCTGTGACTGTTTGATGTCTAGGAATGCTATGGCTAGCATTCTCGAAGAAACGAAACTAAGCATACCTTTCATTCAATACTGCAAAAAAGCGAAGCAACAATTACTTCGTTGCAAGTAGAATTTCTCACAAATTAGGTGCGTTCGAGATGAGTATGAACTGCTTCCTCAAGAACTATCTCAGCGTTCTTCATGACCACGTAGCTTTAGCTCATATACGTTCGTGCTGCATAGAAAATTGATCATGTCACTTCTTAATGATTAGTGTCGTTTGCCCAGAAATCGGACTGCAGATGGTCATTCCAAAACATATCACAGTTCCCTATTTTCTCTTTAAGTGAGATTTAAATCCCATTGAAGGTGAGTAAAAGTTAAAAAATAGAGAACAAATCGCCATGAACCTTAATGGAAATGCGATCCCAACTGGGGCTAAATTGAAAGTGGTGTTGCATACTTCCACATAGTATATTTCACTTAAATGGTTTATTCACGCGGTAAACTAAACCCGGATGCAGTATTATTCGTTTTTAAAGTTGTTATGGCAGAGGAAACAACTATTTTCTTACGTATTCAAAAAAATCAAGACAATTTTCAAGGAAGTACATAAAAACTTAATGACCACAAAAAAGACTTCAAAAATGCATCCTTTAGTGTAACAGTATTTTTCGAAAAAGTGTCTTCCGTTCCAAGTAAATGATTGTCGCACATTATTAATTAAGATCAGTGGGCTTTGGACAAATGTATCACAATAGCGGTTTCCATTCTTTCAAATTGTGTTCCTGCTGGTGACGATGCTCATAGCACAAAAGTAGACATCAATTCCATTGGACGTAATGCAGAATGTCATTCCACACGCAGTGTATCAGCGTCTTGGCCAACACCATGCTAGGAAGACACAAAGTTATTCTTTGGAGTACATTAACATTTCATAATGCATATCAATCTGTACATGCCAAGAGAGAGGGAGGAACAAGAGCTGCTGGCGGCGTGGTTAAGAGCACGTTCGACGGTGGAATACCCCACCCCCGGGCGCTTCCGCATAGGGCGAGACCGCATATGGCTGGGGCGCAGACGTGGGCCACGACTCTCGTGTGGTGCGCACTCCCTCGCATGGCAGGCCAGGAGCTTCGCCGGAAGAAGTGCGTGATCGCAGGCACGTCTCGAAACGCACGCTTCTCCATTTCAGGTTAGCTTCATCATCAGGCGCCAAAGGACACCTTTAGCGCGCGGATCGGCCAGGGAATAACCCGCGACGCACGAACCAGCGCAGCCTGGCTTCACCCCACGTTCGCTGACGCGCGACGTTCCGTGAAAAATTCAGAAGATACGTGCACTGCAGCACGCTCGAGAATCACTGAATTGTGTGAAATACGAACATTGGGAAAGTATTTGACTGAAATAGGGAAAACATGAGAGGACGACGAAATCAAATTTCGCAATGAGGATAAGTGATTCCCATTCCGAAAAAACTAGCACTACCCAGAAAAGTGCGAGGAATAATCTCGCGGAAGGTCAAGGAACGATTAGAAGTTAGAAAGAACATTTTTATTTAGACGATATAAAGAAACTATTCCCTATTTTGTATAAAAATTTAGCACAGACTTTAAGAACTAAGAAAAGTCATTCAATTTTTTCAACGCTTCTATCCCTAGTCAATAAAGCAATAATACTTAAATCTTGATATGATAACAATGTAGGAATAACCTATGGTCAGTCCATTTGTCATTAATTAAAAATTTTAAAATGTGTTCATTCGTACCATACGTCATGTTCATCGGGGCTTAACTCTGTTACGGAAATGAACAGTAATTAAGTGAGGATTCGGGGCTCTTTTAAAATTTAGTGTGGTCTCGGCCCCCCTGTCGCGACACCCTCTGTGCGCAAGCCCATGAGTGTAAACATTAATTAATAATCTTTGTAACACATTCATTTCAATAAATGAAAAACCAAACATGTGATAAGATGTCCAATTTTTGTGTCCTAGTTTAAAACTAATTTAAATCAAGTTTATTTTGTAATAATTGTGAAAACATGTACAATTTTATATCTCTGGCGTTCGTTTATAGTTGTAGTTGAAATGCTACCGCTCATAAATTATACTCATTATTAGTCTTGTAAATATTAATTTGCATTGTTATGAGTCATTTTAATGCAAACATCATTATTCACATTTCAATAAGTGTTACAAATACTTCGATATTGTGCATTTTCTTCAATTTAAATCCTGGAAAGTCCGCAAAATATCCATTTTAGGAAAATATTAATGAAATGTTACTAAAAAAATTTGGATTTTCTATAAGTGACTTACGTACTTTCTATCAGTAACTGCTCAATTTTAGACCCAATGAATATAGTAGTAGTAATTAGAACACTTTACACATATATAAATATGCATTTTTATTTTAGTTTTTTAAACTCACACGCCAAGTTTTTTTCAAGATATTGTTCTATTCTGTATCTTAAGATGCCTATTCCGCCTCTCTTTAAACACCAAACAAACATACATTACGTGTTTGAAACACTGGTCAATAATCGTCATATACGTAATAAAATCAAATCAAAATGGATTCCGTACAGGAGGCTCGTGCTCAAATTGTTCGTTTGCTTTTCAATAACTAATTAAAAAAAGAAGTGAATGCCATGTGCCTACATTCAAACATTTTATAGACTTCGAAAAAGCTTTAGATACGTTGCCAGAAGCAAATTATGCTCTGTAATGCGATTAAATGGAAACCTAATTCACATGATAAATATAATTGGAAGCACATATTCAGAAACTAAAATGTGTATGAACAAGGTTACAAAGGTTACTTGACTGAAGTCGTAAATCAAGGTGTCAAACAGGGATGACCGTTGTCTCCAACTCTTTTTGACATACATCATGCTATATACGAGTGGCAATATATGCAGAATAACAAACTTTTAAACACAATTTTATTTACAGATGACCACATAACTTGTAGCACCTCAGACCACAACCTCTAAATAGTTCATCAACTTCAGAGAATAGGCGAATACGGCAACTTACAAATTTCGTCAAAGAAAACGAAAGCCATGGCATTCCAGGATAAAAGTCATTTAAGCTGTAAAATAGTAATTAATGGTAACGGTGTTGAAGAAGTAAATAACTTCAACTATCTCGGCTGCAATTTTTCATACAGCCAAAAGAATGATATTAATATAAAAATTCTGAAGTTTCAGAAAATGTGCGAAACTAAACGACAGACCCTCAGAGAAAAAAGCACGTACAGACTCTCAACTGAAAGTTTAGAAAACCATGGCAATTTCAATAGTAACCTAAGGGTGAGCAAATTGGGCCCTCAACAGAACAGATAAGAGAAAAATAGAAGCCGCGGAAATGCGATTTCTCAGACCTTTGGCGGGCTTTTCAATACTGAACCATAAAAGGAACTCGGACATTGAAGACAAATTAAAAACCCGAAGGGGAGGAGGAGTAGGGGCAGACCAAAAAGACGATGGAAGGATATTCTTGAAGACGGAACGGGTCAATAGGCTGAACCCGTGATGATGACTATGAAATAATATCAATGAACAATGAACAGCCCAAATAAGTGCTGATGTTCTTCTAAATTTTAGATTTTTAATTTTAAAAATAACTTCATGGAATAGGGCGAAGAACTGCCATATTTTAATCATCGAATTAACGTACTGTTTTCAGAGTTACACTCTAAATTCGAATATTACTTGTGAACCCAAACTGTATTACATTTTACATTGATTTTAGACAATTTCATACTAGTCATAGCTACATAACTAGTATCGAAACTCCGCCACCGTCGGGACTCGAACTCTACGACCTCCAAGTCAGAGTCTCTACAGAACCAGCGGCAATGCTGGCTCTGAGCTGAATTCAGTCGGTGATTTGCGCGAGGAAAGGATCTTGTAAAAAGCGCAGCAGGGCCGGGCACATCGCATCCCGGCCGGGCTTCCCACGCGCGTGACGCGAGTCGCCCTGGCGTGCCGGCGGTCACATCAGCGCGGCCGCGTGCGTGGGCGGCGGCGCGGCGCGGCGCGCGACCCCGTCAATGGACGCGCGTCACCGACCACGCCCCCGTCGAGGCCACACGCGAGCCTCTGCGGCAGGTGCGGAGCGGTCAACGGCGGCGGACCAACTCGGGACGCGATGACGCGCGGCTTTCGTCACCGACTCAACACAAAGAACAAGTACGCGCGTGTGGCGAGGACTTACCATGAACAGTTTTTCAAATCCAAGTTCTAGCAACATACGTTAACTACAAAAGATGCTTGGTACTTGCCTCTCAAAATTGGAGTCCTTTCTATTCAGCTTGCTCATGATTCCTCTTCAAACTATTTCAATCAATTTTGATAACTATTTTGATTCAATGTCGCGGGGATGATTCAAGAAGATTTATTAGCAGAACATTCTCTTTCCCGAAAGACAACCACGTTTGTACTATATTATTTAGACTAATGCTAACTAGATCCAATGTTATAAGTTCTGTTCTTTAAAAGCACATGCGCCAAAAATAACTCGCAATCATTAATTTTAATTTGAAAAAATATTTCAATAAAACGTATCTTATTAAGCGTGTATATCTCTTCTGGAAATATATAACTGAGTATTTACGTAACACATCTGATTCACAATTCACTCAACAACACAATACCTACACTTCTTTTCATTCGTCGATTTTTTCCTATTTTCCAAAAATCTTACCTCGACAGCCGCCAACGAGAAAACAGAACAGTTTATTTGTAGAGCAGAATAGCACTTCTATAAACAAAACCCAGGACGAAAACCAAAGACAAAACCAAGAAAACCAAACCCATCGGGTGCTTGAGTATTCCCCAATGTACAATCGTCTTTATTGCTATTTAATTGAATCTTAATACCGCTGTAAACACCTTCGCTCAACACTCCACTATCAACACTATGTATTGCGAGCACCCCCAATACTGATGATTCATCCTATTTATAATTTATTTCACATTTTCAATTTTTAATTTCACTTTAAGACATAATAACCAACTAACACGAATTTTCGAATGTGGACGGCGGAAGTCCGATCCTGGCTAGTACCCGTTTAGCCGGTTAATGTTCACATTATCTAAAATGTAATATATATCTATAAAGTCCGTTGTAGGAACAGCGTCGACACATATTTCACAGTTAACCCGGATAAAATGAACATTAGCCAACACGAGGTGGCTAGAGCAGCTGTAGTCCGCTACAGGAGCAAGAAATAGCAGATAAAGAGTGATAAACAGGGACCAGTCTGCTGATGAGAAGTTTCTGAAGTTAGCGACAGACGTGTTTAGTTTCAAGTTCCACTACGTCAACCAGAGATTTCTATTTGCACGATACCGCCTAACTTAATCTCACTATACCTCACAGTTGACGCTTTGCTGCGCATTTCATTTCTGAGGAGGCAACTCCTTAGCGATTGACATAAAGCAACCTTGTGCCAGTGCAGTCGTAATTTCGAACGTATTTTTACGCCAAATACGTTCTAAAAACATGTACATCTCACGCTCTGGCAATCACCTCACTTCAGTCAGTGCGCTATGGCTAATGTTATCATCAGCCGAATCTAGTCTTAAATGATCCACTCGTAGTCATTCACCAAACCACTGGCTAATGTGCGAATTAATCGACTACTCTTAACATTAGCCGTAACAAGTGTACTCTACTGAAAACACTTGTAGCAGTGGTGAATCCAAGGGAATCCAAATTCTAATTAAGTTAAATTTAAAAAAAAATATAATAAATAAACATTCAAAATATGATGTGCAACCCTCGTGATTTAATAAATGCATTAAATACTAAATAAATAATGTTATTAAAAGGTAATCTAACAATAATACACTGAAACATACGTGGATACACGCCCTGCCCTCTCAGAAACTGAATGTCTAGGTCCGATAGCATTGACCGCAAACAATTAAGCCCCATTTTCTAATTTCTCACAGTACACCTAGAATGGAAAAGTGCAATGATACCGGAAAAATATATGTAAGAAATCGTGATGTCCAACAAACTCTTTTGATTTCAAACTCGAAACGTAAGAATAAATATACTATTTTATAGGAAGTTTCAACGAACTGACAAACCTATGCCTTGTTCCCCGTTTTCCCGTAATAAGACTATACCAATTGTATTATACATTTTCTTGCCCACTGAAATCTTAATTCGCACATACAACGTCGTAACATAACATCAACTACATCATTAGTACATCCCCCAACGCAACAAAACGAATTAACTTAAATTATACAAGAAACAGGGCTGATAGCAGGCAGAAAATTAAATGAACAAGGATGGCAGAAACACGGATGAAAGACAGGTCTTCCCAACGTCCCCACAGAAGCAACCATTGGTAAAACCTGAGTCACTAATCCTTGAACAATTATTTCCTGGTACGCAGTGCATGTAAAAATCGGAGTCCAGGGCGCCGGCGTTCCCAGAAGAGCCCGCGGCGCGGCGCGGCGCGGCGCAGCGCGTCGGCTTCTCAGAAAGGCCGCACCGCCTGCGCACGCAGAGATCACGACCCTTCGGCCGGACGCGTAATTCGATAAAACGCGCTGCCCAAAAAAGCCCCGGTTCTCACAGGCAGTGCACATTGAAGAGACGTTATTCCTTCATGATCTTTAAGGGCGGATATAATAAAGACCAGTTGAGTTCGTTCCGAACACGAAGTAGAAGTACTTTATGTCTCGGCGATGCATCTGCAGGCGGTCACCGTAACGAGTGATGACTGCTGCTTCCGGGGATTTGTGATAATCTGATGGACTGCAGATACAATGAGGACGCCAGCAAAGGAAAAAAAAGTTTGCAAAAACTGCATGCGAGCATTCACTATGGTGGTACAGGATACGTCAGAGCTGAGAAAATACTATATACTCTTGAATGGGGGTTTCCAAAAAAAGAGACGACGTAATTTGCAGGAAAGTTCAATGACCGACTCGGGATTTACAACCAAAACACATTTTCCGCCAAAGCCTAAACAAGAAATCGTATAAAAATGACTGAGTGGAAGAAGACTACGAGTATTTCATTATACAATCTTACACAATTTTATGCAATACATTGAATAGCCCCTCCCCCAAACAAAAGAACTGGCACAGCCATGAGTATTGAAATAGAGATGTGGAATCAATCAAAAAAAGGCGCTCCGGTCGGCAACGACTATACAACAAGTCTGGCACAGTTATTAGATCGGTTACTGCAGCTACAATGACAGTTCAGTAAGTTTGAACTCCGTGGTCACGACGAAATTTGCATTTTCCCGTACGACATTTCACGAGTGTACCGTGAATATCGGGAATCCGGTAAAACATCAAACATCCGTGATCACTGCGACCGCAAAAAGATCGTGCAAGAATGGGGCCGACGACGATTGAGGAGACTTATTACATGCGACAGAAGTGCAACCCTTCCGCAAATTGTTGCGGATTTTAATGCTGGGCCATCAACAATAGTCAGTGTGCGAACCATTCAACGAGACATTATCGATATGGGGTTACGGAGCCGAAATCCCACACCCACCCTTGATGACCGCTCTACACAAAGCTTTACACATCTCCTGGGAACGACAACACCAACCATTGGACTGTTGATGACTGGAAACACGTTGCCTAGTCTGACGTGTCTCATTTCACATTGTTTCGAGCGGATGGACGTGTACGAGTATGGCGACAACCTCATGAATCCATGGACTCTGCATGTCAACTGGGGACTGTTCAAGCTGGCGGAGGCTGTGATGGTATGGGGCGTGTGCAGTTGGAGTGATATGGGACCCCTGATACGTCTAGATACTAGACGGTGACACGTCTAGTAGGGATAGCGTAGAGGCTTACCGGTCTCAACAGACGGGCAATCAGCCTGTGACGCTTGTGCCACAAAAAAGGTTTCACGATGGTAGCACCTAGAAGTTAACCAGACTCAGTTGGCGACGGAAGAAGTAAGAAAAGATCCGAATGAAGAAGGGCAGAACAAATAAGGTAGTGGTTTCCTACAAAAACATTGAATAGTTAAAGAGGTAACAGGTACATTATAAGTACTGCAAATAAACGTGCACCTACTTCAGAACAGTGATCTTACTAAGATTCTGAGCAAACGTATCATTTTCAAATATTACTATGGACTATCAAAAGTACCCAAGGCTATCATCAGACTATCAACAGTAACAAATGTTTGATACACACATGCAAAACGTAAAGGGCATAACCTCAAACTCAATCAACAATGAGACAACAGCGCAGAAGTATGTAAACATCTGTTTACCTGGGTGGCGCAAATCAATGTTAGACAAGCTGAGAGTGACACTGCGATGTTCTGAGAGTTTCATCTTGAACTCGTTCGCGAACGACGTTTTGGCGATCATCTGCTCTAGAACATCTATATGAGGATAACTACATCATTCCAAACAATTTTGATATTTTTCTGGCTTTGCTTATTATTGCGTAATTACCTTTACTTCTAGACAAAAAAATCTACTTATCTGATATTGACGATATTATATATCAATCAAGACAAGATGGAATTTAAAACAAAATTCACTATGCTAATGAGCAGGGATCGGATTCTCATGACATGGCATCTTTTCATTGATGCACTCTAGACGTAGCTGACTAGTAAATGAATGTTTATCACGATATTTTAAGAATGGTGACAAAACTGTTTTAGCAAATTATAGACCGGTAAGTCTTACGTCAGTTGCATGTAAGATAATGAAACATTTGATAACTAGCCATATTAGACAAGAATGGGAACAAAGGAATGGCTATTTCAGGGACAGCATGGTTTTAGAAATGGTTTCTCTTGCGAGAGTCAGATACGAGGTAACATTCTTTCAGGATATAGCAGATAAGTTGATGATAGTGGGAGGGTGAATGCCATAATAATAGATTTTGCGAAAGCATTTGATGTTGTCCCATACGATAATCTAGTTCATAAATTAATGAATTCGAGTATTGATACCAGAGTTATGGCGTGGATTGATGAGCTTCTTGGAGAAAGGAAACAGAAAGTCCGAGTTGGACAAAAATTTTCAACTCTGACAGAGGTTACTTCAGGGATCCCTCAAGGAAGCGTTATTGGACCCCTCCTGTTTCTCGCGTTTGTAAAAGGCCTGCCAGACAATTTATGTTCCAAGGTAAGACTATTTGCAGATGACTCTTTAATATATTGAGTTATTCAGTCAAAAGTAGACGAGGATATTTTGCAAGATCTAGATTGATTACATTTCTGGGCAGAAAAAATACCATGATAATAAATATTTCAAAAAGCAAAACCATCACGTTAACCAACCGTGGTCCCAATAACTAATGAGGCCGCAAATATAGTGAAAGTCAATACAGTTTAGGCAACGAAATATTCCAAGAGTCCTGGCTTGTAAGTACCTGGGCATAATATTTGATAGCAAATTAAATTGAGAAAATCAGGTAAACTTGTCGCAGGGAAAGCATGGAGGTCTTTGCATTTTACCATGGGAATACTAAAAAAAGAGTACTGCGAAAGCGAGAGAATTAGCTTACCTATCCCTAGTTCGTCTATTAATGGCATACGGGGTGATTTGTTGGGAACTTATAGAAATTCACAAAAGGAATATTTGAATAGGGTACAGAGAAGAGCGTGGAAATTTACTTTCCGCAGCAACAGGAAGAAATTTCAATGGGAGTCTCTAGAAATCAAGAGGGTTAAGGCAAGACTTTGTGCCATGTACAAAGCGAATGCCGATTATGCAGTTTGGAAAGATATTTTCATTCGACTCGATAGACCCACTTACTTTAGTAGAGAGGATCACCAAACACAAAATTCAGTTCAGGCCACAGAGAACAGATGTTGAAAAATTTTCATTCACAAATAGAACAATAACGAACGGACTGGAATAAGTTGCCTGTGACAGCCATGGAACCCTTTCCTCTAGGTGTACAAAGTTTTTAAAGTAGATTAACTAAGGACATTTGTAAAATGTATTTGTTAGTAAGTTAGGCTTATTAAAAGTTATTACTTTAGATATAATTTTATTATAATTGTTATTTTTTATTATTAGTATTGTGATAACCACTATTAAATGCATTGGTTTATTAAATATACAATTATATTTAAAGTAGTAGTTGAATTGGAGTGTGGTGTTGTGAAGTGCAATGTAGTGAAGTGAAGTGAAGTGAAGTGAAGTGCAGGGTAATTAATAGTTAAAAATTCCGTGCAGGACAGTCATAAAGTGTAGAGGTAATGCTGTTATTATTGTTATATTATTGTCTTAAAATGCTTTCAAATTACAGTGTATTACTATTCTTAGTTGTAATATGTAAATTGTAGTGTTCTGCCACCAGGTTGTATACCTACCTGCAGAAATAATAAATCTATCTGTCTACATATAGGTGATAGAAATGTATAGTTATTGGGTCATTTTCCCCATTTTTCTATTTTTAAATCTTTTTTTGGACTTTTGTCGTCATTTTTGTCATTTTTCAGTATCTTGTTTTCTTTTCGTGTTTTTTGTTAGTGAATGCTTCATGAATTAATAATGACACACTAAAACAAAGTTTTTATTGTATTATCAGTTCATGACGAAATTCACTATTAGGGTGGACTCTGTTTTTCAAACCCTTAAAACTACACAAATCTTCGGTAAGGTCCTCGATCTTTCAAAACTGATGACTGGAAAATCGGAGCTAAGATACATTTCCTCTTAAAATAAAGACTATATTAAATATAATTTTAAATAAATATCATTTATTTAAATTAATTTTAAATAATTAACATTTATTAAATAAATAACAGTTATTTAAAATTGTAAAATTCAATGAATATACATTTTCATAGCAAATTTTGAGTGGTATTTTTTTTTGGTTTGAAAAATTAAGTCATTTTCCCCTTCTTTAGTCTTTTTAGGTCATTTCCCTCTAATTATTTAAGCCATTTTATAAGTTGTTTTCAAAGATTTTTTTAGGTCCTCAGAATCCGAGCCCTGCTCATGAGCAATTCCATCTGGGAGTCAACTCAATCCGGGCATCGCACCCGGCAGCGGGAATAGTGACTCAAAGTGGAAGAGTCATTTGCGCAGCGGAATCCCCCTCGGGGAGAGCTCCGCCTCAGTTCAAGGAAACGAGATGTTTTATTCAAGGAGCTATGGCCGGGCGGTCAAGGCGCGCACGTGCTGTACGGCGTTCGCTCCGTATGCGTTGGAGAGGGAACAGCAGTCGCACGCGGTGACTCATTCGGAACTTCCGCGAGCGTTTCGAGCGTTTCGCGTGCTATTAACGGAGAGGAACGCAATGGTCTATTTCTTAAACTTTTCTCTAATCACAACTTCCACCATTAACCGATATGAGTGTGGAGCAATTTGAGTGGAATTTCGCATACATTTGCGGCGGCGATGGTGTAATGGTCAGCCTATCGGACTGTTGCGGACGTATACCCAAGTTCGGTTCAAACCCGATCAAAGTCGTGAATTTTTAAGGGCGAAAAAATCCTTTGTACGCCTTCCTTCGGAGGAGAATTGAAGCCGGCTGTCCCATGTTAGTAGATTTACTTGCATGTAAAAGATCCTCAAGCCTAAATGAGCCAAATTTAAATCGCCTGTTTCGTCGCCCAAGCAATACCTCCTTTCTTCGCTAGCTGGTGAAAGGAGCGTAGCGAAATTTGCGTGGTCAGACAGAACAGCAGGCCTGATGGCCACGTAAAATAAAGTATCAATTCAATTAATTCAAGATGCAATTCGAAATACATTACTGGAGGGATGCAAAATGTGCATTCATGTCTAAATACATGCACTTGTACTTGTTGAATTTCACTAAACCAAATTAATGCTGTTATCTCTGCAATTCACTGCAACATTTCGGCGTAATTACCGTATAAATAACGTCAAAGAACAAAGGCTATCATATACATTGGAATAAAAAGAGGTATTATGGGCGTTGGAAAATGAGAAGTCTAAGGAAAGTCTGGACTATTATTAAATCTTCCGCACATTTTCTGAAAACGGCAGTAACAAACCCATACATCTACAACGCTTTTTACTGCTTTAAAAAAATAGAACAATTTCACAAAGACAGAACTTAATTCGTTGTCAATACCTTGTTTGCATGAGATGCACTCACTAGTAAAAACGAAAAATTTAAGCACCTCGAGTAGCGAACTCTCCTTCTCTCTATGTATCCCCTCAAGATAAACTGAAACCAAAGAATAGGTAGTCCCAATTCATTTACATTAGTTGGTGGCGCCACGGAATTCCGAAACGACAAAAAAGGGCGGAAAACCTCCCCGCGGCGTCGCCAGTTCGGGGACAGCGCTACCTGGGCGCGGCGGCGCCCTGTGACACCCGAGCGCCCATAAAGCACGGCGCGACCGCGTAAGTCAGGACGGCTGTCACGGAGGGCGACGCGACGTTTCGGTCGCGGGGCGGGCACGGGCGGAGCAGCGCTGCGGTCGCGGAGAACGGACACGGGATCGGTCCTTACGTGCCTCTGCGGTTCCGGACCACAAGTCCCGTTCCCACAGTTGCCTCGAGATTTACGCCACTGCGCAGAAATTTACTGCGACACACTTACGCGCTGGCAGCCGGGGGATGAAGTGACGCTGCCACCCTTCGCGCCGAGGGGCCGAGATATGCGGCATGGGGGGAGGTTGAAAAGAATGGCCCAAAGGGGCTGGCGAGGTGCAAAATGACAATGACGGCGAGACTCATGCTTCAGAGTTGGGTGGACACCTTCAAACTCTAGTATCTGAGTAACGCGTATTATGTTACGCAAAACTACGCGATTTCCGCTAAAGAAAAAAACAGTACTCGGAACTTTCGAAAATTTCAAAAGTAAAGAAATAATGCAAGAAAGTATATTATGTCTTCTAACGTCATTAAATCACGTTTGGAGTTCTATATTTGCAGAAAAATATGTCACCTGTAGTTGGCGATGCAAATGGGAATGTTCAGTATGTCAAACGTAAAAGCAACATTTTCTTAATTAACATTCACATTCTTAAAGCGTTCATTCATTCTTCATAAGATAAGTGATGAAACATATAAGAAAATGAAAACTTGTATACTGAAATGTAATTGCCTGTTTTTATTATTTTAAATACGTCACAAATATATGTTTAAAGACCTTTGTGGTAGTAACGTTAATAAAGCTTTTTTGTTTAGTTAAATCTATTCATTGTGCTAGTGATATATGAGAATACTGATCCACCAACATGTACATAGCATACACACAATTTGACAGTGTACTGAACCTCTTACTACAAAACAATGATAACTTCATTAATTGATCTGAAGTGCTATATGCTAGGTAGCTTAAAATCTGCTGTAGAAAGAAAATGGATGTATTCATAGCCCGGTAGCAACGGATATGCAAAACATACAGTTTTGCAATACAGTAGGCTTAATATGTAAAGAATTTCCAAAACAGTACATACAAAACATTTTGATACAGAAAAGGTTGTTTATTAAGAAAGGCCAATATACCATTCCGTACTGTAATATTAATCACTGTTTTTACTCACCTCAATTTTTAAACACTTTCAAACTCTCAACGTTTTTATTACCAAAACTGTATGTACATAACCATAGTTATTCTCTTTGTTCATAACACTGATGTACAACCGAAAGCGCATGTATATTCACTTTCGTTTGAGGTTTGTTTCAAACTTTCCATCAACGTTCAAAAAAATATTAGCATTTAGTCATTAGGGGCTTTTCGATAATAGACGTCATCACGCAAACAAATATTTGCATTTTTAGTCAAAATCGAAACTTTCACTGGTTTTGTAATTTTCGCCGAGTTCCTGGGTAGCTAACGCAACTATTTGGATGCCTCTTTACGAACCTGAAACTGCATTCTTCATTTTCTTTGCGCATTGAAAATTATCTTTGTGTGTGTGTGTGTGTGTATTTTTCCCTGGTTATCTAATGAAATCCATAAGCATCTCTCGATAGACCTGAAACTGAATAGTTTTCTATTGATATCTGCGCGCATTGGAAATTAGTAACATAGATATCTGAACTAACCTATTCACCTATTGTTCACCATAAACATTAAATTTTCTGTCACATTTCACCAACCATCCGTAGTTTGAGCCAAAACGTACAATATGTATTTTGAAGCTATTGTTTAATTAGATAATCCTAACTTACAATGAAAATAACGGCATTAAACATCAATTTTCTCTGTCACTTTCCATTATTTGTTTGCATAAAATATTGTAATAATTCGAAGGATCAGAAAAAACAACTTCGCAATCAGAAAACTTCTGCTTCAGTTTCCAATGGACTATTTTGATCACTGCAGAAAGAACATTATGACACTCTCACTATATTACAGCGTCACCTTCATTCAGACAATAAAGTGTCATAAGAGAACAGCTCAGTGTCGGTGCGTCAGAGCTGAGTCAGACCTTTGAAAGTAATGAAATCGGCGTTCAGTGAGGTCATGTTCGCTCGCACCTTCCCATGTGCTTATCTTAATGACCAGTCAGGCGAGTCGCGCCCGCCGCGCCGTGGCGGGCCGGCGCACTGGAAAGGGGGCTCGTCGGAGCAGGCGCGGCGGCGCGACTCGATAACGTCGTACGCGCCCGCCACCCGCGCCCGGCCGCAGGACAGGGTCATTGTCGCCACGGGAAGACAAAAGACATCTGGCTCCGCAGCGGGCGAGTCCGAGCAGAGTTGTGGTGAAGACGTGGTGAGACGTCTCAGCAGAGCTGTGGTGAAAGCGATAAGGCAATGTGGGCATAGGGGCAGAGCTTATAAGCAGAGCAGATAGTAGAAATGGAAATAGGATGAAGTAGCTATCATGTGAAGATAGGACAGAAACGAAAGTTACGCTGCAAAAGTTGCAAGCTACCTATTTTAAAGTTCGTGGTTGCGATGAAGAGAATGAATGCAACGTAGAGAAATAATATGAAAGGATTAATACATTAAAATAAAGTTGAAGGAGATAACTACGAAGGGCGGAAAAAAATGAGTAGCTATAAGAGTAGAAAGAAAGATGATGATATATCAGGACTATGGTTCGTAAATGTGACACTTTCACGAGACGAATTTCGCCCTCAATTCAGGTCGAATAGAGTACCGACGGCGACACTTTCAGAACCGAAGCACAAATGAGGAGAGTGTGAACTACAAGGAATTTTCAAGGCAAATTGTGTGAGGACGGGAAAGGGATTTTTGTGAGGTTTATTTATTCACTTATTTACTTTAGCTTGGTATATCCCATTCAGGATAAAGGCTTCCTATTTCTAACTGTCGTGATCTTATCGCTCTTCTGATGTCTCCTTCCGCCCCTTCCTTCCCAGTGTACCTTCCATTTTCCTCTTTGTACATCCGTATTGGCAATACTCAAAAGTAAATGTACTAATATTGCAACGCAAACAATGGGTATCCACGCGTCGAAGTCCGAGAAGAGTGGGAGGCCGCGGCATGTGGTGGAGCGGGCGAAGTCTCGCGTGAGGGGCGGGGCGGGGGCGGGGCGGGGCGGGGCGGGGGCGGGGCGGGGCGGGGCGGGGCGGGGCGGGGCGGGGCGGGGTGGGGGCGAAGCGCAGGCGGGCGGTGTCGCATGTCGCGTTATCGCGGGGGCGCTTGGCCCGTCGCGCAGCCCCGTGGCGCGCGCGTCTCCTCCGACGCCGTCGGCGACACGCCGATCGCTCATCGCGCCCGCGACACAATGCCGCCCTGTCCCCGCCCTCCGTAATAGTGTCCATTACTGGGCCGGCGCCATTGTGTAGGGCGACCGCCCTTATCGGCGAGGGCCGCATTCCGCGGGGCGCGGCCCGCCTTATCGCGGTCAGCATCGCACGGCCACGCCCGCCGCCGCCGCCGCCGCCGTTGCTTGGGCCGCAGCCACGGCACTTGACGTAGACCTGCGGTCAGAGCAGCCCTTTAACCCCACCGCAAGGTGCAATATTGGAATGGTGGTAGAGAGATTTTCGTCTAAGGGGTAGTTCGACAGGACGCAAAATAAAAGAAAGTCATGTTGGACGATTTTCACTGCGTTGAGTTGTGTCGAAAGCATTCTCTTTAATCCTTTGCCACGGTTGTGGCAGTGATTCGTCCAGCTCCAACGTTTTTGCAGAACTCATTGTAAATAGGTATTTACACAATCATTCAAATTTATGCAGTACAGACGAATTCGAACAGTTTGGAACCGGCTGAGTGAGTCTACTGATGTCAATGCAGTGCATCTGATCAGAAGGTCCAGGGGTTAGAGTTCCGTTAGTGCCAGGATTTTCGATATCTATAGAACTAGGTCGGATTCAGCCGCTGCCTGTAGGATAATTCTTGCGGTCGGCTGCTTCATCGATAGTTTCCCATTCTCCAATCAACACCAGAAGAATGCCGGAGCAGTTCCTTAACAAACGGGCCACGGGCTATCTTTCCTTCCTCTTCCTTGTCCTATCCTCACCCGTAGTTACATGCACTACACTAACACATATTGGGAGCTTAGAGCATGTCCCGACTGGGGCAGTGACTGCTCATGGGAGGATAAAAGCTTGCAACCCGACGTGCAGGTCGACGCCAGATCTCACCATCCAGCGGGGGAACAACACTGCCACCACTGAGACACAAAATACACTCTACATTTACGGGTCTGGATACTACAGAAGCTGACGTGCCTGGAAATACGAAATAATTAATAAATAGAACAGACCAGCTGGATCAAGCCAGCTGTCAGTACGGACCAGAGGTCAGACACATGCCAATTTTATTGAAACTTCTCGAGGCAGCGCAATTCCACAACAAGGATTAATACAAAGACGACATATGTAAAAAGATAACTTTACCAAAAAACATTTTTTTTTAATTCACAGGATTCTGTGAAAAATGATTCCAAATCACTACACTTACACTCAAGGAGATATTCCGTAATGTCCCTCACGGATTTGACTGTCGTTTGGACAAGTTGTAAAGGATGCAAAAATAATTTTCACGTATGGTTTATCTGCGGATAAGAGTTGAGAGGAGAAAAATGTCCTTCGAACGAAAAAAAAAAACTTTTCGTGTTTCGTTATTGTGATGCGTAAAATACTGCCAAAAAAACTCAAGATTAAAAAAATGTCTCCTCGAGTAATCAAAAACAAAAGGCTCATTTGAAAAGTATGTTATATTTTTCCATAAAACAAATACGACAAGTTTCCACAATTTGTTTCCAAATTCTTGCTTTTAGGCGATTTTCGAAAAAGGTGAAAAAAGTCCTAATGCGAACACTGTATACTTTACGAATATATAAAATTTCAAATATTCTCCGGGAAGAATGAAGATTTTCTACACAGCAATGTGAAACTGATACATACGCGAAAGGAAGTGGAAACATATGGAGGGTATGCGTTCTCTTCTTTCAGCGAGAATCACGACACAGTGAAAATATACACCGCCATACTGTTTCTCCATCATTTCCTGCACTCGTCCTGCCCCGTCCCCGAGCTTCCTTTCCTCACGAAAAATAGCCCTGGCGCTCCATGAGTGCAAGCCTATTCATACAATAACTACAAACAAGTTCTATTCATTACCTTCCTGCGCACCCCACGATGCATCCACCAAACAGAAAGACCTCATGAACGAAGTCAGCGAATGAATGGAAAGACGAAACACAGGTGACCTGCTTATGGCTCTGCTCATATTCTGTGTTTCATCTCAAAAATGCTACATTCACGCAAAACAAATAAATGGAACCTCGTGTTTCTGAGGAAAGTAGACTAACTTTACGCGGCGAAGGCAACGCGCCATTCGAGCACTCAGCCAACTAAACAATCTAAAAGCGACGCCTCGCCTCGGAGGTGCTAACGCCTGTCCTCCCGGATCTGTCTGCGTCGAGAAACAAACCGAGGTGGCCATAAATCATACGCCAAAGGGCAGAAACTCTTTTTTCATCTCGTTTCACACTCCAAGACGGTCCTGAATACCTTGCTCCAAAGTTTCGAAAGCGATAAAATATTTCTAGGTCAAAAGGTAAATGGGAAAATACAATGTAGCTCACGTCAAAGTACTCAAATGTTGGAGAAAAGATGACACAATAGTACTGGCCCCTTTCCTCGATTTTGTTGGTCTATGGAATGCATTTCATCTACTTTTTTCGGCGATTTGTAGATTTGTGTTTCACGAAACTGCACAGAACATTGTACTATGAACCTCACTATTTCAATACTTTACTTGCAGGTTCAAAAATATTTAAAAAAAATATGTAGCTAGAAACATTTATCCCACACTTTACTGAAAATCGTTTTACTAATTGAATAGAACTGGGAGAAGAAAGAACACCTTTTTAGAAAAAATAAATTGCGGCAAAACGTTTTTTTCGTGAGTAATGCAATCTTCACTAATTATAAATTCATGAAGTTGATCTGGTAGCTGTTATATTTATAATTATTGAAACCCTAAAAATATGTGATTACGTTGCATTTCATCACGCGTACAACATAATCACATTTCCCAATTGGTATCTGAATATTTACTCCGACATCACGTAGTAAGTACAAAGGTAGTAGTAAGAAAATGTAGAAAGAAGACAATGAAAATTCTTAGTCGCTCAGCTAGAGCGGTATGTCCAAGATATCGCAGCTACTTGACGAGGGGAGATGGCATATCAGGCTTTGAGATACAGAGTCACGAGAATTTGAAGTCACAATGATAGACTATAACTGTAAAATAATTGAATTTACCCGAGCAAAGTCGTGTTCCAACAGCGATATTCCTACGAAGACGAATTACTTCTTCCTCTGATTCTTTTCCTTTTTCCTCTGTTCATTCTTAATCTTCCTGTGCTGCTGCTTCTTCTCCAACTATATGGATTAGTTCCCTAGGTCTATCAGGCTCGAGTAGTGGTTTACCAGACCTAATGACCTATTCCGTCCGAAGAGGAGGTCCATCTTATTATTCTAGGGTGGGAGCTCTCTTCGAATATTCCGTCCGAGGACGAGAAGAGGTCAGGCCGTGCGGTGGCGCAGAGGCGTGGGGCCGCCGGCTCTGAGCAGACGCCGCCGGAGACGCGAACGGGCCGATCCGCGGAATCCCAAAGGGCGCAAGAGGGGCAGCGCCCGCTGGGAGATAGCGCTCGTGGAATTTGCCGTATAAGGGGACGAGAGAAGAGAGTGGATTCCAGCTTCCAACGGCAGCGCTCGTGGGGGAAAGTGGTAGAAAAAATGTGTCACTTTTAGCTCAGAGACTGGTTGGCTAGCATGAAATATTTAAAATACATTCCTTGTAATTATCGAAACAATTCACACAAATGATAACCTCTATGAAATGCGTTATCAAAATCCGAATAATTGGACTATTTATGAGCATTAATTCAACATGAATCTTCAGCTTGAAATAAGCATTATTATTAAACAATGTTCAAATCCCGAAAAGAAGTTGTTTGCATACCTTGCATTGTTCGTTACATTTAGCCAGATAAAGGTTTATAGAAATAAATACCATAATTGTCACTTTTGATCGGACTACACTGTTTAAAACTCGAATGTCAATCCTCAGGTTCCAGAGAGCTTGCAGAGTTCTAAGAACGACAAAGTGACAAGAATACCGAAGCTAAGTGAAGAAGCGACTGAAGGCAAATGAGAAGTCACGAGGCGCGCCGTGAACGACACAAGGGGTGGAAAGCTGGAAAAGCTGGTGGGGTCGGTGCACCAGGAGAATTGGAGGAATGCGGAGGAGGCGAGATGCAGAAGGACGCGGCAAGAGGAATGGAGATGGGCGTGGCGGAAGGGAGGCATGTCGTGCATCAATGCAGACAGTGACAGAGATTTCTGAGGGGGTTCCTTTAGCATTTCAACTAAAGATTTATGCGAATCCGTGAGCAGCGCCTGGGAAAGGCTACACGGTTGTTTACGGCATTAATGAAATATTAAAATTATGCCTGACTATTACATAACCAAGCGTTAAATTATGATCGAAAAGTCGAAAGAAAGATATTAAATAGGGTGTTTATAAATATTTCGTAAATTATTTAATGAACGTATTTCATTCTACTCTGAAACGCTATGACTCACTTACGAGCACGTAAATACTCAGTTCTACATGACTACGAGACATTATATTAGGAACAAATTCTTTGTGCAATTAAACATTTCCTTTACATCTTCTCTTCCCAATGAACAAGATGGAAGATTCGCAGATGCCCGCACCCTCTAAAGAGACGAGTAAGTAAATAAATAATGTTGAATTACATCTTGAAGCATAATATGTAATAGCTACTGTATCAAGCCTGTGACCTGCCTTTCTTGTGTTATCGCTCAGCTTCGTCTGTATCACAAATATTTTTCCACTGTAAAGAAACTGACGACAGGCCGTCTCTTCAGATGGTCTCAATCGATGTCTGCAAATTTCATAGTATTAGTAAACACTTCAATGCAATACTTAAACATAATATCAAACTCTCGCATTATTTCGTCTTTTTAAAATAAGAAAATTTAGAGATAACGACGAAAATTAGATCTGTCATTTTTAAGCGTCCTTTTCTGTATTCCAGAAAAAAACCCAACGAGAAGCCATTTTTCAGAACATTCTGAAAATGATGAGGGATCCTATAAAGTATACCATAAAATCAAAATATCCATTTCAAATTCGCTGAAACACGTGTTCGATCAGATCGGTCGGAAAAAAACAATTTTCGAGAAAATCGTGTGAACGGTTTAAGTGCTACCGTTGACCATAGACACATAAGATCTTTTGCCGCAAATTACTTTCTCGCTATTAAGGATCCACAAAACATGGATTCTGACTACACGTAGTGCTAGAGGAAGTAACTTACTAACATACATTTTTGTGACGAAAAATCGCCACTTTCTGCTGCGCCATTACAACCCTTTCTCTTTATTACGCAAGTTCGGAGTGAACGAGAAACCAAAAGGATTATACGTTTAGACTCCAATAAATTGACATTCTTCCCGAAACCACATTAATATTAATTTTCAGAAAGAAAAAAGATGTAATTCACTGGCTACGCAATATATTCAAGATTAGAAGAACTCATCATAACATGCACGTTATATTTATAATCATTAATAATAATTGCTCACACCAGCCAACAAAACAAACATTCACACTACATCGACATGCCACATACAACATTCAGATAATTTCCATTCCAAGCAAAAGTACCTTTTTTCGAACTATTGAGTTCACATAGTGTGCACATTACATTTACAACATGAGGGTCTCTAGTTTCTCTTGCTCCTGAAAGGGACGATAAATTTCCAGAGAGTTCCCGAGGAAGATACAATAAAAACCTGCGCATAATAAAAATAAAAGTACTTTTCACTAGCAGGAATGAATTACTCATCGGTCACACATTGGGGGTAAAAATTAATGTCACAAGCAATAAAGCGACGGTGGAGACGATGGTGTAACGGTTAGCGTATCGGACAGTCATACTCAAGTTGGCGGGTTCAAACCCGATTGAAGTTGTGGATTTTCAGGGGCGAAAAAATCCTCCTTACGCCTTCCTTCGGAAGTAAAGCCGGCAGTCCTGTGTTAGTAGATTTACTTGCATGTAAAAGATCCTCAAGCCTAAATGACTAAATAGATAAAAATAAATATAATGGCTCAAGCCTATGAGCTAAATTCAAATCGCCTGTTCGTCGCCCAAGAAATGCCTCCTTTCTCCGCTAATTGGTGAAAGAAGCGTAGCAAAATTTGCGTGGTAAGACGGAAGAGCGGGCCTCAGGGCCCCAGTCTCGCCAAGGCATCAATTCAATTCAATTCATAATGTCCAATGCAGCAAATCGTATGAAGGAATAATGTTACTGCTGGGCAAATGCATCACGCTTGTTACCACAAGAGTGTTACGAGAATCAGCGCTATTGTTCTTTTACATATATATTAACATTATAAATAGAATTACTTACACTCGTATTTCAGTCATTTTTATCAGGTAAAGTTGGCAAACATTACACAAAGCAGACACGGGCGACACTAGTACCACTCATCATGTAGTTTTGTACACTATCACAATGAAGAGTTCAATAGATGGTTGACTATTTCATACGAATTCAACGTCAATTGGAGATTCAGTATGTTCCATCCTCTTTTGATATTAAAACGCCTAAGGTAATGATAAGACAGAAACATCGGCAAGTTTTCTTAACATGGAGGGGGGAGTGGAAGAAGGAAGGATCGAATGAGACCAAAATACGTTTAGTTGGTACAACAAACATTTTCTTTTAATTGCAGTAAGCATAAGTATATATTCAGAATTTTGTTGACGTTTTAACTAATAGCACGGGGTTCAAAAAAATTGTGATGTAAATATTGCATGTCAAATATGTAAGTATTGTGTTATAGTACTTCGGGGGAAGGAAATGTGATCAGGATAAAAGCATTCAGAATACCAGGAAAATCCAGAATAGCAGGATCTGGCGGCGGCGGCGGCGGCAGCATGGCAATAACAAAGAATATGCGAGTAAACCCAGTCAGTCAATAGTATGTTTTTGTAAAACTTGTATACTCAGGATGCAGGAAAGATAGAAGTACAGAAAAAAATACGGGTAAGTGAGAAGAAAAATGGATAACAAAAAAAAGAAAAATTTGGAACTTAAATTGAACGGGGTAGAAGGGAGCAAAATACGTGTTAACGTTTTACTATCTAGTAAGTAGAGTGGGTAATTTATCAAAATCAAGTAAAATGGATCAACAAGCTGGACTTTACAATATATCCCGAGTATAAGCAATTCAAAACTGCATATACTATTTTTAAAAGAGATCTAGCTTTTACATTTGGTTTGGCGTTTTGCATCAGTGACCTACAATAAGCTCAAGAAAAATTTGAAACCCCTATCAACTGAGTTGAAAAAGAAATTCATTCCAAAGCGTTCAAAAGCAATTTTCAAAATTGAACGATCGTAATGTTATAGAGGACTGTTGGCGCCAATCTTTTCGAAAAGGAAATTTCCAACAACATCCAAATTTGCCTTTATTCGACACACGAAAATTATGTATTTCCAATCCATGAATTATGAAGGTCAACTTTTTTCGCGCTTAAGTATTGCGCACACATGCGCTCTAGTTTTTTGAAATGACACGCTCATACCAGCGTTCTTTGTTCTGAGGACCGCGTGAATACGAAAAGCGGACCTCGAAATTATCTGACAACACAAGACGTAAATAAATAAATAAATAATAATAATAATAATAATAATAATAATAATAATAATAAAACAATTTTGCAAGAAAAATAATTTAATAACCGACTCACTCAAAGCAAAAATTATGCAAGCAAACTAAATTGTAGGGAGCATATACGTATAAAAATGGAAAACTGTAAAATGTGATGGTTGTAGTATCAAGTATGCTTGATACCACAACCTTCAAGTATGCTTGATTTTACCCATCGCTATCAACGCAGCTCGTTGTTTTAAGTATATTTAACTGGTTTCGGGTAGAGGGGTCGCGAAATATTTTTTTCTTTCTTTCTTGGGGGGTGGGGGTGGAGTGGGAGAGAGGCAAGGTGTACCAAAAAAGGTTGCTAATAATTGCATAACTCTGTTTAAATACCTAACGGGAAATCACATATGTTACCAATGACACAGGCATTCTCAAAGAGGAAATAAAGACACATCACGTAGGTTGACTTTGCCCACTGGCGCTGCAGCACATCCGCGGAGGCGCAGCTTCCCGAACAGTCGGAGCGGCGAATCCTCCGCGTGGGAACGCCATCGCAGTGCTCATAGTATTGCGCAATACGCGGCGCACGCCTAAGCGGCCGCCGCTGGCCCCGCCCCCGCCCCCGCCCGCGCCCCTCGGCGACGCTGTTTGCCTAATTAAGGCGCCGACGCGCCCTTTGTGTTACGACCGACATCGCTCGTCAATCAGCCGCTACGCTTCGTTCGGCCTCTTCGGCGTGCTGTTTGCCCGCGCGGTCGCTAGGTTGCGCGCCCGTCGGCCGCCCACTAATAATTATTATTTATCTTCCTTCGCAGCCGCCCCCGGCCCGCAAAGAAGCGTTTCGCTGGAGACACACTCGCGAAGACGACGCGTGGGCGGCTCAGCTTACGGCAGCGAGGGCGAAAAAACGGCGGTGCGGCTGAAGATAGAAATGGGAGAGAGCGGTCATGAATCCCATAAGTGAGTGAGTACACACTGTTTTTGGGAGCATCAACCAGTTTCATTATTCCTCCCGTAAATGTAGTGTGTGATTATATAGGTACCTGTATCTCGGGAGGTGGTGGTTCTCGTCCACGAGAACGTGAGATCCGGCGCCGATCTACAAAGCGATTGGCAGGAGGTGTCCCGTCCAGGTACCTCCCTTGGAGGGCACTGTCTCAGACAAACTAGACCTAAACTCCCTATTGGTCTCAAATGTGAGGTAGTGTAATGTGTGTGTGTGTGTGTGTGTGTGTGTAAGGGCAGAGGGGAGGGAGGAAGAGGGGACAAGAAAAAAAGAGGGAAAGATTCGCGCTCGGTCGGTCTATTTGATACTGCTATGGCATTCGCCCAGTACTAATCGGAGAAACCACTGAAAACTACCGATCAGAGCAGCTATCCGCTAGAATTCTCCTTCAGACAGCGATTAAAGTCGACTTAGGGATGCAGAATGTATCGAAAATTAAATTAAGATGAAGGAGAGGTGGCTGGTTCGGTGTTAATCGGCGATAATCCACAGAAAATTTCTAGAAGGAATATTGTGCAAAAATCGAGAAACATGACAGAACCAGAAATAGAGACGTTCAAGAAGTCGATTTCAATGAAGCCAGAAATGCAGGGTTTTTTTGGAAGCTACTCCTATAATAATATTAGATACTTCAGAAAATACTGACAATGGTAAGCATGTAATAAGGTCTCTCGCAGGAAGATATCCCTTATGAGGCTTATGATGAAGCAACGAGGTCGGGATAACGACACCCTTACGAGAAGCGATGACGGGAGGCAATTGCAGTGGTGCTAATAGCGAAGGCGGTAGCAAAGACGTTTTCCGCAGGAGAGACAAGCTTCGTTAATTTATCGTACTTTATGCCCAGTGCGCAAACGAGCAAAGACATTCTGCGTTTTACGAGTTTCCGCCGCTGTGGCTACGCTGCCTGCAAAATACGACGCGCTGTTCTCGGGTGTATCGTTTGTCTGCCCACATGCCTTTGTCTTGGAAACGTCCTCGCTGGGCTTTCAGAGCGGAAATCTCACGCACATTTTTTGTAAGGCGCGGAAAAGCATGAATAAATAATCACTTAACATTGTAAATACATGTCTTGCAGAGGTGACAATATGTACTCAATGTTCACGTGTAACGGAAAATCCAAATCCATGTAATTACCCTGCCTTAAACATGAACACTGTAGATGCCATTTCAAAATTGGGGCACATCACTCAAATCGTCTAGTAGTGTTCGTTGACACTAAATACCGTTCATCGCATTCCAAGATAAGAAAAACAATTTACAGATAGAAAATAGAAACACAGATATAAACGGATTGACTCAACCCACAGGAGAAAAAGTGTTCTTTAACGGAATCCAACCTAAGTGTGTATTTTACCGCGACTGCAATATATTTCACTTTCTCTACTCACTTCCGGGAAGTGTAGTACTTACAGAACATTCAAGGTTTATGGCCATCTACTTTTGTTGAGAAACCAACTTCCACTTACGCGAAGGTAAATGTGCCTGTACTGTCCGGTGAATGGAGAAAAACGACTAAGTCCTTTGCTTCCATAGACAAATACAAGAGACTAACGAATGTTTGCTTACCTTTTCGCAGATTTACAACTTCCTCTCATGTACCCACAGAAACGACGTCGGTTGGTGAGTATCTCACGAGGTTCATTCCGAGTCCGATCTACGAGCGTCCCAGTCTAACTGCCTATATACTGTACGCGTAGTGTACATCACGCACACTAGCTTCTCGATCTCTGACTAGGCTGCTAATTAGATGGAAAATGCAGATATAAAACTTGAAGAAATTATATTTTCCTCTATCAACATTCAAAAGGTGGCTTCGAATCACCCCTAAATAAAGAATTACCATATCAGGCAATTAGTAGCACTCAGAATAATAGGCAAATTACTAGTAATTATTTACAGAAATGAGAACTTCGATAGGTAACGTTAGAAACCTAAATAATGAAATGGAAATTCACCTTGCTTCGCCATGCTCTTAGCAGTCCACGGGCGCGGGGCGCGTGCGCGAGCACGGTCGCTCGCACCAAGACCCTCACGCGAGAGGACGTGCGTACGCAAGCACGCACCTGCAGCAAGGTTTCGTGTAACGACTCGGGAAAAATCGATAAACGCCTTGCTTTCGTGTTCAGAGGAACGAACATTGCATAAAATCTCCGTTGTAATAAAAAAAATGCCCTTTTATTTAAACGTTACGAGCATTTCTCGAAAACCATGGCAATTAAGGAAACGAATCGCGAAGTCATTCAAACTTTTACAATCCTTGTGTGGCAAGACTAAAAAGTCGAATATCGATTTAATAAATTCTAGGCAACATAGTTGTCAAGTTGAACTCTACAGAAAATGTACCTCATCGAATGTGCCCGAAATTCCTCTCAGATCATAATCTGTTAACCTGCCTATCCGTTGCTACAAGACGTTTGGCTTTTAGATAGCCCTTAGGGGCCGTCCATAAATTACGTAACGCTAAAGAGAGTGAGAGAGGGTTCAAGGCAGCGTTACGCTGCGTTACATGGGGTGGGGTCATAGTTTAGTATCAGTAATACTGATATTATTTTTTAAAACTTTCCTTTTATTGATTCTTATACTAAAACATTAACAAATTAAATTAAAAATATAATACATTAAAGAAGTTATGGTGCAAAAATCGTTTAAAAAAGCTGAAATACTTTTCAATGATTGTTTCATTTATACTACAAAGAAAATATTCACAACGTATCTATAATATATTCTAGAATTCAGTTCAGTTGGCACAGTTGGCTCGGAGCTTGTGCGTTATCCATGACGGCGTGTGAACGGCTTTCCAGAAAATTTCTTGCATACGCGACCTTCTTTCATTCAAGAATTGTCCTCAGTCGTATTATTTTGTGCAGCCCGCACCGCCAACTAATTATGACTTTAATAATCATAAGTTTTAATCTATAACACAAATAAAATACAACTCATTTCTGCTTTATAATTGACTTTTACTTATTGTAATTGGAGGCGGGGATCGTGCCGCAAGCGTTACATAATTATTAGAGGCGTGTTCAAGCGCGTGTTACAGGTGCGTTACAGGGGGTGAGAGGGGGTATTCAAAATACTCCAAATTATACGTAATTTATGTACAGCCCGTTACTGCAAGACGTTTTCTAGTCTGCCATTCCGGGCAAGTTAAAAGTCCTTTCAAGAACATTTTAGAGAATCCTGAAGAGGGAAAAAACGTGTTTGCTTCGTGTTTTCTTCAGTGTGTATGTGGGGCGGAAATAATACAGATCAGTTCTTACAGTTCCAACTTCGTACGATCGTTTTCGAAAAAGTTAAAATAATATAAAATAGTTTAAGAACGAATATTATTATAAACAAATTTGTAGATACTACAGTTAAATATTACTCACTTCTAGCTGTCCTTTCATGCTGTGAACATTCGAATAAACATGTAAATTTGTGGCAAAAGTTTCGAAAGCTAAGTGTAAATCTTACCTAACAAAACAAGCTAATTATAAACATATTGTATTAAGTTTACGACTATAATACGTTATTTATCATTTCCTATTTTAATACATGCCTGTTCTATGTCTGAAATTTATCACCTTGCTAATCAGAGATCGATCTGTTACAGCACCGCATCAAAAGAAGCGCGGGAAATTGGAGTTTACCACACCGATTTTTTTTGCTAATTTTCCAAAATACGAGAATCCACCGAAAATGGGACCATTATCCTTTCATTACCGTTATTTTCTACATACGGGAACAAATTAAAGGAAAAATTTAGAGCAGTTTCTCAGAAAAATACCCGTTTTAAATTTAAAAATTGCCTTAGTTTGACGCCAAATTATTTTTAAAAAAATCGAAGAATTGAACTTGTCCTTATTTGAAGAGCTGTTTCTGGTGAACATGTTTGATTAAGCCACAAAACAAAAAACATCATTGTATAAGAGGGAAGACAAACTTTTTTTTGACTTATTGCAGTTTTCGATGAATCTGGGGTTTCAACGTAAATGAGACCTACACTTATGTCCCTCGTGTATCCCATGTCAAAATTTATTCAAAAAATTTGGTGCTGTTTTTAAGAAAAATATTGTTTAACAAATAAAAATATTTCATGCAAAATACGCGAAAATACTAGAATTTTTTGAAAAATTTACATTACCTTATTTCAAAATCTGTATTTACAGAACAGATTTTAATAAGAAAAACAATTTCCATCTTCAATATTACTGTTGTAGGAAGACGCCGAACATCTTTTGCAATACTAGATATCAGGGATATCAAAGGAATCGAAACCTGTACCATTCTCGGAATAAACCAATAGTTTGTTAGACAAAATATGCTTAAAATTGTTTGAAGAACTTATTTGCGAAGTTTCGACATTTCCTCCCCGGAAACCCTGTATTACAAGAACCAGACCCGATACTTGGTCACATTATTGGATATACAGGAACATTGTACAAACGCAAGCCATTCAAGTTTCATATAGCATTGATAGAAAATAGTATACGTATAACATGTATGTAGTATGCTATTTTATTTACTTCCATCTTGATGATTTTATGATTTACATGACAAAGAATACATCTATTTATTATCATGTGTTAGTTTTCTCACCCATTACACATACAACCATATATTTCCATAGATATGTTACGGAAATCAATCACACTATTTTGTTCAATTCTTATTCACTTTTACGGAATTAATTGATTTTATCTGCCTACACGTGAATTGCTAGTCTCGCTGTAAGTCCTGCAAACTTGAAGCGACATTGACTTTATAGTGTCTTAGAGAAATAGTACTTTGGAAGAAGAAACAATCATGTAGTACCTGCAAAAAACTGTAAAATCTTCGCGGCAATTCAAGGGCACGAGAATTACGTTTGGAGACCAGAAGCAAATCCATGTGAAAGAAAAATCAAGAAGAAAATATGTATCACATTTGTGGACATATCATTTAAAATGTTCAGTGTTTGACAGATTGGGAAAGTAAAGGTATTTATGCCGCAAGTTAATCGTTCGATGCATTTTTTTATCACAAGTGGACCAGTGGGGTGAATAGAAAAGTCGTTATAGGAATGGTAACAATAGAAACAAAACGGACAACGGAATGTTTAAAACAATTTTGTTGGCTGCAACGCTCCCTCCCAGACAAAAAAAATTGTTTGTAGGATGATTACGCCGGCCTGGATGGCAAAGGGCTTGGGGCAGTGTCGAGCTATGACGAAGGCTGCGTTTTCATCTATTATGTCAGTAAGTCATTATATTGCCACATATATTTTTTTCGTATTGTGGAATAAGATTCACGCATATCACGTGTCCCATCTGCACATCATCCCATTAATAAACAGTCATCTACCATTACCATCCACCCTTCACGATCATTTCTCTTCCTTCGTATACCGGAAGGCAAAGACATTTCCCACACAGTGATTACCTGCCCTGACCCAAGGAAGGCGTACAGACGTAAGCCTTCCAGAGCCTGTGCTCTGAAAGGACTATTGGCAGTATGAGTGCAGGCCAATGTGTTGGTATCTGAATAGGACTGAGGTTTCCTGGAACGTCAACTGCTATTGGCATCAGTCCTGTTAATTTAGTGAATGTTTTATCCCGGGAGATGGTGATGATTTCTCCCTCGCTGGATGATGGGATCCGTCGCCGACATTCAGGTCAGCTTGCAGAGGTCTCCAATCCATGTATGTCCCAAAGTGGGTACGAATACCATGTACTCCCACACCACCCAGCCAGGACAAGCTCTAAACTGGCGACTAGTCTCCCGAAATGCGCGGTGGTATTAGTGCAACTAAATGTCTGCGTGTATCTGTATTTAAGGGGAGGATAGGTCCAGGAAGAGGAAAGATTGCGCGCGGTTCGTGACTCGTCTGTGAGGGTACTCCCCTTCGGCATGCCCCTGATTTTGATTACAGAAACCACAGAAAACTACCGATCAGAGCAGCAAGCCGTTAAGCATTCTCCTCCAAACAGCGGTTGTTGTAGAAAGTAGCAAGTGTTGAAAATCCGGAGGTAGATTTTCTCGACCTCACCCGATCAGAGTGTTTGCAAACACTGCGGCAATGCTGGCCCTGAGCTAAATTCAGCCTGTGTATCTCACTTCAAATAGGAATTACCCTGGAACCTCACCGGTCAAACATGGGTCAAATTGAAAGACCACCAACGACGCCCATTAATCAACGCGTTTCGATTCATTATATCAGGTTCGAAGCCTGAATCTAGCAGTGTGACTGCAAGGTTTGCACGTAGGAGACCCTGCAGGGGAAGGGGTCCGGCACGACCTGCCGAGCGACCCATACGGAAAATGGCCCGGAACGTGGAGCGAACACGACGCTCCGCCTTCGAACCCACAGCCCGCCGACACGTTTCACTCGCAGACCTTCGTCACAATGGGCCACAAAAGGAGCCCGCTCACACTGCGACCGGAATGCATACACGACCAGTCATAACAATGCCAGTGGACCTGCAGGCAGCAAATTGAGCGTGAAGAGCGGGCCGTTAGAGCACGGTTTGGAACAAGGCGTGAAACGTCTGCTCAACAAGGCCTTCACAAAGAATTCTATAACGAAGATTGAGACCGAATTAAGTGTGACATTGCCTCAACTATATTTTATACAACGATGAAATGCTGAATGGGAAAACTAGCGCTTGCCGAAGATCCCGATGTTGGGCGTCTCCGACATGGGGCGAAACGGTACGCGTTGTGGATGCAGGCCAAGAAAAAATGTTTTCGAAGTTGAAAATAATTGCCATATTTACTTTTTGAATAATTAACATGCAACACGGAGTTCTCGGTTTATCTTTGGTTCGCACTGCTCTTGACTTCTACATTCCTAAGAGCAATGACCAGAAAAAAACAGACGTGGGGCAGGTGTAATTCGGGAGATCCTTTCTCCAAACAAAAAAGTGTCCGTCTGTCCGTCCGTCCGACCTTCCGCCTGTCTCTCTGAGCGTATACCAACTGCACTCCGCGGTCAACATTTCCTAAGCCATTTAACTGCCTTCCCAAAAATGTACAGCATTCAGTTCCTTTTTCCTCCTTACAACGGAATGCCGCGATGTGACATGTCGAAACCTGTTCTAATCCTTCTTTTCCTCGGAAGCACATGCCGTATTAATCTCAGGATCAAACTTTGGGGTGCCGATACACAGCGCAAGTCAATTAAAAAACATCCTGAATTTGCAAATTGACCCTATGCTTTCACCGATGTAAAAATGGCCAACCCTCGAAAGCAACCCAGCGCGCTCGCTTGTGATTCAACACCACCGTTCGCCACAAACGGCACACTCTGCTTCCAAGGTAGTTTCCTGCGAGGGGCAGGCAGGGAGATAGCTGCCCCTAATAGCAGCTAAAATAAATAAAACTAAACTACTAATACAAGTTTTTTTTCGAATTTTAGTTTTATCTGTTGTTCATTTTTGTAAGAAATACATTTCGTCGTGATAAACCTCGCTGCAACCGCTCATCTTCCATCCAACATGAGCTACCTCCCCTGGAGCTCTTTCTTTACGAATTTGAGAGTTCTTGTCTGTGTCTACAGCGAAACAGGCCAGTTGTGTACAGTGTTGCCAGATGTGTTCAGAGGGATTCCGCCATGTTCGTTTCAGTTTCCGCTGAACTAGTTTTAAATTTCCCGCCAAAATCCGCTAAACGTTAAATTAATTCCTTTTTCCATATTTAAATGCATTAATTTATTCTATTAAAAAATAATTGCGATTGTATTATTTAGTGGCTTTATTGAACCTGCAATTCAATTTTTAGATAATATAGAATGCATTACTTGGGTGAAAATTTGCAAAATAATAACAATAGATTTCATGTATTATATAATTTATTATATAAGTATTATTATTATACAAGTATTATTTATTATATATATTATTTATTCTTGCTAGTAACATGGATTTAGAAATTTTAAAAATATACATCTGTGCAAAGCAACTTATTACTAAAGGTTAACGAAAACTGATTCTTTACTAATTTTACTGCTTTACTAACTTTATTAATTTCCGCCGTTTATTTCGCTGTCCGCGAAACTAATTTTTTTTTTCCACCGTACGAGTTCAAAATCCGCTGAAAACGGCTGGAATTCCACCGATATGGCAACACTAGGTGTGTAATCACACGCAAAAGGTCGGCGCAAACTGGAAAAGTGTAAGTTGGTAAACGGTAAAGTTGGAAGTCTTTCGGAATTTTCGAACGAGAAAATTGATTTATCGACACAAATAGGCACAAATTAAAGAACGGTAATTTTCGCGAACAAAAACCGAAATGAAGCCATGACATGTGAATTTCATTCACAAAACCTCTCTAAAATATCTTCTTTACATAATTTCAATAGAAAGTGATACAGTAGTTATATGATATACAAAAGTTACAAACTTACATTGGTTAGAAAACAAAATAACTCAAATAAAATGGACTTTTACAATAAGAAAAGCCTTGAGTGTACTGGGAATGGCCTGCTCCCACCGAATGTCATTTGACCTTGAGGAAACAACCCTCTACAACCCTCTACAACGCCACCTCGGCGCCCGCGTGCTCGCCGCTCTGCTTGCAAGGGCTGTCCACGTTCTCTGTGGAAACGAAAAATAGTACGAAAATGTTGTCAAATTTGGAATTTTTTAAAGCAATTGGCAGTATGTATCGGCAGCCAAAATGTACATCCAGGTATCAGAAGCGCATGTAAATTCAATAAAAAATGTGAGGGCATATTTCAACTGTGGCGTCTTTGCCGGGGCAAATAAATACAGACGTGAACGGCTTGTAAATATTTAGTATTTATTATAAGAAAGTTACTCCGACACCAAAACACTATATACAATATTTACAATTGAAGTTAACCGTTACAAGAAGGAACTTTCCCTGGTTACCACCACCGCTGGCCCGATAATTAATTACCATCCCCGGTGTGATGCACCAGTACCTTACGCGAGCATACATGCGAGTATGCCGCACCTGCTGTCACGACGTAGCACGCCGGCTTCGATTCCCCGCCTCGGTAGCCTATGCATTACAATGCAACGCCGCGCACAACCCTCACGACGCCCTACCGACACGCTCACCTGAAGACTCACAAGAATAGAAGACTGCTTTCAAATCGGTTTCTGCTTATATACCCACTGACCAGGCTGCCGGAAGCGCGTCACTCGCAGTGTCTGCCCACGCTTTCCCGCCGGCTTCGGGGTCTCCAAACCTGCCTCCACGACACAGCATTCCTATGTGAAGCCCCGCGTCACTTCCGCCAGGGTTGTCCACATGGCTACTATAGTACGTTTGTACTGGCGACAGATATGACGCCACAAACTCCTCTATACCCCCCCCGGGAATTTTCGTCGCAGTTGCAATCAACACAGAAGGAAAATTCCACAAGTGTGAAAGTCCTAGGCCGATCGGCTCACATTATATACAACTGCGCCTGACCTGGCTAATTACACAGATAAAGAACAAACAGAGAATGCCCTACTAACCTACCCCATTGACATATTTTTACTCTACATTGTACATTGTACTTGAACTATTAAAAATCTTGCCGTACGGTCGGTCCCTCTTATGCATTGTTAAGAATTTTCAGTCTGGTGTGGTAACCTCAAATAACCATATTATGTTCCTTTTCCTTTTACAACCAAATTCTTAAATTAAATTAATTTTGTACAATACACTCCCTACCAAAATGACACATACAATATCACCAATATAGCCACAAACATTACATCAAAACATTCAAAATCATATACAGTTCTATACACACACTGACATACTGAATGACAAAACCCTTTACATTGATAAATGCACAAAAAAATAACAATAAACTAACATTTATCCTGTTTTACATTTAAAACCACTTACAGTGATACACTTAAAATGAAACAAATAAACAATTTTTACATTTCTCTCTTGAAGGATTGTACAAAGTTTTTCTTCTTGCCAGAATGAATATAAATGAATACAAAAGTTCATGATATTTGCTGGAAACTATTCTTTCGTAGGTTTCTTGGGAAAAGTTTACTCACTCTCGACACAACCCAACAAACATCACATTCACTTATACATCATTCTTCTTGCACTATTTGTTTTGCACTGTGTTCCAGTGTTTTCGGCGCACACGTATCGGCATTGCCGGGTGCAGTGTGCCCCTCTGCAACTTCGGACACTGTCTGGCGCTCATTTTCAAACACCCTACTGAGAATGTCCGCATTTACATTTAATATCCCTTTCCTATGGCTTATGATAATGTTGTAATGCTGAATCGCCAGCGACCACCTAAGCAATCTAGGATTGTTCCCAGCATTCTGTTGTAACCAGACTAACGGGTTATGATCCGTTTCTATCTTTAGCAAAACATTACCGTCTAGATAGTAACGCAACTTCCCTAAACCCCAAATTAAAGCAGCACACTCTTTCTCCGTGGTGCTCCATTTTAATTCCCCGTCTGAGAATTTTTTACTGAGAAAAAGAATCGGATTTTCATTTCCTTCCTGATCTAACTGTGATAACACAATGGCTGCTCCCCTAAGTGCCGCATCACATTGCAGTAAAAATGGCTTACTAAAATCAGGTGCATGTGTGACTGCCCCCTGACACAGTGCGTCGCGAAGCTGTATAAACGAGTTTTCGCACTCTTCCGACCACCGGATTTTGCCTTGCCTATGTGTTCCCCTCAATAGATCAGTGAGCGCCGCTGATTTCTCCGAAAAATTTCTGATGAACCGTTTATAATATGATATCAGACCTATAAATTTACGGATTTCCCTTTTTGTCGTAGGCCGTGGATATTCCTTTATTACTTGCACTTTGGCTTCATTTGGTCTCATCAGACCACTACCAATCTCGTATCCTAAGAACGTAACCGATTTCCTAGCGAACTTACATTTTGCCGGTTGCACGCGTAAATTGGCCTCACGTAACTTTTGGAATACGATTCTGAGATGTTTGCAGTGATCATCCCAGTTGTCGCTAAAGATTGCAATGTCGTCCATATATGGGACGGCGAACTCCGCGCAATCTTTCAGTAATGCCTCCATAAGCTTACTGCAAACATATGGTGCATTTTTGATGCCAAACGGCATCCTGAGGGGTTTATAAGACCCGAATTTCGTCGTAAAGGTGGCATACCGTTGTGCGCGCTCGCTCATTTGGATCTGCCAAAATCCTTTACATAAGTCCGTTGTGGTTATGATTTTGGCCCTCGCAACTGTTTCAATTCGCTCGGCTAAGCTCGGAAGCGGAAAATATTCAGTACGAATAACCTGATTCAACTTGCGGTAGTCAATACATGGCCTGGGTTTTTTTCCGGGTGCTTCCACCAAAATCATAGGGGATGTGAAATCCGAATCTGAAGGCTCGATGATACCATCCCTTAGCATTTTCGCGATTTCTTCCTGGAGGATTTTAGTTTGGCGATGAGACGTACGATACGGAGCGCTCCTCACCCTAGCATTTTCGTCCAGCAATTCAATGTCCATCTGAACGTTCTTTGTGAGCCCGGGCCTATCAGAAAAGATGTCCCTAAACTCAATTACAAGTTCTCTCAGCCTTTCACTTCCTTCCGGCTCCATTTCTGTGCCTGCGAGCATTGCCTCTACATCGAATTCCTCCGGTTCTAATTTTAAGGCGTATTTCTCTATTCCGTCCTCTATAATTTCACCTATTTGTTCTGGTTCCTTAAATAATAATGAATTCTTATCAAAATATGTTTCTCTTTCCGATTCTGCTCTTACATCCTTATACTTTTCAACCAAAGTATTTACACTCTCATCTCCCTTCTGCGCCGCGCTGAATTGTTCCGTATTTTCCTTCAACATTTCCGCGATCGGCACTGCCAATTCTAATTCATCTCCGTCTGCTAATAGACCGAATTCCGGGAATTCCTCCGACGGCTCATGCTCGTCTTCGCCCGGGTTTTCTGTCCGGTCGCCCTCCGCCTCCGGCAATTTTACCTGCGAGTTCCCTGAATCATCTGCTTTTGTTCTGCCTTCTGCCGCAGCCTTACTGCGCGTCATAACCATGTTCACAGTTTGTTCTTCTACAAAGCCCTGTTTACTATCCTGCAGAAGTCGATACGTTCTGTTACTTAATAGATAATAACTAAGTTGATTTTCCTTCGGCACTATAGCGGCCCTAGTGATTACATTACCTAATTCCGAATTTAGGCGAATTTCCGCCACCGGCAAATTAATGGCAGTCGAATGAAGCGGCTGTTTGATCCAGACCGATTCGCCCGTATAATCACGATCTGTGACTAAATTTGCGGATACAAGATCAAATGACGCGCCCGTGTCTCTTAAGATCTCAGTCGGCTGCTCATTCACGGTCCCTGTCACAATGTGCTGCCTCAGGAATTCCTTTGCCTCGGGTTCACACACGTGATTTACTTGATTGCCCTGTTTCCGCGGACAGTTCTTAACCAAGTGCGTTGTTGACTGACATTCGTAACACTTGCGGACATAAGGTGCCTCGAATTCCTTCTTCGCGCTATGTTTCTCTACTCCATTAGTACTTCCTGCCGACTTGGGGGCCACGTGAGGAGCAACAGGTGCCCTGTTGTTTCCTTGTTCTTTCCGGAATGTTCTTTCCGGCCGGAAAGATGGTAACTGTGGCTTCTTCCACCCTTGCCGCGCATTCTCGTACGCATCTAATCTTTTCGCGAATTCAAGCGGATTCGCAAATTCGGCCCATTTATCCACAAAATGTTCCCGCATATCCCCTGGAACTTTATGCTTCATTTGATCGGCTACGATCAAATTCAATAAACCCTCGAATGTGTTTATTTTAAGTCCCGCTACCCACTCTCTGGCATAGTTTAACAATTCCCTCGCGAATATGCTCCAAGTCGCTCCGTTTTTGGTATGTTTCCTAAATAGTTGCCGGAATTTCTCGGCATCAAACCGGTACAGTTCTAATAATTTCAATTTCAGCTCCGCATAATCTAACGCTTCTTCCTGTTCGTCTAAAGTAAGCCAGGTGTTAACATTATGCGGAAGTAATCCGATTAAATTTACAACCCAATCTTCTTCGCAGATTTTCAATTGCCTGCACTGGCTTTCAAACGCGCTCAGATAAGAGGTGATATCGTCCTGCTCTCCTTTAAACCTACCAATTATTTGGCCTATTCTAATATATTCTCTCGCGTGTTCCGAGCGCGCTTCCGAACGAATCTCCGAATTTGTTTCGCCCGTCTGGGCATTCTGCGCTCTCGCAAGTTCTAATTGATATTCCCTTTCTTTATCTCTCTCCTGCCTTTCTTCTAATATTCTCCTATCTTCCCTTTCTCTTTCCTCTGCCAGCATTCTATCCCTCCTATCTCTTTCCTCTGCTAGCATTCTATCCTTCCTATCTCTTTCGTGCTGTTGCCCCAATTCCTCCGTTAATTCAACGGAATAATCCTCATGCTCTACTATTAATTTCTTTAAAATCGGATTCGTTTCCGATCCATCTAATTCTATTCCTAAATCCCTGGCGATTCGGATCATTCCCTCCTTTCGAAATCTCAGTAAATGCGCCATTGCTTTCAAACAGTGCCCTACGTTGCAAAAGAACACACTTACCCTTATCTTCCACTGCTTGCACGTGGCTGCTTCTGCTGCTTATGCGTGCACGTTCGGCGCTGGCGGATGTCGTGATGAGATGGATGGATTGGCTGCAACTCGTCCTTCCTTCCCGTCCTTCCTTCCTTCCCGTCCTTCTGCTTGAAGTTTCGCCCCGCCGATGTACTAGCACGTTTTCGTTCGTGTTTTACTTTATTTCGCGCACTATGAATATTTTTACGTCGAAACTGTTCCCTGGCTGAGCTTTGCTCGCTCGCCCACTATTTAATCTTTCTCCGGCGAATACCTGCGGCCAAATATACTTTCACTTCCGCGTACTCGATCCGTTGTTCTGGATGCCTGTCCCGCTGGTACTAAGCGCCCTACCTGCTGGGTGTTTTGTTCGTTTCTATAGCTGTTGCTGCACTACCGACCGAACCTTGAACGTGAAACGCAGAATTCTATTCCTCCTACGCTCACTAATTACCCATGGACGGATGAAGCCCCTTACTGGCGTAATTATTCTACCTGCCGTTCCTGGCGTGCTTCCGTGTGATGCTGCCTACCACAGACAAACACCGCACATACACAACTGCGTGGTCGTTTACTAACCATAAACTGCGTACTTGAACCGCTACATACACTACACTTGCGTGGTAGTTCCAGAACCGCTGCCTACACTATACTACGTGGTAGTTCTTGAACTGCTGCCACCATATTACACCTACGTGGTAGTTCGTGATCCGCTGCATACACTACACGTGCGTGGTAGTTCCTAAACCGCTGCTTACACTACACGTGCGTGGTAGTTCGTTTACCGCTGGCACTATTCTACGTGCGTGGTAGTTCTTTAACCGCTGCTTACCCTACACGTGCGTGGTAGTTCGTTAACCGCTGCCACCATTCTATTCCTCCTACGTCTGTGGCGTCTTTGCCGGGGCAAATAAATACAGACGTGAACGGCTTGTAAATATTTAGTATTTATTATAAGAAAGTTACTCCGACACCAAAACACTATATACAATATTTACAATTGAAGTTAACCGTTACAAGAAGGAACTTTCCCTGGTTACCACCACCGCTGGCCCGATAATTAATTACCATCCCCGGTGTGATGCACCAGTACCTTACGCGAGCATACATGCGAGTATGCCGCACCTGCTGTCACGACGTAGCACGCCGGCTTCGATTCCCCGCCTCGGTAGCCTATGCATTACAATGCAACGCCGCGCACAACCCTCACGACGCCCTACCGACACGCTCACCTGAAGACTCACAAGAATAGAAGACTGCTTTCAAATCGGTTTCTGCTTATATACCCACTGACCAGGCTGCCGGAAGCGCGTCACTCGCAGTGTCTGCCCACGCTTTCCCGCCGGCTTCGGGGTCTCCAAACCTGCCTCCACGACACAGCATTCCTATGTGAAGCCCCGCGTCACTTCCGCCAGGGTTGTCCACATGGCTACTATAGTACGTTTGTACTGGCGACAGATATGACGCCACACAACATGTCACACCGCGGCATTTTCTTGTTAGTGTAAGGATTGATATATACGTTTACCATGATTTGCTTAGTATTATATTGATAGATTATAACTGATCCACTTCTGTCTTAAAGACATATTTGCACGTCCTTTTAGAAAACTGCCAATGTTGAAAATCAAACTGAAAAGTTTGAGGAAATAAAACCTGAAACCTATCACGTTCATCATTTTACCCCGATGACTTAACAAACATTTCCGAAGATTTTGCCATGTTCACCTGCGTTCGAGGCTTTCTCTGTACTCGTACGAGAATAGTATTTGCGCTACTTACGAATGGAAATTGGCTGGGAAGCGAGGATGAGGGAAAACTGACCGCGGGGGCTGTCGGGCAATCCCCCCTTTCCGTCCCCTTCCCGTAATACAGTAGAATATATGTTGCAATATTTCTGTGCTAAGATGGGAAACTGATATACTAAGTCACTTTTTCATGAGATGAGACACAAAATAACATAAGTCACTCTTTTATGTTAATGTTCAGAAGAAAGGAAAATGTGAATTTCTCTTGTAGTTAATGAAAAAAAGGTGGCAAAATAAAAAAAGCCACAGAGTAATTTTTCATAACATGTTCGTGCTAAAATTGTCATGGAAAATTTTTCAAAAGTGACATAGCATTTTGCCATCTTAGCACAGATAACATGCAAACGTTACTATCTACTGAAGGAGCACTCAAGTTTCTCAGGGGTGACTGAACTAGAAGTATAAATTATAAGGATTTATCTTGAAATATGATAGGAATTTATTTTTAATTTACAAAGCCCTGTGAAGACCATCAATGATTTCTCAAAATTATACCGCACACTGAAAAAAACATGTCTTTTTCTCAGGCAAAAATGTACTCTTTAATTTACAACAAGGACACGAATATCTAGCATGTTTTCACCTTTTACGATCGAGAGAAGGTGATTTTTGTGTTGTAATTTTATCAATAACTTCGGACGTATACTACGAACATTACGTTGAAGTGCGCAATCGCCATTTCATTAAATTGTATTGTTTTAACATATTTATTTTTTCTAGTTGGAATACACCGTTTAGTATAATTATCATTACTTTACAGATGTTTTTTTAAGACTTATGCTATTGAAAATAAGTAACTTAATCTATACGTTGGATAGGACAGTAGGGGAGAACTTCGAGGTTATGTATCACGGTTAGCTAAGATGTTGAGAAAGGCTTCAAACGGGAATCTTTTTTTATTCGGGTGTGGGTTGGAGTTTTCGGTAGTTTGAAATGGGATGCTGTTGGGATGTCTGTTAGGTTTTGGAAGAAATTGTGTGATATAAGGGCAATTTGGTTTATTATTGTATTGATGATTAATTCGCAATGGAGTTGTTATTACTTATGTACCAGGGGGAATTTGTGATTAATCTGATAAATTTGTTTAGAATTACTTTGATTTTATTGACATTTGCGGGGGCTGCGTTTGTCCACATTGGGCATGCGTAGAGCATTAGTGGCCTTATTATAGCTTTATAAATTGTTGTAGAGTTTGTGTATGACAGGGATGTACGTTTGTTGAATAGTGGCCGGAGTTGGAATAATTTATTTCTAGCTTGTTTAATTTTGATATCTATACGGGTTTTCCTGGTTAATTTTCGCTCCAGGGAACGTCCTAAGTATTTTATGGGTTGTGATGGTAGGGTCCAGGTGATGGGGAAAATGAAACGGTATATTAACACACACTTGTACTTCTCTCTTCTCAAAAAATCAGCGCACACTTTTTTTTAATTTTATTTTATTGAATTGGAGGAATTTTTATTAAGTTATTATTTAGTGCGTCCGTGTTTTTGGAACTGGCTTTCTTCGCGGCGCGGCGGCGCCAGGCGTGCACTGTGGACTAAGACTTCCGGCTGCTGCGGTCGCGCCTTGAACCGCGAATGCAGATACCACGTCCTCGTTTTGCAAGCCTCCGATAAGACATAACTGCTTCCGAACAAAATCTTTAAGACCTTATCTCCGTGTGTGTATATTGAAGGAAAGTTCACAGTTTGCAAACGTCGTTATGACAGCTCGCCATGACGTATTACAATCTTCATCACGCCCACGCTAAGTATGTTAACGTTACCTCGAACTCTTGTACAAGCGAAGGAAGATGATACAGCCAGCAACTTCATGCCGAATTTTTTCCGTGTCATTTTATGATTTATTTGACAAGAGATGTTTGTTGAATCACATATTCTGTCATGAACAATCTAATTTCCAAGTCCAGAAGATTTATTAGACGATTTTGAGATATTTCTTCCTTTTGAAATTAGGAAAAAAATATTTTCTACAAAACTATTATACATTTCAAAACTGAATATTGAAGATTATTAGGACGTATAGTTTCACAGGAAATTAGGAGATTTTCATACATTTAAGAATCGTTTACTCATATCAAACTAAGAAATAAATTAAAACAAAAAAAAGATTAAAACGTATTCCCATAAAAAGAAAAACAAATGAAGATACTGTTTAAATAGTTTCCAATTCCTACTAATTGTGATTTCTTTTCCTCATTCAGGTAAATATTTGCCGAGACAGGAGGACTACAAAAGAATCCTTTTTCGAGCTGATGGGGAGAGAGGAAAGTGACAGAGGAGAAACCAGTTTGGAATGCTGCTTCCCCCATCGGAGCAAGAAGGCCACCTGCGCTCGGTGGGTGTACTCGTAGGTGCAGGCCAAAGACATCGCCACAGGTATAATAACCAGGAGCGGAGCTGCGCCTAGGGAGAAAGCGAGAAAACAGGTGACCCGTCCTCTCTCTTACTTTCCTTAAGAAACACGAGATTATTGGGAATTCCGAAATCCCCAGACACGAATAGTTCAAATTATTCCTGCGAAATGTTCTTGGAAATAGTTGAAGAAATAACTGACACGATAATATATAAACACTTCCTTTTTATTTTTTTTAGAATTACTAAATTTTTTATTGATAAAATTTCTATTTTATGACTTTTGAATATTCTTCCATTTTTTTCTAGATGAAAATGAGAAATGTTGTGCCTACTTTTGCTTTCTCTAACGTAATGCTAGTACAATTATGTTCATTGTTGATTTTCGCAAATTTTTAAAACCCTTTTTAATATTTTCCAAAACTTTTGAGAATATTCGCTAGAACATAAATCCAGTACATGAACTTGTTCCCCCATTCAAGAACAATGCATGTTATGAACGCGTAGTGGGTATTTCAATAGTACTGCATGAAAGGCACACGCGCGAAGTTTGAAATCAGCTAAAACATGATGCAATCAGACATGATACCACGTCCGTTCGCATATAATTTACCGTGTATCTATTAACTGCACCCACTCGCCAACAATGCACGCAACTATGGATCAGAGAGCGAGTGGCGATTTTCGATCGCCAATCCAGCGCGTGGCTCCCGCCACACTCCTCGGGAGGCGTGAGCGTCGGCATTGGCAATGGTGGGGGCGGCGCGGGAGGGGGCAATGCCGCGGGTAACCTTGCCGCGGCGCGGTGACGTAATCACCGCGCACAAAGAACCGGCTCCAGCCGAGGCAGCTTGAGGCAGGCCGACGCAGACGATGCCGCGGCGCCGAGGTCGCGGCGCGTCGCGTCGGGCGCTTCCTGAATGCCGTTCACAGCCCGCGCCCCGCTATTCAACTATTACGCAGGGTGGCCACCGCCATCGACCGCCGTCTGTCACACCCCCGCCATGTGAAGCAACACGCGGGAAACGCTCGATAATACGAAAACGACTGCTACACTAATACTAGCGCTACATCACTTTCACAACGCGCTAGAGAAATAAATGCCTCGCAGCAAGATCTACGATTTCCTATACAGGCGATGTCTGTAAAGGGAAACTGCTCGCTGAGGCACAAAACAGTTCATCGGCTTTAAACCACGGCACCGTTGCCGCCCTTTGCGAGATCAATACCGCAATGCAGTAAACCCTTCGCAAGGAACAAATGCCTACGTGCAACTTAGGGTTGCAAGAATGCCGGAATGCAGCACACCGCGTTCACTGACCCGGAAAATGTCCGTCATTAGACGTTTAAAATTTGAACAGCCTGACAGTCAAACGTAATTCATTAAAGAGTCCACACAAAAAGCTCACGGAGTCCATGATGTCAGCTTGACATCTAAAAATACCGTTTTGTTTACGTGCCGCGCGTGGCTTGTGAAATAAAAAGACATCCAAGTATAAAAATAAACAACGCTACTGGTCAGACGTACCTTCTTTGGCTTGAAGGCGTGGACAGCGTTCATTTTCATTGCTCTCTTCGTGATGTAATACGCTAATCCTCCTCCCACTGCACACGCACATATTGTAGAAACTACACGGAACTTATTACTATTTTTCACTGTCACTATAGTCCTTCTGGAGCACGTGGAAATAACAGGTTTTCGCAAGACGTTGAGAGACCACCTTCCTAGCGTAGCCATGTTGGCCGTCGGCGTATCGTCACTGAGAACAGCTGAGAGCTAGCCAAGCAGGGTCGCCAACTCTGGTGGCATGGCACCAAAAAAATTTATGTCCCTACGTCAACATCTAAGTATCTTGTATGCGGGCAAATGCATTGACAAATTATGTGTACAATGTGACGGATAATACTGTATTTCATGTTTATTTACTCTGAGAATTACATTTTAGTACTTTTTTCCTAAATATTGTGTTCATGACCAAATGTAATGACACCTAATACACAATAAAAATAAATTCTTTAGAATATTGAAAAACTATAGTGCAATGTGAGAAGAATATAGAGTGCCTTGCCTAACACAATAAAGATAATACATCACACTTTCGTCCATTGTATGCAAATCAACAACGGACGCACGCTGTGGGTTCTGGTACAGAGGCGCACGGTGCTCAGGCACGAGGGCGGAGGGATTTATAAAAGAGGGTTGCACCGCCCTGGTGGCGCCCCTGGGCCGTGCATAGTCAACGAAGCCAACAATGCTTACGCCGAACGTGAAATAAAACGAGTAGTCTTAATATAGGGCCTGCGTCGTCTTATCTTGGTGAGATCGCGGTCACTACGCATACCCCAAAGGCGGCCGCCAAAGCCCTGACCCTTCGTTCCGCACTAAGGCTGGGTCTCATGTTACGAATGCTGTCATGTAGTTATTTAGAATAATGGATTTCGTAATATTCATGCCCAATAACTTTTGATGTTCAAAATTGATGAACTTGGGGCGATTGTAATTACAGCTGTAAATACGGTACGTCATGGGCTTATTATTAATAGGTATCGTCTGACGTGATTAATTCGAATTACACTCTTCAAAAATACAGCACATTGTTAAATAATACAAGCTGAGACGAACTAGTTATTTCTTAACTTTTCTCCTGCATGCCTTCTATTCACACTATTAGATCAAGCTATCAAATTTTTGCACGTTTCCAAGATACTCACATGTAAGGTAATTGTCTCCAAAATGAAAAGAATGTCAATAAGCGTCAAATACGAAATGACCTAGTATCCACAATGGGATTTAATTATTTTTGTTTAGTTTTAACACAGTTTTTAAAACAAAACTGGAAAATGATATAATAAAATTATGCAGTAAATCCCCTTGCAACTTCAAAATTTGTTTGAGTGTAAAAGTAAAATTAAAATTTATTTTATTGCTCCGTTCTTGAAAAGCATAAAGTGAGCAACATAGGCCGCAGATTTCGCTAGCAAAAGTACTATCTCAATAAAAACTATTTCAGTGTTGAACTGACCTTCATGCGTATTTTAACTTTTTACACATCTGAGAAGTTAGCAAGTTTTTCAATAAAATAATCAGGATGGAAATGTATCTTTTCAATGACTTTACATTTAAAAATTGCTACTTTAACAATTTTTAAAGTATCTTAGCGTTCAGAGCTTTCCTGTCAATTTCATTTCTCAAATATTTCATGATTGATGATTTCTACATAGTTATACATATTACACAATTTTTAGTTTCTCATTACACTCTTCAAAAATATAACACATTGTTAAATAATACGAGTTGATACGAACTAGTTGTTTCAATACGCACAATATATGCGGAGTATACATGAAGCTTATGAAATATTGCGAAAAATCAATTTCAAAATTTCCACGAAAATACAGGTTTTCAGGTTCCCTGGTATTCAAAAAAGTCTTTTCTTTCTTTCTTTCTTTCCGTCTGTGAACAATACTAGCAGATAAACTAGTCCTAGAAGTTTTCCTTATATGGATATTCCTGGGTCGACCTCGCTCGATTCAAAGCAGAGTAATTTTGAAAAAGAAAAAAATACTTGAATGTTGAGGTTCTTTTGATGAAGCCCCTGAGGCATTATCAAAACTTTATCAAAATCTGCATCAATTTTCACCCGTTAATATTTACTTTACTAGCGATAAACAACGTATTACAATAATCGTAAATTTATTTATTTTGCTTTTTTTATTCGATAAGATTTGCATTAAGCTTCGGAAATTTTTGTTGTATTTGCCGCAAATTTACACGTTTATTCGAATGTACACAAAGTGAAAGAACAAGTAAGAAGTAATATTTAACTACCATACCTACAAATTTGTTTATAATAGTATACGCTCATTTACTATTTCAAATTATTCTTTTTCAAAATCAAACGTACTAAGTTCCATATATACTCTTTGCTAAGTTCAAATATTTTTGAAGACGTGTTGTCAGCAAAAATAGTTAACGTTAGTGGGCATTGTTGCTAACAACCTCTTGCAAAAAAGGACTTCCTTTGATGCATTATCATTTCGCAAAATGGCCACAGAGTGGTTTCAACATTCTTCGAATTCATCAGATAGTTGTCAGTCGTGATGATTGTATGATGGAGATGATATTCTTATGAAAGGAAATAATTGAAGGAAGGTAATAATAATAAATTGAACTTAGAACTAACAAACACTGTAAGAATTTTTGTTCGCTGATTATGGTATTCAAATATTGAAAACTAACTTCTGTATAATGAAAGCAGATTTGTGTGAAATTATTGTTGTTTACGTGGTTGATGTGCTGTAAATACTGCAACAGTTAAATTTATTCCTTTTTGTTTCATTAGTAAAGGTAAGAAATGATTACTGAATGCTACCCCGCTGCCAATTAATTGCAGTTGAATGCTACGTAAGTAAGAATTTGTATATTATTTCATATTTCATTTTATTATTATTGATTATATTTATGTTATTTAATTTTAAATTGCATTTTTAATTGTGTTAAAATTGAAAACCTTTAATTGAGCGGTCATTGTTGGTTGTTGTTACCCATTGTTGTCACGCGGCACATATAACAGTAAGCGATAATGACGGTTGTTTTTCGTTCGTGGTAATAAAAACGAGTACTTTTATATATCTGTAGAACATTTCATGACCATAGTGTTTAATAATTACCATTATATATTTTTCGTTCTATTTGCATTTGTTTGTCAATGCTATCTATGTCGTATTATTTATTAACTTTTGACATGAGTCAAAAAAATTCGGAGAGAAATTGGGTGTAAATAGTATTACATAACCATTGCAATGTGTGTGCATATTTCAACATTTTTGTGGCATATTTGCAGGCACATTAGGGCTAAAAGCTTGTATAAGCTTCCCAGCTCTAACCATTAGTAATAGCGAGAAAGTTCCTGCGTACAGTATTAAGGGTCTGACTATCGATTTGTATAATGCGATGACATTGCCTTACGATGAACAGCTTTTGCAGTTTATGACAATATTTAATTATGCTATTTTACATTTTTCTTGTTGTGTTTTGATTGTCATATGTGAATTCCAGTTCACTTTTGTATCTAAATTCATTCTAAGGTACTATTTTATTGTTTGACAGTGAGTATTCTATAGTATTGTATTGTTGATTATGAAGGGGGAAGGAGTGGAGAAATGCTTAAGAGAGAATATCTTGGCAGTGGATTTTATTTTGTTTAATCTAATTTTCCAAAATCAATTTACCAGTTGTATATTCTGTCTAGCTATATTTTTTCACTAATTATTTTCATTCATTGTCATTGACTGGATTTCTAGATTACAGTGTCATCTGCAAACGGGGCTGTGCGGTTTGTTGACGGAATATCTGACGAGTAAATATTTAATAGTTTTGTTGAGAGGGAGAAAGTGGGGAGTCTTGTGGTTTTTCTGCTAGTATTTTGCGGAGGATTGACCTTTGTTTCTGTACTATCACTGTGAATGATCTGTTAAAATCGGTTTTATGCTGTTGACCAGGCAGAGTGGTTTTCCTACGGGTAATAGTTTAAATAGTAGGCCTCGGTGCCAAACTGTCAACGGCTTGTGATATGGCCAGGAAAGTTACTATTGCGTGCTTTTTGTCTTGGTATGCTGAATGTATATGTTGTTAGTCTGAGAAGCTGATATGAAGTTGAAACTTAGATAATAAAGCCACACTGATGTTTAGGTATGTTTTGTTTTATTTAAATAATTCTTTAACCTCTTCATAATTAATTTCTCCGAAACTTTTGACAGTCTTGGCAGTAAGCTGATAGGTCTATAATTTTCTGGATTACTGTGATTTTTATTTGGGTTTGAACCAGGAATAATTTTGGGTTTTTGCAAAGTATTGGAGATTTTTCAAAGTAACTGATTCTTAATTTTGAGTTGTAGATATTATTCACGTAGGCTATTGTTGTGGGCAGATTTTTTAGAATTTTATTGTTGTTATTGTTTTGCCCGGGAGCTGCTTGTGAAGGAAGGTTTGTATTATATTTTTCAGTTCGTTTGGTGAAATTAATTTTATTTTTTGTGGTACATTATAGTTCAAGATTTTCAGGATAGGCTCAAATGTCATAAGGTGATCAGCTCATGCTTTGGTTTTGTGAATAGGGGAAAGTTTTTGTTCCAGTGGGCGTGTCCGACCTTCATCCTTGAGCGTTGCTGTTGACGGTTGACTCGTGCAGACAACTGAGACGGGACTAGTCCCTCTGGGGGCCTTTGGATTTGAGCATCACGTAGTATTGTGATGATAACATTTGAGAACGGGTATTATTCACTACTGAGTAAATTAGACTTAACGCAAGTCGACACTGACTGCTAGTCCCGCAGCAGTGCAAACACCTCAACGATCGGCGCAAGATCGTATAGTAACTAAGAAAATTAATGTTGGTCGCCGCTAACGGTGCGGAGCGATCGACGAAAAAATGTTTTTTACAACATTTAAATTTGCTCTGTGGTAAAGCATCACCTAAAACAATCCTGTGTATCATCCAGAAAGGCAAAAAAAGGTATTGTTTGTGACCTTGTTGATTGTGGTTTGAAGCTAGCTAATTTAAAATTCCACTGTAAAGGCAGAAGACCAAGATAAGCTGACGGTGCTATTCACTGATAATGTCACCAGGAGAGTGATAGTTACAGATGGATGCCTTGGAGACACCGATAGAGAAAGAGCAAAACCGAAAAGTTAGCACTAAAAAGAAAAGGAAATCAACTACTTTGGAAATCATCTACTATGGTCTGCTCCATTTTGAAGCACCACTTGTTAGCTTTGTTTTAATAAGCTTAAAATTTTCAATTACAGACTGTCCTGCTTTCGAAAATGAAAGGAATGTTAAATATTTTGCCTCCAATCCGAAAAGAAAAAACATTTTCATAAAACTGAACTGAACTGAAAAATGATATATTTTCAAAGATGTCGAAACATTGTTTGGAAGAGATAATGCCTCAAGATTTTTTTACTTCATAGTGGTCTTAGAGATGCCAAGAATACTTGCATATATTTCGGGGAAGTTTTCTGCTAAAAGAGAAAATTAAGTCGTAGGTTTTTAATTGCGTTTTGTAATGACAGGTTGTCTAGAATATAAAAAGCGCATACGAATAGATTTTGTGAGCAGAAAAATTTATCTAAGGGAGTACAAACGAGAAAGAAAGATAACAACGTAACACAATATCACTAAAATCTTGAAATTGTTTCTTTCTTTTATTTACCTAGCGCCTTCTCCCGCCATCGAAATGTGTATTTCAGCGTCATCTCATGATGTATGAGCAAGATGTGTCGACCAAGTATCTAAAGTAGATTTTATCTTTCGAGTGGAGGTTCCCCAAGAACAAGTGGGGAGAGAGAAACAACAATTAAGTTGAAGCACTCCTTCCCCGCTCCGCGCCGTACCCTTAGGCTCACCCGCACTGCGCCCCCTCGCTTTCGCCCTGTGCCCTTACGACTGTTGATGTAAGGGCTTTTTATGCCTCCCAGAAAGTATACATTTACACGCCGCAGACACTCTTTTCAGTTCTGACACTTCTCCTTATTTATAACAAGAATTGATACGAAGGGCTTGACAAGCATCACTTGTGACTGAACGCTGGGTCTTTGGTTGATTCTATCTTCTGTGTATCATATACTAATTTTACGAGTTAAAGTGAGAAGAAAACGAATGTACAAAATGTTCTGGTGTATGGATCTCGCATTTCTTTGTTATCATGTGTTTCGTAGGTTTGACAGATATATGTTTTCACTTGTATTTATCAAGGGAATGTTGCTCACAGGATTTTCTCAGTGATACGTGGTTCTTTAAGATATACATTTTTTAATACATTTGAATCTCGTGAAAATGAATAATTTTAAACATATTGTTCATTCACTTTATCTGTTTTCTACAGCCTCAAAGAATTAGATATATCTCAAATAGGTTCATTAATGAGTAAATAAAACCTAAGATTATTTTCTTCAAGCAAACATGTTGCCAGAAAAGTGTGAACCAAAAACTCTAAATAAGATGTATTGAGCTTTTACAACGAAAAAAGTTATAAAATATTATTGGTAGCATAATTTCTTACATCCCTGCAAGTTTATCATTAAGTTTAAGTCTCTGAAGCAAGATAGAAACGGGAGGGTTTTGCATAATAATACTTATGGTTTAAGGCTACGTTGCCGAAAAAGATTTTTCGGGTAGGACGTCCCCTTTAGTAATAAAAAATTTAAAATAAATCGGACCAGCATGAAATCACTGTATTATTTAGAGAATTGAAACGCCATCTAAACGTACAAATCGGTAGCTTTCGCAGCGCGTAATTCGGTAGATTGAGTTTGGGGTTGATCGTTATTCATGATTATTCCCCCTAGAGCTTTTGCCAGCCAACGCGACAGCCGGTACCCTTCACGTCTCGCTAGGACACATATTCCATCATACTCTAGATACCAATACACTAGCAGGCTCCTCTGATCTGGGGTCATCAGAACGCAAGGCTCTCCGCGACAACATATATATATGAAAAACAAGGGCATATAACCGTACCTAAGGCGGGACTCGAACTCACGATTCTTTGGACCTTAGCGCCGAGTCAGTACACGCTCCTAGCCGCCAATTCAGTCATCAAGGCCCACTTCCTGAAAAGTGAATTTGCAAAACACAGTAACACCAAATAGCCTTCCCTATTCTAAAATTGATTTAGATTGGCAGCTTCTTTGACTCTGTTATGCGCCTCGGGACAAAAAAATACGTCATGTTTCAAAAAGGTGTAGAATACGATCCATATTTTATTGATTTGTCTTCTTATTTCTGAAAGTAATCTTCTAAAACATATTACAGAAATTGTTTTCACTCAAAAACATTCTTATCTTTATTGAAATGTATCATAATTATTATTTTTAAAGAGAGAGACCATAACTGATCCTGGATTAGGAAGACATTCAAATCTGATTCCTTTCTCCCCAGCCGTTTCAGCCTACATGTCTGCTAATAATATCATTATTAATAAATATATGCATCAATATGAATAATAAATTAAATATACAAATAAATTACACATTAAAATAAATAATGTATAAAAATGAAATAAAAAATTCCCCCAAGGCTAACAACCTTGAGGTTTAAAAATGGATTCAGCATGGAAATGCTGATCCTCCGAAGTAAGAAGTCTCGTGCACTTTCTCGCGGAAAAATATGACTGGGCCTCTGTGGGTACAGTTACACGTTCGCGTGGTCCTAAGATGACCAACTCGCGGGGGAAACAAAATTCGTCATGGGAGGTTGTTATTGCTAAATCTAGTGCCAGGATCAGAGCAATCTTTCTGAAATTTGTATTCATCTTGTAATTTAAAATTTTCGTTTGTGTGGTACAGTGAAACTCACTTAAAGGATCACTTTAATTATGCGGGCTCCTCTACTAATGACAAAATTTTTACATGGAACCGTTTGATTTTCTCATAATATACGTGTAAATGTTCCTTATATTCATTTTTTTCAGTGACCACGTGGATAAGAGGCTTGGCACATTTCGTGGATTAACCTTTATTAAGCGCCATCTCAAACAATGTTAACTGTACATAACATAAGCGGAAAAACGGTGGAGATTACTGTTATTTTAATGTTTTCCTTCGACGGGAAGCATGGTCAGATTATTTTGAATAAGGACATTCAGAGTTTATCTCGCAAGGTTACTTTTTGGTTTAGGTAACAATGGATAATTTTAATAAAAATCTCTTAATGACTTTTTTCTCTCCCATTTCACATCATTACAATGGCTTGCAAACTCGTGCTTCCCTACATGAAAATCTGTTAAGAACTCGGGGCCCACTCCGCGCGCACGAATCAGATCTAAAAGTCATTCCCTAACTCCTTCGGCAGTCGACTCTGCTATAAAGTTTCTACAGGATATGAATTGCATCTTTAAGTCCAGTTTGCTTGTTTGATTCGGGAGGACGGAATGTAAATATCTCAACTAACAAGAGACCTTTCAACAGGTTCAAATCGAAATCTCACCTGATTTGTGTTCTATTGAAAGTTATTCACTGTTAATATGTGCTGGAGGAAAATTAGCTACCGTCGTCCACTGGAAATTAATGAAAATATAAATAATTTGGTCAGTTTTTGTCATGCTATTTTCGCTGACGCCATGGACAACCCTTACTGCAGCGAACGACTATCGTAGTGCTGTCAATACTCGCTAGGATCTCTATTTAGGAGTCGTCCACAAATTATGTAACTCTGAAGAGGAGGGAGGGGGTTGAGGCAGCGTTACGCTGCGTTACATAGGGGTAGGGAGCTCATAGTTTAATGCTACGTGATGCTGATTATTATTTTTAAAACCTTTCTGAAATAATTCTTTTTATTCAGTCTTATACTAAACAGTTTCATATCAACTACTGAACTTAGAAATATAATAAACGACAGAAGTTATATTCTATAAATTGTTACAATAAATGAAATTATTTTTCATTAATACTGTGTTGATTGAATCTTTTAGATTACGAAGAAAATATCTATAACTAATCTATAGTATATTCCACAATCCAATTTGTTGGCGTTGTAAACTTAAAGTTGATGCGTCATCCACGACGGCACATGCACGCTTTTCAGAAAATTTCTGGCCTATGCGTCCTTCTTTCATTAAAAAATTGTTCCCAAACTTTTCTCACTTTAATTATAATACATTTTAAAGTTTAACATAAATTCAATTTATACAACTCGTATCTGCTTTAAATTGAGTTTTGCTTATTGAAATTAGGGGGATTGTCTCAAGAGTTACGTAATTATTAGAGGGGGGGCTCAATCTCGCGTTACAGGGGGGAGAGATATTTTTTTGTTTTTGTTTTAAATTTATTTATGTTTTGAATGTGATTACAAAGTTCAGTTTATGTCAACTTTACATTTGTTTTCTGGCTTACAATATAACTTAATCTATTTTACAACTAACACTAAGCTACATTTGACGAGGGAACTTACAGAGCACCTCAATTGATCCATTCTCAATTGCTGAATATGTCCAAGAATGCATGTAACGGATATCTGTTTTTTATTCGAGTTTGAAGTTCTGAATATTTACCCAGTTTGAGATTTCTGTTTTGGTTGATTAATTGCAGGTTCGAGTAAGAGTTATTGGAAAGATGGGCAATATGGTTAGAAATTGGATTGATGTTTAATTCGGTGTGAAGTTGCGTGTTGGAGATAAACCAGGGAGCTTGGGTGATGGATCTTAAGAATTTGGTTTGGATGACTTGTAATTTTTGAATGTTATATTTGGCAGCATTTGTCCATATTGGGCAGGCGCACAGGACGAGGGGGTCTGATGATTGATTTAGTTGTGGCATTGTTTAAAGACAGTTTAGTATATTTATATTATGAGAGGTTTCAGTTGAATTTTCATTTTGGCTTGCTGAACTTTGTTGTCTATGTGTGTTTTCCAGTTGAGGGTGGTGTCCAGATGTAGTCCTAAGTATTTAACTGCCTTATTATTTGGAGTCCATGGAATTATATTATTATTTATTTTTAATTGGATGGGAGGAGAGAAAGGTTTGAATGTAAATATTTTAGCGGGTGATTTGGTGGGAATGATTTTTATCTTCCATTTTGAGCTTTCTAATGTTTGAAGATGTGTTTGGATTTCATTTTCTATAAAGTTTAATGATGGATGAGACATATAGATTGCAGTGTCATCTGCAAATTGGGCTATTTGGGTTAATCTGGAGGTAGGAATGTCCGCTGTGTAGAGGTTGAATAGCATTGAGGAGATAGGGGATCCTCCCAAAAGGAGTCCTGCTCTTATGGGGCGAGAGTTTGAGGTGTGGTTCTCTATTACGACTGAAAAACTTATGTTTGTAAGGAAACATTTACTGATTTTAAAGAGATATATTGGGGGTTCCAATTGACGATAGTTTATATTTTAGTGCTTCGTGCCAGACTCGATCAAAGGCTTTGGTGATGATGAATACTGCTATTGAGTGATGTTTTTTTTTTTTTTTTTTTTTTTTTTTTTTTTTTTTTTTTTTTTTTTTTTTTTTGAAGGAGTATGAAGATATTCAGTAATGCGTAAGAGCTGGTGCGCTGTGGATACTTCATGGGATGAGACTAATGGGTCTATTATCTAGATTGCTGTGTTTTTTGTTCAGTTTGGGTGTGGGAAGGATTAAGGAATGTTTCCGGGTTGAAGGATAATATCCAATTCGTAGGGATGAGTTGAATATATTGGTGATATAGGCGATATTGTTTTGGGGTAAATTTTTTAAAATGTTATTACTAACATTGTCATGACCAAGTGCTTTTTTAATTTGGGAGAGTTCTAAGGATGTTTGTAATTTCCTGAGGAGATATGTATTTAATTTTTTCGGGGGATATTGTAATTAGGGGAGTGGGCATAGTTTTGGATTTGGAAATGATCTGGATGGGAAGAGGAGATGTTGGGGGTGAATGTCACGGCAAAATGATCGGCTAAAACTTCAGTTTTTTCATTTGTAGAATAGTTTCTACCATTGGTGGTAGTTAAAAGGGGATTATGTTTTGTTTTCTTCTTAGTATCCTTTTAGTAGTTAAAATTCCAAATTGAATTGTTTTCAGTGTTTAAAGATTGTATTAGATGGTTATATTTGGTCTCTTTAAATCTGGTATGGCTTTTCGGGAGATATTTGTTAATAGATTTAGTTCTGATTTTAAAATGGGTGCTCTAAGATCTAGCCAGTCTTCCCGTTTTATTTTTGGTTTCGATTATTTTAATTAAGGTTTTGGGGCAGTTGAATGGGTGCTTTTTTACGTAGTGTGGTGGGATTTTCGGGTTTTAGTGTGTTTACGGTTTTTTATTAGATTGTTTAAGTTTATTATTGCTTGATCTATTTCAGACGAGGTGTAAAGGATTTTAAATTTAGGTGTTTGGAATTTAATTATTTTCTTAAATTTGACTCAATTTAAGTTATACGTGTTAAGAACTGGTTTAGGCGAAGGTGGGGGGAGGGTCTCATCTGTGGAAATAATGACCGGAATGTGGTCCGAGTCGAGCTCAGTGTGAGGAGTTGAGTAAAATTGGGCTTTGAAGTTGGTTATTTCTATATCTAAAATATCGGGAAGCTTGTTTGGGTCATGATGATAGTATGTGGGTTCAGGGGGAGATATTAATGCTAATCTGTTAGAACGTATGTCGTAGAGTTGGGATCCAACGGCATTGGTCACTCTGCACCCCCAGGAAGTGTGTTTAGCATTGAGGTCACCTAAGAGTATAATGGGTGATTGAGGTGTGAATACGTTACATAAGGTGGCGAAATTAGGCTTTAAATTGGGTAGTTTATAAGCTGCAATTATAGTTAGATTTTTGCAGGAGAGAGAAATTGTCAGTAGTTTAAGCCCAGTGATAGGCATTTGATTTATTTGGAGATATGAGATAGTCGTTTTGATTAAAATGAGAACGCCGCCGCCTGGTGAGTGTATTCTATCTTGTCTACCTACGTTTCATCCTGGACAATAAAACGGAGAAGAAGGCTTTAGATGTGATTCAGTGATGCAAGCAATGTCGATGTTGTTGGCATGCAAAAAATACTGAAGTGCTATTTTTTTATTGCTGATGCTAGATACATTCTAATTCATTAGAGTTAATGAAAGACTGAATTCAGGGTGCGCCATGGGCAGTGCTTAGGAGGCTATGGCTTGTTGGATATTTTGAACAATGACTGGTATAATAGAGTTAATGATATTAATTAAATGTGTAGATATGGAGTTGATGATATTGTGTACGAGTGGGGAATTTACGAAACTGTGTTGAGATGAGTTATTTTGAGGGAGATAGTTTTGGTTGTTAGCTTGTTGATTGTTGGTTGTTAGATTGTTGTGAAAGTGCTGGTGAGTTGCTGATACATACGTGAAGTTTGGTATGCGGGTCGTGTTACGCAAGTTGGGAAAAAGATGAGTGGTATTAGGGGGAGGGGATTGATGGTTAGATCTCGATTTTTGTGGTGCTTGGTGGGTATTTTGTGATTTATTTTCCAATTTTTTTTTAAAATATGAGCATTCTATTGTTCGGATATCAGCTCTGTGCACCCCGTCGCAGTTTTTACATTTCGGAGGGTCGTCCTTTCGAGGGCATGAGCCCGAATAATGATTGTCAGAACAACATATACAAGAAATTAGATGGTTACAGTTGATTTTAGAATACCCGAAATCCAAACATCAGACAAATTGTATTGGTCCTTTAACTTTACTCCTTCTTTCAGTTTTTACTTTTAGATTACATATTACGTTTGTTTTGAGAATTAATGCAATATTCTGCTCTCCTGAATATTCAGCGGCTACACTGGGATTGGTGAATTGTTCTTGTGTAATCTGGTAACACTAATGAGGGAAGAATGTTTAGCATTTAGATTTTCGTATATTTCCTCTTGAGAAATGGATGAATGTTTTTGTAAACCACAGAGAACGTTTTGTTGGTTGAGTACTTGTAAGTGTGGAACTGTTTATTAGTGCTGTAAAATATTCGAAATCGAAATCGTCTATTGAGATAAAGTTAATTTTTGCTATGCTGTTATTGAAAGTTGATGTAAACTGGTAAGTGATGTGGGTTTTAATTTCATTGTTTAATTCTATAATGTTTTCAGTATTGTTAATTTGGATGGGAGGGATTGAAATATTTTCGGAGGATTCAGGAACGGTGAGGATTCGGGATATGGAACTTGATTCACTTTCTTACAGGTCCCTTAAACGGTCAAATCTATTTTTAAGAGGAAACCCATAATCTTGAGAATGGCTAAACACGATTTTTTTGTTTGGTTGAATGTTTAGATTGGGATCACTATGACCTCGCTTACCACTGGGCTCTTGGGAAATTGGTTTTGCACTTGCGCTGGTATTACCGTTGCACTTCGAAGAACTCGCAGTGCCGTTGGCCGGCAGATAGTTACTCACCTTATTTAGTTGACCATTAACATTGTCATGCGGCATTGTTCCAATTAACATATGAGGCTGATGCGATGGGGGTAGAGGTAACCGCTGATCTGGTTGATGTTGTTCTAGTAGATGCTCTGGTATTTGTAGGAATGATGTTTCACGGGCGTCGCCTTCTTGGTAAGCGACCTCCATTTCACCCTCGGTCGGACAGACCTGAGCGAGGGCATCTACAATACACTGGCGAATGCCAGCGTTGTGGGTTGAAAATGTTGCACTAATTTCGTTGAATATTAACACCACTCTATTCGTGAGAGTTGTTGATAACTGTTACTGTAGCACTATAACTTTCACTAGACCACAGGTACGAGGCGAGGCGGAACGCAGTGCGTGTACGTCTGTACTGTGCAACTGCTCGCATCGGAATAGGGGAGAGGGGGTATTCAAAATGTTGCGTTACGTAATTAATGGACAGCCCCTTTTCGGTTACGTCTGACTGTTCGCTGGGCGAAAAAGAGATAATGATCTGTTTTCGCCCAGCGGAGAACATTGGGTCCTGTTATACTAAATCTCTGAATCTGAATTTATTTTGTTTATTCGTCAGTTAGTTACTGGGAATTAATTGCTACTAGTTCAACAATCGATTATTTTATAGTATTAATAAACACGATTAAATCGATTATATTTAGGCCGATTAATCTACACAAAAATTAAAATGTACGATTATACAGTTCCACCATTTTAGTTAAATTTTAATTTTCTTAAATTTCTTGTGTTGTATGTAGATGTAAAATGCTGCCATTTCTGCGAAAAAATGAACTTCATCATAAGCACCTACTGACAATGCGGCGTATTCGGCAAGTCGGCTTTGAGCGGCCGCGAAGACAATATATAGCTCATTAATTATTATTTATATCAATCATTTGGCGTCGGAATCGCTCAGAAGCTTCTTGTCGAACGAAACAATTTTCACAGGTATTGTTGGTTGCGAGTTAATTCACCAGGAGAAGCCAGCATAGATAATCAAAACGACTGTTTATTGGAGTGTACTACAAACACATTCAACTGAACCATCATACATTGATGTGTCTGAACCAAAACTTATCCAAGGTTGGCAAACAATGTTCACTATACTTGCATGCCGCGGGTACACTTCGGCATCACGTAGGATTTCTTACATCATGGTTTCTCAATGACGAAGAACATGACTGGGAGAATAGACGCTGCGCCGCGCAGCATTGCGAGCTTGTCAAGGGCGGGGGCAATGCCCTTAGCATGTTTCCCTGTCAGTACAAGCGCTTGTTTCCCTGCGGGCAATTTCTCACAATAGCCAGGGCTGCACAAACCTCGCATGAACGACGATTTGCGTTGGGAAATTGTGGAATGTTGGTATTTCTTTTCAATAACTTCCAGACCGTGACGGCAAATATTCTGTCACAGCAAATATAAATGGTTAATATATATATATATATATATATATATATATATATATATATATATATATATATATATAAATCAAGCCAAATCTCGGCCTGCATCTAGTGAAAGGTCCTTTGTAAGAAGCTGTGTGATGGGTGTCAAGACGAGTGTGTTGAGATATTGGTCGAGAAGAGGTAAATGATCCTGAATACCTTCTTTAAATTCAATTTTGTATTTATGAAATTAAAAATGTTACGAAAACATATTTCATTTCATAGCAATTTGTATAATCAAATTTTATTTCCTCATACAGTAACCTCATAAGTTCATAACCTTAATTAGAGAATCATTAGTGGTGCTTAAGTTAGGTTTCACTGCAACTCCATACTGCAAATCTGTTTGGCATGACCATATAATAGATTTTCCATTTAGATTTCAAATACGTGTTAAAATCTATTATAACTTTGTTTCTTTAAAATATCCCGCTATATCGAGAGAAACTGAAACATTCATTATTTAAAAATATGAAAAAATTTTGTTCAATAAGTCATTTCTATTTTAAGCATTAACGACGAAAGCGTTTTCAAATAAAACAAAGATTATGCGCTTTACGTAATTTTTTGCATGCAGTTGTAAGCAACGTTGCCCTGAAAGAAACAGTACACCAAGCAGGAGAAGAGTAGGAAAAGGTGGAGCGAATGGTAGATTTATAAAACAGCACTAAATTTGTCAATTCTTGTGATGAATTTCCGTTTGGTCTAGGGTAAAGATGTTCATATTTTTACTTGATATATGGGATTGGCATGTGTATTTACCGATCATTAATCAAACACTTTATTACGAATAATTATGTTGTGAAATTATTCGATTGTAATTTCTTCTAACGATCCACTATTCCATTCTCATTAAAGAGACCCTTTTTCCTTATGAACATTCTAACAGAATGAAGTCCCTTTATACTGTGTCTAATATAAATGTATAAGGTATTCATAGTTTGTAGGAATATAGACAAACTTATTTGCTGAAAAAAAAATGTCTTGAATACGCTTCCAGGAAACCTTGATCTAATGAAGGGAAAACTGATTGGCACATGATACTTATCAAAGAGCTACGTAAGTATGTCATAAAGGGCAAAATACTTGCTGGTAATCATATAGGGCAGTCTGCACTCATGTCACGAACGATTTTGCAGGCTAGTGTGGCAAACTTCTCTTTTACAATGCATCATTGGCAGTTTTCAGCGATTCTTACCGTCGTTCTCATCAGTAACAAGTCCCAGGCTAATTCTTCGATAAGATTGATGTGCTTGTGGAGCAGCCTTGGTTTTCCTGTGGTCACCTTTATATAGCCCTCTCGCAGCGCAAGAAAAAAAATGTAAAGAACACTTTTGCTCAAGACAATTTGTAGGGAGATGGCAAAAAATGTACAAAGAATTTGATAATGAAAGATAATTATTTTTTTTAAATTCCAAATACGAATTTGAGATGCAAGAAGTATTTCTTTTCTGAAGAAATTAATTTGTGTTCAATTATATATTATAATGAATTATTAATAAAAGAGTTTGGTTTCGTCCAATCATTTTGATGAGTTATTCGAAGTTGGTAAATTATCAGCTCATACCTGAAAAAACGTCAGGTTATCAATTCTCGGCAGAATAGATTTGTGAAAATTAAACGGAGACGAAAATTTAAAAAAGTCTCAAGAATTATGTAACTTTTTGTCTCTTAAAAACAGAGTGTAATTATAATAATACTTCTTGGAAAATAAATTACCGCAATATCCTGAAATTTATTAATTAGGGTATAAGAAAAATGTTGACAAAACAACGAAAATGTTAAAATCAAAACTAGAAAATTAGTTAGCACCCTTCATTTCTGACTCAAATTGAAATGTTCTAAATTTTAGAGCATATTTTCTTTCCTAATAAGCCTTGCAAGGTAAATTCGAGAAGCCCTTCTTTTGTGTCATAAAAAGCAGGTGGAAAACCTTCCAGACAGAGTACGGGCGGTGTCCACTAGATCGCCCCACCTGTACCTCCACGGGTGACCGCGCGAAACGCGTCCGTCAGTCCGACCGGCCGGCCGCCAGCTCCGCCTCCCCCGGCCCCGCCCCTCCGCCCGCCCGGGCTTCGCAGCTGGCGGCTGGCGCCCGGCGCGGCGCGAACTCGATCCGCGTGACGTCACGCGACGTCATCTGGGCTACGTGCTCCCGGTCAGGTCCGCGCCCCATGTAATTTGCAAAAATGTATTGGCGAGCGCCTTTGCGACCGCGCGACCTTGATGAGGTGGCGCGACGGCGGAGGCTACGACTGGGCGAGGGGGGACGGGGGGTCGGAAGCGGCGCGCAGGGAACGGATGCCGCCGGCTACGGCCGATGCCACGCGCCTCGCCGCTCGCGCCGCACCGCGCCGTCATGCGGGCACGGCGGGCAAGGAGCAACGCGACGCCTGGTGATGTAGCTAGGCGCAGCGACAAGCAGGCTAGGTCTTCAGATTCACTTAGTAAATCCCAGAAGATATTAGGGAGACTCTTTTTAGAAAGAAGTGCTAATAAACGATAAATATAATTACTGCAATGTTCATTCAAGCAGAGTGTATGTGTGCTTTGTATGTCTTGCAAAGAGAAGACAGGACACAGTTCGTCAGTTTCAGAAAACTTTGTTTTGGGCCTAGTTTCAGAAAACCTTAAAAAATTTTGTTTAGGGCAAAGAGGGTCTACGTACTAAGAATATCTTCAAAACTGTGCGGATTCATCATCATTGACGGAAAGCTTACGATGAAAACAAGAATATCATAGTTTTACTTCTTGGCCATTATGAACACTCATTTTTTAACGCCATGCATCGATTAAAAAAATCTGCTAGTATAATTAATATTAATCACACTTAAGTTTCATTAATTTTATTACAAAATGTACATGTTTTAATTTCTGAAAGTTATGCAGAAGATTTATGTGCGGAAAATACTGCAATTAAATGATAAACGAGAGATGTGATTACATTCACTGTCTACGTCATTAAGTTTTTAAACATATTTTTTCATGATTACTTGTGATATACTTTATTAATATAATTGATTAAATACTACCAATTATCGTCCTCGAACAAAATTAATCTTACCTTGGTAGTAATTCAACTGTATATTTTCGAGACTTCTAAAATAAGAATTTTGTTTGAATATTCCTTTATTTGATAGTTAAAAAATAACGTGGAATATTTCTCAATGAGAAGATTTTTATAATTCATAAACTTGATAATTGAGGTTTATTTGCAAGCTTTATACAAGGAATTCTACAGAAACAAAGAAGGAAAAGGCAGGGATAGTAAATGAAAACAACTAAATACATTGTTAATCATTATGTAATTTTTTATTTTTCATTTTAAGGATATTATCACTATTTTTGAAAATGCATAGCTATTCTTCAGTACATGGTATTGTTTTAACTAAATGCAACATCAAAATTACTCATACTACGTCAGCAGTGAGCGTAAAGACGTCGGAGGGACACGGGCCAATGACTCACGCAGCCGCGCTCTCTCTCTCTCTCTCTCTCACGCACACGCACATACACACGCATACCATCAGGCGCGAAACAAAGTGCCTCCCCTCGCACAGCGGGCGTCTCTCTCCTGCTTGCTCCTCCCTCCTCCGGACGGGCCGGCGCGCCGCCCACTGTGACGCGCGCGCGCGTAATACTGTCAGAATACCCTTAAGTAGCTTCCGTCGGCTTCCAGCCACTCTCCTGCTTGCCCTACGGTCTGGGGCTGACGAAATGACGTAGAGCCACCTTGCAGTACATTCTTTTCTCTATCGTTTGTGAAATGTGAGAGCCCATCGCTGAGACGTAATAATACATTATTCCTATTTATTAAAAAAAGAAAATCAAAACATCTAATTGAATTTCAGGATATTCAAATATTACTGTATTAACTTAATTTAACCTATGTCTACCGGTAAGTAATTTTTGTTACGCAAGTTAAAATGATTTATATTAAATTGTTCATGATTTATATCAAAGTTCACAGGGAAACGACACTGATGTTGAAAGCAAGCAGTTAAAGAAGGCGTGCAAATACAAAATAGAGAAAAAGCTTATTCTTCGCTAGAGAAGTTTGCTGTAGACACGATATTCGCTAAGAGGTGTCTACAGAACCATCACCTTGGGTTACGAATGTGAAGGAGTGACGTTGTTCCTTTGTTCGTCTGCTAAGTTCCAGGCGAGACAAGCCACATTTCACACGAGCGCAACGCACAAGCATCTAATATCAACCAAAAGCAAAAGCTAAATACTTCAACGATCCAATCTAAATGTTAACTTTCTTTTTATTTAAGTTTAACATAAATCAAGAGACAGAAGTAAACTAAAAACCAAAAAATGATATTTCCGTAATCAAATCTGAAAGTTCCTTCTCAAAAATGCATCAATATATGGGAAATAATTATAAAAATGAAACCTAATTTTATAAAATAAGGCTTTACCTTAACGTCGACATGCTACAATATAAAGTGTTATATGGATCATGAATCGAAACAGCAAAGAAATTTTGCCACATCTTCGTTGCAATGCAGATCTCTCTACATGTAATTCGTGAAGCAAGTAATAAACAATCTAATGCCATCCAAATGTTCACCATTAAGACAAATTCTTATTCGACCGGAGAATTTCACCAAAGGTGCGCAGGAGAGTGTCTGGAAACTATTAAAATTCTTTTCGCTGGCTAGAAGAGGCAATTTGTTTTGCTGTTTTAACGAACATTCATACACTAAATATTGTTACGAGTATTGTTTTAGTATTACGTTTTAAAAATCAATTAGAAGGACGCAAACAGCATCCCTTCTGGAATACTTCAAATAAATTGAAATGTCTTTTTCTAGAAAAATAATAATCATACAATTTCTCCTACAAACTAATTAGAAACGCCACGTATCGCGTGGGGAACACAATCAGAGAGGCGGTAAAACACTGCAGCTTGCGTGCGGGCGGCGTCGGCAGTATTCGAGACTAGGGCAAGGAGGACGAACGGTAACCAATTTGTATCCACGTATCTTTCGAACACGATCGTCAATGGGCAGTGCGTGTGCTAGACCAAGAGTCTCCAAACAAATTAACATTATTATTCAGCCCGGAGCTTGATTAAACCAACTTTAAAATACAAAATGTACATGATTTTACACGCTTAGTTTAGTAAAGAAAAAGAAAGGCGCGTTGTTGTGGTTTTTGCTATTTCATCGAAATTTGGAAGATACCATGTTTCTGGTACAATCGAGAAACAATTAGAACGAATTACTCATATCCATACCTTGGATAATAATATATTTCATTTTTATTTAGAAGAAACTACGTAAGCTTCAATGAAAATGACTGGAGGTCCCGGAATTCGATACCCGATCGCTTCTTGTTTACAATCAAAGTAGTAGGTAGTCTATCATCTCTCCACAGAAACTCGCGCTCAAATAAAATACACAGAAACAGGACACCGAACATCTTCCCAAATGGAATGCACGTCATGAATCTTCTCAAAGTTTTACGAAAAGTGATAGTCTGGAATTTTCAAAATATTCTTTCAAGACATTGCGTACATCAAACGTCTCGAATAATACCGAAAGTACCCGAATGAATCCCAGAGATATTTTGTTTATCATCTTTGATTTGAACCTTTGTTCTGTATTTCAAAAAATAAATAGATTTAATAAATAAAATGTGAACTCGTATTGTGTTCGTGTGCTTCCGAGCTCTTGCTTCAAGTGTACACTGCTTATTACATCACATACTACAATACTACAGCGTCCAAATGAAACTGCGGGGGCGTATGTTGAAATGACGACAAAATTGCTTTCACAATACAGCATATTTACACTATTTACAAAACTTACGCCATAAGTATGATACTTGTAAATAATACACCTGCAAACTCAAAAGTAGGCCTAGTTTTGTAATACAAATACAACACTTGATAATACAAAAAGTCTTACAAAAGTCTCTGACGGTTACAAAGAAGCGTCCATCTGGAAGCCGGGCCCGCACGGCACATGGCCGGCGGAACACTAGCGCTCGCCGCGGCCGCAACGGGCGCGAGAGAGCCTACTGGGTGCACAACGAATCAGAAGGCATCGGATCCAACACTGGCAACGGGGCAGGAGAGTTATCTTGTCTCAACACTGTCTATTTAATAAACCGTGAAGGCAAGAAAAACGTACAGTTGGTAGTTTGTTCAATTCCAATTCATTCTATTTTTAATTAAAGTACCCCGCAAAGATTTTCCGATGCCATTACTAGAACCGAACTTCACTTCCCAAACAAATTTTTAACTACGATATACTTTTCAATGATTCCTGATCGACAATAGTCAATGTGACATATAAAATATCTAATGTAGCATACAATTGTAAATACTCTGAGATATCACAATAGTTAGTCTACAGCGTTGAAATATTTTCTGGTATTTCGAAGTATTTAATTCATCCACCTCTTCTGGACGCCAATTGCGAAAGGAAATCACAAAAAATGCAATCAATTATTCATGATCACATTCAAATATTTAAAAGACAGATTTTTATGACGACAAATTAAAAAGAAATACGGTCTCAATAACTTGATAGCTAGAAAAAAGCAAGTGCAAAGTACCGTAGATACTGAAATTTTTAATAGGGACCTTGCACATGGGAATGTGCTACAAAATACTGTCGTTGCGCAAAGAAAATTCTATACACGATTTTTTTTAATCCTACACAATTTTTGAGCCATTCTGTCAGGCAACGTAAGTTCACTAACTTCAAGCGCAATAATTCCCGGCAGACCACGAATGAAGACGGGGGAGTCATCAATGGCTCACTTTCGCCAATCGAAAAGCGAAGTGCGCGAGAGGATTTCCTTCCCAGCGGGCGTCCCAAGGCTCAGCTCGGCCCGGCCCGCGCGCGCCTCACGGCCCGAGGGCGAGGCGCTGCGGGCGCCACGGCGCAACCGTGGAGGCCACCAGGGCGACCGCGGCGGCGACTAGTCAGTAGTCCGCACCTGCGGGCGGCGCGCTGCCCGACGCCTCCCAGCCGGCGCCCAGGCGGTCGGCGGCGACGGGGATGGGCTCGGCGGCGGCGGCGGGCTCCGCCACGAGCGACGCGCCCTCGGGGGCGGACGGCGACCGCGCCGCCGCCGCCGCCTCCGCCGCCAGCTTTGCCCCCGCCGTCTCGGCCCCGTGCGAGAGCGCGGGCGCGGGTTCGGGCGCCGCCGAGGGCTCAGTCGTTTCCGTGGGTGCGGCCGGAGGCGGCCGCGAAGGAGTCGCATCGCCCAGCGACGCCGCCAGCGTCGGCACTGAGCGCTCCACCTTGGTGGTGGCGGCCGCCGCCGCGGCGCTCGACGGCGTCGCGACGGACGTCGGAGTGGACGGCGTCACTGTCGCCGCCGTCGTCGTCGTCCCCGCCGTGGTCGTTGGCGGCGACGGCGACGCCGCCCGTGTCGTTAGCTCGCGCGCACGTGTCGCGCCGCTCGACGCCGATGTCATGGTAACCGATTCACCACCATTCTTCCCCTGCTTCACGTCACTCGTCACACGCCTCGCGAGACCTCTTTGGTTCTGTTGCTGCTTGTCCTTGCCCTCCTTCTCGCCCTTCCGCTTGGCACTCCCTGCCCCGCCCTCCCCCGCCGCGCCCTTGCCCGCGTTCTTGCCCTTGTTGGGCTTGGGGCGCTTGGCGTTGGGCTTCTTGCGCTGCGCGGGGGCGTCGGTGGCGGCGCCGTCGTCGCCGCCCAGCCGCGCCTTGCGCCGCCGCCGCTCCAGCCGCAGGCGCTTCTTGCACGCGGCCGTGGCCTCGCCCTCCAGGCACTTCTTGGGGCGGCGCGGGCCGGGGCCGGCGGACGGGGTGGTGGCTGCGGCGGTGGCGGTGGCGTCGGGGTCGCGCGCGGCGCCGGGCCGCCGCTGGCACAGCTCGCTCTCGGGCTCGCCCTTGCGGCAGCGCCGCTTCTTCTTGCCGCGCTTCTTGCGGCCGCGGCAGCGCGCCGTGTCGCGGCCCGCCTCGTCCTGCTCGCGCCGCGGGCCCGCGCTGCCGCCGCCGGCGACGCGCGGGCACAGGTGCGTGGACGGGTGGCGCACCATCCGCTCGTCGAAGAAGAGCGAGTCGCCGAAGCGGCGCGCTAGCAGCTGCTTCACGTGCCACTCCTCCACCTACGCCAATTGCAAATAAGAACAAATTACAAGAAATTTCATAGAAACAACTGTAACATTAGGATCGTTTAAATTAAATAGCATTTACAAATGTTTTGTCAGTAACTGGTACCTCAATCTTTTTCAACATTTAATCAGAATGTTTATTAAAATTATGAACATTTTTTTAAGAAAAATTTTACTTCATTACTAATCGTTAAAATTATTATAAGTACAATATGTACATATATTACTGGATTAAGATGAAAATGCCTTTTTCGTATAGATGCCATCCACACAAGTCGGGTAAATACGCCAGGAACACAATTCGAAAGGCATCAGCCGTAACATTTGAAATAATTTTTCTCCAAACATTCGAGCCAATTACCTGATATTTGTGTAAAATATAAAACATTCATAAAAATATTCATGAATCTATAATTTTAAAAATATATCAGCATTTTAAATAAATGGTCGTAATTGGGTTTCAATAATTGTTGTATATACATAATCTGAAAGCGACTGTAAAATAAATCTTTCAAAACTGTAAAATAATAAAGTTTCGCAATGAAATCGGAATTCGTAAAGACATTCGGATGTTTCGCCGAACGTTTTCCACATTGATTTTGTTTTTAGCAATGAGCTAAGAGAAAGAAGGGAGGCAGATGGTCAAGATAGTTCACGACCACATCAGGCTGTAGCGATTTGAAACAAGAAGAAAAAGAAGGATAAGAAGAAATAGCAGTAGAAGAAGTGGTGGTAGAAGTAATAGAGGAAGAAGAAGTAAAAAAAGTACAAGAAGAATAAGAAGAAGTGGTAATGTTAGAATAATAATAATAATAATAATAATAATAATAATAATAATAATAATAATAAGAAGAAGAAGAAGAAGAAGAAGAAGAAGAAGAAGAAGAAGAAGAAGAAGAAGAAGAAAGAGAGAAAGAAGAAGGAGAAAAAATAACGGTAGGAGAAGAAGCGCTGCAGAGGTTCGTACCTTGAGCGGCAGCACCTTGGCCTGGCGCATGAGCTTCCCGAAGGACGCCCCCGCCCGCAGCTGCAGCTTCCGCGGCCGCCCGTTCTTGTTGAGCGCCACGTACAGCGTGCGCTTGGCGTTCGAGTAGCGCACCGACGAGTACGTGTTGTAGCTCGTCTCCTTGTCGATCTTCTCCGTGAACACACATTCCTCCGTGGCCTCACTCTGCAACAAGTGGATGCGACGAACAAGCTTATTACATGCTGACACGCTCTTACACTTTTTTTAAAAAAACTTCTAATGGAGCAAACATGACGTTAATACAGCGTTTCATGTTGAATAATTCCTTTGCAATAATTCTCTGAAACTGACATCACAATGGTTCTGTTCTACGTTTATGATATGTTGGCGATTACTTAGAATTCGAAATATTCAACTGGAATACAAATTTCATAATCATATTATAGAAGAGCAACGTAACACTGAAAAGAGAGAAAATATTTCATAAATGATGGAATGTTTTGAAAGGGCATATACTTTTTCTTGCAAGAAGTACAAGGAAGAGAACAATCAAAATGCGAAGACAATTTAAATCATAAAGAAGCCATTACAAAGGAGGGTACATGCGTGCAGTGCATGAACAAATATTGATGTCGAAGAAGAAATATAATTTTTTCACGTCTAATAATGCGAACATAAATCAATAAGCGTTCGCGTACAATCAAATATAAAATGTGATATATGTCATTTATATATGAAATTAATAACTTGTCAAATGTAAATGAAACATGATCTTTTCTTAGCGAAAATCTTGTGATCTCCAATGTTTGTCACAAATACTGCTTTTAGAACAAATTCAATTTAGATAATTTTGCATAGTAAAGTCATTTTAATGGTCATTGCTAATACTTAACACGAAAGAAACGCGAATGGTTAGGTCCTCTCACGACAGTTCAGAAATCATTTTTATAATGTATTTTTCCCGTCCCTATCTGGTTTAAAACTTGCAAATTGAAGCCAGAGTAATGAAATATTATTACAAGTCATTCTTCATTGTTTGATTATTAGCCTTTCAAATACTGAAAATTAGTTGCGGCGTCTTGTGTACGTGATTACCAGCTATTGCTTAAAACAAGAGAGGAAAATAAGTCAGAAAATGACATCAACAGGCCATAAAAGCCGAAGAGACAAATTACGGTAATCAAAGACGACCGCTTTTTAGGTTCGCCGCCGTTTTTCGCCTCAGAGCGCGCGGTGAGGGGCGAGGAGAAGGTCCGGGAGGGGAAGGGAGGGGAGGTAACCGAGGGGAGGGGGCTCGCACGCGCTCACGCGTGCGCGATGCCATCGAGAGGGCACGGGAGCGCGTCCCCCGCATGGCAAGCAGCTCACCGCGGCCTTCATCGCCCGCCTCCTCCTTTTTGCTGCATCCGGAGATACCCGAGTCGGACACAGAATTTGGGCTTTGGAGGCCCTACACAGCTCTCGACTCACGCTGCCACGGTCATTGTAGTTCTGATCTACGCCACTCTTTTCGAGAATGCGTCAGTCACAGAAGGTGTCAGCTTATAAATCATTACGTATCCTCTGTGGCAAACTTGTGAAGAGAGTGGCAAAGGAATCATAACTTCCCGGTGTACTAGTAGAGATTAAAATTATTTGTTGCTCGATCCTGATGAATAGATCGTGTGTCACTAGACGAACGATGTAAATACAAGTTTTCAATTACACTTCATACCACAATTAGGTGATGAAAGCCTTCTTGAATCGTATTAAACAGTAATCTTCTGTCCTTTCGGTTATGTCGCTTTGCAAGAATAAGGCTAAAAAATGTTTACTTTCTCGCATACGTGGCAGTATATACGGAGTAATATACGTAGAATAGAGAAAGTTATGTAATGCTGCAGATAATCGATTTCGAGATTTCAACGAAAATACACTTTTGGGGGCCCCTAATACCGAAAAAGTGTTTGTGACAAAACGTTCGTCTGTCGGTCTGGCCGTCCGTCCGTCCATCCGCCCGTCCGTCCGTCCGCCTGTCTGTCTGTCTAACACTACTAGCGCCCAAACCGTACATAGGATTTTTTCCAAAATGGATATTCCTCAGTATATCTGCCTCACGTTTGAAGCTTTGAAATTTTTAAAAACATTCTTTACAATTTGGGGGTATTTTACATGAAGCCCCGGAGACATTTTCAAAATTTTCTCAAAAACGGTTAGAATTTTTTCTTTAAATTTCTTACACGAATAAAGTAAAATATACGTACAGGTGTCATAGGTACGATTTCACGGTTAACTCTGAATTTTCGAAAATTGCAAAATTTTGAATTTTTTCGGAGTCTTCCTACAACAACAAAATTAAAGACAGAGATTTTTCCTAAAAATGAATTTTCTGTTCATAATTAGTTCTTTCATTAAGATCATATATATGATACTTTTAGTAGTTTGCACGAAGTATTGCGAGAAATATGTGCAATTTTTAAAGTAACCAAAAATGATTTACTCAAAAACTGCTCCAAATTTTTCTTTAAACTTTTAATAGGGATACTGCTAAATGTATTAACGCCATTTTGATCTATTATTTTGTTTTGTTTTAAATTACAAAAATTTATTTTTTACTAGCCTCTCACGTCATTAAGATTTACATTCGCGATGATTTGTTCACAGTATTGCATTTATGAGTACATGTAAAAGATGATGTCATATTAAGTTTCTGGAACACTCAAAATGTTACTGTTAAAACGAGCTCAAAATTCCGCATTTTCAAAAACACTCAAACGCTATTTCTCGAAAACGTTTGCAATTTTTTTCTGTAATTTTTTCGAATTGATAGTGCTAAATGCCCTGTTTAAGATGATAGAAAATAATTTTACTGAATACTTTTTTCTTAAAAAATTACACAAATGAATTTTTTAAAATATCTCTTACGCCGTCAATATTCACAATTCTAGAAATTTGTATACATTATTGCATTTGTGAGTGGACATGCATCAAAGGATTTCCAATGAAGTTTTTCGAAAACTCAAAAGATACGTATGAAATGAGCTTTAAATTTCGTATTGACACTAGAGCTCTTTCTTAAAAACGGTTCCAGATATTTCAACGAAAATTGTCATTTTGAACGAGTTTTCACTTCCTTAATATCCTAAAGTAATATTTCGAATCTACCATTAGGAAACCGAAAATTGAGAATACTTTAAAAACTTTATTTTGGGCAGCGATAGATGGCAGATGGCAAGAGGATGGAGCAAGACCGTAAAGTTACACAAGACGAAAGAAATTAGAAAACTACGTAGTACGAAAAAGTCTGTGCCATTCTGTAGCACCACTAGTTTTTCTTAAGTCTTAGGGGTCCCCACTGTGAACCTTTGAATAAAAAAAAAATACTTATTCTGACTTCATTGAGTCGATTATATTGTATAAGCTGGTATAAGATGACCTGTGTAGCATACGCATTGATCATATTTACTTTCCTAAATGTCAGAAATTAAAGAAAAAAGGTGAATACTTGTCTGGGTTTGTGTTACGACAAAACGTGAAGAAACATAGAAAAGTATTTGTTAATTGCATTTCAATTAAGTGTTCTGGATTGCAAAAGTTTTGGCAATTTTGTTATATGATACACGTTTTGAGAAGTTTCAAATGTGACAACAATTTTTGATATAATTCATACATTTTCAAATTGTGTTATGACAGCAATGTAAAAACCGTTATGGAGAAAATAATGCATATTCGTTTCCTATACACTTCAATTTTCAAGTTAATGAAAGGATTTGGACCCATCCTCATACTTAACTACTTGTCTGACGGTAATTTCAATTTGTTTCACTTCAGGCCTCTCCGTCGGCGTTTCTGAAGTGCGACAGGCTCTGAGGCCGTAATATGAGTCTCCGAGGCCAACCTATTCTTTGACAATTCTTCAGACGACAAAAAAATATGATGCTCAAACTCGTGGCAGGTTGGCAGAGGAATTGGCGATTACGTGCATGCTAACGACTGCGAGCAAAGAGCGCTCGCCGCGAAGATCATGGCAGTGATACAGGCCGAAATGCGGCATGAACATCGAGAATACAGACGGATCCGACAGTGACGGCGGGCGCGGCGTGGCGAGGCGCGGCGCGGGGAGTTGCGAGGAGAACCGGGCGTGGCGTGGGGGGGGGGGGGGGGCGACTACGGCAGCCGCCCGGGATTCCGCAGCTTCCCCGCGTATGCAGAGCGCGACCGCCCCGTGCCGTGTAGATCACGCGATAGGGCCGGCGGGCGCTTGATTTACTGGCCTCCTTACAAGGCGGCGCCATCGCATCCCAACCCCAGTCGTCCGGGCCGGGCAGGTCAGCGCCGCGCAAAACCGCTTCAAAGCAGCATCAGAGCATCTGCAGGACCCCCTCCCGCCGCCCCGTTTGGATGTCCGACGTCGATGGCTGACGGCCCGTGTTTGTTGGGCGGGGTCCGATGACTTCAGAGCTTTTTCACCCACATGCAGCTGCACATTTTGTGGCTCCAAGCTACCAAAGGTTCGAGAGCGAACGGAGCGCCAGTCTGAGATAAAATCGAGCGCAATCTAAAATTTTATCAAAGCGCGTATGGAAACGTGTGTAAGTTACTGATCACGAAAATTGCATATTTGTTATATGAGAAGAACATTAAATGGTCACAAATGGAACATTAAACCGAAAGAAGATCGGAATTCTAGATTCTATTATTTATGATTCAATTTCACGAGCGTTATCGACATGTTCTTAACACGTTTTGAAACACTTCGTTTAAATAGCTACTAAATAAGAAAGTTACACAACGTGCCTCAGTTTCGTTATCAGATTAGGTAAATATATATGTTCCTTATGTATTTACTGGTGATTTATGTAACATACTTCCCTCTTTACACATGTACAATATTCGGGAGACTTCATAACACAATGAGTAAGGCAGTACTTCTTGATAATAAAAATCCTTGAGTTTTACTACCAATATCTAATTTCGAAACTGAATATGACTACCAATTTGTCGATTGCGATTGTCGATCGATCGACAATTTGCGATTGATTAAAAATTAGAAGTACTTCTCAAATTCCCTAAAATAAAAATTATTGTTAAGGCATCAAAATGATTAGAACTTGATTGGAAAGCAAATAAAATGAAAACTTATAACGTTGACTGGCATATTCTAACAGCATCCAGTGATTTTGGCTCCTGATATGGAACAATTATATTGTCAGCACATGCAAACGTTAGAATCTGTTTGCCAACACTAAATATTTCTTTAACGATAGTATGTGTCACCTGTCTTGGCATTATTTCCATGCTCTTTAGCTAGTCTCCGCGTGGTGCACGTCAGCTGAGGCGCGTGCATTCAACGAGCAGACATAATGTATCGGGCATAGATTGTCGATAAAGCCCTGATATTTAAATGGCAACTAGCAGCTCTTGACTGCGCGAGAATGCTCTTTGTTTCGTGTAGAAAACAATAGAGCTACCAGGTGTTACTCTGCTCGCGTTTCGACATTGCAACGGCTTCATCTTATGATTTTTTTCTGTTTCGTGGAAAGCCCCGCTTCTAAGCTCGCTTGCCCACACAGTCCTGCGCTCTCATAGCGACACTGAGATGTACTGTATTTTAAATGTAAAATATTTCTTGGAGTGTTTTTACTCTCTTCAATTTGAATCGCACATTTTGGAGAGAAATAAAAACTATCTTGTGCGCATGACACTTGAAAATACATGAGCGTAGCATTGATTGTGTAACGGTGAGCTTATTATTATTATTATTATTATTATTATTATTATTATTATTATTATTATTATTATTTATTAGAGGTTAGAGGTAAAATTTAATAAAATGCTAATGCAATGCGGTCATAATTATGTTCAGGAAAGATAAATGAGGGGGTTGTGTAATGAAACTGATTTCAAAGAACAGCAACATTTACCATAAGTTTCTGATAATTGTAAACTGAAAAAAAAACTTCCTTCAAATCTGGGCAATACGCTCTGCTCATGTTTTCTCTTTTGAATAATTTTTTAACTTTTTGGACTTCATTAGATAATCATTGTTAGTAAATCGGAATCGAATCCTTGTAGTGGAACTTTTTGTGTTAATATAAAACAATTATTTATTGACGAATCTATCTAATTGCTATGTTTGGAAACACACTTGATGCTCAACTTCTTTATGAAAAAAATACTGAAGCCACCAACGATTGTGCTAGATATAAGTTACATTTAATTTCAGGTAATTAGATTGGAATAAATCCATTGATCACAGAACATGAAATTGCCAAAAATTACTGCGCGTATCGTAGAAGGTAGATTTCCGGTAGAGAAGTACGACAGGTTCTCAATACAAGAAGTTTCACCCTCCACGAAGACACACGTGTAAACCGTATCTTCGAAGAGGTGTCGAGGTCTGCTAGTGCGGTGGGCCTAGCGATGGGCGGACGATAGGGCATGCGGCTCGCCTTCCAGCCCTTCGTCGCCCTGGCAGGCGGCCGGTCGCCGCGCAGCGCGAGTAAATCTCCGAGACGAAACCCGAGCGAACGCCCCCTGGGCGGCTGGGGCCGCGTGAGCCCTCTCGATAACTCTTACGCGCTCAGCGTCTCCGGCTAACCCGGGCCATCCTCCCTCCTTCCTAGACTCATCAAAAATGACGATGGATTTTTGGAATACTCTACAGCATATATCCTACTGTGTGCATGTATGTACTCCTTCAGTGGCTCATGACTAGCGTGCTAGCTGTTTAAGGACCGGTTTCACCAACAGCCGAGTAAAGTTGAGAGTAGTTACCCGAGAGTAACCATTTACTCTAAGATGGTAACTCTCGAGTAGAATATAAGCCACGCTTCATTTAACCATGCTTCTAGATGGTTATTTTACTCTAGAGTACATACTCTCCGATTTACTCCGCGAATCAGCTGAACAGGCAATATTTAAGAGCGATTCAAGAGGCTGTGAGTGAGAATGACGCTCGGAACCAATGCGGACCAACGCAAACCTTTGATTAATTTCTTATATTCTATCATTAATTTCAGTTTCGGAAGTTCTTGGCGTTATAATCTGGTGTGGTGTTATGGTGATTTGAATTAGCATAGTCTATTTCTTAGTTTATGTATCTTTATTTCTGAATATTCATTCTTCTCTAGAGATAGGTTACTATTTTGCTGGCAATGAAGAAAAATCAAATTATTATTATTATTATTATTATTATTATTATTATTATTATTATTATTATTATTATTATTATTTGTTTTATTTTTTCAACTTTTATTCACCTTTCAACCATTTGTAGTTAAAATGTTGGAAGGGATTCTGAAACTCAAGAAAACGTGCGCAACCTATCTCCACCATAAGTCACATACAGTTTTTACTAAATAAATAAGTAAATGTACTTGTAGTCTCAGTAGTTATTATTTTTCCTTTTGTTATCGTACACGGTACGTACTACCTTTATTTCGAATCCACATGAGTGAAAAAGAAATGTACAAGTTCTCTACAGTTTACAATGTATCTCGTGAAGTTTAACAGCTGATTTAGTCAAACTCATGACAAAATCTCGATAGGCATAATTCAAACCAATCCATTCTCTCCCGCACCCTTTGCCTTCGCACTAGTGGATAATATTCCCAATCATTGCTGGAATAGTCTTCAAATACTATCATTCGTAGTCGTCGAGCTATAACAACACTTCGGAGATACATTCCACGTTGAAAACTGAGCTTATTCTGTACTTTACCCGACGGATTTTCGCAGTGTAAAAAGTTACTCTCGAATTTACTCTCGTGTAAGCGATTTAAACTCGATTAAAGTGTTGGTGAAACGCTCCAAGAAGTTACTCTCGAGTAAACATGATTTACTCCAGAGTAAACTCTTTCTCCTTGTTTGGTGAAACCGGCCCTAAACTGCCTAAACCCGGAAGATAACTACCGGAAGGGTAAAATTAACTGTCGCTTTCCACTGACATGTCCCAGTTCAGTTCATATAACTATTGACAAGGTGAAAGTTTTTCGCAGGTTGACAAAGCCAATAAATGACATACGAGATAGCGACCTACTTGCCATAGATCTCCCGGTCGTCAGAGTGAGTCTCCATGGCCGTCAGACTGAGTCTCCACGGTCATAGTCTGATAAGACTGGACTGCGTAAGTACATACAACATTATTTTTGTTGGAAAGGAAGTGCGTGAAAACACGATTTTCTAGGAAACTGACGCAAATATTCAAAATTAGTCTCAAATTTAAATATAAGAACAACACTGTCAGAATGGCATTTAATCTAATGTATATTATTGTATTACACATTAAACATAATGCAACCTTCGACATTAAAACATACTTAATGTACTTGTACATTAAATTTAATGCACAAGTTAAAATCAGTGTAGATTTAAAGTTGAGGTTCTCCCGTTTCCCCTTCCTCTCATCATTCGTATCATACCTTCATAATCACCAGCCCATCAAGATCATTCCTTCCTTCCAGATATGACCATAAAGCTTTGACTCTTGCATCTTAAAGTGTATGTGTACATTAAATTTATTGTGCGTCCATGATAAATACTTTAATGTAATTTACATTGTAATGCGAAATTTCTGACTGTGAGCCTTTTAAAATTTTGGATTTGCCATGATGATTCGAACAGTTTTGTCCAATTAATTTTTGGATTTTTAATGTGACTGGATTTGGACACTTATTTCAACTCTAAGAAAATGTTTTCCTTCGCGTTAGTTCTTTTGTCTTCGCACTACATTTGGTCCAGTCAGACCATTCAGAGCGCCCAGAACTCCAAAGCTCTAGGGACACGAAAGTTGCCCGAAGTAATTTAATAACCTGGTTATTTGGAGGGTATATTTTTTAATGTTAAACTATTGTTGTTCAATTGCATATCGTAAAATGTTTCTCTTTGGATTGCTATTTGTTACGAAGGCCTTTTAATAAAATGCCCAGTAGAACAAATTTCTTAGAGTGATGTGGACAGTAAAGGTTATTTTGATTGATTGATTGATGAATCCGAGCGTGTCACCTGCAAAGGTCATTAGTCCCATAAGTGCACTGCATGCGTTTTCTTCGAGAGGTGGTGGTGATCTTCTTCCCCCCGGGTGGATAATGAGATTCGGCGCACACCTACCGTCAGCTAAAGGAGTTTCCTCTCAATCAGGTATCTCCCACCAGCGAGCTACCGCCCCAGTGGGGACAAGCTCTAAGCTTCCGACCGGTCTGCATGTATGGTAGTGTCGTGCATGTTAGCGGAAGTGTATGTAAGTAAGGGATGAGGATAGGACAAGGAAGAGGAAGGAAAGATCATGCGGTGTACATGGCCCGTTTATTAAGTTACTGCTCCGGCATTTGCCTGGTATTGATCGGAGAAACCCCAGAAAACTGCCGATCAGACATTTCCGGGTTAGACCACTAAAATTATCCTCCAGACAGACAAGCTAATGTCGAAAATTGTGCCGCTGTCGAAAGACTGTGAAGGTATTTCGAACATCCTATAGGATAAAACTAAACATTGAGCAATTCAATCGCGAGTGATGCTAAGGAGAGTATGAGTTCCAATCGACTATTGATTCGGACTGAAGTTTATTATTTCCAACTTGTATTCTTAGTAGCAGAGAGCCGGTCCGGGCGGCCGAGATCGCTAAGGCAGTAGTGCCGTAGCGATCTCGGACCGAAGGGTCGCGGGTTCGAGTCCCGCCTCGGGCATGGTTGTATTGTGTTCGTCCTTTCACCTCCTATCATCATCATATATCATATCATCCCCACGTGGGTTGGCGTCAGGAAGGGCATCCGGCCGTAAAACTTTCGCCAAAACCAGAAAAACAGCGACCCCTTAAAGGGAAAAAGCTGAAGAAGAAAAAAAAAAATTCTTAGTAGCAGAGAACCAGAAGTACTAGTAGTGTTTTCGTACTTGCAATTTACAAGATACAATAATGAAATAATAGTATTTGAATTGCCCATCAATGAGAATAACACTAGTCATAACTTTCTTAAGAGCTTCATCATCTTAAGCCATTTCACTTTCTTTGGAACAGACCGCATTCCTTTTGCCTGCTGGAGCGTTCTCATCAAGCGCGGTCCATCTGATTACGAATGTCAGTCACACTGCCAGCTAGGATCGACCCGACTCTCGATCTGGACCTCGACGACTCACCACAAAAACAGGCTGCCGCTCCGTGCGCCGAGACAAGAATTCAGTAAAAGTAACTATTTCGCCCTGGAAGCCCGGCTTCCCTACGTCGGCTGTCGAGGCCTCGCGGACAGGTGCAAGCCGCGGATCTCAATCACCGAAAGAAGGCCGCACGACACGGCCCCTGCATTGTACAAGAGTTGACGCGGCCGGCGGCGGCGGCGGGGGCAGTGGAGACGGCACAGGATAGGAAGGAGCCACAACGGTGACCAAAGAGGGTGGATATGTTGGTGCTGGTGATTTTGGTGACGGTGTCGATGACATGGCACCGGAATTGGCTTCCTCAGAAGGAGAGGCGGAAATGGCATTGATGGTTACAATGGTAATGGGGTGGCGGAGAATCTGCTTACCCAGTTGGGAGTGGTGAAGGCGATGTGGTGACGGTTACATAAGCACAGGCGATGGCAATGGAGGTGATGGTGGCGAGGCGGACTGTTCAAAGCCCAGACCTGGGCCTTTCTCTGCGCATCCCTCGGCTACCACAGCGCAAAACAAAAGGTCGCGGCACCTCCGAAAAGAAGCTGCTGGGATCCCTTCACATACGTGTAAGTATGAGATAGATACTCACTGTCTCTCTCTCTCCTCGTTCCTGAGCGCATTCTCTTTTAAATACGCTGTTATAAAGAAGGGCAACCATGCGCTTTTTTTCGCCCGCTCTGTAACGCCAAATGCGGACCGACAGTGCCTTTCTTCGAGGCTGGAAAAACCGTGAAATGTGAAGTCGCCGCCGCGTATTCTGCGGCTAGCTCGTAATTTTCTGATTCGTCGCGTTTTTTCGCGAGAGCGCGCGTGATTATACCGTTATCCGCGCAGGGGCTAATCAACTTTGCCCCGAATGGACCTCAAGATGCGGGAGGCGCGAGTCCGTTTTGGAGTCCTTTAGACACCGCGACAAGTGCTTCTGTCTCGGAACCTCGGCATGCGCAGAGAAAGGGAAGTCATGTACGCACTGCTTTACGTCAGGGCGACACCAGGGAGAATACACATATTCGTTGGGTCTGGGCGAAACAATTAACAGTTTGTGAAGAAATGCCGCTGTCTTAATTTGCGACAATGAATTCGATGCGAGGCTAAATAACAAATGCTGAATTCTTCAGAATGTCAGTGATTGAATATGTCAGCGGGACCACCCGGCTCGGAGAGCCTTGCACATTTAGTAAGCACCAGTGATTAATTAAAATATGTGAAGAAAAAATGCATTAAATGTTTGGTGGACTGATAAAATAAGACTTCCGAAAAACTTTGTGTACTTCACAGGAACAAAAACAAATAATTTCAGCAAATAGACGAACTTTATACATAATTTTTGTGTAGGCAGACTAAATAATGTAATACAAGATAATATCGTACTAACACATTTCTTTGTAGTTTTATCGCGGCTTGTTCAACATTAGCTAAGTCGATATTTCATATAAATGTTTCACGGAGAACGTTTTCTCTTCGGAACGCCCCTCTCCCAAAAAAGATAATTGTTGTTGCCTCCCGCGTGCCCCTGACGTATTTACTCGAGACAGAGGTGACCATGAAAATGCAGGCACTTGCGCCGTGCTTCTTTTAAGAGAATAAAAATATTTCAAGATGGTGGCTCGCGGTAGGTATGCCTCTTGCTCCCGGCTCGTGGTATAATAAGCGAATTAATATAATGTGTTCGAAGAGCGCGCACGACGATTGATGCAGTGGCTTCACGGAAACCGGCCGGCAATGGGATGCGACTTCATAGCGTTCAAAGGCTCAGTTTTGAGCGTTTTTGCGTCGAACTTTTTCGAACACACTACTGCTGTCTGTTCTTGATGTGTAATTTGTCGCATGGTACACTGCGAATACAATGTTCAAAAGCCATGAATTACTTAGTATTGATTCTTACAGTGTATTAATACTTCGAATCGTAGATTTTTCGAAAATTCGAACAAACCAATGGTTTAGAAATGTAAAACATATTAACATTTTAATAATCGAAGTTGTGTTTTCAAAATATAAAACTTCATCAAAATTAACTCGTTTCACTTCATCAGTACTTGGCGAAGAACACATTTTACCTGGTGCGTAAACTCTCATGACCCAAAGATAACTATTTAAAATTTTAAAGAATCGAAGAGGGTACTGATTGACACTGCGTGGAGGAAGATAATTTGTAAGCAATATTTTAATCATTTATGGAAGTGAAATTGTGAATGTTTTCCAGGACAAGAACTGCATTTTTATTCATCCCCAACATACACAATGTTTTTGTTATTTTCAGTTACCTCGAAGGGCACTATTTGGATTCTCTACATGAAGGCCGGCCCGTAGCCTTGCGGCCGGCGAGCCAATATTCCATCTCTGCATACTTTACAACTCTGGTTCAAATTCTGTCTATCTAGTTCAATTGCAGGTTTGGACAAAAACTTGCTTACTGGAATCATAACTAAACATTTATTCATGGTTATTATTTCGAGGCGGTCTTCGTTTCTTCGTGCCTGGCAAGTGATTCCAGAAGGGCGGCCCCCGCGGCCCCTGACCCCTGCGCGGCGGAGGCGGGAGGTGGGGCGCTCCGGTTGGTCGTCGCGGGCGCCGCGCTACCGAAGGTGTAAGAAGCAGCGCTAATGGAGATTTATTGAGAAAGCCGACGACAGCAGCCGCGTGATAAGGCGGCGCCCATTCATCATGCATTGTGCACCGGAACCCATCGGCTGCTGCCCTCGCCGCCACTTCCGGCGCAGCGCCTCTGTTCGCCCGGGCGCATTCCGTGCTGCTGGCCGTGCTCTCGACCCCGCGCATTCCGTGCTGCTGGCCGTGCTCTCGACCCCGCGCACGCCCTGCCTCCGCACGCCCGCGTCCCGCCCTCAGACGCGGTTCAGCCACACGCGTCGGGCGCGTACGTGGAGAAAAGGCTGCACCAATTGCTGTGTTTCCTGTTAGTCAACACCCTACTGAAACGGACGGGGACCAACTGACCGCTGTGTCATGTCTTGTGGATGTCCGAGACTTAACGAGAATGTAGGCATTCAGACCCACGTCTGCTGTCACGGATGATTAATGTACGGTAAAGAGTATTATATGTTTACACAGCAATAATATTATCACGTGAAGTGAAAAAAAAGTTTGATTTCGAACAGTTCATTTTCCTACTCCGAGAGAAACACGCAAGGATGAAGTGGATGGATGTTTACTTAAACGTCGGGTGCGTTGGTTTATTAGTTCTTGTCTGCTCAGACGAAAACATGGAAACGATCGGACGCGCCTGCTTCTAGAAGTTCTCTCTTGGAAGAGTACGTTTGTTTAAGCAATCAGTAGCAAAGCAAGAGCTATCTGGTCAAAGGATATCACATAAAGGATAAAACATATCAAAGGAGATTAGAGTATTGGAAATTGAAGTAGGTAGGTTTACCAATAGCCAAACGTTAATTCAGAGTAAAATATAATTTCTAATATCGCTTCGGACATTATGGTTTTATTAACATTAACATAGACGCATGAAATGTAAGCAGAGTATTTCCTCAACCTCTAGCCAAAAGACATTCCAAATGTACAATGACGATGAACTCTGAAGACTGAAGTCCTTTTTTCCGCATATCGCCGCGATTCTTTTTCCCCCAGAAATCTGCCGAGCGCAGCCCTCCAAATTAGTAAGACGTCCGCTGATGCGCGCGCTGTCGGGCCGCCGCGCCCGCGCATACCGAGCGCGAGCGGCCGCTCCGCACGCGCCGCACGTCCCCGTTTCTGGAGCAGATGACGGGCAGCGATGCGCAGCGCCGATGCTATCGACGCCGCCAGCGCCGTCCGTCACCGGCGCTGCCTGCAGTCTCAATACGGCGCTGCCCTCCGCCTCGGCTTTCGTTTCCATTGCGATGAGTTCGCGGTCGGCACAGCTTCGCCAGGGCCGAGTGCACGTTTCCTAACATGGTCAGCGACAGCGAGATGGACGAAAATGTGGCTAATTAGAGAGTGGGACATGTTACAATTCCAGGCCATTCTATACGCCCCACCGAGTCTTGTTTTGTTTTCTAGGGATAGACAATCATGTTCTGTTTGGCGTTGCATGCCGATACACTGTGCTCAAAGCCACCGAAAATGACTGTCTCCAATACACATATACTTTTGAAATTAGTACGTATTAAACTTCTAGATAAACAATTATCATTTCTGAATATCATATCTACCTCCATTTACTAGGAAATATTTTCTTTATAGTAGTAGTATGGCACTCATTGTATTCATTTCGCATGAGCTTAATGGACATTATGAAATCCTTTCTGTCTCACGAATAACGTAGTCGAAACTCATTTAAAATTTAGTCTCTTAAATTTACCATTCAGAACAGGGTGTCTAAACCATCCAACAGAAGACTAGTCTTTCACTCCTGACAGAAGTGTCTACACTTCGCAATTGTATGTCCTGCTCCGAATCAAACTTAATCTACAATATAAAATTGAATTCATCACCATTTTTTGTGGCGTGTTTGGGTTACATGGTTAAGAGATCTCATTGCTGAGGTACATTCAATGTTATGCGTAATATTATACCAACAATGAATAACGTAAAAAGTGTCATTTACCAGGAATTCTGGTCTGCGTAAATAAATTATAGAAAATATTTAATCAATTCTTAAATATAAATTAAAGAAAATATTCCAGGAATAGTATGGATTCTCTTATTCAACAATTACCCTTATCCCTTCACAGATAAAAGAACATGTTTACATTGGAAAGGAGAAATGTAAAAGAACTCTTTAGAAATATCTACATCTCGGTCGTGAACACCTCTCTGGATTGGCGAAGGAGAATCACATCTATTTGGTGAAGGTGGAAGACGGTAAAAATGCTCCTTGAGGTTCTGTTTAGTTTGTAAAGACGAGTATTCAGACTCGAGGAAGTACACCAAAACCCAGATATGAAACACTCAAAAGTTTTGCTAATCCACTTTTCAAAATCGATAGCATGACATAATTGAAATTAAATGGACGTAATAAGAAATTAAAGTTAATTTTAGAAGTTAAAAGTAAATTGTAATTTCCTATTTTCGAAACTAATACCGCAACCAATATCATATGGCCAGTTTTGCTGAGTTATGAATGTATTCATGAACTTGGTAACTAGTTCTTTATTCAAAATTCCATAATTCAATATTCTTTTTTAATCTGACATTTAGAAACTGAAGGTCCGGAATGTCGGAGTACCGTGACGACTCTATCGTAGTGAATAGTACACAAGCACGCACACACACACACACACACACACACACACACACATACACACACATACATACACACACACATATACACACACATACACACACACTCTTCAGCTTCTGAAGAGAAGCAAAAGTGAATCACCCAAATGGCGGTGGACACACGGTCCGTTCAGCGTAGCATATGCGGATTATCGGGATTCTCAGGGGCACATATGCTCCCCACCGGCGTCGCGAAGATGGCGTTCTCTGGGCGGCGCAGCCAAAGGGGTGTGTTTTTGACAGAGGCCGCCGCCGCCATCTCCTCCGCGGCGGCAGAACCGTTGCGCCGCACGCGCCTTCTTTGTCCCGTCCGTACGTCAATAAGGAATGTCGTCACTTTTTGACTGCGACTGCGCCCGCCGCTATTTATTCGCATAAAACGCCCCCCCCCCCGTTTCTCCCTCCATCCCTCACTCACCTGCAGAGGGCGGGGCAGGACGGAGTGGGTCGAGATGGGATCCTCTTTCTTCTTTTTTTTTCGTCCCCACTCGCGGGCGCACCGCTATTTGTGTGGCGGCGGCGGCGTCCGACGGAGTAAGAAGAAACGTGCGGAGGATCTGTTGAATAATTTGTATAGAGAATTCCGCCGCAAGGAGGGGGGCGGGGGGACATTGCCTGCATAATTCGGGGTGATTTCCGATCGGGCGCGGGTCGTGTGTTTTTGTCGCGCCGCGGCCGGCGGTCGGGGCCGTGAGAGGGCGTAGGGGACGGCCACCGCGGCGGGGGAGGAGGCGGAGGCCGAGAGCGCGGGGAGGGCGGAGGCGACGCGGGGAACTTGGCCTCGGGGGATAAGGGGGCGGCGGGAATTCGGGAGGGGAAAGGAGGTCCCAGATGCAGTCCAGCGAACGCGTTTGATTTATGCGCCGCCGCTTTCCTGTGCGCGCTCTCCGGCGGCGATTTCGCAAGTAAAGCGATTACACCGGCCATCACGTGTGATTTACATCGTCTCGAGTGCCTGATTACTTGCTCCTCTTGGGTGGCTTCAGAATACCCAGAGAAATCGAGCATTCTTTTCATTACCTTGAGGTTCAATTGAAGGATCTGCCTTTTAAATGACTATTGAAATAATATTGTTTCTAGGAGCAAACAGCGTATTGCTCTAAAGTGTCCCAATAAATCCCATTGCCAAATGCCAAGTGCCTTGTAAAAATAGTGGTACACCCTGTTACAGGATGAAGCAGACTAATATGTTTTCCAAGAGTGATTAAAATATCTCAATGCGTCCAAGAGCGTACACTAGAAAATTCGTACTTTTCTATACGACTGGAGCCAGAAACGAATAAATGTTCGTTCTGTTCTCCGTTCAAACACAAAGTATTTAAAGACAAGTTCCAAGGAGACAATATCTAAAGAGTAATGGCACTGAAAAGAAGAGAGGGCGACGAGGCAAGCCTTAAGTTACCTTTTATTGGGCCCTGTCAGAAACGCTCCACCCACGCCATTTCATGCTGCTCACCACGAACACCTGCGAGCGCTCTCGTGAACGTCTCGTTCCGTATCTCTCGTTTTGAGAACTCGTAACTCAGCGATGCTCCACGAAGATCGGTAAGGGGTGAGTGGCATGAGGATGGGACGCTTTCAAGCCAATAAACGGGAGTTTTATCGACAACGAAGACTCCAGACAAAGGAGGGAGTCATGGTTTGAGTGCTATTCCTGAAACCCTTGATAAAGGTGTGGGCGCTGTGATCCTTAATTCATTTATTACTCGGCGAAGTATTGGTACACAATATTATTCTATTAGCGCATGATTGTTTTATTTGACACACACACACACACACACACACACAAAACGGTTAAGAACTGTCTATGACGTACTGTAGAGAAATGCAATCTGTACACGTTTACTTGTGCTCCGAAATTCAATGAATTATGGATACGGGTAGCAACAAGCATTTTTGGGCGAGATTTGATAATGAAACAATATTCGCACCCGTCAATATGTTATTCTAAAAGACGGAGCAACAAAGTGACCCGCCGATTGTGATGTGTGTCGCACACAAATCTATGCCAGTTTCCAATTCAGTTTTATATCAATTTACAATATTACCAATCACTATTTGAAATGTTTAATTTGTTCAAATGCAAGGTTTTGTAACACATAATTAGTATTTTCTATCACATTAATTAATACGTTTACAATACAGAGTGTCTCAGAAACAACTTTATTTATCAATTGCACCTCTACTTTATCTAACAATTACATTTAGTACGACATTTTCTGTAGACTAATCATTGCATTCACAATTAACTTTGTTTCTTCCGCCAATTATATATTACAAGAACAACACCACTCATTTATTTCTAACAAGAGCAAAAAACTTTGGTCTAAGCGACTCAAACCTTCTCACTACTTATACTCTCAGAGAGGAGTGAATGTCGATTGTGTAAAGATGAAATATCTATAATTTTTATGGAGTTGCGAAGTCAGAATGACAGTGGCGAGGTCATTGTGTGTCACGACCTATCCTCAGATGCTTTATTCACTCAACCATTGAGGTGGTCTAGCGGTGAACCCTTAGAGACAGCTGAGGTATCATGATCTCAAAGTCATAGGGATTACAAGTGCGCACTTCATTTAATGCGGAGAAAAATACAGGTGAATATGGGGATTGCGAATGTACTTGTGAAAATAATTTTCAAGAAATACTCTGGCGTGATAATTTGATCACATCGTGGTAATTATTTGATCATGTGTCTAATTTAGTTGTGATTTGAACTTCAAATGATTTCTTTGGATACCCGAGAGGCACTAAATTAGTAGATACACTTTCATGGATAATAAAACGATGCATTGGGAAATAAACGGAATTACACGCCGTATGTGTTTGCATGTATGCGAGTGACTTTACTTCATAATACGTGTATTTCAAATCTTTATTTTAAGCCTCTAATAAAGCAATGGACCAATCTCATCACGAAACGCGAAATGACAATAGGACAAACTCAACTTGTTCACTGACGAGAAAGAAGAAAATATTCAATGCTACATGAGAATAAAGGAGTTATAAATAATAATGTGTACTGCGAGTAAAACAATATAAAAAGGTGCGGCTGTCGCCACTACTTCATGTAGAAACGTCGAGTACAGCGATTACAAAGAGCCGTCTCAAAGAAAGAACATCGCCACAGGCCTCCGAGGTCTCACTGATTTAAGAAGCGGTCACATTTCAAAGCAACTTCGTATCATGAATGGATGCTTTCATGCGAGCCGGGGAAACCGGTATACCCAGACCACCGGTTGGTTTTGTTACCGTCAAGAACAGCGTGTGCAGTAACGGTGGCGGATCCGTCGCTTCGGCCCGATGTCTCTGATATATCCAATTGCAATTAATAAAAGTAATTTCGTCTCTCAGTCGTCGCGATAATTTGTTGTATGTCAGTGCAGACGGACGGCTGGGATTCGGCAATTTATGGCTCTCTCGACAACACTGACGACTCGACACATAGCCTTTGTGATGTATTTTTATATCGGCTGCTCATTCCACTCCGCGGAACTCTCCTGAGACTTAGCTCTGCTTTGAAATTCTGTTTTAATTGCGGCGGCATTCGGTTACACAGATGTAAACAAATTAGAGTCAGCCAGGGCGAAATGTTTGGCTTTGATGTTTATATCAGGGGCCGGGGGAAAAGTCATTAGCACGATGAGGGGGAATGCGCTTGTTTTTGTGCGTGCACCGTTAGGATGCCGTAAAATTCTGAAATATCGTACTGGTGACAGTAAAAAGTGGTTACGTTGTAGCCTGACCGGAGGCGCTCTGCTTGGACTCGTAGAGAATGCACCCAGATTCAATATGCAGACGCATCCGTAGCATACTAACTCGAACTGAGGAGAACCGCTTGAACTACGAAGGTTTACGAAAAAATAGAATGCACAGATGTCGTTGCACCCAAACTCGTTGGATTACAAGTATCCTGATTGATTTAAAAACCGTAATAGACAAGCGAGTTCAAGCTTTCAATTTAGCATAATAAATGTTTATTAATTTCAATTTGGAAAAGAGTTGCCCGAAAGAAGACGAATTTGAAATGGTTTGATAGGCAAAATGTCGAAAAAGTATTTTTGAAGTAATCTAGGCAAAATAATTCATAATGAAATTAACTCTGAAGAGTAATCGTGGGAACATATTTCTGACGTTTGATTAATTATTGTTGTTTTTGAATAATCTTTACAAAACCTACCAAAAAGATTAAAACACTCCCGATATAACTTAAGGTAAATCACATCTTCAGGTCGTGTGCCTCACGGATTACCAATAAGAGAGCAGCACTTCCTCTCACAAATCATTTGCAAGTTCTGATTGACGAGTGTTTATATTCCTTAAAGAATCGTTGCGATTGAATTTTCTGATGGCTTTTACGTCCAACCACAAGACGTTCGCACGCCCGCTCTTAATAGCTAATTATGATACGGGGTGTCCATTATAAGCTAGGGAGACGATAGCAATCGGGCGGCAAAATGGAGCTCGTAAGAGAAACCGGAACGAAAATTTAAATCGGTGCGAGTGGATGATGGACATCAAGGCCGGAGCCGTCCGCGTCGCGGCGATTGGCCGGCCGGCGGCGCGGAGCGGCGCTGCGCGGAACGCCCGCCGACCGACCGGGCGCTCGCGGGCGGCGCGGCGGCCTCCTCAATTTCGTCGATTGACGGGCGCCGCCAACGATGACGGACGGCTCGACAGAGCAGGGGTGCGCAGACCATTCGGCGCGCAACTGGCCGGCCGGAGCGATTTGCGACTCGCTCATTCAAGGCAGTGAGCTTTTGATTTCGGGTATGTCAATTACATTGATTTGTTGATTGGCGATTGCGTCAACTAAGGTCATTAGTCCAGTGAGTGTAGTGCATATTTTCCACGGAAGGTGGCGGTGATTTGCCCCCGCTAGATGTTGAGATCCGGCGCCGACCTACCATCGGCTAGCGGGGCAACGCCCCAACCAGGTACATTCCATCAGCGGGGCACCACTCCGGCCGGGACAAGCTCTAAGCTCCCGACCGGTATATCGACATGTGCAGCAGTGTAGTATATGTTACTGTGTGTGTAAAGGGTAAGGCTAGGAAGGAATAATCGCGCGCGGTCCATGGCCCGTTTGTTAGGGTACTGCTCCGGGTTTCTCCTAGAATTGATCGGAGAAACCACAGAAAACTACCGATCAAAGCAGCCGGCCGCTAGAATTCTCCTGCAGGCAGCGACAGAACGCGACCTAGCTATGTGGCCAGTGTCGAAAATTCTGGCCGTTCAAACTCGAGCCCAAGGACCTCTCGGCCGAGGCACTGCAGTGACATCAACCGATGCCCTAATCCACCTCTCCCGCTGTCAACTACATAGATGAATGTAGCGCATGTTTTATCTCCGGAGATGGTAGTGTTCCTCCTCAGCTGCAACATGAGATTCGGCGCCGAACTCCATGGCGGCTTGCGGGGATTCTCTACTCCAGGTATCTCCTCCAGTGAGGCATCCCCCCAGCCAGCACAGGCTCTAAGCTCCAGAACTGGTTTCCCGATATGTGGTAGAGTAGTGCATGAAAGTGGGTGCGCAAGGGGGCGAGGACGAGGTTGAGCACAAGAGGACGAGGCTGAGCAAGGAGAGGTTTCGTGCAGTCTATGGCCCGCTTCTTAGATGTCTGCTCCGTTATTCGCCTGGTGGGAGAAACCATGGAAAACTATCGCTCAGAGCAGGTGGCTTCTAGACTTCTCCTCCATACATGGTTGAACTAGTCACACATTCAAACTTTGAAGCAATTTTGGAGACTGACCCAAGAAGTCAGAGTGCCAAGCCCTCAATTAATATGATGCTCCCATTAAATACACAGAATTTAAAAACAAACATGAAACATTAAAGCGTCCGAAGCCATTGACAATGATTAGGAGAAGGGTATATATAAAATGCTTTCACTATTCTGTAAGAGACATGTCATAATAATAAATATAGTGCAAGGAAGCAATATCATAGAATTTGGTAGCATTTACTACACTCCAAACATAATAGATCAGACCACACTAATACCACAAAAAATAGCAAAAAAGCTGATCGTCTATTTGGCAAATTAATACGTAGTCGTATCACATTTTATTTAGTCCTTCAAACTTAAAACCCATGGCACTACAGAAGAAATTAAAATTGCGACAAGGCGTCGATCCCTGTTTTTGTTCGTTGAGCAGCCAAGCAGTCGTGGCTGGCGGGGTGTTGCCCTCCAGACGGTGAGAGCAGGGCAGTGGGCTGCCCGCCGCGGGCATTAGGACGCATTAGCCCAATAGGTCACGTGCGCGCAAATAGGCCAGTGGGATAACCCGTCGCAGCGGATGTCTTACTTGTCAGCGTCTCAACGAACAGACAGCCCTTGTCTCAGGCCCCCTTCTATACGATCCTGATCGTCCTGCGTCTCCCTGTCGGATGCCGACTGCCTTCTTCGTAGTCGCTGGGTGTTGGTGTTGCGAAGTGGTTACTCGTACGTTTTATCGTTTCATCTTTGCGTTTGTGGTAGTAAACAGTGAGGTAAATTAACCCTCGTCGCAAATTTAAGTACGTGAAATATTCAACGAGAGTGAACTCACTATCTTTAAAAGCTTCTTTTGAATAAGATAAAGTTACATTTCATAGAACAAAATGAGTTCTGCGATGCTTATTGTTTAAAGAAAATTTTTCATTTTTTTCTGCTTCAATTGCTAGGCATTGTATTAGTTTGCAAGGTGGTTGCGCTTTCTCGAGTTGCTTCGTTCTTTTGCAACTTGGAACAAGGAGATGGAGTAACAATATGTGTTCCCTTCCTTGCTGGAAAGTACGGTCCTCGAGATCTACGCATAGAACGTAACTTTACAGGTACCTCGGATCCTTCCCGCTGTGTGTGTCAAGGGGGACTGCGGTCTTAATGCGACGTATTTCTTCGGTAAGCGTAGACATTGTGAAAGCGGCACACAATGAACAATTGTAATTAAGTGCTTCATTCCGCAGTACCCGTTTCTATGCTGCACTGCAATTGCGTCCTAGATCGTAAATTCACTATCGCAACTGCGATAAAACTTCGTTGTATTTCCAGCTTGAAAATCATGAAATGCACGAAAACATGTAAAGGCATGTTGTGCTCGAAACGTCGTAGAAATATTGCATCTTATTGCAAATTAGCAAGTAATAAGGAAAGTTAGAAATGCTAGATACCCTTGAAACGATGCACTCCGGTGTTAATAAATTGCACAATATTTTCGAAAGGCAAAGACATTTCAAATTTCGTCAAAATATAACATTCCTTATTGGACATTGCTCTCAGATGTACAATGAATGACATTTGAAATAAAGGGCTGACAACGTGAAACTCGAGAGTGTGATTTAGAAGTTACAGAGGAATTGTGTAACAATTCTGATAAAAAAAAGTCGAATTCAAAGACATAAGGAATGTAGAACAAAAGTAGTATATATCTCGTAAAACTTGCCTCTTCAAAGTGTTCGCCATTTGATAAAAATGGTTCAATGTATTTTCTTCGCCAATTACAGAGAAGCCTTTGTCCTACAAAATATCCTTATAACTGAAATTTCTGTTGAGGCTTCTTTCCAAAATTTGTTGGCTTTAACTATCTATTCGTTCTAACTACATCTGCTGAGGACATTAAGACGTCTTTGAAGGAGCAAACGTAGGAATTCCAGCGACCCCCTTTCTAATATTCCCCGTCAACTGCGCGTCTCAGTATCATAAATCGGCGGCGAGCGACGAGCGGCGGGTAGGGGCTTCCAGATGCGGATTCGGAAGAGTCGAGCGCCGGCCGCAGTATGCGCCCTTCACGGCCGCTGCGTTCCGCGCGTCGCAGGTAGCCACGCCAGCCGCCGCGCATGATTTAGGACAGCCGACGCCACGCGCCAGGCCACGCCAGGCCGGGGAAATAGGCTTCAGTGGTGCTGCAAACGACGCCTCGTGGAAACATTCTCCAGCCACGTTCCGAAAGATCTGCGAGTTGATGCACAAGAGGTCAACGACGAATTGTTTTCACAAATGTAAGGAAAGAAATCACGTTTGAAAAAATCCATTTTACATTTGGGCGTCGTTAAAACGTTGTCTGAAGTGTCTTTATCTACAAATATTACTAAACAAAATGTGAAATTGTAATTAACATGAAAAATTATTATCGTTAATCAACTTTATAAATGGATATTTTAATTTAGAAAAGAGTAAGATTCGCGAAGAAGATAATTCTGAAATATCAGAATACCTATAGTTGGACAAATAGGGCGGTTAGATGAGTCAATAACTTGAAAGTAGGATATGGCGTCACCTTCGCTGAAGACTTATCTATCGCCTGAGAAACAACGAAAGAAATTACACCAACACCACTCGTAATATGTAAAATGCTGTGAAATAGTCATTGTTCGGTAAAGCAAATAACTAAAAAAGTTGAAATAAATATTACTCATTCTGGTATTATTAAATAAACAGCTAGAAACGAACTAACAAAAATGCATAACGCATATTATGTATGTGTACGAGCATAGTTCTTAAGCTGTACATTCTGCAAATAGTACATTTACTCAGACCTAGCCAGCTAAACCGTCCTGGTTGAGAACCCTGGTTGAGGGTGCCCGCTGCGACACGCACTCGAGCCCACGCTCAACCGCCGATCGTAGCCGCCGCCGCCCTGAAAAAATCGGCGCGTCGAATGCGTAAGCGTCTGGTATGCGGGCCCGCGCCGGCCGACTGCCGAAGCGACCCTGTTATTCGGCGCTCGCCAATCACCGCAGGGGGCGGCCTCCCCGCCCCACCCCCGCTGCTAACGAGACAGCCCACGGGGCGGCGGCGGCGGCGAAAAACGGGCCGGATTAGGGCTTAATGTCTTCATCTTTCACACGTCGCCTCCGCCGCCATATTTGTTAGGCGCTCTAATATAAAGGTTTCGGGCCTAGTAAGTGGACGGCGCGAGGGATCGAAATGATCGGTTCCTTCCCGGGATAAGCATAATTCCGGGCACTTTCCAATTTGGCCGATGGAGGCCGATGGACGGTGTCGACTTCCATGATTAGCGCGCGTTTCGCCCGCGGAAATCACCGCTCTCGCACGGACGCGGCGGCGGCGATTGAAAGCGGAATATGCTAACGACTTACGCAAACCGAGAGACAAGAGAAACGGCGGTGCGTAAATGGCATACTTCCTACATCTTACGTGTTGATCGTGAATGGAATTTCCTTTCACATTCCCACAGCCCTTGTGGATATATTCTCAATTTGTCTCCTTATTAATGTGTTCTTTTTCGTATGAAAAACACTAGCGAAAACAAACTAGCAGAGGTGAAAATCGTTTAAGTTTTTTCTGAAATGTTATGTCGGACAACAATGCGGTTATCAGAATAGTTTTTTAGCATGGTTAGAGAACAGAGAATAGTTAACAGAATAGTGTTTTAGCATGAATTTTGATACTTATTGAGTCTTGTTTAACAAACAATAAAGGAGAAGAAAATATTTAAGTAATTTACACTGGAGGACATTTGTGAGATTGATATTCTAGATTAAATGTTTACGATCCTTTGTACGATGTACGATTGTCTACCAATGAACCGATACCTGCGGATTACGATTTCACTAGATTTATACGAGACAATGTATAGAGAGATTACTATAAGACGGGACCGCATTGACAGCTACTACTTGGCCATTACTGCAAGTTACGTCCATCACTTCGTCAGTGCCTTCGTTTACTGTTAGCACATTTGTAAATGGCTACATCGCTATCTCTTGCAAAGTCATCGCCCTGAAGGACGTTCATTTGTTTCCCAGCCTAACATAGTAGTCCCTTAGAGTAATTCATCTGCACTACCTTCCTAAGAAGTTGATAAAAATAGTGAACACAAAACTCACCAACCGAATAGCATTTGTTTCTACATGATGTAGAGACTAGGCAAATATAATCTTCCAGTAACGGGGTTGAAAACCAGAAATTAGGTAAGTGAATGTCCCTGAAAGGGGTGTAGAAACTCCTGTTAGTGAACATCTGAAATCCAGTACATAGAGGGCATTCCAAAATACATCTGAAATTAATTGCTGATGACAGAAAGAGCGCGAGAAATATTTGTTTCCTTGAAACGAAAATGAAATTTTAAGTCTGCATATTTGGAAGAAAAATGCACATTTACATAATCATCCCAAACAATTCGATTTAAAATGTTTTCAACCACTCCTCGTACGTAGTTGCACAGGTCTATTTTTTCTTACGCAATCTCCTTCGCCTGGAAGACTTTCGTACAACCACCACGTGCACCCAGGTACCTGCGCCTCTCTCCTGCATCGATGAAGCGGTCAGACACGGCAGCCCCTAGAGGCGGCGTGGTTACCGCGCGGTACGCAGACTCGTCTGGAGTTTTTGTGTGCAAATTTTATTTGCCGACGCCGCCGATAAATTACCGACAGAGGAGGCCGGCGCCGCGCGCTGTCCGATAAATTTGCATGGCCGTGCGCCGCCGCGGGCGCGCTTGCCTTCACGCGCGCCGCGCCAAGTGGCGGGAAGGAGGGTTGAGGAGGGGAGGGGAGGGGAAAACAAACTCGCCCTCGCAGCGATTCGCCTCTCGCCGATTTCAGACGCTGCACTTTATTTTGCGATGCAGTGTGCTTCGAGTGTGTTTACAGTGTGTTTCAAGAACTACCATTTTAGTTCTACCACTCTGAATCACAAGCATGGCGAATCATTTCCTTTCAAAGCTACTGGGCGCATCAGAGAGCTTTGGTGGAATGTTTTTCGCCACAGAATTTGAATGTGAAGTAAATTGTATCAGTCGTATTAATATCTCGTTCGTGGAATAATAATATAAAACAATAGCATGTTGAAAACAAGGGGTGTTCGTGTTCGTTATTTCTACCATAAAACGAAAACTGCAAAGTTCAGCAGTACAGCTTATGTTTTACATCACACGAGAGATTGTTGTTTTTAAAAATCCTGTCGTATTACACAATTCTGCTTAAGAAGTGACCTACAAAAACTTGTCTCTTAATTCATAAAGATAGCAATAACATTATGATGTAAGATCACGTCGTAAGCAACGGACATACAACAAAATGTAAATAGAGTCGCCAGTTATGTCTTACTACTTAAACACTGCACTCTATACGAAATGAGTCACTTTTGATTTACATATGAAGCTTCACATAAATATCATGATTCTCTCGCTTGATATTCTTGCGGAGTGCCAGAGAACTCAACGAGAAGGATGGGTCAAGTGTCTAAACGTGAATCCATATCGACTTCCATAAGAATTACATAAAGAGTAAATTGAACTCGTTTGTAAATAAATAAGACAATCTGCCATTTTACACTCAAATTTTTTTACGTTAAATACTGAGCGTCACACGTGTGCAAATTAATTTTACGAAGTATGCAAGCTATTTGGATTTTCATTTTATTTTACGTTATCTACTATGGCAATAAAAAAAATTAATGAGACACGCGACGGCTTAGGTAACTTGCATGTTGTGCTCTGTCGAGAGATCCTGTCGATTCGAGTCCGATGGTGGCACGATTTTCGACTCTAGCTGCTTAGCTAGGTCGAATTCAAACACAGTCAGGAGGAGAATCTTAAAGGCTGGCCGCTCTGATCGGGAGTTTTACGTGGTTTCTCCGATCAAACGAGGCGAATGCCGGAGCGATACACTAACAAACGGACCATGACCCCGCGCGCGATCTTTCCCTCCTCTTCTTTGTCCTATCCTCACGCTTACACATGCTTACTCTTACATGCACCACACGACCACCCACGTCGGGAAATCAGTTGGAAGCTTCGAGCACGGAAGGCCCCCGCAAGCCAGCATGTAGGTCGATGCCGGATCTCGCTAGCCACTAGGGGAATAGCACCTCCAGCGATAAAAAAATGCCGTATATTTTCAGGACTAATGACCTTAGCAGTTAACGCGCCCGTCAACATCAATCAATCAATGGACGAGACACAGACGAGCAGCACCAATCAGATTGATAGAGGGGAAGCCATTACGCCCAACCCCGTCAACAATGTCTTCATCCCAGTGCGGTGTGGTGCGCGCTGCGCTCGTATTTCCCCTCGCAAGCGCAGTGCTGCAATTAGCGACCTCCGCGCCGGCATGCGCCTGCGGAGGAAAGAACGGGATCCGGTGGCGTAGCGTGCTGCATTCTACGGCACACTTCCTGGCGTCGAGCCGAGGCCTGCAGGATCCGAAGACTACGTTGCGGGGTGCTCTAGTGGTCGCTACCGGCGAGGCGGCAAAGGCGCCGCCGCCGCTAGGAACCGGTTCGCTAAGGAGCTGCTTTGGCTTCTAAACTCGAATGTATACGGACTTCCACTAGGCTGTTATGGTGGTCGACTTGTAAGTCCCGTGTGGTACTTGCAAATAGACCCTTCAACAAATGTTTGTAATTGGGGAAATTTATATTCTCTACCTTCACATACCTCTGAGTAAGGATTGATTCGGAATACAGTAAAACTTTCTCAATGCGGAATCTCAGGGGACCAATAATTTTTCCCCCGTATTAGATCAGATTCCGCATTTTACAGTGTACTAGTCTTCGATAGAATTTGTATTCCCAGAACTCAGGTTTATTTTCACATTGGACGATTTTCGCATCATAAACTTTCCGCATTGAGCCAGTTTTACTGTATTGGATTAACAACACCCAGAGAAGAGGAAACAAAATATTAGGAATTCAAAACAGGATTTTATAGCAATTTACAGCACTACAAAAATAAGTTAATGCGTTCTATAATTTAGAATTGTGTAACATTTTCTTACATTAACGATTTACATTATTTAATACATGATTCATTGCTGAAATAAAAAAAAAGTTCTTTCTTGCTTTCAAGAAGCTCTAGAAAATTCTAAGATTGCTCTCACTTCAACTTCTGAAGACGTCGAGAAGAGGGATTTCCCTTTTCACTCATTCGTCTGTCCGGCGTACTTCTTCTCTTAGCAACGTTTCAGCAAGTGCATCACCACAGGTAAAACCATTCTGCAGTCAAATATTTGCGAATTCGATCGTTGCAGCAGAGCCGCGTTCCGCCTAGAGCTCATCGTGAACGAATCCCTGTTATTGTGCATGTATGCCATTCACTTGATTTCTTCTTTCCCAGAAAGTCAGCGGTGACAGTAATGAGGAAATAACGTTTAAGTTGTAGAGATTAATGAACTTCTGTGTCTTCCCAAGAGATATGACGTAGACTGAACGGACGGGCACGAAGCAGAACTATGCATTGAACATAATTTCTCCATGAGTCTTTTGAAGGCTCCGCAACACTTGCATCATACGCACCGCACGCAATCATCGCCTCCTCCCGCTGTAGCGTCTTTGTGATGCAGTGTCCCATCTGAAATTGCCCGCAGTTGTGAGATCAGCTGTCCATCACCGCCGTACCGCTGCACTGCCCGCCGCCCGCACCGCCCTGGGGCAGCGCCGCCCTTTGCGAGCGCACGCCGCGCGAACTGACCTTGCGCCCCGCCGAATTCCCGCTCGTGGCCCCGGTCACGCTCTGCACGTTCCGGCGGCGGCGGCATCGGCGGTGGCGTGGCGTGGCGAGGCGTGGCGAGGCGTGGCGAGGCGTGGCGAGGCGTGGCGAGGCGAGGCGAGGCGTGGACCGCTCTCGCAAATCCGATCTACGTCGCGCGCAGCCCACCTCCCGCCCTCTTTTCGGGGGTCCGCCGCCGCGATCAGCATTCGCCGTCACGACGTGCATGAAGGGCATGTTGCATGGCCGAGCCGGTCGTGAAATGTCTGCTCGGCAGACGACTCCCAACGAGTCGACAGATCACAGTTTGCGGCTGTTTGAGCCTGTCCACCCAAGTGATCCGCGCTTTGTATATTGTCGTGTCTGCGGAATACAACACGCGACCAGAAACACAAACTTCGGAGAAAACTGTCTCGAGAAAACAAACTGCTCTTGTTCATGTGTCACTGACCTAATAGGTGTCAATCTGGAATGCGCCAGATGGAACATTTTTCGAGAGAATGTTTGTGATGTTTTAGTCACGCATTTGTGTGTTGACAGCCTGGTTAAATAAACAGTGTATGTTTGATTTTTGCCTTGTAATTTGCATCAACAAAATTATTTGAACTAACTTTTATTCAATGCGAATTTCTATTAAGGTCGCTTGTTTGAAATTTTATAAAAATACACGTATCCCTTCACATTAGGGAGTAAAATTTCTCTAGTCACGGCAGTAGTATGAAGCACCATGAGAAATGAAACACATTTAACGAGATGTGGTACACAATATTTCATATGTTTTTTGTTTTAAAAAATGGCTCGCAGTGGTTGAAGTATCAATTTTCAACTCACCGCCTTGTTTGCCAAAACGAAACAGTGTTTTCGAAAGCCGCACAACTACACAACACTAACCGAGCAACGAATACAGGGCTGCGATTAGCCGCCGCGAGAACACGTGACCACGTGGCTACGCCGCGCCGCGCTCTTTTCGCGTCGCGAACCGTTCTTGAACCCGTGCGCCGTCGTCCTTAGGTCGGGTCAATAGCCGTGCGTGTTACACCATCCGTCTGTGGCAACAGCCGCCTGTTTGTGTTTAGGCGGCCCGCTAACCCAAACAGCAGCGACGGAGGGACAGGTAAGCGCACGGACGCCGCGCCGTCGACGCCGACGTCATCGTCGTCGTTGTCTCTGCCTTCCCCGCCGCCGTTACCGCTGTTCTTTGTTAACGAAAGATGCGCTGCCGACTGAGGAGGATATTTACCACGGGTTGGTCCGCATGTGTGTTATGGTGCAAAATGACGCGTCGGGTCAAGAGACGCTACGGCAGGTACTCAGCAATGCTTACGCATGTTATGCTGTAAGGGCGACGACCCTTTTGTGGACGTGGTTATGACAAGGCGACGACAGAATGATAACTGGAATGGCGGTGAAATAATGTAGTTGCCTGTTAAACATTCAGTCCTTTTTGGAAAGGGTCGAGACTTTAAGGAGGGTATTTTATTCCTTTTTTCGGTATTATCTTACTTTTTATTTCAACGGCGGAGAAGTTTAAAACAAAATTCTTGAAGGAGCTTCTGATTCACTGCTGATTCATCTACCTCTCGTATCATCGTTGAAAATTCTTATCGTTTGCAATGGTAAATAAAAAATTGTTCTGTTGGCAGATCAGTGCACAGTCACTTTCATACGTTATCTCGAAAAATAACCTCCATATTTTTGGTCTTAAGAAACTTATGATCTTCGATATCTGACAGGTCATTTTTGAAACCACATTATCAACAATTTACAGATCTCCGTAGTAAAGTCTTCAAGACTTCTAAATGTACTTCGCCTAGACATAAATGTCGCTTTCCTACCAACTTCCTCGCGTCACAAGCCAGTGTATGATTCTGGTTCAAAATTGATGCGAGATTAAGTAAATTCAAAGCGCAAAATACAAATATATATACATATATATATATATATATATATATATATATATATATATATATATATATACCTTTTGAAAGTTCTGTAGTATAAAATTATGTAAGGATTATATTCTGAGGAAAATAATGTCCTTTTATTATAATAAACGTCATTCAAATGTTTTGTGGACAACATGACTAAGTATTTACTATCCACATTACGGCATACTGTAAGGTAGTAAATAAATCACATCAATTTCGTAAGGTAGTCACGAAATTCGTCAGCTTGGCAAATTTATAATTTTTAAAGGGGGGTTTACAGTGAACTGTAGTCGCTACACAGAGCTCTCTTATCACTCAAAACAATTGTGTCAGTATTTCTGGGGTACAAATGCGTTTGTTGCTACGAATGCATTAGCTACTGTTCAAATAAATAATCGAGCAGTATTATTTAATAAATTAAGGCACACACGACAGGTTGGCAACAAGCCCAACAAACATTTGCCTAAGCACCTAAAAGAAAAGCTGCCTGAAAAAAATTAGACCCCTTTAGAACCTCATAACTTCCGACGATTTCAGCTCGGAACGAGCCGAGAAAGGACCGCCCCATCTGATGATCCAGGTGCACCATGAACAAAGCCATGCCTGTGCGCACGGACAAGGATTTGAATGTTATCTCGAAACCAAAGAGCCAGAAAATCTTCCGACACCGACTCCACCGCCCCCCAAAGGCGCCTAAACAAAACGAGAGACGCGCGACAAAGAGACATCGCGTGGCTTACACAAAGGCCGGGCCGCGATCATCGCGAGGAGAAAATGAGGAGAATGTGGGCCAGCGTTTTTTCCACGCCCGGAGCCACGATTTATCGTGGAATTGAGACAATGAGCTGTTGTCTAGGAAGTTCTCTGTCTGATAATTATTCGAAATATTTGTAGGCGTCGACGCCTTCCTCGCTTCGCGCCGTCGCGCCGCCGCCACCGTCGTGCCCTTCGCCGCCCCACCGCCGCCGCCGCGCCGTGCCACTCCGCCGCAGAAATCTCAATCAGGGCCCCCTGCGAGCGCTGCGACGTCGTAAATCTGAAGACGGTGGCGCGGCGCCAGGCAGTGGCCAATTACAGCCCCTGCGCGTGTATCGGCTGTCGAAGATAAATCCTGGCCGCCGCCGCCGCCGCCGGAGGAAGAGACGCGGCGACTCCGCGCCATCCATCTGCCTCATCCTCCTTTCTGAAGTTGCGCCCCGCTCGGGGGCGGCCCGGGGTGGCTCGCTGTTAATCGGGCTTGAGCTCGGAGCGCTGTCGCTCTTTGTGGAGATGCAATGAATGGCTTTTCACACTCCATTCGTCTTCGCACCCTTCCTTGGCGGATTTCAAGGGAGACAATACTTGGGTGGGCTTTGAATGATGAGACTATGAAAGAAAGGAAATCTCATTCATAAGACAATCAATTCTTTTTGCAGCTGCTGAACATTACGTATACTTCTTGTGGCTCTAATACTGTTTTAGTTTCCAAGTTTCTGATTTGGTAAAAACCAAATATTCAAATGATTAGTGTGGTATCATTATCCATCTGAGGTGGCGGAAGGCAACATATGTTACCATTGCAACGTCTCTGACCAGAAAATCCTAGGGTTCGAGTCCCGACGGAGGGGGATTTTTGACTCTAGCTTGATAGCTAGGTCCAAATCAGCCGCTGTTTCGAGGAGACTTCTACTTGCCGGTTACTATCATCGGTAGTTTTCCATGGTGTCCCCGATCAACACGAAGCGAATGCCGGCAGAGTACCGTCACAAAAAAGCTGCGCGCCGCGCCTGATTTTTCTTTCCTCATTCGTGTCCCATTCTTTCCCCTTAATTACACCATACTTTTACACTTGCATGCTCTACACTCAACACCTGTCGGGATCAGTCAGGAGGTTCGCGCATATCCTGGTTATAGAAGGGTCCCACTGTCGGTGTTACGTTGAAGGGGATACCTCGCAAGTCGACGTGTAGGTTGGTTTTGAATCTCATGGTACCGAGGAGGAGGTTCACCGCAATCACGGGATATGAGATGCACTACACTTACATGACTTTACCACATGAGCTGACGCGCTCTGAGGCACAAAATAATCAATGTAATAAATATTTAATAAATATTTTAATGTTATCAATATTTGTTTGAATGTTCAGGGTAGCAGAAATGGCAAAAATTCTGTCTTGCAAAAATCTCGATTTTTTACAGTGTATTTCATGTCACGGGAGAGTGTGGAAAGGTTTACGGTGTTTGTTTACCTCTGACATTTGTTTTCTTTCAGTCTAATAGCTCTGAGGAAGCCGGGCGTTACGAAATTTGGCATCGCAAACCTTGAACCCAGGTGGTAAGGCGGAAAAGAGACGTTTCAACAAAATCCACTCTCCTTAAAACCAGCCTTACCAGATACATTAAGTGTGTAGGACAATGTACGCTGCACGTTTTACACGTTTGCAGATATACTAAAACAATTGGGTTGAGTTGATGGCTTACAGATATTTACAGGAATCCATTATATGTATTTAAGATGTCGTGATTAATTTCGCGCAAACGAATTTAATGAACTGGAACAAATTTTCGGTCGATACAGTCGTGAAGGAATGCTACTCTGCGAGAGAGACCAAGATCTCGCGCCCGGCCAATGAGACTATTTGAGAGGGAACCTTTCAACAAGTTAGCGTACAAATCTTGAAGAAAGAATAGATAAAACCCAGATAAAAGTACAACAAGGATTCTTGAGAAGCAGAGAATTGTGGGAAACTGGCAAAGTCGATGTGAAAGCTGAATTACGAGGGGCCGTAGGATTAGACCGCTGCCCATTCCGAAATTCCAGGTCGTTTGAGGAGGGGCAGAAACATCCGTAAAAACGTGGGAGGGAAGTGAGGAAAGGAGAGTAGGCACGAGTGGACCTCACAGGACGACAGACAGCCCCAAAGCGGTACTTTCAGGGGTGGCCAAATTAAGGCTAAAACCAGCTATTTTCGGACTCTGATATAATAAGACATTTTACAGACCAGGCAGAGCAAGAGTGATTCCAAATTTTCAAATATAAATTTTAAGTGTTTTTTTCCCTTTACGGACCAGTTTTCTGAAGTATTTGAAAACGTATTCCAAATAGACTTAATTCGCTTCTCAGAAATCATGTCATAGTTATTCATTCCATCAACTACATTTGCTACAACTTTGAACATTTCGTTCAGTCACTTAGGAAGTTTACTCCAGTAGAGTGATACCAAATTGGTACAAGGTGATGGATGGAATTACTTTGACTACTGTTGAAGTGTTCACATGTATGGTTTTATGAATACTCGTAATGAAAGACTCGTCAAAAAGGAACGAATGCATGATGTCTATTTCAGACGCAGATTATTTTTTTAATTTAAAATTTTGATATTTGAAATACTAAGGGAACTGTGGAGTGAATACAGTTCTGCCTGGATCTTGGTCTATGCCTCTCTATAATGTTCCATAGTTCTTCTGGCCAAAGATAGGAATTGTTTGCAAAAAGGGCGTCAATGGTACTGTGATAACTCTTTTTAGATGCCTGGTCAGCGATGCCGTTCTGTTTCATTCGTCTTAGCAGGAATGCGCTAATTACCTCACATATGCTCGGCGCTCTTTGACGTAAATGTTCATTCTTGGAGACCCATGTAAGCAAGCAAGGATCATTCTTTGTTAATTCTAAGTAAGAGAGCAGAAGGAATGTAAATTTATCAAAATGAAATAATAAGAGCTTAACATAGCGAAAAATTTCACATGGCATATATTACTCGTATCATGGAAACAAATCAATAATTTTTTTGTAGACATCTGTCCTCCAGCGCAGCTGAAGCCAACATCTTTGCTTGGAGCATTTTCCTTTATTATCTTTCCAATACTTATTTCCCACTTCATTTTCATTACTACTCATTACATATTAATGCACCCATTTTTAACCAAACTAAAATCTTCTTCATAGTCTTCATACTTGCTCCGTACTCTTGATACTTGCACTGAAAACTGGGTACCAGAAATATATATCCGAGGTTTTTCTTGGACATTAAAAATTGGAAATAATTTTGTATCGTGCATGCTTTTACTTCGACATTGGGCTGATACTTCAACTTGTAACTTAAAGCAAAATTAACTTTATCGATTTTGGATAGGATTTCTCACAGCACCCCCTGCGATCACGGTGAGTCTTGGCGTCCCCTGGCGCGCAGCGGGCGCTGGAACGCCGGGTGCTAGAACGGGAACAGGAAGGGGCCCGGCTATCAGGGTAGGGTGGGGAGGGAGAGGAGGAACGAGGCTGGACGTAGGGAAGGTAGCGTGACGGAACGGGGCGGGGTGGCGTAGAGGTGTGTGTAGTGGGGAGGTTTAGCGGGAACGGTGTAGCAGGGTGGGGTGGTGAGGAGGTGTGGCAGGGCGGTGTGTGGGGAGTGGCGGTGCGGTGCGTGGGGTGGGGTGACGGGGCGGTGTAGCGGGGCGGGGTGGTGATGTGGGGCGGTGTGGCGGGGCGGTCTGGTGGGGAGGTATGGCGGGGCGGTATTTTGCACGCCGTGGGGGGAGGGGTGTGACAGAACGGTGTGGCGGGGAGGTGTGGTGGGAACGGTGTAGCGGAGTCAGGGGTGGTGTGGGGAGGTGTGTCCGGGACGGTGTGACGAGGCGGTGCGGCGGGGAGATTGGACGCTGGGGTGTGGCGGGGCGATGTGGCGGCAGAAGGAATCCCACCAGCGAATTAATCGTGGCTGGCTGCGTCCGCGCGCAGGCAAGAAGGCCGACGCGCCGCGCCTCAAAAGCGGAGCGCCCGCGCGGCGCAGCTTTTTGCCGATTACAAAGCAATTAAAATTTCTGCCCTCATCAGGAGGTCTTCGAAGAAAGAATGCTCCGCCGCGAAAAAGTCACAAACATGCAGCTGGCCGCCGGCTCGCGTTTTATGCGGAGCACGTACGGAAATTAACCGTGCCATAGAATTTTAACACTTCAGCTGGACTGTCGGGTGCAATAGTCATTTGCTTTACAAGGTCTACCGACTAACACAGTACTACAATGTTTCAATAATTCCAGTCTCTTTAACATACTAACACACATTATCGAAGAGTCATCTAAGTGCTTAAATGTAGTCGTTTGAATCGCATTTAAACCACGCTGTATTATTAATGAACTTTAGGAAATTCATTTATGCAAATTAATTTTCTCAGTAAACAACAGTAGCCATTTGCGTACATTAATAACGTCTACACAATAACGTTTTTTACGATCAATGTTCATTCCAACGTGAACGTATTGCCTACTCAGTAGAAGTAAACATTTTTGTCGGATGTCATTCTGATATCAGATGTGAAAAGTTTAAATTACGTGAATTGTGTTGTGGCTGCAGTAGGTGAGTAAGACATATTTTGCGGTGCGAAAGATACCTTTTCACCACAACTGAATGCAGGACGAGCTCTCAATGCTGAATTGAAAATCTGTGAGGGAAAGAAGAAACGCCATTACACAAACGTAAGTTAATAATTAACAGTAGAACCCATAAAATGCAACGTCAAAATAGATTCGTAAGGATACTTGTCTGCCCGGGATGCGACACGGCTCAACCGGGACAGCCATGCACGAACATCAGCACGAATATAGTTAAGATTAGTATGTACCCACAAGTATAAAAGAGTATTGTATTGATCTTTGCCATTACCCCCATTAAATATCGCAACAAAAAAGCCTAAATATACATTGTAGGTTGAGGGAGATGAGGACAGAGATTGAATTAATGATTGGGACTGTTAATAGGATTTTGGCTTCAAATACACATAACTTTGAACTCGAAGACTTAAGAAACAAATTATCGTTCGTTTGAACTCTTAGAGACAACGGAAAATGAACTGTGTCAATGAGACATAGACCATTATTTGCGGATGGTTAATGAGGTAAAGAAGAATGTGAGAGTGCTTCGAGAAAACGGAAGATCGTCTATTCACGCCAAAGGATGAACTTCCATTACGCGGAGTCTCAACGACCAACGGAACTTGACAAGTACACCTCGTGTACCAGTTTGTTCTCGCGCCCGCTCTGAGCCCCGAGCCCCTCCCCTCCCCTCCACCGCGCCCGCGCGTCCGCCCCGGTCCACACAGGTGGCGCGACGCGTCACGTCCGCGTCACACGCCCCGTCCGGTTTGCAAATGGCGACCTTGCGGGGCGCTCGCGTTTCGGGCGTCGTGCGCGCGCGCCGCCCGCCGCCTCATTTCCACCTGCGTTGGCCCCGCGATCTTATCGATGCAAAACCCGCCCCCGTATTTACTCGATGGGCGAAACGCCTCGGAACATTCGGCAGGCGCGTATAGTCTCTGACGCGAAGAGCTATCACGCTGATAACAGGAAGGTTGCAGTTTTCTCATTCCATACACTTCTTACTTCGACCGATTATTTAGTAAGATGTTTTCATGAAATAAAATAGCCACATATTTCGCACGGAATTCAGAAGTTTACAATAAATGAGAAGACAAAAAATGATCAGATATTCTTTTAATGAAAAATTGAAAATTTCAAGAAAATGTTATCACTTTTATAGGTTCATCTTGACTTAACATTTGTCTGATCTTAAAAGAACATTTGACTGTACGTCCATAATTTCCAGATGGCGGTATGACCTAAATAACAATAGAAAGTACAAGAGTCTAACCAACGTTTTCTAGTGAAAATATTGGGTAAAACGTAATTGTCTGAACATTATTTTAGGAGGTTCTTTTTAACGAAAAGTGAGTATCCAAGCGTATAATAATTCGATTTCACTGCAGCTGCGTAACTCACGTTCTAATAACAAAATAAAAGTTAATGCTTCAATGGAATATAATGGGCTACTTCTCGGAGCTCCACGACACTGATCGAACTCGGGATAACACGAAATATGTGCGCAACCTGTTCGTGCGTGTGCATTCCGGGCGATGTTTTTTTACGACACGACATTCGGCAGCGTAGCCGAAATGAAACGCGCGGCTATTAGCGATTTCGCACCGTTCCCACGTGCAGCGGAAAGAGAGATAACAGCCAGAGGAAGGACGCTACGCCGGTGTTGTACGCCGATCCGGCGACCCTGCAGCCACACCACTGATAGGGCGGACACAGCTTTTCCATTCGGCAGTCCCACTCTCACATTTCTGTGAAATCGGCAGCTGGTGTTCCGAGCGTCTACGATGTTTCGTATGGTGGGACGCGTGGACGATATCACACTTTTCTCGCTTTTAGGAAACAAATACAAAAGCCTCACAAGAATGCGAGTTCATTACGGGAACCAGGAAGGGCTACGAATTACAGCACGGCAGAGTAAGATAAATTTCTTGAAAAACTACAATTCCTCTAAAATACAACTTTAAATTGAAAAACAAACAAAGTAATTTTTTCCGAAAAATAACGAACTTGAAAACTTGTCTACTAATACTTTTGCCATAAGTATATGGAAATGAACAGACTGAGAGACGGGAAATGAAAATACATTTTTGGTACAAATACATTTGCATTGTACACACTATTACGTAACTTTTGTGTATGCTTAGTAAAAATTACAAGTATGCTACACTAAAGATCTACACCTCATATTTTATACGGTCACTGTTGATGACGGAAAGAGTCCAAGAACATATTAAAAATGAATAATGAAAAATTCAAATGCTCAAAATTTAAAATTTCCAAAAAATTCAAAGAGAAAAGAGAAATAGAAGTAAACGAATTAATTTAACGGTTAAAGTACGAAAAAGGAGAAGAATCGTCATTTACAAGAAAACGAGATACTTACTCAAGTGAACCTGAGATATTGCGCATCAATATTGTAGAAGTTGCGTACTTTCTAATACTGAATAGAGTAGAGGTATCGGTATTTTGGAAGACAAATATACAGAATCTTCTTCATCCACCTGCTACAACACGATATATTGATGGACACTTTCGGCAAACCAAAAATACGGCGTAGTAGTGCAAAAAATAATTTATCAGCAAACCTAAGCTCTGCGCGCCCGTGGCTGGCTGCGCTCGAAGGCATCAGCTGCGCACACAGTGAACGTCGTCGCTGGTCTCGCAAGGTGATCTTCCGCGCAGCGCTGCCGGAAGAGGCTGACTGCGTGCGCAGAGCCGACAGGAAGCCATAGAAGAGGCGTTAGGCCAAGAGGTCGGAGGGAGAGTGCGGATGATATGTTGCTGAACACCGGCGAAAACGAAGAAGCAACAGAAGGTTTTTGAGAATTTTTAAGACAAATAAGTAACTTATTATGCATGTAAACAATATTGATCTGTTAAATTCACGTTTCCTATTCATAAAATTTTTTTCTTCTCAGGTGTAAAAAAAATATAAGTATGTCTAAAACCTAGAAACTTTACCTTCTAGATATTGAGCACCAATTGAATTATATCTCATTATTCGTCTCTGATAATAGGAATTGTAATCATTCTGGAGAACGTAAGGATCATGTATCAGGAGCTCAGCAAGTATAATTAATAACGAGAGAGAGAACAAGCATTGCTTAAAAAATTAGAGAGTGCACGTACGTTTTCTCATGTCTTGCCCCATATTATTGACTGAATGAATATCTTCATCTTCCCAACCGGTAAGATGTTGATCCTTTTGTCATTTCACAGTGCCATGTTCTTTAACTGATCCCTCCCTCTTTTAAGATCTTTTTTACCACTTTCCGAAAATTTAAAATCACGTGATTATTTGGAACCTCAATCTGTCCCCTGCCCTGGATCTCATTCATTTCTAATAACCTCCACCTTCACTTTACCTCGCCGTTCCGAGAATTCCACAGCAGTGTCAGTTGGAGGTGGCGCCCTTTCGCCCAGCTGCGAGGGGGCGGGGCGGGGCGGGGCGGGCCCGGGGGCGGGGGCGGGAGAAGCCCCGAACGAACGCGGCGGAATGCGCGCCGGTGCCAATCGACGCGGACGCAGCGGCGGCGCCCGCAGCGCCGTCCGAAATAGCGACAGCGCCCGCCGCGCCGCGCCGCGGCCGCCGCCGCCGCCCGCCCACCGGCTCCACGCGCGCCGAACGCTTGCACCCGCGCGAGGCATTGTGCGTGTGACAGCCGAAAGCCCGAAATGCGGCTAATGTTAGGACTGGATAGATAGGTCACACGTAAGTCGCAGGATTTGGATAAAGTTGAATGAATGACGTTGAAACATGTGAAGCCCGGATTAAGTCCGTTTATCAAGCTTCATTCGGCTAATGTTTCCAAGAAGTTGGCCAAAGTTATTATAATAACCTTCCTCACAGGCCCAGTGTGTTGCTTATTGTGGGTTCCCAAGAACTAGTTTGACAGAAAATGCGTTTGAAATAATTCATTGTGCGGATGCATGGTTGTTTGTGTAAATAGCGAGGGCCGAAGGCCGAAGTCTCGCCCTCTATTCGGAAATGCGTAGCGAAGCGTCAGTTAAGATATGTAGTGACATTAGGTTGGTTTAAATGATTGAGTGTAAATAGATATTTTAAGAGTAACGCCATGAAAATCGAAACTGCGCAACTTGTGTCTCCCAATCATTAGAAAATTACCACCTCGATTCATATTGATCACATATTATGTTATCTCTTGTCAAAGTCACCTACCCTATCCACCTCGTGATGGTTACTATGTAATTTATCCCTCTGAAGTCTGAAGTATGCATCGAGGCTGTGCCTACTATGTACTTCAACCAGTCACTTTGGATAAAATTAATATTAACTGTCTAAGTCGGGCATTAGCCAAATTCAGACTACAACAGTAAATTCCGCATTCCCACTGCGACATGGACATGAGCCATTAGTTCACGAACATTGTAGCTGTAGTCTAAAGAACAAATCGTGTGAGTTCCATCCGAAAATTCATCCTCGAAAGGATTTACAGAATTTGCAACTGCATTATTGAACTGAATTTAGCAAATTTACAGTTGTTATAATGGAAATGCACGCACTGCCGCACACACTTTTACTTGAGTGAAAATTTCGAAATTTTTTGAATGATAAAAACAAAAGGGATTTATAAGCAACGGCAAAGTGCCATATTCATGGGTGGTTTAAAAATAAAAAATACATGAAAGATTAACATTATGAATTGTAATAATTGAAATATGAAATAATTCTACTATCACTTGTATGTAAACAGTGTTTGCGCATAAGGAACCTATGTCAAGGTGCTCTTACAGCACGATGAACGTTAATTTCGTCTTCAATTGTCATACTGGCACGAGTAAGTCGGTTTCCCAAGCCGAAGATTTAGAACGCAGATGACAATGAGATAGGAAAATTCAAAAAATTGCAATCGTCTCTCCAACGAACAGCAAAAACAGAAGGGCAAAACCGGAGGAGGCGCACCGCGCAAGGGCCAGCAGCGAAGCGACCCGCAGAAGGAATCCGCCGAGGTCCTGTTCCCCGCCCACGGCGCACTCTAACAAGGCAAACGCGGTCTCGCCGGCGGCAATTTACGGCGTGTGAAAGTCCCCGCCTCAGCCCTGGCAATTAGGGAGCGCGACAGTCCAGTTTCCGCGCCACGCAGATTCGGCGTTCGCAGTAGGCGGGCGCTATGGTGGGACACAGTTGGTGGCACACAGCGCTTTGGGAACTAAAGTGGGTGGATTCAAAATAAGTTGCGAGTGAATTCGTTAGTAAAAACACACACACACACACACAAATACAAATAAACGGTTCGTTTGTATAATCTTTAGGGGAGCGTGCTTCAATCAGAGAAATTTATTACTTCAACAATCACATTTGTATTTACCACCTATTATTGACTTGGCATTCTTAATTTATTACAAAAAACTGAAAAAGTGTTTCAAAATAGCGGATTTTCATGCCTAAAGAATTTTAATGACGTTTGAGAATTATTGCTACATTAATATCATTAATCTCAGAGCGATACCGATAACTTTGAAGTTTCACTGTTGAACACCTAAAATACATTTGGTTTCCGCCTTTTCCATGATACATTCCATTCCATGATACATTTCCATTATTTTTATTGAGGAATATTGAACACCAACATACGCATGCAGGTTTCAGATGTGGGACGCAACTCAATACACTCATTGAATGACGTAGTTATATTCACAATCCTCAATTTTTAGAAAAAACAATCAACAATTTCAAAGTAATAAACCATTCCATATTACATTCAATATAAAATTAGCAGAAAACATAAAATAGTGTAAATATTTTAATGGTGAGAGAGAGGGAGAGCGAGAGGGAGAGGGAGAGGGAGAGAGAGAGAGCGGGGGGAGAGAGCGGGGGGGAGAGAGAGAGGGAGAGAAGAAGAGAGAGAGCAGATGTTTAGAAAATGTATTTACTAAGGTTTTGGCCGTATATTTTTATCGGAAGCATATTCCACCACTGCCTTTTTGGCTAGAAAGAACCGAGTTCAGATCCAAAATGATATATTGGGGCCATTAGCAGAGAACGAGATGTAGAGATCCGCATCGGTTGCGGCCAGCAGCATCGCTAGCGACGAATGGCCGAACTGATTCACAGGGACGCTGCGCAGCCACACCTTCGGAAGATACGAATCGGCGATCGATAAGTTAAATACGGCTTCGTTAGAGCCACCTCGTGGTTTCCAGGACTCCCCTTGAGCCTAGTCGCCTACCCGCGGCGGTAGCCACTGCATTATTTCTTTTGGGACGGCTGAAGCAGCCATTTTACAAATGAGTTAAATTGGATACGCGGGATAGAATTCATCAAGGTTATCCAACCGATCGGGAATCTTATGCAAATAGCATCATCTGTAAGTTGCCAGTAGTGGGTCACGATCTTGGGTAAGGCGATTTGTCACGGTGCAGATGTGTCTCGGGTGGCGTGTAGTTTGCTTTCCTCTTCTCTGCTCCAAATATAGACGAACATCCGGAGATTTCTGTAATGTCGGGAGGCCGAAGCATTTCTGTGCTCGTGAAGCGCCGGTTCGGAAGTTATTTTTGAACTGTTCAAACAAACAGAAGTGAACTATCGACACCGGTTGGCTTCTGTGCACTCCATTGAAGTATATTTGGATACGAAACAAAATTATGGTAGGCAAAATTTAAAGTTTGAACAACTAAAACAATCTAATCATAATCAACAATATCAAACGAAAGTGTACAGCAAACATCACTTAGGCGTGATCCACTTATTATTAATATCATGATATATTTAAAATAAAATTTGGTGCGTGACATTGCGCTCCATTGTTCTACAATTTCTTTGTTCCCAAAAACGAATTATGTTAGAAAATATAAAAGAATATAAGTAAAAGTGTGTTGTGTGTTAAGAATTAAATACTTAATAGTACAACCACCTTTCTGTTTGTTTTAATTTTGTCGACTCCGTATTGCATTAGTTTCTTTGAAGTGCATCAAATATTCAAAACTTGGATATTAATAAATATATATAAAATATATATTTATGTATAAAAAATAAAGCTTACCCGCTGATATGTGTAAACGTGTATAAAAGTAAGAGTTCATGAACACAAGCGTGGGAGTACGACAGTGTGCTCTTCCTATTATTTCAGTAATTGATTACATATCTTTCAATGAATATGTAGACTGAAGATGCATACATTTGTGTTTAATCGGTAAAAACCCTCTTGAGCTTCGGGCGCTCCCTCAGTCATACTTACAAATTCTCCAAAATATTAGATTTATTGGACACCTTGATTTTTAAGCCTCGTCCGCGGCCTTGTAGACGCACTTTAGTTTCCTCGCCCAACTAAGCGTGAGCAGTCGAGAACGTCCCCTCCCTCCCACGAGAGTCCCAGTGCCCCGGTGCGCACGGGCCCCGCATCGCGTGCACCGCGCAGCGAGTTACTGTCCACACGCGCACTTTACGGGGCGCCGCCGCCACGCCTGCCAATTAACGCCTCTCCGGCGCGCGATGCTATCGGCCGCGCGCGCGATGCCGCCGCCGCCGCTGCGTTCGCGCCGAGGACCGCGCTGACCTCGCCGACCCGCGACGCCGCCGCGGCATTCAAAGCGCCGAATTTCGGTGGCGCCGCGCCGTCGCCGCCGTCGCTGCGTCGCTTGCGCAAGAGGAATCGCCCTCCCCGCCACCCACGCGAGGCATCTCGGCCTCCTCGCTGATAAAAGAACCGGGAGAGGTGGCGCACGGTATCAACTGATGTCTCTGCAGCGCCTCTAATCGGAAGGTTCTAGGTTCGAGTCCAACGGTGGCGGTTCGAGTCCAATGGTGGCGTTTCGAGTTTAACGGTGGCGGTTCGGGTCCAACGGTGGATTTTCGTCATGAGCTAGGTAGTAGCTAGGTCGAATTCAGTCGATGCGTGGAGGAGAATTCTAGCGGCCGGGTACCTGATCGGTAGTTTTTCGTGTTTTTTCCGATCAACGCCAGGTGAATGCCGGAGCAGTACCCTAACAAACGGGTCACGGACCGCGCGCGATCATTCCTTCCTTTTCCTTGTCCTATCTTCACCTCTTACAGAAACATACACTAGCATGCACTCCACTACCACGTATTCAGGGAGACCGGTCGGAAGCTTAGTGTTAGAGCTTCTCCCGGCTGGGTCAGTGCTCCACTGGTGAGAGATACCTGATTGGGGAAAACCCCGCTAGCCGACGGTAGATCTCGTCATCCAGCTGGGAAAGATCACCGCCACCTCACGAGAAAAATACAAGCACTACACTTACGAGACTAATGACCTTAGCAATCGATGCGCCCGGAATCAATATCTATCAAACAATCGGCACAGGCTGCGATGACTCATAGGCAACGACCATGGTATCTGCAGCATCGTTATCCGCGAGGTCTAGGGAACAAGTCTCGAAGATGGCGATTTTCGGCACACGCTACTTCGCTGGGTAGAAATCTATCACTAACTGGAGGAGAATTCCATCGACCATGTGGTCTGTAGTGCTCGGATCAGCAGTTTTGCTTGGTTTCTTTGGACGATACCAAGTGAATAGCTGGACTGGACGCTGACAAACGGGCCACACGCGATCTTTCTTTTCTCGTCCTAGGAGAGCAGTGGAAAGCTTACAACTTGTTCTGGCTGGGGCTGTGTTCCGAAGGAAGATGTGCCTGGAGGAGGAAAACTTCTGCTAGCCGACGTGAAGGTCAGCAGGATTTAATATGCAATAATAACACTTATGGGACTAATGACCATATCAATTGACACGCCCTGAAACAGTAAATATTCACTTAGACGGCGGAAATAGCAACGAAGTACAATCTGTCACAATTAGCTGTCCCACATCGAATATCACTAGCCATGACAGTTTTTACAAGTTTGCGCGAGCTTTCCCACCAGATATTAGCCTTGCTCAAGAAGAATCTCAAATGATGCATGTGAAAAAGTGTTATTTTTCAGCACAGTTTTGTCCTGGACGGAAAAGTTTATTTTTTGCGCCCAAAGATAACGTGTTTATATATATATATATATATATATATATATATATATATATATATATATATTGTAATAATAGCGGGGGAGGGCGCCAGGTTCTGCTCCTGTAATGTGACTGGATGGAAGAATTGGGAGGTCATGAATTAGCACAGAGTCATTTGTAACAATTAACAGTTTATTCCTGGGACCAAGAGCTGCCAGGGAAGTTACATGTCGCAAAGGGCGACGCAAGTTTTTTACTAAATCTGCTCTGTGAGCTGGTTATCTTAATTACTAGTTGTTAATTCCCTTAAGGCTAACATATTAGGCTTACTCTTTGATGAAACGTGCTATTCATCATTTAAGGTCTGCAGGGCCTGAGCGCGGCCACTTGCAATTTCTCGCTGTTACGATTGTTCTGCGAGACGGCTTCGTCTCGTAGTTTTTCACCAGTGGCTGCGTTGTCTCCGTGGGCGGGCCGGGCTGCAGCCTCGAAGCAGAGGCGGCGGCAGTCCCGGGTCGCTGACCTTCAGCGGCGCGTCCTCTCTCGGCAGGTAGCGGCGCGTCCCCCTCTCGGCAGGTCGCCGGCTCGAGCAGGCTCAGTGGGGCGAGTGGCCACGGGCGTTGACGTAACGCGGTGGGCTGTCAATCAGCACCGACGCGGGAGGCGGCAAAGGCTGGTGGGCCGATGCGGAAACGGCGCAGGATCCAGTAGTCTCCCGCCCGAGTTTCCTCCGCGATAAGTCCACTAGTCGCGTCCTAACTAATTCGATTCTGGGAAAGTCTTTCCCAAACTCGCGTCCCGATCGTAACTAACTGAGTAATCTAGCGAATTTAGCAACCAAGAAGTATCTTGGAAGTATCTCGAAGTATCTCAGAAGTATCACGAAATAACTCTCAAAAATTATCTCTCAAAAATATTATATCTGGGAGTGTTCCTCCCCCCGTCGCGCTCCGATCACAAGAATCTGTCTCTGGGAGTGTTCCTCCCCCGTCGCGCTCCGATTACCAGAATAAGTTTTCTCTCTGCATCTCGTTTTTAAAAGAACTTCCTTTCCCCTTCCCAAAATGTTCTTAGCTCTGAATTTCTGCCTTCCCTCATGGCGAAGCTTCCCATTGGCTGAGGGTGGCTGCGTCGCAGAATTCTGATTAACCAATCATGTGGCAAATTTCCCGTATTTTTCCGTAGATTGTTCTCTGTCTAGCACCGGCTTCTCTCTCTCGCTCGCTTCCCTTTGTCAACGGTTCCAGAAACTTTTGGCAGCTGTCTGGACACGTGTTCGAGTAGGAGCGCATTTTCACGGATCCTCGACGGTCGGCATGGGCTAATCGACAGCCTACTGTATTTAGTTTGTAAACAGCCCCTGCGGGAATTCGGGTGCCTAGTCCAGGCGCGTGCCAAGACGGGTGTGGGGGCGGGCATTGTTTGGAAGGGGATCGGTTGATGGCCGAGAAAGGTTTTCGTTCACGACGTGTTGTAAATGCGTCGTCATCTTAATTGACACACGGCCAACCCCTCCGGGGGGCTCCGCCTTCCTTCCAGGGTGGTGGCAAAGAAAGGGGGGCGCGAGGGTGCGTGCATTGTCCGACCGGGCTTCGGCCTGGGCCATTATGTCTTTTTATGAGGGGGGCAATAAACGGTCTGCCTCTGAAAAGGAGGCTGAGTGCGGTCGGGGCGGGCCCCGCTGCGTAACGAAAGAAATCGTCGCGGCGAAGGCAGCGTCCCTTGACCCACTTCTTTCTCGACGCGAGCTATTTCCAGATGTAGAAATTATTTTGTTATTGGCGATGCCACAATAAAATTATACTTAATTAATTGGTGACGCCACAATATATATATATATATATATATATATATATATATATATATATATATATATAAATAGTGAGCTCGGATATAGTGAACGTTAGTCATCGGTTCCGTATCATTTACATTACAAATAAGCACAACAAGATTCGGTTATAGTGACATTGAACCTCGATTATAGCGAACGTAAGAAATACGTCTTCAAAAATCATTCCTGGAAAAAAATATGTCGCCTCAGTGCCACAAATACCAACACTAGGCATCTGGAAAAAACAGTAACCACCAAAGGTCATCATCGAAGACGTCTCATTTAAAGTGGAGGAAGCGGACACGGAATGGGGGCTTACTGATGTGTGATGTAGGCGATACAAATGAAGGTGGTCCAACAGTGCATATGCATTCAAGGACGTCTTGATTGCATTACGACTTAGAGACAGTGGGCAACGGAGATCACGTCATTGAGAAGTGTCCTTGAGTCAGAGAGTACGCTCTCTGAAGAAGGATCTCAATGAAGTACTACTAATGAAAAATGAATGCAGCAAACAATTGAAAATAATTGTTTTCTTAAGGGAAAATAAAAATATTGAAATTTTCATTTCGTGTTGTTTAAGTATTTTGCTGTATCTCTATATTAATAAAATCAATCATTGTGGAGAAATTCTATTTAATTTTCACATAATCGGATACAATGAACCAAAACTGTTACGCCCCAGAAGTTCATTGAAACCGAAGTGCACACTATACAAGTATATATAATATGTCTTCCTGCTTTATATTTACGGAATGAAATAGTAAAAAATATACATTTGAACACTTCCCTTCTATTCACTTTTGTCACTTTGGCATGAATAATAAGATGCCATCCCCCCTCCCATGAATGTGCTACTCCAAGATAGGGAGTAACACATAGATGGGGTTTGTGTAAAAGGGAGATACCCCTCAAGGATGCATCAAACAGGTTTTTAACATATTTCTAAGTATTTCTGTTTGTAGAAAAAGTTTAGAAATATTAGGATGTAACGTATACTACCCACAACACCGGATCTATAAAATGTAACGTCTAGTTCACAGCCTAACCTTTAAAAGTTAGGTTCCAGTATAAAGCTACGAGTATTTTCACTTTTAGCTTAACTAGTTTTTGAGATACACGTCTTTTCTTGTGCACCGATGTTGTAGAATATAACATCACACAAAATAAAATTTTATTTGATTGCTCACGGTAGATTTTATATGTTGCAACATTGGATGATTAATGATTTCAACAGACGATATTGATGTCACTGTGAATCATGTACGAGCATGATTGGAACTCGACGATCACGGGGATAGGACGTAGGAGCAATGGTGGAAATGGGCGATTGCGAGGAAAGGTAAGCGGAACGGGAATCTCCGCAGAAACTGCCTGAACCTGTTTTGTCTCAAACGTTTCACGCACAGAAACCAGAGTTGAAAATAAAATACGGAAAGCCAGCGCGTTTGATACGTTACACCTCCAGCATAAAAGCTGTTTTAGTACAAACATTAATGATTAAGAAATTTATGGAATGTTTCGTATAATAGTGTACCTAAATTGAAATTACCCTTATAGGAACTCTTTTTTTCAAATGGAAACAATGAAATTGCTAGTTGAATGTTTCTTGAAGGTGACATAAAATGTATATTATAAGAAGTGGGATAGCCGAAGATATAAAACTGAAAGTTCAAAAACAGATGTGTATTATTTTGGAAGTGATTTCATGCTTTGGAATATTGTATATAGCTCAGAATAGACAATATACTATGATTGTCAGTGTGTAAATTTCGCGAAACCCGAGAAAGGGCATTCAGATTTGTAGAGGAGATAAATATTGATTGCGGAACTGGAGGGAATCTGCTGAGAAGTAAAGGATGTACATCGTGGGAGGGCTGACAGTTCACTAGAAGGATCTTCAGGCAAGGTTTGTTCCATTCAGAAAAAATGGAGTCGTAAAAATTAGAACATTTTATTCCCAAAAAGATGTGAGTTTTGACTAGGATACTGTTGGATACTACTGTTGGAACGCAAACCTATTGAAAACTAACGTTAAATTAATTCATTTGCTTTATTTTCAAAAATTGGAATGTAAATTTAATTGGATATTCTTACTCTACTGAACATTTGAAGAATGGGCACGTATGTACGGTACAGTTTCAATAATGTATGTGGGTGAAAAAAGAAGTTTAGTTTTTGTTAATTATTTCAAATATAGGCGTCACCTTGAATTCAATAAAATTGTGAAATTAAAAAGTAAAGGAATTGTGAACTGATGAACTCAAATTAAACAGCTTTCAATGTATTTACAGTAACAGTTTTTCATGCACGTGCTTTGAAGCTTATTTCTTTAAGATTGTAGTAACAGCCATATTTGTTACAACCATAAGATTGTAGTAATGTGGTTTGAACCCATTCGTTATTTGCATATCATCAATTGAAAATAAAGCTATAAATAATCGTAATCTAACAGATTTATCGGACCCGTGATTAATTAGAAACTTAAAAAAAAATCAACAACAACACTGTATCAAGAGAGTTAGTCTTGCCCTCAGAACGTCCTTGCGTATTTCACTAAAACTGGCAAGCATGAGACCTAAACGTGTCGGGCGCAACAGATGGACGCGAAGATATCGCGGAGCCATCATATGCGCGATCACCCGTCGCCGCCGTCTCCTCAGCATCTAAACCAGGATGTTCCCCTCGTCTATCTTTGACTGCGTTCTCGATCACTTACATTCTCTTACTGCCTTTCCCTCACCCTAAAATCAACCTTCGTCTACAACAATAAATGTAAAAATTATAAGATATCATTTAGTAAAATAATAATAATAATAATAATAATAATAATAATAATAATAATAATAATAATAAAGCCGTATTATAAATATGAGCCTCAGAATGTGCTTGAAAGTAGTGAGCACACACTCTACTGGGATCGCTCCATTATCACTGACAGACATGTCGGCGGCAATAGACCCGATATAACGTACATTGATAGAAACCATCAGCAGGTTTTCCTTATCGATATATCAATACCCAATACCCACAACATATCGGGAAAATATCAAGAGAAGATCCACAAGTATACCAATCTTGCCCATGAAGTCGCATCTCAGTGGAACTTCAGTAAAGTGACAACTGTGCCTATAATAATATCAGCTACAGGAGTGATCCCAAAAATGACACTTCGGGCATTGGAGTGTCTTCACTTGGATGCCAGGAATGAAATATAATATGCAAAAGTGTGTAATTTTGAATACATGCCGTATTGTCAGAAGCCATCTGAACCTTCAGTAAAGCAACCACACACCTGGCCATCATTCCTGTGTGTGGTTGACATACCGACCAGTAATACTGTGAATAATGTATAATAATAATAATAATAATAATAATAATAATAATAATAATAATTTATGTAGATAAATATTATTCGATAGTTTTCTACACCCAACATTTTTTTATTTGTTCAAGTGAATTTTCTTGTAATAAAAATAAACCTATTTGCGTTTGAAAGGGTACTTCAAACTCGCATTTCCGACTTGGGTTTTTATTTCAAAGTAACGGTAATAGGTCATTGTTTCTTTCCCAGAAAATTGCAATTATTTAGTCGTTTTTTACAGACAGGATATGACAATGTTGATTTAAGCTTTCGTTGCAAGGATGAAAACGAATACATTATGAAGAAAAATTAAGAGAACAACTACTTCGACTGGGTGGAGCTTACTCAATTCATCATTCTCTTCGCTAGAAACAAGATATTTAGAGCAGGAGTGATGCGTAGGGGCCTTTTGCACTTCCTAATGCATGAGCATTTTGTCACTCGTAGAATAAGACTTCCTAGAAATTACCATGACTCAGTAGCCCAAGCCAATACCTCTTACGTACCTACGAGTATTACAATTATATTCAAATTATTTCTTCCTTCATATTGTACGTGGTTTCACTTCGGTATAATTAGTCTAATTACACAAAGCAACTAACAGAAGAAAGTACCGTTCTACCATAACATTTCAATAACTTGCAGTGATATTAAATACTAACCAGTTAACATCGTATATTTTGGTAGGTGTGCTCTCTTCATTTGCGTCTTTGTTTCTTTTTGTGAGTATGCTTGTCCTGACCACGATGAAATAATAAGGCTAGAGAACTTAAACGGCAAATTAATGTCGAAAAGTTTATATCCCAGGATTCTTAAAGTACGTCTTGTGTGGTCTCGAAACATAAACCTACTAAAACGTAACCTAAACCCGGTTATAAAACTTTGCTTGCCCAAACTCCGCTACAAAATGTTTACAGCAGGACCTTCATCGCGGCCGTTAACCTAACTAAGCCAGTGAAACAGCTATAGTTTTCCCCAAAGATGCGCGTGTGAAATTCAAGAAAAATCTACACAAATTTTCAGCAGTTTTAGTTCTGGAAAAGTATTAGAAAAACTAAGATTTTACTCGTTCCCACCACTCAAATGTTCTCAAAATTACTTAAGAAGAACAGGTGGCTTCTTTATCGTAATATGATATAACTATCTTCCTAATACATTTTCATTGTCGCAACTCAGGTAATGTTAATGGAATTAACTATATTTAAAAATAAATACTATTGAAATTATTGTGTGAGTTTTAAAGATATTAAATTTAATGATCGATGTGAGTCCCAACCTTCTTTGGATTGAAATTTCCTCAAGCAGCCCACAATAGATATCATTTACATTGTCTGAATTTTCTATATCACATTTATCTCACAAAGAGAGATGGCTCAGGGCATCAACTGATGTCCACACCAGGCGCAGCCGCGTGCCGAAGCGGTACCCTAACAAACGAGCCACGGACCGGCGCGATCTCACCTTCCTCTTCCTTACCTTCCACCCCTTATCCCTACCACTTCACTACCACACATGCCGGGAAACCCGTCAGGTGCCAAGAGCTTGCCCCGGTTGAGGTGGTATCTTGTTGGTGAGAGATTCCTGGTTTGGGAAAACAACGCTAGCCGACAGTAGGTCGACGCCGGATCTTGCCATACACCGGGGGAAAGATCACTGCCAACTCCCGAGCAAAAAATCATGCATTACACTTACGGGACTAATGATTGGTAGTTGACGTGCTGGAATCACTAATCAATCGAAAACGTTTATGTCATTTAGCTTTAGTAATTTATATTTTACAGAAGTTGTCTTCCTCCTGTGTTTCCGGTATTTTTCTTCGCAATCGCTGTGCTGGGTAATGAACAGATAGTTTCATCTTTATTATAACTAAAACGTGCCACGAAAATAAATATATTAGGACTTTTCAAGCCGCTATAGTCGTACAAAAACCTAAGAAAGTTACTTTTAAGAAAGATGTAGAATTGACAAGATTGGGGTTAAATGCTCCCTAATCAATTTGCTGTATATATATGTACTTTATATTTGAAGAAGGCAATATATGTAATTACTTGAATCCTGAGGATTCAATCATTAGTAAGCAAAGATAAGCAGAGATATGTACATTTCAAGTAAGAAACGTCGAAATATGATGTTCCGATGGTGGGGTCAGGGGTGCTGTTACGTGATGATAAGGGAGAGAGCATTCTCGATCACCATCGACTTGTGCGGCAGGGGCCTGTGAGGTGCCGGGCTCATGGCTGAAAGTGACGGGCGCCGGAGCCCCGGTGGCGCGCTGCCCGCTGCACAAGGATAATGCCCCGACTCCCTATTCTTAGCGGCGCCGCTAGCGCCCCTGCCCCCCACGCCCTCCGCACCGTCCACGGCGGCTGGGCGTGGTGACGGCGACGGCGGCAAGGGTTACGGGCAACGAGGATGAAGCTTATTGTGAAGGAGAAGGTGAAGATGGAACTGGTGTTGGGGCAGATGGGACGGAGCGGTGACGGAATGGGTAAGAAAAACGAAACCGATAAGAAAAGGCAGAGAGGAGAGATGGGTCGAGAAGTCCAAAAGAAAGTATAGCATAAGGAAAGAAAAGCAGAGGAAGGAGGTAACGGCGTCGCCAGCAGTACCGGCGACGACGACAGGCCATTCCGCGTGGTAGAAAGGCCTTTCCGCCCAGATCGATTCCCACCACCACCACCACCACTCGGCAGCAGCTGCTCGGCCAAAGATAGCGCAGCCGCGTGCGACAGGGTTCCACAGCGGCCACGTCCATTCAAGAGCGTTTCTGCAAACTCGGAAAAAAGCACTGAAAGGCGCCCACGCAGCTGCACCACAACGCGCGCAGGCACGCTCGGGTTCATTCAGGGCGCGCCGGCCGGAGTTGGCGCGATGCGGCGCCGAGGTCACGCACACTTGTGATTTGGAAGGGGCTGCTTCGGGTTGAGTGTGAAGGTCAAGGAGCCTTGAGGTGCATCACGACTGACACACCCGCACAGTATAGAATAAATCTCAGTTCGCTAATGGATTTTCTACGAAAATAAATTCTTTGGTATGTTTTAGTTTCGGGTGTTACTCACTTCATCTTCCTCGCAGTTAGTCACGTGTGAAATGGCAATTTAATAAATAAATTTTTTAACTTTCAAAGACAACGGTATGCAAATCAATTTTCAATGCTTTTATGAAGACGGTCGACGTTTCTACCGCATATTATATCTCATCTAATTGAGTCTATCAACGAAACACAAATGCATTCGTTACAATGAAAATTTATTCTCTGCAGCTTGAATCAACCTAACAAAATTACTCTGAAGACAATACAATTCGTAAATGACTTGTAATATTTTTTTCTTTATAGCACTTTAAATTGTCATAAATTCAAGTCACATCGTGAAGAGAACCAAAACCTATACATTAAATCAGCTCCTGTAATTGAAGATGTGAAGAGCGCAAACGTTCGCACCTTCCCTGCGTGGAGGCAGGGTTATCGCCAAATCAGAGAGGCGGGCAGCAACGCCAGCAAACAAACGAGCAACCGACGCCGGCGGCTCAGCCTTCCGCGCCGCGTGAATATTTCGCGACAGGGAATTTAACACGTCGTAAATGAAGCCGGCTTGGCCGCGAGCGGGAGCCATCCGTTTCGCGAAGGCCGCGCTGCACAATGCCTCGTTGCGGGCGATGGGCGCACCGCCGCGCCGCGCCGGCTACCTCCCGCACCAACGGCCACGCCCCTTTTCCTACTGGTCGTGGCTTCTTCTTTTCAAACACAAAACTAAAACCGGGTTAAATTGTAAGGAATACAGTGCATATATTATTAAGAGCCTTTCATAACACTCAAACTAGTGGTATTGTCGTTTTGAGCGTTGCTTTTAAAGATTTGTAGTTTGTTTTTCGCGAAATCTAAAGCATGTAAGTTAATTCGACGTAATGAGCACATACGTTTAAATTGTAAATGAAGGTATCGCAATACAGACATGAAAATTATAGTTATTATTTATAAAAGTTCAACTTTTTTTACATCCAATCATATTTTCCTCGTTGTCTTCTTTTAACTGATAGGTCCTAGTCAGTTCAAACCCATCGGCGTGAGAAAAAAAGATTACATGCTTACTGCATAAGATATCAAGTAATTTCCTGAAATGTCTTCAGCTCTTAACTTGCAAATTTTCGCTATTACTCCAAAAACAAGTTCAATAAATGAATTTAAATAATGCACCGTTACTTTAATACAAGACATTCTTTGATCGCTACCACCCGCGTAGTCTCACAGTGGCGCGGGGTGCTTCATCATGCGTTTGTGCAGTGTGCGCGAGTCACGATAGAGACAAGTAGTTGATTGGAAGGTCGTGAATCAAATGTCAACGTTCAGACAAGTGCCCAGACGTAAGAAGTAAGATTTACAGAGCACGCCAAGGTCCGCGAGTCTCAAGATGAATGTTCGTATCAAAACATTGATGGACCGTGACATCACTATTCACGGTCTGTTGTAGGGAGGTTTGATTCTCAAAATCGCATGCATGCCATTAAGAATTATAAAAGTAATAAATTAATAAAGAGGAATTCGAGTAAATGTATCCTAAACTTATTTGTCTAATGATTAAATTATTTTTATTCGATATATATAGACGAAGTTTTATGAATAAAACTAACTCTTATTAAATTTCCTCAGTATTTATTAAAATACAACTGTTATTGAAGTGTAGACAATTACTGTCATAAAGGCTTTTTATGACGGTAGTACAATGATGTCAAAAACAATGCAAATGTCTTTAAAATAATGAATATCTGAGAAAAATGATTGTTCCGCTCGTAATTTGATCCTAAAAGGTAAAGAAAAATATTTATCTATTAAAAATATTCATAAAGTTTGTGTTTATCAGTAATATCTACATCATTTTCATGCGATTCTCTTCACAGAACGCGACATTTTCCAAAAGGCACGGTTTTAAAACAAATAGAGATATATGACTTGCATAAATAAAGGTAATATATGCGCCATTAAGAAAGAAAACTATTTTTGAAAAAAAGTTCTGGTTGCCCTACTTTCTACAGGAACCAACACCTCCTGGGTGACACTTCGATAAAACGGCTCCGATATTTGATCTGGGGCAGAGACTGTCTTCTCAAGTTACTGTTCCTGTTACCGTTACATCTGATCGATTACTAGGTGTCACGTACGACTGTATATCTAACGTCCACGACCTAAAGTGACTTTTTCGGGTATTTGCCCAATGCACTGAGGTAGAAATCGTGTAATAACAAGCAGATACACTTACATTTTTTTTTACTTTCCGCTTTAAAATTACTTCTAATGTCACCTATTGTCTTGTTGCCGAGTCACTCAAATGCATTGCATAAATAACATTTAGTCACTATATTTGACAACGATATCTATAAAATATTCATACAATTGCTTCCTTTAAAACTTGTATAATTTATCAGTTCTTTTTCTAAAAATACATTAAGGAAGTGATGGGCAGGTTGATGAGAATTAATTGATTGAATTAATTGATTGATTAATATTTTGAAAGCACGTTTCAAAGTTCTCGCGATATCCTGTTTTCCCAGAATGCGTCGAAACATCTCCGATGTATATCTTGCACGCTCCGGCCACGAGATCGGACAAGGCTCGCACACGACGCTTTCGAGATCGGGAAGGGAGCCTGGGTGACAGCGGCGCCGTGGGTGGCACCTCGGCGAGCTGCGGCGATGGGAGTGCGACGGCTCAATGGCGGGTGGTGGGGAAAGTGGCACTGGGCACGTGGGTCGCGTGTTAACACGCGTGCGTTGCTCCTGAGCGCAATGTCGCGCCCCGTGGCTTCTGTGACATTGTGCCGCAGACTAGGAAACGCCCAAAAGCCTCCAGACACCGTTAGAAAGGACGGACATAAACTCTGCTCGAAAAACCATAAATTCTTTTGATTTACTTTTAATACGCGGATAAGTTTATAAAATTCCCATATGTCAGTGGTTTGATTACTTCAATGACTGTCGAGCACGAAACTTTCACTGTAAATTTCTCAGTGCATATAATATCCAGTAACAGAGAAAAGACAAGAAAAGTACATCGGAATCTGTTTAGCAGTTTAAAAAAATGTTTCACAGAACAAAGTAAGAACGTACGTACAATCCTTTTCTTTTGCCAGTTGTGAAAAAAAGAAGGCATGGAGAATGAGAAAACGGAGGAATGGTACGAGAACAGGGGTTTGAAAATCTTTCTCTCTATCTCAAACCATTTCCTAAATTGTATGCATAATTTCCTAGACATTAATACATTTTGCATGGAGCTTATCGTCTAGGTTGCTACATGAAAGCTTGAAAGACTAAGTTATTATATCATTAATATATACTATGTCCATAAAGTAAATTCAGAGCTAAGAAAATGCGTTGAGAGCTTTTAAACAGCGTCGTTTGAAACCACGCTTGACGTCTTCAGTGGAGTGGAGTCACCTTTTACAAGAAAATCAATTTATTGAAGTGAATTCGGATGTCCATTAACACCGAAATCCGCTTCTGAAACATCTTTCTTTTCTGAAACCCATTGCCAAATCCACCGTTAAGTACGGCTTTCGTCTACCAAACCACCCTGGTCACACGACAGAACAACGCTGCGCACTCGCAACAGTCAAAGTTTCCGTGGCGGACGAGCCGAGAGCAGGGAGTACCGCTAGGAGGCCGTCGCTGTCTATCGCCTCGTGATGGATGCGGCTGCGGGGGTGGAGAGTGAAGTCGGCGCCGCCGTCGTCCGTCTACCGCCCGGGGATTCCCCGCAGACGCGCCCACACGCGCATGCACCGCCGCGCCGCGCCGCCCCGCGTGCTCTAACGACCGTGAAATAACGGCGGCGGGGGCGGCGGCGGCAGCAGCAATGGAAGCGGAGGCAGTGCGGGCGGCGGGAAAATATGGACAGACCGCCCCCGCCGCTGCTGCGGCCGCGCCCGCGCCCGCGCCGCGAGCTTCTCGACGTGGCCGCGAGGGGTGCTGCTGATTCATGCGGGGCGCGCGCCCGGGAAAGTGCCTCGTATACCACGGCAATTACGGAAGGTCCGGCACCGCTCTTCGAAATGAGCGACCGGCCTCGTAACTCGCCGCTGCCGCCCGGACGGACGACTCCTCTAGTTCATCGGAGAAGGCTTTCTTCCCGAAGAGGCATGAACACGCTCAGGATGAAGTTCGAATATGTGCTGGAATGATGGAGTTTCAAACAAAAACTCATTCACATGGCTCAGATTTGTCGCAGGTATTATTTGTTCAAGCATTTAATTCGTATTTCGCGGAGAGTGCAAGATCTCATCAGTTTTGTCTAAGCGTCCAAAAGTTATATATTAGTCAGATAGATATATACCATAGATAATATAGATAATAAACTACTACTTTGTAACTATTACTTTACATCTTTTCGACTTCTTTCTCATATCCCTGGCTAACAGAGAGCGACTGCTTTATGTGACAACATTCCTTTCGTACGAGATTTATTCGAGGTGTGTATCATTCTTCTGACACCAAAACTGGAATTATCCCATTATATTCCAGGGCTCCGAGTGACTCTGCGAATAGTATTGACACTTATTATTGGAAATATTGACAGCATGAGATAATACGAAGATTAAAAGCAGCGTAGATGATTTAGTATCTTAGTATCTTTTTTCTGCCAGCCAACTGTAACACTGCACCACTACCGATACGCAGAAAATATTAACTACGGAATTTATTTGGAAATAATATGAATACGATTTGTATTTTACTTGCTATTAATTACTGCATATTCGGCACACAGTGTTTATACTTTTCGGTTTTATTCACCTTTAAACTTTACGGACATCCAAGAAACTTCAAACAATTCAATCGAAACAAGTAGGTGGACGAACAGTAACTTGGCCGCCGTTTCCGTGTGCCGGTGCAGAAGGGGGAGGAGACGCGACGCCAGCTCCGAGCGGGGAGGCGGGCGCGGCGGCGCGACGGTCCAAGGCTCCCTGATTGCCCACATCCGCAGCGAAGAAAGCATCTGATAGGGTCGCGACGAAATTGCGGCGCCGATTGCTCCGCAACCTGTAATCCAACGCGCGTTACGGCGTGTTTCCCTCCTGATGGACGAGGTGGACGGCGCGCGCTCTCGTCATGGAGGTTCAGTGGCTGGAAGCCAAGGGCCCCTGTTGCGGCCCGAGCGGAGGGGTCTCAGGAGGCGGATGTGCAACTACCTGATACAGTCAACTCGGATATAATGAACGTACGGTTACAGTGAACGCAAGTCACTGGTCCCGATGCACACACATTAAAATACGCAATAGAAGTTTCTGTTATAGTGAACTCTCAATATCGGTAATAATGAACTTATTAAATACAACTTCCATAAAAAAAATTGCCTCAGTTCCCCAAATTCATATAACAATACAGGTTTAGAGGCAAACACTCTCGTGAGGTGCTTTTGAAACATTTATGATGAATGAAAAGTTTGGGGGGACCGTGTCACCGAGGAAATTACTTCATCTTATCACTGGTATTTCTGTACAGCCTGACGACTTCATGGGCACAGAACAGAAGTTGATATCTAGTAATAGGTGTAATTTAGTTTAGTGATAAATTTATAGTGTAAGGGCAATGTAGAATGAAGTGTGAAGAAAGCACGAAAATAATGAACTCTTGAATTGGCGACTGGATATTTCACTCAAACCCTGTAATAGTCTAACCAATAATAGTTGAAAAACTGTATTGTATTTTCGGACCATCGGACACAGTGAACCTCTGATATAGTTGGCGATGTCTGACCCTAGAGGTTCACTATAACCCGCGTCATCAGTATTTGGGACTTGATGTTCGAGGTTTGGGAATAATTTCTTATGTATCTGAATCAACATGTTGACCTTTTGACATTGATATTGTCACAAGTACGTACCGAAACTGCGGACATATATTAATTTCTCGTATTCTTAAATTTGTTTCAACATTTTTTTAACAACTGTTATTTTCATCATGTGTATTACAGACAAGCGTGCCAGCCATGTTAAACGTACATTTAATTACAAAGAGACAGAAAATCTTATCTTCAGGAAAATATATTAAGGAATAACTTCAAGATATCCGCTTGAAACATTCTGATTAGACTCAATTTGCACATGGAGCTCTGTTTCTTTTTACAGCTCTCTGCTGTAGATTTTGACCAAGGTTTTGTTGAAAGAAGAGAAGCAAGATTCAAGCAATCAAAAGTAGACTTAGCCTTGGAGAAATCATTATTTTGCACACTTCTCAGCGAACAACGTTTGTGTCCGCAACGTGAGAAAATGCTTTGTTCGATGGCGAAAATAGACAATGAAAGTGTAGGATCCTGTTGCTTTGCAACCGTTTAGCACAAGTCTTCAGGCGCGTCTCTAAATATCCTAGCATTTTACGTAAGTTGTAAAATAAACATTCTAACAAATATCTCTTTTAGGACAGAGCACTTTTCTTTCTAATGTTAACATAAGAAAGATTTTTAATTTAACTTCTAGATACTGTAAAAAGTGTAGCGAGGCGTAAAGGATTACTTATTACGTATCTAGTGACGAGTAATTTGAATGCATGAAAGCGTACACTCAAAATTATGTAGCAAAATATGTACATTGTGTGCCTCAAAGTTAGTCAACTATTCATATAGCACTTTCTGTTTTCCTCTTCTTCATTCACCGGTAGAGAGAACTTAGATATTTAGTATCTCAAACGAATTAAGATTGTGTTGATAATCTAACATGACATTACTAATAAGTTAAATACTACTCCTCATACAACTATCGTGTGCATTATTACTTTTTTTTAAAATATTCCTCTCAGAAAAGTCAAAAATATTTACCCACAACAAGCTCTTAAATTGCATTAAGCGTATTTCTCTCTTAAAACCATTTCCTGTCACAGGAAGAAAGGGCTCAAATATGGTCACGAATGCACAATAACCCACTTTCCTTGTTTGCATTGCAGACTGAGTTCTCACAACATTCCGCCCTCTAAAAGTGTATCCTCTCGCCGACGGCACATTTTAAATGACAATCGACGCCGACGTCTGGGACGCCAGGCGTGCGCGTACCGCACCCATCGGGTGTGGCGTTGACGTAATGAAAGGAGGATGCCACATCCCACGGGACAGCACGAGGCGCCAAGCCTCCAGGTCTTGCGTCGCTGCGAAACCGAATACGTCACACGTTACATCACGTACGCGGAGAGAAAGAGAGAAGGAAACGAAGAATAGCAGCTGGAGCACTCGTAAAACAAACGCGAAAGGCTGGTTTCCCACAGAGAGCTAAGAGAGCTCATTCACTGACAAGCAGTACCAAGGGAAGTGGCAACGCTTCACATTTTCTGTATGTCATTATTTTTTCTGAAATAGAGAAGCTTCGTACTTTCAGCCGAGATCTTGTGGTAAATTCATAGTACAGAGATATGATTGCCACAATTCATTGTGGTCTGATTACCGCTAATCATACATCTGTAATTATATAGAGAAACCTATATTATCAAGTACAAACAACACTATGAAATGCAGAATAAATATCATAAAAGTAAAAAAAAAATTCTTCATTACAAGTGATTTTAAAAAGTATATTACTCTTTTTTCGAGAGTGGATGAACGAGAACCTATAGATCAGCATCAAATATAGAAACACCGGCTCGTAATTATCAACAAGAAATAATGGCATTCCATATTTTCATTTCTCGCATTCTCAGACCTACTACAATGACAACTATGACTGGAACACTAACAAATTTCCAGAAGGGCAACGGGACGAGCGGGGGGGGGGGGGGGGGGGCCTCCAGGGCAGGTGCGAGGCCTCGTCCGCGCCCGTCGGGAGCGTCAGAATACGAAATGTAAATCCCGTCGCGTCGGGAGTCAAACGATTATTCAACATTGGAGAGCTCGCTGCCCGCATTCCTCCCTCCCCGGCCGGGGTCAAGGGCCGCGGGCGAGGTGGCACTGCGCTATCTCCGCATCTGCCCCGCTCTACGAGGAGGCCAGCGGTGCGGCGCTCAAGGCGCCAGGAGGAGGCGGTGGCGCTACTGCTGGAGATAGTGACACTGGTGATGCTGGTGCTAGCGGTGGCGGTGGCGGTGGCGGTGGCGGGGTCCGGGGCGGTGGTCCGGGCGAGGGCCGGGGCGGGGGCAGGTGTGGCGGTGGGATCGGGGTCGTGGCGGGGGCGGGAGTGGTGCCGGTGGCGGGGATGGGGGACGGTGGCCGGGGTGGTGGGAGTGGCGGTGGCAGAGGTAATGGCAGTGGCGGTGGCGGCGGTGGTGGGCGGGATAGCGGAGGCGGTGGTGGCAGTCGAAGCAGTGGTGGCGGTGGTGGCGGTGGTGGCGAGGAGACGGCGCCATTGGGAGCACACTTTGTCCTGCGCCCGCGGGATAGGACGCTCTGAGATATTATTCTTCGCGCTGCTCGGTATTTCCTCCGCCTTCGACAGGCGGTCGCATACAAACGTCGGTTGTTTTTTACGTCGTTCCTTCCCTTGAAATACTCATCGACACATAATTTATCACTAACCCTCTAAGAAATGTGATTTCATATACTTATATGACTACCATTGCACTATTCAACTATCTTGTAGTTAATAGTCACTATAACGTCCATTTGCATAATTTCGGAGTAAGATGGTTGGTAGGTTGGTTGTTAGTGATTCCGGGCCCGTCAACTACTCAGGTCATTAGTTCCGTGCGTGTTGTTTCCTCGGGAGGTGGCGGTGATCTTTCCTCGCTGTAAGGCGAGATCCGGCGCCGACCTACCGTCGACACGCGGGGTTTCACTCAACCAGGCGTCTCCCATCAGCGGGGCGTTGCCCCAACCGGGACAAGTTCTAAGCTCCCGACCGGAGTCTCGGCATGTGCGGTAGTGTAGTGCAAGTGTGTGTGAGGGTAGGACAAGGAAGAAGAAAGAAAGATCGCGAGCAGTCTCTGTTAGAGTACTCCTCCGGCATTCGCCTGGTGATACCGATCACAGCAGCCGGCCCCTAGAATTCTCCTCCCGACAGCGACTGAATTCGACCTAGCTGACAAGCTAGAGTCGAAAATCTTACCACTGTCGGGACGCGAACATAGGACCTCCCGGTCAGAAGCACTGCAGTGACATCAGTTGATGCAAGGAGCCATCTTTCCCGGTTTGATAGTACGAAATGATGATTAATTTAGTAATAGTTGTGTCATCACACTTAGTAAGCTATTAAAATCAGGAGTTTTTTTCATTCAAGGAACAGACAATTACCATTTAACTCAACATACTATAAAGTATGAGTAAACTATAACAAGTCTTCTGCTGGCAGAGAAATTCGTCACTACAAAACATTAAAAATATACGAATTCATATTCAGCTATCGAAATGAGATTTTGTATTCTTACATCCATCGGATTTCAAACGAACAGTAACTAACGCCGCATGTTGGGGTGAGTGCTTGGGATGATATTTAGTCTGTACGAATACAGGCTGTAATACAAAAGTACTTATGGGAGAATTAAAAAGAAACATGTTTGGGGATTCCAAGGCACTTACAAAAGTGTAAAATTTGAACATTTTTATCAGATAGAAGATAGTTAATACTCTTTACCCTTATAAACTTAATTTAACCGGACATTAAAAAGTATACGAATGAAATTAAGGATCGAAAAGTTGTTGTTCCGAGGAAAATTAATTACTCATACGATTTCCTTCATCAAGATATACATTTCTTTCTTCTTGATTAGAACTATCACTTCTCTTCATTTTCTCATTACGGTAAGATTCCACCTGAAAATGAGAAAAGTATCGAATTTTGTTTTTTAATCTTAAAATAATCTGTTTTCTATTTTGAACATTTTGCATTGAATTTTTTTATTATTATTTTATTGCAGTTTGAATGTGTATCAGCGTAGACAGGTTGATGTTTCAGAAGTTCCTTGGTTTCACGTAAACAGACTTTCTGGAACTATCAACGCTCGAAGGCTGTGGTTTTCAAAGTTTCATATTATCTCGTTTACGTGTGCGATTTGGCAGGCGTGTTGTTCTGTGTGTTTTTAAAGTTAAGTGTAATTTTCTCTCTTGGAGTAAGTGGTAGGATAGCCTGGTGCATGAAAGAAATGTCGACTAGTTCGACTCAAATGATGAAAGGTGTTTTAAATAGTATTGTTAAGTATTGAAAATCTTAACTCCAGAATTGATCCAGGTAAGCCCGTCCCCCTATCTGCTGACATCACAGCTGAGAAATTGACGACAAAGAAAAGCCAGAAAAAGAAGTGTAAACAGCTTCTAAATCACAAATTGCGCACTCTGTTTTTACGTAAAATAATACAAAGGATAATTCCTAGCAAAAAGTTTGGGTACGTTTTTTTCAAAACAGTTTTTCGTTACAAATGTTCCATTTTCTCATAAACTATTAAACTCATTTTATTGATTCCTTTACAGATTACTTAACTTTACAATGTGAAGATGTGGATCTACATTTGTGATATTAGCATTATTTGTTTCCATTTTATAATTAAATTTGTCATTAAATTTTCCAAAAATATGGAGGTTCGAGAAAAAAAAAGTATCAGTTTCCTACCAAGGAATTCTTTACAACAACAATAGTAGAAATAATATACAGCCAAAAAATTTAATGGGTATCTTCAATAGTCTCTGAGATAATAAACATAACATTAAAAATATTAAATAATAAACAAATTTTAAAAATTTAACGTGGGTAACATAAGAGGGTGAATCTCACCTTAATTCTCCTTCTTTGATATTACAATGAAAGAATAACAATATGCCGAAACAAAGTACTCTTTAGTGTGATGTTCGGCTGCAGTGATTCAACGCCGTGGGTTGGGGTCAGTACATATCGATACACCTCAAGTACCACCGGGTCGAAGAAGGACCATTACACATGTTTAAAAAATTCCTGCAATGCTTAATGCAAAGCTCTCATTGTTCTCTTTCATGTACAATGCCCAATAATAGTCGAGGAAGTAGGTTGTAATATTTATATTAGTAAATTCTCATAAATAAAAAAATATAACATACAATAATTATTTTAAAGCCTCGCGATAAGCCAGTATCGCATCTCGTAAGCTAGTATCAGCAACACAATAAGCTAGTATGCAAATATTTACTTTCTTCGATTACCCAGAACTTTCGTCAAAACACGTCACTTCCCCGAACACTCGGGGGTAAAGTGTTCACAGCGAATGGGTTTGACATTGCCCCCAACCCCTCTCTCCGGCGTTCCTCCGAGCACTGCCCATTCACTGGCGCTTGATACATTCACGCGTCACTGAACGCCCTCGCCTCCACCGCCACATCACTCTCTCTTTCTTTCTCGCCCTTCGCGCTGATCCAGCCGCCCTCCGCGCTATCGGGTTGCATTGTTTTATTCATCCGATCGCTTATGCATTCATCCCCCGGTGGCATAAAGTGAAGAGACAAATGGGGGAGTAGCCGTGGGTAGACGCGGCAGCGAGGCGGCGGCGGGGGCGGCGTCGGCGGCAGCGGCGGCGCGCGACACGTGTTTTTGTGTCCCGCGGCTCCAGTTCCCCGAAAATCTCGGCGCGGGAGGAGGAGGTCACGTGGTTCAAGGGCGGCGCGACCGGAATGCTCGCGCCTACCTCACGCTTCGAGCGACCGGCGTGCTCGAGGCGGCTCGTTTCCATAAAAAATATTAAGCTACATGCGTAGCCTTGGAGCCCAGCTAATACGGCGCAGCTCACTGACAAGACACCGGGTTTCCGATTCCAAAGGAGTTTTTTTAGTCGTTTGGAATATTTCAGTCATAACCTTTACGGAACACAGTTATCTGACTTTTGCAGTTAAATTAAAAAGTGTGTTTAAAGTAGCTGCTTCTGGTGGAGTTATTTACGAGTTGGTGTTGTACGTACTTTAACCTTGATGTACGAATCTTCAAGGACCGTGACTATCGTGAAGCAACAATCAAACGTCAACAAAATTATCACAGACAATCGATCATTATACGACTTTGCTTTTAATTAAAATAAGATTTTATTACGGAATTAAATCACAAAACTTTATTTGACAGTGTACTAGTCTTTCTTATGTACAGTTAAAGTTAATACACAGATACAATTTATTATAATCTTAAGTTCGATTGGTTAAGACCAAGAAACACCTTTGACTCGCCCTCATTTTAACACTCTCTTTGCGAGATTACACAGCTTTGAAAACGAAAGAGAAATAGTGGGACTCCATCGATATTATTGAAGAAAAAATAAACATCAGAAATAATTTAAATTCAAAAATAATCTTGGCGACGACCGAACTTCAAAGAATTTCGTAGTCTCGTCCCAAAGGTGGCCTTGATCCTAAGTTACATCACACTCAAGTTGGCAATAATACTTCCGTTTGAACAAACAGGAGGCCGGGTGAAAAATCGAAATCGTGATCGCCTCCTTTCGGCAGCCGCCCTCATCCGTCTGGGTCTGCCCTGTAAAAAGCGGAGCGCCGAGAACAAAGGGCGCCGGCGCTTCGGCGAGACGAGCGCCCCCGCGGCGGGCCCGAGAAATACGGCGGCAAGCGAGAGCGATGGGGCGGCGAGGGGCGCCCCCCGCGCACTCCCAACCGGTACTCACCCCTCGGCTGTGAATGCAGTATTTCAGGTGGGGAAAAACCCACTACCGTCTTATCATCGATTAGATGGGCAAATTGAAAACGGATTGTCACGAAGTTAAAATATTATTATTAATTTACATATTCGTCCGTCTTTTTTAAGTTCTAACTTCTTACGTAAGGTTTTGTTCTGTTGTATGCGGGCAAGATTATAAAACATTACAAGCACTGAATGTCAACAATAGTTCACATCGATTCAGTGAATGCAGCAATGGGTCAGTTTTTCGTCCTACTTTTTAATAAACTGTTATGTACTGTTAAGAAGATCCAATCTGATTGCGGACTTCCTGTTATCCAGACAGATGCTCTAACAGCCTGAGCTGCGGAATCGAGTATCGCATGCGTGGCAATTTAGTAATCTTACATCCATCAGCAATGTTTTTAACCTCCAAAGTGTGAGTCATTCCATTTCGTTCAATTTTCACCCTTCACATCAATTACTTGTATAATGTACACGTTTCTAGCGTTCTTTTTCTGAGAAACGCTTCGTTCCGCCAAGGCAGATTCTTGACGTTTTATGTTCTTCTATAACCTCCGGAAGATTGTGATTTGACTGAGGGAATACTCTGAGGATAGTTTTAAGTATTACTGAAAATAAAAATCTACTTTCTCAGATAAAAACGAATAAAAATGCAAATTTGTGAATTAACGGAATTGGGATGCGTATTACGACAACTCCATATCACGCCCGACCTGTATTAGAGGAAGAGAGCAAAGTTACCATTAGATGACGCTGGCTCTCCGCCTCTTAGACCCTTGCGACGCGGACATGGTCTTATTCCCACGTACGTAACTTACTGGGGAAGAGAAAGGAATTAAGGATAGTAATTTAGGTCCAAGTACGACACAATAGGAAAGCATTTCATGCAAGAATACACAACATGCAGGTCGGCAGTCGAAGATACAGTTTGATATCCTGACGTGAGCCTCAAACTTTCTCATTATTTTCTAGTAGTAAGGAGGATAATTCAAAAACAGAATTTCTTGGTAGAACACGGAATTTTATAAATTTCAGTTAGTAGATATTTAGAGAGAAGGTTAATGAGAGAACAGAAGCTTTAGCTCAGAACAAGAATAGTCGAAAACCCAGGATCTAAAATTTCTACTATCAGACAAGACTGGTGTGCATACGTGGATCTGGACATTTAATAATAAATTATTCTTACTTCGATTGTATGATTGCCGGTTTTATGCATCATATTATTATTATTTACACTTTGAGCGTAAAATAATTAGTGCATCGAAAAATTAAGACTGTGCGAACCAGACGTAACAACTCTGAGTATTCCTCTTTCTCAAAAACGATGAAGGCGAAGAGAGGTAATTTTATGTAAATCTTTCACCAGATACATTCCACAACAAATTCGCACTCAAAATCTCGAAAAATTATGAATCCACTGTGAAGATACATTTCTGGGGGAAGTAGTTTATGAGAGTAATTTCTGAAGGTGAAACGATCCTCATTTATACATAGTTATTTCAGAAAAACATATTCATTTTTCGCATGGCATTTGCAGCCTGAATGTTTAAAAAAACAGCGTACGCTATTTAGTTTTCACAGTGGTCATGAAAAAGGCCGAAAAAAGGAAGGCATTCTTCCCGCGGTGGCCTCCGCGATGGGCGGCTGCCGGATTTATGCGAGCGCATTAACGTCCGTCAGGTGGGCGTGTCCGTCGTGGGCGGCGGTCCGGCCAGGCGTCCGCGTCGTCGCGCCCGCGCACAAAGCCAAATGACTGTCAGCGGCGCGACAGCGCGCATCGCTCCCGCCGAGGCATTTCTGGGATGCCTCCCACGCCCACCCACATTTCGCCACCCCGCTTTCCTGCATCCCATTCCGCTCCAGACGATTCCACTTTCCCTGCGCTCCTTCTGCGCGAGCTCTTTTTTTCTTATGACAAACAGCTGAAGCGGATGGAAACGAGCCAGAGTACTCATATTCCATTATACTTTATTAGTAGTTACGCGAGAGAAGCAAGTCAAGATAAGCCGTATGTATTTTCGTGCGAAGTGCTCTAGACATTTTGCGTTGACTGGAGCCAAGGATCTTTCATGCTAATCGCAGAGACCAATCGCCGCTGTGTCACCGATGACTTTGAAATGCGTGAGCAAAGTAACTCAAATTAGCTGTATCGAATTGTCGATTGTTTTACCCAGTTAACATAACTTAACACAACTCCGAAAATACATACAACGTTTTGAATCACCATCCCCTGTATAGCGCGTTCCATTTATCCATTTGCTTTAGTTGTTTGTCAAAAAAGTACTCGCCTTTCTTCCATCCCTCTTTGATTCTCCCTTCTTTTGTTTCCTTTACTTCACTCCGTGCCATTCACACCTCCTCACTTTCCTCCGAGTGCCACGTTTCGTTGCGTGCCGTTCCATCCCGCCCGCCGGTCCTCCCCCCACTGCCCCGCCCTAAATAGGCAGCGCCGTGCGGCGGCGCGCGTGGCGACGTCGCCTAATACCGTCAAGGCGCGGGCGACGGGGGCGACGGGGGCGACGGGGGCGACGGGGGCGACGGGGGCGACGAGGGGCGACGAGGGCGACGTCGCGCGCCCAGACGGATTCGCCGCCGCCCGCATCAATCGTCGCGGCCCGCGCGGCGCGGGGCGGGGCGGGGCGGCGCGGCTGAGCACGCGGCTCGCGCAGGAATCCCGAACGCGCCCCAAGTTGCATTTAAATGTTCGCATTATTCGGGCGGGCGGCTGACGCCCACTGCTTGTTTTGTTAACGCCCTAATTGGTGCGGATAAAATGCAGCCCTCTGTTGCCAATTTTAAAACGGTAGACTTGTTTCGTGAAAAATTTGAAGGAAACATCGTCTCTGTAAATAATTTCCCTCAAAATGTAGAATTCGTGAGGTTCAAAGTATAAATGGTAAATAATTGCTCGTAATTCATGTTTTCCAAGGATTCTGTCTCACTAAAGCAGTTTGGAAGACCTATCACATTTAGCACTAGAAAATGCTTAGTGCCTGATGATATGACTTTCCTAATTATATCATGATACATACGAAACAAACGATTTTTTATGAAACCATTTGAATGGAAGATTATCTATGAAACGCGTTAGATATTAGACCCGAAAACGTCTTATGATTACCAATGTTAGGGGTTCACAAACTTCTGCATCACACGTTCTTTCGTAGTGCGAGTATATTCGGTATTACTTGAATTATATTATTCGGTATTATGTGAAAGCTGGCGTACAGTTAACTGATCCAATTCCGACTTCAATCAAATCGACACCAGTATTTTTCAAGGCAGAGATTAGGGTTAGCGTATACAAGTCTTCCGCTTCTCTCTGGCAACATGTTTCTTTTCTGAAACGAAGTCTAAATGTTCATCTTCTTGTGTCGCATTAGAAAACGGCAGCAATAGTTTCTTTCTGCCCGTTCTCCGAGGTGCGTTCTCAGGGACCTGCTCCAGAGACAGTGGCGCCGTCTCCCCAACCGCTCCCCCTGGCCCGCTACGCCTCCCACCGCCCTTCCCCCTCTGTTCCCGGAAGACGCTGCCGCGGGGCGGCGGCGGCGGCCGGCTCCCTGCGCGCATGAGAGTTTCATTTTAATAATTATCGGCGCCTGCCGCGGCACCGCCCGACAGCGCCGGCGCCCAGCGCGCTCTTATCGCCCGGCTGTTAGGGTAACGGCACGCCACGACGTGTCAACAGCCCGATCCAATTTGTCGGCGTCTAGAGCGCCGAGGGAAAAAATGATGGCCAATGGCAAAAGGAAAAGCGTGGTTGCAAATAGAAGTTGGGGCATGAAGGCAAAAAACCTATGAACTCATGTGCATAAGAAAGAAGTGGTGATAAAAAATCATAATGCTCAAATAATGATTTACATACAACACTTCAAATTAGAAGCACAAATACATGATACTAATATTAATTAATACAAAAGTATGGTATTGGAATAGTAGAATGAGTCGATGGGGATTCAAAATGTAGTGATTAAGGTAATAAAGGAAAGTCCAACTCAAGTAAATGAAAGAAAATATAAAACGTAAACAAAATCCCTATGCTTAAAATTTGAAACGTTTCAGGAAATTGAGAGTTCAAAGCTGGTTCACAAAAAGGTCGACTCTAGCTGGAAATTGTGTGCAGTAAACAGTGCTATAATGAGCTCAATCGGGCTACGCTCCGATTTCCCGCGTGTTAAAACCGTGTCTGCCAGCTGCCCTGCCACTGCTGGGCCTTTTAGTTGTGGACAGCGCCCGCGGAGCAACAGCCATCTCGGGCGACCGATCGAGCGATGAAAGCTCCTCGTCCAGGTGCGGGGGAAATCACGCCCCCGGGTTCTCCCATGACATATGACGGCAGGGGCACTCGCGGCAACGATGGCCCAGGCTAGGCAGTGGGAAGAGATGAGGCAGCAGACTCTCTGAAGGTGGAGAAGCAGAAGGGGGAATGGTTGTGGAAATCGTGCTGATGGTTGTGGGAATGGTGGTATCGGTGCCCAGTGACCGTACCACTACTGTTGATGGCAGCGGTGGCGGTGTCCACAGTCGGTATACAGAGGAAGTGGATAATCGAGGTTCTTGGGGACTGGGAATTACGAAGGTGGCAATGAAAGCGTCATCGCCAGAGGCGGTTACAGCGGTGAAGACGCTGTCAACGGATGCTTAGATTGAAGTTCGACGATTGTACGGTGGGTTTGAGTCTATTTGCTTTTACATTCCCCCTCGGCCACCTGTCATTTGGACGTATTTATTTACTTGATTTATAGCGCGAAGAACTCAGATTGCCACCGTTTATTCCAACGCTCTCCATTCTTACATTTATAATAGTTATTGACTTCCAGCGCAACAGTCATCATTTAACCCAAATTTCCTTATTATCTTCAAATTTCACTGCCAATTACCTTCAAGAACGCATATAAATTGATTTGATGATATGTTCTAAATGATTATGAAAGTATGTGGTTAAGGAACAACGAAGAAAATAATTTTGAGTCTTAAACAGCAATTCAGTTAGTCATATCCATAAACATTATTTTACCAAAACCCTGAAACATTCGACTCTTTCTCTCGCAAATATTTTTCAAATCATTCTTTCAGGATTGCTTGTTTTTCACTTCCAAAACCAAATATGTCTCATTAGCAAACGCGAAGTTCATTTAAAATCTTATCCCAAACCAGAGGCTTTGTGTGCCCATCAGACGTTGAGACAAGATCCGTAATAAGAAGAAAGTCAATACTAAAATCAATAGCATTCCAAGCCGCATTCGTAAGATTCCACTCTTCACCCTAAGTCGCGCCAGTCCAGTCACGAAGCACCGACATGGCTCTCCCACGTATGCAAATCCTCGCAGTCTCTCGGAAATATTTTGGCAAAACGTAGCTCTCCATCACCGACGTGAAAATCCGACGTTCCTTGACGCGCGCGGTGGACAAAAGACCGCCAAAACCATTTGCATGCGATTCGTTTGGCGGACAGACGGACGGACGGATTCCAGGTGGGGTTTCTGCCGAACCCAATCTCCGCCCAGAGGAGGTCCGCCGGGCTCCAGAGGCTAGTAGAAGATTCCGAAGGAGTCGAAACGAGAACAGCGGGGGCGACTTCGGGGAATTGTCCATAATGCCTTATCTGGCGAACAAACGAAGCGCGTGCGGCGCTGCGGGCGGCATCGCGGTCGTCACGTGCCCGGCCTCAATCAGCGCAGCGGCGGCGGCCGCTTACGGCGCGCCCAAGGTCCACGGTTCGGCCCCCCTGACACAGTGCGCGCCCCGGGCGCAACAGGAGCCTCGCGCCCGCACGCTCCGCGTGGCCGCACGTGAGCGCAGCTCCAGGTTTTGTTTGGCGTACAAGAGGATGTTCTTTGTTTGCACAGAACAGCACCCGCCCAGAAACATCCACAGGCTACAACAGATTGTTGACAAATTGTTGCATCGATATGAAACTATTTTTATGAGAGCAGTCATTGCTTTGTTCTGTCGTCTAAATACGTTCTGGCGATGTAAATGTCCTATAAGAAGAAATTATTGCTTCAATTTTACATGTCGTTCCCTGTTGCGCCAGCGCTCTGTGAAGGTTCCCATGCTTGTCGCTGTGTGCACTTGAAGAAACCGTACGTGACACTCCCTGGAAAATTACGTTCCGCGAGAAACTAATGTAACTGTCGAGTTATTGTCCATCTGTCGACACTTGTCTCCATTCCTCTGAGTTACTTGTCTACTGAACAATAAATTTCCTACGAAGGCCGTGCTTGTGTGACGTTATCTGAGCCACGTGCTTGATAGCGTTCACGCTAAGTGTTCACGCACAATGACCTTTGAAGATGACGAATTCCTTCGCCGACGGACCCTCATGTGGGTCCCCATCGTCTCGGCCCGCCCGACAAAATTGATTCTGGAGGACGGTATCACCATAATATGATCAAATTGGAATAACTTTCACCTGTCAAATGGTGAAGGTGATCAATCAAGAACGTACATCTTTCGAATTAAAAGACACTTTGTCAAGATGTCTTCGGGGAGCTACTCCAAATTGGTCGGGATTTAACCTCCATATCGTGTGAAGTCCTGACAAGAAGAATATCAATTATATATGACATTAATATTAAAACCAAACCTGTTCCAAGATTCCAAGGACTGCTCTGCTCGGAGAAACTTTGTAAGAAGGGTATTTTTATGTGGCAGGACACGATCGTAGAGAAATAGCCAAAAAAGTAGAACAAGAAATACTACATTCCAAAAATGGTCAGAGACATCAGATGAAGCCTAGAGGCTCATGTGTCGTGTGAAATATGATATAAACAAATAGAGTTAAAAGTATGAGAAGATCGTAGCTTACTTAGAAAGTCAGTCGTACAAGTGAAGTAAATTAGACTAGAAGAGCAGACGTTTCGGCTGGAAGTACAAGGCTCTTATGTTTCTATGTTCCCAACGGTAAGTAGTACTAAACTATGTACATTATTGGTATTAAACACACTTCAGTCTATTTAAAATAAGAAGAAAATTCTTCGAGACCAATTTTTGTGAGTCGTAAGTGTTGAAATTTCTCTAAGAGATTCTGGTCAAGACTTGTAAGGACATCACTTAAAAAGTAATTATATCCCACTTTTGAGTTTCGTGATGGTTCAAGGTTTAATCAGATTTCAACGAAATTTTTGCGACGCAAGAGAATGCAACATTTTCGAGATTTGTACTCAGAATCAATGTAATAAAACCATGTTTTGTTCTACGATTAAAGGATATGAACACAAAACTACGGAGTGATTAAAAAATTAGCACTAATAATTCACTGCTTCGTCAACATCAATCACTAGCATGAGAAAACGTTTAAATTTAAAAGTGAAAAAGACATTTCTGAATTTGAAAATTAAATGCTTTAAAAATAGAGTGTATTAATTGCAAAATGTGATATATCCAATAATTGGAACTAACATTTTTTTTAAAGTTAAGAGCTTTCCTTAGTTTGGGAATCCGTGGGAAATGAAATTCTGACAGACACAAGAATAATTCACGATGATAAAAGTTGTGTTGCGACAGATCCTATATTTGTATTTATCTTCCAATGTATTTCCGACATAGACTTCAGGTGTATCACATCAATGATTTCCCGTTTCTAGAAGTGTAAACATCTTCTCGGAACGAAACTACTAATTCTAATAAATGTATTTTTAAAATACAACACAATAAATTTTAAACACTTTTAAACACAATAAATGTATATGAACACTTAAGTAGAATTCACATTGCAGCTACTCACCGAGCCATACAGCAGGCCGCAGCTGTCCATGCAGAGGAATAGGCACGTAGCCAACCCCTGGATCTTCACTTGCGTCTTGTTCACCGACAGCCGATGCAAGATCGCTGCGAACAAACAGAATGATGTTCAATAGAACTCTGGGATGGAAATTACACAGATGTAAATGCTTTCGTAAGAAAGAAAAAGAAATCGAGGTACGAAGTTTGAGAATCGTTTTCATTATTGGATTTTTGTGCACTTCGTGAATAATAGAAACAAGTATGCAAAAGAAACGATCTTCAGTACATTTTCAACAAAAATTAAACGAGCGCTTAACATCTATTCAGAAGAACATAAATCTGAAAATTGGAAGCGAATGTACTCATAGTATACACCTAATGTGCAACACAATTTACGACGAAATATTTGTCGAACATCTTTTCAAAGAATGAAGGACGGCAAGTCAATAGGCTGCCGATTCGTTGGCACGGAGCAATACCATAAAAGGCACCTAAACATTCTCTTTCAAGAAAAATTCAAGGAATGCACGTTTCTCAAAGTGGAAATGAGTTTATTTAATATTGGTCTACTGAAAGAAAAGAAAATATAAGACTGGTTTTATTTCTTTTACATCACAAAACAATGAACTTCATTTACTTTGTGTATATGCAAGTGTGAATAAGTAGTGAGTCACGTGCGATCTTGACTCTCGATCCTATTGACCCAGTTTCCTCCTTGTTCCTGAACTCATGTTTACTATCGAAATGTTAGCGATAGCAATGAAGCGGCACATTCCATTCATGTTTACTCGAAATATTTTCGAAGAACAGACACGACAGAACTTTCATTTTAAAATAAGAATTTTCAGGTAGTCCAATTAGCACCTAATTCGAAGGTTTCAGGACATTTGAAAGAAGGAGGCTGTCTTTCTCACATATTTGAATATTTTCTATGAATGACTTAACACGATAATATTATAATCAAATGATATGACATTTGTAATTAAAATCTATTCCACAACAAATTAACAAAGTAAATGAATAGGTGTGTCCGTTTTTACTCAAAATAACATTTCCAGTACTAATGCTCTGGGCACTACATAAAATTATGGATTTAGAAAATGATTTAGTCCTAAATTTTGAATAAGCATTAAAATTAAGGCCGGAAATATTAAAAAAACTAGTAATCTTCAGCAGCGAAAATTGCTGTTGAACAAAACCACAGAAAATCTGTTTTCAGAAAGTATCTAGCCACTGCTCAAGAACAGCAAATATCTCCAACAACGTCTGCAATAAATTAAATATTTTAACAAATACAATTCTTCTTCACGAATACTGCTGTAACACCGTAAAGTATACACGGATATGCAGTAAAAACGTTCTTTACATACAAAGAATATAAAAAAAGTTATATTCATAACACACGTGAAAAGCAAATACGAGTATTTAATTGCGGGTGGTCACTTTCTTGGATCGTTGCTGTTGTACTCGTACAACCTCTGCTATGTTGTAAGCAGTGACGCACTGAGTATGAGTATTACATCGGTTCGTGCAGTGTGAGAAAAGGCGTAATAACACACCCAAATATTTGTATTTTCAATGAAAATGTAAACAATTTCATATTTTTGCATTTTCCCCGAATTTCTAGGTATCAAATGAAACCTTAGACATCTTTCACATGACCGGAGGCTGCATACTTCTCTTTCAATTTTTCGCCCATTGAAAATTAAAATATAAATGTTTTTTGATCTTTCCCGAGTTCCTGGTATCTGTCGAAATCATAGACGTCTTTCACAAGGTTGGAGGCCACAAAGGTGTTTTGTTTTTTTCTTTTTCTGCGTGTTTGACATTGGTAACATAGGTACTATTTCACTTTCATAGACCCCAACCAAAAACAAAAACCGCTTAAGGTCAAGAATGACATTTTCTTATATTTTGTAGAATGTGCTTGTAATTAAAGACTAGAAATCTTATTTTTAAGCATTTTTTAAAATTGTTATTGATGTTTAAGAGTCAACGTTCACTCACTGATCATTTATGAACTAAAAGAAATATTGTTGTAGTGAAATTTGAAAATTTGGTGTCAATCATAATATGTACATGATGTACAGACATAACCTTCAGGTTAATTATTTCAGTAAATGTAAATTATTCCGTAAGTATGCCAAGTTATAGTCAACATGATATGGGTAAACATTGAAGAAACGAGCAAAGAATGGTACCTCTAACAGTCCAGGAACCTTTTTGATACCTCTGACAGTCTTAATCCAAGTTCCCGCATTTGACCATTCATTGACTGACGTTGGATGGTGTCAAAAAAGGAAGAAAATCAAGGAAAGGAAGAACGCATGATTGTTTCGGAAGATGCTGAGCAGTCGCGCCATCCGGATCAATTTTATAATGTTTCGTGCGGCGTCGTCAAGGGTGGCGGCTTGGGCGAAATCAGCGGCAAAGGAGGAGTGGATATCGACGTGGACGACATCAGCGAAGGCTGTGGATGAGGTGGATTGATTGATTGATCATTTTGTGTTTCGGGCGTATCAACTGCTGTGTTCAGTAGTCCCGTAAGTGAAGTGAATGTTGTATTGTAGGAGGTGGCGGGGTTCCTCCCTCCTTAAACGGACGTTTCGGCGCCGACCTATATATTTTGGGGATGTTTCTCTCTCCAGGTACCTCCGCCAGCTGGACACCACCCCAGCCAGGTGAAGCTCTAAGCCCCAATATGTGAAGTAGTGTAGTGCATGTAAGTGGAAGTGAGTATGTGTGAGGGACGAGAAGGGTACAAGTATGATGAAGGAAATATCGCGCGCGGACCTGTTTGTTAGGATATTGCTTCCTTATACGCCTAGTAGTGATTGGAGAAACGACGCGAAACAATCAAAGAGAGCAGCCGGCTGATACATTTCTGCGAGCAAGCAACCTAGCTGGTGTCGAAAATCTGCCCCCGTAGGGACGCGAACCCTAGGATCTCTCGGTCAGAGTCGCTATAGTGGCAACTGTTGTGGTACTGAGGCAACTGGAGATGGAGGATGCCGGTGATGGCGCGGAGCTGGAAGTGGTGGCAGCGCCCACGAAGGCTGAGTGGGCGGAGGAGGCGGTGGCCGGAGCACCCGTGATTTACCGTCGTCGCCGCCGCGTTGTCTGTCTGTGGCTTACGGCTTAAGAAGTCGCAGCGCAGGCGGCTATACCTACGCAAGCATGCTGTTTCACGAGTAGGGTCTGTTCACCAGAAGAACATCGTAGGCGAGAGATTAAAACGCGCGCGCACACACACATATATACACACTGATACGTCGCTTTATTCGTTTCCAGAATATGAACTTGAAAACCCCCGACCTAAATATTTTTAAGAGTTACATCATACATTTGACTTTGGTAATCATTTGAAGATTCTTGCTAGCTAGCTATATAAAACGAAATAGGGATATATGGATAGATAAGAGTTGAGATTAGTTTAAAGGGTAGTGATGGAATGAGATTGTGTGGATTGACAGAGGTGTATGGTCAGAAAGAGAGCGGGAGGGGGTACAGAGTGGGGAGGGAGAGAGAGATGGAAATTGTTTCATTTGCCATGTATGATAGTGTAGTGCATGGAAGTATGAGTAAGTACGGAGTGACAAAGAAGGGGAAGGAAAGATGGCGCTCAGTCAGTGGGCCTTTTGTTAGTGTACTGCTAAGACATTAGCCTGGTACTGATCAGAGAAACCACGGAAAACTGTCGACCAGAGCAGCTGGATGCTGGAATTCTCCTCCAGGCAGTGACTCAATTCGATCTCGCTATCTAGCTAGCTAGAAAATCCGGCCACCGTCGTGACTCGAACTGAGGACCTGTCGGTCGGATGCACTGCAGTGACATCAGTTGATACCCTCAGGCACCTATTCCTGTGAAAATTCTTGGAACATTGTTGTAGAAGTTCAGAGCAAAAATACCCACTAGTATGTTTCAAATAGTTCCAGACTAAAGCGACATATCAGCTGTATAAGAGAACACCCAGGGACACATCGATTGAAGCCCTAACCCAAAAAGCATTCTCAGCGCTTCGTAATTCAAAATTAAAATCTGACAGTCCCATTAAATAACTTTATATATACACTGATAACACTTCTACAAAATATTTGCGAGAAATAAATTCCGAGACGGAGGCAGCCTAAACACGGTGCAAGGCCGCCGGTCTGTACTCGGTCGTGCTGCTCCAGAGTGGAATTATTTCAGGTAGAGCAGATTAAGAATTCTGCGCGAATAGACCAGGGAGAACTCAAGGAACGGAGCGAGGCGGACGGAGCAGGGCAGAGAGGGTCTGGGTAGGTGAGGGGTAGGGCTGGGCGGGGCGGGGCGGAGCGGGGCGAGGCGGGGCAGGCCGCGGCCCCTTTGCGATGTGTGAACTCTTAATTAGGCTGTCGGTGTAAATAAAGCCGGCTAACGAGCCGTGCACTGTCGTGTTGCAACGCGCCCACCTTTCGGGCGAGCGAAGCGCGGCGCGTGGCGCCCACCAGAATTACAGCAGATCATCGAACCGGAACTCGACTGTTTAGAGGAAATTGGGGAAAAAATTATTTCTGTTGAGTTATTTCCGATCACAAATATTACACTATCTGAATTCCTCTCTGCTTGTGTTTCACTGAATTCCATAGTCTTTCACACATTTTACTCATACAATTCAATATTTAGTTTCATCTGGAAGGGAATTTAAAAACAAAAATCAAACAAAGAAAAAAACGTTTAATTATACAAATTATTGTAAAACCTAGGGTAATGGAAGAGAAAGTCTCTTCTTCGCGTATGTTACAATATTTAAAAGGCATTCGTGCCCATTTTCCATTACTGTACTACCACTACCGCCGTACTCATTACTTACGTAATGTCACGAATTTTGGCATGTAAATGACCGAAACATTCGTGATGTATCAACAACGGAGATTTTTTTAGGCAACTCCCACAATCCACTGTTCCATTAAATTTTAAAAATGGAATTTTTCAATAACAACTATCAAATTTCTTTCTTCAATTGCTTATTGCAAATTCCCATCACTTTAAATTTTAATAACGCGAATCAATAATCATAATGGTTTAGTTTTCAGGTGTTGTTTACTGATAGACAAATATGGACACCATTGTAAAAGAGGTCTTTTGTTGCTCTCAGTGCAAATTAATAGAATAAAGGGCGGAAATGAAATATCACTTCCCATGAAGTAAAAACAAAACAAAATAGGTAATATACGACAAAAATATTCATCCGGTGACAATTAAGGTACTGACGAAAAGGTAGTAGGATGGAAAGGGAAACGCAGCGATGAAGTGCTTGTTAATGGACGCGAAAGCAGAATGACGCCGAGGGACTAAGTGACGAACGGTAGAGCGAGGAACCGTAGAGACCCGGAGGCGGGAAGAGGCTGGTTCGGGGCGAGGGCGTAGTCAACAGAACCGCTTCGCTTAATTGGAGCCTTTAGTTAAGCGCGACGGTTCGCAGTGATCGGGAAATGAGAAAACGACAATTAATTCTCGCGTTTCACGCAGAATTAGTTGCGCAGACGCTGTTCCTTGGGGCGGTAAGCATTATTCTTCGTGACAGTCCCAGATAAAGGTCTCTGGCCTTTCGTTGGAACGAGGTACATATTTTTTTGTCGCTGGTCGAAGAAGATGGACGTAATACTTCCAGGTGCATTTTCTCTGAGATTTAGTTTACGTCTTCTGTGGAAAGTCTGAGAATTAATTTTCTCTCACTATTAATGACAAGACGTCTGCACAAAAGCTTCAAAAACAGTTCTTCCGTAAAATTTACTTCAGAAATTTAAAAAAAGTCCATTTAAATGCCTTTCAACAACAAGGGAATTAAGAAGTGCTTTTATAAAGTATATTTATCCTCTCACGAAATCGAAACCCGACGTACCAGACGACCTGACACTACACTTCATTTTCCGCATCGTCAGATAAAAATTCTAAGCGGGTATTACCGAACTGGATTTCGGTAGGATGTTTGGAAACCTAGAGACATAACGCTGAGTGAATCAGGAAGCTAAGCTTACAGACCCATGTTCTCCGTCAGACTTCCACCCGAACAAGTGGAAATCTTAAACATGAAAGGCCAGTACACACGACACGAGACCTCTCAACGCACGATGCTTCATGAATTCTTCATGATATGAAAGATCTGTATACGCATCTACCAGTTAAAGAGCATCAGATCATGAACGCGGGAAAAGGGAACAGAGCCGAAAAAAAACACAGCTTATACTGCCGACCAAGACTCACGGTACAATGTTCTTGAAAATTAATTTCTACTACTAAAATAATTTAGTTTCTTTAGAAATAAAAACAAAAACATTGTACAATAAATATAATTTTAATTGTTCAAATTCGTAATTCGTATTTCGTAATTCGTATTCAAATTCGTATGTGAATTGTAAGAACAATATAGTGGAAGAGAGCTGTAGGAAAGCAATGTTACGTTGCATCTATACTTAGATATCTGAACGTTCTTTGTAAACCAACAATACATCATACATACAATGTAATGTCTATAAATTATAATTAAGTTCTCATCACCAGGTTGACATCACTCTGCTGTGATCGGGAAATGATTTTAAATACGAGAGTACAAATTAATAAACTATTTTGAAAAGTATCACGTTTTGGAAGCCTAGGTAGAACATCAGAAAATCAGAGACCGGAAGCGTAGAGTTCGGGAGCGTTGTTTTGTTTGTCTGTAGCAAGTATGAGCGGCGTTCTCACAGCTGCAGCGGCGGCGGTCTCACTTTGTTACACAAATCGCTCCAAATGCTCCTGAGGCGCCTATCAGCGCCTTGATCTCCCGGCCTTGATAAGTGAAACGCCGATGTAAATGGCTCCGCGCGCACTGCATCGTCGGCGCCCTCGCCCCCCCGCCCCCGCCGCCCGGAGCGGGGCGAGTCTGCGCTCAGGCGCGTTACTTCTGGGCGACAGCCCAAGATGCACTGCGGCGCGGGCGTTGGAGGCCTGCTCAGCGGCTGCTGTCAGGGTTCTTCAGCGATGGTTTCCAAGGGCCGGACCGGCTTAGGTGGCTTAGGACATCAGCTGATGTTACTGCAGTGTGTCTGACAGGGAGGTCCTAGGTTCGAGTCCCGACGGTCGTAGGATTTTCGACCACAGGTACTTAGCTAGATCGCGTTCAGCCGCTATGTGGAGGAGAATTCTAGTGATCGGTTACTCTGATCGGTAGTTTTCCGTGAATTCTCCTATCAATACCAGGGGAATGCGCGAGCAGTACCTTAACAAACGGGCCACGGACCGCGTGCGATCTTTTCTTCCTCGTCCTACGTTCACGCCTTATTTACAAGCAATACACTACATAACATGTCACGAGACCGATCGAGAGCTTAAAGCTACTCCCGGCTAAGGCGGAGCCCCACTGGAAGGAGATACCTGTTTGGAGAAATTTACGTAAAGTACCGAGATCAGCGCTGGATCCCGCAATTCAGCGGGGGAAGATCACCAGCACTTCCAGCGATAATGCAAAGACAGAGCGTGCGTTGCCAACGAAGTGGACAAAGCGGTAGAAGTAATATCACTTTATTATTACGATTCTCAGCGCTTACCCCACTTAGTACCAGTGGATGGGCGTTTGGTGGATATGAAATTGATATGAAATGAGTTGATGGGGAATGACAGGTTGGTGAAACGGGAAAATCCGGAGGAAATCTACAGAACCCACTTTGTCCACCACGAGTTCTAAATACATCGTCGGGGGCTTTAAACGCGCCTTCACAGATTTTATCTTCTGATGAGCGGTCTCACCGCTAGACGGCAAGTCACGCCTGCGTTTAGTACAAATTATATTTTGAATAAAATAACGAATCTGAAATTAATTTTACATTCTAAGGTATTTCGACATTCCTGTACAAGCGTCCGCGACACACTGGTCAATTTTGATATATCCCGTTGGAACGACATATTAGATAGCAAGAAAACTTGCGGGTTCTCAAAACGAATGTAATAAAGTAAAGTTTGAATACATCAAAACCTGAAGATGATTATCAATAACTCTATGGTACAATCTGGTATTTCAAAACAAAAATAATCAGAAACGTTTTATAGATATTCTTTGGTTGGTCCCACACTGTCAAACTAAGATGTAATCGTAAGTTATTAAATAAGCTTATTAAAAACTGATTTTTCAATGAAAGACCGAACAGAATTTCCTTCCAATGTTGCCAACATGAGGCTCCTAACCCGTGTACGAACGCACTTGTTCCACCACAGGTATGCAGCAAGCGCGAGAAACTCGCCGTAAAGCGGCTTAAAGACTAAGCGACGGGAACGACATGCGATATTTCATTGCGCGCGCGCCGCGGCGCTGCAATTGTCGCTTCGCTCGTTTATTTGCCCGCAGCCGACTCAAGAACGCCGCAACGCACGGCGCCGCCGCAATTTGTCTGCCGGACAAAGCGCTTTAGGAAGAAACCCCGTGGCTTTGACCCACTGAATGAACACGAATGAATGCCGCACTACACGTGCACGTGGGAAGAACAGATTACGCAACACGGCGGATGCCGTTCTTCTTGCGTGGAATTCACTTCTGCTTTTCGTTTACTTTGGTATATGTGCTAAATCGTTACGCTACTGCGCAGAACATATAGGGCCATTACTGCCTGTGAGAAGTATTTGAGACGTGTGTTGTACACTGTACGCCCAGCAACTGTGAAGTCTGTATATGTCCTCCAAGTGCGTCGTTAATCAAATATTCAAAAAAGGCACTACCTTTATAGATAAATATCCCAGTGAACTTCGCTTTGAAAAACGTAACGACTTTACATGACACAGGCAGACATTACAGATAAATAAGATATAGAATACTAACGTGACCACAATAAGATCTTCATTATTTTCTTTATGAAGTAAAAGCAACAAAATATTTTATTTTACGCGGGGTGATTTGTTACAAATCATAGGTGTAAATAAATAAGTGGTATCTTGCTGTAATTGTATGTAGAATTTTACATTTTCATTAGATTTTAACGCTGGTATTAAAATATACTTTTCAGCCAAAACTTTCAACGTTTTTCTTATCACCTCTTAAAGATGTTGGAAAAAGGGAAGGTGGTATGTCAAATGAGTTTGGTGATGAAAAATAAAGAGTGTAAGAAAAACAAAATAAATAATTACAAAGGAATTACTGGAGAGCGGCCACCAGTGAGAAAAACATTGAAAGAACTATGAAATATACTTCCCAAACATAAAACATTTCCGCGAAAAATGCTACTACAAGCGACACTACCGCGGCGTCGGGGGAAGACAAATGCGATGGTTGTAGCGATGGCTAGCGACTGTACAGAGGACAGGCAGATGGAATGCAGGCCACCCCGACAACAATGACATAGCGGCATGGCTGTAAAATCAAGCACCTCGGCAACACTCGCAAGGACGGATTGATTTATATTTACATAGCTTACATATTTTTCGACAAAGCAATCCTCGATTAAACCTCCTGACCAATGATTAGAGAATCAGCATTTCGCAACTTATAGAATACAAACTATATACCACCTGTAGGGATGGTCTCGATGTCAAACTGAACTGAAAAACCCACGTGGAAATGAAAACAATCTTAAGGCTAAATAGAGGGAACAGTACTGCTTGTTGGAACAAAATTTTAAATTAAGTATTAACACTGTGATAGAAATATTTTACACGTTAATTCCAAAGCAGGCTCGCAAAATGATATTTAATTAAGATATAAAACTAAGATTATATTAACTCTCCCCTCCCCCCCAAAAAATGCAACGTATTGAAAATGCGCGTTGGTAGTTAGAAACGAGGATCTCTCGAGATCTTGGAATGGAAACTGTGAACTAGGAAATTGGAAACGAGTAAGAATGATAATAACACTCATCGAAACAAAAGCGTCACAAAAGCATTGAAGTTCTTTTTACTCCCCACAATGCAGTAACACGCGTAAGTTGGAAATAACATAAGTCAGTTATCTAGTTGAAACAAGGCGATTTAGACTGGGAATGCTGTGAAAATTCAAATGTATTAACATTTCAAAATTCTAGAAGAATGTTGTTTTTTGTTATAACTGAAATTACAAATAATAATAGTTGCATTTCGTTAAAGATTATAAGTTATTTAAGTTGCTGTGATAAACAAATATGAAGAGTCAAAAAGAGGTTTTTTTAAAATTTATATTTTTAAAGGAAAAGTACTTTGATTCAGTATCTGACCGTAATTATTGTAGGCAAAATTTGTAGAATAAAATATTTTGGAAATCGACTTATAAATGGGATAAGATATTATTTTAAAAATAAAATTCAAATATATTTTATTAAATTTTTAATTCCATTTTGACGTACTGAATAAACGGAAAGCAAACTCATATTTTAACGTATTATAAAAATTCGATGCCCGTATTTTAATTACTACAAGGGGGAAGTTTGCTCCAAAAACTTCTGGAGTTTTCTCATTTGAAAGAAAATTCAAATTCAAAATCACAAAACTGTATGGGAAAGCAAAAGCTCGAAAAAGTCCATAAATCACAGTAATAATAATAGCTGTGTACAGACTTCTACCAAACAATAACTGAGGTATCCATCTAGAAGACTATGACAACAACAGTTGGTCAGTACGTATTCCAAAAACAAGATGAACAACGGGAACAAAAATAAATAATGTGGCTTAGATTTATATCATTCTCAACCCTTCATTTAGTTAAAAAAGCTGATTAATTCGCTACCTTGTCACTATCAATATTCGCTGGCGGGCTGTGTCTGCAGGTGGCGGCCGCGGGCCGGGCCCGACGGCGCGCTGGTCCTCTGCCTGCCCGCTGCGGTTTGTCCAGTCGTTAAAGGCGCGGATTCGCCGCGTGGGCAGCGTATGGAAATGGGGCGAGTGGTGTCCAAGCGGGACCTCCCGGCTTTCGCGCGGTGCCATCGTCCCCGCTACCCTTCCGCCCTGGGGGCTAGCACGCCTTTGTTTAAGACTTGGAGGCCACGATTGTGGAGGAAGAGGAGTCATCTTTTATTCAACCAGCGTACGCCTTGTGACTCTGAAAGCGGTTACCGTTGCTCTTGTTGTGGAATATAATAACTAATTGTAAATGTAATATTCAGTCATAACTACTACGCGCTCTTTTCGTATTCTCCTTTGGCGACGGGCATTTTGCAAAAAGTAGAATGACAATGAGTACGCTAAATTAATATAAATGTCACATTCGGATATCTCATTACCACACTACTTGTAATGTCAGACAAAATCGAAACAGATGCATTTTGAGAACATGAATATGCTAATATTAATCAGATGAAGTGAATGCGATATCAGATAAGTGAGAATAATCAGACTGCGATATTCTGCATTTTTACGATTTTCATTAGCAGACTCAAGAACAGAAGTTTTTTTCAAGGAGCCGAGATAAAAAATTATTTGCAAATGCAAATGAATTTTGGACATCACTGAGGGACAGTGGTCTTTGACGATAAAATTCCATTAATATGCAAGTGTTTACTCAAGACTGGAATAGCGAATGGAGTTATAATGGCGCGAAGAGGGCGCCGCTGCCGACGTGTTGAGGAGTTAAGTGATATAAATGATGGGCGGGGAACGTATCGGCTAGTAATTACGGAAACGCTTTGCATAAATGGAGATTACGTCTGAATCCTTACTCAGAATCCCATCACTGAGTAGATAGCCTTATTTACAAAAGTTCTTTATTATTTCCTCCCATCGTGCAAAATAAAGTGTCGTTGACTCGTCTTCGTCAAGAACAAAAGAGAACGGTAATTACTAGAAAGTAAAAAAAAGAATGTTGCAAATTCTGATATAAATGATTAAGTAAATACTGTAAAAAATTGAACGAAGAGATGTCACATTGTACAATTAAATATCTGTTTAAATAGAGAGATATTTGTCTTCAAAGCAGAAGTTTTCGTTAAGAGGGAATCCATCCACCTCGTAGAGATACTTTTATTTCCACGAACTTGGGTGGTTTTTTTGGCAAATGGAGACTTATTTTCTGAAATATTATTGTATTTAATTCAAACGGTTCCAAATATCCGAGCCTGTAATTATTTCTGTTTAACTCTTCCAACATGTTTCTATTTTTCAATTCTCTAATTATATATTGGAGAAGCGGTATATACTTCAGAAACATTGGACAAGGTTTGTGAATAGTGTTTCTACCAATCATCATAATTTTCTAGAGTTCAGGTTCTCGTTTTTTGTAAGATTTGAAAATTAAGTGAATGGAGAAACAAAAATTGAATTCCGTAATTATAATATATCAACACTAACTTTGGCGAAGTTTGAATAGATGTATGATTTGTGATAATGACTTTTGTATGTAATACAAAAAAGAAGAGAAGGTAAAGAAGTATTGAATTCTGGCAAAGTGAATATAAATACGATGAGAATACGAAATGTGAAATACGTCCGATCGACCATTTGAAGATACGGCAAAAGAGCCACCTTGCTTTAAAAAAATGTACATTTACGAAGCGATCGCGTTCTGAACTATTTCAGTTCAGAACGCGAACCAAAAAACAAAGACGGTAAAATTTGACATCTCATCTGACAACTCATGAGAGACACATTTCGACGAAAGAGGCTGCTGCGGAGGGTGGCTGCACCGCGTGGCCGTTCGTTCTTCCGACTCCTGGCAGAGCGAGCGAGACGCAGTCGATAATATCGTGCACCCCCGTTACGACGAGTCGGGGAGCGGCGCGGGGCGGCTCGCACTCGATGGGACCGCTTTCACTAATGAGGGTGCGTCGCTGCTCGCCATAAACAGGCGTTCTTTACGCCGCGCGCGGCCCAGCGGACGGGCGGGCGCCCAGATGCGCGATAGCCGCAGACTTACGCCGCCGCGCGACGCTCCGTCCGTCCACCCGTCCCTCGATGCGCGATTGGGGGCGTCTTCATTAAGGGACCCGACGGACAGGTACCGCGTGCGCGCCGGAAAGTGATCGGACGTCTTACTTCTCGCGCTCTCTATCTTTTGGGGTAGAAGGTGTTTTAGACCGGCTTTTCGGCAGCTCAACAAATCGCGAACACCACACCCGAGGGTGTAGACCGGTAGTTTCAGTCGATTTGTGGGCACCAACGAAATGGACCGAATGATGAGTTTATGACGTAGAAGCTGCTAGCCGGTTTCGCAGATCACGGGTTCCATGAATCAGTTAATAGTGGATGCCAAAGTACCAAATTTACGGGCCAGATATTACCATTAACTTGAAAGTTGGATTTTCATTCCCATCTAGTGTCGGCTTTCAAATTAAAACGCTTTCAAATCCTTTGCAAGAAATGTTCTTTTTTCAGGAGTTAGAGGAGATTTTAAGACTTATATCATGATAATGAGATGCTGTTTCGTATATTAATAATAAAAATTCATTGTAAGAAAGTAAAAACTGAAATATTTTCAAAGACAGTGATTCAATTCAATATTTGAAGAATTCATGCATTGTGTATTTCTTTCGCGTATGTAAGTATTAACGTGGCAATGTTTTTGCAAAAAATAATGTTTTCTGCTATCTTTAAGCTAAGCCAGATACGAATATCGGCACCTCGGGAATCCTTAACCTCATAAAGCGTTAAAAGCGACTCTGAGAGGTCCCGTTCTTCCCCCGGCATCCACTGTCCCAATGTTCCTCATCGTGAAACCCGAGCTGACGCCTTGGCTTCGCGCCCTCTCTCACGCGACGCCCGTAGAATTCCCGAGCAGCGTCCCCTCGCTGCCTTCCGATCGGTTCTCCACTTCCGGAACCTTCGAGGCTTGAACGGCCCGCGCTCACAAAGCCGTACCAGCCCTAGTCGCCAGTAATTCAAACTTTTATTGGCGCCGGAGTCCAGGGAAGGCGAGAGAGCTGCTTTTATTCGTGCATCGGATGCATCCGCATAAATTCTGGAAGCGACCGCCGCGGGCCTGCCGCCGCCGCCGAAGCAGCCGCCCCAGCACGACGATCGATCGTAATTCTCCTGGAATGGTAATCCCGACAGAGGCCCGGATTGGCTGAGTTACGGTCAAATATTTACCTGCTTGGCCCCGCGGGTGGCACGAGTGTCGCTGCGCCCCGCGTCGCCGATTATTAACACCTTGTTCGCCTGTAATGACGCGGTTTTGTCCTTAGGCCGTCGCGCGCGCTTTGTAGGGCAGTAAATTCCTAGAGCGCTGTGAAATGTGAATAAGGAACACGTGTACGAGGGAGTCCCGGGGCTGTGTGAATAAAGGATCAAAAGATGCAGTTGTATGTAGCTTTATACGCGCGGAGGGAGAAAGTTTACCGACTGCTGATGTCCTTGATGAGAACTTTATGTGTCTGTCTTTCTCAAATACAGAAGGACTGTAATCAATTTGCGGGCTTTTTTGTATTTGCAGAGGAAACTCTCTTCGGACACATTAGCATAACTTTATTTTCGAGGTCGTGAGATGCCTACTTTCATACATTTACGAACTTAAAAAAATGTCCAACACGAAACTGTGGAACGGTCCTGTGGATCATCTACTAAGTACTTCTTTTAATATGTACTCCTCAAATAACAGCGTTTCCAATTATATGAAGGCTAAATATTTCGGCGTATAAAGTGAACAAAATGTTAGGCTAGTACCGTATTAAAAGTATGATTATTAATTAAAATGTGGATAATTCTACCGTCTTCTTAATGAAACAAGCAAAAAAGTATATAATGTGCGATTAAGCCAGATTGTTGAGGTATAGGAAATTAATGTTCCATTGTTTAAAGAGGTTATTTATATTTTAAAAATGATTTCGAGATATGACTCTTCCTTGGATTATCCTGTATGTGTGCAGTTTTCTCTCTAAATCATTATTTTTCAGCAAGTCAGCGAAGGTTATTTTTTCCTATCTGATGACATAAATGTAGTAGTAACTTAGGTTTCCCGATATACAATAAAATATATATAATCTAATGCAATACAATAGATATGATGCATAGCTGCATCCAACATGTTCTCATGTGAAGTGTATTCCTTGCAAGTGAACTGAACGAAAAAACTAACTAGAACACTATTCTTAAGCAACAAGGTTAATGAAAACACGTGCTGCTTATACTACCACCACTGATTGTGTGAACCATTCCTCTCAGAGCATGAACCCTCTAAAATCGGTCTATTTTTCTTTGTGAAAACAGGCAAAACTTCGTCAGTACTCACGCGTAAACCTCATGCAAGCGAACGAGTTCACCGTGACCGCTCCTTCTTCGCAGGCTGCAAACACGCCCGCGTCCTTCAACGCGCCCCCCGCCGCATCCCCAAGGCCCAGGTGCGCGCGCAGCCACGGCGCGTTGACCGCTCGCGTTTATTTGCTCGGGCGGCGCGTGTTTGTTGCTCCTCGCGATTCAGCCGCCTCCCCTCCCGCGCCTCCCCTTCCGTTCGGTCCCTCCCCGCCACGCCCCCGCGCAGCCGCAATAACCGCTCGCCCAGCCAACACCACACCTCCCCGCCACCCCTTACCCGTCCCCCTCACTCGCCTCGCACACGCCCTGTCCCTCCTCACAACACCGATCTGCCACTTTGTCTGCAGCCCAAACAGTCGGAGTTCTTAGAGCGGGCGCAACACACCGACTCCCAAACAACACCGAAGACTCCTCAGAATCACGTGGCGGGAGACGAAATACAGGCCTAATAAACCAGGCGTGCCAAGCTACACAATTCACGAAAGCACATAAACGCCTCGGCCCAAATCTTCGAGCTCGCCCCAGAAACCTCCCAGGCGCTCGCTGCCGGCTATAAAAGCGCATCGGAATTTCAGTAAATCGATTCATATCGCGTCACCTCTGAGAGATGCACTATAAACTTCTCGGTGTAGATAAAGCGGCTAATAGAATAAGCTGGCACTGTAATCCAGATGAGCCTCCCGCACCCTCGGCAGGCGCGGCGCAGAGACAGATGTCAGAGGCGCGTCATGGGAAAGAGAGGGAGAGGAGAGCACGACTTATCACTGGTGCGCGTTACGGGGCTGTATACACGCGCGGTTTACAGCCAATTAAGCTGATAGTAAAACCCCAAAGCGCCGGGGGGCGCGGGGCGCGGGGCGCGGCGCGGCGAAGCGTGGCTTTGTCGGCGCCGCCGTAAGAAGGCGCGCTTTATGGAGCACAGCACCTCTGGGACACCACGTCCCCAGGGCGCCGTGCCGCGCCGGTTCCCGCGGCAGCTACGCCACGCCAGAGGCACACACTGGCGGTCGGATACGCATGCACTTTGGTGGAGTGGATACGCTCGATGTGAGTAGGGCCGGATTTACCTACAACCTGCACTTGTTGAGAGGATCCCATCCATGGGGGACCCTGAGTTCCGAAAGAAAAAAAATATTTATCTGAAAAAAAATTAATGTTTGAAGTTGTAAAATAATTATTAATCAAATAGTCTACTGTGCTAAAAATATTTTTGTAGACAAGTTAAAATGCATTTAAATAAAACAAAAAATATTTATAATTCTACATAAAATTTGTTAATTTTTTGTGCAAAAACTAATTCAAAGATAATAAGAGATTTTTGATAAACGTGGTAGATCTTTCACAGTGTAGGCCCTAACACAATGTTGTGCTTTGCGGCTCCTCAGTACTTACATCATGCCCTATCTGTGACTCTTTTTAGGTACAGTATAACGTCGAAAATTCGGTTTAATTTAGACCAGACCCCCTTCAAAAGATTAAACAGACAGTCTTATTTTATGTACTGTAATGGAACAAAATATTACGTATTACATAATTTTCTGTGTTAACGATTTTAGATAAATATGTAAGTAACAAATATGAAACAAATCACATATTGCGATTTTCTGGGCAAAATCGAATTCGGATTATCTTGGGCCCCGAGTATTTACGGCCGAATTATTGTTGTTCTATTATATATTACTGCGATGTCAAAGTGTTAAAAGCTATTTATTTCGAATTACTATGCAAATAAACAAGAGAATCAACTCGGAAACACCTATTGCTGTTGAAAATAAAGTCTCATATCGTTTGGAATGAATGTGTAAAGACTCCTTTTACGTCGTCAGAAGACACGAATGGCGTGAACAGGTTGCTTAAACACTCCAAATCCAATATTCGAAAATTTGTTTATCATAATTTACAAATTGCAAACACTTTTTAGCATCGTTTCATTATTTATCATAATTTACAGAACAGTTATTTGTTTTCCTGCGCAAGGGAGAATATAATCTGGTTTTAGATAATTGGGTAACTATGCAATCCCGCAGAAAAACTTTAAAATAATTTCGCACAGACTGCCTGTTGATAAAAACCTTGGATATTAGAAACTAAATTTTGATTGCGAACATAAAATCATAAACGTTCTCTAACACGTTTACTACATAGTTTGAGGTGAGAATTAATCACCAAAGGAATTTTTGACGGCACTCCGTCACTCGTGTGCGATGTCGATCTATTGCTCATTACGCCTACTCTACTAATATTAGCATTCCACCATACATGTTTAATTGAAATACATTCTACATCTTGAAGAAAGTAATGATTTCATAATGTGCTATTCAATTTTCGAATAATTTCAGCTTTTCTAAAATTTAATAATGCTTTTTAATATTTCATCAGGATTCTAGGTGGGTTTCTGAAAACTGTTCTTTTCAGAATAGCAAGTAGTGTTTATTTAACTCACAAAAGAACGTAGCAACAGGAAACCGAAACCTTTCTACGTCAGCTTTACACCATAAAATTCCCCGTCTTCCTCGCAACCGTTTCGAAAAAGCATTCCTTTCACAATCGCCGAGGGCATGTTGCGGAGAGCAGGTCGGCCGCCCGCTGCCCTTCGGCTGCCGCCATGCAAATGGAGCGGATTCGCGGCGCGCTGCTGAATATTCACCCGCCCGCCACGCGCCGTCGCGTCGCCCGATGGCCATCGGGGCATTCGTCTCCCAGGGGACACCTCCTCCTCCCCCGCTCTTCCTCTTGAGGCGGTCACGCCCTTCCGTGGCCCGCGCTGAATATGTATGGCATTGCGGCGGCCACGATCTAAATCCTCAAATGCGGAATGAAGTGGGAACGGGAGACGCAAAATGGCTTCTTTAAATGTCAGATCGCGAGTTTGTAATGGCAGTGGGCCCTTGAACGTTATTAGTCTCAAAGAACTGTGGAAAGTATTCTCATAAATTAAATTAAAAATGTTTACCTGTCGCTGCGAATATATGCATCGTAACTTCACAGTTGATACGGATATCCTTCAATAAATATACGCAATTAATATATCTTTTAAGCATTCTTAGTTTATAGCCTACTATTTCTCAATCCATTACATTTTGGCAACTTTATATCGCAAGCGAAGGCATCAGAAGAAGTAGTAAGTTTCTTACACAAAAACAAATTTACAGTTTCCATTAAATCACTCTCGCTGACCATTGCTGCAGACGTTACTGTCAAGCGGCTTCATCTGCCCTAAAATTAACATAAAAACACAGCTAATTTTGATTAGATTAAGCACCAAAATTGTGGATGTTCGAGTATGATAATACGGTAATTTTTTGGAGCGTCTCGAAAGGTAATGCGGCCATGATTTGCGAGGCAAGGCAGGCGTCGCGCCGCAAGGATTAAGTATGCTAATCCAGTCACTGAAGAGGTGTACGGACGTGGAAGAGAACAGATGAATACTGGCCTCGTTCACTGACGTGAAGCGCAAACCTCCAAGACAACAAAGATGCAGAAAGATTGGTGCCTTTGAGCTGAAGACCATTGATTTAGCTGAATTTGTTCAGTCACTAAGTATTGAATGAAAAGGAGCATAGGAAGCAATAGTATTCGGTGGGCTGAATTATACTTACGTGGAAAGTCGCACGCTATCTTACATTCTATAGTGACATTTAGCAACACGAGCTTATTTACGAAATGACATATCTTACAAAAAAAGCACTGTGTAAAATAAACCATAAGCACATGGGTATTTTGATTTTTCTGTCTGTTTTTTTATTTTCAATAAATTTCTGAAAGTGTTTTGAAGTATAGTAAATTAATGTGATGCATTTGAGCAGTGTATTCAATTTTGAGCTAGACATTTTTGTTTAAGAAATTTCAAGAATGATCACTTAGGTAAGATCTTATTAATAACTGATACAAGTTGCATGTATTTCCCAATTTAATATTTCATAGAGAAAATATATTATTGTGTGAATTTACAATTAAAAAAACTTGTGTGTAATATCTTTTTGTAGTTTCCATAAAATATGGGCGTCTTCGTTCCCAAAGAACACCTTAATTTATTCATTCTTCATAAAAGAATGAACAAAAAATATGAATGGCTGATAACAGATATCGTATTTACACCCAAAAAGCAATCAAAATATACATTGTTGTAATACACAATGTTCATCAAACACCCAGTGAAAGCCGGCATTTTGTACTTTTCAAACCCCTGCACCTTTCGACAATGTTTTTGAGTGGTCTCACATTATACACGCTTCGTTTCGATAGCGTGAACGAGTCATTTGTGTGTAGCTTGTTAGGTCTGTCGAATGCGGCCGTCACTGACTTCTCAAGTTTCGAAGACATAATAGTGTTGCAACACCCCGTGCCTCTTGCGACTGGCATCCTTGCACGAATTCATTCCATCGGACAGATCCACGTAAAACGGTGGTGACGGGACTTCATTGCGGCGAATTAGATTTCAGGCGTAAATCAGCCGACTCTTATTAAACGAAAACTCGGAGAAACAATTGACAAGTTCCGATGAGAAATGCGTTTGCATCGAAAACATTTACTTCCCCAGGACGAAAATACAAGTTAACACGTATCGACAAAACAGCAAAAGAGAGTTAGGAAACAAGAAAAAAATATAGTTCAAATTAGTCATTTACTTTTTCCAAAATATTAATGATATTTATATATACGAAAAAAAGAGGAGATGTAAGAAATTTAAGAAATTACCAGTATGGTTTTCTTAAGATTGACATATTTTAATTTAAAACTTATATTACAATAATTTACTTATTTCTGAAATGTAAAGAACAATATTTAATACAAATACACCATAAGAAGCATAAAGAAAGTGGAGATCAACAATAGAGTATAATACGCACTATTATTTAAAGCGTAGATGAATTATACTTTAATTGGATTTCATCTGAACAACACTACTTTTTAATAATAATCTATTTAGCTTCTTGCTCACTTTCAACTTCCAACTACAATTACAAAAAGGCAGAGAAAACATTTGTGAACATATTTTATTTATTTGAAAGTATATCTATAAATATTTTCGTGAAAACTACATTAAAGGAAATTAATATGGTACAATTATTGCAATATTCGCCGTAGCCAGAGATCACCACAGATCCATTCACCTTTCGTGAAGAACCTCGTTATTCCTTCGACATTTACTCGCACCTTGAAGACAGTTCCAAGCTAGTCATTGCTTTCTTTCCGCTCCTTTTTCAGTCAGGGAACCACTAAGTAAGCGTGAATAAAGCTGAAGTGTGTTTCGGGGAATAACACGAATGTTGAGGTCCGTAGACTGGGCACGTTGATGACTAAGATCCAAAAGGACTTTGCCTTGACGGATTGCCCATTAAAAACATATTTCAAAACACTTTAAGAGTTTTACAACAGTAAATTGAAGTTCAGTTCATGCTGTAGTAAATGAACTCACGATATTTTTCGTGTTAAAAGGAGCAGAAATACTGCATAATAGCTCCATCTGTAAAAATATCAAATTTCTCTCTCTGTTGAGGAGCATCCCTGAATGTTAATACATTGCTATTTTAAGGTATATTTAAAGAAGGATCTCATTCGTTTATCAAATAGTGAATTGTAACATGGATACAGCATTTCACAAGTGCGGTTCATAACCACAAGACAAAGAAAGGGTATCTGCCGGAGAAAACACACACCGCCGCTAACACAACACGTTTAACAAATGCAAATATACGCACAACGTACTTCTCAACCAGAGTAAACGTTCAAGGCCGTCCATTGTCTATTACCACAAGTGTGAGAAGGAGGGACTGCAAACTAGCGTTCACCAACGTGGTTCATAAGGCAGCTGCAGGGTCAGCTACCAGATGCACTGAACAAATCATCTACGCAGGCGCATAATATTTTGTCACAGCCCTTAATTCCAATTCATCCGTACATTCTTTACCGCAGTTAAAACTGATTCACTTACCCTCCTTCGTATTTCGTTTTCTCTATTCTTCCGCGGGGAACTTCTTTGCACACGTAAATCCTGAGACTGGCTTTCTCTCGCTTCCCGTTTTGATCCACACTCATCTCTAAAACGTAGATACACAGGCAGCCCAAAATCCTGAAAATGTCTATTTTAACAATTAAGACTGATACACATTAATTAGATAATGCATAAGGAGTAAGTGTTCGCACGGGGCTGCGGGGCGAGGAAGTGGGGAACTGGCAAGACGCTGCCGTCGCGGTGACGGGATTAGTTTCATTAAGAGAAGAGCGCTCGTACGGGAATTTGTCGAACCGAACCCTCTTTGAATATTCAACAGAGCCCTGCTCAAATTTACAATTAAATGAGCGCTCCTTTTCTGTCAAATAAACCGCGTCTCGTACCGATGAGGAAGAGTTATTCACCGAGATTTACATGGGCTCCGTCGGAGATTTAGCGAAGAAGCGAAGTGATACGTTTTCGTCGGACAGGGCAAAGGACCCAAGAATGGAATTACCGAGTGGGTTGTCTTACAAGGATCTTTCGTCTTCCAAACGTTGTAACGACGGTCGAGTATCTGATGCAAATGCTCGTAAAATGGGCGAGGTAAGAATAAACATTTAATTTCCTTTAATTCAAGAATCAGCATTAAGTGAAACCATTTTTTAATACTACGAAAAACAAAAACATAGAAGAGCTGCATGAGAAGTCGTGACGACGAAAAGATGGTCGAAACATCGGCATCACAGCCTTCAAAGTGGTGTCACCCGGACAGCCAAGAGCACTCGCATGACTGGCACATTTGAACAGAAATTACATAATTAATTTCCCCTTCATAATTTGTTCTGAATGCATTTTTCTTATTATTTGCATGTTTCGTTTGTTCGTATGATGTTTATTGTGATTCGTTTGCAACGTAATTTTCGAAAGAATTGAAATATTATTATGTATCCTTTTTCGATACATTTCGAAATATTTTCGGTTAATATACGCGTAAGTCAGTTGGGTCAAGATTGAAGCCGTTACATGCCGTTGAGGTAAAAAATTCATTATTTACAACAGGAATGATACAATCGTAGATAGGAGTCGATGAGAAGGCAGTTATAAGTGGGTAAAAGGCGAATGAATGAAGAGATTAGAGGCGAGTAAATAAAAGTGATGCGGAGGGCACGTGCGGACGCATTATCTGCATTTTCGCAACATTCTACGGGTACAGTTTCCGAAATCGCTATTCACACTGTGTGCTTATGACGTGAATACTGCTCATACATTATCGTGGCACCTGCTCACTTACAGGTGGAAGACCCTTGCTGCCGCCATGACACGACACTCCAGCTGTCACCCTACTGTGAAGAGCATATTAAATCCAACGAACACAAGATCATGTGTTCTTGTTTGTCACTATTTCCTCTCACGTGATGCAATGAGTCTGCTTTACAGAGGGCTCATAATATCACGTGAATATTTTATTTCAACACTTTAGAGAATTATCAACTTTGTTTACGGGTGTATACATGACGAGTAAGCAGTGTACGACTGGCTATAAGTTGACCTATGCAATTTGTACTACTAGATTTATTGTTGAGCGATGTGTGTTTATTTGCTTGGCTTGCACTTTAAAGAGCTTACGTGAAGTGCAATAGAGTAATTGTTTAAATACTCTCCACGTGAGCTCACGTGAAATGATACAATCATTGTAAAATTTGCTTCACGTGAGAGCTCTTGAGATGAGACATAATAATTGCAAGACATAGTGATTGTATAAATATAAACACTACTCATTTACGAAAACAAGATAAAAGAAAAGGTACACATTGAAAATGGACGTACGAAGACCATGATTTGCAATTCCTCCCTTTAATAAGTAATCTCGTACAAAATATTGTAAAAGGAAATGTATAATTAATGAAATTACTTGTTTTGAACACAACAAATCTTGCAATAATGCAAGAGAGAAAATTAAACTATAATACTGGAAGGTTATGAAAAATTCATGTACAACACTTTTAAACAGTTGTCACAAATACTGAATATTCCCACAACTCATCTATGATTTATAAAATGCCGATATAAGAATATACCAAATAAGTGAAAAATATATTTAAACAGCGTCTACGTACATATCTCTCATCCAATATGAGTTCAAAAACTCTATTAGTTCTTTTATTAAATGCCCTGTACCTTATTGGAAAGCATACTTCAATCCGAAAATATTCACATTTATATCCTATGCTACACTATAAAACCAAAACTAAAGTGATTTTGTCACCTATTTCTTCCGAATTCTCCGAATGTAACACGAATCAAGGATGAACATAAGATATTTTATTTTATTTTGAAAGACAGAACGAGTTTTACAAGACGAAAGCCACTGTGAATGATGGTGCTCTGTTTTGGTGCGTATTGTTATATTGATTCGTAAAATTCACAGAAGACACTGCTTAGTTTTGCAAGCTTTCAAAAAATGTCATATTATTTGGGCCAAGGAATAAGGCAAGAAAGGAGCAATGCAATTGCTTAGTCATAAACACGTCAACACATACCTGTCAAGTATATGAAACTGAAAGACCTCATTGAAATGATGAGAAGATATTTCCACTGAGTTTTCGTGCAACTCGGGTTTCTACACAACGAGTTTCTGAACGACACGTTTCTTACAGCCAAACCTAGCCGATTCGGATAATGGCCGCAATATGTTTTTCTGTTTTGTTTAGTTTTTTTTTTCTTTTTTGATTCCTAACGGAACTCGTCACCTACATCAGATTTACACCTGCTTTCCGAAGCACGGCTTCTGCGAGCTCCCCGGCGGCGTCGCCGCCCGCGCCCGCCGCTGCTCCGTGCTGCTCGTCAGCGCAGAGGGCAGACCTTCACGCCCGGCCGGTGACAGCGGCGCCGTTACCGGATGCCTGAGCTTTGATAACTTCCGGCCGACGGTGCGGCTGACGTCACCGAGGCCTGCGGTTCGCGCCCCGCCGGAGGCGCGGGGGCGGAGTGGCTACGTGCCGCGGGGCACGGCGTGCGGTAGGGAACGCGGCATCAGCGGCGCTGTCTGCCCTCACCTTGGCAGAGCGAGCGCAGATAACGTCCCCCGCCTTGCGCAGCCTCCGCAGCCGCAGTCGGCTGATGTAACGCCGCCGGCGATCCGCGACCCCCGCAACGGCGGGTAACGCGAATGGAGCGGAGGAATAAAACAAGGGGAGAGGAAAGCATGGTATGCGTCATAGGTTCTTTTCATTGTAACGGTCAATTGAGTGGTTTGGGGCAGTAACAAAAAACAAACTACACCAAACTCAGAAACTCTTCGGCGAATCGTAAATGTTAATATCTCAATTTTTGGACAGAGTGTAGCTAGTCGTTTAGTTAACAAAGCTCTTCAAACAAATGGAAAAGATAACAGAATATAATGACACAATAAGCAAAATCGAGATCTTGACATTTTCGAATAGGGGAGGCTTGTTGTGTCTGGTGGGCCTAATCGTGTTACTCTCTCAAGCCCTTTAATTCTTCTCAATCCCAACATTAAAATCATTCTCAATCCCATACATTAAAAATATCAGTAATTGGACATATATAGATTTAGAATCAATCCATTTCTCCGGCTGAAATAACGTTGCTGGAAATTACTGAGGTGAAATAGCAAAAGCAAAGGCAAGAAACTAGAGAGCGGTGGAGAATATCAAGGGCGGTGACATTTTATTGTCTGTGCGTCTGGAAGGAGTGACAAATGAAGCGAGACAGAGGAGATCTGAAGCTACGGAGGGTATGTTAGAAATTGCGAGGACAGAAATTGCGAGATAATGAAAGAAATGGCGAGAAATGGTTGTAAAAATGGTATTGCGTGTAGCAAACTTGTAAGAAGTGTTACCGGAAGACACTGTGAAACTGAAGTAACGCTACTGGAATCGAAACGCACGAGGGAAAACCATACTGTCTGTAGTGAACATTAGAAAGTAAACTGTTTAAATGTCAATGCGCATATCTAGTAACTTATGTACAAACACACTGCTTAATTAACCTTATTTATTAGGACTTCAGCAATTCCTCTTGTATTTGGTCTTATTTACTACATTTTTTCAATCATTATTTGTACAGTCAATGTGTTTCTCAAAAACATTTTAAGAACATTTGGGAATATAACTAGATCAGAAGAATTAGAAAACAACACGTCACCATTATCCATTAGAATTTACTTTCTTTCACGTCATATGGCTGTGTTTCAAGAATAATTGAAATTGATACCAAGAAATGTGAATTAACGTCTCGAAGGAACGATTAAATTGGTAATCATTAAATCAAATATGATAATGAATTACTGTGAATGAATAGTCCATTATTAATTTCGGAATGAAATACTTATCAGGAATTATCTAAAAATAAAGTAATTTGTGATCGTTTTCAAATGGAAACAAGAGCATATAAACACATCACTTTAACACCAGAAACAAAATTCACGAAATTAATAATTATATTTCTCCTTTGGTCATTGCTCTCTTAGTTCATTCATTTTGATAGGTTTTCATCTTCAAAGTCAATTACAATTGTGATGTTGTTATAATTGTTTGCGAGAAGTATTTAAAGACTAACGATAGCAGACGAAAGCAGATTAATATTCTAAAAATACTTAAATAAATCTTTTGAGTAGTCCTGAAGCAATCAGGCAAAATCGTCCCTGAAGCTACAACTAGAGGCTAGGAAGAGAACTATAAGGATCTTCGACCACCGGGAACGAAGAGATACTAAAAGCGCCTGAAGAGTGACACGGGAATTCGAACACCTAATTTACCAGCGGGAATCGCAGCCAACATAGGCAATCAACACCGAGCGATATCTGCGCGAGAGCCTTACGAATCCATCCGGTGAATGAATTATGCATATTTTGACGTGGATTTATAGCGACAGCAAAATGCCATTAGGACGACGGTGGCGTGAGGCAACGGGACGCGATATGTCATGATGAGAGGCGACGCGAATCAACAAGTTTTCGTGACCAATTAATTGGCGTGCACACTTCCCGCAGCACGGTCGTGTGTCACTATGCAAATAATGCTAGATGTGAGTACGCATTGAAAGCGTCTTTTAGGTAATGCAAAATTTACAGTTGTGTCATGAGAACATTGAAATTCCTTCTTATATTTAACTTCCTACAAACAAAATTATTGAGCCTAACGAATTGAAGGGACTTGGCATTACTCAAGCAATCTAAAAAAACATTAAAAACATTTAATTTATTACTATATTAAGAATTAGCATACATTTCGCGTTTTCCACTCTTCGTAAGTTGAAAACATCTTTACACAATTTCCTAGTTCTCGATGATCATAAATGAGCGATTAACGATTTCTTTTATTAGTGAAGTGCCAATTACATGATAATAATAACAGGAGCGGATCTAGAGACGAAGATTTTTGGGGGGTGGGGGCGAATATATATATATATATAATTTGGGGACGACGGCAAGCTAAACTCAGCTCATGCTGCGATGTGATGTTATTCGTTTTAATGATTATCCGAAAATAATTTTACTTGAAAGTTTTGTGACAAGTTAAAATTAATAGTTATTGAAAAATACTTATTTTGGGGTCTGGAGGAAAGATTCCCTATTTACCTCTCCGTGGCCCCGTGCCTGATAATAATAAAGATAGCCTAATTAACGATGTAAGAGCTTAAATGACAATCCTTGAAAGGAAAAAAGTCTAACCTCCAGTTAACTGATGTTTGAGCGACTATTATGATTCTAAATTGCCAACGGTTTCATGCATGTTTTTCGTTTCTTAACCGGAAAAAATAAAAGTATTTAACATATAATCCAGAGAATATCCTGAGTATATGATAGAGCGCAGTAGAACGAGTTGGCCAAGTTCTTATCGTGTTCCCCAAAAAGTACGTTCAAACATCGCTGGAACAACATCATTGGGCTATCGTCCATATAAAAATATGTCGCTATTAATGTTGTGTTCACATTCTGTAAATGAGATAAAATGAGTTAATTACTATCCAAATTGTGTTATTGTGTAATCTACAAGTACGTAACTAGTGGCCAGAGATACTATCATCCTCCTTGACATTCCATAGGAACAGTATCTCCAGGGAATGCATTAGGATATGGAAATGCCGGCCATTAACAAGGAGATATTTGTGCGGAGGAACCACAAACTTACGTCTAAAAAAGGCATAAAAGAGATACAAGATAAAAATGTTTCTCTGTGGAGTCGTGAACTAGATAACGACGTGCATAGGATGATATGTCAACAATGCACGTGGAATTGGGAAAGAAAGAAACTGGACTAACTCAGGTTCAAAAAGGATCTCAAACACCCGAAAGGATAAGACGCATACTCAGGCAGTGATGTGCAGTCGGTCAGTGGGGCCTCTTGCGGCGGGGGCGAGGAGAGAGTAGTGTGAGGAGAGGCGGAGGCGGACCGGTTTTTTGGCAAGACGTCCGCCCGCTCACCTCACGCCACTATCCCATTATCATAAACCGTCCTCGAGCATGGCGTCCGGATCGGCTCGGATCGGAGACGCTGCTGCGTTGGTCCGCCATGCTGCGGCCCCGGAGCTGCTCCTAGCATTCGCTTCGGCGATGCACCGCCGCCTCGCGAGCAGAGAGCACTTCGTCGCGAGGGCGCCCACAGGCAGTATTTCGCGTCAAGGCGAAGCTTCCAGCTTTAAGAGGAGGAGCGCGTCACGCTGGCCAAACGTTTCCTAACTTCCCCGAGAAATTAAAATATAACTTTCATGAGAGCACAGGCCTCCATGGCCGGAGCCAATATCCACTTGGCTCAGGGGCGTTTTGCCCCGAGGAAGGTTTAACTATGCGGGCGAAACGTTGGCAACTGTGCCTAGGGCCCGGCGTTTCGCAGACAGCCAAGTGAATAGAATATTTTATTGGTCTCTTGCAATGCACGAAATAGGTGGAATAGGTGGATGGTACGTAATAGGTACATAATAGTTACAAGAACTAATTCGTACGTAGTTTCACCCTTATGTTATTTACAATTTAACCCCTATTATCTCGTACAGAAAATCGTTAATGATCAGAACTGATGGTCCAGATTAGTGCTCAAAACAGAGATTTCTGGCGGACCATCATCTGCACTTTAGAAAACATGTTTTTGCCAAAAAACAAAACAAAGAAAACAAATCCATGACTTTAGAGATCCCATACACTGAGTTGTAAGTTTATTTCAAGAAATACATTTTAGTTTGTTTGTAATTGTACCCTCAAACCATGCAGATGAAACCAAGATATCCAGCACACTTATATATTAAAAAGTCTAATATAAATTATCAAACAATATTCCAATCTTCTAGATAATTTGAAGAACGACAAATATACTTTTGAGGAAACCGTAATATTAGTCTTTTATTTATGCATTGTATTCCCTGTCAGTAGGTTCTTTAATATTATAATAGCGGTTTTACATATTTAATGAACTGTCATAAATAAACGAACAATCATTAAAATATGCATTTTGAAATACCGTAATAATAATAATAATAATAATAATAATAATAATAATAATAATAATAATAATAATAATAATAATAATATACTCTAATAAAATTTGCAGTTATTTTAAAATAACTTGTTCCCTACAATCCTCCCTTTCAAGCAAGATTATAGTACTTTAGGACAAGGAAATGAATATTGGTTCAAAGTTGTAGAGATCGTCAGGCCCTCAAAAGTTAACCTGAGTGGTCACTTCACTTTTATTAAATTTATCCGTCAGTCGCTGCTCAGTCACTGAAAGTTGTGGAAGTCATGTTTTGTACGTGTACTAACGAGGAGCAAGGAGCCAAAAGTTTTGAGTGTTTTTTAAGTACTCTCGGGTTACTACTTCCCGTATCTCTAGACGCACGTGAACTTAGAAAACAATCTTTAACAGTTTTGAAGAAAGATCTAACTGCACAACTGAATTAACTGAAGAAAGTTTCAAAGTCATTAATTTCGTCCATTGCAAGTCACGTTGCTGGAGATGGTTCTTGAAGTTGATTATCCTTTCGTCGTACAGAAATTCACTCACAAATGAAGAGGAATCTAATATAATAAAAAGATTTTAAAAAATTGTAATTAAAATTATGCTACACTACTGCTGATAATGCATACCATTTATATTTGGCATTATTATATTCCGCACTTCAGCTAAATGTATAAATTCTATGCTTTTAATTACCCTAATATTTCTGAAACAAAATTTTTGTATGTAAGCATGCCGTTAGAAGTGGTTTGATTTCTGTCAGTGAAGTACGGATATTGTTTACAAATCGAGATACGAAAAACTAATTCAGTCTAATGAGCGAACATTTTTTATTCACTCAATATAAGAAATTGTATTACCTGTATTATATAAAACGTCAATTAAATTTCACCAATATCAATTTCCTACAGTACAATAGTCCTTCAGAAATGAGCAGATGATATAATCTTAATGATTCAGATACTCTCATTAAGTCTTTCGAAACTCCAGTGTGTGTCGGCAAAATAACTTAACATTCAGTCATCCCTATTACTTTTAATATCAATTTACATCTCGGGTGGCGATAAGAGCCGGAATTAGGAATGCAGAACAGCCCCCGACACAAGTGCCTTCCCATCCCGGTCGCTCGGAGCGAGACGCTTCCCAGCCTCCAGGCCGCGAGTTGATTTTCGAGACTGTACCAAGGCGACGCGGAGCGGAGCGGAGCGGCAGGAAGAATTCGATTGCCAATTCGATAGCAAAAGCGAAAGCAGCTGCAAATTGGAGCGGGCGCACAAAGGTTTCATTCATCACGCGCGGGGCGGCTGCCGCACCGTCTTTATCGCGCAACATCGTCCGCGCTGTAATTTAGCTAATTACCGCGGCCCCTCGGCGACGTCGAGCCCGGGGACGCGAGCGCCGGGGGTGGCAGGAGTGGGAGGGGCAGGTGACGGGGAGGGCGGGGCTGATCCGCGTCGTTTGCCTTCCTCGAGTGCTCCTCCGACGCTCTCCCCCTTCTTCTAGCGCTGTCGTCACCTTGGCTCGAGGGGCTATGTCTCGAGTCTTCGGCAGCAGTCGTAATGATCACGTAGGGAGAAGCAGACGCTGGAAGGTCTCCGCTATTCTGTAATGCGATTCAACGGCGAGTATGAGGGCGTGCGGTGATAAATCGGTACAGTGACGGATAGGTCAGGTTTCAGTCGGTTCAATTACTCGGCCTCAGGGGATGGGAGCTATCTTTAATTTATGTTATGACATTCATACCATCGAATTTGCTTGCCACGTAACTTATTCACGTCATAGAACTAGACATTCTGGGACAAAGAAAGGTAGTTTGATGCAACAAAAAACTAAAACAAAGTATATCTCTCGAAATTTTACTCAGAACTGAATAAAAAAATAACACTGAAAATCGGTGGTAAAGAGGAGAGCAGTTTTGCGACAAATTTCCGATTAGAATCGAAGTATTGAATTCATTATTTCCTATCTATTAAGATTAAATCAATCTAGTCGTGAGAATGAGTCCTCACAAAACACGGAGGAAAAGGTGTAAATTTTATTCAATCCGGCTTAATAAATTTTAGGTTTGCTATATGCTTCACAAATATTAGGTTTCACCAAGGTTGCACTTCCATTCCGAGGATATGTTCCATTTTGTCCTTCCAGGCGTATGCTTTGGCAATCATTGTTAGGCAAATAAGAATACATTCAATGAAAAGGATTCTTAAAAATATTCTGTTGAAAGAAACAAATGGATTCAACTTGCAATTATTCAAAAATTTTCATAATTAAATAATTAAATATTTATTAAATGAATGAGAATTAAATTATTATTCATTGTGTGTATATATGTATGTATATATATATATATATATATATATATATATATATATATATATATATATATATATATATATATATATATTGTAATATTTATAAGTGATTGCTGTTGCACTCAACTAGCCCCACGTTGGGACCAGCCAAATGTAATATTCATAAGACTGCTCGGGGGAGGGCGCCAGGTTCAGCTCCTGAAATATAACTGGATGGAAGAGTTGGGAGGTCAATGAATCAGCACAGAGTCATTTGTGAAAAATAATAATTTATTCCTGGCACCAAAAGCTGCCAGGGAACTTATATGTCGCAATGGGCGACGCAATTTTCAATTAAATTTACTTTGTGGACTGATTGTCCTAATTACTAGTCGCTAATTCTTTTACAGTTAACACATCATGCATACTTTTTGATGAAGCGTGCTATTCATCACTTGAAGTTTGCAGGGCCTGAGCGCGGCCACTTATAATTTCTCGTCGTTACGGTCGTTCGGCGAGACGGATTCGTCTCATAGTTCTTTCACCAGTGGTTGTGCTGTCTCCACGGGCGGGCCGGGGTGGCGGCCACGGGCGGAGGCGTAGGCCGTCCCAAGTGCGGGCCGGGGTGGCGGCCTCGGGCGGAGGCGTCGGCTGTACCAGGTCGCTGAACTTCAGCGGCGCGTCTCTCTGCAGGTCGCCGAATCGAACAGGCTCAGCGGGTTGAATGGCCACGGGCGTTGATGTAACGCGGTGAGCAGTCACTGGGCTCGGCGCGTGAGGCGGCAAAGGCTACTGGGCCGATGCGGAAACAGCGCGGGATCAAGTAGTCTTCCGCCCGAATTTTCTCCGCGACAAGTCCGCAGTCTTGTCCTAATTATTCCGATTCTGGGAAAGTCTTTCCCAAACTCGCGTCCCGATCGTAAGTAACTGAAGTAGTTGAAGTGACTGACGTGACCGAAGTCTCTCAGAAGTAAGTGAAGTAAGCTTGAGAAGTCCTCTCAAGTGCTCTAGTGCTCAAGTCCCCCCGTGCTCTCGTCTCCCAGTCTAGTCTCTCAAAAATACTTAAGTGCCTTAGTTCTGAAAATCTTTAAGTGTCTGTCTCCCGAATTTTCCTGTCTTTTTCCCGTTGCGCCTCCCGAGTTTTCCTATCTTCTTCCCTTTGCGCCTCCCGAATTTTCCTATCTTTTTCCCATTGCTCCTTACTAATTTCCCCATTTTCCTGTTGCGACTCCCGAAGTTTCCTATCTTCTTCCCTTTGCGCCTCCCGAATTTTCTCATCTTCCTCCCATTGCGCCTCCTGAATTTTCCTGTCTTCTTGTCGCTCCCTAAGATCTATCCTACTTTCCTCCCTTTGCGCTTCCCAAAATTTCCTATCTCTTTCCCATTCCGCCTTCTGATTTCGCATAAATTGTTTTAGAATTTCCACCAAAACGGCTTCACTGTCGCGTTGCGCCGGTGGGTCACTCGAACTGTCTGAGCCTGCTAGATTGACACCTGATTCGTCGGGCATTTTTACTGAGTTCTCTTGTTCACTTAGTTTACTCTTAGACCGCACACGCAAACACCGACACACGCAACACAGTACAAAGACAATAAACACAAAAACACAAACAACAAATACATCAAACAGAGTACACAAATTATTAACCCTCCTACAACTTTCTTCCATCCATTTATTGCGGTAACTTGTGATTTAAGCTGTCGCAATAGAATTTTGAAGGAGCTGAACCAAAAAAAAGTTAATAACAAAATATTTTATGAGCAATCTGACTTCCTAATCTCGGGGTCGCTTACTGGGGTATTTAACAATACTAATCGAGCCCCACGTTGGGCGCCAAATGTAATATTTATAAGTGATTGCTGTTGCACTCAACTAGCCCCACGTTGGGCGCCAAATGTAATAAAAGCGATCAAATCGCCTAAACTAGCCCGACTAGGGACCAGCCGAATGTACTACCAGCGGGGGAGGGCGCCAGGTTCAGCTCCTGAAATATAACTGAGTGGAAGAGTTGGGAGGTCAAGAATGAGCAATTGAGTCATTTGTGACAAACAACTGTTTATTCCTGGCACCAAAAGCTGCCAGGGGAATTTACAATGTCGCAATGGGCGACGCAAGTTCTTTTACTACTAAAACTACTCTGTGAATGAATTATAAGTGGTTACTCTGATGGGCCTGAGCGCGGCCACTTGCAGTTTTTCGCCGTTACAATAGTTCAGTGAGACGGCATCGTCTCATAGTTTCACCAATGGCTGCTGGTCTTCGTGGGTGGGTCGAGGAGGCAGCCTCAGACAGAGGTGGCGGCGGCTCCGGGTTGCTGATCTTCTGCGGCGCGTCTACTCTCGCTCAGGTAGCGGCGATTCCAGATTGTCCGCTCGAGCAGGCTCAGAGGAGGCGAGTGGCCACAGGCGCCGACGTTGCGAAAAGGGCTGTCACTCAGCCCAGGACGAGAGGCGGCAAGGCTGGCGGGCCGGAGCGAAAACGGCGCGGGATCCCAGGTCGCTGCCCGAGTTCTCTCCGCGACAAGTCTCGTTTCGAGGAAATTTTTAGAACTGTTCCTCCGAAGAAATTTTACAAAGTGAGACTGAAGAAATTTTAACAAGTGTTGTCGAAGAAATTTTAACAAGTTAGTGTCTCGAATAAATTTGACAAGTCTCGTGTCAGAAAAATCTCAGAAGTCCCCATTCCTACTCTGCATCGCGTTTATAAGAGAATTTCCTTTCCCCTTCCCAAATTGTTCCTAACACCAAATCTCTCCCCTCCCTCATGGCGAAGCTTCCCATTGGCCGAGGGTGGCTGCGTCGCAGAAATCTGATTAACCAATCTCGTGTTGATTTTTCTGTAGTTTTCCGTAAATGCACTCTGTCTGTCGCTGTCTTCGCTCTCTCTCTTGCTTCCCTTTTGTTAGTTACTCCGGGAGCTGATCGCAGCTGTGTGGACACGTGCGCGCGAAAAAAGCGCATTTCACGGGTTCTCGACGGCCGGCAGGGGCTAATCGACACCCTACTGTGTTTAGAGAGAAACAGCTCCCGCGGGGCTTCTGGCGCCCGGGCGCGTGCCAGAACGAATGTGACGAGTTAGCATTGTCCGGTGGAGGGATCAGTTTGATGGCCAAGAAAGGTTTCGCTCACGACGTGTCGTAAATGTGTCTTCTTCGCCTAATTGACACCCGGCCCAACTCCATCGGGCTTGAATTCCTCGGTCGCGCGGCTGAAGGAAGGGCGCGAGGGTGGCGCTTTGTTCGGCGAGAGGGCCGGCGAAGGGGCAGCAAGTATTTTTCTGGGGGGCTAATAAACATTCCGCCTCTGAAGACAGGGGGGGGCTGGGTGCGTTCGGGGCTGGCCCGATGCGCGGTCGGGGGGTGGGCGGCATGACGAAAGAACCCTCCGCGGCGGTAGCCGCGTCCCGTTGACCCACTTATTTCTGTGCCGCGGCGCGAGCTATTCCCAGCTGCAGGAATTCATTTGTTATTGGCGACGCCATAATAAAATTATATTTAATTAATCGGTGACGCCACATTATATATATGAATATTTTATTTTATTAATTATTAGAAGGTATTTAGCGAAAGTACAAGCGATCTTATAAATAATACCATAATTCTTTACATTAATAATATAAGAAAGTATTATTATCAGAGTGCATTAATGTGCATCATTAACGTTAAAGAGCATCAACCAGCTACATTGTCCAATTCTTTTGTGTAATAATTTTTAAAGTATCATTTATTATCATTATTGTTTTTATCTGTTGAAAGGACATCCATCCCATATTAATGTCCAAAAGACAGTTTCATTACCAACATGTAATAGAGTGTGCCAAGAAATCCTTTAGGAGAACATACCAACGACCAACTATGTTAATGAAGGAGGACACTCATTTGCTTTGCGAAGTCATGTAAATGAGCGTGAATCATCGCTGTAGGATTTAGATAACAAGAGAAGAAGACAGTGGGTAATTAACATTGTTTAGTGGTAATGAAGAATTTATAGCGCAGTTGCTGATCATTAACACGAAATCAAATGAGATGTTTGCAGATGTTTGATAATGCTGACTTAACAGTTTGAACGAATGATTCAAATTATATTTAGTGCATAACAAAAGTTTACAACTGGTAAATAAAATTGTTGAATCGTTTATCGGCAGTTGCCATCCAGCGATCGGATTCTTTCTATGCATCGAATAAGGAATGAAGCAGAGCAGTTGATTTTGCTGCCAATTGATTACCCCTTTCATGATGCTCCGATTGTAGCTTTCGTAGCAGTATCCTAGGAATTGTACAGTAATAGTTATCTCAGTTACTCTACACAAGATTTGCAGCAGAATCTCATTCGCCTCAAGCGGCCGCGGTTGCCTGCCTTCCCCCGGAATCCAACATGCTCCATTCGAGTGATCGGTGGCAGCGTAATCACGGGATGGTGAACGGAGTCGGCCAGCGGATGAGCTACTGCCGCGCGCCACGTTGCGCTCGTTAATCATTCCCGATAACTCTAATTACGCGCGCGCCGACAGATCCGAAAGGCGGCAAAACGCGCGGCGGGGGCACCGCCCCAATTTAGCAAAGGCGCCCCGGCGCGACATGGTGCGGTGCGCGGTGCGGCGCGGACGTACGGACAGCAGGCGCCGGGGGCTGACCGGCCCGGAGCCGCGAGCGCGGGCGGCGGTGGCGGCGGAAGTGGCGGAGGCGGCGACGACGGCGACGACGGCGACGACGGCGGCGGCGGCGGCGGTTGTGGAGGCGGAGGCGGAGGCGGAGGCGGAGGCGGAGGCGGAGGTGGAGGAGGAGGAGGATGCAGCGGCGGCGAGGGCAACTGACGGGCGGCCGCTTGCCCTCGTGGGCCGTCGGGCGAACTCTTGAATGAGAAGCGGAGACTCGAGGGGAAAGATGTGGGCCGGGTGCCAAGGAAGGACCTTAAGGCGGGAAGGGCGGACGCATATTGGGCCGAAAAGGGATCAAATGCAAGCATAGCAAAATTAAATACAATATCACTGAGTAACACGTGTCATGTCTAAATGCTGATGTTTTGAAGACAGAGGGACATTGATAGATATTTTTTTATTTCGGGTTTCAAGGCGTATCAACTGCTATGGTCATTAATCCTCTAAGAGCAGTGCACCTTTTCATGACGGGAAATGGCGGTGTACTTCTCCACTGCTTGATAAGATCCGCCCCCGACCTACACGTCATATTGCGGAATTTTTCCCATTCAGGTATTTGTTGGTTTCAATTGTCACGTGTGTAACTGTAAAGGTAACATAGTTTTGTTCTATATGATCAACCAAGTGGCTGAAATAACACATTCCGGAACTTCAGCAAAATGTTAATATTTTTATTTACTTGGTCCACAACCACATACTACATGCTAGTTATTCATGAGTGGTCGTAAAATACATTTGAAAGAGAAAGCTGCAAAAAGAGATAAAACTTTTTATGTTGGGCACTTAACAGACCGAAATGTTATATGGCTATAAATAACATTTGGACATTCACCACAAAAAAAACAGCAACAAAATCAGTGAAAGTAAACAGATATTTTGAAAGCAACGAATGAAAAATATCCATTCTTTGTATTGACTTTGGTATTTACAAAATATTATACACTTCAAACGTTATCGGTTTGAACAAAAACTGTGATAAGCGTAATTTCGGTGTCATTTCATTCCAGCGCGCGGAGCAGGAGTGGGGGGCGAGGGGAGGGGCAGTGCGGGGCGGAGCGGGAGATTGCGCGGGGCGATGGGGGCGGTGTGCGGATGAAAAATGCATGAAGCCGGTAGCGCCTCGTAATTGGCCGGCCCGCACCTCGCGGTCCGCGCCCGCACCTCGGGGCCTGCGCCGCCGCCTGCGCCGCCCAGCCGCGACCGCCCGCGCCTCCGCCGCGGCGGCGGAGTGATTAATGGCGGCGCCCCGGTGGCGGACACGTTGGTACACGTGTACGCACGTGCCGCGGCGACGTGCAAGCTACGCGCCCGCTGCGCCTCTCTGCAATGCTCGCGCAAGGGCTCGCCCCAAGGAAACTGTTGAACCCGTGTTTTCACGCCACTTATTGTGTAATAAAAAGTAATCTATCAATCTTTGACTATATTAACCATTGTCTATTCTACACCCCGGCAGAGCAATGCAATGGATTGAATTACGTTGATCAAATAAAACGAAAACACGTGTAAAAATAAAATTGGTGCTCTGCGATTTTTAGACCGTTTTTGACAAGAGCGTAGCAAATTATCCCAAACCATTCGCACACCTGATGACTACTTTGTTGTTAATGTTCAACTATAATTATTTTTAAGAAGTTTTGAATATTTTTTCATTATTGTGATGTATCATATTTTATTTCGAATACCTGTCTTCCTTGTCGGTCATTGATAAATAGAGGTAATTTACTTATCAAAGGAATGTCGTTCTTTCTTGCATTTTAACTCGCTTCATCTTGAAACTTTATCCAAATCTAATATTACGTGGTACTACCTTGGTTGAAATATTTGTGTAAATCTTTTATGTCCGATGGTACTAGAAATTCGGATGTAAAGGTGAACAGTTTTTGCTGATTTTACACACGACTCTTTAAACGATGTATTTTCCTTTTACTTTAGGTGCGATGAGAAACTTGTAATTTAATAAGACAGAAAAACAGTAATAAAGAACAGATTAATTTGACCATGATGAGCTGTTGTATGGTAAAAAATATCCTATTTATTGTTAATGCAAATAAGAAAAATCGTTCTGCAATTATTATGTAAGAGTTGCTAACCTGTTTTTCTCATCAGTCGAGATTGAAGAAATACAATATTTGAAATGATTTAATTTAAATTGAAACAATGTGTAAAGAAAATAAAGATTTCTCGAGGAGAGAACTACAGAAATTAGAACCATATGAAGAGAACAATGACGGGATGAAAGGATAACAATATGGTTTACGCCGCGGAATAAGTATGAAAAACATACGTACAATTTAAAACAAACGACAGTAGATGAAGATTGCGGAAGTTTAACAATAGAAATCAGTACTTACACCCTGTAAAGTACATAATCATAACTGCTCTGAATAACCGCACATTTCATGACGCGACGACGTATAAATACAGGTGTCGTGTGACGTAATTTTCTTGTCATACTTGTGGGTCTGGCCAATCTGGAGGAACCCCTTACCCTTACAGCGTACGCATTTTTGAATAACCTTTCACTTAACTGAGGTAAAATTTGGAAGTGGTAAGGCACAAGAGCAGACCTAATGACCTTATTCTCGCCACCAAAGACGACTTAGAAATTTGTTTATTTATTTATATTAATATCTTTCGTCACCCAGAGAGATGGCTGAGGGCATCGACTGATGTCACTGCAGTGCCTCGGACCGTGAGTTCCAAGGATAGAGTCCCGACGGTGGCAGGATTTTCGAGGACACTAGCTCGTGAGCTAGGTCGAATTCTGTCTGGATGATAATTCTAGCGGCCAGCTGCTCTGCGTTTTGCGAGGTTTCTCCGATGAACACCAGGTGAATGCCGGAACACTACCGTAACAAACGGGCCACGGACCGGGTGCCATCTTCCCTACCTCTTCCTTGTTCTATCCGCACTCCTTACACACACTTACACTAACATTCACTACACTACCACACATGCTGGTAGACCGGTCGGGAGCTTAGGGTTTGTCCAGCTGGGGAGGTACATGGTTGGGGAAACATCCGCTAGCCGACGGTAGGTCGGCGCCGGATCTCACCATACAGCGGGGGAAGACCACAACTACCTCTAGAGTCAATGCACTACACTTATGTGACTAATGACCCTGGTACTTGACGTTCCCGGAATCACAAACAATCAATTAATCACGTCACCCAGAGCCACATTCTCTGGAAGGGACAGAAGCGTGGACGAACTGCGTTTTTTCAACCTTACATTTGCTTCTTGAATTCACGTTTGGCATAAAGACTGGTTTCTTTTTGGACTCAGTAGAAAATGATGGCATAGATTTACAAAATAACATTTTTCGTAGTGAGCAAAGATATAACCACTTCTCCGAATCTGAAGAGAATGTCTTTTAAATCAACGATTGACGAGAGCGAACTGACCGTGGAACACAGTTACTAAACTTTCATTCCGAAAAAGAAGATGTAAGAGAGAAAATTAAAAATTACAGTTTTTTGAGCATTTATGGAAACAATTTATTAAATCGGATAATTTGAAATGGTGTCCTAAAATTTATAATAACTACAGGCCTTTAGAAAAATAATTGCTTCTTCTTACATATTTTCAATTAATACCATCACTGTAATGATATCTACAACATATTTAAATAATAATAATGTCCCTTATGATTCCAGATTGGCAATTAGCGGAAAACAAAAACAACCTTAAACAAATGAAACATCTACTATTCTGTCCGCAAGTCAAATATCCGTTTTACACTTATCTTTGCATATAATTACACAAATTAATGAAGCTAGCATGTCGAGCAAAGGATTGTGATCACATGGAGCGCAGCACACGTTCAGTCGTCCTCATCACACTCATCAACGCCTTCTTTATTCACATCATGTTCCGTATTGTCTTACGCAAGCCCATCAAAATCTAGATATTGACCAGACAGTGTTGAATATTCAGATAAGTTTTTCTATAGCGAAAGTTAATGGAAAGCGTTATCATGACCTGGGGATAACCTGCGCGTGCCGCTCGTATCCTTCGGCTGTCGGGCGGCGTCTCGTCCTCGCGTCAACCGACGCCTCTCCCGCGCGCCGAGCCGGCGGCCCCTGGCCCGCGTTAATGGAAGACCGATGCGAGCGGCTATTTCTTTAATAGAGATCTTCGCTCAAGTAAATGGGGCCACTCGGCCGCTCTCGATGGACGGAGGATCGCGCGGTTATACACCTACAACTATGGAACGATGGTTAAATTGCAACTTCCTTAATAGGAAGAAATAACAAAGTGGCGGAGATAGAGACGTAACTGCGAAGGAATCCGCTCGATTCGCCGTGGGACTGGCTCCAGCCGTGCGGAACGGGCGGGCGGAAAAAGCAGCGCGTGTCCCCTCAACCTCGGGCCAAACTCCACTTTCCAGCAGCCTTCAACGCATCCCTTCGCTCCATCTATCAGAGCACCAATTACATATTGAAAATAAACACTTACAACGTGTGAACGGAATAACACAGGAAAAACCAAAACGTCGACTTGTTACTTTCGGCTAGAGCGACTGCGAGAAGTAGAGCAAAACAAATCAACGTTGGGACGAATAATTTGTTGTCTCTAAATAATTGAACTGCCAAAGACAACAGGAGTAGTCTATCTTTCTGCTTTGTTTTGTGAGGATCGAGCAAGGAGTTGTCGAAAGGACTGAAATGGAAAGAGCAGTCTTAAGGGAAAATAAAGTGAAAAACGCCACCTCTAATGTTCTTCGCGTTGACGAGTTAATGAGATTGTAGAGGTTCAAGAAAAGAAAGGGCGAAGAAACTTTTTTGCTAATCTACAAATACGCACAGGGTATATACGGCACTTTGTATATACGATCAATGGTTTCATTCTGTCAACACTATTAATGAAGTTTGCGAAAATATACACCACTGATTACCCCTAAACGCTTAGCATTCACAATATTGTTGTCAAAATGAAACGATAACACCCCACTGAACTTAATTTTTTTTAAACATTCACTGAACTTAAATGACAGTAATACAGATTAATGGAACCATTACAATTTTATCTGCAAATAAATAAACATCTGGTGTGCAATTTTACCCAAATATAAAAAACATGTTCCTTTTTTAAATATTGGTTCACGTCTCTTCTTAAAAGCAGAATTAATTTGTTCATATATCAGATCATTTTTAAATTTTCTGCTCTCGGAAGTTTCCGGGAAATTTCTTCGAAGCATTAATAACGTAGTGACTGGTACGACTTAACGATACTAATTCCGAGTCCTTAAGGTAGATTCTTTCATCTGCATTTCCGCTGGGGAGGGGGCGGGGATGTGTGCGAGCGCGGGGGCGAGAGCGCGGGGTGTCGACACATTCGGTGGCGGAGGCGCAGGATAAAAAAGTGACGAGCTCTCCAATTAGGCCCTCGGCGGCCCTTTGCTCCCGCCGGGGACCGGCCTCCTCTCGACCGAGTCATTTATCAGGCGCCCAACGAGAAGAGGTGGCCCAGGTGACGGAGGGCGCATGATCACCAACAGGAGAAAGGGCGGCCGGAGAGGGGAGGTAAAGGGAAATGAGAAGAAAATACAAGAGGAGAGGAGTGAATAAGAGACAGTTCGAGAAGACCAAAGGTGTCAGTAGTAGGCATAAGGAGACATTTCAGCCATAAGCTAAATAGCGAAAGGTCATACATGAATGAAGAGGAAGAGATTGAATGTGGATGCTTCAAAGAAGGTATGGTACAGGAAAACGTGGAAAGGATCTAACAATGAAATGAAAAAAGAGAACGAAATAATAAACTTTAAACCAACTAATATAGGATCTGTAGGGAGAACATGCACATTGAAATCTGGGCGGTAAGGGGCAAGAAGGCGAATAATTACCACAGAGGAGATGTGTATGCGAAGGCTGATATTCAGGGGGGCCTCTGAGCACGTCACGTCAATCTCTTTCCCTCACGCTTTATATCTTTGAAATGTGTTCAGTTGTGAAGTGTATACCGTGTTCAATTCTTACAAATTCATATACAATATATCGGGTCTTCTCCCAGACAAAAACATTTCGAACTTTTTATTAATTTAGATCATCTAAAAGCAAGATTTTTTAAAAGAATGTAACTCCTCTTTCATGAAATGTTTGTGGTTATTTATTAAGACTTATCAGAACTTCTTAAACAGTTGTTTAATGTCTCTCTAAAAATGCCTCTCTAAAATGCCATTAAAATCAATTTCGTGTTACCATTTGTGAATACCTCATTAATATAGTAATTATTAATCATAGTAAGTTTTCAAATTGGTGTATGAAAACAACAGAATACTTTCTCAAATACAAGAATTAATTAGGAGAGTTAAAAATAAACTTTTCCATGGATTAGAACTGACAGTACATCAAAAGCAATTAACATTTCAAAGAGCAGAAATATTTAATAGAGGTAAAACGACAATCAAATCAAAAGAAAATGAATTCAAAAATTGATTTTAATGTTTCTATCTAATCCATGCATATTTTCACAATAAAATACAAATCATTTAAGAATAAGGCACATTAGTGGCCAAATAATGGTAAGAAATAATGCCTATTGATAAAACAACCAACCACTAGAAAGTAAAAATAATTAAAAATTAAATAATTGTTGTTATTTTGAAAAACAACTCTCTATAACTGCACCGTAAATTATAGACCAAAGCCATTAACGTCATTAAACATTCGAAATGAAGCTACAAAGAGAAGGAAATAGATTTAAAGCGTGTTAAAAGCGCGAGATCCTTCTCTTACTTACGACGATGCCCGCTGAAACAGATCTCCTTGAGCATCAGTCAGCAAAGTTTACAGCTTTTATTTGTAGTCTGTAGAAATGAGAGTATCCTTTCGACTTTTCTGAGAATCTTACAAAAAAGTTTATGTTGAGATGACTGTGAACCATTTCTACTCACGAAGCCCTTCACATATTCACGACAGAGTTCGTTAATTTCTCTCTAAATTTTGTATCCAATAGCACGCATTAACAGATATTACTATGTAGTTATTGTGAACATTTTTATATGAAGTAATTATAAAGTTGTAGAAACCAAGGTCTTAAGCAGACGTTTCTCGGTATGGAGATGAAACCAACATGTCTGGAGGCATACAAACAGTGTTAGTGTTGATAATGCAAACTTTCAAAGTGCCTTGCGGCTGTGTCTTTTCATCCTTCGAACGGAGCAATGGACTGGGCAAATGGAGTTACTCCAAACAGCCTACAGAGAGTAATAGGCAGATTCTCGGAAAGCAAGCAAGAGACCCGCCTCTGCATCATATTAAATGTTTATTTGAGACCACATGTCCACGAGATGCGACGAAATGATGAACTCGTAAAGTGCCAGACGGCTTTTCTCAGCGCTCTCCAAGTAACATTACATGCAAGCCCGTTTCTTCGAGTACTGCTTTCGGAAAGCTTTCAGCCTCGGGTAAGTTAGTGAAGAGAAATTTCTCAAGACTTGTCTTCAGGAGTGGGAATGTTTTGTACTATAAAATTTGTAACGTGTTAGCTATGATGTCACTCTGTCAATTGTGTTTGTTAGAAAGATACGCAGTAGAAAAGTGCAATTATTCATATTTTCTGTTTCATTTCACAAAGGAATTTTTTTAATTGGGATAAATTTACGAATGTTTCAATTATGTTATACGTCTACTCCTACTATTTGTATCTTGTAAAATATTCGAAAAGCCTAAAACCTAAAAAAAGACAACTACCCAAATTGGTGCAAAATCAATTAAATAAGGAAAAAATAACAAAGTTAATTCATAGAAACAGCGAAGTTATTACAGATTTTTTAAATACATGAAAACTAAGTAATGACAAAACGTGGGCAAACCAAAATAAATTTCTACAATCCCGAGATCATGACTACAATGTTAATTTAAGGATTTGCACAAAACATCAATTACAATACGAAACGCCATCAAAGTCCGAGTCGTAGACACGATGTTCCAATACCAGAAACGCCTATGTGCGCCGCCCAGAGCGTCGGAGGCGGCGGCGGCGGCGGCGGGGCGGAGCGCCGGCCTTCGAGCACGAAGGGAGGGTGGCGGCGGCGCCGGGAGCCCACGCAAGATTGATGGCTTGGTGCTGCCGCCGCCGGCGCTCGCCGCAGCCTCCTCCGCCGCCGTGCCGCGCCACGCCGCGCGCGTGTGCGTGTGTGCGTGAGTGCCCGCCTGCGCGGGGCGCACGTGTGCGAGTGCGTGGGGCCGGGCGTTAATGAGCACGCGCCTTCGCCCGCCCAGCGCGCTCAAGGCGCACCGCGGACGCAGGCGCGAAGGCGTTAAGTGCTGGCGAAACGCACCGCATTCGCATTATCGCGGCCGATTAGCGGCGCCTTCGCCCCCGCCCCTGCCCGCGGCGCAGGGCGCTCCGTGAGGAGAAATGATCTAAGCGAATCGCTCTTGCTGGGCCTCCCGCGCCCTCCGAGTCCCTTTAGAAAGCTGTAACGAAAGCAAAGTGAAGCTAGTGATGCTGCAACAACTACTTTCTCGCATTATTTGTAACGGCTTCGCAATATTTTACTACTATAGGAAACTGTAATATCGTTTCCAACCAGCAAAAAGTTTTCCTGTGGGCGGTGATTCGATCTCAGATTCATTGAGTGAACTCGCCATGCGTTTTACCACTAAACCATGCAGTTGCTCTGCTAAACTCATTTTTCTTCCGAAAATTTCTAATTAATGCTATTTTTGAAAATTTAGAGAGTTCAACGAGAATTAGACCACTGCCAGTTTTAAGGGTTGCATGAAAAAATGATTCATGAAAATGCATGTCTGCTCATGAAAGATGACGCCTGTGAATAATATATGATACCTATGAATGATGCTAACAAAAAATTATGTATGCCAATTCATGAAAAAATGGACAGAAAATTGGAGCCGTTTCTGAAAAAATCTATAAATTATATTAACTTCAGTCAGAAATTACGCGAAAACTAAGTTTAAAAAAAAACATGATTTTTTTAAAGAATATTTTTTTAGAACAGATTTCAATTAAGACAAAAATTTGAATCTTCAATATTGTACTTTTATAATATTAATCTTTTACAGTTTTTGAAAGTACAGTGTGTTCGCCGAAAATGTGACCAGCTCCGGCTTTTTACCCCTTTATACATACGAAAAGAAAACTTAAAGAAACAACTTAATACCGTTTTTGAGAAAATGTTCAAAGTCTGTTGAGGTTTCGTGTATAAGTAATACTGGTTTAATACTTGCTTTTCCACTGATATAATAGCATAATACATTTCTTAATTCTCTTCTCTTCGTCTCTTTTCAACGTTGTTATGAAAGAGGAAGCATGAAAATGAAACGTTTCGAAAATGAAATATTGTCATGCTTCCATGCTGTATGTTTTTTTCTCAAATGCTTTATCATCTGATGCGATTTTTGAGCTCTTCGACGTCATTTTTACGGGAACCAATAAGAGGAAAGGAAGTGATAAGGATGTTTTACTGTTGACAATTCATCTTACGATAATTTAATAATCGCAAGTAGTTATTTCCGTTTGCAGTACAGCGTAAAAACTTCTCAGTCATTTTATAAACATAATATTACTTTTGAGAATATCTTATCCCATTCGATAAATAATCCTGGAAAACAAATTAACTACTTCTTTTGCTATCTACGACAACCAGTCAAATTCTGGAATACGCCTTCAACAAAAATAAACCATCTGTATTTCATTTAATAATTCTATTAGTTCCGGTATTTTAGAAACAAGAACACATAAACCTTTATTCTAATAGACTCACGTTTGACCTCTAGCTCCGCAGCAATACGCAGCAGCCCAATTTAAAGTGGAAGATGGCGGCGAGGTCACAAAGAACAGGCGCAAAATAATGCCATGTTCTTCCACCGAGTGGTTTGCCGACCACAAAAGAGCTGGGTGGACGCGAACGCGTCTTCTAATTGCCCTTTTGGCTCCGGCGCAGGGGCGGGTGCCACGCGATACGGGTATTAAGTAATTACCCGCTTCCCTTAAAGGCACCGATGGCCCGCTTTTACTGCCTGGCTGTCGCGAATCTCGGGAGGCTCGCTCGCCCGTTTTAAGTGCGGCTGCACCTAAAACGCGTTTCGTGCAACCCGCTGCGGGCGTGCGTGAGCGCACGCACGCGGTTTAGAGAAATGCGTGACTCCGGAATTGAATTCGTGATGCTGATCCGTGTAATTACCGCCGTGGCTTTTAAGCAATACACAAAATTGCTCGTGGGCGCATAGGAACCCACAAAAGCTGTGCAAATGGTGTTGGATAGTCAGTTCCAGTCTACAGCTGTAAAATTAGGCTGAAAATTAAAGAAACTAGGCGAAGAAAAAGAAGAAAGGGAAGGAGAAAAGAACGGTTCTAGAACTTGAAGAGAAGTAAAGTCACAGTGCCTAATTTGAGGTTAAAACAGATTTTACTAAGATATTAATAAGATAAAATACTGTTAGAGAAAATGTTACTGGTATAAATTTTGCATGAACATAGAATATTAGAAGTTACGATCATTATATTGTTTGTACTGTTGATCGTTGTCTTTTAATATCTCGTAGTCTCACAAATATGCCCAATTGATCTTATTTACAAGAGGTACTGAATTTATCCATACCGCTTGAATTAAAACTTCAAAGAAGAAAATAAAAAGTAGAATAATTTATAAAGCTCCAAAAAAAGTTAAAAGAATGATACTTGGTTGTTTCAAAGTTTCAACCTTACGGTATATGAAATTTAGCTAGGTACGAAAATATTCTTATTCTACCCAATAAAAAAAACGAACTGAGGCCACCAAATATGAAACAAAGAATAACAAACTAAATAACTTGAAAAATTCTTCAAAAGTAGAATCTAGGTTATCCTCATAAAATATATTTCGGCTTCGTCAAACGGACTCTCTTGCAGCCCAAACAAAACTTCTGAAGAGCGGGTACTCATCGCTGAAATGGCGCGATATACGCGAGGCCGCCGCACCTCATAAAACATGAGGCGCGACAGCAGGGGATGATATATAAACTCAGCTAATAGACTTTATTATTCCTGGCGCCCTGGCCGGCCGGCCCGCGTGCTGAACGACAGGTTTAATCTTTGGCTTTGGCTTTGGCGGCGCGGCGGTGCAGAGAGGCGGGCGGGGAGAGGCCGGGTCGGTTCTGAGGTGAGGGCGACGGCATCCGGTGGGCCGGCGACGTTCAGACGTTTCATTTACTTTCCGGAAATATTTTTATTAGCACCATCTCTTTAGGGTGTCGCCTCATCAGTGATCAACCACCGCACAATTATTGCAGTTTTGTGTACTCTCTTGAGTTTAATAACACTACATCCCTCGTCATAAGATTACAATGGATTGCTTTCCTTCATTTGACGAAATCCTAAACATTTACTTCAAAACATTTTGATAGGCGGAACAAACGATGAGCGCATTGCGGAAATTTCTGATTGAATCTGGGATCGAGCCTCCGAATATTAGATTCGCATTATGCGCCAAAACGCCATTCATTTTGGTGTTTCACGCACGTCTGTCAGATTAGGCGTCGTATATTTTTATAAAACGCTCGCGATGCGTTTGCAGTTGCGAATCCACAGCCGAGATTAGAGAGATAACTGGGAGATACTTGACTGGTCATTGACTGGGAGGTTCCAGGTTTGAGCCTGGATGTTGTAAGATTTCTCGACAAGGCTAGGCTGAGGCTGAGCTAAGGAGCTGAGGAAAGACGTCCCCCGCCTGGATGAGGATTCTAGGGCTGGTTGCCTTGATCCGCGGTTTCCGAAATTTTCGCACATTGATTTCAATGCCAATACAACAAGCCATATTTCGCATGCGATCCCTCTCCATCCAGTCCTCATTGTCACCCTTAAGGCAGAGCGTCAGGCCGATCCCCGTTCTCATAAGATCAATCTTCATTTGATGTAGAAAATCTCAATCACGTTTTTCCGTGGTTTCTCCGATCAACACCAGGCAAATGTCGGAGCAGTACGTACCCTAACAAACGGGCCACGGACCACACGCCTTCTCACCTTCCTCTTCCTTGTCCTATCCTCACCCCTTACACACACACACACACACACACACACACACACACACACACACACACACACACACATACACACATACACACACCCAAACATGCACTACACTACCACAAATGCCGGGAGACCCGTCACGAGATAAGAGTTTGTCCCGACAGGGGCGGCGCACCGCTGGTAGGAGATACCGGATTGAAGAAAACAGCTAGCCGATGGTAGGTCGCCGCCTGGTCTCGCTATACAGCGGGGGAAAGATCACTGCCACCTCCCGCGCAAAAAACATGCATCACATTTACGGGACCAATGACATTGGCATATGGCGATAAGCAGCAAAACCCTCGGGACACCATACTAGTTGCGTTGGAAATACTGAAGTAATACAAATATTTTTAAATTAATAATTGCTTTTTAATTATTAAATAACTACAGATCACCATGTAGTTGCAATATTAGAAGACATTGCTACTTGAATAAAAACCTTTACTTTTTAATTGAATCAAAGTTTATTAATAAACAGTAAAAATTAAGTTATTATTTCAAAACTTTAATTAAGTTAAAGTTATAAATTTCAACATTTTCGTCTGCTAACACCAACGTATTTACTAAAAGGTGCAGCATGGTGGTTAGATGTGAAAAATATTGCCTAGGACGTGACTTCTTCCGACATTCAAGTCTAATCTAGAGCATTTAAAAACAAAATTAACAAAACTGACGTTGTTGACGAGTTCATTTTAGAAAACTCTCGCCACAACTGTACATTTATATTTCACCATTGACTTGTGACGTTACTTTTTGATTGATTGATTGATTGATTAGTGATTCCGGGCACGCCAATTGCCAGTGTCATTATTCCCGTAAGTGTGGTGTAAGAATATGCAAGTAAGGGGCGAAGATAGGGCAAGGAAGGGGAAGGCAAGATCATGCGAGATCCGTGGCCCGTTTGTTTGCGAATTCGCCTGGTATTGATAAAGCGGGACAAGACTCGGCTATCAAACTAGTCGCGTCGATAAACCTGCCCCCGTCGGAACGCGAGCCTAGGGCCTTCCAGTCAGAGACACTGCAGTGATATCAGTTGATGCTCCGAACCACCTCTCCCGATTGCGACATTGCGTTTTAAACTGAAACCCACTGCGCACCCCTTGCCCCACCTCCATTACCCCACAAAACCATTATTCTACAGCGGCGATCCGCATTTCATGGTGCGTCGCTACGCCGATGAGGCCTCTCATCGCCGTGCCCTTATTTGGTGCGTTGCAATTTCGCTGTTTCAATACAAGCCGGTCACACATGAACAATGAATTTTCAAAGTAAACACGTATTAGCTGACATGGGGGTCGTCATTTCTTAGAGGAAACCTCCGTTTTTGTTGTTTTGCCGCCATTATTCTCGATACGAACATCTTTTTATTACACTATCGATGTTTATATTGCAAAATAATGGACTTTGTTGTAGCAGTAATCACACAATGCACAGGTATGTGGGCGTTGATGCGTACGAAGTATTTATTCAAGTAGAGATAAAGATCGATAGAAAATGCACGAAGCTCTGCTGAGGATCTCAAATTAATACGAGGCGACACTTTAATGGAGGACCACCCGAAGAGAGTGAGGTTCAGCCAGATCGTTTTTGGTTGTGAAAGACGGAATAGACCGTGACCTTTTCTCCGCCCGCCTTTATTTCTCTGTTGTGCCTCGCCGAAAGTGTTTTATGTTAGAGTAACGCGTAATAATGCCCGGAACGACCTACAAAGAAGGCAAATTATCTTAGTGTAAGATAAACGTTATATTCCCAGTCATTTTAGATAAATTATACTTCTCTAAATAGTATTTAAAATATTTTGCTCATATTTTTTAATTCTATAAATGACGGGAAAGCTGTGTTAAAAATTCAGATATTTGTATTCCCATGATATATTTTATTTGCTGATACATTGCAACAAGAAAATAAATTCAATAATAAGAAAGTATTCTTTGAAGTACGCATATAAAATTATAATTAATATAATTCGCATATTTCCAAATACAGGTAAAATAATACAAGTAAAGACTTGTACTAATTTAGTCGCTGAAAAAATGCACCATTAGTCTGTCACCATTAGTCCGAATACATTAGTCCAAATAAGTTTATTCTTCTAGAAACTGATGTAATCTAATATAGGATCCTCGAATATTAATAACGGATAATTTCTCTTCCTGTATGTCATTGTTATAAATTTTATATCTGTGAATGTAATTGCAAATATTACATTTGTGTTGTGAATTGTGTATATTATAACGGCATATTATATGAATTATATTATAATAAAATGTTATTATTGTGAAAGGTTTGAGCATTCTGAATTAAGTTCATTCAAAACGCGTATCTCATTGTGCTTTGATCCTCATGTATATTCTTACTGGTTAGTTTATCTTATCTCAGAGATTCATAACAGGATACTCACTGAACTCAATCAACTTGAAGATAAAACAGTAAAAAATTACAAACTTCTCCCTTTTCCAGAAAGCTTCCCTTCCCGAGAATACCTAGTGTCATATGTGACCAATACTGAACAATTATTTTTGCAGAATGAAGTTTCTCTTAAGTTTCTCACGTCATGTGGAAGCGTTTCCAGAAACGGATCTGAGATTTTGTAAGGAAAATAATAAGTCCAGGTTTTAAAAAAGCGTTTATTGTTTGCAGATCATTTCGAAATACAAAGTGATGGAGTCTTTAAAATATACTAACTTCACTAACATCGGACTGGCCGGCGCAATAAAGCACAGTTTGCATTGGAGAGAGAATAAAGAAGGTTCGCGGCCTGGCCCAGATGAAGACGTGCTTGCTGCCAGAAGTAATCGGGCGCCATCAAATCCTAACAAGTAGCGCGGGTCACTCAACAAGTCGTCACGGCGTTCGGCGCATGCCAATTGGACCAGCTGGGGCCAACTGACACACTGGTCTATATTTACACGCGGGGCCAGGAGGCCTGGGGGACCTACCCTACTTCCCCGTCGGGAGCTCTGCGCTGGAGGCTTCCCCCGCGGCGAGCAGGCCGCCGTCTCGTCCCGCCGCGCCGCCGCAGACAGGCGCGCGGGGCGCGGGCGGGGCAGGACGAGGGGAATGAGATCGGTCTGGCGCGTCGGCCGCAGCATCTGCCACCCCCGGGACCACCCAAGCTGCCACTTCGTCTCAGCGCCTCGCCGATGTTTGCCCAAACGTTAACTGCTGGCTCATCGCTCGAGGCGCTGCGACCTCTCCCCTGACCCAAGCCTGCCAGCGCCCGCGGAGGCGGCGAGGGCCACTGCGACGGCGACGGCGACGGCGACTCCGACAGCCATGGCGGTGGCTGCGGATTCAGGAGGCGCGAGGTGGGTCAGAGACAAGAGCTGAAGGTGGACGTTACGTGGTAGAGACCTTGGGATACGGCACGGCAATGACGATGACGATGACGAAGACAGCAGGGGTGGCGATCGACGACAGGGGGAGGCTGTGGAAAAAGCAAAAGTAACAGCGATAGAGATGCCGATAACGAGAGTATAAAGCGAGGATAGAAGAATAGTAGCGAAAGATGACGGGAGAGATGAGTTGGGCGGCGGCGTTGGTATCTGCGTGGGCGGTTCTTGTGTCACACCCGGCGCAAACAAGCCCCATCGCGGGACGATGACGTCAATCGACATGCTAGAGCCGGCCCGCATACGCCTCTCTTGCGGCGAAATTTTCGTGAGAAGAACCACTTAAGGCGGACATTCCACGTGGATGATGCATAGTGGAAGGGACTAAGGAACGCCAGAGTATGCGACGAAAACAATGCGTAGTTATGCGTGCAGATGATACGCTTCGAGTATAGTGATTCGGGCAGGTTCTTGGCCTGTTTACCCTGAGGGCTTTTAACGAGTTTTAGACTAACAAAGCTTTTACAAAAATAATACAAGACAATGCCGACATAAATTCACTTCATATTACATACGTGTTAAAAGGAATTGCATGAAATAAACGTTTCTTTCCAGGATGTCCAATAAACGTCATTCCTATTGTTTACAGAAATTAAATGATCAACGCAGTGGCATAACATTCGGGCGCGCAAGGCCCGCAATGCGGGCGGGCTCGGGTAAAAAGGGGCCTATTTTTGGGGATATAATTATTATTTAAGGTACTAACGCTACTTGTGTTTGCTATACACTTTTATAAAGGGGGCTCGGAAAAAAGTTTTGTCGGCGGGCCAGCACTCAGTTTGCTATGCTACTGGATTAATTGGTAATTGTTAAGCATATTGAGAAGAGACGAAAATCGTATAGTCAGGTGCTATTAAGGTAAAAATTACTATTTAAAGTTGAAAATATGTGCCTTAAATATCGATTTAGTTATTATATATATCATCAGTTTCTTGATATTGACACGCACCGGTCTGAAAAATCTCTATGGAATATGCTGAAATTTTAAAGATATTATTGAAAAACATCACTTAATCATTGTGATATAATTTAAGAATAATGCCAAACAATAATTATTACTAGCCAGTTACCATCGAATGTAGTTCGTGAACTGAAATTAGGGTTGCATTATTATTTTAAAATTTGCGATTACATGAAATTTTATCATAAGAAAAAGGGCGGATATCAATGAACAGATATTTTTAATAAAAAAATTATTGGTCAATTAAAGATTTGACATTCTAGCCAAAAATACCGATTTATTCGTGGTTGTACCTAACATATTTAATTTAAAAGAGATGTCGATGAATCGTTCAGCAAAACGCTGGAATTTCAAGATTACAGAAAAACAAATCAATCTTCATATCAGAGGTCATAGAACATATCGAACCACTAATAAACTTCAAACTGCCGAGTATACTTAGTTTCACATTTCAATAAAACCGTAGTAATTTGCGAGTGAATGAATGTCTTAATTATGTTCCCATTTATCGACGACCCAATGATTTACGTTGTACCACACACTGCGTTGCTATGTTTGAGCCTCCTACGTGAATTGAAAATCATAGTGTTCTTGAACCTGACCCTTCACCTTTTAACTCATATTTCTCCTTTCTGTTGAGAGCTTCTGGCGTGATCGAATACTCAGGAATGCTATATATCCCTTCCACTATTACGTGGTAACTGCTCTGAAATTATCTCAATAAATCAACATTTTGCGATGAGATAAAAAGAGCGTGAGAGGGCAAAGCCGTGGCCGTCACATACAGTAGCCAATTTGCAGCGTCGCTCTTCTTCCGAAGGTGATAATTGAAACAGCCTGGTTTACTGACGTATACTCACAACACACGCGCTGATGGGTGGCTTAATTGTTTTCCCGTGGTGAGGAGCCTCATTAATCAAAGCGTTAATCAAAGCACGCGTCAGTGGATGCACAGCGCTGGCCGCCTCGTCCGCGAGGCGTTTGCGAAAGACGCGCGGTGGCGGTGGCGGTGACGGTGACGGGGGCGGCGGCGGCGTTGGCGGCGGTGGCGATGGCGAAGGCGGCGTCAGCAGAGGCGAAGAGTGAGCGCGTGCAGGCAACGGGGGTGGGGAGCGGGAAGGCAGAGATGCTGAGATGGGAGCAGGAATCGCCCGGGGCGAACGAAGCGGGGTGAAAGCGGACTGTGGCGGGCGGGATGCTCCACAGTCGTACGAAGCTCAGGTTTGCTTTCGTTTCGCATTCTAATTCAGAGGCGAAACACAGCACGACGCTGGTAAATACTTGCGAAATCACGGAACGCATTTCCTCTTTCTCTTAAACGCATTTTAATGAAAATTCATTTTTCATTTAGCTTTTGCTTGCTCTTAATTACGAAAATATGAATTTAAAATGTAGTCATTTCTGTCGTTGAACGGTGCGTCTTCTGATGGCAATCTCTCTTCTTTTTTCCGTTCATTTCGAGCTCCAGAGGAATAATGAGTGAGAATAATAAGAAAATAATGTGAGAATAATGTTCCACGTGGAAATGCAATTTGTTCAAGTAATTTTTATAAACGCATTATTTGGTTTGCTTTAGACAGGAAAACATTATTGTATAGTCTCGAAATGACTAAAATGTTTTAACTAAAAGTATTTTACTGAAGAAGTTAAAAGTAGAGGGCGGATTTTAATGAAATATTTTTTTCTTTCACTTTAGAACAATGTCGTTTAATCTAGAAATTAATTTGATATTATACAAACTAAATTACCCATTTTTATGTTGTTTGTTGTTGTTTTTTGCATTTTTCGTCGATATCAACTATTAAGTAATTTTTTTACCTGTTTACATAATTTTTAATGCATTTTCGCTGATTTCGTCGAATTTAGTATCATTTTAAAATTTTAACATATTATTTTTAAATCTTGCTTTAAACAATAAGGTGCCACAAATGTTCACCGCACAATTCCTGAGTAGCCTAATCGATTTCTTCGCTCATAAATTGCAATGTCAGCCGTTGTGAGTACTATGTAATCTAACGATCCTGTGACGCCTATCGGAGCTATTGTCAGTATCAATTTCGGGGTAAAAAAGGCAGATATTTTCTTTTGAAGAACAGTCCAAACCAAAAGTATGCATGATGAATTCACTAGAACAAAAGGAAGATTCCTCGATTACTTCAGTAACATACTGAACAGCTTGAGTTGTTCATCTGAAGTTGTTTTGATGTTTTTATTCGTCTTTCTATGTTTTAGGGCATTTTCAAAGCTCTTTAAGAACATTTTATTGATCATTTTTGGAAATTTTTGAGGTTTTCCAAATTTGACCCCTAGCTATAACCACATTACTGATGAGTTGGTGATGTACGTTCCGACATAGTATCTGCTGCAGTAGAAGTTTTATCTTCAGAAAATGTATTAACACTGGTTCAATTTTTAATCCTCTCAATATTTGGTTCTTCAGTTATTACTTCTGAATTTTATGCGTTAAAACATGGACCAAAAGTGTATTAAACAGAAAATAAAGTTGTAATTTTTTCATCACAAAAATGCAAAGAATTCTAAGAAATGGAAAGAAAAATTTAAGAGAGATCCCTGTACAAAGACGTTAAATATTTTTTCATATCTTCGACTTTTAAACAATATTTACAGACTTTTTAATTGATAAAAGGGTAATAAATAAGACCAAAAGCGTTGAATTTGCCTCTAGAAAATCACAATAAACTGGATTTCCCTACATCTTGACGCGTCGTGCGGCCACCCTTATTCATCCCGAAAAAAAGCTTCTTTACATCGAGAAAAATAATAAATCAAGCATCGTCGTTTCCTCGCAAAAAGCGTCTCCGGAGAAAGTGGCGTTCAAAATAACCGCAAATCAAACAGGAACCTCCTTCCCGCGTATCGACAGCGGCAGGAAGCCGGGCGGGCGGGCGGGCGGCGCGGCGCGAGCCCCGGTGTTTACTCCGAGGAGCGATGCGGCGCGGACAGGTCGCCGGCGGCGCCCGCGGCGGCGAACAAGGCCGTTGACCCCGCCGCTTACTTACTTGCCAGTGGCAGGCGCAAAACACTTTCGAAAAAGTTTCGGGGCATTTTGGCGAAACGTGCGTATACTTTTACACATTTACATTAATTAACGAGTCGGTGTATTGTTTCTGGATCGTGTTAAGCGATTATGAAATTTCATGGGTGAACCGTGAAATACGAGCTTTGGGTGCCGAACAGCTATAAAAAAACAGAACTCATAAATTTCATAATAAACGGCGATAAGAACAAGAACTGAAGAAGAAAGGGAAAGAAAAAAATTATAAACTTACAATGTATAAGCAAGTTTCTCAGTGTCTCTGAAAGATGAAGACAAGTTAAGTTTTAAATAAGAAAATGAGAAATTTTGAGAGTAAATATCATGAGAAATTTGTTCAGTAAAGAATACAGATTTCATTACCTGATCGTATTAGTATTCATTGTTTTATTATCGAGTAAGATCTGATAATGAACACTTAATTCTTACGTAAATATGCTGTTATACGTTCCAAGTTGCATTACATACTGATATAATAACAAAAAATACCAAATATTTGTTAGTACATCGTTTCACTCTTCCAAACATCGCTCCAAAACACCAACACGTGAAATTTGCTTGGAAAATACCTTTGTGTGGGGGCATGTCCTGCGCCTTGCCGCTAGGCATCCCACCAAGCGCAGGCGCAGCGCGGGCGCCGAGGTAGCAACCGCCTGGCCGCCGGCCGCGACGCAGCGTGACGAGGCGAAGCGAGTGACCTAGCCACCGCTCGCGGGAAGGCCGTTGGGGAGATAACATGCAGATATGTGGCTCCCTATATGAAGGTACGACTCATGTAGAACTATTCTCACAAATTATCTGTTTGTATTTTGGTCGTGTAGAATGTTATCGCGGTAGCACGTTCGTATCTACGACGTGATCTGGAAGTTTGTACTTGAGGCTAATCACATTGTCCAGGGAAACTTGTTTGTATTCATTGGTAGCGCAAATGGTGCAATATCCTCTTATCAAGAATAAATATTTTAAGGTAATTTGTCATCAATAAAAAAAAATGGTTATAAATAAAATACTTCCAGATGACACAGTCACTAATAAAAAAGACCCCCATTAAATGTAGAATAGGTAAGAAATAGTATAGAGAAGAAGTAAAAAGAACAATTTTGAATTTTTCTCAACTTCAGATCTGTCTATTAAGAGAACAGAAAGGAACATGGAGATTCTCCAATTCTCCAAACAGGCATTTTTTATTTGTCAATTGGTTGATAGTAAACAAATGAAAAGAAAATTACAATTATTATTATTATTATTATTATTATTATTATTTTAAAACTCAATACCTTTTGATTTACTAAAAAAACTTATAATGATTTAGGAGTTCAAAAACCAAACGCGATGTTCGTATGGAAATCACTATCACAATTTTGGTTTGTTTTCATCGCCACACAAAAAAGAATTTAAAATAAGGGATTTAAACATTTTAATTGGGATTAAAATATTTCGTAAATAATACGTACAAAAAACTAGAAAATTATCTTTGCTTTTTAAATAACAAACCAGTTAATAAATGTAAGCACTACAGCAATTAACGGTAATTTCGCTGAAACGTTTAAGTGGTTGAAGAGCTCCTGAGAAAGCCACTTGAGGATGCTGTTCTAACGATAGCAACAGCATCTGTGGATCACCTTATCAACGGAAGGAACAGGCGGTGGCGTCGGCTGTGACGGTGGCTCGGCAGCCTTGGAGTGTGACGTCAGGCGGCGGCACACGCGCGTGCTAGCAGTCGCGCGCGCGCACGCCACGGGTGGTGCAACGGCGGTGGCGGAGGGCGTGGCAGGCGATCGCAAGGCCGAGTCGCGACCCGGCGTGTGTGGGCGCGGTCGTCGCCAGACACGCGGGATGTGCGCGCGCCCGAATTCCGGCGGTATCTTCGGGGTTGCGGACCGCGCGCGCGGAAGCGAGGCGGCGCGAGGCGTTCCGGGAAGCGGAAGGGGCGACGCGGGTGGCGCTCTTCCGCGAATCCATCAGCGCCCATAACGCGTGCTGAGCCCTGGTCCCCGACTTTCTCCTGTTATCTCTTTCCTAGCTATTTATTGTAATTACGTCTATTAAAGCCAGTTACTTTGTATGAAGTTTGGTTTCTGATTATCACTTTACAACTTTAAAGACTAAACAAAGATGAACATGGGCTGTCCGGGTGAATCGGGTCGCATCGAAGGCTGAGGTGTCGACTTTTCGACCGAAATATCGCTGTCTTCTTTTGGGCTGTAGTGCGCCATCATTTAAAGATGAACACGTAATATAATACAAATTTGGAGGTGTGTTTACCGAATTGGAGTTTAAGAATCCCGACGGAATAATATTATTCGTTTGGAATTCAATGGCACAAATGAGAGTTCGTGATCTTGCAATATAAACAGCGATAGAGCAACAAACCACTAGTATCTCGTTCGACATTCATAATTCAAATATAGCCAGGAAAGTCTCTCCGCAGGTCTGTCTCGGATCGGTGAGGAGAGACTTTCTCTATGTTGTCCCTAGTATTATAATGAATTCACAAAAAGGAGAATTATTTTTTCTTAATTCCAAGAATGCAAAGAAATTATATTTCGAAATAACACAATCAAATAATTGAAAAGTGTTCCGTTAATTTTATGCGAAATATCAGTAAAAGACTGCCATATGAGAACCTCGTACCTCATAAAGTACTTCAAACATTTATCAATTACATTATCAAAGAATGCCAAACAATATTTCGCTCTACCTGCCTCCTCCAATACTCTTATTCTTTCACTCCGAGTTTTCTGGTTATCCACCTGGTCTTGATCACGGACTTCATTGGATAATTCATTACAAATTATTCATTTGGCATTAAAATTGTAATAAAGAATGAAGTGTAAGGAAGTGTATACTAGAAACATTTTTTAAACTCACCATCAGTACCTGGGGCAGGGAAATGATGCTCGAATACTCACCTGAAAAACAGAAAATCAATTATTACAGTAAATTAAAATTTCAAAATCAGCATGATAAAGCGATAGATGTCACTACTTTATCACTAATCACCTCACATCACATAATAATCGGTAGTTTTTTCCTACTCAGGTACGCACGTGGAAAACAATCCTGTGTATACTGTGTACGTGAGTCCATTCACGTTTACTGCAAAGTAAGTCCATGATGTTCAGCTTTATAGATTGGCACAAAGTTCATTTACAGACTTTATTACGATGAAAAAATAATCATTTATTAACCGGAATGATCTGTTACTTAAATAAAAAATGTTTCAGTTTTACACTATATCAATTACTTATATAATTTCACACGCGTAGTTCTAGGAGGGCGGTTCCTAGAATTGTTACATCACATAACCAAATTAAGAGGACGGATGAAAGACCAAAAGTCACAAGTTCCTTAGCGATTTGTTTTCAAGATTTTATTTTAAAAACTCTGGTAGCATCACATAAATTTCTACAATGGAAAATATTTATAGCATAAAATGTATTGATTACAATTTTGGAAAAGAGATACTTAAAAAATGCCTTCACAATCTATTAAACGATATCCAACAAATATTATTTTCTAGAGAGGATGATGTTCATTTACGAATATTTGTGCCATATTTGGCTTATTCTCATAAATGCTGGTCTTTAATGACTTTAAATTATTTGCGTGAAGAAGACCTATTAATATTGTAATTGAGCTAATTGAATGTTTTTCGGATTTGTTTAGATTTTACATGAATTCTTCAATTAAATCATTGTTTATTTGAAATACTTATAGATAAATTTTGCAAATTATGTCATGATTAATGTTATATGAAGAGGAACGTTGACCTAAACTACGGCTGTAAACTTGTCAGAATACATTCACAGTTGGAGGAAAACTTTGAATTTCATCACAGACGGATATATCAGCCGGAGAAGGCAGTACATTCACATGTTTTGACTTGAATGAAAAAGCAGTAGGAAAAGATGATGAATGCAATGTAGCAATGAATCGCTAAATTATTTCAAGTGCTTGGTTTTTCTTTGCGGGTGACAATAGAATCATGAACTACCTATTTCAAAATAATAGGTACAAGAGAACACTATCACATTACTGCATGTTCATTTAGTCAACGTATACTCAGTTCAATCTCCTCTCCTTCATATAACATTATTGAATCATTTATGCAATTGTGGTTGTAATTAATGGACACGATTTTTATTGAATAAGATGAAAAGAACAATCGAAAATCAAACGACAATAGTTTATTCAATCCAAAACAAGCAGTTACAGACAAAACCTCTTGCAATACTGAACCTACTAAATAAGTCGCAATAGATAATATCTTGGATGTACCACTTATTTCAAAACGAATGAAGGAATGAATTTGTGTCACAATATGATTTAAAATTTGTTATGCGGAAATGTACTCCTTTGCTTGTATTCACGTGACCGGCATATTCTTAGCATGTTTTCTTTATTAAAGGTATTCTTCAAATACAATGCAATGTATTTTTTCAGTACTAATGAATTTGAATCAGAAATTATCTGTGCCTCACCATTTTCAGAAACTCGTTAAAATCGTCTCCACATGTTTGTTTAGAGGATTCTTGACAACTTACCGGCCAAACATGGACGACGAAATCTAAATAGAAGCAATTTCCATTTCTCAGTGTATGTGTACGTTTTCTCTTGATCTAAAAAATATCGAATTGGATGCAGTCAATCCCCGTCAAATGCGGGAATTAATTAAAATCGAGATTCTTCATTCTAGGGTCATTTGTAAGATGTCACATATTTTTCTTCTTCACAATATTTTTTAAGCTCATTGTTTCATCGATGGAGAAGTATTTCATCTAACGCCCCAAAAATTCCAATAAAATTAATTTTTCAATAAACATAACAATTCTGTCCTTTTCCAAGACCTTCATAAAGCTAACTACTTAAACGAATCGTAAGAACCCAATAGTTGATGAATATTTTAGAACCGACTATCATGCCATTATTGAATATCATATTAAGTATTTCTTAAGAGAAATTGTAACTATCCGTCCACCGCCTTATCCACCCTAATGTCCGCCATCCGCGCCAATGATCTGCACGTAAAGAGGAACGTCCCGTGTCGGAGTGGCCGGCGAGCCTTCGCCCAGCGCAGGCCGCGCGTCGACCTTGCGGGGGCCGCGGCTCGGGTGTGCGGCGTGACGCGCGCGCCGCTCGGCGCTGTGCGAATTTTGCCCCCTCCGCGTGGCGTCCGACGCCGCGCCGTTGCCGTCGCCGCCGCCGCCGCCGTCGCAGCCGCTTATTGCTTGATAGCGCGGAATTAACGAGGGCTGCGCGACCAGCCGCACGTACTCCACCGCCGACGTCAGCAGGCAGAAGCGAAACGCCTGCCATACCGAACGCGGGCGCATGCCTTGTGGAGTCGGTCGTCGCGGTAGGTCTTGCATTAATGAGGCAAGAAGCTGCAGGCCCTTACATTGGTTTTATAAGGACTTAAGGTGAAGCTTGTCTTTCGGTCTTGTTTATGTGGGGTTATCGAATCATTTAGTCAATATTGACAGTAAGGGACTTTGTAAATTAATAGTAAGTTTAAAAAATATAAAGTATTGATTATATTGAAGTATTGATTATATATAGTGCTTCCGATTTATACGGATAGCCGAGGCTTCCATGAGCGCGTACCGTCTCAGCGCCCTGGTCTAAAGGGTAGCGGGTTCGAATCCCGCCCTTGGTATCAACGTTCGTCTCTTGCCTTTGGTGTTGTCTCGGAAAGCCTATTATTCAAAGAGCCCACAAGTGTGTAAATGACTAGTGTTTAACCCAAGATGCATCCCAGTAGGTTCACATCGGCTAACCATTTAGTTTTTGCTGAAAAATGTCCTAACAAAAACAAACTGGCACATATCGTGAATTTGTGTACACGTTACTACCAATTTTAATATACAGACAAGTCCTCGTCACCCTCCGGTATTAATGCATTTATGAAGTAATGATACACTGCAGGTTCGGTAGAGGTTTTTTCATTAAAATATCTTTTAAATAATTTATTTATATTTTTGCCAGCAGTTTCACTCAGTCTCTTCTTACATTAAAAACACATGAACTACTCTACCAGGGTGGCCCTCCTGCCTATATACAATGCACTGAAATTCATGACGTCATGGATAATATTCTCAGATTAACAAATATTTTACTATTTGAAGTTTGTTGACGTCGATTTCTATTTTCAGGCTATCGGGACTCCACACATTTACACTTTTTTAATCAGAACTCTATATGTAGTTGAGTATAGGCTCACAAGCACGTCCATCAACGACAAGAACATTTTATGACATCTTTTATTACCATGTGATGACGTCTTTGCGAACATCTAAGCAAACGCAAACATAGGATTACTGACCTTTTGAAGAGAACATATTTGACGTCAGCAAATGTAAAAACGTTCCCATCATTGGCTCTCTAGAAATTAACAACCAATCCTAAACTATACGTATCTAACGCTTTTCTTAGAACTGTGATATTCTGCTATATTCTAATACAATATGTTAAATTATTAAGAGGGTGACATCATTTCAGGACCAGAAAATGTCCTGTAAGATTTAGTACCTATTTCTATTATGCACGGTTAATTATAAAATTATGCCATTTTCAGACCTTTTTGGGAACTGAATAAGAAGAGATACTAGGTTACTAAGGTTACTAGGGTACTAAGAAGAGATACGCAAGTTCATTTTCAGGAGTCTTCCGCTTTTATTATATTATAATATTTTGATTTTCGTGAAAGTTTGGCTAAATTTACTCAAGAAGAAACCACATGAATAAGAAGTTTCCTTCATTTCTTGAAAACCAATGTATATCGTATGTAACTGACTTCAAACACTTATGCCTCGAAGACGTTAATTTTCAAATCACTAACTCCATTTTCTGATCGTTATTCAATGTAGTTACACCATGAGAATCATTGAAATAATCGCTGGGAAAACTAGTAAATAAGACAAAAATAAACCTACGGAATTTGGCTAACATATGCTTTTTTAAAATTATTTGGTTTTACATGTGACCCCGAATTCAATTTCCAGTGGATGACTTTCATAACAGACGCACAGGCTCATAACTATAAATTTTACAAACATTACCAATTTTCAACGTAACCACTTCTCATGAAACGAGTACCATTAGAGATTGAGCAACAACAAATTGTTCATTAAAACTATAATACCAAACGAACAGAACCTTTGAATTTTTCAAAAGCATCTTTGTTCTCTTTACCAGAATGCTGATATCACGTAGTGTGATTTCACTGATCTTCCAGAGCGTGTGACGTGGGTGCTGGACTTCCCTGAATCGTCGCGGGTTACGTGCTGATGCACCAGGCTGCACAGGCACCGCAAGCTGCGAAACCTCTTGCTCTCGGATAGGTCACCTACGAGATCCCTTCTCGCCTTGCAGTACGTAACCACGATTACAGAGTCTCGGAACACCATATCCGTGTTCCATCAAGAATGATCTTCTTTCTCAGAAATTCAAATAATAATTAGTGACTAAAAGGCAAAGTCTACAAAAATGATAATCAGAGTTAAAAATGTTTGTTCAGTCACTTGGAATCTTTGGCAACTCACTACCGGAATAACGTCATCGATACTAAATTATCTCGACAAATACAATATGAGGCAATATCGACAAAGCAAACAAATGATATCTGCTAATCATTTTGGAATTATGCTACATCGAAAAAAATCTATGCCTATTTGACTTCCCCGACTACACTACAGTATCGCAGTAGAAAAATAAACGACAATAAAACAGCATTTCCATTATCTTTCTAATTCTCTTTACTTCCGAAGATCTTATGCTGCGAGAATTCCCTACCTTGAGCCGTAGCAAATTCAGAAATACATAAATTCTTCGCTTCAAGTGAAAAATGTGGGAACAGAAAAAAAAACTATGTGTGGTGAGTAATTGCATTAGAAATCAGTGAAGAGGATGGTTTCAGTAAGTGAGAATCCATTTATATAAAGTTCAAAGGGTATTTCTCAACATACTCTTGTGCCAGAAAAGGACGCCTGTACAAATATTTTTGATTGCATCTATGCTATTTGCGTTGTTCCATGTGGTATTACAGAAAAAGTGACAGTAGTTACCTCTATTTACAATACACAGATTTAGCATAGATAAATGTGGAAGGAGCATTAAAAGTGTTTGCATCCCTATTTGCAAACAGGTCTTAAAAGAGATGCATTTTCGCCGAGAGTCAGATGGAATTGTTTTATTAAAAATGTTATTTGACGAAAGTACCATATGTATGTACTCGCATATGTAAAAATTATAAGATATAAAACATATGTAAAAATTAATAGATTCAAAAAGGAGTTTGACATAAACATCCCACCTGTATTTTTATAAACGTGTTTTGTTTCTCCTTGGTGCCCATTTTCTTTTATGTTTACTTCTGGATCGTTGAAATACTTGTGCCTCTAAAAGGTAACCGACACGTCCCTAAGTTATTCGCGAGAACCGGGAATACTTCGCGAGAAATTCGTTAAATGCCATTCAAGACTAAAGAAAAACATTAGTACGTTTCAACCCTCAATCGATTCATCATCAAGAGAAAAAATAACGGGATTTGAAGGGAAAACACAATCCTGACAAGAATTTCGCCTATGTTTAAGAGCGTTTTGGAGAAAAACAATTACGCAGGAATTCCGTCTTGGGAGACTTTTTCGCTTCGTGTTTACTCTTCTCGCTTCTTCAAACTGGGCGAGCAAACACAGGCGCCTGAACGAATTGGCCGAAGCGATGCGTCTGTGTTTACTTACTTGGCATCGCGTGCTGCACCGAATAGCGAGCCACATGATTCAACTCGCCTTATCTGAGCGATGAAGATTGACGCTAGAAACCAAACATTGTTTGCCTGACCCAGAGGCAGGGAGGAATGAAATCACTGTAATTTCGAACACGAGACACGCGGAAACGGCGGCTTAACACCCGAAAGGCGAGTGAAATTACAGCGCGTGGGCGGGCGCTGAAAGACCAGATCGCAGCCTTCGACGAGGGACTCACTGTGAAATCAATCAGCGAGAATCTTTCGTGACTCGTCGGATCCGGGAACAAACACAGGAACAGGTATAACAAAATCCGGGAAAATGAGGGTCAAGATGAAATCACTCACGTGCAAGGGGGGCGAAGTAGCATTTATCTTCGGAGCTGTCTGTGGAGCAGTGTACGAAAACCTAGGAATCACATCGGAGTGAAATGGTCTTATATCATCAGAGTAAAGTAGGCATTTTAGGCGAGTCTATTTTATACTTATTCCTTGTTTTCGTCGGCTATTTCTGGAAATAGCTTAATTGGTTCACTGTTGCTGTAGTTGGACAGTTGGAAAATTTGGATTGGCACCAAAGGGGTTTCCAGCATTGTATATATTTGATCTCATATGGTACCGTCAACTCAGACCCAAATCATCTCGTTTCAAATATCTTATGAGCACGTAATATCGAAGGGCGTCTATCGAAGACCTTGGACAGTCTTCGGTGATCCGTCGGCCAGGTCAGCACCTCGGGAGCGGCGTGCGAGGGCGCGAGGGTCCGCTGGCGACCCCGTGGCCCGCGGCGGCGAGATGAGACTCGTTGCGTGGGCGTTGGCGGCATGCGGGCCCCCATTGACCTCGCCCCCGAGGCGCACGTGGGAGGCACAGGCGCCGCGATTAAAATCAGATCCATCTCGCGCCGACGGCGACGGCGGTGTGGGTGGCGGGTGGCAGAGGGAGCGGTCACACTGTGTGTCTGGCGTGGTCGTGTAACTAGTGCATTCCAACTGTCAGACGGGTATTTTTCAATTTTCAAGCTTGCTATTAGCTTAATAATTATTTTAGAGCCTTTGAAGTTTCGCTCCTCGAGGCGATGTGGGTCAATTACAAATAGCTGAACAGCACTTCTCAGTAAAACCACACTCTATGGTCTTTTCATATTTTGATCAAAAAATACCTTTCAAACAAAGGCTAAATTCGTCGATTGAGTCGTTTTTGGTAAACATTTTTTAGGCGGAAAGGTAGGATATCAGCTTTTCCAATAAAATTTAATTCAAGAAGATTCTACGATATTTATAATAGTGTTTCTGTTTGAATTTTGCCCCTAATTTAGCAGTACCTAGGAAATATTTGAAATGCGAAAAAATATTAAAGGTCAAATATATTTTGGAAATTCGAACAGGTATTTTAAAATTTGAAACAGGTATAATGAGTCGGATTATTACCCGGGATGAATGAGAGGTATCTCCTAGCAATGCCAGCTAGGTTGTAGCGATTGCTTGCTCGGAAACAATAAATCAAACTGCTAGTTTCATTACTCCCTTTTATTCCCTTTTGTGCCGTGAAGGTTTTATGCCGTGAGATGGAGATTCCCTCCTACCAGCTAGTGAGATCCGGTGCTGACCTATACGTCGTCTTGCAGGGGTATCCTCTCCAGATATTTTCCCCATCGAGACACCGGGACGTGGAAGGAAAGATCGCGTGGTCTGTAGCGTGTATGTTATGGTATTGCTCCGGCATTCGCCTGGTATGGATCGGAGAAACCACGCAAAATGCCTACGAGAGCAGCCGGATGTCAGAATTCTCCTCCAGACAGCGGTAGAAAAAATCGCCACTGTCGGGACTCGAACCCTAGGACCTCCCAGTCAGAATCCCTGCACACAACGGCAATGCTGGCTCTTAGCTAAAGGTTTTGTTCGTCGTGTCGAAGTCGCAGCGGGCGGGGGTCACGGCGAGGGCGAGCGTCTGAGGCGGGCCTGGGCACACCGGTGCGTGGTGCGGCGGGTGCGGGTCACTTCAGGCGCGTGCCGCCGGGGCCTTTGAGGCCATCAAAGCCCTCGAAGCGTCTTGTCCTCCATTGCTCTCTAATTGCTTGGGAGTCGCGTCGATAAAATTATACGACCGCTTTTACGGCTGCGATACCAGATGCGCTCAATCGGAGACAAAGGACCCGTCGAACGACTGCGAGATGCGGGTGGCTGAGCTAGAACGCGCGCGTGCTTCGGGGCTAAGAATAGCCTTCACCTCATCCATTCATCAGGACTCATGATATGGAGGAACTTCAATGAATGAACTCAAGTAACATTCGGTACATACTGAAAGAGAACTCTCTCTCTCCCTCTCCCCCTTTCTCTCTCGTCTTTCTGTAGCCCTCTCTCTGTAACCCTCTCTCAACCTCCCCCTCTCTCTGTCTCTCTTGTTTCTACCAAAAAAAGCAAAGTATTATCTCGACGTTTTATTTTTCATATAGTGCATGTCAATCAGACTTCGAGCCAATTTAGATGGCCTCCTAAGCAGTTCTAAGAAGTTGGAATTACCATCCAGTCATGGAAATTAATTGCAATCTATTTTTGACGTCCTTTTAAGCAAGTTAAAATCTACCAGCAATACTTTTGGCAAATAAATAATCTTGTAAACACACACGGACTAGATAAAAAAAATTCATTCTCATTCCGAATAGGGCGTAAGTCCTTTGCAATAATTGTTTTCCAATATTTTTTGCCACTTTTGTTGTACCAGTTTGTTGCTCTATGCAAATTAGATTATTTCAACTATTAAGTTACAGCCGTGTAATCACTCCGTGTAGATGTGAAAACGCAATTAAAGACAGTGAAGCGCCTACAAATCCGACATCCTGTCAATTACGACTAAATCACAACGCGCGTCGGCCGCGCTTAAAATAGCAAAGAATGCGGCAATTGCGACGACGGCGGAGGAGGCGGAGGGTCTTTGACTGGAGTCGCCATAAAACTCAACGAACACTCCGCTCCGAGCACTCGACCGCCCTCTGCCTTTTCTCTCCGCTTCGTCTCCCCGCCGCAATCCGCTCCGCGCACGTCGTGTCTCGTAACTCGCTTAAGCGAGCTTGCAATTATTGCATGAGCGTCGTCCGCCGGCGAACCCGTGCGGGAGGCTGACCACGGCCGCTCCCGCAGCGGTACAGCGCCGATTTTCGGTTTTCGAGTGCTAAGTGCCAGAAGAAAAATGGTCATGTTTACACCGATGAATTCAATCAACGTATTTCCTGGATTCTTTCTTGGAATAGAAAACGTATCACACAGATCTGATTTTTCAGAACCAGAATACTAAGCAAATTCTGAAAACTGACTCTTCCCTCTAGAAAAGCTCAGGGAAAAGTTATTTATGACCTTGCAGCAATATTAAATGAAACCAATTTGCCTCCTGCTCCAAGCCTGTACTCATCCTATTCGTATGTGATCGTAGACCTGCGAACATATCACGTTCACAGAATAGGTGATCCCCCGCCCACTATCCGCGAAAAGCGCGATTTCAGCGTCAAGTTCCGCAAATTTACCGCCTTCCTCGTGCTGGGTCGCCGTGTGACAGATCGCCACCACGGATCGCCTTGCCAGGCGGAGGTGAGCGAGCATTCCCAGGAACGTGCGTCTCGCGGGAGGAAGAGCGCGTTGCGGGAAACCGCGAGCGCGGGACGGCGCGGCGGCGGGAAGCGACATTGTCGCAGGCGACACCCGACGCGCCGCAGGGCAGATGGCCCCGCCGCGCGGGGGCTTTGGACCCGGCCGCAACCCGACACCGGTGGAGGCGCGGCGGCGCAGCCACAGCCGCAGCGGCAGCCACGGGCGCGCCCGGACGCGTGGCGCCGCGCAGACAAGGCCGTCAGATGCTCGCAGCTACCCAACATCACACGGCGCCTTTGCTGCTCGCCAGTCCCTCGGAAACTGTTGTGGGCAACCGATGGCGATGTTTTAAATGTAAAAGATATTGGAATTCAAACTCGTCAGGCCGGAAATGAATAAATGAGGGGAATCGGGGGTAATTAATAGCTTTTCATAGGAAAATTCAATGTGATAGTACCAGTAATATCTACTAAAAGGAGTTGCACACGACATTATGTACAAGTGAATTATCATTGTCATCTGTTGTTTGATTTTGAAAACATTAGTAATTTATTTAGAGTAAGCTTCCACCTTGCCTTCATGAAATACAATTTGCTTTTCATTTCCGCAGACCAGCAATTTTACTTTACAGAATATTGTATAATGCATATAACAAGACAAAACAAAAACGGAAAGTGACAATACATTCATACGCACCTAAAAATAACATTGATTTTGCAGAAAATGTCATGTCATACTGATAACCTTAATAAGAAGAATATAATAAAATGTAGAAAAGGGAGTTATTCTCTATGGCTTCGGCTCATTTTTTGACTCAACTTAACACCAATACGCAAACAATTAACTCGTTGAACACATTGAGAATCAACGAAATTATTAGTTTTGAAAGGCCAATCACTCAGGTATGTTTCTCAACTCATCCTCTTACTGGAAGATAGTGAGAATCATGCCTGAGATAACTAACGCTAGCGCGAGAAGTCAGTACTCCGTAAGCGATATCAACGCGACGTCCCCGAGAGCTCCCTGCTGGGCGCCGGTGCTGCCACCGCGCGGCGCTCGCGCCACAATGGCCTGCCGGCCGGCCGGCCGGCCGGCCAGAAGGCGGACGTTAATTTTCGTTTCTGTGACTGAATGACGCATGGGCGCCCGGGATTAGACGAGGTAAAACACGCCCGGCGGTGCGGGGCCGCGTCTCCTTACGGGCTCCATGAATGCGCAATCAAGAGGCATTAGGGACGACGGTGAAAGTGGCGCGCGCTCCACCAGGGAGGCCGTCGGGGGAGGCGTCCCGTTCTTTGATCCTCGAGTCCTCTCGTCCGAGAGGTTCACAGCGAGTTGATCGGCGTTGCCTTCTCAGGTCACTTCACGGCACTTCATATAAATCCGCATCTCCGCCCGCGTCGCTACTCGTGACAGTCCGAGTCACACGGAAACAAATTTTCTGTTTTGTGTAGTGAACCAAATCTGCCTCACACAGTGCACAAACTATACGGTCAAATACAGATCATTTCAATTATTACCGTCTGTAATAAGTCTTGGCTAGTATGAACGAATATAAATCATAAAAAATGTTATCAAAAACTTCCGACCCCAGAGTCATGCAAAAGCTCTTGGCTTACCCGGTGACGTCACGCCGAACGCTCCAAGTGTCCAATATTTAACCACAAATCTCGTCAGGGGCATCAGGAGATTCAACTTGTCACTTGGAATGCCAAGAGCATTCTCCTACAAGAATATTAACTATTTAAGAATTGGATAACAAATGTACCGAACACGACTGAATGGGTATGAAGCTTTCCAGACAAAGAAAGGAAAAAGTATGACAATATATTGAATAAAACATAATAATTTCTGTAAAAGTAATGGCATTTCCCCCTGAGTACAGAAAAGTGAGGTATTGCGACGCAGGAGAAAAGCAGCGACATCTTACAATAATAAGAGAACTGCTAATTTATGGTTATGTTAGACAATAAGTCCTTCTGTCAACATCTTAAAAAATATTTTTCTAAAGTTACACATATTAATATAACATTCATGTTCACTGATAATATACGTACCATCATCAGCAATGTTTAAAAAAGGAATTTGAAGAACACGATATTCTTACGATATCAAATTAAGTTCGACAATGCAGTGTCTGTAACTTAGTAGTTCTCTTTTATCAAATTGGAGTAGAGGAGAATCAGAACGACCATGTACGATTCCTCCACCGTAGCCAGAAGCGCTGGTAGACGATTCCTTACCTCTGCAAAGTGCGGCCAAGGACTCTTGAGCCCAAGCATTTAACGGCAGACATTAAGCCCAGCAGACGTGACAAGAAATGCTCACAACTCGCAGACGCTGTTTACGTTTCTCGCATAAAGATGGAAATCGGATCGTTGTCCTCGTGATGGCAACAAAGCTACGGAAGATCACGACCATCCGCCGTCGGAGCGCAGCGTTAAAACGTCGCCATGAATCGTCGCCACGAGAGCATTCGCGTCGCTTGACAGCAACGCTCCACTGCCACCAAAAACGCCCGTGGCACGCGAAACGGCTTCAGAAAATGCATTTCGTGCGGGCACAAGAATTTCCCCAAGTTCACCAGCCCCAGCGACGGGCCAGGAATACCCCGTTCTGCGGCGGCGCAGTGGGGTGCGGGGAGAGGCGGGGTGGGCGGGGCGGGGCGGGGCGGAGCGGGGCGGGGACGCGCGGGTGCAGACGGGGGAGCGTGGGCGCAGACGCGGGGTTTAACGGCCTGCGATAAGCGCGTCTCGGCTGCCCGTGACCTGGCGACCCGCCGCCGCAGCCGCCCCGCCTCCGCCACGGGCTCGGTCAAGTTCACGGCCGGCCCGCCCGCCCGCCCACCCGCCTGATTTAGGGCGAGAGGCGCTATTCGCGGCGGCTGCAGGAGTTGCGACGCAGACTGGCAACGAACAACGCGACGCTAACGGTAGCTGTGGTTACAACGTTGAAAGCAGAAGCGGCAAGCGTGGTAGCAACTGCGTCTGACAAAAAATGGTGCTGAGAATGATAATGTCACGATTAAAATGTTCGCAGTTAAGTGATGGGGAGAGCAAGAAGCCAAATGGAAATCCATTGGACGTTCGTGAATGCGTCTGAATGATAGAAATCAATGCCCTAGGTTTGGACGAAGCAGTACAATAGATTATGAGCGTGTACATGTACAAAAACGTATTAATTGGTTCTGATAATACACACATACACATTTTCTGATTAATAAGCAAACAATTATAACTCAGATAAATGTTCTTCAGTATAAATCTGTGACATAAACGAGAAAGAATTTAATGAGTTGTTGCTGTTCATTCAGTATCTCGGCTGATAGTGATGTCTTCCACGAATGATTCTATGATATATCACTACACTAGAACGTCTTGCATGTAAATCTCAAAGCAATTACTTTGCAACTTTGTAGAAGATGCGCTGCTATACGTCGCCAACTCACCATTACTTTCATAGCTAGACCTTTTGGCTGTAAATTTGTGTACGTTAGTTTAGCTAGTCATCCTCTGCATAAGGAATCGTTTGCAAACACTTCTCTCTTTATCTTCCCGATTTTCAACATAACAGCTAACATGAGTGCGAAATTTAAATGAAAAGGACATTGTGTAAATGGAGCATTTAGAAGCACGGTGAAAATATCTTCATTGCTTCGAAAACTTCTCATAAAAAATACCAGTTATCTCACTGTGAATGAGCAAATACGTTGAGGAGTGTTATTAGAGAGCTAAAGAGTAATACTAGGAGATGGAGTTAGCCTTCATCGACAAGCAAGCCAATGCGGAGTACTGCACGTGCTTTAAACGCAGTAGGTACGTGTCGACTTTTGGCTCTTCAAAAAGAAAGTAGTCGAGTCTTAAACAAGATGAAACTGTCTAACTGCATTGAAGTTCAATGGCATTGTCTGTCTGAGAGAGATCTTATCAATCCAAGCAAAACAAAAGGGTCCCTTATATGTACAAATCAATGCATATGCATGCTCACACATCACAATAGTCAGTGTTATCGTATCGTTCACAGTGCCATGATTGCCATTTTCACGCCTTCTCCTGTGAATCACGTACCATCGGATTCATTCCGGCAGGCACTCTCATCAGGCCGGTATTCAAAAAGTAACGGGGGAAAAACAGGAAGTTCAACTTCATTACCCGTAGTGATAATTCATAAATCTAAAACAGCTGCTGTTTGCATAAAATATCTTCACACTAAGTAATACTTTTACACCAAGCAACACCACAAAGAATCTTTTATTCCACGCAAACGCGCCACCAAGCAAGTCTACCGACACTCCAGGTTATTCCAGAATTGGAGAAAGAACCCCAACGGCAGATGTTCAAAACTGAAAAGAGAAGGAACTCGCGAAGCGATAGCGATCAAGGATCGGTCTCACTCCCCGATGTTGTGGACAGCCCCGAAACGTGGCCTGTGGGGAGGGCGCGGGACTGCGCCTGGGCTGGCTGGGCAGCTTGCACCTTTTGGCTATGACTCCTCCCCATCGTGACCAGCTCGCATCCGTACCGGACATACGTACCATCCCCACCGCAGCTACATTAGCTGGTAAAAGACCTTCCTCGCTGTCAGATAATGTAATTATCCTTATTTTAAGTATTATCTAATTTTAGACTGAAATTATCATTCTTAAACCAGTTACCCTGCAATTTAACATCCACAATTTCTTATATCACTTCATTGTGGCAACAATTTATTTTGTAATTTACTTCTTGGCGTAGTATTATGTGAAGTAGAATTTTAGCTGTAGGAAATGAACAGGAAGAATGTAAATTGATATGTAGTTTATAGACACAATAAATTAAGATCCGTCTTAAGGTCCGCCACATCTTTCTCAGTTGTCTTCTAGTCGTAACACGTTGTTGTATGAAAGCCAGGGATCACTATGGACCAATTGTATAACCAGTACATCAACAAACGAATTATCTAAATCAGGTCCACAGATATTCTCCCAGAAAATAATTTGTCTAATTTGTCCGAGTGTTCTTGATTTCATGGAGTGCAGCGATTCAACATATCATTACGCCTTGACACGTACAAACCAAACCTTTCTGTTTTTGTGTACCTCTGTTGTTCAATTCTTTCATTACACTGCTATATGTGCATCGTCTGTTTCCTCAGATCTGCTCTGAATCTTTCCCAAATAAACGCAATTGATGTACACGCTAATCTACTTTACGTACAGCAGAAGAAGCAAACGTTTGCATTTCGCCCACGACTTAGCCCACACAAAATAACAAACGCCGCGTCGCGTCGCGTCGCGTCTGTTCGCCTAGAACGTGAAAAGGGGCAGGCGCCAGAAAATTAGATAATAGCACCCTACTAGGCCAGCGCACTCTGTCAATACTGAGCGGCCGCATCTTTGAAGAAGGGACAACCCTAACGGAAGCTCCGACGCCCTTGTTTTTCTCGACAGATCCAGCATTCCGACGCCGTGTTCAGAGATAGGCCGCTGTATTAAACGCTGACTTCATCGCTCGATGGGAACGCAGTTCTCGGTATTCCGATACTAACAGATGAGAGGGAACCGTTTGCGGTAGCAACGAACTTTTACCGCTTCATCTAACAGAACGAGATAAAACGGTTCAATGAAGAACATCAAAAGACTGCGTCACATATCGATAGCTCTTATTCAATGTGCTTGGCAATGTACATAGCATGATCTATCCTGCTTCTCTAACTTTGCTTTTAAGGGAGAAGATGAAGCCTGCTATCGGATATTTCTTAAGACGCATATTTCGAGATTAAGTTACCGGAGGTTTGCAAGAAGTACCTGTTAGTACTGCTTTTAAATCTGTTTGAAAGGCGTTGTTTTAACTAACAGTAAGAAATTCTTCGTTTTTCGCAAAACGCATTTGTCATTGGTTGAGATCTGTTAGATTATTTGCATACCCTGACGACGGCTCCAGAAATCAACAAATATCTCGGCTGTCCAATCCAGACAAACCAAACTTCCGAATAGTTATTAATAGTGCATTAGGAGACACTGTCAATTAAAAAAAACATTACCAGGAAAACATTTGGTACATTTTTCCCTCTACGTGCAGTGACAAGTAGAACTTTTGTAGAACACATTTTGAAGATGGTATAGTTTTTAGGACACTCTTAAAAATACCGCTTTTTTTGAGAATATACATACGAGTATCTTACATTTATATGTTTAGAGAGGAGGCACACTTTAGAGTAAATATTGAATGACAGAAGTTAAAAAAATAAAATATTCGAGAGATTATACAGAATTATGTCGGTATGCTCATAAAAGAACATTGATGTAGAAGATAAAATAGATATTACGAAAAGGGGAAGGTACTTTTCTCTGAAAACATCATTTCGAAGTTGCCACGTCCCTATACGATTTCATTCGCCTAAGACTGGACATTGAAACCGTTCCAGGTGTCAGGGGGAAGCGCAAATCTCAATAAGTCTTTTTAATAAGAAATATTTCACACTATATCTACCTTACATATTCCCAAAATACTGAAAGTTGTTTTTCTAATTTCAAATGTTACCTCAAATTATATCTTTCTTCAACTTGTTTCATGTTTAACGGTTCTTCTGCATTAACTGATCCTGATGCTTTCATACAACTTGTTCGAACATCAGAAAGGATGTTAAAAGCTTAAAGAAGTTCATTCAAACACAAAAGATAGGAAACAATTTGTAGTGAAATAGGACAACTTCTCTCTAAATTATTCCATAAAATGCATTGGAACAGAGGAATTTCAATGAATATATAGAAATATTCGCGCGAGATACGCGTGGAGAAGAAATAAAGGCAATTCCGGCCATTTGACTTGATATTATTTTACGAGCTTCTTACGGGGGATGAATGCATCTGGGGCCCATGCTCCGTCGCCGTAAGAGGATCGAGGCTGCAGCCGCGGGCGGAGGCGGCGGCTGCGGTTGCGGCAGTGGCGCGTCGGAGATACGGCGCGCGCGATAGCAGCGGCGCGAAGGGGGCGGGGAAGGGGCGGCGGCGGCGCGGCGGGGGCGGCAGCTGCTAATTGGGCCGATTGTAAGCGGCGACGCGCCGGTCGCGAGCGAGAATGATTTACGCTCTCCCACTAAATGGAAGGCGGCGCGGGGGCTGTGAAGGGTTAATAAGGTGGACAGTCCCGTGGGCCGGCACACCCCCGAAGCACGCGGTCGCCGTCGGGGCGGGGAACGGGGGGTTGGGGGCGGAGAAGCAGGGTGCGAGCGGACGGGGCAGGTCGGCGAGGGGGGCGGGGCAGCGAGGCGAGCAAGAAGAAGACACAAGGGGCGGGGCGACGGACGCTCCAGACAGCGACCACAGCCCCTATAATCGAGGGGGTTTATAACACTTTATTGAGCTGTAAATATAAGACAGCGGGGGCGGCGAAGGGCGCGCGGCTTGGGGGCACGGGGAGACATTCCAGAGCGCGCGGCCTCTAATAGAACGCCCGCCGCCGCCGCCGTCCCCGCCTCCCCTTCCCCCGTCCCCCGTCCCGCCGGGTCGTCTTAGGCGGAGGCTGCGTCCTTAAGTAGCTTCCATTACTTTATTTAGTTCCTAAACCGCTCGTCAAGGAAGCGCCCTTAATAACAGTGGCCACAGCAGGGTGGTGGTTTTGGTTTTGGTAACTATGTTATTAGAGCGCATGTCAATTAAAAAATGCTACCACTTTCGTTGGTCATTCTATAAGAAAATTGTATTTGCTGGAGTAAATCTGTCCTGTGCCTTTGTAACCTCACAATTATCTTTAATTGCAATATATGGTTTCGGAATGCGAGATGAAAATACGTAAGTTACATAGTGCATTATACCTCCCAATTTACAAGATTCGTAAACAGAAAATACGGCCCCAATGTAATGAAGTGATTTCAAAAATATCACTCATAATCTAGTAATTCATATTCATTTTACAGTAACACTGGGTAAGATAATACTTCGTTAGAAATAATTGAATGAATAGATGAATCTTTTTAGTACCTTGTTGTCATTAATGGCCCCAATAATGTTGTCATTAATACTGGTTGCACATTTACTGTGCAGACAGTTCCAACTCAATTCACCATGTATCCTCTTTCACGTAACCTGTATCCTCTCCCATTCTAACACTAAATACTATTTTTGGAAAATTATCAGCAATATGAAATTAATACAAAACAGAGTAAAGAAACTAAAAAACGTGTATTATTTACACTCAGGAAAAAAATTAGACACATGTGATGGCATTGTCACCGAATGAAACCCAACATAAGTCAGTAAAAATTGTAAACACTCGTTTATAATTTTTTTTTTAAACTATCAGTACTTGAATGATGATTTCAAATAATTTACTTTACATTTTATCGTAATTGCAGTAACTCAAGCAAATGCCAGAAACAAAAAACGAGGTAACAGTCACAGGCTCAGCCACCTGGCGCGGTGCAGAGGCAATGCAGGCGGTGACGTGTTGGCTGAGGGCGGAGCCCCTGCCGTCCTCCATGCACACACGCTGGCTTGTCGCAGGTCAGGCCCGCAGCGCAGCGCATCTCAGCCCAGCTCTGAGCAGTGTGACGGAGCGCCGCCTAATCCCGGTTTATGGTACACCCCCAAGGAGATCCACGGGGACTGCTGGAGTGTCCGTGAGTGACTATGTACACACACATGTTCCGAGAAGCGCCCAAGCTCGGGAAGTATATGATGGTGTAGCAACGACGTTGAGCGACGACGAACCATGCGTGTATAATGACCAAGTAGGTGTTTACAGTGCAAACTCAATCTTTTCCTAGGATGATCGTTTCTGCCACATTAGAGTGTGAATATCAGAAATTATATTTTGCTCTAAAGTATCTGTTTTTATGAAACATAAACGGAGATACCATGAATAAAGGGATTTTTTTACCTGAAAGTTTTGCTACAGAAAGCAGTTTCATTCTCTTATCACAAATGCCATGTCTCGCTGATAAACATTGAATTCAACGAAATGAAAGAGGAGTACCAAGATATGTTAAAAAGAACGCAGACATAAGAAGGTAAGCTCTTAGTTGCAATAGTAGTACATTGAAACTATCATAATTTAATGTTAGTTAACGGGAGATTCACAATCACTAGGCGTAATGAGTCACTGATATTTTAGACGCAAACATGTAGTGCTCTTATACTTTTAAGTGTACGGAGCTGATGTAGATACGAATAATACAATAAAATCATGAAGTTACTTATTATAACTTTTCTTGAAAGTGTCTGTTGCAAATTCATATAAAATTCTGGTAACTAGATTTTTTATTCGTAGCCTCTAGATGAACTGACACATTTGAAGTTTCATTATTCGAAGGCATTGCCTGCTATTGCAATCGAGCGATAATCTCCCCGGCCCCCGAATGTTTTCGGCCAACGAACACGCGCAATGCTCTAAAAATAATCGCCCAGACGCAACTCTCCCCGAAGAAGGCAGAGGACGCCGGAAGGCTCTCTCGGGAGGATGAGCAGTGAGGCGCGTGCGGGGTGACAGCGGCGCTAACAGCTTCCTAAACAGCGAGACGAAAGGGCGGTGCCCTCTCACGGAGTGGCCGGGGGCGGGGGAGGGGAAGGACAAATGAGGCGGCTCTCGCGTAATAGCGCCCGCCTGAAGCGCGTCGCTCGAAATACCCGCGCGACAATGCGTGCGAGGCGCGCGATCCATCAGCCGCTCGCGCGCGGAGAGCCCAGACGCGCACCACGAATAGGCGGCGGGAGTGCTCGCGCCCGGCGCCTCGTTATTAGGGCCACGCCTAGAAAATGTATTCTTTTTACGGCATTGCTCCCATCGGCCCCTGAGAGCTTGTCTGTTGATGTTTACTTTATCCTCAATTGATGTGTTCACAACACCCAGAGCGGATCTTTACAGGAACGTGTGTCAACTCACGAGGAATATGGTGGAGAAATCATTAGGTAGCTTATGAAAAAAGCCTCTTGAAAAAACATATGATCTCTGGAATGTTTACATGACATTACATGTTTACAATTAGCGTTGGAATTATTTGCAATTTTTGTCAAGTGTTCACTTTTACATTCTTATAAAAATATTTTGAAGTTTCACAAGTAAGCATGCAGTATTTCACAAAATATACTTCGCTTGCAAAAACAACCTTCAAACAATACATGTTTAGGGGTCTACCTCTTTTCTTGGCGTCAACACAAAGAATGGGAAATTTACTTCCACACAGACAATGAGTTTTAGTTTTCGTATCTAATACTGATCGTGCACAAGTGCGTACTTATGTTTCCATGTGGCGTTTTATGATGTGTATAGTCCCTGTAAATAAGAAATATTGTAAGACTAATAAGACGCTTTTACGTTTCTTCTCTTAACATCTCTAAATTAAAAGAATTTGTACCACAAAAGAACAACAAAGTGAATTAATGACTAACATGGGAAGCATCATAAATCTTGGAACAGACTTACAGAATTGATCATGATGATAATGATAACGTTGATATCTAGATGTTAAAATATGAATAAGCTCGTTGTTATCTGAATTTTTTCGATTTCACACACACGAAATAATTAGCTTGTGCAGTTTCTACGTCTACGTACTACGCCAATGGAACACAACTGAGAAAAGAGGTAAGATATTTATAACGAAAGAAGAGAGACAAAAAACTTCGGAAGGCAACTCAAAGCTTAAAAATAATAAGCAAAGAAGATGTTACGTCGGTAAAGCGACAGAATGAATAACTGTCTCGCTCAGAAAGTAACTGCAGTTCCCCGAGAGCACCTGTCCTAACAAATAGGGATCTGTCTTCCATGAAAACACGATACTCTTCCTCTCTAACAGAAATGCGTTTTGCACCATTCTCTTAGAGACTAGACAGAGGACAATGACCTCAGTCTGACAAACGAAAGGTATAGAAAACTCGAATGTTCGATAGGACTAATAGGAGCTTTGATGATTCAGTAAAATATTTTCTAGATTACTGTTGCAAGGGACGCAAATAATTGATAGTGGAGAATAAAATTTTCAAACCGCTGGCCTATGTCAAAATTTGATTTTTATATACGTAACATTTTACAGTTGATAATTGTATTTGATATATTGATGATTTATGGAAGAATAACATTTGAGAAAACTTATAATACTTCCAAATGTGGAAGAGAAAGTGAAGAAGACATTTAAATGAAGAAATTAGTCTTACAATAATTCTCCAATAATTTCATTGACATGACAATTTTAACCTAATTACGTAATTTTGGATGAAATCCGAAAATCTAGTTAACCTACCCAATGATGGTCGCGTGGTTTGCGTGATTTGCTTTAGTGGCATTGAAGGGTTTTAGGGCGGTGAAGGGTGTTGAGGCACTTTGAGAGGCGGGTTGATGGACATTGAGACATATTGAGGGGCGTTCAGGGACGTTGAGAGCGTTCATCGACTTTGGGGGTGTTGAGGGATGTTGAGGATCGTTGAGGGGGAAGGGGTGTTGATAGGGGGTGGAGGGGCATTGAGAGGTTGGGGCATTGCGGGGTAGAGGGGCGTTGAAGGGCGTTGAGGGGCGTTGAGGGGCGTTGAGGGGCGTTGCGAGGCGTGAGCACGCGCTCTCCTGGCATTGGGGCGTGGATGGCAGGCGGCGCCACGCGACACAACCGGCGCTGCGTCGTGCCGGGGCGCCGCATAAAAAACGGGCCCTTGATTAATGGGTGTGGAACGCGCGGGCGACGCGACGCCTCGGGAGCGGCCCGGCGGGCCGGCGAGCGCGTGTTCTTTGGACCCGTGCTCTCTTCCTTCCCCCTGGTGTCACCGCACCGGCCTTCCTAGAACGAGTGCTGCCCGATGGGGGAGTGGGGGAACGAGGAACTTCATTGGATTTCGCGGAACTCGAAAGGGGAAATGGTGTATTGTTTTTGAATTATCTTAGAAAACATACACATTTTTCTTCCGATCCGAAACATCACAATACAAATATAAGCGTTGGAGAGTGAAATGGGACATTTTGGGAATATTTTAATACCAATTACTATTCTAATATACTTTATATAATATATAAATATCTAATATACTTTTAAATTTATCAAACTTTGTGTAATTATTTTATTAGGAATTTAAGGCACGTTAAAAAGTCTTGTTATACTATTTCTTCATTTGGTTCATTAAAGAGGGTTTTAGCACTTATATACACTATCATTTTTTCAATGTAGGCGACCTTGTGACTGTGCCTTCCGTACGACTTGCAAGTTTTCTTCTTCATCCCTCATCTTAAAATACAAATTACTGACACTAAACTATTTTTATGGCTCTTAAATTCCCAATTACTATTCCTCCCTTTTAAAATATTATATCAACCTACAGTCTCAAGTTCTGCAAAGCTAGTTGTCTTAACTTTAAATTAAGACCATGCAATAACACTGCTCTTAATTAATTTGAAAACAAATTGCAACCAAACAGTGTTTGATTCTCAAACTTTTCCTTTACAAAGGAAAATATATTATGTAAGTACTAATTACAAATTATACACTATGAACATTTGAATGGTAAAGAAACGGGTGCTTCCTAACGCAATGACTTAAGTAATGCAACACATTACTACATCCAATGAAATATACTAACGAATTTTAGATACTTCCAATTGAACGTACTTCTTTCGTTACCGCATTGCTATCCACCAAATCGTCATCTACAAACCAGTCTTGATAATCATCGATTTGCCTCAGCGTCTTTTCACCACGGCCAACCTCGGCGATCAACGGTTCCTTTTGACCATTCCCCACATCACACCAACCCGCTTCCCGCCATCTCTCTGCGCCATCTCGCCCTTCGCACCCGGCCGCCCTGACGCGCGCGAGGGAGGGGAGGAAGGAGGGGGCGTGTCCCACCCGAATTTTCCAGAGCGAAGAAAACCAACAAACGTATTGTGCGAGTCAACAGCGGCCGCCGCAAAGACGCGCCCATCGCCGCCGCGGCGGGGGGGGGGGGGGCTGCGTGTTGCGCGTATTCGGCGCATTATGAGGCGGTGAATGGGCGAGATAACTCCATTTAAGCTGCTACGTTTGGGAGTAACAACGGCGTTTCCTGTTCGGCCGCGGGGCATTCGCGGAGGGCGGCGGGGGGAGGGGGCTGGGCGGGGGAGGGCTTTGTGGCGGTGTCGGGTGTCGGGTGTCGCCGCGGCCGGACGCGGGCTGTTGATCCCAGCTGCCCCTGCTGCGCGCGGCGCGTTTGCCCGCTTTGCGCCGCGCGCCGCTCGCCACCCCGCCTGCCCACGCCGCGCCGCGCAGCTCCCCGCCGCGCCACGTGGCCCAACACAGCCCGTCGGCGCAGGTCAGAGCGGGGCGAGCATGCAACTTTCTCCTCACGGCCCATCGTTAATATTTTACTCCCAACGACGGTAAATGACCCTACGATATAATGGTGTCGTACTTCAACGCCAATGTATTGCTAAGCAATCAGGAAATTATTGCAGGATTTCCTGTTGTACACACTACAATACATAGAAGCGTCTTGCTTGAGAAATAGTGCCACAAAAGTGAATTTCGTATGGCTTTATCACTTTGGCACGGATCTCTGTTACTTTATTCAACTTTTAGAATAATGCGATTACTAATACATCGCGACTTCCTTCTCCGACCTTTATCTCTTGATTTATCTTTTAATAAAATATCATGATTTATATTGGTTCTCCTTACAATCAAATTATGTGTAATAAGAAAAAATAGTAAAATACTATTATATAATATTATAATATTACATTATTATTATTATTATTATTATTATTATTATTATTATTATTATTATTATTATTGTAATTACAACACGAAAGATGTCCTGCAGAAAAGGTATCTTCTGCCAGACAACTTTTGTGTCGGCATCAGCTGTTTTATTTCACGTATACACTAACAAATCTTCAATTTTCTTTAGAAGATTCTTTCTCTTGGAATATAAAGCCATTGTACAACCGCCACAGCAAAAGCCTCTTCTGTTATTTACATTTGCTGTATTGACAATGGGTTCCTTCCTGTAGTCAAAACTTTTCATTGAAGAGCGGATATCTTCTGTTATTTCCGAGAATTCGGAATGAATGAATCCTGTTTCCGCGCACGTGGCAAACAAAATGACAATACACACGCGTGTGGTTTATCCATTTTGGCTTTCGACCAGTAGCTGCCCTTCTTCACTGTACTGCCACTCTTCATTTTTATTCATAATGGTAATATTTTTGACAACGCCATTTCTAGAATTTCCTTCAGTACAGAAGTTTAATACTTGAACATGAGCTGAAAAGAAACCGTCGTTTTAGTTTCTTTAAGAACCTCCATATATGAACTCCAGTTTTCCGTTAACAAATATATTCGGATAACAGAATCCAGTTACGAGCATAAATGACGAACCAAGGACAGGTCGGTAACTTACCTCATTTATTATAAGTATCACTAAGGTGAGAGTTTAGGACTGGAATACAGGAGCAGTTCTTATCTCGGATTGAGTAGCTCAATGGGGAGTGAAGGCATTCCATTAAAAATGCGCCGATTGAGGTCTCACGATGCGGAGGGAGGAAAACAAACCGAAAAAAGAAAAGAAAAAGAACTTAGCATTAGAACAATTAGAATTAGAATAAGCAACTGAAGAATGGAGAAAGTATAACAATCACCTAATCATTGAGTTGTTAATGAACATGCTTGCCATGAAAGTACACTTTCATCGATTGACAGAAGTGTTATCAGATTATAACTTTGTTAGAAAAAGCACTTCCTTCAGTATCACATTCGTAAGGACGTGCGCTGTTCTAAGCAAAGTCGAAGGTAGGGCATCAACCCACCTCCTAGCGAGCTCATTCTTTTAAACAGGAAGCTATTTCTGTTAGCGGTTTCGAAATTCCTGACTTTCCACAGCAACGAAAATTATTTGCGAAAGGCCCTGGGGCAACCCAAAACGACTCAAAACAGCGAAGATTCCGGACGCTTGTAGCAGCATGCCTGAGTTCGTATCCCGGAGTCCAAGACCACAAACAGACTAAAGAACAATATTTTCCCTTCCAGCGACATCTTAGGGAACGTAATATAAAACATCAAATTTCTTATGAAACACAATAAAACAAAAAAGAATCTAGTAATGAATAGTATTATCTATTGATGAGAAACAATGGAAATTTTTTGAGAAAGTGTTTCTTCAAATATGCATCTCCACACTGGCGCAATATAAATGTTAAACGCGAAATTAATACGTAATAATTAGTGAAAAGTAATGATTTTTTTCTATTCGGGTGTTTTTAGAATACATCAAAAGCAATAATAAATACAGACGTTTATATTCTTTATTTAATTGCCGAAACAAACGTGTATTCTACTTCCTTGTCCTCCATGTAACGAGGGCGATGTATTTAAAGCCTCGCCTTCACCCGCTGCGCCAGCGGAGCCGGCGACCGGCAGGCCCCACGTGGTGGCGCTGCGGAGCGCGGAGTGCCGGCGCTGGGGCGTCGCCGGAGACCACGTGTTCGAGGCGGGTGCAACGCCCTGCGGCAGCGCGGCGGGAGGCTGATTGCCGCATCCGTGGGAAGGGCGGTGACAGCTGAGCGCGGGGGAGCGCAAGGGGAAGAGCGTCATTGCGCGCACTCGCCGCCCAGCACTCCCCCGCCCGCCCGCCCGCCCGCGCGACCACCGGCGGTGACGACCGGCGTTGAGTGGTGGCGAGAGTCCTGTCGCGCTGCCTGCGACCAGCGCCAACGCATCGCCGTTTAGCATATGGAAGGATTATGTTGGCTCTGAAACCTACTCTAGGGCAGCGTTACATGCACGTTCGTAATACGCAGTTCGGCCTTTAACCAAAACAAATGTGGAGAGGAAATACTCGATTTCCCTAATGGAAATATTTACAAACACGTCGCAAAACTTCTGAATAAGAAACGAAAACAACTTGATTCCTAATGCATTCGTTAACATATGGATTGGAAGCGTGATGGGGGAATAGTGTGTCTGACACTGGGTGTGTATGTGATGGAGCGAGCGAGAGAGCGAGCGAACGAGAGTGAGGGGGGGGGGGAGAGGGAGGAGAAAATCATGGAAAAAGATTTACAATTTTGAAAAAGATACGGGCAAGAAAGAGACAAATGAGAAAGGATACAATGATATTTTGAAAAAGTAAAAATCTGTGCGTATAATTGCCTAAAAACGCCCTCTACCTCTCATTCAGTTGGTTTTACTGATATCAAATTTATTGCAGTCTGAATAAAAAATTATTGCTTGTGTTATAGTAACTTCATGTGCAAATACAATGATCATATTATTTTAAATACTTTAAGAAAACCTTAAACACATGTACAGCATTTGATGCATACATCGAAATGAGACTAATGAGAAATCCCTATTTTCAATTAAACATGTCATTAATTTTTAAATAAACGTTATTTTAGGGAAAATTGCTTACAGTGGTTTACGGGGGGGGGGGGGAGTCGCATTTCTTCAATTTGAAGCCGGCCACTGGTTCCCAAACCAAGGATGCGGGCCTGGCTAACAGCATAGCTCAGTCAAATGAGGTGTAGGCGGGGTGGTAAATCCGCAGGCGGCGCCGAAGGCTGTCGTGCGACGGCAGAGGAGAGGAAGAGGAGCCTCCGTGGCGCCCGCCCGCATCCGCGCCGCCAACTTAATCAGAAAATTAATTTCCTTCCTTGTCACTCACTCGCGTTGCGTTTCCTCGCGGGCCTCGGAGATGGGAATGGTAGTGAAATCAATTTAATTCACTTAGAACCCACTCTAATGTACACAGTAATTAAACGGGACGTCCCTGAAACGACAAGATAATAAGGGAATTTAATTCTTACGAACACGTGTTGTGAGTTCCTGTTGGGATGGTGGCTTGATAGGAATTTCTGTCCCACTTTCGTGTACGTACTCCTAATGTATGTTCCGGGTTAAATAAAATGCTGTATATTTAGGCTATTACTTTCCAAAATATTGAGAATTATAAGGAAAATTATTATGGAATTCAAATAAAATTTCATACGCAAGTCACATGTGTAGTCGTCCATCTATTTTAGATGCAATGAAATAATGTTGTTGTAAATAATATATAAATGTAATTACATTGTCTAATGAAGCACTTTTATTTACTTTTCGATATAGTTAAAATATTTTAAGAAAAAATGCATTGAAGTCTCATAAACTTTCTGGGTTTTCTGGTTGGTATATCAATACATTCACGCTAGCTGACAGTTCATTCCTTCGTTGCCTAAGTAGGAAGTTCTCTTCTAATGTTAATATGGATGATTACAAACATTTCCAGACTCCGTCCTTGAACCCACCAGAATGCGGGCATCGTCCTGAAACTATCTTCTCCATTCCCCGAAAAAAACTCTTATCAAGAAAGACACAAACATACATTCCAGACGACACACACGATCGGGCACTGTCTGCAAAAGGGAAACAACGCTCACAAAAGGAGTTTTTGTGTTTTGCACACAACTCATTTAAGTTTATTCTCAATTCTTGAATGGAGGAAAGAACCATGTACGTTAATCCCGTAAGAAAGCGTAAGATAATTGAAATACATTAATAAACTCGTTTTAATTTACCTTCGAATATAGACTTAAGATACGAAAATTCACCTAATTACTTTAAAAACAAATTTACAAACTACCTTAGCAGCGTTGTGAATGTGAGTTTTGGAAAAACGGTCTATCTCGATTTCGCTGCACCTCTACGCGGAAATGCAGATATAATTGTTTACTTCCTAGAGACGATCAAACAGAGTGTGATGTTTTTGTACAACTATGTTGCAACTCACAGTCAACTCGCACATTATCTCCATGACTTGTACACTAAACTGTGTACTCGCCTTTAGGAGGACGCAGTATCTTCCACAATTTTTATGGCCAATATCTCATCGAGAGCAAATATATTACTACTTGACGATTAAAGTGTATTTACCGAAACCCCGACATATGGGTCCTGGCTTAGGAGCCGAGCGGGGCCGGGCCTCTCTAATAGAGTTCTCCTCATTGACATTCAATAGCGGCGCGAGGTGAGAAAAACAAATATGAAATAAGGCCTCCGCCGCCGAGTAGGAGGCTCGCTGGATCTGTTACAGCGAGACCGCATCCTCCCAAGTCGGCTATTTATGCTGTAGGCTCCTTAATCCGAGCGGCGAGAAGCGAGCGTTTGGGGGACTGGCCACAAGACCTCGGACACCCATAGCGGACGCGAGTATCGCTCAAGTTCCTCAAAGCCAACAAACTTCCCTTATTCAAAATACAGAGATACTAAACTATTGAAATCACGTTTGCAAAATTGTTCAAATTTCGACTCATATTTGGATTCAAAACTTGTAATACTGCTAGAATTAACTAAGATAAATTATTGGAATGGAATAAACAATAATTAAACACGTGAATGCATAGACGCACAGGATAGAGCAAAACAAAAACTAATAATTTTATTATTATTATTATTATTATTATTATTATTATTATTATTATTATTATTATTATTTCTAACTCCTGTCTATTTTTCCATGTTGTGGATAGTTCATCAAAAGATGTAGCCCAAAGGTATTTGTTTTTCTCAATATTACTGAACATTGTCTCCGACTTATTGCTTACAGAATAGAATACTCAGAATATTTGAAAAACACATTAAATTGTTATATGTTGGTAATTTTAACAAAGACTAATTTTGTTCAAGTAGTATTTCTACTCAGCCCACAGTGTTCTGCAGGACTTTCGCATCTAACACCAGTTGCGCAAAGTGCCCCATGAAGCAGGATAGTGAAACCAGGGATTTCGTGTTATTAAATCTTCACACAAAGCTGATTTCTGGGGAAGACTGTCCGCGGTAATTAAAATAGGAGACGATAAAATAGTAACTTCACCTGCTTATCCGGGGTATCGAGGAGGGGAACATACTGACACTGCCGACGTATATCTTGGCTTAGTTATATACATTAATTAGATTTGTGGGCTTAAAATTGATACGCTGGAGGACACATGAAATTCTAAAAATTAGTCAGAGATATAACGCATGATGAACATAAAGTAGAAGCCACGTTGATCTAACCCATCCAATGAGTGACGCACGAACTGAACTAATAATTGTTTTATTTGATTTTTCTCATCTCGTAAAATAGATTTAAATAACATGTCTATTTGTTATTAAAATATTATTATAATTGTCAAGCATGACACAACGCAATATATTTCGTTGCTTTATCTAATAATATACACTTGCAAAAAATAAACAATAACTGGAAAGGATTGGAAATTGAAAACTATATAGGCAATAAAGAAGGAGAAGCAATGAAAAAATGAGTCTTTTAATGCTAAAATATCTTCAATGCAATTATTTTGAGAATTAATTTGAGTATGACATCAACCATAGAGTAAAAATAATAACGTCCGTGTCATCATTACAGCTTGTTCATTCAACATCGGAGAAAGAATGAGCAATACCCAAGGCGGATGTGGCGTAAAGTCAAAGAAAAAATAAGAAAAGAATGCAATGTGAAAAGTAGCCATTCAATTTGCGCAATTTGTTTCGCGTTGTGGATGTGCCTGGATCGAATCTCCTGAAACCTCTTCGTACATGCCCAGTTTTCTTTAGAAGGAAGTTAACGACAAGGCACTTACAACCAGCAAGGTTGTCTCCGACATAACAGGTAATATCCAAGATGAGATGCAAGGTTCACATCGATTTACAAAAAATACAAATTAATGGAGAAAAACTACACTGTGTACTAGCAAAGCATTTTATAAATACAAGACTGTCGGAAATATGAAGCAGACTAGAGAATGAACTTATAAGGGAATCATAGAATACATTTATGAATGTGAAAAAAATTATAAGGAAAGAAGGAATTTTCGTAAGATTGTATTCCATTAATATCAATTGCTTCCATATAGATAAAGACAAAGAACTGTCCTTTGCTGAGCACGCCAAGAATCAAACAATTTCAGCTTTCACACAATTATTTTGCATGGGGTTGCAGCAGACTGGTCTGGCTCGTGTGTAAGCAGCATAATTCCTAATTAGGATGGATTAGTGTTTCCAGGCGCGTCACCTGATGTCATTTGTTCTGCAAGTGTAGTACTTGTTTTTATTACGGGAGGTGGTGGTGAATTCTTTTAGCGGGATGGCGAGATCCGGCGCCGACTTACACGTTGGCTTTTGGGGATTTTTCCAACCAGATTTCACCCATCAGCGGGGCACCGCCGCAATTGTGACAAACTCTAAGCTCCGGACTGGCCTCCAGACATGTGTAGATGTGCAGTTCATGTACGTTTGGTTGTGTAAGGGGAGGATAGGTGAAAGAAGCTGAAGGAAAGGTCGCGCGCGCGGTCCGGGGTCTAGTTGTTAGGGCACTGCAACGGCATCCGCCAGGTGTTAATAGAAGAAACCACAGAAATCTGTTGCTGAGAAAAGCTTGCCACCTGAATTCTTCTCCAGACTGCGGCTGATTTCGACCTTACTACGTAGCTAGATTAAAAAATAATTCCATCATCGGAACTCGAACCCTACGACTTCCCGGTCAGAGGCACTGCAGTGAAATTAACTGATACCCTGAGTCACCTAAGTCGGTCGAATTAGGACGTGAAGCATGGAGCGAGTCGTCTTGAATTAAGATGACATGTGGTGAGAAGAGAAATACGCTAAGCAAGCATTTGGAGTAAAAAGTTAATGGCGGTAAACGAGGGCAAGGAGCGTCAGTGCGATCCAATTAGTTTAACTGACGTTAAGACCACTGATGATGACGATGATGATATTGACGGGGAAGACGCTTACGACTTGTGGAGATTCTGTTGAAACAGTGGTGGACGAAGGATGGGTCCAAGCGTCCTAGAATGTCCAGCAGCGGACTGTTGTGTGCCTCCATCGGGTCACGAGCGGGTCCAGAGCGTTCCAAGAGTTGGTGGAAGTGGAGGAGACTACGATAACATAGTTACGTCACGCGGCGCCGACGGCAATGCGGGGTCGTCGACCGCGCACCGATAAGCTGTGGGGCGGGAGGTGGCGACGGCGGCGGTGGTGGCCACGCCAGTGTCCCCCGGCCAGCCGCCGCCGCCGCCCACACCACTTCAGACACCGAAAAAAATTGGCCCTTTTGCATCGACATATTGGGACTGAATAAGAGGACTTTATTATCTTTTTAGTGCAATTATAGGAGAGTCTAGCCTAGTTTTCTAGAAAGTTGCAGGTAAAATAATTGAATAATAGTATAGTTGCCCGGAGGACCGAAGCTGTTGGAGGGTGTTACCGTTCAACGACTATGATCATAGGGTCATTGGTTCGAAGCCTTTCATGGATATACTAGGTACTTGTTCCTTGCCATTTTGTGGGTTATGTACGGGACAATTGCGTTTGCTGGTTCCAAAACACCTCAAAGAGAATTAGTAACCAGTTTGTGGCTCAGAAATAGTATTTAGGGAATGTTAAGAGAACTGAATTAAAACTAATAAGGCTCTAAGACTTAAAAATAGAATAATATATTGACTCGATTTCGCAATAATTGTTTACGGAAAGAAACTTAAGTATTGTGAGTTCATGGGACCTGCATCTCACTCACTAAAGAAATCCAATGTCCGTTACACCGGGAGCACGCCTCCACTCAAACAACTACACCGGCGGTGTCTAGGCCAGCCGTTTCAAAACAAGGTTCATAAAACATGTTGGCTGTTCACCCAGTGCTTTTGCTCTCAGCGTTGGTGCAACGACTAGAATACATTAATGAGATGACCTGGTTCTTTCTAGTTATTTTTCATGCATCACACATGCCCGGTAAAATGTGGTAAGCAATTATCATTTCGAAATTAAAACAATCACTTAAAGTACAGGTAAATCAAACAATTTTATTTATTTATAAAAACTTTCAGACTTGAAAAACAATATCTGTCTACGAACAAATATTAATAGTAACAGTAAATCACAAATGTTTGCATGCGACAACGATTTCTACCGTGTTCTAAAACTGCGGAGAATCGATATGCAACAAATTCAGGGAGTAGTTTCCGAATGCGATGGACGTCCTACTGAAACACGTGTTCGATTGAAACAAAGAGTCGTTCTGGGAGATGCGTAGGCAAGTACCGCCCTTTCGTGGAAGATGTCCAAGAAGGACACCCGTTGGCAACGCCATTCTCATAAACTTCTCTCTGGTGACCACGGGAGAGCGGCAGTGGCGATACAAAGGAGGTTATTGGCTATGGGTATTTAAAGATGGACACTGAAAAACGAAGAGGACAAGAAGGCGGTGAGAGGAACGAGGAGGATGGAAGTAACGTTGGGGAACGAAGGAGCGGGAAATGTCTGCAGTGACCAATGGACACATAAAAAGTGTTGTGGAAAGTTTGAGATCGACCAAAATTTGGAGAGGGCAACGAGCGGGCTTAGAAATCGGAAGGCTTCAGAAGGAGGAAGATGACGAGAAGAAGAAAACAGGAGACGGAGAAGGTGAGGGAGGGAGAGGAGGAGATGGTGTAGGAGGATAGGGAGGATGAGAACAGGGAGGAGAAGAAGAAGAAGAAGAAGAAGAAGAAGAAGAAGAAGAAGAAGAAGAAGAAGAAGAAGAAGAGGGGTGGAGAAGAGAGAAGACGAAGAAGGAGAAGAATCAGGAGGAGAAGAAGAAGAACAGAGAGCGATGGAAACAGAGTTCGGCGAGGAGTAGCTTAAGTTCGCACGCAGCGGGAGGCTGCTGGCCGGACGCCCTCCATGAGCAGCCTTCGCAATTCAATCAGACGTCTGCGGCTGCCCAGCAGCGGCTCGGCGGTCGCGGGCGCACAACATGCGAAACGCAACGGCCGTGGGGCGGCGACAAAAAGCTGTGATTCTTGTTCCGCAGCTAATCGCAGGCGACGGCCGCCGCATTGCTATTCCGCGCCGCGCCCGTAAATTTGCCGCCGATCCGCGACGGCTGCAGCCTACGCAAGCAACGCTCTGCTCCGCTCCGCTCTGCTCCGCTCTGCTCCGCTCCGCCCCGCTCCGCTCCGCCCCGCACCGCCCGCCCCGCTCCGCTCCGCGCCGCCCCGCACGCTGCATCCGGAGCACAGCACGCCCTGCGAGCGCGAAGAGATGGAGCTCCTGTTCACATTCTGCACGTAGCCGTGAAGGGAGGAAAAATGGGACGGGCGTTTCCAAGAGAATGTGGATTCTACCTTGCAGTGATAGTTGTCCAACTGGTCATAAAAGATAAATCTCTGTGAAATAGTAACATTCAATCCAGTGCTTCTGCGAATTCTATTTTAAATGCAAACCAAAATTCCATTTATTATAAATTTTTGGAACTGAAAGAACCACGATGAGAATAAACGTGATTTCTACAATTTTACTTTAAATTCAATAGACATTATTTTAAATACGACTTGTCATTACTGTAAAAAGGTAATTTGATTTCCGCAAAATACACAGACATATTCAATTGTTTTCAAAGTTAACTAAAAAATTGAATATTTCTTATTCATAATTTTATTAACGGTATATTGACTGAACTTAGAAGTTAGAAATAAATAACTTGAAGAGAAGAATCTAACAGGACGCGGATTGGTCTAGCTACTCAAATGTACAAATATTACCTTCAAGAGAATGAATATATACACACTAAATCCTCGAATTTACGAATTTGAATGGTTTACATAACTCGTTAATTTCAGGAGCCTTTACAATAGCTTTAGTGCCATGTTTTGTAAAACATAATAAGCCCTAAGACTCTGAACCCTGTCTTCAAATAATCGGAAAATGAAACTATACTTATATTTATACACTTGAAACACATAAGTGGCGTATCTCACAACAAACAACACAAAAGATCAAAATATTTGAAGATCATTTTTTAAAAATCTTTTACGACTCTACTCTTTTTGAATCCAAGGCGCGTCAAGTACAACGAAGTCTCCTGCCTGTCGCGTCACAAGAACCACCCGCGAGGCAACTGAAGTAGGCGCATCACGGTCGAGCCTTGTTCGTGTTCATGTTCGTGATCCTGGACTTTCTAGGCGCCCCCAAGATATTAATAAAGGGCCATAAATTAGGCGCTGGATTAGCCTTCGCTCCAGGTTCCTTCCCGTTATGTGCCACCACGCACGAACCCTCCCCTGCAAGAGCGCGGTGATAGACGAAAATACACTACCAGCAACAGCGAATGCCCTTCAAAAACTTGAAAACAGTTTTTTCCCCATTGACATAGTCAGATTGAGAGTCAGAAAAGCCTTGTTCAGCGCAACTCAAAACAGAGCAACAAAAATTCTGATAAACGGATCAAATCAAACATCAGGTTTTTGCTTCGTGGGATTTGTCATTTGTATCCCCCGGAACTTGCAGAAGAAAAAAAAATAAACAAAAATTAAAAATAAATGAAATTCTGACAAAGCGCTCCAAAAAATAAAATTAACTGTCCTTGAGCGAATTTTATGTGATGTCTGAAAGCTAAATATGAAGTTTCAAATTACGGCGCAGGGTATGTAAATAATTGAATTGAATATAGAATAGTACCACAGAATGCGAGTTCCAACCACATGAAATATTATTGAAAGCTAAAGAACATGAAATGCATGTAGAACCTTTCTGTTGTGGGTTACACAGATGTAGAAAACAAACGGAAATGTCAACGGCGAACAATGAAGAACAATGTAATATTTGATTTTTCTGCAATTGAAATATTATTCTAATTATTTTTTAGAGATTAGTTGAGATACTTACAAAATCTTATTTTGTTAATAATCACTGAACAGTTACGTTTAAATTCATTAACTTCATGGTTAACTAAAGTTGTTTTCCATAGGTTCCGTTAACTAACTAGGCGTACGGATAATAAATGCTCCAAAGTTTTATTTTGATCTGTTTCACTTAGCCGGACCCAGTTTCACACAATTTATTGCGAATGAAGTGACACCCAACCGCAGCTTTGCAATAAAATATTCTGTATATCTATACATCAAAACTAAGCGTGAATAGTCAAATACTATTTCAACACCACTAAATATTTTTTCAGGATATTTCATCATCAAATATTTCACCTTGTCACGATCGCTTCTAAGGAGCCAATTCTATATAAAATCGAAATGGTCCATAAATTTCCAAGGCAATAATATTTAACTCTACTCCAGAGAATAAAAAAAGACTTATGCGATGAACTGGTGTCGTTTCGAAGTGTAATTTTCTGCCAGGCTAAACGCTGCAGTCGCCAAATGATGCGTCCGCCCAATCGTTTCGCCTCGCAAGAAGACCCAGCGTGAAGCCTGAAGAACAGGCGGCCACTTTATGGTGACCTAAAACCAGGCAGACGAAACCATGTTGTTAACGGAAGTTTTATTCGTAGAAGCTGACTCCAGCTATCGCAAGCGTGGAGCTCAGGAAGTTTAGTTTCAGGGCAGCTTCAAAAGAGTCCCAACAGAGTTTTAAAATGCTCTCAGATCACCCATTTGAGCATAATATTATAATTCTCCCACACGTCACATGCATTTTTGCTATTTTTAAACGGTAACTTAATAAATTGTAAATAAAATAATCTATTACGGTATGTGTTTTACGAGCATATTCAATTGACGGAGGCTATTAGCAATATGACACGAGTGAAAATGTGGACTTGAATATGTAAGCACTTGTAGTAGCAAGCTTATAAAGACTGTTACCGATATTTTGACGGAAGACAACTAGACTGCAGCATCAGATCTATCTAACTTAGTCTTGATTAGATAATCTGTATCAGACAAAAGTCGTCTTTAGGCGAAACACAAATATTCTGCAGTGAGAAACAGAAATGTTGAAATAAAATTTCAAGATATGGACTCTCAATCAAAACTGCTATAATATTATTTATTGAGTATCCTTTATTTTCAAAAATTTATCATAATTATAGGAATATAATTACAATAGCATTAAAATATTATATTACAAAGTGTTCAAGTACACCATAAAGTGTTTGAAAGTAAAATGAATTCCATCACCAATGAAATAGAAACTAACGCGTTGTCTAACCACAATGCGATTAACGTTATGATCTAAAGCAAATACTCAAGTTTCATTGGTGTCCAAAAGACCGCTATTAGGTAAATTGCCAACGTTTTGCCACTCCTATGATGCGTCACCCGAATAGTTGAGAGTTTTTATACGATTGGCCGTGGAAGTCTATGCTTCATATAAAGATGGGAAACTAAGATCTCAAGTAAGTAATAAATCGCGAAGAACATATCTCCCATGAATAACTCCAAAACACAGACAGAGAAGTATTTATACTGAATGCGATTGCCAAGAAAAAACATTTATTTGAACTGAAACGGCTGGAGAGGTGAGAGACAGAGAGGAGAGAGAGAGAGAGAGAGAGAGAGAGAGAGAGAGAGAGAGAGAGAGAGAGAGAGAGCAAGAGTGGGAATAAGAGACGGGGGAGGAAGAGAGTGGGAACAAAGAGAGAGAGGGGGGATAAAAAAGAGAAGGGGAGTAAGAGCGAGGGAATAAGATAGAGAACGAGAGGGGGGAGAAAGGAAGAGGGAACAAAGAGAGAGAGAGAGAGAGAAAGAGAGGGAACAAGAGAGTGGGGAGGGAGGAAAAGAGAGAGCAGGACGTCTGTCGGGTTCTGCTAGTTACTTGTAAAAATCGAACGCATCGCCATATTTTATTTTCTCTTTAAACTTAAGCCTCTTAATAACACAAGCGTTTAGAGCCATATCGCAATGTAGTTTTAGAGGTGTTCGCTCGTTCCAAAAAACGGTCGCCCTGTCGCACCCCGCAGAGACCACCGCCGCCGCCGCCGCCTGGGCGGGCAGGTGAAAGCGTCGGCTGCAGCCCAGACGTTATTTACACCTTGTTAAGCGGAGCGCGCCGAGGCGGCGGCGGCGGCGGCGGCGGTTTCGGGGGCGCTGCGAGCAATTACAGGTAATTGTTAAATTGTTAGTGCCGGGGCGGGGGCGGGGCGGTGCGGGGCGGGGCGGGGCGGGGCGGCGTGGGAGGGAGTCGGGGCGTCCGACGTCCGCCGCGTCGCGACGGCGGTTGTGGCAGTCGTAAAGGGCCACCACGTTCTGCCTTCGAGTGGGTCGGTCTACAGAAAGAAATAGATTACCGGATGCAGCTCATATCTTTACGTCATAAAATAGAGAAATTTTCAACCGAAGTTCATGGAACGATAATACGAAGGGTGTATGTTTTTTGGATGATAAATTCGGAAAACTTCTCTCTCTCTCTCTCTCTCTCTCTCTCTCTCTCTATATATATATATATATATATATATATATATATATATATATATATATATATATATATATATATATATATATATATACATCGTAATTCCTATTTGAAAATAATTAGAAATGTGTAGAAGCCGATGGCGATGTCGTACACCAGGAAGCGAGGGGGCGGGCGGGCGGGCGGGCGGGCGTTCGAGTGACGCGCGCTGTCGAGCTAATGGGCCGGAAATAAAATACGCTGGCCGCCCGCGCCCTTGTGCTTCCGGCGCCGTCAGCCGACTGCCACACCGCGCCCAGCCCCCTTCTCGTTCTCACATCTTGGTCCTTTTAGCAAATTTCTTCTTAGTCCGTTCGATCTTTCGTGTTTCACTTTTCTTCCAATTTCATCTTTATTTTCCCCGCTTCTTTCCTCGTCCCGAGTCTTAAATGAACAGTCTCGCCACCATACATGGTCTACGATTGCGACTCACATCATGACACTCATTGATTTTATGGACGAAAAATATTGCTAATTGTTTAAACGAATACACATGGAATTACCGAAAATAAAATGTAATAATGAAGTTTCAGATTTCGTGACCAAAATATTCTGAAAGGTGACCATTTATTCACCAAGGGAAAGGGGAACCATATTTTGAATGAACGTTGTTGTGAAGAAACCTTTCAAATGTTTTCTTCTGTGTGAATATGATTTTCACAATGGCGTCCACAAAACAAATCTGTAAGCCCAATATGAAAAAGTATAGCCCGATACAAAAAAGTATTTGCATTTGGCATTGAAAATCAAACGAGTTTATTTGCAATGCACACTGTTTCGTGTCATTAAAACTCTGGAAGAAAGTTGCTATACAAATGTGGTTAGCTCAATACCTTAAGTGCGGGTGTTTGTAAAAGCGTTCGTATTTAGACACATTAGAGCGCAACTGTTTTGTGATGCCGTGGAAGCACAAATTTATGTTTTTAATTTCATATTTGTACGCAAGGCGTTGTTGATTTGGGAGTGTGAGACATCCAACGTAACTTCAGAAGGGCGGCAGTAGGGGTGCTGACAGTCGGTGGCGTAATGAGATTAAGGCGAGAAGTCTTCGACGCCTTCGTTATCCCACTCCATTCAGTGATTACGAGCTTCAAGGGGATTCGGAACGACCTCCAAACTCAACGGGAGACACCAGTTGGGTGTGAACGAGAAGCGGCTGATTCGTTGTAGTGTATAATCATAAAGAATATGACGTGCGCGTGTGAGGAAAGGAGAGAAAAAAGAGCGAGAGGATAAATGCGAGGCAAGGAGTGTTGAGTATTCGATTCAAGAAGAATTTATGCTTATGGAGTGACACCGAGGTTACGTGCCTCAGACAGGGAAGCATAAAATAATAAGAGGTTATACGAGTATATGACTGGAGTCTGGCATCCGACGGAATATTACTTCAGTTTGCGTGTCAGTAGCAAATCTGAGGGTTTGAAGAATCATCAGCACTTACTTTTAGCATTCTCTAAGAAAAAAAAATTCTGAAACGAAAATGAACAAATTTCCAAAAGAAAGGTAATTGCAGTGATCGGCACAGCTGGGATGTTTTTGTTGCCACTCAAGAACATATTTTGAGATAAAATATTAATTATTACCAGAGCCCGGAAGTTCAGACATTTAATTTATATAAAAAAGGTATGCAAAAAGACATTTATTCTGTCAAAAGTAGGGGACAAAACACCAGACACATTTGAAAAATCAACATCTAAAAGTAGAGTAAAAAATAATAAAAATTAAACTACTCACATTTTTTATTTTAACTCTAAAATTTACATTACGTGGAAGGAAACTACATTTTCTTTGTAAACTTAATCGCACTTGACCATCCGCTTCACGACTACGAATTTATTTTACTCGCGGCTCTGTTTCTACGGAATGCTATTGTGAACTCCCTTTTGAATCTTGAAATGGAAGCAGCGAAAAGGGAATATAGTAAATCTCTTTCTTCGCGCTTGTGTATTCACCAAAAGGGAAGAAAAAACAAGAAGGAACTGAGAAGGATATAATCATGTACAGACAGCTCTGTCCTCAAAAGGTATACCAAACGCCATACACAAATACAGGATGAGATTTCTCGTGAGTAAACAAGTGTAAGCATAAATGAGAAATATCAGAAATCTTCACTGGTATCTTCCTTTCTATTTCAGATTTTAACACAGCTTGACACTGGAGCCTCCGCGTCCACAGAAAGACAATACACGACCATGCCTTCATTTTGTGCAGTAGCCGGTATGTTTCCAGCTTGATGGAGATTGATGCCAGGGGGAAGAAAGGGAAAATAATAACGAAAATGGCAGGAAAGGCCACAAATAAGGAAGAAATAGGAGTAAATAAGGCAATATACCAAAAATAGGCATCAGAATCTAAAATAGGCAAAAAAGTCCAAATGAAAATCTATTAAAACAACTCTAGAAGTATTTAATCGTAACAATTATATAAAGGCATTTTGCCAAACTTCCGCGCTCTAATTAATACAAATGCAAAATCCCAAGTTGTGAAACTGATCGAGAGAAACTTCAATATCAAATAAAAATTCTTCCTCCGTTATTATTATTTGTCTCAGAAACTGTAACCAATATCAATGTGGGTTGTTCGTCAGTACATAAAACCCAAATACAAATTAATTTTCAAATGAACTTCCACCGGAGAAAAACTAAATGGAAAATGACAATCCAAACATATCACCGATGCAGACAAATGACGCGTCACAATGCACACCCAGCGCTGTGACTCGAAATCAACCGCCGCCGTCGCGAGGGCCTCCACGTCTCCACGCGCCGCCGGGCGGCTTTAGCATTTCACTTGGGAATCAAGATACGACGCGTCGCCCCAGCATTTTAATAGAACATCTGACATCTCCATCCGAGCGCCGCCTCGCCAAGTGAAAGGGAATCGGTTTATTCCCGCGGCTCCGCTCTCGCCCGCCGCGCCTCCCTGAGCGACCCTGCCCACACCGAATCCTCTCGCGGGCGGACGCGGGCAGGCAGGCGCGGGCGGGGGATGGGGCGGGGGGTGGCCTTCCGGAAGAGGGTCACTGGGTTCTCCGCGTCCGCCCACGACGCGTCGTCCCGACACGGACGACTGAAAGCCTTCCTCTGTAGTTCGCGTCTCGGAACACTCGATCTGCTCCACACGCGTACACAACGACGGTTGAAATATAATAATGAGGTCGTTTGTCTTTCACAGTTGATTTGTGGCGAATAGTTCATTAGTATGTTGATGGAATGTACGTGTTCTTTCGTCTTTCCGGACGATGTGCGGGCTCGAGCACACTTTACACTGATGAATGATCACAGAGTAAAATAGAATTGAATGACCATGAATTACTATACATGGGAGAATTGTAAATAAATAACAATGAAAAAAAAGAGCAGCGATATATAATGAAAAATATGTTTTACGAAATTAAAGTTCGGCAGTAACGTTTACACGCCAGGCAAAATGGTCTTAAGAGCGTGCAATAGAATAAATCCAATGATGTTTAAATCTATCACGTAATTATTTGTGCAATGCACCTTAGAAGGTATTGAATTATTTTGTATACTGCATACATTGTTTGATTTTTATGAATGTTATTTTTCCATAAATTGTAACCTTTTCAAGAACGTTATTGCGCATCTGCGTTCTGAGAATTGACGGGGGTTGTGGACTGATGTCCTGTTTCTGACATGTTTTTCGGCGACCCCTCGATTATCCACTATGTTTCCTAAATTATCCATTCCATATTTTCTTCCTTCACTCGGCAATTTAATCAAGGACGAAACCTTGATCAAGTGAACAGCACTGCATGATTTTAAGAAAACCAGTTGGATACACATTTTTACCGAAATTCCCTCTGAGAAATTGATTAAATTTTAATACTCGTCTGCGATTTTGAAAATAACGTATCACACAATTACAACATGCTTTCAATGAATAAATAATATAACTGTTATGTACGTTGATGGAAGAATTAATCATACGTGTTCCCAAACCTGACACTTTTCCATTGCTGCAACACCACGTTAACAAAAATCTCTCTTTCTACTTTTAGTTAGTAGATACTGCCATGTGAAAGCCGAAATATCTAGGAAGGTGATCCCCTACCAAACGGGTTCTCCACCAACGAATGTAATATCGAGATTGCTATTCTTTGAGGCCTCTCTTCCATTTCTACCTCCCCCGCCCCGGGAATCGGGCTGGCAAGAAGCAAGCGCACATCGGGCGCGTGTGGCCCTTGCGCAACGCCGCCAACAGGTAGGACACGGGCGCTATCAGGCAAACACGCGCGCGGGCAGGCGGCGCGGCGTCGGCGACGGAGCTGGGCGGCGCGGCGCCGCGCGGCCCCACACACCGCCGCCCGCGTCCGCCCATGACTCAGCAGCGAGGGCGGGCGGCAGGGCGGGCGCTCGGGATTCGTTTTCTCGGGGCGCGCGTGTAGCGCGTGTCGCTCTTGACTTATTGGAAGGGTCACCTCAGTCGAGAAACGCTCTTACCGAGATTTGCGGCTAGGGCAAGAGTCCTGTCTTGTGGCAACATCATTTAAAGTTGTTCTCAAGGACCAACGTAACATTTATAAGCAATGCACCGAAATCATTATCGTTGCAATTCTGTAACTCAAACTTTCTTCGTAAACATGGTTTTGTCAGAATTTCATCGACACCCATTTACTATCCTTTTTTGGAAAGTATTTTGCTGCAGTGATTATGATACGCATTTTCATTTTTTCATCAACCACATTAATTCTTCGGGTACGTGAGCTGCACGCGACCTCATCTGCCGCCTCGCGCGGCGCGTGAGCCCTGTCAACGATGTGAAATGACATCCAACTACAATTGCTTACAGCACTAAACTCACATTAGGCAATTATGCTTCAATATCAAAACTACTCGAGACTCCAGAATATCTACATAGAGAAAATTAGTTGTAAGTGCGTTCGAAGTGCGATGACGTACCTTTACAATAAATTTGGCACTGCTGACCGAAAATATGAAGAGAAAAAGTTGTTTCATTGATGAAGATGGTCCTAGATTTATGAAGAAGATAATGTTTATTTTTTTGCTTATGTAGTCCGTGTCTGGAATGTAAAGAGACTTGACATGACGCAAATGACTTAGAGATGGTGGTGCTTCCAAGACATTTAAGGATGGTTAAGGGTGAAAGAGCTGAAGGCGGCTGTTACGCGGTGATGGAGCGAGTTACGTCGTAGGCCGCTGCGGTTGTGGCGGCAGCGGTTGCGTGGGTTGGCCGCTTGGCTACAAACGAAATCCCCGAAGCGTTCCCTCCTTGCCCTTCGGCGCCAAGTCAAGGACCGTCCGGGTGCGGGGAGGCTGCAGCCCGCGCGCTGATGTTGGACGACGTTCAAACGCCCCGACAATGTCGCCGTCGTAGTCACCTCCGTCGCCGCCGCTGCCATTCTGCTGGTCGGAAATAGCCCGTGCGGCTGCGGACGAGAGCAGCCACGCAAAGACCAAGCACGTCCGAGGCAGCACTGCACAACGATCCGTATTTACATCGATACTGTCTTCCTTAACATTTCAGTTTCGACAACCACTTACTAATCTTGCGGTGCATCGAAATCACTTGTACATGGAGGCTCTGCGCAAAATAATGTCTTATTGGTAATCTCTCTGGAACAAGTTCTCTTGTTCTGCTTGAAACCAATATTTACGGGGGAGTACGGCGTACAATGATATTATAGCAATGGGCATACAATTAAAAATATTTTTACAACGAAAGTGGGCAATATCACCTAAGAATATTTATCGAGTAAAATAAATTGTTTTGTGGTTATACGGAGTCTCATTGATTTACCGAGAGTGAGCAACATATAAACTATTTAATGCTTGGAAGAATAAAATGCAGCTTAATCTATATTAAGAAATGGTTTCTTCGGACGTTTGCTTATGCCTTTGCTTTCTAAGAGCTCCCCAACGGTTGCCTACACTTCAAACTTCTTTAGAGATAGTTGAACGATACATAATACCAAATTTGTATAATTCAAACATTACGTTTACTTGCAAATGTCAAAAGTAACTACGGCAAAAATCTTCAACAAAGCGAAAAATTCGATGGAAAGAATGTGAGCAGGCGGCAGCGCGTACGGGCAGATGGTGCGTGGGCGGAGAGGCGGTTCGGCCAACACCTGCACGTGCGAAGCGCCTGCGCCCGGCCGGCCCCCTGGCTCAGGCTGCCCCCGCGCCCGGGCCAAGCCAACGCGCCGCGCCGCGCCGCGCCACGCCGGTTACGCACTGGCGCCCGGGACCACGGAGGGCGTCGGCCTTTCCCGGTCGCGCGCCCTCCAACGTAACGAGTAACACATGTTAGACCCGCGGTTGGCTCTTCATTGTTTGGCGCTCGGGGTCAGAGGATGGGAGACTAAATAATCGATAAGGGCTAATTCTTTGATATACGTTACGTACTCTTACACACACACACACACACACACACACACACACACACACAACAGAGATTGTACGAATTCATTGAAAAATATAAGTAAACCGCAACAAATAATAAACGTGTGAAATTATATCCAAGCCATAGTGTTACATTTTTTAATATCATAGTTTGAACTGTTTTATCAGAATAACTCGCTAAAGAAAAAATAATTTAAGCATTCTGATATAATTCAATACAATTGATACAAAATTTAAGTCATGTATTTAAGATCAACAAACGAAAAGAAACGATAAACTAAGATTGGCGACTTCCCTAACGTGAAGTTACTACAACAATAATGCCGACGTCAACAAAAAATCTATTCTAAAGCACTAAAATAACAATTCAGCAACGGAAACAGTGCAGCCCTTTTCCACCGCACAGAAGGAAGTGCGCGCGCTTCTCGTGCGTGGGAGTGGCCGGCGGCGCGGCCTCACCTGCCGGCCCGCGCGCCGCGTGAGCCCCGTCGGCCGTATTTCATGGGGCGACCCCCGCGGCTACGCGGAGCCTCCCCCTCCCCGCCCTCGCACGCGATAAGAAAGACGCGCTCTTGCGCCGCCCGGGCCGGGGTGCTGGGTGCGGGGCGGCGTTCAGCAAGTACTGGCCGGGGGCGTGGCACTGGGATGATGTAAATAGTGGGCGAAGAAAATCAACGGAATGTGAGAAAAATAGGCACCAAAGAAGGAAGAAAGGCAGGGTTGGTGGAAACAGAACGGCACGGAGGGTGATACATATAATTGCAGACTTATGAGCGCTCCCGGACTCAGACGAGCTTGTGCATACTGAACATTAGGGAAATAATTAAATGATGTTAATTTGCAAAAATCTGTTGCTGAATTTTTTACGTATGACGTATTTTGATGTAAGGTATATTTATGACACCTAAAACATGTGTTAAAGTTTAATGTATACATATACATACATAAAACTTTAATACCTATGTAATGTATTACATAAAATTTACTTTCCAATAGGGATATTGGATTCAAGGTCAGAAATCACAGACGGAAGCAGGCATAAATTCGACTACGTCATGAAATGCTTCTGAATCTCCGAAATGGGCTAACAGTATTATTGTGTTATATCAATATTGCATACTGCATTATCAACTTTATTTATACATTATATAAACCAATTATGTCTAATTGTTTTTCAAAGGAGTGGTGAGTTGTATCCAGAAACATGGATCCAAAGAGAAAAACCGTGAGACGTGTGAAGGCTAGGGAAGTAAGCATCTGCGATCATTGTGCGATTATTTTCTTCGCTCGGGTGAGGGCATATACTCGTACTCGCAGTATGAATCAATAGCCTCTCTAGATCTGGGCTAGTGCATCTGAAGGGTCGTGGTTATTGAACATTTAGAAATGAATTAAAAGAAAGTTGTAAAAACAAAAACTCAGCTGGATTTTAATGTTTAATACTTCAAATTTGGTTTCTCTATATTTTTTAAAAATTGAATTACTTCAAAGATAAACAATGGGATTCATTAAGTGAAAGCCCACCTCAAATAAGATATTTAAAAAAATTAAAACACTAACGATATATTGTATAAATGTTCTTAAGTTGAAATGAAAATTACTTAATCCTCAAAAGCAAGAGGTACATCACTCTTCGTCCTATCATGATAGTTAATTTATACGAATTATATCATAATTTATTTTTAAAATCAAATAACTTACCTAAATAACAATTAATTATACACAAAACACCATATTTTTGGACTAGAAGCAAATGCTTTGTTTTGACTAATCTGAAGACTGATCTCACAAATTTAGCAGATGTTTCTGAAGAAATAGCTATGCCGCTCTCGGGGACCTGCTTCATTTCATCAAGACATTCTACGGACATTAATGGTCCAAAGAAAAGGCCTAATAATTTCGTAGCTATGACAGTAGTCACAGCCAAGAAAGTAAGAATGAAACTTAATGAATGGCCTCGGCGTATGTGTGACAGACAAGTTTCTGGAAGTCAAGTAGGGAGCAGGAGGACCTGAGGCCGCGTTGGAACCGATGTTTCAGAGTTAATTAGCTTCTTAACGCCACAGGCTCCTTAGTGACAACGTCGGGGCAAGTTCGTATCTCTTGCAGCTAGGTCGCCAGACAACTTACGGCCGACGGGTCAGCGACAAGCTCCATGGTTGGGAAGACACTTTTTCTCACTACACCCTCTGTAATTCATGAACTGTGTGTGTGCTTGAATGCGTGTGTGTGTGTGTGTGTGTGTGTGTGTGTCGCATGTATTCGCTTCTTCTGGCTGGGTGTGAACTCTGCCTGTTTCACGCGATAGACATAGATTTGTCATGGTTTCACTCAAGTTTAGTTCTGTACTGTAAAGAAAACAAAATGTTCGTGGAATTTAAGTTCTGCCCGTCCGAAGGATTAAAATAACAAGCGAAACAAGACAGAAGTGGAAAAATTATTTTCTTTCCCAGGACAGAACTTCAGAACTGTGCATGCCACGAGAGCGACGTCTTGTCACATACTTCTTTCCCTGCATTTAAGACTCAACTCAGTGAAAGAATCCATTGTGCTTCTCTGAACTATTGTTAACAAAGGTATTTTCCTTTACCCTTGAGAATAAAGTCGTTGATAACATATATTTAATTTTCTTATTTATTTGAATATAAACTTATGAACTGAAATAAGCATTTCAGAGAAAATATATACTCATTCCATTACAAGGAATACGCAAAAGCGGTTTTAGAAACAAATCTTAAACATTTCTTTCAAGGACGAAATATGAATTAAGGAGTGCTTGAAGTTGTTGAGAAATAAGATTAGTGCGTGAATCAACTACTATACGGCGAGGGTGGTAGAGGGTCTGGGTAGTGTGTGGCGCCGACGTGCGGGAGGACGTTGGAAAAAGTGGCGGGTCGCGCACCGTCGCGTCCCATCGCGTTACAGAACACGCGTGTCTGAGTGCGAGCACGTCATCGCTGTCATCGTCGGCCCACGTCTCCTGTCACGGTGGACACCTGGAGGCTCGTCTTACCTCGCGTACGACCTCCCCCGGCGTGACGAGCATAGTGCGTATGAGCGTAAGGTACTCCGCGTGGGAGAGATGCCTTCACAGGCGCACGGGTGAGCCAAGATAATAAGATTACGGGGAATAATAATTTCCCTTCACTTGTGTTTCGTTTTTCATGTTTTTTGTACGTTTTATTGATTATAATATTAGTGTGTTTTAAGACGCAAATACACTCGAACTTTAATACAGAAAGTAAATTTTGTCTGAAGAGAATCACTCATTGTTAAGCGTGCACAGGAAGACATGAAATCGCTTCACGCTGAAGATATTCATAAAATCCTATTCTGGAAATAGGAACTGACATATTTAAAAGCAATAGACATAAGTTATTGAGAATCATAAACTGCCCACAATATAAACCTATATTTAAAGCCTTTTCACGTCTGTTCGCACGGAGTCTCTCCGCCATCCAATGGCGTCATCGATGCTTTCGCTGCCTAGACTGTTCTAAACTTGTCTTCTGTTCCACAGGAGAGGCGTCTCCCGAAAAATACGACCCGCCAGTATCGCAGAGCAAACTCGCCAAAAGATTTGCACACTTCCACGGCCATAATCCACCTTCCATAAAAGTCTGAGGGCGGCCGTGGCGCAGCCACAGGCGCCGCCGGCGTCGCCGTCGCCCGTGTCACCGCCGCGCCGCAGGTGTGAGCGACTTGGCCCGCGACTCGGGGGTGGCGAACCTGGCAGATTTACGCCTCGGGGGTCGCAGGTCTCGGGGCGCGGGCGCAGTCTGAATAAATATTTCGGCAACGGCGCCAGCCCACACACGCGTGGCTCAAGACGCCGCGCCGCGCCGCGCCGCGAGGCAATGCGTGCGTTCACGCAGTCTCTCGGGCGCGCGTCTCTAGGCCTCACGCTGCGGCGAATTTATAACGCGTGGCAGGATGACACGCGTGAGAAATTACTCGAGTTCACCAATGGAAGGAATGTGGTTTATGTGTTCTTATGTGGCATCAGACTTGTGAGTGGTCAATGAATACAAAGAACAGCAAAACATTAACGGGATATGGAGAGCGAAAGCATTGTGTATCTTTCTGAAATAATCCTTATTAACGCGAAACTAATACTCAAAATGTACATAATGTGATGTGTATTCCTTGCAAAGGCACATGAAATGTAAATTTTATAACACAAATATGGCTAAAAATTAACACCGAAAGAAATTAGATTGTCGACCGTTAAGTTAAACTCAATTAAAAAATTGTGATATTTTTAGGCAAGGAGGTTTTTCGTAATATTTAAAAATAAATACTTAATTATTATGTAAGTTCGTTAAACTATTTACAAACAATATTATTAAGACATAAAAAATACACCTGAAAGTCATGCAACAGATAAATTAATAGTGCAAACATACAATTCAAATGAGAAAAAATGTACACCACTTTATATGTCAATATTCTGTAGAATTACATGTTCGCGAACAAGAAACTACGGAGTATAAATGTATCTGTCAGTTTAATAAGGCAAAGAAATTGTATGTAAAGAAAACGTAGTGTCAAAATATACGATATACAATTTCTCTAAACAATAAAGGGGATGATAGTTTACGCACATCAATTGGAACATCTAGCGTGAAGTGACATTCTGTCGCAGTCTTCGACGCATTCCAAGCCTGATCCAAGATTAACACTAAAAGGCTCAGCGACATTCTATTGAATACTCCGTGTCCATAATCGAAAATCGCAACATCGGCGGCGGCGGCGGCGGCGGCTCCAAACGGCTTTCGGCGCGGCGGCAGTGGCGGCGGCGGCGCTGCGTTGTGAAAAGCGAAGTGGAGCCAATTTGTACGCGGAGGGCACCGATCGCACGCTGCCCGCGTCGTCTTTTGTGGCGCCCGGAGCGCTTCCGACGTCAAACGGCGGCCGCCTAATTGTGCGGCGACTGCCCCTCGACAGCCCCTGGGCAGCCGCGCCGCGGGGGTGTGGGAGCGGCGGAGGGGCCGTCGATGCGCAATGGGGCGTGAGAGGCCGGCGCCGTCCACCAGCTGGCCTCAAAGGCCGCGGAAAGCCACTTGAGACACAACGCTCCAGAAACTTTCTCAAATACAAACCGATCACCCTCCTTCGAAGGTAACGTGTGTTTTCGCGAGAGGATTTCAGTCTTAGAATACTACGCTTACTTTGAAGCTTCCAAACAAAACCAGAATTTCAGCAGCGTAAACTAAATTATGTATTTTATATAAATCTTCATTACTTGCTATCTGCAGGTGGTTTGTATCTAATTGGCTGGCCGGGAGACGCCGCGTCCTCGGCACCGATGCTTTTCGTCATGCTGCGACCTTCCTCAGGGCGAAATGCAGAGGGTTTGTTTTATTTACGACTTGCAAAATCTAAAACTTTGGAAATCTTTGAACTTAACTATCTTTATAAAAAACTTTAAAAGACCACGCGGTGCCTATGAAAACATAAATTATTTGATTATGTGTTAAAATTGATGGATCAGATATCTGAAAAATTTGCAGGTACGAAAAATAAATTTCGTTTTACTAAGAGTCTACTTTTAAACAATTAAACGTATCCATAATCAGTACATCTGCTCAGCTTCTCGTCTGCAGCTGCGCAGGAGGGTCCTCCTCCGAACCAAGGCGACCGCGGAGGAATGTCGTTACAAGCCGACGGCCGCCTCCCCCGTCCCCCTCGAGGGCTCCCGTGCGATTGGATCGCACTGGAAGGAAAATAAACGCGGACTCCGGGAAACCTATCTTTACAATGCATCGCCCACAAGACGGACAGTCGCCGGGCGCCTGGCCCAGGCAGCCACGCGCTCCCTTCTCCCGACGGAAACTCCAACGGAAAGTAAAAGAGTGCGGGGCGCCGGCTCTGGACCAATGCGCGGTATTTATACACAAGCAACGGGATACGGGATACAGCCCCCACCGGCGCTCGCGCGCGGTGATACGTTCAATTTCATACCGTACAGATAGCCGGATGATGAAGTGCCTTGTAGTAAAAAGAGGAGTGGGAACAGGATGAAAGGCTGCGGGGCACGTATTGTATTTGTTTATAGAAAGCCGTCAGAAAAGGCGGCGGGCGGGGAACGGACGGAGAGGGCGGGGAAAGCGGTGGGGGCGGGGGGCGAGGCGGGGTCGAACGGGGCGGGGCGGCTGGGCGGCAAGCGTCGAAGGAACACGAAGACACGCAGGCGACGCAACCACCCGATCAAGATACAGTTCCGCCCCCCGGGCGCTGTACCGTCCCTTACACAATTAGCCGGCTCCCCCGAGTACCATTAGCCCAGATAAGTCCTCTTTAATTCAATTACGGCCCGAGCGAGTGAATAGAAAGGAGGCGGCGCTGTCGAAGCCAAAAAGACGCTCCCGACTCGGGTCACGCGTTCCGAGAAAAGCGTCCGCAGGAATTTTCGAAGTTGATGGAAACGTTTACTACTCGAGACGCGGGCGTTGGCGGCGGCGCGGGTCCGCCGTCGCGCTCGCATAAAGCTTTAACGATCCAATCAATGCTGGCGGTGAGATTTGCGGACAGGCCGGCGATGCGCGGGTTGGGAGAGTGGCCAACCGAAAGAAAACGCGGCTCGGCGCCGCCGACGCTGGCCCTGCGAAACGGGATGGCGGGTTTTATTGCGAGACAGCTGAGGCTCGCGCCGCCCACCGAGGCGCCTCCTAAATCACCTGCGAGAACACGGCGCTGCGCTCTAAGTCCATAACCGTAACCTTTATTATGGGGAGATACGGTTTCCATTCGACGCTCAAAAGAGCGCTTAGGATGTTTAAAAACATTCTTAATTAGAGGTTTCTTCAGAAAAAAGAGAAATGAAATGGTACTTGAGTTATTTTAGTTTGTCTGAATTGCAAAGAGATAGATAAATTTGGTCATTGACGAATATTTGTTTATCGGAACTACTAATCTAGTATGAGAAACACATTGACCGCAATATTACTTTCATTAAATTTTCTCTCTCCAAAAAATAAACAATAGGAGAAAAGTACACAATTAGACGTAAATATAATATTTATAAATACAAATATGCTACAGAGACCTTTTGAATGCCACGTTACCCCCTAATGCCGCATCCCCTTTAATGCATAAGAATTAAGTTCATAAAACATGAACGTAGTACTTATTTTACCATCATCGAACAAACAAGAATGAAACAGTCACAGACTGAACACAATAACGCGACCAATAACAGTTGAAAGCGAATAGTGTTCCCAGCGAACGACGCCGTTCCCCGTCCGCACATTCGTAACCCGCCTGCCACGCACTAATTTAAGAAGATAGAGATAAATTTAACCCAAAACTCAATTAGAAGAACCTTTGAGATAATCATCAAGACGCCTCATTGATTCCCGAGTAGCCTTTGATCTGCTGCTCGCAACGAGGCCTCAAATGAATTATTTTAATGGTCGAGATAGCATCGGGCCGCGTATACCACCGCGTGGCGTGGCGCGGCGCAGCGCGGCACCGCATCGCGCGGCGACGGTGTTCCTTACCGTTGCGCGACCTAAACGCTTATTAAGCGGCATTAAGGCTAATGGGGGAAATGATGGGCGTGCGGGGGCGAGCCGTCGCCGTTACCTCGCAGCTGCCGCCTTGGGGGATGCCGCAACGCGCCGAGCGTTGGGCGCCGCGCGCCACGCGTCGCTGACTCACTGGGCCCGCGCGAGCGCCACCGCCACCGACGCGCCCCTGCGAAGAGCCAGCGAGCGAGCGAGCGAGCGCGTGCGTGCACCTGGCGGCGCTTGGACGGACGTCTGAGGGGGCGTGGCCATCTACGGCCTGGCGGGGAGTTTATGACCCATTACGCGTACGTTCTGGCAGGGAGGGTTTTGTTTCATTTTCGTGCTTCGCGTCTTTTCTAAACGCAAAAATACGGAGGTAAATCAACAGACTAAGAGATTTTCAGAAGCTCCCTTTCTGCTAGGCCTCCATGCTTTATTCAGTAAATTAAAAATTGTTTACTAAAGTGTGCCCTGTATATTTCAAGGAGATTCATGCTTTCGTATTGATTACATAAAAACCTCGAAAAGTATATGAAAATAGTAAAACTAAAATAACACTTTATAACTTAAAACATCTTTTAGAATAACATTAAGAAACAGAAAAGAAGTCTTTAAGAAAAATTAAAACTAATAAAGGAATGTAAAACATATGCGACAATAATATGAAATTAAAAATCACAAAGAGTTTATAACGTGCAAACATACTTTAAAAAATTAATTTCTAAGTGTAGGTTTTTGGGAAAGAAACTAATGCAAGATAATTAATTTTGTTTTTCTTATTCTTCATACGTACTTTAACTCATCTTCATAAGTAATTAAATTAAATAGACGTGAAAGGGGTCTGGAAAATTGTTAATTAATAACGAGACGTTAAATTGAAATTTGTTTTTTATTAGGACAGGAATAAAGCAAATAATGTCTAGTAAACGTTCCTTACAAGTGATAAATATCATATCACATATTTTCCGTGGTTCTGTAACACTAAAGTCGTGTGTCACACATCTACCACCAGTTACCTCAACAGTGCCCAGGTGGGTCACTGAGTCAGGAGAGCTGCAGCATTGAAGCGGCGACTTCCCACACCAGCAAGCCATCCGTTGTCCACAACGCGCATCTAATATTCATAGACCGCCGCCTCCTCTTGTATCGGCTACGAATTTGAGTCGGGCCGAGGCGTTTGTACCGCGCGTCCGTATGTTTGCTCCCATCTTTTTCGGAGGTCCTTGTGAAACGACGTGGCGGGTTGTTTAGGAAGCAATTATGCTCGTATTTAAACGGCGTACACGACGCTGTCGAAGCCCGGCCGCGGGTAATTAATGCCCCTGGGTTGGCAGCCCCCTGTTCTTCGGAGGAGGGTGCCGCATACTTAGCAGGGCCGGCGGGCGCCCGTGTCTTAAAATCCTAATTAAGGGGTGAAATCTCAATCACGCGCCTGCGTATCGGGTCGCGATCGGACCTCGCGCCCGTGGCGAGACCGTAAATACGCGGCGCGTTATTAGAAAGCGTGCGGCGCGAGATAAATAACCGCCGCGGCGCCCCGACGCCGCTCGCGCCTCAGAGCTGCAGCGCGTGGCACGTGGCGCCGACGCCCACGCGCGCCGCGCCCCGAGTCCCGCGCTGCATGGAGCGGGCCTGGCACGTCCAGGCGTGCAGGGGTTGCCTCTTTCCACTTCTGTGTTGTCTTTGATTCGTTTCTGCTTCCACGTTTTATATACCCACGTAAACAAAATTGAAAGATTTGTTTGCCATTCATTATTTCGCGATTTATTAATTTCTTTATATCAGCTAACGTTTAAAATATATGCAACTACACTGGAGAATAATATAATTTAAGGACATATATATTAGTTTGACTCATAAAACTACTATATGTATAAGAATATTTGAACATTACATGACAGAGCAAGGTATGTATAAATAGGAATCAGTCGCCAAATCGAGGAATATACATTAAAAAACAATAAAAAATTGTATTATTCAATTTTAAACAACCAATTTCTTTATTCATTACGACTATAACGGACGTTCCATATGCCCATTGTAAAAGTCATCTTGGTATTTCCATTTCTCAGAACTCTTTTGAGAGACTAGAGAGAAAGCCTTCTTGTAGATAAAGGTGTCGTTTATGAAGGATGGATGTTGGTTATTAAAACGAAACAATTACCGTTCTAATGAATAACAAAGTGTCGACAGGAGCTGTCTGTCAAGAACAAATTTAACACCATATCCATATAAACTAACCGGAGATGGAAATTCCTACGAAAGACGTTATCATCCGGCTTCCAAAGCGAAAGAGGGAGTCGAGAGGTTTCAAAATTTCGAGTAAAATGCTAACGAAGTCCTGATTGAAACGTTAGCCTCAAAATATGGCTAAGAAGACTCGTTTATGCCGCGCACACACTGCCCGATGCGCCGCACAAAAAGTTTTCCCACTGCCTCGGTCGCCGACGCGTCGCTACCAGCGATGCGAGGGTATCTACAGAGGGCAACTCTCTATTTATATCATCCTACAAAAAATTCTAAGGATCACAGCAGTTCTTCTTTAGCAAAGCATTACATGAAGTTGATCATCTGCTCGTTCATCAATTATTTAGGAAATCGTTTCTACTTTCAAACGAAAGACGTTAGTACCCAAAACCTTATGAAATCGTGTTGTCCTTTGCTTTAGAGGGATCTTCCAACTAAAGTGACCACTTCAGGTCAACGACATACAAATCTTCAGTCTCTCAATTTTGATTTTGTCTCAGTACGTGAACACCAAATTTCCACTGATTGACTCGCAAAAAATTGATATTAAACAAATATCAATTGTAAGGCAATTTGTATTGACACTTGATATTGGTCTTGGTTGAAGAACATGGAAGGGTTTATCCTGTACGCAAAGTGAAGCAAGTTAAAATCACATCCTACGTTTTGACAATAGTAGAGATATTAGTACATTTGCTTCAGCTATCAAATGGTTTTTAATCGTTTTGATGTGAATAACGTGTAGTGTTTGCAATATATTAATATTTAGTCGAAATCATAGAGTCAAGTGCACAATTTCAAATTCATTTAAAGTATGTTTTATGCAGTGTAATTATATAGAATTTAAGTACGCGATTTCACTTGCTCTATAATAGAAGAAAGAGCAAGAAGATAGCAGAGCGGGATGCAGCGTTGGGGAGCAACGTCCTTCGGTAAGGGAGCCTGCGGCGCGGCGCAGCAGCTGCACGTGGGGCGTCCGTGCACGAGCTGCGCGCGGGCAGTGGGCTGTGGGCGGTGGGCGGCGCCGCAATGCACGGCGATGCATCGTGCTGCACCGCTCGCGGCTCGGGCCAACGTTCGCGCTGCAGCGATCAGCGATACGAGGGTCGACCCGCACAATCGCCGCTTCCCGAAAGACAATGCCACAGAAAGGTTTATAGGAAAAGCGAGAAGCGTTGCGGATTACAGACTATATGATCCTGAAAACGTATGTGCACCTGTGGTTACTTCGGGCAATGAAGGGGAAATGATACAGCGATGACGATATCGGATGTGACAAACGAACAGATGAACTGGTGCAAAAAGAAATGGAATTTGTTGATGCTCGTATTAGTTCAGCGATACGGAAGAGGGAGTACATACTGACATTTCATTACACAAAATCGCTTCTCAAAGTAATTGTTTTATTGATTGATTGTTAGTGATTCCGGGCGCGTCAACTTCTAAGATCAATAATCCCGTAAGTGTAGTGCACATTATTGCTATGGAAGTGGCGATGGTCGTCCTCCCTCTGAATGTCGAAGAGTCCGGCCCCGACATACCGTCGGCTAGCGGAGTTTCCCCTCAACCTGGTATCTCCTACCAGCGAGGCACCGGGACAAACTCTAAGCTCCCGACCGGTCTCCTGGCATGTGTGATAGTGTAGTGCATGTACGTGTGTGAGTGTAAGTAAAGGATGAAGATATGACAAGGAATAGGTACGAAAGATCGCGGTCCGTGGCCCGTTTGTTACAATAATGCTCCAGCATTCGCCTGATCTGAACTACTACCGATCAGAACTTTCGAATTTTCCTCCAGACGGCAACTTAATTCGACCTAGCTGACACGCTAGTGTTTCACCGTCATGACTCGAACCTAGGACTTCCCGGTGAGAGGGACTGCAGTGACATCAGTCAATGCCCTAAGCCGTGTCTCCCGGTTTCTCAAAGTAAAGCAATCGATGAATTCAGCAGTCTCTCGCTTCTCCTTCTCTCCCTTTTTTCTGACCAAGAGCGCAAAATGAACTGGCACATTCACGTCCTTTCGCCATCGGCTGCGGTCACTTCCGCCGACCTCACCCACAATAGCTGCGTCCAGCGCGCGTCCGTCAGCGGCCGATTGCCACCGGGAGTCCGCCCGCCCGACCGCCGTGGGCGGAAGGACCGGCCGCTGTTTGCCTGGCTTAGGACGCCATCTGCCGGCGGCGCACAGTAGGACGACATGATATATACAGAAGCGCACCTGGCGTACTACGTGGGATTTCCATGCAGGCATTTCAATTGGCACTTTTTTCCTCTGACTACTCATACGTAAGAAAAGCAATATGACGTTTGACATTGTGATTGTGATATGTCTTTTTTTATTACTTCCAGTTAATTTGTTCCACGTTCCTTGGCTGTATAAAATCACCGAAAATGGGGAAATAAATTCCTGAAACATGCCTGGTTAAATATTTGAATACATTTTTGATCCGGCCGTAGGTGTCTTCCGTTGCATTTCGGACCAGTGCAGAGTGTCTTCCCGCCGCGCTCCGTTTCTGCCCGCCGCATTGCGCTTTTGTGCGTTTCGTCCCGTCCCAGACTGCGCCTATTGTGCTGCGCTCGCCGCTTTCCGCAGCTAACACGGCTCACACGGGCGTCAAAATAGAGCTCTGTGTAATGTTGCTCTAAGTTTATTTTGATGTATGCATTGTGTCTGGTTTTGCGTTCGTTATAAGCGTCGAAGCTAGGCCTCATCACTAAAATGTACTACTGACGAAATTGTAAGGCGACATTTACGAGATAAAAACACTTCGTCCACAGAAAGAAGTATTATTTTTGGTGGAATAAATTCATATGCTGTAGAGAATTCACTTCGTAATCTCAAAACAATTTACAACTTCAATTACTCATTTTTAATTATTATTTTATGTTATTTATATTATATAACTATTATTACTCATTTTTAATTAAAACGTACAGTATGTATAACTTTTTGTTCCTAAACACAGAAAAATGATATACACCGAGAAAATGGAATAAAAACAAATACTATTCAAAAGGACTTTGAGTTACAATGTTCTTTTATTCTCTTATCTTCCAATGTTCTTTTTACAATTTTAAGACCATTAATCTATCTGTATTCTTCTAACACTTTAAAATATGCAATCAACATTTTCTATGCAAAACAACCACACTGATACAAAACGGAGATAGTAAAGGGGACCTGAAGGAAGCTAAAGAAACAGCCTTCGGCACCTTAATTACGTGTCACATTCATTTGCGTTGTTTCATATTTGACATTCGTTTCTGCTCAGTTACATAGTTTACTGCCGCTTAAAATATCTTGAATGAAATCTGTCTACAGTATCTGGTTATTCACATCTAAAAGGAACGTCCTACTAATGTTATTTATCTCGAAGAGTAGTATTCGTTTACTTTTGCATATCACATTCCATACCACGGTTCAGCGAAACACGGTGCTCCTCCAGATAGCATCTCACACATTAAAAACCTCGCGCCTCATAAATTAAGATACCCCGTGTGTAACTTACATTGTCGAAGCCAATACGCAGATATTTTTGATGATATATTTCCAAAATTATTCATTCTCGCGATATATTTATGATTCAATTCTGAGTTGACTAAATTTATCTGCTTACGTTCAAATTTGGCCGTAATAGTCGGAGATAAATCTCAACAGGAAAGAGGCGCCCCGTTGAGTTCTCTCTACTAATGCTTTACGGTTTGTCCTGTACCGTCTAAAGAACCAAACGGCAACACATTTGCTCTGATTCGTCCTATTTCTGCAAAGAAAGTAACCAATGAATTATTATTATTATTATGTGAAAAACGAGGAATTCTCTTTCACCAGAAACAAAGTGTTTCGCCCAATATAGAAAGAAAAGACATGATCACAAACCGAGCAGACATACGTTGCACATGATATTAGATCATAGAACATAGAACAAGATTAACACACTTTGCCAACCAAAGAAGCCACATACCAGATGGTTGGAGTTCTGGTGTAAGTCTGGGAGGATTGACGACATACAGAGGGGAACCTCGTACCTTCAGCGATTACACCGAAGTCGCTGCCATCAGTGTGGAGGCCATAGTGCCAGCGGTGCTCGGGACGCCATCCTATGGCGCAACACGTCCAATTAGGAATCGGGGCGCTGAACAGCAACGTTGACAGTAGCTGTGTCGATGAAGCTTCGTGGCGCATCGCTCATACTCCTCCAGGCATTTTTCAAGATTAGTTATCGACGTTTGCCTTTAAGAGAACTTCCTATTATAATTAATGAAACGTTAAGATAAAGGAAAATATAAGTTTTATTTGAAGAGAAGAACTTCTTTTCCGAAAATATACTATTTCTTTCCATCGTCTAGAGATTATTAAGATATATTTGTAAAGAACACAAGGAAGAAGTCTGCGTGAACGTGTTCTCTTGTGAGGTCTTAAATGACAAGAAAAGTTCATAGTTCGGAAGGTAATATACGTATATCTTCGTAAAATACATCTTTTCCAATTAATCTTCCACGTCGTGTTTATTATACTTCTTAGCCAGTAATATCTTTCAGAAAAGTGCACTTTAGAGCTTACGATTTTCAGATTAACGCATGCTTGCCTTTATCTAAAACAGAAGTGTCACTTTTTCTACAATATCTTTAATAACTTAATAGTATTTTAAGCCCTCTTAATCAAGTCGTATGCAATCCAAAGATGGGATTAAAAACCAAATAAAAATTGTGATCTGGAGGGATTCAAATAAGTTTCTATGCACGTAAAGGGACAAGGAAATAGAAATAAGGTAGAGGCCTAGAGTGACATGGACGAATTTCTTAGATGCCATGAAATACAAGGCGGCGGGATGTTGGAAGAGCGACTTACGATCATCGTTGTGGGACGTGACGCCCATACGCGTCGATGGGGGATCGATAAGCACCTTTTCCCGATCTCCAGAGAAAGTCGCGGCGAGCTATTAGCCGGCAGTCCGGTGTCTATCGGCGACGGCATCTGCCCAGCGCGACGCGCTCCTCTCGGCCTGTGACACAAGGGACCCGCGGCGTCGGGGCGCCACCGCCGCCGCGTCGCTTAGACGCTAAGTGGCTGGCCCCTGGAGGTTACCGCCGCCGCCGCCGCCGCCGCCGCCGCCGCTGCTACGCCGACGGCGACGCCGACCCGTGTGTAACTGCGGTGCCCCCTGATATAGACACCGACAGCAGACCTCTAAGCCGGATTCGAAGCAATGAAAAGGAAATGTGACTCCGATTATGAGAAGATTTATGACGATGAACATGGATTTAAGGACGATGATACAAGGCTTCTGGGGAAACGGTCTGTGAAATACGAGACACGTTGAGAAATGAGCCTTAGAGTACACGGCTTTACACGATCCAAGTATCTGATGGATCACTGATACGAGATACTTGACATCACATCATGACAAACGCATATTAGAGAAGTGTCACAAGGTCTTGTAACACAATTGACAGACAGGTTACCCTGCTGCTTCATGAAGTAGCAACACGAACTCCGATTTGCATGGTGGGCTGGGACAATGCAGAAAGCAATTTGCACTGGGGACAAAGGCGAAAATGAGGCAGGTGGAGGCCTATCGGGTTCGGAGAATCAGTGAAATCAATCAGGTTCAGAGGTCACGCAACCGCATAGTAACGGCGGCCCACGAGCTCTGGAAATGCTGCTCACCTCGGCCTAGTGCAGTGTAGGCTCGCGCCGATTCCACACTGTTCACTTGCCAAAAAGTATGACAAAGCATACATTCAATGGTTTCCAAGTAATTTCTGTATTCTCTAAGTATTCCGATATGCAAAAAGCAAACCTCAATTTTAATATAACTCTGCAAAATTTTTAATTTAAAGCAGTTTTTTAACTCTAAGCAATTATGTGATACTTAATTTGCAGTAGTATTATTGCAGTGGGTATAGTAACGCTTCAATAAATTAATACAACAGAATTAAAATAATGGAGAAATCTTGTAAATGATAGCCCATTTTGGGCCGTCGTCTCATTTTTGAGACGCGTACAATTTAAACTTTTATACTTTGAACTAATATTTCACATTGTATGTTGAATATATAACGACTGTCAGGAGATGTACGAGTATAATACTTTGTTGCTTCACGAGGATATTGAATTTTAATAAACAGAGGTTAGTACGCGTACATTGAATGGTCAAATTTGGTAAACAGTTTTATTAACTTATATTTTAGAATGTAAATTAACACGTGATTTGCAGGATTTATTATTTATCGTGTTGTAATAGTATATGGGGAGAAGAATAGTTACCTCCTACCTTTCGAAACAGACTTTTCACCCCGAAAACCTGTACCAATGAAAAGCATGGCCAACAGAAGCCGAATCAATGCTGACGCGAGGTTTGATGGACGAAACTAATTTGCGGTTCCAATTTCGAATTGCCAAACAAAATTTCACTGAGTGTGAATTAAATGTGAGTGTTAAATTGAAATAAGTTTCAATTTAATTTTGAATATATAAACGTGAATAATACAAACAATTATTAGCGTTAATAACATATTATCCATCCTTTCAAAAACATTTTCTGTCCAGATACAATTTCTAATGTCAATAGATCGTGGAAATGGCAGTTGTTCGAAAAAACGGGACGCAATTTTTCTCGAATAAATAAATTTGTATTTTTCTTTCTTCCTTTACTAATTTCCTTAGAACATCATTTTAAGACTTCAAAAGTATCTTTTAGGTTTGATATTTTGAGTACTAACAGAGTTACGACCCTCACAGAGTTAGGTTAAAGATACATTCACTCGTTTGAAAGTTCAACAGTAATTAATAATGTTTTTATAAAATTACTGAACTTATAAGATAATTAATACAAGAAAATGAAATCCATTACGAGAGACTTGAAAGTTAAATTTTTTGTTACCTCCGCAATCTTTAAAATGCTGATAGAAATTCTACGTTATTAAAAATGCAGAATGTAGAAAGCAGGTATTCGATGTAATATCTCGGAGAAGCAAGACACGTGAAGGCCATCGAGCCGCAGCCAAAAAGGGAAGAGGCGCGCAGCGGAGGGCGTCGCGTGCTAAATACCTGAAGGCGGTGAAGGGCGTGCACCGGCCCCTCCTTGCTCCAGATAGGCGAGAACACCGAGACAAAGGCACGTGTGAGGCACTGCGCGGCGCGGCGCGGCGCGGCGCGGGAGACGGTGCGCCCGCGGCGGGCCAGTGCATGCAGCACGCGCCCGCGCCCGCGCCCGCACTACGCTGCATTGTATTTAAAACAAATCGTACGTCCGCTTGGTATTCAGATGTGATCAATGGATTTAGATATCAAAACGCGTTCGTTATGCGCCGTGTTGACACGGAGGAGCTACAAATGGGCATTCATTCATTACACTGCAGCTGCACTCCAAGGCTATAAATCAGGGTCTGGAATAGCGTCTCAAACGATGCGATGGGAACAAGGGAAGGCTGAGAGTTTCAAACTGACGTTTTAAGAATATTAGCGAAAAAAGGTGATGGGAGAATATTTTCGATCTCCTGCTCCTGAAATTAGATGCGAGGCAGCACGACTCCATTCGACCCACATCCGCGGACTAAATTCTATGGGACCTTTGAACATCTGCTAGAGCAGAAACACAGTATTTGGGTATTATGTTGTAATTTTTAAAGGCTTACGAACACTAAATATGCAGCTTTCTCAGCGTGAAAGAAATGCAAAATATTATTTTCTGACTTCGATTCCTGGCTTTCAATTGCGTAAATATGAATGTTTATCAGTTTGCATCCTTACGCTCTTCGTATTTGATTTGATGCATTATTAGAGATCGGTTGCATCAGAAATAAAATTATCTTTTTTTTAAATTTATTAGTATTTTGCATGTGATATATGGTTCAATTAAAATTATCTTCTAAAGCTTGTTTTAGATAGTACAAAGTAGAAACGTATCAGTTTGATCCCAATGATTAATATCACTATCATGAATCATACTATGATACCGAGTAGTTGTTATCTAATCTTAATCTAGAGAATTCATTGAGTACTTTCCGAAGAAACTGATGATTCCGAAAGGAACTTTGTGTTCAATAAGTAACATTTTGGACTGTACCTGAATGCTGAAACATATCATTTCATTATGGCAGAATGTGTATAAATGACACGCAATTAATAATGGGAAGAGCACAGACTCCGCAGAGCCTGCCGATTCGGCTCAGGCCGAGGCAGCAAACCTTGGAAACACGTTCGATGATGAGGAGGCGAAGCCGCGAGTCGAATCCCGCCGGGGCCGCCCGTGAAGAGGCGGAGGCGAGGCGTCGCCGCACTCGCTTTGTTTCAAAGCTGTCGATCGGCGGCGATAAAGTTCGGAGGCGCAGAGGCGTCACTGCCAGCAGACAGGAGGCAAATGTAGGGTAATGACGGAGAGAGGACAAAAGATTGCATTCGGCGAGTGTCCCCAAAGATAATCGAGTTTTGCCACATGTACTCGAGTAGGAACTTCTATATAATTTTAAAGAAGCTGATTACAATAAAAGAATGAACAAAGCTGGTGTGATGAGAAGAAAAAGAAGAACAGGAAGACGAAAATGAAGAAAACGACGTCGACGAAGAAAAAGAACAACCTATGATGGAATGGAATACAAGAGTAAGGGATGAATACTTCAGAAAACCTATCAATTTTCTGTTTCATCTAAAATGTTTGATATGGATTGATAAAGCTGACTTGAATACACTGAAGTGTACAACGCATGTACCTTTTGCTTTCATGTACAATAATTTTATTCACATCTTCCAAATCCCAGAATATCTCAAGCTCTTCGTGTAATATTCGCAGACTTTGCCAATGCATTTTATGTAATGAATCAATTGTAGACGAATATGTTTCTTTTTTCACTCTGCCCGCTTTCCTGTTGACTTGGGAACATCTTAAGCGCTCCCCGGCGTCGAAACAAGCGTTCTGTTCGACGAAGACGAAGTCCAGCCGAGCAGCCGGCCAGATCTACGGCTCCCCTGTTTTGTCCCACCTCCTCCCCCAGCGCGCCCCAAAACAAAACCCAGGCGGCGGCAGCGCACCGGGGAGCCCCGCCAGGGCAGCCAACGTGGCGGCTGAGGCCCGAGGACTTAGCTGATGAAGAGGCGCCACCCGCGCGGGGCCGCTCGCCGCAGGCTCAACCCCTCAACCCCTCGCCCGCCGCCCTGCCGGCGGCCTAATTCCCGGGGAGCCCTTGTTAGCGAGGGATTGCCGCGGCGTGATTCGAAACTTAACGAGCCGACCTCTGAACCTCTCTATCCAGCGCGCCGCGCCAGCCGGCCCCAACAGGAACGTGAGCTCTCTTGCGGCCCGCGCGAGATCTACATATGGGGTCGAGAGCTGGTAAGGTAAGTTTTCGTCTTCACACATTTTAGGACAATCTGTTGAAGGGGAAAATATACTTTGAAATTACATGTGAATATATTTGAATATTAATAAAAACAAAATATAAATAAAACTTATTTGATATGCCGTCGACTTTTTAACACAGTATTCAACGATATACAACACAAACAAGCCTAATGTGCAATGCGTACGATTACAATGTCAAATAAATTTTCTATAATGACATTCGAATACTTAATATACTGCCTCGCCGTTGGGATCATTAGAGCATAGTCACTATTTCGAGGTCAAACATGTTTTTCCATTTCTTTTTCATTACCATACGCAAATAAGATGTACTCCAAATGACAGCATTTGATTTACAAAGTATGAACTCGCAATTGGAAAGAACAGTGAGCAGGAGCAGCATGAAATGAAGTTTAATAGATGTCACTATCGCGGCGTTCAACCGACCCATTCATCACGGGCAACGAGAGGAATTCACGTCGGGCGCCGGCGTCGGGCGCATGGCGCGATCGCATTAAACGCCACTTCATCATCTGCTGGCCGTGCAGCCGCCACTGCCGGCGTTGCGGGTGGCACCCGTGCTACGCCAGCAATTGCGACCACGCGTGGCTACCCAAATTATGTCTTGATAATGTCAATTCCGAATTATTTTTAATTCTTTTTTGGCTGTTGCAATCACGTAAAACAATATTTGAAGAAGAACATCGTCATGCATTGGAAAGAACAGGTTACACAGAACGAACAGAATTGCATGAGAAATATTTCACACTTTTTTTCAAATAGCAATTGCAATAGAGTATTATAAAAGTGAAATAGCATATGAAATAGTACTATACTATACTTCTATAGAACTGTAGTACTATGTAGTTGAAATATGGTTATTTAGTTGCAGCAACAATGTTAGTATGAAAATTAAAAAGCGAAGGCAAATAGGTTTCCGTGGAGCGGTAGTTTCATTTCTGTCTGGTGCAAGACTTCTTATCAGATGCGTACATTTTATGGCAACGTCTCGAACTCTATATGCTTCTAATTCCCTCACTGTCAAGCACGTACACAGTCCATCGCAGCATGCTGAAGCGCAGTGTCCAGGGCATTGTGGCGCTGACGTCCCCGATTTGGTCTCCCTGCGACAGGCGTCGCGCGTTCTCGCGCGACACGTGTCAGGCGAGTATCGACAGCCATTACCGACAGGTGTTGACATTTCTGTCGTCGTCGCCGCCGCCGCCGACGTCGTGGCCACTTTCTCCATTGTCCGACACGCTGCGGCGGCAGCAGCGGCACTGACGAGGGCGTTTGACACAGCTTCGGTGGCGACGGCCGTCTATAACCATGGCTTCCGAGAAAGGATGTCTGTAGAGGATTCAATATCTTCCAAGTTGAACATCATAATCGAGCTATGTATTTCCCTGAATTTCGTGGCGTTGTAAGACGTATATTGAATCGATTTGCGAACGTATATTACAATCCAATATTTGATAAGTTGAATGATTTAAATTATTATGAACATTAAAAAATATCATAATTATTTATCTTACTTCTGCAACCACTTCATAATTGCAAATATTCTCAGTGTACCTAACGACTGATCCTTTCTATTTCCTTTGCGTGAGCTGACATATTTATTTCTGTTTGAATTGGGTAGATATTTGCATTCACACATTATTCAAATTTCTGGTAATAAAAGAAAAGTGTGTTCCCGTGTGTTCACAAATGCACAGAAACAGAATAATTCAAATAAAAAACTTATTAAACGACCTTATCAGCCACAAACCAATTCTTGAAGAAACCAATGACCTCCAAATTAACAAATACACTTACCGAGACGGCTGTCTCATCTTCAAAATAGAAGAACATGGAGCAGAAAACTTACCTGCAAAAGATAAAAAAAAATTGTAGAATTAATAAATAAGAATATTAGTTAAGCTAATATCAACATCACGACAATAATTAATGAATTTAATAGCGCCCTCACAAATGGTACAATTTCTGGTTTTATAATAGAATTAAAATTTTAATCATCATTTTTGGACCAAAATTTTATATTTCAATCAAAAACTTGTAAATATTTTAAAATATTTATATTTTCAAATATTTCTTGTTGTTCTCTAGCCTCCCAAAGAGATTAAGTAACTATTCATATTTTCCATTTCCGCTACCCTCTTGAACTACCTGAGCAATTCCGTTGTAAGTTTTCAAGAAGCAACTACCGCATTTCGAGAACACGCGTATTTAGCTAGTTTTGCTTCAGATGCGGCATGCCGTGCAGAGAGGCTTTGCGGGCTGTGCGCGCTGTGGTGGCGCGTGGGTGGGCGGCGAGCTGAGCGGCCGCCGGCGCCGCGCCGTTAGCGCCTTTCCTTCGCGCCGCCGCTTCGTTCGAAAGCCACCCGTAGGCGGTGGCGGCGGCGGCGGCGGCGTGGCTGAGCGCGGCTGGGCGCCATGCTGACCTCGCGTTCTCGCGAACAGGCCAGGCGCCACCGCGCTGGACGCCACAGCGCACTCCTCACACAAGCAGTAGTATGTTCTGGCTGAGACATTGCCGCCTTGGAGGAGGTGGCTTCGCCGTTTAACGTTTCAATAAGCCAGGGAAAGATAAACTTCGCACCTTCGATTAACTAAAGTCCCCCACTCTCCCCGGATGCTCCTTAGTTTTCAGTGTCAGTCAGACGTGACGTGCCAAATGAAAGGGAGCTCGCCTGCTAATGTTAGTCCAGAAAACATGTTTCAATCGCATTCACTCAGTTATAGAAAAGAAAATCAAAATAATAATTTACAATTAGAAAGTTTAGATATTATTCAAATGAAACGGAACTAGATTTTTCGGGTAGCTACCGTTGCAACATTGCTGTGCAGCGTAATCTAGAGCCCTCACATAACTTCCTAAACAATGGTGTTGATCCTTTGACAGACCTGATCAATTGACTTGATTTATTTGTCGAACGAAAAATTACACAAAATAATCTATGGAATACGGACGTGGAGACGAATGCTAAACGCAATTACCACAAAGGGAATACATAACGCAATGCACAGCGAAGAAATAAAATGCTTGGGATTAAATAATGGTAAGCCATCTGAAGTGGCTCTTAAAAGATAGCAATCAAAGAATTCTAGAACTCAGGCGATCGGTATAATCAATATATTATATAAAAAACATATTGCATACTTGAATGTTGTTACACTATTTCGCTCGTGGCTTGCTAATCATTACAAGAAGCGACTAAGACAAATATCTCAATTTTGCTTGAGTGGCTTACCATTTTCTAATTCCAAGTCTCTCAAATTTCCGTTGTGTTAACTCCAACTTCTCTGAGGTCAGATGCAGAGCTCAATAATCTCTCACATCCTAAAACTTGAATGCCTCTCTACCTTCCTATGAGGGACCGTTCGTAAGAGTGGCATGTAAGGTTCTTTCGTTGCGTCTCCACGACACTCCTTCGGCAAATCCCGCCTCTCGGCCTAACGGAGCGCGCCAAGCGGCCGGACACGGCGGCGAGGAACGACGTCTCGCCCTCATTTTCGCCCGATTGTCATTCCTGCAGCGGCTAATTTCACGGCTATCCGCTGCTCTGCGCGCGGCGCCCGCGGCGGCGGCGGCGGAGGCAAAGACCCGGTTCCGGAATGCGGCTGTTGGCGCGCCACGATCAGAACGGCTACGGGAAGCACTGGTGATGGTCGTGAAATAGGTACTTTTAAAATAGTAATAACCGCTTACCAGTGCGGTGTGAAAGAGGGTGAACTTTCATGAATAGCACGTTTAATATAATTCAATAAAAAAATCGTGTATTTGTAGTGTTACCTGTTAAATATCGCGTCTCTTCATTCTCTGGGATTTAAACCTCACAGATTAAATACCGTAGGTGAATTCTCCCAAAAACTCACATGAGTTAGGCGTTTGGGATTTGCCGTTAAAGAGGATCGTGTTCGATGAAAATAAAATAAAAAGGAAAAAATTGCGTGGAAATGCAAATATCTGATTACTAGTTGTATGGAGCGTCGCTGACGCTGTAAACTGTTTTAAAAATATTTTCATGTGTTGGAAATTTTTTTCATTTTTCATTTCTTTCATGCGTCGCTTTGTTAAAATATGTTCTAATTGTATCTGGCGTTGGATTTACCAAAGAATCGTAGTAGCTGATAATGTTATTTTCTCCTTCAAAAAGTTTCGACATTCAATGGCTTTGTATGTTATCTCCATACGGGTTATGAACTGGTAAAATTCCAATTTTAAAATTATAATTATCGTACAAAATACTTGAAGGTATTGATAATGCGAATAGTTAGTTTAGTACAGTTACATTTTTTACGATTTTGTGCACAATAATGCACAAAGATCACCTACTGGGTTATTCTCTTATTCTAAGATCACCACTGTTCTTCTAATTCAAAGATCATCACTGTTCTCAGTTATTCTCTAATTCTAATATAAGATCATTCTCAATAAGTTCCGAAAATTCTGTCGCAAAATCTTCTACATCTACATTTGATCCTTTCCCTGATTTGCTTAACATTTCCAAATTTTTCACCCCTAATTTTGGAAGAGATTAAAACTCTACAATCTCAGTCCAAGTTCTATTCACTTTGACTCAATTGCTCTATTAATCGTTTTGTATGCAAATCTATATAAACAGTAAATGGCGACTGTTTTGTATTTATGTCAATAAGGTATTAGTTAGGTTTAATACGAATAAGTTGTGGGTCACATTAATTTGACATCAAACGGTATTTACACACTTAGGAACGTAAACCTGTCGACCCTAAGAACGTTCATTCATTCTCTAACGTTACTCACAATTTTTTTTTCTCCCCATTAACTTGAAATTCTCCAAATTTAATAACCTTCAAGGCAATACTATTCGTAGGTTTTGCAAATACTTTTTTTAAATATGGTATAAAGCCTACCGATAAAAATAAAATATGCCACGCGATTCACTTGTTCAGATTAACTTCACTTATTCACTTAAAGATTTCAACATCAGTGGTGCCAATGTCGTGAAAGAAAATTATGGCTCATTGAGCGAAAAATGACTTTGGGTACTGGAGTTTAATCAACGCCACCTACATAGATCTGTATGGGTGGCGTTGGTTTAATTCTCGGCATACTCACGCAGATGGCAGCGCCAAAACACGCGAAACAATGTTTTGGAAATTTCTTTGAATTAAAGTGTTCCAATTTTTAGTAAAAGTGCATTGAAATAAAATGGATGACTCTGTTCGTGTCGTGTATCGAAGCACCAACTCAGATATCTACAAATGAAGTTACTCGCACACTTTTTTAAGTAGTGATTTTTTAAATATGGGTGAAATGTCAGGTGTAATGCTATTTATTAAAGTATTTTTTCACACAGAATTGTACGCATGTGGAAAAAAAGGAAACAATTATTTTGGCAGAAATTTGATGCTCTACCTATAAACCAGTTTGATATCGATCGTTCCATAGGCATAAAATATACGGAAAGGGTAATACATTACTACTTAGAAGGACTGAAAGAAGTTCTGACAGACCTGGCGTAATTTTTATTCACATTATTTACACAAAGCTAATCATGTTCACTCGAGACCCTGCATTACCGTGCAGTCTTATCACGCATGGAGTGGCTGGCGAAGTGGTTTCGATGATGAAGTTGTTGGTCTCGTAGAGGCCGTTACTCTTCCGACGTGCGTATCGGCGGCGCGAACGCGTGTAAGCAGTGGCTATCTCAGCGCATCTCCGCGCGGCGGCCGGCGCCCGCCCGCGGGCGCGACCAACCCGCCCAGCGCGCCGGAGGCGGTGACGGAGACAGCGCACACAGCGGCGTTGGGCAATGCCGGGGCAGACAGGAGGAATAACCGACAGGTCGTTTACACGGCGTTCGTTAACATTTCAGAATCCGCGACAGATAAAGTGGTGGATCTGGATGCCACTGCTGATAGTTGATCTTACTGGATCCGCTGTGATCTGTTAAAGCTTCCATAGTCATTTATAATCCCAAGAACAAGTATTAGGCTATAATGATATAGGCACGATTAAGAGAAAGTTGGGCTACCAATTTGAAAATTCAAAAGAAATAATTCATCATCGCCGATAAGTTCCAGCCTCGGGAATTACACATCGTTAACGGGGGAGTAGAGACCGATAAACGTTAGAGACGGGGCCAGAGAAATTAATACGATCACTGAATCACGTTTTCTTTACGAGCAAGATGAAACAGATTTTTATCACAATGATACTTGAAGATACAAAACAAAAAATCTCTTCTTTATATCTGAATAACGTTATTAGTTAATAAGAAAAAGTTAACAAAATATATTAAGAATTACATTCCATTGATTTCCATTTTTTCTGTATGTATTTTTCCATATTAAATTTCGCAAATACGAGTTTTCAACAAAACAGTAAGCGTACAAGAATACTTAATAGGAATTCGAGTTCATAGATCTCAGTTTGAATAAATATCACATTGTCTAAAACTAAAACATTATAAAACAAAAATGAGATTCATATATCTTATCACATTTGCACTTTTTCGCTCGTTGGATCGACAGTGAAAAGTATTTAAACCCATCACAGAGCAATCACTATTCTGTATAATTTTGTGAAATAATTATCAAAAGAATAATTGAAATAAATACAATTTCAAAAAATATGCCATGGATCCGATTGAAAAAACGTCACGTATACTGTACCGTCACTTACAGTCACGTATTGTGTAAATGAGTGCATGTACACAATGATAGACATAAGGTGAAACAAAAGGTGATGGCCTTTAAAACAGATATGGTCGGCAGGAAATAAGTCTGTTTGATCTTGCACGTGAGTATGAGCACAACAAATGATCTCTCGCCCAACACGCAGCTCCACGGCGACCTCAACGAGGCCCCTCGCCTAAACCAAATCCCATTTCTTCTGTGTGTTCCGTCCGCCAGTGATTGACGGCGTCTCGTACGCGCGTCACGTGGCGCGTTCCAGGCCAGGCGCGCAAATGGAGGGCCGCCGCCCGTTCACGCACGCCGCGCGCCGGCGCCAGGTGACGCGTCGGCCATCATGCAATTACCGGGCCTGTCATCTCGGCGCCGCGCCGGGACGCCCGCCGCGCCCGCCGCGCCCGCCGCGCCCGCCGCCGCCTCGGGAGCCCCTGTGGATTGCCTTGACAGAAGGAACCAAGGTGACGTGGCGGTCGCGGCGAGACGATCACGACAGTGAGAGAGCAGAAAAAACAATCGTGAACAAGTTTGTTCCAAAAGAAAAACGGGAAAATGCATCGGAACAGCATTACAATAGTATGAGAATGCTAATTAAAGAAGGGAACAAATAGAAATGGACGCAAATGACACGATAAAACTATCATATAAACTAACCTCGTCATACTTTAGTCCCAGCTTTTAATTTGTAACATAAATACAAAAACACAGTCTAGTACACATTATTTTAATATACGTCTAATAAAAGAACGCAAATAACAGCATTAATGATGAAAACAAAATCAACAATCAGCATTCAATGTAATAAATTATATAATTCACGATAGATACAAATGAATCAGTTCATCAACCTTACCGAATGATTAAACATATCGACATATCCATGCTTTAAAAGTCAAAAATACCAGATGCAAATTGTTCGAAATATTTCAGTGGTTTATGTAAACGAGTAGGCTACGAAGCGTACAATGAGAAGATTTTTTAGTGGTGCTGGTGACAGCAGTGGCAATGGCCGCAGTCGCAGCGCCTTGGGGAGTGGCGCTGACGTGGCAGCGGGAAGTGATCCTCTCCAGCTACACACATCATCTCCATTGCCCTGGTTGCCGCCGCTTGTTAAACTACCATGACGAAGTTTTCGTCCAAACACGGCCGCTATCTCGCAGCTTCCTGTCATGTTCCGCTGAAAGAACTGTGTTTTGATTGCTTGCCGACACCTCGTTGTATATCGTAAGAAACGTGGGAGAAGTGTTCTAGAAGTATTATTATTAGAAATAAGAAACGCTAATTTAAACAGACTTCATTATGAAAGAAAAAAATATTTGTTTTATAATGAATATTTTTCATTTTTAACTCAAACCTGCCTCTCCATTTCATAGCTCTGTTACGATTCTCGTATTCTACTGTAAATCTCGTATTCTACTGTACTCTCGTATTCTACTGTAAATCCTCGATGATCCTTAATGATACCTACAAAAATTTTGCTCCTTACGTACGGATGGATAGCCTAAAATCTGATCAGTTGATATCAAGAAATTAATTTCCAGTTGCATGTCAAGATTACTTACCGATTATATCAAGGAACATAGTTCGAATTCGGCCTCTTTGAAATTATGTATTGGACACGCCTCAAGAAAAAGCCTTTGCATTCTAAATCATCTCACGCGATCTCGATATTCTGCCATTCTGTGTTTGAAGGCCACGAGAGTAATAAATAATATTTTTACTATGAATATGTATCAGTACACATGAAGTACACAAAGGCGAGACATGCAATAGCCCGCCTTCAAATTAAGTTTTACAAGCTTTGAAGCAAACCGAGCTATACGAAAAGAGCGAGTGAATGCAACTGGAAGACTATATGCGTGAGAAAAGGGAATCAAGTTCGTTTGAAATAAGGCCCTGCTGTCGTAATGGACAGTGCTTTGTGTTTATAGAATTATATAGAAATTTCAATACAATATTTAAGCTGCATACAATGTGCCGTTCACGTCAGAGAAAGCAAGGCGGGACAGGAAAACTCACATGGAGGGCGGAGTAGTTGACAGCAAAAGGAGAAGGTTAGTTGGAATATTGGCGATAATGGTAGTAGGAACTCACAACTCCATATTGAAACATGCCAGAGAGACCGAGACAATAAAGGGAGAGTTATGGGCAAAGCGATGTTCCGATGATGGTTGTGACCACGTTAGCACCAGTGTTAACAGCAGTATTTGTGACGGCTTTGGCGAGGCGAAGGCGCCAGAAGACGAGGCGGCGAGGAGGCAGGCGGCAGTGAGACCGTCCGTGGCCCGGCCCGACAGCGGCCGGGGCGTGGAGGGCTCGCCTCCCGAGTAATAGTGCGCCTCATTGGCGCCTCATTAGGTGATTAGACAGGCGGCGGGTGGACGGTTCGGGCCCTCCTCCATGCCCCAGCCTCCACCCGCACTCGGGACGTCTCCAAGGCTCCTAACAAGCCCCCTGTCAGGCCGAGCCCCGCCCACCACCGCCGCACGAGCTCCACTGCCGGCCACCCCTTCGTGACCGGTTCCTCGACGCCCTCCCCACCCACCCACGCCAACCACCAAGGCTACTCGCGCCCGCCGACAGACGCGCCGCCGCCGGCCGCACGCACCCGCCCCGCCCCGCCCCGCCCCGCTCACACCCACGCCTGCGCCTCCGCAGCCGCCCCGTGCGCCGCCAAGACGGGCCTTCGGTGCGATCGCACACTTGCGCAACCGTCGTAAAGCATAACGCTTCGCCTGGGAACGGACCTTGGTCTGCCCTGCTAGACGGCGCCGTCCGCCCTGCCCCGCCCCGCTCCGCCCGTTCACGCCTCTCCAACGCCCGCGGGATTTACTGTCTGGCCGCCGCGTTCGTAAGCACCCTGAGGAAGATGGCGGATGGGATGACGTTAGCACTTAGCAAGACTCGCGCCGCTCGCCCGCAAGCTGGTGATTTTCCTAATCTTCGTTAAAGAGAACGGATGGTGACTCATGCACTCTCTACCTTAATAATTGACGGAAAGGTAAAGTCGGGGTAGATCCTGTTTGAAGGGTATATTTACAGGGTGCAAATTAGGTTTTCGTGATCACTCGACATACAGTATCTTCCTTGTAATTTCATTCGATGTACAAAATTATTTGTTCAATGATGTCATCGCTTCGTTTCATTTAAATGTAGATGGTTTCCGATTAACAATTTAAAAGGAAATAAACAACAGCAAAAGTTGTAAAATATTATCGCTTTAATATTTTCGATCGATTTCAGATACTTTGTTCAGCAGAAGAGAGACATAGGTACACGAGAGATAGATACTATTAAATGTATCTCCCATAGAGGAAGGGTTTGTGAACTCTAAACAGAAAGATTCATAAGAAATTCCTTGAGAAAGTAAGTTTATGATACAACTAATGATTACATGAATAACAAAGTTATATTATGAACAATCGTATTGAATACTGATAAATATTATTGGAGGGAAACCAATAAAATTCATCAGGTACTCGATTTTTCTCTGATCTGTACTAATTCTTAACTGTCACCTGCCTGATCCCATTCATTTTCAGGAATCCCCAGACTACAAATATCTGCATTCTACTTGTTTGAGCACAAAGTAACCAACATCCTTATTTATGACTGATACATGTCATTCGGTTTCTGCAATGTTTCTGCAATGCGGAATTCTACTTTCATTTCTGAATGTGCGATAAAAATAGAAGCCCTAGTTTTTCGGCCGACCCATGAAGAGATCGTGCACTTTTTCTGGTAAGTAGTTATGCAACATTTTATTTCTACACTGTACATTAACTGCGAAAGTGACTGTCGTGGCGAAGGATGGTTTCAAAATTTTTGCGAGTACGTCGTTGGAAAGAATGTTGGTTGTTTCTCACTCCGCATTGCATCTGGTCAATAAGTTTGGATTCGCTTAATGATACACCCATGTAATTCACGGCGTCACGACGATTCTATTTTAATTCATTTTTTTGTATTTCATAAAATCCTTTTCATTAACAGTAAAAGAAAACATTAGTTAAGTTGCGAAATATTTAAAACATATCGTACTGTGCGAACATACTCGTACATCTCACTGCGAATAAGGACGAGTGTTTAGACATTCCGATTTCTTTATTGCATGGCTCGTGACCACTCCGTTACAACAGCAGCATAAGAATTCACGATCTCTTCCTTCCATCGCGACTCCATTTACTGGGTCACACCACTCACGCCCCGCCGGCTGGTGCGCGCCCGACGAGACTGCGCCTGCTGGCGGCACCGCCAGTTGGCGCGGGTTCCCAGCGGAATCCTTAGGCTCGCGGAGACGCACTGACCCATAATTCGGCGCGTTGACCGCCGCGCCGCCCGGACGTGGTGCCAGGAGGCGCACGGGCGCGGGCGGCGAGGGAGAGCTAAGCAGGGATCGCACCCGGAACTCGACGCAGGAGGCATCTCCGGCACAGGCGCTAACTGGGGCAATTTCCTCATGTTTGTGTAGTCTCGCCCTTCAGGAACTGTTTTGCGATATGAGAAATTGAACAGAAAATAGGAAAGCTGCGTCTATATAATCGAAATATTTCCGTAATATTCGTAAACAAATTTTAGATTTTTTTCTAAGACTTGTTAATTTTAATTACCAGCATATTTAAGTAACACTTAAGTATTTTTAATTCCTTACTTCACAAACTCTCTTTAATAATATTCGTTTTATTATATAGTAATATAAAAATAAAACAAAATATTACAAATTAATTTATAAAATTACAGAAATTAAGACAGACGTTCACTAGAATAACCACACAAATGATATTGAAGTAGTTATCCACGCACGGTGGGGGCGGGACAGTTTATTAAAACTGATCATATACGTGCTCTCTTCTATACAAACAGCGATAAAGTTGTTTTCTGCTATAAATTATACTATTCTTGCTCAACCACAAACAAGTATAATTTAAATGTTTTACCGGACACTTACTTGTTTTTCCGTGTTTGAACACATGAATCATACTTCTTCAAAGCTATGTAAAAATTAACTTATTTGAACTTAATTATATCGAACCGATATTACATAATATTTCAACTAATAACAAAAAATGGAAGTCTTTATTCTTGAGTTCTGTTCTATTTATTATTTTATGTAGCTTTTCTTTTCAATGTTCACCAAAATAGAATTACTGTTTTAACCACTTCACGTATCCTTATTTTTTCATTAGATGTTGTACGCAAATTAGTGGTATTACGCTGCCCTTCGATTTCCGGGCTCGTAAGTTTTTAGCTCACTCGATGCGTTAAATAACAGGCGCGCGGGGCGTCCGCTAACGCTCCTCGCAGGCGATCAATGCGTCGTCGTCGGCGAGGTGATGGATGGCGTTTACTTTATGAGGGAGTATCTCCGTAAATCTTTGCCTAACATCAAAACTCACGGAGACGCGACGAGTGGAGACAGCGTAGTGTTGAGATGCTGCGCATGTGTCCCGTCTAGTGTGGAAAAGCGCTTTTCGACGAGGGCTAATCAGTCAAAACGCTGCTTGTCTTCGTGGAACTGCGCAGCCATCGGACGACGATCTGTATCGTCAGGTGGGGTAGAGAAGTGCCGAGAAGGGAGCACGCGGCCGTTGAACTTCCTGGTGTTGCACAGGCTCTCGTGTTTTGAATCGGCTCCAAAAGTTCTCAGGAACGTAAAAGGACTATTTCAGGATGGTGAATGAATGTTTTCGTGAGTCTCTGAATGAAGCATAAATACCTCACAGGCATTCGGAACAATAGGGAGCTGACAACCACAATTCGTCATTATTTCAATTTTTCAGATTCTAGAATGTCCTGTGAGTGAAGACCCCAATACTCTTGAAAGTAAATATGCAAAAATTATAATTTCAAACCAATATTTTTGAAAAATATATAGCGAAATTCATCATTTGTTCCATTTGAGTAAGAAACGACCGAGATGCACTCACAAGTTCAACACATTTAAATATTATCACTACCAGAATATCAAACAAAGAATATTGGCCATTTTTAGACTGCAATTATTTAAATTATTAATGCGTCAAGGTTGAAATGGCCATTTTAAAGAAACTACCATCGCTTTTGTACCAGGAAGTGTTACCGATTCGAATTTCTTAACGATGTTAAATCAAACGTTTATCATACTAATTCATATCTACGATGATAATATATTGTCGACGGGTACTGATGACTGGTACTGATGATAGGTAGTGACGACTGTGAGAAATGACGGTAGACGGATACTGATAACTTTAAACGATGTCAGGTAGGAGAATGGTCAGTGAGGCCAGTTGCTATTCACTGTGATGATAATTTTACACGAACGTCTTATTGAGAGAGTGAAGTTACTCGTTCGTTTCTACCATCGCCTTTCTATTGTCTTCGAAGAGGAGTGTTATAATGAAGTCTGAAAGCAAATAAAAGCAATAAAATCATTAAAGCACTGGAGCTGTTAGGGAGCTTTTTATAAGATCCAGATAAATGCGATAATTGAACCATACCACACAGTTGTAGACAAAAAGTCTGTGAAGACAACTAAAAAGAAAAGTCAGTTCACTAATTCAATCCGTATTTTTTTTATTACTCATGACATTGCGATTTGGATTTATTATCAGAATAATAATTTGTATCTTTGCCTTAAGGCCTGTCGTCCAAAGAGTCTTTTTATAACCGACGTAACTAGTCATTGAACAAAAAACGAGATTTGAAGGATATAGTTGAATCCTTATTTAGTAATCGTATACCCTGCGTCCGCCCGTCCGTCCCCCCGTCTGTCTCGACCCAATCGGTCGAGACAAATGAGCTCATTAGACGAGTCTCATTTTCCTTCTAGGGAAATAACCATTTTTGCAGATACAAGCACAAGATTCTAAAATAATAATCTAATATATAATTTTGGGGGATTCAGCAACTAAAACGTGTTTTGGGTGTCACCTCCATAGTTTTAGGCAACTAGAGAGGTAATCATACGACTTCTTTTGACAAGACAATTTTTATCCGGTTTCCTCTAGTTTATTACAAAGGAATGGTACAAAGTACGTGTTTTTTTGTTTCTGTTTTTGTTTTTAGTGAACCTTCAAGTACATTAGTGAATTAGTACACTATCTTTCCAGAATTTACATGAATCGTGGCTATTTGATACATCAGATTCATAATTCATGATAATTTTGTGATGGAAGTAATTACCAATTATTTTAATCGATATATTTTTACGTAACTCTCCATGCCAGACAATGGAACTGCTAGGCAACTGTAGCAAGTTTACAATGTATTTTATTATGAACTTGCAGAGCACAAATAAAACTTTTAACAAGAACATACTCGCCGGAGGGGCGTCGTTCAGCTTGTATGTAATATTGAACCATCGAGATGCTGGCCCGACAAAATCCTCTCCATGTTATTTACCTGTACGCGTCCGTCACGCGATCCATTCGTATTTGGAAGTGTCCGTTATTAGCATCGCGGCTCGCGCCACCCATCGGCCGGGGCCAGCGCCGCCGGCGCCCTTCTCACCTGCCCCGACCTTCTTTAGGGTTGCGCGCGGGAGGCGCGAGGTCTTGTTCCTGCGGAAGGGGAGGCTGGAACGTGGGACAGAGCAACCAACGCGTACTTCTCCTAACCAATGCTCCCAAGTGAACAGTATTGGGATTTGGAAATGCAGTACATTAAATGCACTTGCTCTGATCGTTTTAGCATCGCGGTTGACAATGTATACGAGTATGATCCACATTTGATATATCTTTTATAATTCCTTATTCTCCTTAATTCGGTGAAATGCAACAAAAAACACACGTCGTAATTTTGAAGAAAATACATGTTTTCGGGCTCACTTCCCCAGAAATATTTTTTTAACGTACGTCCGCCAGTAATCCAATACTACAGAGTGAAACTACACATAGGATTTTTCTGAAAGGGGATATCTCAAAATGGGTTCTCTAAAAGTTCTGCCTGTACACAGGCTCTGCAAATTTGACTAATATTTTCTTTCATTTCTGGAGGTACTTTTCAGGGTTGCTCAAGTGGTTGGTCCTCTGGGCATGCCGTGGCTCAACGTTTGCCTGCAGGCCACCGATGTGGGACCTCTCCGTGAAGTCGACACGAAGGGAGCGGAGCGCTCTTGGACCTTTCTGCTCTTAAAGTGCAAAGTGCTCTTACAAATGTGATGTAGATACGTTTTTAATTTAAACACAAGTATTTTCGGAAATTGTAAGAATTTCTCAAAATAACTGGGTGAACTCGGTGCTGTAGTGCTGTAATGATGGTAGGTACATAAATTATATTTCTCACGAAAGACACAATGCATGTATGTACTTGGCGCGACCCGTGTGCGAGCCCCGTGAACAGGCTCAGGATTACCGCCGACGTCCCTGCCTCACGGCCATGGGTTAAGGGGATACGTGTGGTTAGCACGCAGACATCCCCATGCCGTATTCAACCTGAGAAGTGTATTTTCTCATCGACACACATCAACAAATACTGGGATATTGCAAAGAAAACGCACACTACAATCTTGCCTGACAGGGAATCGAACCCGGGGAAAGCGAGCTTGTTGAGCAAGAGCTAGCCTCGTGGAAAATACACCATACCTGTAGGAAAAGGAGCTGCAATAAGAGAATTAATTATCCCTGTTATTGCATCCAGTTCATTTGTGAGTCAGACATTCATTAAGAACGAGACCTTCGGGAAACCAATCGTGGGAGAAACCTCCATCGCCACCGCCCTTCTCTCCATCTGCAGCGCAAAACGCACTGCACTGGCACTCCACGGCGGTCGCGTCATCCGCGAGCCTCCTCGGTTGCAGCCCGTGCCGCCGCCGCCGCCATACATCATCTTCCGCGGGCAGCGCGACACGCGCCGGGCGGCGCGGGACCGGCGCACGAGGTCGCTTCCCAGAAACACGTTTACGAGGCGCGCAACAAAGCGTCCGAACAAAAACGCCCGCCCCCACCGTCACCTCCACCCCTGCCCCCTGCCCCGCCCCGCCCCGCCCCGCTCAGCGCCCCAACGCCACTCGCTCGCGCCCCGGCGGCGGCGGCGGCGGCGGCGGGAGGTGTCGGCCGCGGTCGCCAGGGTGTTGAAACGCCTCTACACTTTGTTTTTTATTGGCCGCACTAAAAATGCTGCGCCGCTTTTATTGTGTACATATTTTGAAGAGAAAAACGACATAAAAGATAACATAATAGCGCCCAATTTGGTGTCGTTTGATCTGCTTGTAAATCTTCGGGCGATTAAATAAATTTGTGCACTTGACGCAGCGGCGTATTTCGGCTCGGCTTAAACATTCCGTAGTTTAGTGAAATTGAGCGTATCTCACAGGGTAATGTAAGTTTGAATTATGTATTATACTTCTCAGGCCGCTGGACTGCCGCCTAAATAATACCGCACTTCCTTAGGAACAAGGTGTTGTTACTTGGTGCATCGTAAATGTTTCAAGTCACGTTTCCTCAGTCATATGTTTCAGTGCGGAAGAATATGGTAAATATTCACCGTAATTCTAAATTACTTATAGAACCATGGAACATGATAGGCATGAACATGGTAACAACATAACACAAGTTTTAGCGAATATCTTCTTGAGTGCCTGACACTGGTGTGAACCAAAAGAGCTTCAGCAACAATTTATCATATATAAGAGGTATCTTCGACTGGCCAAGAGAGAAAAAAGCTGTCGTATAACCAACAGGTAACAGTTCTCAACGGAATACTGATGTCTTCATCTGAAGAACATCATAAACGTTTTCGATTGAACTTCGTGGAAACAGTCTGAATGATGTTCGTGTCAGTGTGAATTAAGTCGAATTCACAATTTCGAAGAGAAATGAGACTAAATTGTTTTGCGAGACACACAGAGACACACAAAATACCAATCGCCTCGCTTGACTAAGAATACAGTCTTCGCACGTCCATAAATATAAAAGATGTTCATTTGTGTAGTAGATCAAATCTCAACTTTGAAAATGTGTGATTTCATATTAAAAAGAACAGGACAGATAATTCGATTTATTTATTCTTGAACTTTTCTCAAGGGTCATTCTGTCTAAGAAATTAAACCGTCCAAGTCTCTCTCCACAAAGTAAAACTCGCAATCGACGACATTCCGATCTCCCAGCGTAACGATCGCAAGCGAAATGTAGTATGCCTTCCTCAATAGGCACTCAGTTGCCCTTTGAGCCCTTCGTACGAGCTGGTCGGGGTGCGTCGCTCTCCCAAGAGCTCGCCCCGGAGGAGGCGACTCAATTAAGGCGGGCTGAGCGGCGCTTTTTGTGCGTGGCCGCGGGCCCGCCAAACGCCCCCGCCACCACCTGCCGAAGGGGCTCCTCCAATGAGCGCCGGGTTTTACGCACGCGGGCGACGGACCCGGAGCCCGTGCCCAATTAGACGCCGACACGCACTCTAAACGTCTCCATAGAAAAAGGTTTCCGACTTTGATGGGCGATTTGTTAGAGAGCTCTCCAGCGCCCTGGGCCGCGCGTCGTAAAGTCGCCGGCCCCCGCCAGGGGCCGTCCCCGCTGCGCTGCTTAATGCAAAGAAGGCGGCGCCGCGGCGGCGGCGTGCCGTAAAGGAATTCATTAGGGGCGCAAGAATCGCGCGACTCGCGGGAAGAGGAAATAAGAAAAAAAAGGCATCGCTCGGTGAAAGCGATATGGCCCCGAGGATAGGCAACCTGTCTAGGCGGCCAATACAGGGGAAAGCCTCTCGACACCGCACGCGTTTGCGTTCCACGAATTAATTCTCGGCGAGAACGGACTGAGTACGACGAATTGTAATTGGTTCAGACGTACACGGAAACTATTTTCGACGTATTCAAATGAAGCTCTTTTAAGGGAGAAGAGAATAAGTAAGTTCTGGACTTCCATTTGATTCAGTTGAACCAATTTTAATATCAAGTCATAGAAAGAAACATATATATCGCAATAGAAATTACCATGTTTGTGGAACATTGCGAGAGGTACCTGACAAGTTCTTTATACGTGTTGTATCCCCTCACGATTTATTAAAATAAACGTTCGACATTTAATTGAAAGATAGAAAGTGTTACAAGTACGTACTATTAATTTCCTAAATGCAATTTCCACTTTCAAAACTGGTCTAAGAGACGACGGACAGAGAGGATACAGAAAGAGGGAGTAAGAACTAGTCTGCAGTTTTTAATAGATATTCGTATAACCACGACGATGTTGATGAATTATAATACAGATACTAACAATAACAACAACAACACGATGAAAGAGTTTTAGGTCGTTCATTTAATTCCAAATCCCTTTTCTAGAACTATACCAAGAAGTATTTTCTGGAGTTCATTCGCATATTCTTTTCCCGTTAGATGTGCCTATTTCTTAATAACTATTTGTACAGAATCAGCAGATGACCCAAAACCAATACTGTTAAAACAGTTTTACGCATGTGTCTGATTTCAGAAGATCCTTTAAAAATGAAGTAAATGACGAGGACTTTTGACCAATGTGCCTTCTGGAACAGAACATACATTCTTAAATATCGTGCTTATCACTTTAAAATAAGAATACGAGTAATGAGAACTGTGATTACATGTACATGTACAGAGGATACAACATATCTGAAAGCGTGTTATTGAATTGCAGGTTTTATAGCAGGTTCATAGATTCTCACCAGACGCTGATCATCACTCGATTCATATTTCTCCTAAAAGATCCAGAATTTCTCCACAAAAATTCATTAAAAATATAGAAGTTACAAATCAATAAGTTGTATCATCTACTCTGATTGCTAGTGCTTCATACAATGACAAAATTAATTTAAACATTCACAGGCAGTGCCGTTTGATGCGACGGGAATTGAACCCTGGGAATGCCCGCCAGATGTGTTATTTTTAATCATCCTATTATAGGTATTCAACTTCGTCATATGGAATATTCAACAAAATATTACATACGGTTTTTAGCAGCAGATTGAATTCCTCTACTGTTAAGTCCTGAAACTCTCCAGTTGTCTTTTTGTATCTAAAACTACGAACCTTCACCGATAATAATCGAAAACTACGAAACGCATCCCAGTTGTCGGGAGCGAATGAGTCCAGCGTCACTACCAAGGCATTACGGCGTACTAATGACTGAGGAGACCGACGCAGCTTCTGCGCACGGTAGGAGAGCGGCGGCGGCTGCGGGGCGCGGTGTCCGAGGCGCAAACCGGCACGTGCACTCGCGGGTGGGCGGCGCCGGCGCTGCCGCTCGGCGTGTATTTATGCGGCGCCCTATCGCCCACCTTATCGCCCACGGCCCGTCGCCCCCGCGCCGCCCCCCTGCGACGCGCGGGTTATTTATAATCCGTCCGTAACCCACTTTGCCTCCCGAAAGCCTCATTACAATCGAGCCTTCCATATTAATTACACGCTTGATCCGACGCGGGTTTAGAAAGCGCTCCTGACAACTCGCGCGGTTATCTCCTCCCATTGTTTCTGACGAAGAAGCGAGAGATGGGTGCCGATGGCCAAGGTCGCGCGTTACCTGAAGATGCTCCCTTTTCAGCGCGTGAAAATGTGCGTTTGGGAGAAAAAGGTGAAATGAGTGGGTGATTCACAGAAAGCTCTTCACTGTTACATAATTTTGAAACAAGTTATTACATTCATAAATAAAGACGGTTATTCTATAACAGTAGAAGAGAGTCATGATCACACCAATTCCCTTTATAAACGAGTGATAAAGCAAATAAGGTTTCATCTTTTGCAGTTTTAAAAGATGCTTAGAGAATGCACTGAAAGAAATATTCTCGCGAGAAGGATCGTCTCAAATGAAGAAATACAATATATCTGTATCAGGGAAATCCCGCCGCACCCTTTAACAATCTTAGCTCGGAGACTGCACAAACGAACTTCTTCCTCCATCCCAAAACTAATCTAAGCTCAAGCCTAATCTTCAACTCAAACAGAAAAATTCTCAGAATGCTAAAATTACTATTATCTTAACCGTGTCGTATCATCAAGTTTTATCAAAATCTTATTGGATGAATTGGTCATGAATTACAAAGTTCACTTGTCTGCACCTTGGCCGTTTTTGTGCGATATCCAGTCCATGGAAAAATATCGATTGCAATATCTGTTTCGTAAATAATGAATAATTGATTTCTCCTTTCTAAGCGTGATATTCGAAACTTGTCATTTCTAGATTTATACGCTTACGATCAATTGCAAAATCAAGCATTCAGTTAATGTCGTAGTGCATAATGCATGAAGAGAAAATGGAGTAAGATAATGTAGCTGCCTGGGATTCAATAGAGCTAGAAGCCAGTTGAATAACTCTTGGAGGACGCCACGTGCTACGGGAGGGTCGGTCCGCGACCTTTCCGATCTCCTGACGCCCGTCCGTCTCGTCGCCCGTCCATCTCGTCCCGCCTTGCTCTCTTGAACCTCTTTGTTACTCTCGACGTTATCACATCTCTGCGGCTCTGAATGGTCATGCATTTTTCAGCCCTTGAAAATTGCAGATGTTGCTGGCTATTTCGTTTTAGTTTACGGGAGAACACTAATTCTGGAGACCTGTTATTATGTTCTGATCATGTGTCATTCTAATCTGTGTCATTTCAGGTTGTCATTCGAATAGTGTTAAAGAACTAAATGTTTCAACATCAAATAAATACAAGTTTTCTACTGAATGTCGGTATAAATTTAATGGAAGTTTGTATCTTAATTAGAGACTGAACCTTTTCAATGTATGTTTGCATTGAACCTGCAAATGTTTTTTACTGTAAAGAGAAGTATCATAATAAAAAAACATTATGTCATATTGGAGAGATTGACAGTCTATAATTAAGATATAAAATTCCAATAAACATGATACCCCAATATCACTTTCTCAGTGTGCAGTTTGTACAGAGATATTCTATTGAAGCACAAGCACTTTAGAACAAGAACGTTTAAAATTGTATTGACGAAAAGGATAAAGAAATAATAGCAGTTTTGAATCAACTCGATCAAAATATTCAATAGTTGTGCTGAATGAAGGTCAAGAGCTCAGTAGTCAATTCCCCCATCACGATTTTGCAATAGAAACAGAATAATGTACAAATTTTAGAACAGGTTGTGCAAAACATCGAAATATCTGATCGCAGTTCCTCCATCTCCACCATCAAGCAATCTTATCGAACCGGGCAAATTCTTTTGGCGATCTAAGATGCCGATACCTCGTACGCAGCGAGCTGGAACAGTATGCCTTTGTCATCGAGATATTCCAGTTCGACGAAGCTGTGGTACCTCCCGCCGATACCATCTCCGGAGCGACAACTCTTACTTGACCGAACTGGAGGAGTTCTCGAAGTCAGAAAAAGGATGTGCCGCATTGGTAAACCAAAAGAGTGTTCCACAGCCTTTTAAGGATATTGCCTCTCCCCAGAAGTAATGACTGTCCAGCACACCAAGTCAGTATATCGTGTCTGTAAATGTCACTGATTAGGAAAGTTGCTTTCTTCGAGTCTGTTATTCTGTCCGCAAGAACAATCATTTTCTTTGGGTCAATAATATAGAAATGAATCATTAATATATCAAGTTTTCATACTGAAAGTTTAACTTTTATTAATGAATGTTTCCTTTTAGTAATCTGACAGTTTAATTTTTAAATATAGTTTTACTATTTTGAACATGTATGTTTAGATATTTAGTACGTATCGACATCGAACAAAAACAACAACTTCATAAAGTGCGAAAATGGATAGTGTGTATTCACATTCAGTTGAAAAAAATTATTTAACAGAGTTACCTCGTTAACCTCGTTAACTCTACGACAATGGTAAACATGATATTGAGATTGTAGCCATTATTTTGAAAAAAAGCAGATGATATTAATCCACTTTATTTTCTTTGAAGATTTCAAAGCAATCGCAAGATAGAAAATTTATCAGCAATGATATTTCATAGGAGATGGTGGAGAATGTTCACTGTTGATTTAGGAAATGAAAGTAATAGCACGTTTATCATCCCAGTATTACCACAATTACCGTACCAATTACCACAATCCAAGTATTACCAATTACTAACAATAAGTGAAAGATGAGCTCACAGTATGCAGCATTCAAAAGAATCAAGACATCTTGACATTCTAGAGGAAGATACCACAATTGTACTTCGTGGAAATGACACTCTTTGCACGCACAGTAGAAGATATTAGGGGCGAACGCGAACGCGAGATCTCGCGGCGAAGTGGCGACTCGCGGCGAGTGGGACTCCCGCTGCCAAGGCGCAGACGCGATGATTAAGCGGCTGTCAGGGGCGTCTACGCGTCTGCACAGCGGCGGCGGCGGCGCAGCGCCTTCGGATTGTCGATCAGTGGGGCGCGGAAGGGGCGGGCGGAGGCGAGCGAGCGGGTGCTGGCCGCGCCGGCAGCTGGACGGCTCGTCCGGGCGCGGCGACCAGCCGTCCAGCCAAGGCCGCGGACGCGGTGGCGGTGGCGGTGGCGGAGGTCGCCCAGGCATCGCGACGCCTCGCATGTGTCCGGACGCGGACCACCCGGCCACGCGAGGCGGCGGCGGCGGCAGCGCTGCCGCGTCCCGAGAATTCGGTCGCGCCGCGAGCCATCGGGCATCGGAGAGAGAGCTGTCAAAGCGCTGCCCAACGACCGGCATCGCAGCGGAGAGGGAGGGGAGAGGAGCAGCCAAACGGCACGTGGCATTCGCTTCGGCTTTGTCGTACTGGAATCTGGCCTCCGAAACACAATTAATGAATTATAAAGCACCAAGTGACGAAGAAACGCCTTCATTATTTGTACGAGGAAGAAACATTCAACCGGTGAATTTGTGGGAAAATGAACTATTTCAATATACTGGGTATAAGGAAGTGATATAGGTGCCAGTCAACTGGTGAATCAGCATAAGATAGTATATATTACTAATGATGTGTATTCCTTTCGAATTTCAGGAGAATTCACTCTGTGGTTCCTAAGGAAATATTTGAGGTTTTAGTTATCTCATCCCAATAATCTATTAATTTCAGAGTAGTTAACTCACAATGAAAACCATAAGCCAATTTGTCAATGTTTCATTTATCAATGTACAAATCCGCTAAGTGCATCTAAATGGGTACCTTCAAATTTTTAGAGCATCCACATTAATAGTCCAACATCTGTCTGCCTTGCCGATAAGAAGTAGATCCTTGCGTTAAGTAAGCCATTACTTCCACATTCCAATGCCACTGTTGTTCACCGTCAGAAATAAATTGTATTTGTATGGAGTGAAAAAAAAACCTACTTCAGATTGCCGAATCAAATAAATTTTTTAATGAAAATGATATTAAATGGGAAGAATTGATTTATTCGTGGTGTCCTTTGATCCTTGGTTTCAACTCTATCCTGCAACATCTGCCCTTTAACGCCCTGGGGCTCCAACCAGGATATTTTTACTCGCTTCGTTCCTTCCTTGCATCAATGTAGTTGCAGTGTTCTGGCGGCGACCGCGGCGACATGGGACACGACGGCGTTCGTCTCCCGAACGCGAGGTGGCGACGCGTTGACGCGCACCGCCGCGCCACCACCGCCCGCGCGCTCGCGTGCAGCAACGCGCCTCCGCCGCCGCCGCCGCCGCCGCCGCCACCGCTGCGACATTAATACACCTGAGCATTGTCCGGGCACTGCGCTCACGTGACGCGGTTGGAAATAGGCCCGCGGCGGCGGCGGCGGCGGCGGCGGCGGCGCTGGACCGAGGCGTTGCCCTCCGCGGCGGCCGTCGCCAAACAAACCACCACGACGCCTCCCCTCCTTCGCCTCACGCCTGCTCGCCAGCAAAGCCGCCTCCTCCTGCGCTTCCATCTCCGCCTCCGCCTGAGCCCCTGCCTGCGCCCCCGCCTGTTCCTCCGCCTGCGCCTCCTCCTGCGCCCCCGCCTGCGCCCCCGCCTGCGCCCCCGCCGGCGCCCCCGCCTGTTCCTCCGCCTGCGCCTCCTGCGCCCTCGCCTGCGCCATCGCCTGCGCCTCCGCTTACGCCTCTTCGTCTGCCTTCGCTGCCGAGGTCGCCGTCGCACCGCGGCCTTCAAAATATAATCCATATTTCGGCAGAGTCATCACTCCGGATGTCGGGAGGCCCGGGGTGGCATGTGAAGAGTACTAGTTTCGACAGACAACGCACGCGGTGACAGGGTTGCGAGTTTCACAGCACCCATTACCTCACATAAGACCACACGTCGTATCCCATGGCCCATGTAAACTTAAATAACGTAAGAATCGATGAAGTTGAAGGATCTATTAAATAATCATTTGACAATTATTTCTAATTAAATATTTACTTATTTATAATAATAATAATAATAATAATAATAATAATAATAATAATAATAATAATAATAATAATAATAATAATAATCACTTTCAAAAGAATTTGCATTTAACTGAGGTATCTATTACCAGCAACACCTAATAATTATTAATTATAATTAATAAGAAATATTGTTCTAATTTCCTTTTTACCAACCGCTGTTTTCTCTTAGCTCTTTCAATATTTATTTTTAATAGTATAATGACTACTTAAAATTACAACTTTAAACAGTTATATTTTTTCACCTACAATTTATTAAATTTTATTTTTTCTTAATACATATTTAAATTATTTTACACATGGTAGATTACAGCAAAGCAGCCAAAATATCTCTTTATTAATTAAATAAATCCCAATAATTTTCATCAACAATTTATCTGGTAAGCTTTATCTGACATACCCATTTTCAAACACATTAAAAGTCATAGAAATACAAAAACCTGCAATGACTCACATAATCATCTACAACTCATTAAGTAATTTCTTCCATACTTCCTAAGATACAAATTAGTTAAGTCCTACCTCTAGCCTTAGTTCTTATGTAACCCATATAGATGTAACACTGAATTAAATTTTGTGGATGAAGTGTACAGTCCAATTGGTTTCAGAAAGCAAATTCCAGTCAGCCAACAAAATTATGCGAACAGCATTAATGAACGCGAAGTCAACTTCCGCCCCTTGACGCCACTTTCGTCATTGGCCACATGGTCAACTTTAAATGCCAATCACATGTAATCAAGCGCTTGACTTTCAAACCCTAATATTAGCCCTTTCATCAATGTCAGCTTTCGATTTACAAATTTTATGATTAAACCAACAACTCAATTATAGATGGAAAAAATCCACTTTTCTAAAGTATATATCCCGTTCATCGTCTTCTTGCAACAGTAAAACGCAGATCGCAATTTACATACAAACCAGTGAGAAAAGCGGCAGATTCTATCACTTAGGGGAGTGCTAGCTTGGAGGAACGAGCTTGGAGACGGACATCGGGCGCCTTAAGTGAAGATATAATCCATAGAATTTATCCCTTCCGATAGCTACGTGGTGATTCAGCTAATGGCTGTCGAATGTGGGTCGCGGCATCGGCTTCTCCACTTTACGACACCTTTCGCACGTCCAGCACCACTTACCGCCGCTGCGGGGCGTCGTTGGGGACCGCTGAACTGCGAGAAAATTCGGGCTCACACGCAAGCGTTTTTCATTTTTATTGGACGCGTCGATTTCGTTCCGGAGTTCATGATATACTAGAAATACATTGGACACGAACGCGATTGCCTTTGATAGCCCTTATTAAAAAAGTGTTGCGATTAGATGAACTTGAAACACTTGAATTAGCCAAATTTAAAGTTTTATAAATAATAAAAGTAGGGAAGACGATCTTTTCATGAAACGATTTCACATTTTTCAATTCTAGTTTCAAAATGTTGCGGTTATTTTCTTTCCAGTAATTCTTCACGCCAACGCCTAAGTATTAAAAGCATAGACATTTATGAAATTATTGGTATTTGTATTATAAAATTTCGGTATAATTTTACACGCTTTATTTCTTCAATTCTTTCGTAATACGATAATAAGTTATTCTATTTCCAGAAATCATTAGTGTAACATAAAACTAATATTAATGAAATACACATGCAGGATGTGAAGTAGAAGATTTACAAATACAGTACATTATTATTACTATTATCATCGATTATTAAGAACTTGAGATAAAATTCGATAACAGTGAAGGATATTCTAAGACGTTAACAAATTTCCTTCTGGACACATTTTTATCTTATCTCCAGAGCAGAGTCATAGACTCTTGATCACCGAAAATCATCCGGAGATTCCAATTGCTGTATTCCACCCTCGCGACAAAGACAATCTGATACGTGACCCTATCGTTAATGCAAACATTAGAATGCCACGAGAGAGCTTGACCCGCCGACAAATTCTGATGGTACAGATGGCGACGTCTCAGAGCATTCCGACGACGCGGAGACCGCGTGTCGTGTCTGGAGTTGCCGCTTATCTCCATCTCACTGTGATTTACCTACTCCAGTCGTGTGAATAGACATCTCGAGTTCAGGCGACTCGAGGAAAAGAAGGTCCGCCTGTCTGTACTTCCACGCCCATTCTATTACAGCTGCACCGACAGGAGTGTGTTCTTTTGCGAGAATTTCCTTTCCGAAATGCTTCAAGTCATTGACTTTTTATTCAGGCCCAATGAACCATCGAATGATTTGGTCTGAAGTTGAAGATTTTAATTATTTCAAATGTTGTCGATGTCAAAATATTACTTCCCCAGATAATATTAAAACTATTTAATTGTTCTACGAGAATATATTTAGTTGCTTGACACTTTCTGTACCCAATAGTAAAAACAGAATGCTTTCCATTTTGTAAGAAACCGGTTCCAGATGTGTCCTTTCTTGAAGCAACTAGCATACTGATCTTTTACTTTTAAAGAATTGTAATTATATTAAGTCACAATAAGTATTTTTAAGATATGTATTTTCATAGTGCCAAGTTTAGTTACAACTTTCTCTTTGAGTAAATAATAGAAAATTACGACACACAAAGCTAAAATACTATTTATCATACTTATACGAGTTTTCTAGGCGTCTCTGATTTCCGAGGAGTATCTCAGATTAACAATTACACCCCGGAATGTCCTTCATTTCATTTAATGTTCCCAAACGTTTGTGTACAATGTTGTACAATTATTAGCCAAATCTTAATTATTACTCCTTTAGGATAGAATTGTACAGTTAAGAAGAAAGAAGTAGTATCTCAGTAAAGAAGTTACAATTTGGAAAATGTCACTGAAGTTTTATGCGAAGTGCCCTAACATTAAAAAAATCCGTTTCAAATTGAAGGGACCACGAGATCACTGAATTTCGATCGGGGAATATTAATTTTGGTGAGAATTTTTCGTACGGTTAAGCCGGTAGTACTATTCAAAGACGGATGGACAGAAGGACAGACCTTTTGCGGTCTCAAGGATTGCCAAAAGTGGATTTTAACTACACAGCATATTAGGAGTAATTTACTACATATAGGAAGAAGTATTTACTTATTCGGGTACAATATTTTTATGCCGAAAAATTACAGTTTTCGCTGCAGCATTACACAAATATCTCTATACTACGTAAATAATATGCGAGAAAATAAAAACCCCAATATCATTTCTGCAGTGGTTTTGCAGTGTTCATCCTAGGTAATCTTCACAAATAATGAGTCAAAAGAAAGAGAATTTCAAATACAGATGATGAATCGCACTTTAACTTTACGAATAAACTATTTCCTGGCTCCTCATTAACATAAAGTTTGCTTAGTAACATTAATGCTAGTTGAATGTTATCTAAACTGGGCAGATGTAAATGCAGTCCCGCAACACGTGTCCCGTTTAAGTCGAGCTTAAGTTTCTTGACATTGATCATGGATAACTCGAAAAACTAGGGATTAGGACTTTAAAATCTGTTTTTCGAAGCCCAAGGCGTCAAGTTATCTTCCTCACACCTTAATTTTCAAAATGAGATCTTTTGGGACCTTCGATTACATTTTTGGAGGTTCTGCTCTTGAGAATATTCATTCTCTGTGGTAAAAATAACGGGAGAAGAATCTTGTCTTCCGTGTAAAAGAAATCATTTTCCCTTCCATAGGATTGTGAAGAAGAGGAAGAGGAGGAGTCCGATTGCCTTATTCGGGATTTCTCTCACAGGTATTTATTTAGGGGTTATCTTCATTTTAACTTTACTTTGTTTCGTATTGTCAAACGAAATGTATTTTTGTAGTTACTCTGAAATTGCCAATGTTAAATTAAATATTTGGAGGACGCGAATTTTGAAGAAATCACAACCACACTTTTTACGCCTTTGTGCATCAATCCTCAAAAGGCTCTCGCTCGCCCTCGGCCGATGAACCACGTGTCCCTCGCGTTGGCGCGGCCCTGGGTGGAGATACGCGCAGCCGGGACAAACTCCGAGAACGCGAAGGAGCACCGGAGCCTACACCAGGCAGAGATGTACGAGGCGCCTGGAGATAACGAGGGTCGCTTCGCCGACATGTTAAAAGGAGCAAGGGCTTGTAAATAACGCCGTGGTTGCGTCCCTCTGGAAACGTTTCATTCCAGAGACGATTTGGACACTTGAAACGACGTCGGCCTTCATTAACTTATCTCTGATGGACAATATTGAATGAAGGAAGAAAAAAAGAAGAATTACTACTTAAATAGGAATAATACTTAACACACTTCTTAGTTTCAAAATCAAATTTTAACAATTGAGTAGGAATGTGATTTAAATGTACGGGACGAACGTGATACAGGCAAAGTTTATCTTAGAAGATTTTGCATTTTGATTCCCTGCAGTTCTTAAAGTAAATCTACAGTATAAAAATAGTAAAAGTAGTATTGTAGATTCATGCTTTTCTTGCGTTTGTGGAAACATGAATTAAAAACGGAACTATCAAATCACAAAATTAGAATGACCTGCGAACAAACTTAGAAACTACTAGATCAAACACTACAAACCCTGTAAATGCTATTCTGCTTAAAGGAAGATTGCATTGAAGACGAGCCAACCGGAGAGGAAGTGGGACACTCTCCAACCGCCGGGAGATGACGAGGGGAAGGGCGGGGTGGGGATGGTATTGAAAATGGGGGTTGCGGTGCGCATGCGTCGGGGTCACTGCGCCCTCCGGAGCGAGCAGCGCGCGCTGTGCCGCCGCCGCCGTTGCCGCTGTTGGTGCGGCTGCTATAGGTCAACCTTATTTTAGCACCTGCTGCTATTAGCGGCGCGGCTGCGCGCGCGAGGCGCGAGCCCGCTGCGGCACTTCCGCAACCTGGCAAGCGCTCCTCCCAGCCTCCGCGCCGCGCCGCGCTCCCGGACAGCTGACCGGGCCCCGCCACGCGCCGCTCCCCACCTCCCAATCACAGGCGAAAGGGCGATCGGTACCCACAAAAGGAAGTACTGTTTTGAGGAAGAAAAAGTTTCTATCGAACTTCTGCGCTCTCTTACGAAGGACATTCTTTGCAAATCACAGCTATGTATTTGTACACGGAAAATGTAATTGACTTTGTTTCTTCACTCTATTTATTTATTTATTTATTTATTTATTTATTTATTTATTTATTTATTTATTTATTTATTTATTTATTTATTTATTTATTTATTTATTTATTTATTTATTTATTTATTTATTTATTTATTTATTTATTTATTTATTTATTTATTTATTTATTTATTTATTTATTTATTTATTTATTTATCTATCTATTTATTTATTTATTTATTTATTTAAAATTAGTACAGGGGACCACGGAGAAAAAAATAGCAACTGTCAGTGTTAAAATCTGTGCAATATTTTTGTTTCGAGTGTGACCGTTATTATAGATCGAAAATAACTTAGTGGTAGCAATAGTAGTCGGATAAGCTTTCCGATTGCATGGCTACAGCCTGGCTGCCGTCTGTTCGCGCCTGAGAGAATTTTCCGGAGCATCCGCCTTATCAAACAGCACCTCGGTGCGACTTAACCAATCCCTTACCTCCGAACCCTCCTTACTGCCCGTACCTCACCCCGAGGTATTTCGGGTACACATGTCGGTGACTTTCGACGGGTTTACGGAGCCCATAAATGCACATGCCATCTTACACAACACTAGTTACCGTATAGGTCGAAATATTCAGAAGATATAAAGGTAGAAATATCACGGTGGCTCCATGCAATGCCGCGCTGGGCAAGGCCGCCTAAGGAGGGGATACACAACTGATAGAATTCATTTCTCTTCCTGTGGAATAGACAAATGTGATAAATAAATTCCCGGGCAAGGAAGGGTATTAGAGCTAGTGTTTACATCTGAACAAACAAATCTAACATTGTCTTCATTTTGTAATGCGAATTCTTCTATTTTTGTTAATGGCGTGAAGAAATATTTCTGCTAATAAATGCTACGAACATAATGCTAATTTTATTAGCAAATATAATATTTTTAAATAACTGATTACGTTTTCCAAACACTCATGGTATAGTCACCCCCTCACATTAAAATGTTTCAAATCGATTTTAACAGGTAACCACCAAAGAATAGAGAAACTGATAGAGTTTAGACGCATCTACTTGTAAACTTTTTATTTCACTCGGAATATTGTTCAAGCTTAATTTCAACATCTGTCTGTCTTTTTCAGTCCACTATATTATCTTTCCAGCATGAAGTTACGTTCTTTGGAATGATCGGCCACAATGCGCTTTTCACAAAAGCAGCTCTTCGCCTCCCACGTGAACAGTACGCTATCCTTGGCTTGGGTCTTTCGAATTTCAATGAAGGTCATTTTTTATCGTTTCTCATGGCGGAATACACCAATACAATGTTGCGTTTCGCTATCCTTCTCCTCCCGTGTGTCAAGCGTTAAGCTTATCTGCACTCGCAGCGTCTCGTCGACCTTGCCGCTTTCCACCCACTCGTGTCCTCCGTGGAAGACGCACGGGGAGGAGGGAATTCGTGCGAGTTCAATTAAATCAATCTTATTTTTGTGCGGCTGAAGGCGGTGGGGATATTTAATCACTTCTGTGTAATCAAGTGGTACCAATCGTTGAATTTAAACAAACATAGAGAATATCACATTACATCTCCCTATTTTAACTTGTCTTGTTAATTAACTATTTTAGTACAAAAAGTAGTGTTGAAAGGTAGGATGTAATTTATTCCTCTCAATAATGTCCATTAAAGTCTATTGTGTGTTAATTTCCCTCCTCCCGTAAGGTAAGTAGACAGCAGTTGTCTGTTCTTGTACAACATGGTCCCACCCTAGAGTTAATAAGTTTAAACGTAGTTCTACCGATATAATTATTGCACTACTTATTTTCATTCTGACGAAAATCATTACAAAATAACGTAAATGACGTTGGTTGCTGTTTGTAATTAAAAATAAAGAGCTCAATCTTAAGCATATCTAAGCCCCTCGATTAAGTCTATCGTAAGTCTCTGGATTAAATTGGATACATATTAATGGCATTTTAAATGACATCTCCAAAGAAGTGAGAGAAATCGCTTCTTTTAGCCACTTTTCGTTTGTGATGGACTGTTTCTCTCTTTTAATGTGGAATCTTTGTGTGGGATGCAAATGGTGACCAATCTGGAGACTAGGACCCGTCCAAGGTGTCAGTGACTATCGAGATTTGTTTTCGTACTACAGGCAGCCAAGTCCGATTACAAAGAGAGAGTGAGGTGTCACCGAATAGACAGAATGAGTAATTATATTCAGAGAGAATAATTTGTTGCATGGTCTTGGGGATAGTAAGAAAGCTAGATTTTGGCACTGTCCGACCAATCTTGTCGCCGGCCTATCAATTTTAGTCGCACACGCACTGACATTGTTTACTTATCAATTCGATTAGACTCTTTCATAAATAATGTCTCCTGCTTGACAATACCTGGTTGATATAGAAGACAAAATAGTATCGGTTCTGAGATATTATAATACGTGCCAGAAAATGTGTAGATTCCCGAAAACGATTGTTGGAAGCAAAGTTACATGCATTTGTTCGCCAACAAGTAGAATTTTTAACGTTGGGTAAAGGAAAAATAGAGAAGTATAGTGAAGATCGTGAGATCGTAAAAGATCTGAAAATATTATTTCTTCAAGTATGATTTACGTCGTAATACTTTAAGAAGGTGAAAAAAATATGAATATACAACGTCATATTTTCCCGCAGGATCTTAAAACAATTGGTCATTGAGTTTCGAAATGAAGTTCCTTAACTCAAATTGTAACCAAGCTGCAAGCCCAACGTTGCTGCATGCAATATAAAGATATCACGAAATCGTGGCGTACGAGTTTCTCGATGCTATCTCGCTCGGACATTGTTTCGAAGAATCAAGATGGCACTCTCGAGTGACGGTAAGGTGAAACAGGCCTTCACCAAGCCACAAATATTATGAAAGCGCACTCCGGGAACGGCGCGGGCCGACGGCGTAGGGCCACAGGGCGGCTTTATCTCCCGAAACAAAGGGGCGACTATTTAGGCGCACAACAATGGAAGGAGGGTGTGCGGGGTTCTTACGGGACCTCCGCCAGCGGCGCGGAGCACACCGCTCGCGCTTGACCCCGCTCTGACCCCGAGGGCAGCGGTGCAGCCCCGTGCTAGGGCACACGCGGAAGGCCTGGTCCATTCAATACTGTATTAGCCCTCCACCTGACGAGAGTCTTGCGTCTACCTCAACAATCCCTAGAACAATCTCTAGAAATTCCTCAGGTGGGAAGCAAGATACACAAGATTGGATTAAAAAGCAAACAATACTGTCAGAGGGGACGTTAATAGTATTATATACCATCAAAAAAAATAGCAGCATATAAAGAAAAATGACTTATGCGTGTATACATAATGAGCGCTTCAAAAATTCCTCTAGAGGTAAGTACAAAGACACCCTATTTTATTAAATTTAATTAGTCAAGTTACTATAATTAGATTATGAGGTAATAAGAAAATGAGAGCTTTAAACTGACGTTTATTACTCAACGATCGGTATGCTTTGGATACAACAACTGATCTTCAAAGAATTCTAGAACTAAATTTAATGGAATGTAGTTCAAGACATTCAACATCTTCAACATATGACATAACACGATTTATTTTATCATGGAACTTCTTATTACAGTAAAATGCATTGGCAGGTACACCAATACGTCCGTTTCACCAATACGTCCGCTTCCTTAGGTACATTTCGCTATAAAATAATGGGTAACAACTGTAAAATCAATTACAATAAATCACCAGCACAAGTTACAAGAATGAAAAAGACACTATTTAAATTTGTATTACATAATTTCAATTTAAAATATATTTCAAGCTATTACGTCGGAGTAAAGAAATGTGTAAGATTATCACTGTCGGTAATTAAGATACATAATTCCATTAAATGTTTACACATGTTCAGTAGAAAACTTTTACTGAATTCTAGAACTAAATATTATAATGCTATAATGACGTAATTAAAACTTTTTCTTCAGCACTCTACACTCTTTAAATGGAAGGCACATTATTACCAATTATAATACCTTTTACATACATTCTCTTAAAATCTAGGAAGGATAGGGAGACTAATCACCTTTTTCACATCAAAAAATACTAAAAAAGACACAAATGAAAACTCAAAATCACTATCTTTCTTTTGTGTTATTTTAATAAACATTGTTCCGAAGTATAATTCGAACTGATCTACGAACAGCACTAACTTTTTCTTTCTTGCGTCTATTCTTTGATATCCATTTTTAAATTCATTTGGGTAGGCAACTTCACAACGTCCGAGATAAATTACAAAAGTTCCAAGCACGATGACACTTTCGACGTCCATCCCAATCCTTGAAACTCAGCCAACAAGTGCATTTATCTCCAAGCAATACAAGCAAATGCAAAATTGTCCGACTCCAACACGCGTTTACGATCAGATTTTCACTGCCCAAAGTCCGTTTAGAAATCCATTTGGACGCACCAAGAACAATCCCGGGGCGAAAGGAGCGCCGGCCGCGGCGGCGCCCGCTGCCGCCAGGCCATACATCACGACGAGAGGCGGAGGCGCCCGCCCGCCCGCTCACACGCAGCCACGCACGCGCGTGTGTGCGCGTCCCATGAGGCGCCGCTAAACATCGTGATAAATGTGCCTAAGCAGTTTGACTTCTGACCCTGCGTTCGGAAACTGTTACCGCAGTTAAGATCTTATCGGCGACATACGGCGCTTCGGGAACCGATCCAACGAAACCCGAACTTGTATCGGCTCTAATTTACTCCCAATATCTCACCAGGTGGCGTTTATACGTACTAATGTCCTCCTACGTACGTGCAGGCCCAGGCGCCAACGGATATTGAGGTACAGAAACAAATGAGCCCTCTGACGCATATCCATCAAGTGGGATTGTTATTACAGAGGTCAACCTCTTTCTGTATACGCCAAGCACATGCGTTTAGTTAGTTCGTGGACTCTCCTCCACACACCAGTCCAAACTTCCCGGAACATTTGTTCCTCTACGGCAGGAACTAATTGAAATGCGTAAAAACGTTCAAACCAATACAATTGCCTCATTCAATTTCATGCTCTACTATTCCACGTGATGGATTACTTGCATTACGGATGCATCAGATATCCTTCAAGGGAGCAGTATTCGGGGAAGGGTTCATTCATTAACGAATGAACAGGCTCCGGTAGAGGCAGACGCCGAAACTAACGGGAATGTGGGGGATGGGCGCGACGAGAGACATTTCGAGGCCCGGAGCGTTGCATTACGTGGCAGCCACGTTCACAGTCGAACGAGCGAATGACAAGAGGCGGATAGCGAGTGGCGGCTGGCGGTCGCGACGGCCGGCGGGGCGGGCGAGGCCCACGGGCGGGCGAGCAGCGCCTCCCGATCGCCCGCGGAGCGACAGCCGACGCCTGGCGTGCGCCCAGCCCGCCCAAGACGCCACACCTCCGTCTTTAATTGCTTTTATGTAAATAGTGCACGTATTTGGAAAGTCTATTTACGTTTAATCAAATTAAGTGGTAATTATTGTTCATAAGCCCTCTCCAAGTACATGACACCCTTGGTTAGATGCGCCGCGCGATAACTTTAACAGATTAAACTCTCCTTTTTAAAGGCGAAGAGACGACGGGTAGCTGGAGCAGGCGCCGTGGTGTGGCCTCAGAATCAACGGGGATACTGAGAAGGTGCTGCACGAGACGGCTCGAGGTGGCACAGATACTGCTTCATGCATGGCAAGCACTCGCTCGAACTTGGGCGTTTACAAATGATTGGAGAGAGCTCCTGAAGCAATTCGCGTGGGCAGAATACACAACGTAGGCACCAAGGACCGTTTCTCTAGAAACACCTGAGCCAGAGATCGATAGCGAGAAAGCTTCTTCATTCGAGCGGACCGGAGAACGCCATTGAGAGCAGTGTTCAAATATTTTCGAAAGAGATTTGAGAGAAAATGAGAGCAGGCAGTCAGATGGATCTCCAACAAAATTCCTTATTTAGGTTATCTGGTATTAAATTAGTCAAAAACCATCTAAAAAACAAGACTTAATGTAATTGTAAGATATCATTAACGTTCATATCAGCTTTTCCTGGCACGAGATTTATTAAACGATTAGGATTTATGTTGGAAGTTAATGCTCATTATTTCATGGCTAGGTTGTAACATCAGAAGGAAATGAATTTTTCAGTAATTGGAAACAATTCAATACGTCTTTTTTCGTCGGAACACGATGTATCTCTTTCATTCAGAGATTTTATAATGGTAAATGAATTCACAAGTCAAGATTTATAATTGTACTCTTTCACAAGACGGTTTATTCAGGCATTTCTCGGCTGTATAGTAGATGAAATGGTCAAGTAATTAGCTGATTATTGAGCAATAAATTCATGCAATGAAAAATGGACTCATCCGATCAACTCCCAAGTTGTAGTACACTTCACCCAGATAAAATTTGGCATTAAATAGATATATTAATGTTTGATTCTAAATAGAAGATGTGTTTCATTGTAAACAGAAAACGATATAACGTAAGATTATCTTTATTTTGAACAAAAATGTTAATTACATGGAATAAGTTTCATGCCAAAGTCTTCTGTTTAAAATGCAACATTTTTTCGGTGATGACAAATTTATTTTTGTATTAAATTTGTCTATTTTTTTGTCCAACCGGCGCAGCACCAGCTGAGTTTACCTCAGAGTCTCTGCAGTGGTTCTGCGCGGAAGTCCTAGGGTACGAGTCCTGACAGTGCCGGATTTTCGACTCTAGCTTGGTAGGTAGGCCGGTGTCTGGAGGAGAATTCTAGCGGCCGACTGCTCTGATTGGTAGTTTCCTGTGGTTTCTCCAATCAATACTAGGCGAATGCCGAAGAAGTTCTGTAACCCACAGGACGTGGAACACGTGCGATCTTTGCTTCCACTTCCTTGTCCTATCCTCTCCCCTTATACACAAGCACTCCCCTTACACTACTACGCGTACCTGGAGCTTCGAGCCTGTTCCCACTGGGGCAACACCCCACAAGGGGAGGCACGTGGAGGGTACTAACCCCTACAAGCCGACGTTTAGGTCGATGCCGGGCCTCATTATACATTGTGCAAGGAATCACCGACATCTTCCGAGATAAAGTATTCACAACAGAAACGGGATAAATGACAATAGGAGCGTGCGTACGCGGAAACTTCAATAAAAAAAATGCAGTCACCCCGCCTCAGGATTGTTCATCGGTCGCCTTCAAAGCGGAGCCGACAGGTTGCGCTGTCGTGTCGTGAGGCTGCGCAGCAGGCAGAGACCGATAGAGCGCGGCCTCCGAAGCAGCCACGCCCTCGGATTTCGGACGCCCTCGGACGGCGGCGGCGGCGACTGCACGGGCGGACGGAGACGCATGGTCGCCGTCCACGCAGGCCACGCGGCCTCCGCTGCGGCGCGAGGGCCGACGAGTTCGCTTCGCCTGATACCCCGCGGCTCGTTAGAAGATAGGCGCGACGAAATTGAGGGCGTTAACCTGCCTTCCTGGTAATTAATACGTCATACTTCGCTAATAGGTCCGATTGGGTTTCAAACAACCGTTATGATAATAATGTACCATCCAAACGATGCACATGACTTTTTGCTACCTGCCTGTTTCTTGAAACCTCTCCAAATAGCATATCACTTTGTATTGAGAGAACAACAGTGAAATAGACTTCATTTCAAAGAAAACTATTTACTGACATGTAAAGCCCGTACCTTTCAAAGGAGGAAAAACCCGCTTTCTTTATTCACTTATATAGTTTCTATACATTTTATTTTATTTTATTTTATTTTTTTTGATATCCCGATTAATTTTTATTTACTCAATTTTTCTCAGTTCCTCCTGTTTCAATCGCCAAGTACGTGGAATGAGAATTGATGAATAGTTATATAAATAACCTTCGTAAGATTAAACAAATAAAGGTACTAAACCGTAAAATGAAAGTCTTTAAACTAATGAAACTAAAAATCATTAAAACAGTTCTCTTACATCGCTCGTAACACTGCTAATAGGATCGACTGTGTGAAACAGGTGTTGTGAAGTTCAGCTAACTCCCGATCTGGCAAGATTCATTTTGACAGTAGTCTGACGTCACCCCTACAATATGCATCGAGAGAGAACGTCGCCCCTAAAAACTAGCATAAGTTCCTTGAAGCTCCCCGAAATGTGACTACCTATCCATTCCCGAGTACGATATATATATATATATATATATATATATATATATATATATATATATTTGTGCCTTAGTGAGATAAAGATGGAGAAAAGGGCGAAACATTTTCCACGACACAGTATTCGCGTACTTTTCCAACTACCGTCTAGAATTACTTGAGTAAATCATAAAAGCAATCGTTCAAAGGAATCGATCTCTCAAATTTACCAACAATGAAATGAGAATATTCCTCTCAGCTTTTACCTTGTCACATTCACTAACAGCGCATTTGGATCGTGGAATCTCACGGACTACAAAACGCTGCGTGGCAATCGTCAAGAAAACCCAACTTCGTGGTAACGAATCTCACAGATATTACGAACAATGTTTCATTTTCAACATAGTCCTACATGAGCGTTCACGTATTTTTGCCACGCATCTGTGCAGATAAGAGTTTTCAACGCCGATTATATCTTATTATGAAAGCACTTCAAAAGCAATCGTAAAACTGAAGGAAGCAGTAAAACAACGCATATTAAAACCCACTCCCAGGGGCGGGGTACTGTAACAAAATGATAATTATTTCTGCACGATCATATAAGAATTACTGCGCAGTTGCTATAAAATGTTCACTCATAAAACACATGGATTTCTTATTTTTGAGCGTTCGTCATGTAAGAGCCGGATGCACAAGGCGTACAAAACGTTTCAATACTTTTATTTTGGGTTAAACTTGGGGAAAAGTATTTAAAAATTAGTTCTCAATTTGTTATAATTTGCTTTAAATTTATTAAGTTTCTCTCTAATTAGCAAGAGCAGCACCAAATTGTTTTTCCCCCTTACAATTGTACAAATATAATTTCTTCGCTGAACCAGTTCGCTTCAACAAATTTGTGATTCTATTTACGAAAACGTATCACATATATAAAAGGGAATATGATTTTTAACTACTATTACATACGTGTACACGTAGGCTTCCGCGGCTCGAGTCCATTACTTCTAGACTGTCCGGGTGGCGCCGCGTCGTTGGCAGATAGGCCGACGTTTCGCCTGTCATGTCGCAGGCTTCTTCAGGGTAGTGACAGGGGGGAGGTGTCACTACCCTGAAGAAGCCTGCGACATGACAGGCGAAACGTCGGCCTATCTGCCAACGACGCGGCGCCACCCGGACAGCCTAGAAGTAATACTATTACATACCTCTCGAATGTAATGTTTTCACTTCACACTGTGTCTTTTATATTTCAAGCAGAAGCTCAGAAAACCTCAGTGAAGAAATAAATTCCTCCAGACATATTGTATTAATTTTAATGAACCAGAACAATTTAAGCAGATTATTAAGAATCTTCGGCTGGAGAAAAATATTTTTTAAATCCAGGTCAGATTGATTACATTCTTACTTTTCTACTAATAATACACCCTAGTACTGAGAGAGAAAAAGTGTTAAAAACGAAACATTTCATTAGTCTGGAAGACTAGTAACAAAAATGAAACGGAAAATATTATTAAAATCCTATTTTGGCTAGTGTAACGAAAACACGGGGTGTCGTAAATTCTCGTACAATGTAACCATATGAGTATGTTTGAGAATAAAATGAAATGTCCCGGGTGATCTGCGACATGGCCGAGTTGAAGGGCCGGCATCAGCGGAGATGCGTCGGCCGCGGTGGGCGTCGAGGGCCTGTACGGTCGTTGACTGAGGGGCTAACGATAAATGTCCGCTAATTCACGAGCGGTGTTCATAATGCAGTCTTCCTCATTGCGTGCGCGGCGCCGGAGCGCGCTGACGGGGCCAGTTGTTGCGTTTTGTCAAGCGACTCGGACGTTGAAGAAGCAGAAAACTAAAGTGTCCTCTTATGGGGCACTTTTCATATATGATGCACATTGATATGCTGCACATTTATGACAGTTCATTGCATAACATAAATATTGGTTTCACGAAAATATTCCAACTGATTAAATGGCACAGACGATTTGTGTGAAATAAGGGAGTAATCATTTTTAAACTACTTTTCCCGATATATGATTAGTGATTATAGATAATTGTATTTTCAAAACCCAAATCACTTATTTTCATTCATAAGAAACATGTGCACAAAAATATGAAACTACGATAAACTCGATGTACGAATATATTTATTTCTTTTTTAGATTTTTAGTTCCCTTCGGAGCACCTAGAGGACTCTGCCTACGTCTGAAACTATTTTCTCCTGCTGCGGTTACCCTGTATCAATTCGTCTCCCATTCACTGCACCAATGTGACTCGCGAGCCAATTTGGATCAAGTATTATCTTACCAGAACTAAGCGAAGGTCAGTAAGCCATCAATCCTAATCAGGTTTAGAGGAAGGGAGCTGAGCAGCACATACATACACGAAGCAAACGCTGAGATTCGCAGATTCCTATTCACACTTCCCTTTTCCACACTCATACTAGGCACCGAGAAGGGCAAGGAATATTAAGGGAAGGATTGTGGTTCAATGCGATATGCACTGTGAATTCCAAACTTCCCACACACCAAGAGAGTGTGGACACATACTCCCTTACCCAAATTAGTATGTAGTTTACTTTTAGGTAAATTAGAAAGTAAGTCTTCACAACACGTGTATAGTGCATTAAAAGTACTGATCTATGTATTCTCTGTAAAAATTGAGTAAATTAAAAAAAAAAAAAAAACAGCTATCCCTAATTTTGTCATCGGGTTCATTGGCTTTCTTCATAAATTATTAAACATAAAGTAAAACTGTGTTCACTCACCAAATACACGAACACAGATCTTCCTTTCGCGCCAATGCATTTCGAGACTTACCTAGAACAAAGAAACATTAATATAAATGTGATATCCAAAGTAATTAGCATACATGAAAAAAAGATAATAATAATGAGATTCGTGCAACCCACGAAGCAAAAACCAGATATTTGATCTTGCATATCACTATACAGATTTTATCCTCCGTCCGGTACGACCCTGTGGCTCGCACGATGAATTCAAACCCAATTGCAGCTTCGATGGCGAGTGTATTGGTAAAGCAAGAGTGGCGCAGATTGCCCGGCGTGGCTGCCCGCGCTGGGCCGACTTGTAATCAGGCGCGGGGGCCGTCCACTGATCTGGCCGCTGCTCCGGAGCAATCTCGCCTGCGCGTCGCGGCCCCGTGCCGCTGCGACGCTCGGGCACGTTAATCGGCCGCGTGAAATTGTACCCGGACCCCCCTCGGCACCCCCTCGGCCCCACCACCCGTCCATCATCCGACATCCGCCCACTCCCCCTGATTGGAGTGTGATCAACTAAGCGGCCTACGCGGATCGGAAATCAAATCCCGTCAAATTCGTTTTATTTTCCGGCGCTCGTACCCGATTAACGTGGAAAGTAACAATTAAAATGAGATGTGTGTAACCAACACACCTCCCAATACGCCTGAAACAAACTTGATTGCTTCAGTTCCGGACAAATATCAGTTTAAAATACCTTTTAAAGTAATGACCGGAGGAATATTAGTAAAGTATTTAGAAATATATTTTTCAATTAGAAGAAGAACAAAAGAGTGAGACCGAATAGGCTGATTCTCCTAAAGTCACAACCTGTCAACAGTCACAAACTGTAATTCTAACAACTATGATGTTCTTACATGTAAACAAAATGTTTACTTCCTACATAAAAATAAACTCTTCGCGGGATGGAATTTAACAATACGCTAGCAGAAGAATTGCGGCACACAGAATGGCTTTAATTTCTATATTCGTGAAACTCGTTCACCGACTCCCAAAATAGCACGCACGTAATGAGACGAAGACTCCCTCTCGCTCTCGCCGTAGCAGCACCGCCTCCCGTTCGCGAGGAGTCACAGCTTAGGAGCCACCAAGTGCACGGCGTGCGGCGAGGCCGCGTCCGCGCGCGTAGTTAAAAGGCCACCGTAGCGCCATGTGACGTCGCCAGGAGGCCGCTCTCGTGACGGCAACGGAGGAAGCGCAGGCGGCAGCGGCGCCGGCGAAGGAGAGCGGGCGGTGGAGGTGGCGCACAAGCGGTCATGGTGACAGAAACACAGGCAGAAGCAGGAGTGACGGAAGAAAAAGGAGGAAAACGGCAATTATAAGGAAGAGGTGAAAAGGAGCGAGGAAACAAGAGGAAATCTTTTAATTTGACAGAAAAGGTAACAAAAGATTAAAAATGAGGGAAATATGTGTGCCCTGAAAGAAGTCACTGGCAGAACTCAAGGCCTTCTGGAAAGCAGGAGAATTTGCTTTCTGTAAGAGTGAAAATGAGACATGCAAATCGGGCTGGATATTGATGCTGAAGGAGAGTGGAATGTAAAGGTGGCAATGAAAGCGATGGAGGTGGCAAGGAAGTTGCGGTAGCTGTAGCGGCGACTCGGCGGGGCGAGCGGGCGCGGAAACCGCACGGCGGCGCCAGCGGCGGCAGAGGCGGAGGCGCAGGCGGAGGCGGAGGCGCAGGCGGCGGCGGCGGCGGAGGGCGGAGGCGGCTGGAATCGGACCTCGGCGCCGCGCCGCGCCGTCGCCCGCAGCGCTGGCGAGTGGAATGGAGTGACGGAGGCGGCGGCTTGCATGTGCAACCGAGATGCTAATGATACCTTTTGTGCGGCGGGAACACACAAGGCTGTAGCTTTATTGCAGGGCTGGCGCGGGGATGGCGCCGCCCAGCTCCGCTCCGCCGCCAGCCGCCGTCCACGCGAGGGCGAGGAGCTCCCGGAGCGTGCACACGGTTGCTCCGGCAGAAACACTTTCGCGACTGCTCCGACAACCCTTCAAAGTCATGCGTTTGCGTTTACTTGAATTATGTCCAACATTTTTAAACCACCGCACTGACATGCGCCAGGCTCACAACTGTTGCGTGTGAGCGCACGCTCACGTGCTTGAAAAAATGAAGATTGGAAAGGAATAGTTCCTGAAAAACTAGTTTTTACAATATTTTGGATTTTGTTTCTACTGTGTACGCTTCAGTCTGGTAAAAATGAAATAATGGTTCAATTGTCAATCCACTATAATATGACATCTACTACTTGGTACACGTGCGTAGAAATCATGTTGTTCAAACACGTTCCTTTTTGCACGCAATGAAACACTTCAGAAATTAATACTGCAGTTACATTTGCGAACGTGATTGTAAGACACGAACATTTTCTATTTGGCACACTTACTATCCAATAGTAATTACGAAAAGAGATAAAAGTATTGAACCGAAGATAGCTAGAATTCACATCATATTCTCAGAACTTGACAGAGGAATGGAGGAGGAGAGGATAGAATCATCATTCCTGAACGTACAAATTGTGTAATTTTCACATCAATAATTTAAATTTATTCAAGACGTAAATCTTCTCTGCCTGCTTAGAGTGCGTCTTCTGTTCTGTTTGGAGTCAATATTTGGCAAGAACGGTCATTTCCACCACAGGACTGCGATAAAGCTGCAACTCAATGTGTTCGCACAATACCAAAGGTATCATTAGCACATGGGTTGCACGTACCAAATATTGACTCGAAATGTCTTTATGACCGCTCTGCTGTAGAGAAAGCGCGATGTATAGAATTAAATGAATATTTATGGCGAGAGTACTCGTAATTACGGCATTTTGCTTTTTTTATGTCAGAAATTATATTAAAACTTTTCAAGTACCTGAGTAAGAATATGTAAAAGTAACTTTATTACAATTCTAATGATTGTCATACTTTTATTGACAAAAGGTTCCAATTATTTATAGACAATCAGGATTTTATTGGGAAAACAGTCCCTTTAATTAAAATTAAAGTTTTTAAAATTTAAATAATACACACACTTCGTTTATTTTTCACATTGAGAAACTCATTATCTAACTACACTTCGGAGATCATTCCGTCTCCATCTTCAGACACATGTTGTAGCTTTCATAAATTGTAATTCGTAATATTGTCAAACATGGACATAATACCATAATACTTCAATAGAATAATTTCTATGATTGTTTCATTTAAATACTCGTCATCATAAAGTCAATTTAGTATTCACATTGTTAAAAATTTCACTTCGCAAAAACATGGTTTGCACTTCGGAGTTGGTTGAGGAAGTATAGCCAAAGCAGACCTTTTATCAATAAAAGTGTCTTTACGTGGTCTACTGGTTACATAGTTTATATTAACCACCACTTCGGTCGTTTACCCCTAGAGAAAGTGTTTGCGTGAGGTCCAGGTGCTGCATGATACCTTGCGACCACAGAGTCTGTCTTTAGTTCTAGAGATTAATTCGCATCGCTGCACCGTAAGACAAGTGGTTACCTACGCGGTTTTTGGAAGCTGTTTTATTTTAGGAGGTAACATGAGAAGATTCATATGCAGTATCTCGTTGGATAGGATTATACTTCTTCCAGGAGGCTGTTAATATTACTAACGTGAGAATTAAAAATTCGGGATTCCCGGAGGACTACCTATTATCATTCCATTAGATATTGCATGATAAAGCGAGCAAGTATGAAATTTATCTACGCCCATTGAGCGATGCACGCAATTAAAACTAAATGAATGAAGAGCACATTTCTATTGAGTGAAGTGGTTCATCAATTAGAATTTGATGTGAATGAATGACGTTTCTTCTTTCAATGAAAACCAAAAAAAATACAGCCTTTTAAAAAAGAGCGTAACGTCACAAAAAGACTAAAAAAAGTAAAAATTAAACAACGTTCTGCCCGGTGAGACGTAGAATTGATTATCTCACTATACGCCTCCTGAATAAGAGTGATCTTCCAGACACAAACGATCGGTATGTGAAGAAAAAGTAGGTCCATCCTATTCTCACGTTGGAAGGAAAATCAGGAAATAATTAGTATACAACCTGAAAAATCATATCGTGTAAAAAGTTTCATGTGCGTCTATGCACTAATTTCTTTCTTGTTTGTTGCAACACCGATAAGCGTATCCTCCACACTGAAAAGAAGACGCGAGTGCAAGATAAATAGTAGATATGAGCGCTCAAATCATCTTAACCAGCCCGCCTATTATGCTGCTATGTAGTTAACGGCATCCTACCCTGCCACTAGCCGCGAGCTCCCGTTGGAGGATCGACGTCTGAGCCGAGAGAGAGCTGCATCTCGTGACTGTACACTTTTCTCCGATTTAGTGCTTCATCGGCGGCTCTCGTCGAGCGCCCGCTTCGAGCGCGCTTTCCGGCGAATCTCCTCTCAGGCGCTCGACAGCCGCCACTCATTAATCGGCAAGTGGCTGCCGCGCCCCGCGCAACCGACACCGCGCGCCGTGGGTGGCGCGGGAGAGCCCGGGCGGCGCCCGGCTGCGGCCCCGCGCGCGCCGCGGACGCCACGTGGAGGCCACGCGAAGGCGCGCGAGAGCATAAACACGCGCCTCAGTCGTCAGAGGCAGCGACGCGGAGGCGAAGGCACAGGAGGAGTGCGAGGACGGGGTGGTGGTTGTAAGAAGGCGGGAGAAATTGCTGGATCGGGGGCTCTGCCTGAAGTTAAGGTGAAAGGAGAGGGAGAGAGGGAGTCCTAGGGGGAGCCAAAGCAAGAGAAGGTGCCGAAGGAGGAGGAAGAGACAAAGAGAAGACAGATGAGGAGGAGGAGAGGAGACGGCGGTAGACAGGAGATACAGGTGCAGGCGGAGGACGAGGACGAAATGAAGGACGAGGAGGTGGAGGAGAAGAGAAAGGCGGAGGCGGCGAAGTTGATGGAGATAGAGTCGGAGCCAGATTTCGAAGAAGCCGCAGTGGCAGAGGCAGCGACGGTGGTCGACGTGACGGCAGCGGTAGCGGCATGAACCACAGTGATGCGGCAATGACTGGAGATTCAAGCAGAGAAGCCGCGTTCCCGATCTGCGTCGTTGACTGGGGAGCTCCAGACTGCCCTGCCATCTTCTCCAGCTGCAGGCGGCTTGCGAAACTGGGCCGCAGGGGCCGCCGCTCTGACTTAACGTAAAAGCTCATTACCTCTTAATTACAAGTCTGCTATAAGAACAAAATATATCCACTACTTAGCTGTCGTAACGTACACTTCAGCATTAAAAACCTAAGTATCTACATAAGTGGAGGTCAGGGTGATCCAGTAGATGGTGTACTGAGAAGGTGAGGTTTATTTTATCTCGGATTCTGAGATCTACGAAGTCAATTTCTGTGACAGAAACCTCATGTCGTGATCTTTCCTAAGTACTGCCTTTTCCACAAAAACTGGCACCTAGTTCAATGAACCAATTAAACGTTCGAGTTTCTTTTCCATCTTATTGTCCGAAGGAGACCTCAATAAATGAGCTATTATGGTGATTAGATAGATCATTATGGTGAATAAAATTTCAACGATGATACGCATAGAGCAAATCAATAGCAAACAACCATATTTAGTGAAGAATGGTTACTGCAAAAACCACTCGAAACAAATTGCGGGTTAGCGACCTCTGCGACAGAAACGCTTAAGTATCCTCCGCGTTCATTGCAACAAGTGTTCGTTGCCCGCGCACACCACTTGCATCAATGAGGACAAGAGTGTGATTAAATGACAAGAGTAGAACATTTATAGAACTCATTGGCGTTTCAATTGTACGAGTCGTTCACCCCTAGACTTTCCTTTACAGTCAAGGAACGTAATGAATAATTATTGAGAAAAAACAAGGTAAAATATTAAATAAAAAACAATTTTATCTGCGCGGCATTAACATATTTAGACAAAATCGCATTATTAAATGATTTACAAACTTGTCGTAGCTGATTGAAAGAGTTTACACTGATCGTTGAACAGCAAACAGTTATAATTGCAGAACAATTCTATCGTATTGTTTCTGCCTGAAAATATCCGAAGATCCAAACGCTGAGTGGCGCAGGCGCGCGAAACTCAGCGAGTCGCGGGGATGCGACAGACTGGCATCCGCCTTCAGACGCACGCTTCTCGGAGGCCGCTAAACGCGTTAGCGCAATCAGCGACGAGAGCGTCCGTCCAAGCCACTCTGCCCCCGAAGCCGAGTACACGTGGATGGTGGTAGTCAAACTATTAGGTTAGAGTTATTGTTGCATACAGTGGTGATGGTTTCTTTTTCGATTCCTGTCGGGTGATGCGCAGATATACTAGTTGTTGGTGGAGATGGAGCCGTGATGGGCAATGAAAAAGTAAATTTAACCCACATTTCCTAGCAGAAAATGGGCAATCGGATGTTTTTGTCCCAAAGTAAGTTTTAATATCAAAAAGTATTTATATAAGAATGTTTGAGACGAATTCACATGTTTTCGTTTATCGAACGAAACCATTTAGAATAAAACCTAACGAATAAATACAATCTTAGATATTAGGAGTAGCAAATTCCTATGAATGAGAATTAAATCGAGTAAATCGACTTAGGCATGCCCGTGTACATTCCGAAATCCTTAACAATTTGATGACAGACTTAATAATGTATTTATTCAATGTTTGTGAGAATTATTATCGCCTCAACCGCCGGTCCCGTAACGGTGATGGCGTTCGCTGCACCTGGATGCTTTCGGTTTCCTATTTACCTCCTAGGTCACCTTTGTTGTCAACGCCGCTGCCATTGCGGGTCGCAGGAGCTCAAAGCACATATCCACTTGATTTGAATGAGAAGCACGCATTAGACCAAGCGGGGGCGGGGTGCACACAATAAGGTTCGGCGGCGGGAGGAGGGGGCGGGGCGGGCAGGGAAGGGGCGAGGGCGAGGAGGAACGGAGAGGGGGACGCGGCTCATTAACAGCTGATCCAAGAGGTTGTTGACTCGTCGGCAGCAGTGGGCGGAGACGGGTGCCCGCACCGCCGTAGGTAGCTGGAAGGAGACCAAATGGAAATTCTGGCACCGAATTTTCCTACAACATCGACACCTATTGTTCTTTATCCAAGTAACTCATATTCAGAGACACATGGGCAAGTAATATCAAGTGGCTTATGTGCATGAACAGCTTCGAACAACACATGATATCAGTACTACACTGAGTTTATGTTTAACCAATTTTTGTTGTTATGTTGTCTTATTTTGTTACGTATCACAGGTCTTAAAGTGGTACTTATTATAATCCAATTTTTTAAGTACTGTTACCTCAAAAGTTTTAAAAATCAGTAATCAAAAACTCCAACAGTCTACGATTGTTCTTGAAGCTCTAATAATGTAATAATTGTTTTAAATTAGAAAGAAAAACTATTGAAGAAATTACGATCCACGAGTTCCACGACGTGTAAAGGGAAGTGGAATGCATCAATAGATAGAGATGTAATGTACTGGAAGATCAGAGAGTAGAATTACTCACACATTGTACAATTATCATTAGCGTTTTTTTAAAGTTCGATTTTGTCGGTTATGCCACTATACTATATCTACATCATACCCACATAACGCTAATACTTCCTACTGATCTGGTGTACTTCAATATTCAAATCGTTTATCAGGCCCATATATTCCAGCTTGAATAACGAAGACATTCTTCACTTTATTTGTCTCTGACATTTTAAAATATACTATATTCGTTATAAGTATCATCTCCTTTAATATGCAATTCTCGTTCCACATCATTCCCGTTTCAACGGAACTTCAAGTCAATATCTTCTACTGTAATTGGTTCCCAGCATGAAGAGAAGATTGACAGAAACAATATGTGAAATAATTATTTGTTTTCTGGAGTAAAATGTGTTGACTACAATATCATTCGATAATTTTATTCATCATATATTACCATGATGGAGAGTTCATTTTACAGGAATTAACTCAATACAACACACAATATTCTGTTAGTTTCAATAGTTAAATTTTAAATATTGTAGAAGTGTTTCAAAAAATCTTTAGTAAATTTCAATTACTTATTTTCAATTTTGCGGTCAAGATTGAGGAAAATCAGATACTAAGTAAGATATTTTTTTTGTGGCAGTGAATCCTACATTTTGTTGGATGAGATGAACATGAGATGAAATATACCTCTCTCTTAAACAATCTACGTATCTCAAATAATTAATCGTTATAGAAGTAAATATTTTAAAATAAAACAGGAGAGTTAACCACAACGCTTATAATACACGCGAGAAAATATGGAGCGTAGAAAGAGGTCATGGCATCAGCATTTGACGAACTTCGATGTAGAGCACTTCATTCAACAGTGTCATAGAGTGCCGCGTTGCCGTCGCCAAGTTTCCCGTCCGTTGCATCAGCGGCGTCCCCTGCAGCGCCGAGTCCCGACCTACGGCGAGGGCCGCGCCTCGAACACGGAGCCTGGCAGCCTCATCTATCAGGAGGCCTCGCTATTTCCGTCCTCCTCCTCCTCCGCCTGCGCCTCCGCCTCGCTCTCCTGCCCGCTCGCCGCGGGGCAGCGCGTTACATCATGGACCGCGCGCCTCGTTCAGGTTGCATATCCGCGGGGCCGCCAGCGCATCACCAGCGGCCGGGAGGCGAGGCCATGCCACCCGACGCTACGCGACGCTCCGCGACGAGACGAGACGAGACCGAGCTATTCCTGCCACGCTGATGCAAGCTGGCCGTGCGGCCCTGGTTAACCGGAGGTGTGACGGCGCTCTCCTGCATAATCATTGCGCGAAGAGACTTCCTTCGCGGCAGGATCGGTAATAGCCCAACGAATATTTAATTTTCATTGGCAAAAACGCGGCGAAAAAATAACTACAAAAGTACCCTTACATTGTCGGTTGTTGCACAATGGCTCAGAAGACTTCAGATTTTAAGGGGACGAGAACTCTTAGCACTTCTTCCATCAGTGGGAAAACGAATCTAGCAATTTAAAATGAAGAGTTGGAAATAAAGACGACTTATTTGGATAATTTACAAAAATGTTCTCCGACATGCACGTAATTCACTAACAATGTAATGCATTTTGTAACTGTCAAACAACGGGGACTGAGATGATCTCGAAGATATGCAATTATAAGGGTTATTTCCTCTCTCTCTCAATTGCATTGTTTTCAATTCCCTTAGGCAGGTACACAAAAACAAGGAATCGAAACAAGTCAGCGGACAAGACTAGAAATATGAGACGATGAATTTTGAGAATAACGAATCATATGAAATGAAACAATTAATTTCCATCTAAATACACCGAAGAGCTCGCTACGCTGGGATAGTAAATTTGTCTAGTCTAGTCGCCCTAGTGAATTTGAAATGTGTGAAATAAACAATAAAACAATTAATTATACACAGAGTATTAATATTCTAATAAAATATTCTATACCATTCATACGAAATTTTTGGTGAATCTTTCCAACGCATGTCCACCCACAGACTGAAGCGAGAAGGGGAGAATTTTAATGATTTTTTATTCTGAACTCGAGAAGGATTTTCTATTGGAAATTCTGACTTTTCTTGTCATTGTTGGGTAGACTTCGGCAAGATAGGACAAACTAATGAACCGCTACTTCCTTTAGAGAACCTTCTTCCGTCAGGGTCCACGGGCTGTCTCGATGGGTAAGGAAGAATATTCAATGCAGTCCGCCCCAGTGCTTCCGTTTCCGTCTGGCGTCTTTAGTTTCCGATGACTTTTTTCCGCATTTTCTGTTCCCATCTGAATCTTCTTTGCTCTTATTTACATCTTCGATTTTCCCTTCTGTTGTAAAATTTCTTGTTCTAAAATGTTCTATTCTCTTAATCCAAAATGCACTAGTATTTTAAGACCTTAAAAATATATTATTTTATTTCAGTTAGAAAACTACCACCTCATTCAAGTTTTCAGTGACAGCCCTCTTCAGAGGTTTTAAAATTCCTTCTATACCCAATTCTGTCCGTCTAATTTGCGATTTCCTTTCTTTGCTGAGTGAAACGACCTCATTCATCTTTTCAATCTTAACGACATCCGCTTCAATGCCTTCTCTAAGGCAGGCTTTGCAGAAGGGCTCGTGTACTAGCATATGTCGCAAAGCTTATCTCGCAGATGGAACATTCACTGAACTGTCGTGAACAAAAAAGTGAACACTGTAACAGGAGACAGATGCCCACACGTTCGCAAGTTGCACAAACAACCGTGTGACGGCAAAAGTTTAGGAAGAGAAACTTTTTCTCTCTTGTTTGGTCACTGAATCGAAAGCTGATTTCATCGAGCCAGTCACCGTCTTTCGAGGTAGGAAGTCACAGTGTGTGTGTGTGTGTGTGTGTGTGTGAGTGAGAGAGGGAGAGAGAGAACGAGAGAGAGAGAAAGAAATCCAGAGTCAATTGGTATTTACCAGTAATTCTGCCAATGGAGTCGCGTACATGTACAATATATGAACAATAAAATCACTGGGACCAAAATGAAAGTCGATGTCTTTGGAATATCCACTGAAGCACGGAGTGAATTTGTAGTTGAGACATTTTAGACAAATCGTGGAACTAATGGACTTCAAGTCAATGGCCGGATGAAGGTGGAGCTCTCTTTAATGTTTCCTCTGCTTTATACAGAGTTGTATGTATGTATGTACTTTGGCACAACAGCTCTTAATGAGCTAAGGCCTAATAGCAGCGTTCCGGCCTTGCGGCCATGGGTTGAGAGAAGCGGTACGTGAGGTTAGCACATATCCATCCCTACACTGTATTCTGGTCTTTCAACCTGAGAAGTGAGCTTTCTCATCGTCACACATCAACATTTATACTGAGGTAGTATTGTGTATGTAACACCAAAGACTGTAACTTAGAATATATGATATACCTTTGATTTATGGTTTATGAACTTCAATACCAGCTCAAAACCATCACTTGTACCTATAGTGAATGGACAGATAAGACTTTCTGATCCCCGGAAAATAATGTTTTAGCTGAATTCCAATTTTAAAAAAAAAGTTGAAGGTCGTACGCAATGATATTAAGTACATATCACTGAGGGGTAGGAGTACAACTATTAAAACAGTTCGCCTCAGAAACGGGAACGCAAACACTGAGAAGGAGAAGAAAATTGCTTCCTCAAAGTGAGGAGCGCCGCCACGCAGTGAAGCTGTTTGCCCCATTTCTGCTCCGCTGTGGCTTTTTTGCTACCGGCGAGTCGTGGCTGCCACCGGCGATGCGAGAAATCCGAGATCCAGCTGCACACACCTCAGCCGCACGAGAGGTAGGATGCTGCGGAGACAAGTGTATGCACATCTCAATATTTTCTAACCGCTCAATTTCGGTTGGTTTTTTCTTGGAATACTCGCGCCATTGACAGAGATATTACTCAACGTATGGTGAATTCAGAGAGAAGGCATTAACAATATTAAATGTTACGAATCGGAAAATGAATATTGGACCAATAGGCAGATCTTAATTTAACACATTCTGAAAGTTTTTATACGCAAATGGATTGTGTTGTCTGATTCCTTGTAGTGGTTTGCTCGATATTGTGATTGGAAATATATGTTCACATGGAAGGAAGTCCCAGAAACTCATTGTTGCGTATGCGGAGTTCTAAGGCCTTCAACTACCGGAGCCTGTAGAGAATCCACACGGCATGTTCGAAAGCACAATGGGCAATGTTCAAGCAAAGCCATTCGTTTGCAGGAGTCTCCTGTAATACGCAACTTGTCCTTGTTCCGTATGAAATATTACTTTCTGTATGTAAATCAAATGTTTCATCATGTTGTTTTCTGGCTTTGGAAAAAGATTTCATTTTTAATGTACGACAAATGATGACTCAATCAACAACTTTACTGTAAGGTATCCCGACGTAAATATATGGCCATGACAAACCACATGAAGATTCATAAGATACACAGTAAGAAGTATAATACAAAAGTAAATGCTGTTGAATATAATAAGATGAAAAATTGAATGTAAGTTGCATTATTTACATGATTAATATTTTAGTTTATTTCGTTGATCTCTACATTTTGAAGCCTCTGATCGACACAATAAAAAATACTGAAAATGTAGTAAAACTCGCTTAATGCGTTCTATCTGTCAAATGTGAACATACTCCGCGATCCTGGCAAATGTAAATAATACATTATTATATTGTGTGACGCGAAGAAAATACTGGTTCCTTGAGATTCCGCATTGAGAGAGTTTTTCTTCTCGCGCGGTTTTTGATACGCCGAATGATATAACTGGACTTATCTTTTCTTTCAGAGAAGAGTTAAAACTTGGCTTGAAAAGTCTGTTCTCCGGAGTTGGGCAGGACATGATCCTTAATTCTGGGGTGGGAACAATTTTAGTTCTAGAGGTATGTACAGCAAGCACCCTGTAGTTTGCGATTTACTTTCAGTATCATATTACACAGAACAAAGTACGGCCGTTTCACTTAAAAAACTGCCATTTTTTTGTTTTTACTAAAGGTATAACTGAACCAGGCTTAAGTCCTCAAAGGTGCATGGTGTGATTTCCTTACAACGCCTGCGACGGAATGAAGAACTGGTTACAACGCGCGACAACCCGGGACAAATCGGCGCGCGCTTTCGCCAGCCATGAACGTCGATTTACGGTCGCCCAGCCGCCACCGCCACCGCCACCGCCCGCCGCTGTCGCCCGCCGCGCAAAAAGCCGGCGGCGCGGCAGCGCGCCACGCGCAGGGCTGGCCACCCCACGGCGCGCCCTGCACCGGTCGACGAACTCTTGGCGCAACGCGGCGCGGCGGGGGCTGCCGTGCCCTCGCCGCTGACGCCGCCGCCCGAAGAGCGTTGCAGACGGACGGGCGGGCGACGGGTTCGCTTTTTCGGCCGCTTCCTTGATGTATGTACTTCTGAAGAGGGGCTGCGATGCATGTTGTTTGGTATAAACAATCTCTAAGTGATAAATTCGACCTCTTTTCAAAGAAGTATTTTTGCAACTAGAATACAGAGAGAAATAACCAGACGTTTAGTCTGAAAACTTGGAAGAAGGCAAAAAATAATAAACTACAAAATATGTGTTTGCCATTCAATAATCGTTGGAGTCCTGTATCAGAACGATGAGAACAGTTTTAGAGTTAACAGCAATAGTTATATTCATTGTCGATTGTTTTGCCGTCAAATATTGTTACTTGCATCGAAAAAGTCAGTAAATTGGATTCGGTACCCTCAATAATATTTCGAACTAATCCCTTTCAAGTGGGAATGTGAGAACCCAAGTTGTCGATTTTATCTATCATCGTATTTTAATCTCTTAACATTAACTACTACACATCTGGAAGAACACATTCCTTCGATCACAATACGAACGCTCTAGTGACTAACGACCTCACTTCATTCTCATTAGTTCTTCACCGCTTATTTTGTATGCTAAGCCGTCATCACACACACACACACACACACACACACACACACACACATACACAGATCCGTCTGGTGAACAGCTAGGTGGTCATTTCCCCGTTATGCCCATCCTTCCGCCCATCACGTCGCAGCCAATCAGGTCCCCGCCGCGTGGTCGATTCGTCGGGTGGAGGGCTCCTTAAGAAGGGAGATTAGCGCTCCTCCGGAGGGGCTCTCTCCGGCGGCCCACGCGCAGGAAGCCGTCGCCGCCACACGGAAGCGGCCGCAGCCGCGCCGGCCGCGCCGGCCGCGCCGCCCGAGCGGGTGAGCGATCGCCCGCTGGCGCCATCACCATTCATCTCCGGCCCGCGGCGGCCGCCTCCTAACTCACAGCCTAAGCCTCATAAAAGGCCGATACGTGCATTTAGCGGCTATTCAATCCCTCTTAAACGGCCCCCGTAGGACGTCTGCCGCCCGCCGCCGCCCGCTGCCCGCCGCGCCGGGGTGTGGAAAGGGCGGTCGCGGCTAACCCCTTTGACACAGCGCCATCAGGCTATCGAAATAAGTACAATAAATGTAGAGTTGCTGATGAGGTGATGATACATGACGGAATTGGGCATAGACTACTGCGACCAAACACTTCGCTTACTGTGTACTCTGTGCGGAGTTTAAGCAATAGGGAATGATCACGTATACAAACATGGAAAATTTATAGCAATGGGACTATTTTATTGTGAACTTAAAAGGAAATACAAAATGGATACATACACCCATGCGTAAAAAATAAGCTGAATTTACGGTAAGAAACCAGTATAGGAGAATTAAACAATCCAAAGTCAGAGACTCGTCTTTACGGAAACCGTTTCAGTATTAAATGCACTACAGCTTATTGAAGATGTTTTTGTTGCAGTAAGGAAGGCATCAAGTGCGCAATATAAAAAGGTAAAAATCATTAATTAGATTAAATGACGTTGTTCTTCTGTGAAGAACATGAGACAATTTTAATGACATAAAATAAATTATATTGGAATTGTAATATTGGTATCTTATGTTCCGTAGCTGAGTACCTCCTGAGAAAAGGGTACGTCTATCCAACGCCGAGGCACCCCAGCCAACTGTAAAGTGCTGCCGGCATCGAATGGCAGGGCGCGCGTTTGCTCGGGTATTTGGTCTAATGGGCGGAGAGTGGTCGCGAGACGGTGACGCGAACGCCGCCGAGGCGCAAATATTAGACCGCCCCAGCGCGTCCTTGGCTCTCTTTCCTTCTCCCTCCCCGTGCCCACGCCCGTGCCCGTGCCCCGACTGCCCCTCGGCGGCGCGAGCGGCTTCCAGCGTCACGCGCGTACGCGCACGCGGCGCGCAAGGTGGAACGGCGCACACGCAGCGCTGTTGGCCCGACAAACACCACGACATCAGTTGCACTTGAACCTCCTACGTGAAAAATTACACTGGTTTTCCTTGGACACGGTTTCCAGCTATTTAGACGACAGAGAGAAAATATTTATCGGCTTGTAATGGGATACGAACTGAGATTCCATTTGCAATCATTAGCAATTACATAAACACGTATTGACAAGGAAATTTATGTCTAAGTTTGTCAGAGAAAAAATGTACATAAGACGGTGGATACGTTGCTCTCATAGTAATCATCCACTATTCGTCTGCTAAAGAGGGAACAATTATTGCTTAATTTCGTGTTTGTTCTTATCTTTTAATATAATTGCAAAATAATACAAACTGCAGTGGTCATGCATACCTGAATTGTTAGACGAAGACCTAAAGTATGTAAATAAAATGAAAATAATTAAATCCATTAACCCACGACGTACTACCACAGTCCATCGACTCCCAACCTCACCAGTAATAAACTACAGATATTTTGGTAAATAAAATACTATTATGCTGCAATTTACTGAAATCAATCCTAAGTATCTTGATTATCATTTCTGTGCCTAACTAAAAACTTTCAGCGGTGCATTAAATCAATAATCTTCTGGTTTTATTAGTACAGAAAAAGCAATAATTTGAAATGTTTTTTTTTTTTTGAAAAATATTCAATTTCAACAAAAATTCGAAAAAGCCAATACCAAGATGTGAATGGTTTCTTATCCCCAAACCATGAAGATAATAATTAAAGGAGGTATTAAAAATTAAGGATTAAAACGTTTTCAAAGACACAATGGCATTGGTGAACTTTAGTTTGTGGCACGCCGTGCGAGTCAGAACGTTGCATTGCACACCCCTGGTCGCCTGCACGACAAGTCGTAGTTTCCAAATCGGTGCGCGGACCTCCGCGCACAGGGCAGGCAGGCTCTTACCCTCGGCGATACAACCGTACGCACTTTAAAAGGATCCAGTCGCCCTCAAGAATCGGGTTTGCTTCTTACGCGCGCAACTGCTGGCGCGCTCGTCGCAGGCCGGGCTGCCGACCGCGCCGCCGCACCAAATTGAATTGCATCGGTGCGTGCAGGTTTGCGCGGCACCAGGAACACAGCGGTGGACAAACTGAATTTCCGCGAGGAAGGCAGCGCGGTGCTAGCCCCTAAGCAGACAGCGGTGGGGGACACATACCATGACAATAGTGCATGGAAAGTGATTTTGCTGAGAGTTGCAAACTATATGGTAGAATAAGGGAGAAATACTTCATCTTCGGTATAGCCGTTGCGCGAGGAACTAGGAATACGGGAAACATTACAAAAAATACCATATTATCGAGTAAGTGAACGGCGCGAATATACTAAAGGAAGTAATTTAGTAATAAATTGGAGAAAATACGTGGGCGACAACGAACAAATATTATTAAAACAGGCAAAGAAGATAGAAAAAACATTTTTAGAATAGCCTGGTGACTTTCTTTAATAACAGAATTTCGTAATACAATGAATTGCTGAGCAGGGTAACTGAAAGAACAATCAACAACAATTTGTTCTGTAATAAATTGTGAACACCGTATCAGCAATTTGCATTAAAAGTGGGATAAATTTTGAGATTTCATTTGCTCTTCCGCGTTATCATTTCCGGTTCTTTCTTAATTTTCATTTTCATTGACGAGAGACGAGTCGTGAGAGGGATAGAGAGAACACTTACGAAAGCAACACCTTTCACGATAACTGAAAATTTAAGAGTTGTGTTCCAAATGAGTGTGACTGCACGCCCACTCACACTTCTCTCACTCTCTTAGCTACCTGCCCAGTCACATTTGGTGTCTCTGCCACTATTTCTATACAACGGACAGACTCATTTCCCCATTAATTCAAAAGAATACACAATTCTCAAGAATTACCAAATTTGAAAAGAATTATGTAAGTGTTTAATTGTATTACATTTATCGTCATATATTATGAAGCATATAACATGTACCATTAAAGATTAATCATCATAATCACTAAATGCGGTAAAATAGTTCTTTTAATGATTATAGTATTCAAACCTGAACAATTGTACAAAACAAATATATTGCCATCATCATCATCATCGATAGTGATTTCATTCTTTTTCCCTTCTTTTGTAATCTCACACAATCGGCAATAAGTGTGACAAAGAATCGGTTTCATAGCAAACACTGATCATGATATGTGTCTGAGAACAATGTTTAGCTGCCGAAGGGTAAGCATTCCTACAGTGCCCAATCCCTACTGAGGATACTGCCAAGTGTTGGGTAGAACACTTCCGGAGTGTCGGTGTCGGAGTGGCGATGAGGCGGTGAAGCAATGTGGCTGTGTCGGTATGGTGGTGTGGCGAGGCGACGGTGTAGCGATGTTGTGGATAGGCGATGTGGCGGTGTGGAGGTGAGGCAGCGTGGTGGTGTAGGGGGTGGCGGCGTGTCGGTGTGGACGCGTGGCGATGTGGCAGTGTTGTGGTGTAGAGGTGTGACAGTGAGGCCATGTGACGTTGAGGCGACTGTGTAACGATGTGGTGGTTTGGAGATGTGGCGTGGCGGTGTGGCGGTGGACAGAGGTAGAGGAGGAGGAGGAGGCCGAGAGGCGCGCTGCACTTGCGCAACGCCGGTGGCAGAGGTCTGCGCGCCCGCACTCCCGCCCGCGCACTGCCAGCCGCCGCTCTTCCACGGCGCATTTGAATTTTTATGAGCAGCTTCTCCCCTAATACGGAGGTGCGCGCCGCTGGAGTCACGCGACACTTGCGTCATTTCGTGATCTCGTAAAAGCTGCATACGATGGACGAGGAAGCACACACTACTACTTGATCACACAGCCACCGGCCGGGAATGTTTATAGGGTACCATTTTTGTGACCGAGGCCAATGAAACCGCGGAAGTCTTCGCAGTAAGTGGAAGAGAAAGGGACCTATATTTCAACTTGCTTCCATATACATCGTGGATAAGAATTCCAGACAAATTTGTATACCATGAAATCACAAAGAATTTCAGAGTGCATTTTCCGAAAGACAAGAAAAATTTGAAAACTGTATTGTATTCGTCATCAGATAAAATGTTAGATGACAATAATGATTAATTTTATCATTCATAAAACTAATAGTCACAGATGAAAAATGCCAAGAGCATGCTCTCAAATTATTCAGACAAACTCTTCAAAATGGACTGAAGCTGTGCTGCAGTAAATATTAAGCAGTTAAGCCAGAGCTTTGAAGATTTCAAGTAATGATGTTTGAAATGTGTCGACCTAAGTACCTAAGAATTTCTATGTAAAATTTAGCATTTAAAAAAAAGGTATTATTTTTGGACATTAGATAGCAAATTAGGTAGAGATGTGACCTGAAGATGACTTCAAGAATGTGCAGCCGTATCATTTACATCTCTACAACGTATTTCATTCCGCATCGTGCGAGTGCTATAGAGCCCACAGAGTTCTTCGAGCTGAAAGTAATGGCCACAATTTTCAGAAATCGCGAGAAGTCTCAAACCCATCTTTGAAGACCCAATCTAGTATTTTCTCCAGTATTTTCTCCGGCACCCTCAGCCCAAATCTTTCAGCGAGTGGCGGCGGCTGCCCGAATTTGTGCCTCGGGCGGGCGGGCAGAGGCGGTAGCGGGAAGGCCCCTTGGCGGAAGGTCGAACCGGTCCCGGCGGGCGCTTTCGAAAGCAGGCGAGTGGCCGGGCGGGCGGGCGGGCGGGCGGGCGGGCAGAGCGCGAGCGTATCGCGGAGGCGGGGATCTGCCCGCAGCCCTCGCCCAGAACCGCCGCCGCCGCCGCGTTCCCCAGCAGCTTACTGCTCGCGCCATCCCCACGGCCCAGGGACCACTCAAGGAAATCGAAGAACGAAGAATCCCACGCACCTTTCTTCTCTGTCGTCTGTCTAGGAGCAAAACACGTATCTCCTCTTAAAATCAGTGTATTTCAAAGGAGTAAGTGTAGCATACACTATTGTTCATATTGTTTTCTGATATTGTTTACATGACGTTTAATCTGCCCTTCATAAGATCATTGGGCCTATCCGCTTTAGATCACATCTTCTCAAACTTACAGTTCTACCTCAATGAAATTGTTTTCTATCATTAACCATACTATCTTTCCATCTAAACCCATTAAACTAATTGGGAATTATTATTTATATTTTATATGAAGTAAAACACAATAATACAGGTCACATTAAAACACACAATTTCGCCAAAACGTTCTAAACTGTCTCTTAATTCTCCAAACGGTAACCGGTGAAACGTCATTCACAGATAATATTTTATCATTGAAATTAACAAATTATTTTGAAGTTCAGAGTCCAAATATTGCACTATCTTTAAAATTGTGATTATATCCTCAGAGTTTTTGGTTCCGAGTAAAATATTTTTTCTTAAACCAATTTCAAATTTTAATATCGTAGTGTTAATGGAATGTTCATTTGTTTATTATTTTGTTGTGCGTGATGCAATCGATCAGGTGGCTAGGGAAAATCAGTGAATGTGGGGTTAGAGTAGGTAGGTTATATGTTCACAAAGGCCATGACTATGTAAAACATGTGCATTGCAACAGAAAATTGTATCTTAATAAAGATGGGGTCTCAACTTTTTAAAATACCAGATTTGCGAAGCTAGGTGCAGAATTTTCCCCTGAACAATCACGCTATGTGATCCACTAACGGGTTCATTTGCCCTTCGTGTATTTTACTGACGACAACGCTTCTAAGACATTACTTCAAGGACTGTTAAATGCACCTAACTCAATGCTTGGCTTAATTTAAACAAATATATAGAAGCCAAAATTATATGAAAAGGAAACACGAAAAGTATTTTGAAATTTTGAGTTTACAAACCGGACACTTCTGTACATTTATTTTCAGTTACCATCAAGTTCTGGCGTGCTTTTATTAGTTATTAATAATATTCGATGCATATGTAAATTCATAATAATGTTTACGAAAACCATGATTTTAATAATTAGACACATTTCATTAAATTTTACAAATATTTACAAGGAGAATCGGTGATTGGAGACACCCGTTTAAATTAATGTACAGAACAATTATTTGTTTATGCTTTGCAAGTCCTAATGGCCGTTTTCCAATATCAAGTCTTCATTTTGTACGACACACTAACTTGTAAACGACCTGTTAACCTTTTAAGCTTGAAGGCCGGAACGAATCCGCCTCGGGTAATACGATATCACGTCGATTCATATGCCGAAACCCCCTATCGTGTTAACTGCTCCTTTAAGCAGGAATCTAATCTGTCAGTGTCCCCGTCCGTTTAATTAAGCTGTAAAGACCGCAAATATTATGACTCACTAGAAACATCAGCCTTATACGGTCAACTCCATCACGACCCTTAGGTTGCAAGGAAATGTCAATGGGTCCTGCGCGGAGACTTGGCTCTGTGGTCGCTATTGACATGCATTTGCAGCTGGACCGGCGCTACGGGTAGCCAGGTCGGTAGGTCTCTAGGAGCGAATTAACTTCTTGAAAGAGTCTCTGCCAGGCAGGGCGCTCCTCCAGGACCGGTTCTTGCATTGACCAGTGCGCTCTTGAGTGACGATGACAGGTAAAATATGCCGAAAAATAGGACCTGAAGAGGGTAAGCAAACAAACACCCAACAAAAATTGTAAAACGCTAAGTAGGAATCGTTTGTAACGTTTCGGCCTCTTTAAATTCTCGGATGATAAATTAGGTGCACATTACCCCCTCGATGTAAAAGTGATTCTGCAAAAGTAAAAGTGGTTTTGTAAACCGGTTGCAGTGACACGTCATAGTACTTGTTATAATGTGCACTAAGATGATGGCAGAAGCAGACCATCATTGCTTGTACTCTGCGCTCTTTCCGGAGATGGTAACAGAGTACGGTGAAATTACATTGGGCAACCGCAAGAGATAGAAATAAATACTACTAATGAGAAATGTCATCAAGATTAATAACAACGATTTATCACAACTAGTCGCACATTCGAAGAAATAACTTGTAACTGCCCTGTCATAAACTGATCCTGTTTAATCTGCAGCGCAAAGTAAAAGATATCAATACATTACACTTGAATATATGAGCAATCTAAAATGGTTACTGGGTATGTTCAATTGCGCCCAAACCTTGAAATTAACTGTGAAATCAAAAGTTTTTAGAATCTTTGACATCATTTATGCTCGTAACCATTTCCTTCAGGAAAGAAAATGTAAAATGTGAGATTGTAAGAAAGAATACTCACAGAATAATTCAACCACTCTTCGAAATAATTTTCGCAAATGCATTGCGCCTTTCAGCTGCTCATGGAGGCGACGTCCGGCGCTCGGCCTCTGGGGATGTGGGTCAGTGGTCCAGGAGCAGCTGCACGGGGGAGGCACGCCCCCGGCACCCCCGCCCCAGCCAGCCGTGATTTACGGAACTGCGGCGCGGACTCATAGGAGGCCTTGTTAACCTTATCTGGACATTCCCCGCGGGAAGCGGCGCCCTTATCAATAGGAGACCTTCGGGATCGAGTGAAAGGAGCGCGTCCTGGAATATATTTCCGCTATCTGCCCGCATCGCACCGACGCGCCGGCAGGACGTCGCGCGCAAGGTGGATGCGGCCCGTCGCCTTCGCCCACGCCCTCACCTCGCCCCCGAACCCACCCCGTCACACGGACGCGGCGATTGTCCCTGCTTTCTGATTAATCTACCTTTGTTTTGGAGGAGCTTCGGGGAATAAAGTCAATTATAAATGGGGTTTACGTGATAGCATCTGCCCCGAGACCGGATTCCGACAGGCGATACTGCAACGCCCGCTCCCATGCGAGTCAATGCATCATGAGTGTCGCTGCAACCGTTGCTTCCTTTACAGGATAGAGCAGTAAGTCACAACAGAAGCTCGCGTTCTCAACCTCTTCTCGTCCTGAACTCAATCTCTAGATACATTCTCTTTCTCACAGGCTGGGTTAAGTTCATTGCCACTGCTACGTGCTACCCCTTTGACCGGGAGGTTCTAGCGTTCGAGTTCGGATGATGACGGATTATGGACTCTAGCCACAAAGCTGGTTGAGTTCAGTCGCTGTGTGGAGAAGAATTCTAGCGGTCGGCTGCATAGATTTTCTTGGCTTCTCCGATCAAAACCAGGCGAATGCCGTAGTACTACCCTAACAAAAGGAACCACGTACCGCATGCGATCTTTTCTTCCTTTTCCTTAGTCTATCATCTTCTCATGCTCTCATTTACACCCTCCTTACACATGTAAAACACTAACACACACACCGAGAAATCTAGCGGGAGCTTGAGTCTCGTCTCGGTTCGGGCGATACCGCTCTGGGGGATCCAGCGCCAGCCGACGTGTAGTACGACGCTGGAACTCACCATCCCGCAGGGAGGAACACCACCATCTCCCGCGATAAAATATTTACTAACTGGGATGAGCAAAGCAGTTGACGTGCCCGGAGATCTCAATCTCATTTTCTACTACGTTTTTTAATTCTTTTCACCATTCCATTGATCCTTCGTTCAACTCTTTTTAGAAACGTCGAACTTTTACGTTCGAGTGGCGGAGAATTTAATGACCATGGCCTTGATTATTTATGTCTAATTAATATTTAACTGACAAAAAATAATAAGATTAATACACAAAAATCAAGTCTGAAAGCAAGAGCTCTCAGGGTCATCTCAAATGACCTTCCTCACTTCGCCGTAGGATGCAGGTACACGAAGGGAGGTCCTAAGCCTATTGCACATGCATAGGCATCTATCCGTGTGCGTATTCCGAGGAAAGGCTTAAAAAATATCCAGGGCATCGGGGACCTGTCGAGGAAGAGATAGTCTGCTCGATGAAGGTAGCACAAACAGCGTTCGCTCCGTTTGAACACATCAATTCATGATGGTTATCAGATATTTCATATTTTAATTTTAACAAAATTATGATAGTGCAACTTTTTCATGCACAAACAAAATACCGAAAACTTAAAAACATGGAACACAATACACATCGATTAAAAAACATCGGATTTAATCAATGTTTGAAAACATTGATGTTTTTCGGAAACATCGATATCAACGTCGCATCCCTACTATACACCTGCGCCCAAGCACAAGAGGTTTAGTGGCTCGCGACTCTTTGGCAAGCAGGGCGACAGGCAGGTTCCTTTGAGTCTGCGTGGACCCTTTGAGCCGTCGCGGGATGATTGATGCGCGCCGGGCGACGGCGCCGCGTGACACCTGCCACTCCGCCGGCGCTCCAGTCCCCAGATAAGCGCTTTCGCCGGCGACCGGCCCCTTCAGCGCCCGGAAGGGGGCTCGCCCAGGCACATCAGCGGGCCTCTTTGGCGGGAGCGACGCTTCTTGAAAGCTCGCGCGGAACGCTATTTTGTACACCATCCAAAAGACAGGGGTGGACTTTCTTAAACGCTCCAGGTATGGTAATACTAAAAATCCCCATATACCTGCAACGTCTTCGTGTTTGCTCTTTCCTTCAATTGAATTCGAGTATGTTTCTTCAAACGAGTTTCTTTCTTTGCTCCATCTTCAATCGAGTTTGTTTCTTTGTTCGGTCTTCAATCGAGTTTGTTTCTTGGCAACTTGGACGCGATTTACACTCTTCCTTTTGATCAAACGTTGCAAGAGTTTAGGAGAACGCCTGCATGATCTCAGACTTCTGGGGTAGCAGAGTTTCCTAACACTCTCGAAATCGCACGTCAAACGTAAGCATCTGAATTGGGTCTTTCAGTTGCCAATTTCATGCAATGAAGCTACGAGTAAATGTTCAGAGCATTCCTCACTTTCATTCAGAGGCTGGACGTAAATATTGACTTGCATTTCAAATATCAAATTAGTTCGTTGGGGGATTTATGTAAAAAGCATGTAAGGACGTATTCAAGTTAAGTTACGTCTCTCCTTTTACGTCAACGTACTAGTACAGAGAAGGGTCAAAGAAAGGCGAATTACTTTTGTGGAGAAACCGAATCTTGTTCGGCAAGCTCATTGAACCCTACACCATTCGTGTAGTACTTTCACTGAGTGTGTTCATTGTCTTTATATAACGCGGTTAGGCACACACCGCCGTAAACACGGGTGGACTCCATTAAGCGGTGAAGGAGGTCCACTGTGCGTCGCTGTCGGCCGCAGGGAGTGCCAATTGTTGATTCGGCGGCACATGTGTGCGAGCGAGTGTTCCACGTGGTTTGGCCCGGGTGACGGCGGCGGCGTGCTTGTCGGAGATTGTGTCTGGATCGGCCGCGAAAGACGCCTTGTGGCCTCCCGTTCAAGTGGTGGCCGCTGTTTGGGCTCTCGAGGACCGCTCCTTCTCCGCCCACTCGGGCCCCGCGGCCGCCATCGGCTGCTTCCCCACGCTCGCTGCACTCTGCGAGCGTCTTCCATCGACTCTTGTCTACTGGACTGCCCACTCGACATTAGGAATTGCAACAAGTAGTCAATTATTTACGTTTCTAATTACTTTGGCATTTCCCCTTTTTACATTATTCCATATTTGAATCCGTAAAAACCAAAACCGTAAAAGTGACATTTTACAAATTCTGAAAAAACTGTTTATTTAATTCAATATCATTGAAAAATCGTGGAGCTTTGGGTCATCATTAAAAACACAGCATTTCAATTGTTCAGTAAAACCACGAAATTGAAACTGAAATAACTGATATAAACAATTTTTTTCTCAGAATTTATAAAATATCTCTTATACAGTTCTGGTTTTTACCCATTCATTTGTGAATGGAAAATGCTGTATATCACTTAATGAAGCTATGTTGTTTTTTGGTTAGAATTATTATACTCTTCCAATTTAGACAATTGAATTGCCTTTTTATTTCTGTGTTAATTTTTCTTCGTGAACAAATATATTAATTTCTTTTGTAAATAATAAATTTACATGTTTCTGAAGTGTTTGTACGTTTCTAAAATGCAAATTTTTGCATAAAAATAATTTTTTCAAACCAACTTTTCAGCATTTATTGCGGTTTAGAATATCGAACGAGTTTATTAAACGAAATATGTTTAAAATTGTATTAAGAGGTTATTTTCGAAGTTTCGTTGCTTACTCCCTAGACACACACACACACACACACTATATATATATATATATATATATATATATATATATATATATATATATATATATATATATATATCAAAAGTTATCATTTAGCATGAGAGTGGTTTTAATCTGAACAGACTGTTTATTTCGCGGGCGAAGGGAAAGTGTTTTGTATTCTTTATACTAACTGATCTGTGAACTATCGTCTTTAAACTCTTTGCTAATATACCATTTCCCAAACAATTTTTTTTTAATTCAACTTAAAAATTATGATTTTTATGATGTGTCACATTTCTTATTCACCAAACATGTGAACATGCGATCACTACATATGCGATCACAAGTAGGCATGTTTTACAATTTTCCTGTTCGTATACAAGTTTTCCAGTGAATGATGTACGTGAGGGGTTGTGCGGCAAGAAGGTTGAATGGTCCCACATGTTCTTTGGGGCGTAGAACATCGTGTGACCCGTGACTTTGGCGGCGTGTTCCTTCCCCGCGCGGGGACGGGGACGGGGGCGGGCGCGCTCCCACCCCACTTCCACAGCCACCGCCGCACAGCCGGACCGCAGCGCCGCACAGCGCAAACATCCTGTTGGAACGTGGATGCTCTCGCGCCGCGCAGCATCGGCGGCGCTGGCGCCCCGCGGAAGAGAACAAGAGCTAACGGGAGGACGTGCTGCCCTGCACCTCCCCAGGAGAGAGCCGCTCAGGAGATGGCTCAGACGGGGAGGCGTCGGCGAAGACGTCCCGTGTTGTAGACGGTGTTCCGGGTAGAGCGGAGTCTGTCACATGTAGGGGTGGGTGGCCATTAGAAAGAGTGGATGAATGGCATCGTTGTTCTGGAAAATTTGATGTAGGCGAAGACATAAAAGCAACGGCGATGTGGGTGAATCTCGAGAATATGGTGGTGAAAGCAACTGATATTAAGTCTCAAGTCCAGTAATCTTCTCTGAAAGAATTTCATGAGAAGTTGGAAAATTAATCATATGAATATTCTAATAAATCATGTTCCATCAAACTAATTTGCAAAATTACTGTAGTAAAGCGCAATTCCCTATCCTCGTTTTTGTTTCAATGTCGTTTAAATCAATTAAAAAATTCTACGAACACGACATGGCAAAGTGCATAAAATAGCCATCGAATGAGGTACGACCGCAATGTTTCACCATCAGCCGAAAGAGGCTAACTATGCGTTTCCTTTTGGAAACAAAAGCCTAATCGCTCATCATGAAACTGGCCGGACGCCGATTCCAAACCTTCGGATCACATTCCAAAACAACGACCCGGACAATAATCGCCGTACGTTTCCGGCCGTTGTAGATCCTTATCTCGCGCTCCATCTGCTTGTTTCGCAGCGCCGCGGTCGGCGAGGGAGGAGGGAGCGGGCCAGCGGGCCCTCAGTCACGCACGGACGCGCGAAAGAAGCCCCCGCCGAACCAGCGTCGCGACGCCGGCGCCGCCGCCGCTGCTGCTTAGTCATGCGAACGACGGCCGCCGCCGACGTCGCCGAAAAAGCGGCGCCGGAGACAACGCGCCGAATATTTCCACTTGCTCTGCGCCTCCCCTTTCGGCTCCTTCCCTTCTTCTTATTCTTTCGGTGGCTCCGTGTAAAGCGACGGTATTACTCACAACGGTGCAGGTTTCCCCCCTTTCCGTTTAACAAAATTATTGTTCGTTCTTTATCGCAGAAGATTTCACGTTCGATCACGCTACATTTCGCTTCTCTCCAGCCTGCACACAAAAAATACATGGGGAAACTTTAAAACAGCGGCGTTCTCATCGAGCTACGCGCTCGAGGCGGAGGAAGGTATGTTGCGTCCTAATTCATTTGTTTACTAGCGTCGTGCGTCCGGTGAGTGTAAAGATACAATCCCAAACAACGATCATTCCGGCAATAAAGATATTTTCTAATGGCGGCGCCGAGAGCGCCCCACGTGGCGCGAAGACGATTTATTTTGCCGAAGCGGATAGGCGTCCCGCACAAACCACGCGGAAAAGACAGCAGGCGATGGGTGGCAGCCAAAATCCTGGCGGCACATCCAGCTTGGTTAACGGAACGCTATTTGCGGCATCGCTTTGTGGTCGCCTCGTCTACAAGAGGCGCTTCTGAATGGGCGTGAGGTAATTCCGTTTCGTGGCAGTCGTTTGCGGTCTTTTGTTGAGTTGTCTGTTATTCACATGATAGACGACCTCGACATTTAGTCAATATTTAAGGTTCTGGTCGGACGGGAATCGCAGCTTGTTTTATTGTGGGAACCGGCGTCGCGTCGTCCTCGCCTCGTCCCGGTGATGGACATCCCAATAGGTAACAGCTCCGATGAATAGGTCTTCTCATGACATTCAAACAGTAATTTTGGGTCATCTGACGACAAACAACATTTATCCCAGACACGAGATGAGCGTTGGTAAAAAAATTTGGACTGCGTTGTAAAAATTAATTAGCTTTTGTCTTTCCCGACTATCTTATACACTCATTTTTACAATTAATTTAATTCTTTTTTAATATATTTTTTCAATTTGACTACATTTGACTCAGCAGATTGCTTTTGATTGATTTGATGCCCATTTAATTTTCTTCCATATATAGAATGCGCGAACGAGTCCCATTATTCTTCCCTTGCAAGAAAAGACCACGATTCCTTGTGGTGTATTCTCACGATGTTCACCTGGTAGCTTCACGCAGATCAAATTCCTGTTTAATTTCCAATAATTAGTTGTACCTAAAAGGTTGTACAATCAATGTGGACTTTGCCCATTGCGATGTCGAAATTCCAGAGAGCCACGCCGAGCCAAGAGAACGTCCTCTTTAGGAAGCAGGTAGCGAAGAACTGCAGCAAGAAACGGGCGCTGGGTGTTTCCAAGGATCGATTCCCAGCTTCCAGAACGGGAGCGGCGTCTTCTATGCGGCAGGTGGCCCGAGCGAGGGATATCAAGATATCTTTTTATTCACTTTGGGCAACAGGCGGTCCGGTTTCATGCACGTCAGTGTGGCAATGTACGCTTATCCAGTCCCCCTAAAGTGGAATTGCTTTAATCCGTCTCGCCACCGCGTTGCAGGTGGTCCTGGCTGCGGCTGTATTTCTAAAGAAAGCTAAAGTGTTCTACTATTGTAAACAGATTTAGCAAATACATCAATAGCGAAACAAGTCATATTCACGTACACAATTAACATCTACAAGGAAAAAGTTCGATAAATTTCCCGAATAGTTGAAAAAAAACTATAAACGAATTAATTTAGTAGTTCTATTTGTGATATACACAGGTGAAATGTGAGTTTCACTAATATGTTCGTGGAATCTTACACATAGGTTGATGCCTCAAATATGCCAAGTTATCGGAATTATTCTGCAAACTGTTTCAAAGAACTGCTATTTTTCTTATTGTTAGTATTATTTACTCAACATTAATAATCTCTAGTAAAAAATACAAAAGGATCCGATCCTAGTGAAATGTACTTTTTTTGACATGAGATCACAAAATCACGCCTCATAGAACTCTAATACTCAAAATACCTCATTGGGTAGGCTGAGAATAAAGTTCAAAACAAAATTAAGAAAATTCTGTAACAAACTAATTAATAACTAACTCTGTAATAATAACAAACTAATTCTGTAATAAACTCCAACTGACACATTCAATATATGTAAAAAGTTGAATTTAATGAAAATGTTTCGAAGGTTTTAAGCAAGTCATGACGTATAGCTGCCAAGGTCGTGCGCACTGCTTGCGGCAATATTGATGGTTCTGGCGTGCCTTTTGTGCTCGTGAACTGTATCGTCTCGAATACTTGGGATGTGCGAAGAGGCGCAGGCGCCAGCCGGGTCTGGAAGTCGCCTCGGTTTGCCGAAGTGGTTATTTTGCGCGCCTGCCGCGTTTGTACGCCTGAGGATCTAACCAGGCAGACGGCGAAGTCGTCGACCCAGGCGGCGTGGACCGCAGAACAACACGACGCAGCGCCCGGGCTCCCAGAGGTAGCTCCACCAAGATAACGAGGAACGCGACTGTCGTTTTCGTATTTCGTTTTTCGCGTTTTTCTCGGTAACTTAATGAAATGTCCTGACGTGACCTGAGTTATCGTATATCAAATACGCCAGTAGCTATCAACAGAAAAGTGACTATACTAAGTACTAAGGCCTATATCCCAGTTGCTCCAAGAACAAATCGTATTCGGCACGAAGGTTCGCAGTAACTAAATTCAACGATGGTCTGTTTCACCTGTAATTCGTTTCACCGTTGTTTCGGTTACCAATTCATAATTATTTACTCATTAAATCATAATCTGTTTCTGCGTAAATGAAACTATCTTGTAGGAGTAATCATTATACAAAAATAAATATAAGAGATACAGGACTTAAGATAAATAACATAAAACATAAATAATAATTCTGAAATCTTTGGATAGAAACTACTTTATCAAATACCTTTCTTCGAGTCCCACATGTATGTGGACAACGACTACAGAATTGTCTAGACAACTAGATTGCTCTTTAGCTCAAACATGAACCATATTTCTTCAAATTAGATTACATCCCAGCCATTTCTTCATCGTTCTGAAATTCTCCTTCAAAACTGCGCAAAGAAACTTGTTCATTCGACACTTGCAACTGGAGTATCAAGTTGTCGCTGTGATATGTAACACCACCCTCACAATTCAAGATAAGCAGAGAATTTGTCGACTTTCACTTGTGGAAATTACGAAACTTCATGTAAATTCTGGTGCAAACATTTCCATATTCTTGGCTAGGTCGTAACTTTAAGTTCACTTCTTCAGAGTGAAAGCTGCATACAAAGCACGTCCCATACAAAGACATGGCCTTGAACTATACACATCGTGACGCGGTTTATTGTGATAAACCGTCACGCAGGTGTGTCGATTTTTGAAAGACGTGAAGCGAGAAAAAAAACAATAAAACAATTTCGAGGATGGAATCGGGTCCAACCAATACGATCTTCACAAGCTGAACACACTATGGACATTTTCAAGTGCCGACATGTTGACTATAGCAATGATCACACTAATGACAAACGAATTCCGTTGTACTTCGTGAAACCAAATCCGACAAGAACCGTACCAATAAGTTTCGACGAAGGTTTGTATAGCGAAAAGAGTGACAAAAATTCTGTACGTTAACAACTGAGCATTTCCTTCATACCTCATCAGTACAGGCAAAGCACTGTCCAGTTGCGAGCGTGCGTGTCTTCTGTGAGAATGTATTATACTTCACGATGAACGTAGGTTTACTCTCTGAATTTCACACGGCAGTAAAACGTGCATCTCGGAAACTACTCTTCTGAGACTCACAAATCTTACAAACGCGTTTCAAAGTAGCCAGAGATATTTCTTACATTATCACCAGCAGGAATGAAAGAGTTTTTGTCAGATTACCGCTAGCATAGAGAATAAAAGGCTTATTTCCGTGTGAGCATGAACACATGCAAAGTTTAACCTGATTTTTGAAATTCCAACAACGAATACCAACTGAATGTATACGTCTACTCAAAGTTTCTACATTTGGTTATGACAGTACAGTGGAAACAAATTTCCTAGAGTGGAAAAGCATAAATCAGCTTAAGAAATAATTTTTTTCATAAAATTCACTTCTGTGTGTAGTCTTAAAAAAGGAGAGATCTATTTACCGTAATTATAATCGTCGCACATCTATTCCACGAGTGGTTCTTCTTGCGTCAAAACCTCATTATGAAGTTTGGCTATTTGAGGAAATATCTGTAACAGTCAAAAGATGTGGTCCAATTTCTGTTGGGATTCTAAACGTATGTTAGAGACTCAAGTCCTACAAGGTGAACTGAAATTCTCGGCTAGAATAGTGTAGCTAGTAGCTAGTTTTAGTTATTTTGAAATAACAGACAGACATTTCAATTTCATTTATATAGATGTAGTTTGCATTGTCGAAATTTTACAAGACAATTTTTACCTAAAACATCCTAACACCTAAAAACAAATAGTTTATTCGAGAAAGTATGAAGAAGTGACTAAACTTTAATTTCTTCTACCACAAACATTAAATACCATAGCATTACTATTACCGTAGCATTCAATGCAAATTCACAGTAAGCGCTATTTCATATGTTCAGGTCTATATAAACACGTGTACGAAGGCTACGTACTAAGGCTCGATCTAAGGCTCAGAGTAAGTGTCGGATTGTTAAAGCAAACTGACGTTGAAAATTTACCACTTCGTACACACGAGTGAAATAGAGGTTGATTTAGTAAGGGAGGAAAGTGTGTACAAATCCGCACTGAAGTCTCTCCATCTTTCGCGGACCTCCTTCTGCCGAGGAGCTGCGCAGCCTCCGCCCGCTAGGTCGCGAGCGCTTACGAGGCGACTGACCGGGAGAGCGAGAGAATGCGTGCACGCAGTTCCTAATGGACGGGGTTCATCTTTCAAGTGATTTCCAAAACCCGTTCTGCGAAAGACGCTTCCTTCGGGGCTCACGATTCTCAGCTAGAGCAATGCGAGCGCAGTTGCTACAGTCCCCTGCGTGATACACCAGGAATAATATTCATTTGAAATATTTGTATTCAACTCTAATGACGGAGAAATAACATGCCATACAAATAGGCCGTTGGGGCAATTTAAATGAGTTACTTTACTCTCGGACACACCTGATGTAACCAAAAGAGAAAAATATTTTCATTCTTTCAAATGTCATGTGCCGCTTCAATGAGTAAAAGAAAAAAGTCTGATATCATGGTCTATGATGCGGAAACGTCCCTGATTCACCATCCCAAGTCAGTCAACTACGCACGGAGATAAAATAAAAATTGTAATGACATAAATAATATAAGCCACTTTGCAGTAGCTCATATTATAGATACAATTGCTACTGATCTATAATATTGTTAAAATTATATTTTTCTCCACTTTGTCTAATATACTTTCATAGATACTGGGAGAACACGAAAAACATTGTAATTTTGATGCCCAGCGTGAGTGAGTCTGAAGGGTGTAACGAAGTGGGTTGATATAACCAACTCTGAGCAACAAGGAATTATTTGAGGGGAAGACCAAAACTTTACAAAAAATAAGCTATCTCGCTTGTTTAGTTAAAAACGAAAAACGAATATAGAGAACCGTTTTCATCAACACGTAAATCGAGTGCTGTTTTCATTTACCTCCTTGTCGAATTGATTATCTTGACAAATAAGATAAATCACAATTTTACTCATTAAATAAACAATTTTACCTCTTTTAGTTATTTGACGCTCACGTATATTTTGTCGGTACTTCATTGGTGGTCATTGTGAGACTTGAGAATTTATGGGCTTGCACTCATCACAATAAATCATTCTTCGGCGCATGAATTATATATCGATGTGAACGAGCAAGACTAGCCATTTGGAAGTCTAACATCGATACAATGAATGTGTTTCTTTACAGTTGCGTTTGGACGAATCGGTTATAGTCACGATATTGAGGAATAAATCTCTCTGTCGGAACGGTACACTTCAATATCGGTTATTCTAAAGTAATTGATAATCCATATTGCCCTTCTTAGATAGCATCTTATTGTGGCAAAATGGTGCAGTAATTCGTTCAAAATGTATTTAAGAATCGTTCACAAGTCGGAACACATCACGAAACCTCTCGAGACTATGGAAATGAAAAGAGAGAAAGTGAATTTTCAAACAGGTACACCGCAAGTATATTGAATGTTACCAACACATGTCACACGAAATTACGTTCCTTGTATGCCCATAACCTCCGCTGACATGTTAATCATTACCTATGCGTGTACCGGCATGTCCGCATGGCTTACGAGGACTGATTTAGGGGGGAGACCCGTTAGGGCCTTATTTATGCAGGCGGCCGCAGACCTTAACGGGCGTGCTCGTTCGTTGGCTGCGCGCGTAACATACTGCAATTAAAGAGCTGCGACGTCTCGCGACAACGGCTTCGGCGGCGAGAGAGGAGGGGGGGTGGAGGGACCTCCCGGGCGGAGTTTGAGCCCTGTACGGAGTGGATGACCGGCACTCGGTTTCACTTAATTCTTGCATCTCTGCTTTCTCCCTCGAGACTACGCCGACTTTCCACCTCATGATGAACTCGAGCAGGCCGTCGTAGATCAGCCGCGGCAGCCTACTGTATTCGCGCGTCCACATCGTCCATTCGAAGGCAATGTCATCTGGTAGTAACCGATAAGGAAAAGTCAAATACTTTTTTCTTCACTAGAGAGAAATCTGTTCTGTTTTAAGGAGAGACGTAAAGCATATATCTGGATTTTTGAATTTTTTGTAATTTTAACAATTTCTAAATATTAAAAATTTTATGAATAAAATGAATTAATCTAGAAGGCTCTGGTTTCATTAAATGCTGAAGTACTGCTAGAACCTGCTAGAAGCTGCTAGAAAAGTACAATTTTAAATCTTGCTGGCACTGCAAAACGTGTTACCGTGACGAGATGACTGGTTTTGCACAAATTAATTCGACACTCACTAATAAAAGTTTGTTTTGCCACATTATTCCTGAAACTACTCAAGTGATCATATTTATTTTTTGTAGGAAGTCAAGTAAGTAATTATAAATATATGGTAGCAAAATTAGTACAGAAATTTTCATACTTCAAGATTTCTGCATTAAAGTACAGAAAAAATAATATGAAAATGTTGACTTTTACTTTCAGTATGCTGTAAAATACAAAAACTATTCGCAGTACGAATGTAAATTCGATTACATTTACTTAAAACGTTTCCATCAAGATCCTCCTAAAATTTTGCAGCACTAGATTAAATACTATCTGAGATAATGGGGTCAAATATACAGCCAAATCTAGAATTCGTTTGGGTCGCAGTGACTTTGGCAATGAAATCACGCACAATCCTTTTTCGGTTCCATTAAGTAGTGTTGACGGACTTAACATCTTTAATTCTAATACATCCATTCACAATTCATAGTCTTATTGTAAGAATTATTTGAAACTTTTTTATCAAACTATTTCATTTTATAAGACAAGAAACATAAAGAATTAAGTTCTTAAAATCATTTTAAAAAATAATTGCGGAAATGAATTATTCTTGTAGAGAAGTCTCAGATTATTCACTACCTGAACTGAATTCAATATTCGTTGTAAGATTATATAATTGAAATTACAAATGTAAAGCAAAAAGTTTAAAAAATAATTGCTTCTCAAGATTAGATATATCACATCTCTTGAGAATGTCGTTTCAAATAAACTACTATTGTAAGACATGAGTGCCACTCTGCCCGGATCTTCAGTCGCTGGATCGGGTTGACAAGTAGGTCGCACATTTGGTTAATTCCAAAATCAATTCTCTTCCTATTGAAATTCCTCGAGATAACAGGTGTCGGCGGCAGTCGTGGCCTCTCCAGAGAAACTCTCTCTTCGATTGAGATTAGCTGCAGACAATGGGGAAGCGCGCACCGCGCCACGCCGCGCCGCGCCGCGCTGCGCCGCGCTGCGCCGCGCCGCGCCGCGCCGCTCACGGCACCTGGCTCACGGATCAGCCCCGAACAGCGCTCCAGACACACTGATTGACACACTCATCGCCGCGTCACTTCATCGTGCCTCTCACACGGCGGCGCCGCGCCGCCACTGGCACCGCCCCACCCCACACCACTCCACTCACGGGAAACGCCACATTACACTGTGCCGTGCCGTCCCGTGCCGTGCCACGCCGCGCCACTCCTCTCCACTCCGCGCAGCACCACGCCACGCCACACCGGGGCGAGCTACGATGGCATCTGCTTCAACCACGTGTCCCGAATGGATTTCTGAGAGTTCAGTTCCCCTCTCAGGAATCTCGAGAACTCGTTAGAGAGTTATTTCAGAGTTACGACGCATTTTCCTGTACGTTTGGGAGCTGCTAATGCGAGTATCGACATTTACAAGCCATTTACAGGAGCCGAAAACACGGGAGACATTAATAACGGAAATGGAAGAAAGTGTTTTAGACGTTTAACTACTGACGTGCACAACGACCGCAATTTGGCTGCGTCAATTATAGGCAGCATTGTTTGATGACGATAAAGGTCGGCATACCAAGATCCACCAATGAAAGTTTATTTATATGGTGTGGTTTTCATTCATTGTTAGAGGGGCAAGACATACGTAATTCTTTCATACTACACATGACACATTCATGAATATCGTATAAATGACAGTACCCAATGAAGCGAAAGCACTGGGCTGCGCATAATCTAGTAACTCGTTCAAAATCACTGTTTGCCCAGGAAGCAATATAAATTGAATGTCAAATGTTAGCAATATAAATTATATAAACCGAAAATGATTCATAATGCAAAATGAATGTATAAGTAAGTAAATACATATACGAAACGCTACAATAAGGGCTTGAAGTTGTATCAGAAGGGTTATACCCAATGAGATTCAACAAAGAACCCTAGAACAACATCGAGCCAAACATCCACTGGCCGGCAAGCGGCGAGAAGTCCGCAGCCTAAAGGTCCGAGACGACACTAGATTAACAAGCGGAGGCGGCACCCGAAAAGGGAAAAGGGCGAAGGGCGCGTGTTTACGGCGGCGGCGGGGGCGGGGACGCGGACCGCGGTCCCACTACACGAACAATGCGGCGCTTGTTTTGAATTCCTGCGCGGCCGGCAGGAAGCTGCTCGCCCGCTAACTATAGCGCGGGCGGCGGCGGCGAGCGCGTGTTGCTGGAGAGCTGGCGGGGCGAGGGAGGTGCGGGCGGCGGCGGCCGCCGGAGGTGCGGTGACGACGGTCTCAAGGCGCCGCTTACCGTGGGAGGATTTGGGAACATCCTTCAAGCTGCCGCTGCACTTCTAATAAGCACCTCAGTCTCCGAAGGGCAGGCCAACACTCGCGACGTCTATGCCGATGATCGTAATGAACAGTATTCATTGTCACTGACAGAGGTGCTTTAATACAAATATAATGGTTGAATATCGTTTATGGTATAAACATTACACATGTCTGCTAATTACATATAATTTGGCATTGCCTTTGTTACAATTTGAATTCATTATTTTTTTTATATATCTACTTAGTCATTTTAAGAAATAAATCATTTCCAGCAAAATTAGAAACATCTGCTTTAATAAAATAATTGTCTAATACTAATTGTTAATTAACCTGAGAACACTATTGAATTGTGGTCACGTAAATGTATTTCGCACTACTCTTGTCCAAATATTTCAAAATATGATATCGAACTTTCCGTTTATACTCATAATGAATGGCATGGTTTACCGTAAGCCCAGAACACCAAATTATAAAATCACTGAAAGTGTACACTATATTTCATCGCTTCATCGTACGAGTCCCTAGATTACCATACTTAATGTAGTTTACATCAAGCCACGAAAACTAACAAATAAAAGGATGAATTCTAAACATGAGGCTATATCTTGATCAAATTCTCCAGGAGAGAGAAACGACGTCACGTCGTCTGATTCAACGCTATTTTTCAACAAATCGCACACAAATGAAAAAATCCATTACATCCTGCGATTTGCAATCAAAAGAGGAAACTTTCACAAGCGAGTTTCCCGTAATAACAATGGGACGTGTTTTACTTCGCTGCTTTGAAGCTCAGTGAGCATGTCTGATTGCTCACTCGCAATGATTTCTCTTCGGTTGGATGAAGTCACTCCAACAATCCATTAGTTCCAGTTTTAAGCGACGAAGTAATTCCGGAAGATTTTCTCCGGATCCTTGTTTTTGAAAACAACGGCACATACTAAGCTCCAATGATTACCTTTTAAAAACAGGAGTCAAAACAGATTAATTTTTAGAGAAGAACCTTGGAATATTTCTTTCTGTGGAAACAGAATTCTGGTTCACATCACGCGAGGAGACAAAAACTCACGAAATGGGGACTGTAGTATGTGTTCCAGTGAGGCTGCGTGGCGGTCGAGTCGGATGAAGGATGGCCGGAGAAACCCCTCCTTCACTCTGGGTTCCGCCCACACGACGAGCTGAGCGCAACGAACCTCATCAATTATTGCAACACTTTGATCTCCGCACCGGGCGCTTTTGTTAGCATCGCTTAAGCACGATAACAGCTCTTTAAGTGGTTTGGACTGCTGTAAATATAACTCACCACAATTTCACATAAAAATGCCGTCCACGTGGAGGCGGCAGTGACGTCGGCAGCGGCGGCGCGGTCGTCCGGGGCCGCGACGTCATAAATAAACAGGATTATCCGGCGGCGGAGGCGGGGGTGGCGGGGACGAGGAAGGCGGAGGCGGGGTGGCGGCGCCCGGGGCATGGGAGAGCACCGCGCGTGCGGGCGGGCGGGCGGCGCTGCTCTATTGTTTCCCCACCCTCGTCGTCGCGCGGTGTGGAGCGGAGCAGCCTTGATACGCCCGGAAAATTAACACCTATCGGCGACTGAGTTAGGGAGATCGGGACGGCCGCGTTCCACGAGGCTCGCACGCACCGTTCGTGTGTGTGTGTGTGTGTGTTTGTGTGTGTTTGTGTGTGCACGCGTTGCGTTTCGCCGCAATTGTCTGAACGTGATGCACAGGCCCGAACCACTGATGGGTTTTCGATTCGCTTTTGTTATTTAAATTGGAGGGAGCCCAGAGCGATATAATGCTTTACGGACCAGATTTGTTCGTGCATCCTCGGACCACCCTTGTTTGTTGAAATCCGCAGTGACTACGGAATCAACACCGCTGCCGAACGTTTATTACTACCCTCGTGAAGATAAAAAGTATTATTTGGAAGTCTAATTGTGTTTGAAGCCTATACTCATTTCCCGAATTCAATAAGAAAGTATCTTCCTAAAGTGCTTTTCAAGTAATGTGTAATTTTTTTAAGACAGAAAAGTTCAATAATATATAATGTTTAGTATTTTAGAACTGCATTGAAGGGACTAGAATTGGGACTTACTAGCTCCTATATTTTAGAACTGTTTAAGTCGTAATTTTCATTTGAATATGTCGCCAGCATTTCTCCCTTTACTATTACAATGGCAGCGAGTATGTCGTGGCTAACTCAAACTTTTCAATAAATCGCCCCCCCCGGAAAAACGTTTATAACAAATTGAAAATACGCAATGTAAATTAATTTGCAAACAAAGCTTCCTGTTTCTGTTCACTTCTAAACGAGTTGATTTATGTAAATATTCACTTTAGCCGGGGTGAAATGTCTTGCCATATCTCAGCGACCTAAACGAGCTACCGGACACCGATACTTAAATTCCGTTCCCGTGAATGTCTCCGTCAGGGCTGGCAGCCGGCGCGGCGGCCACCTAATTATGAGGAGAAACGAGCCGTGTTTGCGCGTGGAAACATAAAGGAGGCGCGCGATTACGAAATGGCCAGCAGGCGACGCCACTGCCGGCGGCGAAAGTCAAACGCGCCCGCCGCCCCTCGCGACGCCGCGGGGCGGCGCCGGCGAATCATTTCGAGAAGAGGGAGAGCATTCCGGAGTGCGCAACGCCACTGACACCGGGCTAAGTTTACTTCTAACTGTCTCTTCCTCGCGCGCCGTGCGGCGGCGCACAGGGGTCCCGCCCGTTTCGCCATCGCTGCTGCCCCTCGCGTCCAGCCCCGTGCCATGCGGTTTATCCAATCACGCTAGTTGAGACTGCACTCGAGCACGTGAAAATCTTGTTTATTTAGAACTCTGAAGGGCAATGCAGGAATTAGTAGAAATACAAAAAATAGAATTCGTCAAATCTCCTTTCTTGCGAATCCTCACATAAATTCTGTTACAATTGTCTCTGTCAATTTTTTCCATCACACTTTTAAATACCTTCAAAGAGATCTATTGGACTCTCGGTTATTAATGGACTGTACGTCTGATCAATAATTCTTTAGTGATGAGGAGTATTTGATATTTAAATCGTCTTAATAAAATGCGTAGTTCTCCCCAGCATTTTCTTTTACATTCTCAAAATGAGCAGCAATATGAATAAAAATCCAACGCTTAATTACATGCATATTTTTATTAAACGAATCATCCTAATATTTAGATATAATGGAGTGTTTCTAATGTATTCAATATTTTATCCCAAGATAATATACCCACTGACATTTCCAATATATAGTTCACAAGAAGACAAAACTTAAAGTAATTCGTGTATGATGTGCGCATACACAGAAGTATAATTACCGGTGGTTCTGGGAAGAGAGTTTTGGGAATCCATGTGGCAACAAGCAGGAATGAGAAAGCGTGTCTAAACATAAGGAAATATTTCAAGGAAAATATTTTTCATTCGCTCGCTGCAACTTGTACAACACTTGTCTGAACAGTCAGTTTTAACTTAACGAGTATCTGAAATGCGGTTCTATTGCCCATTAAATTTGTTCCGTCTTAAACGCGTGAATGTAAAAATACAGTTCTTTAAGCTATGTTGACGTTTCTCCATTCCTAATGAATAATTTCCAATTGCAACAACCAACTTCACAACTTACCGAGTCGATTGTACGGAATATAATGTAACAATGAAGGATTGATGAGACTGAGCAGTGACTGTCATTTGAATTAATAACATTCTAAGACATTCACAGTTTATCACTGAGTTTTCGGTGTCGAGTTATTCAATCCCCTGGTTCGCTGACGTTGACGAACAAAAAAGTGATGACAAATAGAAATCGGAATGACGAATTAATGTCGTTTGACCCTGTCGAAACGATATCTCTCCAATCCCTCCAAATATTGCGTTATATGAACCATGAAAAGATAGTTTGCGCCAACATGAAAATCTATCTTCGACAAAATTTTCAGTAATTAGAATGTAATAATTAGTAAGAAAATTCAAAACAAATCAAACACTGCAAACATGTAATAAGTTAAGAAATGTGAATATAATGAAACGAAGCTTTGATGACATTTTCTTATATTGACGAGCTGGCAGCCGTTCCTCTTCATTACCAGTCGTCACCCAAGATTGTCGAGGACGTGTGGAAAAGGAGGCTCCTATCAATACACTAATTGGAGAAAGGATCCATGAATGTTTTCTTTTTAGGTCGGTGAAAAGTTTTTCGAATAATATACTCCTGCCGTCTGGTAACTGTTTTCTCTTTTAGTTTCCTATTCTTTTTATCACAATTATTCTTGTACACTTTTCAGTCGACATTTGTAAATTTACGGAGACGGAAAGGAAAACCATGACTCCCCAGATTTTTTTTAAATTCTGTAATGTTATTATAACTATACGATACCGAAATACATATTGTACATCCGATTCTAAAATTAGAAGCAGAGATAACATGAAATAATTTAACGCATTCTCTAACGATAAGGAGCATTTAATGGTTGCTGATCTTGAGTGCCGAATAGCCGCAAGAATGTAGTCGATCCCCGTTGCTTGTTTCTGCATTCCTGCAGTTTTCCGCGAAACCTGAAACTCTTCGCGCGTAGAGTCATCGTTTACACACACACATTCTTGAAACACTCCAGAGAAGTATTTATAAAATAAACGAAAAAATGTTGCTAGTTATAATTAATGGAAATTATATAAACGATTCAGTAGTACAATTCTAATTTGACCTGTCCGTCTTTAAATTTTAAAAAAATGTAGATTTTGCTTTCCAGAATTGACCTCAAGTTATCTATTGACAACTGTGTCGAAATGTTTTCTTCTGATGTTCATAGCTCATTAAAAACAAATAGAAATCGTGGCTATTACAACGTTCGGTGATCAGTAGTATTTAGCTGGTAGGTACAATAACTAATTATTGCTTCCAGTTGCAGTCAAAAGCATCAAATGAATGGATTAATGCTACTTCGAACACATGTAAGATATGTACGCGCGCATACGTGTACAAATATGTGACGTAAGAACTCCCATTCCTCGTTGTTTTATTCAAACAAGCTGATGTCACCCCTTCACGGAAGCATGTTTAATAAGGTACACGAATCAAAGCGTACACGCTAACCCGTCCTTTATATCATGTCGCTATCTCCGTTAATATTGCGTAACGCATGCAACGGGCGTGAACCAAAAACAACCGGTTGCAGCGAAGGCGCCGCCTACGGCCGTCTCGCGTGCGAGTCCTCGCGCAAAGGCTGCGGTGCGCTGTTGTGCGGCGCCACCATTCGTCATCACTGGCAGGAAATACGTGCATGTGGTACTCGGAGCATAGAATGGACGTGTTTAGTCAGCGGTGGATTATTGAGCTTCCGGGGCAGGAGCGAATTGCGGCTAAGAGACGTTGTGCTCTCCGTTCATGCCAAGGGTATCGAGGTTCATGGCAAAAGTATCTACTAGTCCCTATATGTTGTGTTTATGATACTTTTAAACGGATTCGCGAAATGTTTTCGCAGGATTCTTAGTTCGCGTTTCTTTCGTTTCATCAGAAAACCATTATCATTATTCTTATTAATTATTTACTCACCCATCACACGTCTTTGATTGTCACCGATTTGAGATCAGAATCGAGAATGGAAATTAGCAAATAATACCAAACGTTATATATCTTTTTATTATATACAAGATTAAGAGCTCCAGTGGACACGAAGTACAATTGCTGTGAACAGTTCATATTAAATAGATCTCTTTTAGAACATGAATACATTTTCCACTATCAAAATGATTGTGAAAATGTTTAGCTCTTAGTCGTAACTCTTGGAAGTAGTCCCAGTGTGAATGAACTATTTATGCGATCCATTTATGGCGTCCCTGCGACGGTCGGCTCGTGGGAGAACGTGCCAATGGGAGGGGAGCATTGTGTGGAAAATGCCACTGGCTTTAGTTGGCTCACTCGCCCTCTAATGATAGCTGATAGTCTCTACAATTGAAATCGGCTTCGTCATTATCTGCATTTGCTGTTAGGACTCGCTGCAAGATACAAGGTGCGTGCGATCGTACAGCTTGTTACTCGGTGGTAACATACTAGCTTTTATGGTAAAAAAATGCATGTATAATTTACTTCACTTCAGCTCCAGAAAGCTTCACCTCAGTTCCAAAAGATACCCGTGATGTAATTCTAGTAGCTAACATATTTTTTAAAATACTCAGTATATTTATCTGTACTTAAAATGTATGAATCTCTTAATATTACATTGACAAAAAAAGTTGGTCGTTAATTGTCACTTTTTCCAAAAAAAAGGTGGGAATTTCTCTAGCGAAAATGGTAAGTCCAGCCTAATAACAATTCTGATTTATATTTTTTCTGAACTACCTTCACTATCCCGGATCCCTATAAGTACCTCTCGATTCTTAACTAATCATCTAAATTGGATTCTTCATCGAGTTTCGCTGTATCTCGTGATTCGCAGTATTTTGAATGGGCCTTTCGTCGTGCACAAGATTCAGAAAGTGAAAAATGTCTGCAGAAAGCCCGCATCATCATAACTATGGAAGCCTCCGTGTTGAGCGCTGTTCCCCGACTAATGGTCAGGCGGTCGCGCTTTCCCGAGTAGTAGCCCTCGGTTCGAGTCCGTAGCCCTCAGGCGGGTAGGCGGCTGCGGTATAAAAGAAACAGCAGAAAGCTGCGGCCGGGCCGGACTGCCCACAGCCAACGGACGGTGTCTTTTAGACCCTTTTCTAGCACCTCCTGGCAAACCACTTCCTAGAAGGATTCGTGCACCTACGAGGAGAAAGTCACGTATGCCAGTGGTTCAACTGATTCAGTGCTTTTATTCAGAAATGTCGCTTCCACTAAACCATATTAATTTGAACGAATAAATGTTTTTTATGAGATACTTGTCTTGAGCAAAAATGTGCCCGAAGAAGTCTCATTATTTTTAGATCTAGTGAAAAATATACAAATCAAATGTTTAATACAATCTCAATTCCCGGAATTTTCAGTATTGAAATTCCACTTATTGAAAACATTCAAATTTGTATCATGTTATGTTTTTATTTTCATTCGGTTCACCACGAATAATGAATATAGAACAAAAAACAAATTAACAAAATGTATAGGTAACCTTTGAAACAAAACAACATTTTATCTTTTGTTATGAAGGACAAAACAATTTGAGGTATCATTGAATTTACTTGGCGTTAAAATTCCACATATGTCATGATGTATCCCAACAAATTGGCAAAAGAGCAAATAATCACACAATGTCGTTGAAGAATACCTAGTATATCTGCGTTCCTTATTCATGAAAATAACGTTACCAGATACAAGTTCGGAATAACTTACTACTGGCGAAACGTGCCGCCAAAAGAAAAACTAGAATTTGCACGATTCTTTGAATTTCCAAAGTCAATATCTCAGTCGAAATCGTATTCTGAAATTTTGCGGCTTCCGCTATCTGACCAAGAAATCACCAAAACTCATCGATGGAGCCATTGTATCATTTTTATATCTCCCTCAACGCCAAGAAAATCCTTATAAGTCCAAAATGGAGTGTTCATTTGTCGGTGCGCGTTATGCCGCCGGTTTTTACGGTGCCCGGTCGACAAAGCGAAGGCATCGAGCGTTTTGTAAAGGACCCATTCAGAGTGGACAATAATGTTTGTTTTCAGAACTACGTGTTCTGACTGTTGATGGGGCGCGAACACGGGTCTTCGCCGCTGCTTCCAGGACGGCATCTACCATCACCACCGTCCTCGACACATGGCACCACCGCCACCGCCGTTTTGCCCCCAGCACGTCCTCTGTCACCGTCGCTTTTAGGTTACCTTTTAGATTCCAGTCTCATATGGTACGAAGATGAAACCTCGTCTAGGTACCCGTAACGATTCGGCTGCGGTCACCACATCCTCAGCTCCTTTCGACGAGAGTATCTTCATTAAAACTCCAGTACATTGTAAATCCAAGCAGAGTGGCCTTTTGTGGGTTGAATTAATTGATAGAAAGGTGTAAATGCTATGAATTGAACGACGGTGGAAGAGGCAGATGAAATGGGAAGAACCCAGAAAAACTACCGGGAACGTAACTAGTTCATCACGAATTCCACTGGGAATGAACCCGCTCCTGCAATCATGTCTCGGACGGCACACACTGCCCTCAGTTCCCTCAGTTCCTCGCCGCCCCGAGCTGCTCTGTGCCTGCCGCCCGCGCCCTCCGGCCGCGTCGCGCCGCGTGTCGGGCCGGCCGCCGGCTGGCCAGTCTGCAGACCGATATTTTTAGCGCCCGCCGCGATGAGGGGCGGCGTGTTTGTTGGACTAGTGGCCTCCCCGCTGCCACCATTATTACGGTTTATTTCCAATGATATTTGCTTGCTTAGTTCTTCTGTTGGTGTTTCCTTGAGGTCTCTATTCGTCCTGCGGTGTTTGTCGTAGTTTTGGAACAGTGACCTTTTAGAAGCTAGGCACTTATACAAGCTAGGCACGTCCGTTTTTCTGGCATTCTAAGAGTTTAGTTCTTCTTTAATATATTTTTTGCAAATCCGAAGGAAGTTATGAGCCTCTGCAACTCTCAGAAAAAAGAGTTAGTTCATGACGAGTCAAAAAGAACAGTTTATCTGCTTAAGGTCATTCTATTTATTTGATTATTTATATATTAATTTATTGTGGATTTGGGTCTCTTCAAATATTAAGATCATTTAGGCTCATGAGCGATGATCTAATGACAAGAGAGAGATAATGATTATGTGACTAATCATAGTATAAAAGTGGAACGAGACGCAGGGAAAACTGGAGAACATACGAAGAAAAAAACATATCGAGAGCTCGCTCGCCAACATTCCACCAACATTGGCCGGGGATCGAGTTCGGGCACCAGCGCTGGAAGGCCTACGCGTTAGCCACTCACCACAAGTTCCCTTTGGAAACGTAGAAAAATATTAAAACCCACTGTAAGAACAGATGAACGTAGGGCGATATATTGAAGTATAAGGAAAATATGAAATTTAAAAAGAATGCACGACCGCTTTATTGATGGAAGAAAGCATCGTTTCACATTGAATATGGTAACAAACTTTAGTTAGGTACGAGGTGCAACACTTTTAGTAATAGCACATAAGACTTAGTAGATCCTTTAACATCTGCGTAAAACATCAGCTTTACAAATATGAATTTAATAGTAATAAACGCCAAGTTAAAATAAATTCAGATAAGACGCAGACCCACATCTTACACGTTAAAAGTTTTTTTTTAAACAACAAAGCCGTGTACGAACGAATATGAATTTGGATGGCGAGGGCGCATTGGCGCGGGCGGCGACACCGCGGGGAGGAGCAGAGGCCCACATTCTGCTGCGCGCGCACCGCCCTCGCCGCCGCCGCCGCCACAGCCTGGCCGGAACAATGGTCGGCGGTATCTCGCGGCCATCGCGTCGATCGCCGCGCCGGCCACCCGCCGCCGCCCATTGTTTCGGCGGCAGTCCGAGGGGCGGCGCCGGCGGCAGGGGATGCCGATGCGCCGGCGGTCAGTGTAGCTGCAGGGGGCGGGGGGGGGGGGGCTCAAGGGGCAGGGAGAGTCACGGAGCAAGCAAGGAAAGCGCCGGAGAAGAGGGGAAATGGGTGTGTGTGTGTAAAGGATTGCATTACGGAATTGCGAGACTACAGGAGGTTGTGTGATTGAAACACGGAGAGAGAATATTTATTTGATTTTAAGATATGTGGATTTAGCATCGTTTAGAACTGAACATGTTTTAGAATGTTTGAAATTACACATTGAGCGGAGGTTCTTTTCTCTTGCTACAATTTCAATACATTGCCCATGAAATAGAAATAAAAAAATAAATAACAAAATCGTGAAAGTAGAGGTACATATAATTATAAATTAATGGTTGTGGATGAATGACGAGCCAAAATCAATCGATGGCCATTCAGGCATTAATCTGTTTGCTAATTAAATTGACAATACTGATTGGCATGTAAGAAACACCAATTAAAACAAAATTATTGGAGTTTGTTAATATTTACCTGTTTTTGGAATTTTAGATATAACTTATATAGAATTGCTAATATTCTTGGATCTTAACGACTAAAAAAAAGGTATATATCGATTGGCTACGACATGCATTCACGTAACTCCAGAATTGAGCAACGCAGGCGTCCGTGTTTTGAAAACACGCACATCGGAATTCCTCTGGAACAGCGAAGCAACACGAAAGGATCCGAGGGTCCTCTTCCGACCTTCGGATGTCGCGCGCGCTTATCCTGTTGGTGAAAGAAATACAGCCCGGTGTATTTTATCGGTCACAATGGCAGAGCGCGGGACTCTGCCGCCATCTGCACTGTGTGCCCGGCGCAGCGCTAGGCGCTGGCTGCAAAGGAGACAGTGGCAGAAGACAGAAGATCGTGTTCAGCGGAGGAGAATGCGAAAGGATGTGAAGACAGAAAAAAGTGCAAAATTAAAAACAAGAGATGAAGATCTTTCTAATAAGTAGCGTACCAGACAAAGTGAGGTAGAGTAGAAAAACATAGGTAAGTGTTACAGATATGGGAAACAAGGAGATAAAAAAGCAAAAGATGTGCGGTAGGAAGTAGAAAAGACAAAATGAAATTCGAAGATCGGAAATTGTAACAAATAGAAACCAGTACAGGAGAGAAAACTAAGCTATAATTTACGAAGACGAAATACCCTTAAAAGTGAGAATATACTGATAGGCGCGAGGAGAGGTGAGGAGAGAAGACGGTCGCAGCGCAGGGAAGTGGGAGGGGGAGGGGGAGGGTCAGAGGGGGACGGCCCGCGCGGCGGCGGCGGGTCGGTGAGTCCGGAACGAAATACAATTTCATTCCGGCCAGAAATTGGCCATGCCTCGGCGGGCGAACGGCGCCTGCCGCCCGCGCCTTATTTATCGTCTCCCGGCTTTCGCCCGACGCTTTTGTGGCCAAAATATGCATAATGTATGGAACAGCTGTCATCGCCAGTCACTATCTATCGCAGAGCCAAAGATATACGAAAATGATATTTCACGGGTTTAAGCAGGTGTGGTCCGCGAAAAGGAATTCTATTCATCTGAGAAAATATATGAGCATTTAGAGATTTCGTCACGGCTTTGATAGTGTCTAGATTTGTAAGAAAAGTGGCTCTTTCGTGTTTAAAGAACCGCATAAAATTCAATATCATTGTCCAATATTTATTTATTCGAAGTGGCCGTCTCATATGTTATGATAAAAGTGTTTTAATACTTTTTACATACTAGAGTGATAAGTGATCTCAAAAAAATCAAAACTCAAATCAACTTGAAAGTCACTCGAATCATCAGAGATGGCTGATTAATTTTTTTTCGGCAGTATATCTCTAGTTCCTCAAAAACAATCTGCAAAAAGCCTGCTATTTGGCCTTATCTGGAGAAGACGTTGCAGTCAGTTCAAAAGACAATTCAACAACAGGTCGATTAGTATCGCGATGTTCGATGCTTCGTCATGGTCAGCTTCACAGGCCGACGCATTCCGAACGCACATATACCTGACCACATATCCTTACAGCATTGTAAATACTACAGCGAATATGATTTGAATGTCAGATCAGTTTACAAATAAGCTACGGTATATTTAGCTCGAGTCCAAAACAATATTCTACAAAACGTAAAAGTATCGTGAAGTCGCTACGAGCACAAAAATGAACACAGAAGAATCATTATCATTTTACATCCGAAATACGTTATCAGTTATTACGATTTGAGAATGGGATGTTCCAAACGGAAATTAGTGCTGGGAGACGAAGAAACTACATGATTACGGTGTATTTTATTGAAGTAAATACATAATTCATACCAAATTGCGTAGTCATCCTTTTCTTTAATAAAGAAATTAGAGTCAGAGCAAAATCAGAAATGAAATTGGCGAAAAAGAAAAAAAAACAATAATGGAGCCAAATTAACGAGAGACCCAGTAAAGATCTTTGGGGTCCTTTAATGGTAGTTATTAGACGAAAACACGTACGCACAAGTAATCGCCCGAATGAAGTACTTTTCTCGACTTTAATGATCTAGAAAAAAATAATACTTCTTTGTTTGCGATGAGGTCAATGATCTTCAGTTTGAAGGTCATCTTGGATAGGGAGTATTCCAAAAACCCTCCACGGAATATTTATACAAAATGTTTCAAATTTAAGCTAATTTTAAGAAAATTACGTGAAGTGCAATAAAGCGTAAATAACATAAGTTTTATTTTTTTACAGTTCAGTCCTATCTCGGTTAAGAATTTTCTTCTCTCTAGTCTATTATCGTTTCTAAGTCACAAAAATTACTCCACAATGCAATTGGAGATGTCAATTTGCGGTACAAACTCTGAAAGCAAAATTAACACTAAGATAATTTCTAAATTGTACGTAATAAAAAAAGTGCAGTGACAATACTATTCTGGTAAGCAAGAAGAATAACATCCCCGTTTAGAGGATGATCATTGAAGCAAAAAGCTGATATAATATGTCAAACCAGAATTGTCCTTTCAATTCTTGCGTTTTCTGTTCATCCTATTACTGATCGTACATATCCAATCAATTTCATTGTATAATGATATCAATTCTTGGACGTGACTACAAACATATTTGAATGACTCAATATTTAAAATGTATTTTTTTCCTTATTTACAAGAATATTACAATCATGTTATTATTTTGATAATCCTAAATGTTTCAACGCCAATAATTGCCAAACCTCCTGCATCTAGCGGCACTGTTGTGAAGTGAATAGTGCACTTCTTTCATTTGGAAACAGATGGTTGAAAAGTGTGAAAAGAGGGGCTAAAATAATAGAATGATGCAAAATGTATAATTTTCATCAACACATCATTAAAATATAGTAAAATCATGAATAGTTAAAGAAATGCCGTCAAACATATTTCTTTATATAATGTGTTTGTAATTTCAATTTAGTATCAGTTATATTGTTGAATTTACAGTTAATAATATTGATAAGAATTAATTGTATGTGTAATGTGTGTGTGTGTGTGTGTGTGTGTGTGTGTGTGTGTGTGTGTGTGTGTGAAATCTCGTGACTGGATGCGTTTCAATTGATAGTCTTTAAACGTTTTCAATTATTGGTCCGGTTTCAAAGGTTCAATCAAAATAGATTGTTCGTACTGACGACAATGAATATTGCAAGTCGACGTAATAAGTTTCCACAGGTGGGAGAGATAGTAAATGGAAATATTCAATTGTCACAAGAGTAACTATTGGCTTTTCACATAAAGTCTTTGTAGAGATGTGTACAAGACTATTATCACTCAAATCGTCGAGTCACCCACGGCAAGTTGAGTACGCTTGGGTGAGAAGTTCGCAAACTAAGAACACCTGCGAATATTAACACGGCTAGATTACTGTTCTGGTTTCATAAGCATATTTCCATCTTATGTTGACCGTGACATAGGCGTGACATGATTAAAAAATACTTGTTTGCAATCAACATATCTCTTTGTGCTACATACGGTCAGTTAACAAAAAACGGCCGAAGCAGGTATTCGGTTTGCAACACATCGTTGTCGTTAATTATGTAACTGCACATTCCATTTACTTAGAGTTCAGTTGCATCTAATATTTCCCTGTTTTTACCAAAAACGTTTATTCCAAACATATAACATTAGAGGTTTTAGTTTTTTTATTAACAGAGATTGTTAATCAAACAAATGACGATTTTATTACAATAGATATTTCATTATTATTCTGATTTTATTACGTTTGTAAAAAAGGCCTGAAGTTACATAAAAGTACAGAATAGTGGAGAAGGATCGAAATAATAATTTATTTACTTACTGAGTTCGGTTCCTGACGAGGGCTAGTTCTTGTGAGAAACAAGAAAAGATATAAGGCATTCGATCCAATTGGTAGTAACTCCACTGTATCTTCCGAGAATTGTAACGTTATCTTAACGTAATCCACATGAAGAGACGTGCTTCGAAACCGGAAACAGTCCAGTTTATTACACGATTCACTGCGAGATTACAAACGCCGCCCGAAAATCAGAACTGGCGCCGCGGTCGACAGCGAAGTGGGCCATCATTCCAGGCACGTGGTGGCAGGGAGTGGTGGGAGGAAGGTGAGGGGAAGGGTGGAGAGGGGATGGACAGTGTGTGGTGGGATTGGGGGTGGGCGTGGTTGGGTGGCATGGGTGTTGGTGGGGGCGTGAGCGAAGTGGGCGGGGACGGGGAGGCAGTGAGGTGTGGAGCGTTGGGGTGTAGGGCGTGGGTGTGTGGGGCGGGGCAGTGAGAGGCGAGGCAATGTGGGGCGCGGCGGATCACGTGGGGCCGCGGCGGGGCGGGGCGGGGCGGAGCGTGGCGGGGCGCGGCGGAGCGCGGCGGAGTGCGGCGGAGCGCGTGGGGGGGGGGGAGGCGGCGGGGCGAGGCGGAGCGCGGAGGACTAGGTTCGCTCCTTGCCACCTGCGATGGTGTAAATGCAGACGGCTGAGTAGCCTCCCGGCGCGCCACACGTCCTCGGGGAACGCGCGCAAATACACCTCTCCTTGAAAGCGAGCCCCCACGCACGCCGACCCCGCCACGCTGACTCCGCCGCCTGCTAGCAGTCTACCTCCAAAGCGGAAGACTGGCTTTACAAGTGCGTGAACATATTTTTTAAAAATATTTTTTATATGCACGAGCCGGTTTTGAGATCTTGCTTGTGCCTTTGCATGCGAGAATTATGCATTTATTTAGGCCTACAGAGATATTAAGAAGATAATGTGAGTGTCTGAGAATTATTATTAGATTATTGGATCACAGTAATTTCCTTTTTACTCGTGAATCTATGGATTTTATTACTAAATTTTGACGTACCATGTTAAAAGTTTGAGTCGAGTTCAGAAGAAGAATGAGTTTAACTGTCGTTTGAAATAACATTTCTGCCACAACACTTCCTCCTCTAACTACTCGTTCTCTGCATAACGAGATGTCAACACTAACATTATTTGCACGTATGTCGCGCATGTATACAGCTGATTGTGTTGGGCTCTTTAGGTCATTAGAATGTTACATCAAATAAGGAAGTTAATAGAAATTATTAGTATGTAATAAAAATAATAATTACCGTTAGTATCAGCTCAGTATATTGCTCCAAAATTAAGAACGCACATCGCAAGTAATTCATTTCGGATCACCCTGTAGAATTAACCGGTACTCGTATCGGAAAACTCTTTTCGCGAAATAAAGCCGCAAGCGCTCGTCGCCCCTCGTGCAGCAATCGCTCCGCCGCGGGTCTGCTCTTCTGCCGCTATCCGCTGCCGCCATCTCGGCGTGAACCGCTTTGACGAGGCATTAGCCGCCGCACCTGTAATTACCCCGACCACATCAGCGCTTCGGGGAACAGAGATGTAAAATGTCTGTAGCAAATTGCACCGGCCAAGAGTCGAACCGGAGTTTCCCGGTTTCGTGAGATGAATAGGGACGATCGCCAATAGGGCTTTATGTCACGATCTTCTACGCTACATTACTACCCGACGAGTTCTTGAGCAGAAATTTCAATTCATAATGATTGCAACGATAAATTTCTAAAAGTGTTTTCTTTTCAGTGTTCATGTCAGCACACTATACTAGACATTGATTGCAGCATAAAATTATTCTTAATTTTAATTCAAAGTGGATGTCACCATCCCATAGCAAGTTCCAACACTGAATGCCAATCGGCAGGTGACAAATGGCCGGGCACGGCCCACAAACAGAACATTAGTGTCAATGCAGGTAGTTATCGCCTTACCAAGGGCTGTTTACGAGAAGGCTGCAGAATGTGAGCCTTTGCCTGCAGGAGGAAGAAGTTGGATGAAGACTGTATCTGAGAAGACTCTCTTGGAAGAGAAAGCATCCAGCAGATATCAAGCTGTTTGACTACTGACAAACGCTCGCACGTTAGCCCTAGTCTGAGAGCTCCATGTATTCGAACAGTATGCTCGCCGCTGCTTGGCTTGTCCGCATATTCGACGATACGACACACACACACACACGAAGTGTCATACATAAAAAACCTAAAATGCAGACACACTCTCTCTCTCTCTCTCTCTCTCTCTCTCTCTCTCTTAATACCTTACTACATTCACCTTCCCGTCCTTCCCTCCCCGCTCTTCTCACACTGTCTGTTCTTTAGATCCGTAACAAGATCGAGAAAACAGTGTCATTTGGATATTAATTTCATTTGATTTGCCCATCGTTTTATGTGATTTCCTATTCTCAATTTCGATTACAGTGATTGTATGGTGATGCTTGTCTGGAAAATGTCTGATATATGTTTGACTTTCGATAATGAAATCATGCGTCAAATCAATACACGTCAGTCTGTAAACGAGTTTTACCTTACAATAGACGGAGATTTTTCTGCGAAGTATACTTAATACATATTACATTATTTCCAGTATCTATGTTTACGTCCTCCTTTTCCTTACATGATTGTCCCTCAAATAAAACATTTGCTTTCATGTATTTTAAAAACATTACGTTACGAAAGTCGTTGCAGAATATTCGTGTTTATTTTCGGTATTTACTAATCTAGTCAAATTACACACACACACACACACTCAAAAGAGGAATACTAGGATCACATCTTGGGTGGGGTTTTAATGTAATAAGTCGTTTTGTAGACCTAAGTAATTGATAATTTAACAGCATTACGGGCATTTTTGATCTTTTTGGTAAGATGGACTAACTTATTAGAGAAATTGAATAAAACAGTGAATGAACTGAAAAACTAGTGGTGCAACGGAATGGCACAGACTTTCCCTTATTAGTTTTCTATTTCCTTTGGTCTCGGCTAGCTACTGGGACTTTCCACATACTCGGGTCAGCTACCATCGATCGATTTTTTTTTTTAAATTTGCTCAATTTTTCCTTTTCCTAATTGTAAAGCGAAAATATTATTTTAAGATTATTAAAGAACAGTACATCCTCGCCATAAGTGGCAACTTTCTTTGAAACATTTGGATCTGTTTTTCCAAAATTGACGCTGGCTATCAAGCGCTTCTATAAATTCGAAATTTGAAGGTCTTTTTCACCGAAAATTTATAAGTTTAAGAAAAAAGTCATTTTAAGTACTTTAACTCACAAATACAATAGTGTTAACAAATTGCAGGAAAAGTCCATATCAATTGCATTGCTATCAAAAAATTTACATTTGCGTAATTTGTGAAAAAACAAACAAAACAAGTTTAAAGAAAAAAATTGAAACTATTTTTGAGAAAACCTTGTTTTTGTATTTTTTAAAATTTTTTACATATTGCAAGTAATATTGCGCGAATACCATTAAAATTTTCAAAAAAATGTACATTAACTTGATGACAGAACTCACACTATGGAGAACAAATTTTATTTGAAGGAAAAACATCTATCTTTAATTTTGTAGTTGTAGGAAGACACCAGCAAAATATTATTCTTTTGAAATTTTCTAAAATTCAGAGTTAACCGTGAAAATCACACTTAAGCCACGTTTATAAGTGTATGTTACTCTATTCTTACAAGAAATTTAAAGAAAAAAATAGCCGTTTTTGAGAAAATTTTGAATATGTCCGGAGGGCTTATTACCCCCAAAGTTTGAAGAATGATTACCCTCAATGTTTCGACTCGGGCCAGATGGACAGGGGTTTCTTCAATTTGAAAAAAAATCCTATGCATGATTTAGGCGCTAGTAGTGTTTACAGACAACAGACAGACGGACGGACGGACGGACGGACGGACGGACGGACGGCGGACAGACAGACAGACAGACAGGCAGGCAGGCAGGCAGGCAGGCAGACAGACAGATAGGAAGGAAGACGGACAGGAGACGTACGGACTTTTTGCCATCAATTGATGATGCGGTATCAGAGACCCACAACACAGGGTTTCTGGCTACACCACGTGTTAGAGGATTTTTTCTTAACTTAGCAACTGGATTTATCCACTTTTTCGTTATCAGGGCCCGGCAATCATTTTTTTCTGCCGGAAATCCGCCGTTTTTCACGCATCATTATATACATTTTCGTATACTATGTATACTACTTCGCATATACGTACGGGACAGTAAAAAGGTTCCTTTACGTGTGGTTCTATTTCAATATCTGTAACTACATAGATGTTCCTCTTCTACTAGTATTGTTAACGCTCTCTTGTAAGTAGTAAAAGAATTAGTAAAAAAATTATACTTCTAGGAAAAATTAAAAGAAATTGCAAAAATATAATTCATTATTATAAGAGAAATATAAGTCACAATCCATTAAATTTGAAATCAAATATTTTGGCATGTAAGTTAAAAACTAAACCTCATTCATAATTTGTGAATCCTGTTATTTTTCCATAGAATTTAATTGATCAATTTAAGAGCACTTGGGTGGGTTGGTAGTGATTTCTGTCGGGGATCACACGCCAGGTACAAACCACATCTATGCTTTTCTTGGAAGGTCACATTAATCTAAATGGTTTCTTACATCGCCGCCTTGTTTTTCAAATGATTTACGATTCTTAGTTCTGCAAATGAGCAGATTTCAACAGGTATTCAGGGGCAAGGTGTGAAGACCCCTGATAATAATCTACCATTCTTGGAAACTATTATTACACTGCAGGTGGGCCCTCCGTAGGTGCTAATAAATGATGAGTTTTCTTACACTAATACAAAAAACGTTAACAATATAGTCTCTGATACATTACGAGTGAAATATTAGGACCAAAATTGAACTTATCAACAAAATATATATCGCTCATACAGTGAAGGTGCAAATTAAACTAATTACACTTAATCCCGTAAATTCTATCAGTGTCACTGGCAATATGATAATGGAAATAGCAATTATGATTCTATCCCCTCCCACAAATTTTCAAATATCTGCATATAAAGATCAATGAGCATGTCGATAGAGGTTCGCTTTAATCACTGACATTGCAAAAACGCGTCGGCGATCGGCCACTGACGTCAAAGTGGACCAATAAATCAGTAGTCGACTTGGAGGGAGGGTGCAAGAAGGAGGATGGGGATGGGGACGCGGAGGGGCTGGATTTTGGGCAAACAAATTGCCTGGCGCCGCCCGCCCGATTTATCATCCATTGGCGTGGAGGGCGCGGGTTCGGCCCCAGAGAAGAGCGGTTCGCCTTGACTCAGTGCGCGTCACGCGAGCAGCTCACGACACCCACCTCGCTGGGCACTCCCCTCCCCCCTCCATGTTACGGAGCTCTGTGCCAAGTTTCCTCGACTTAGAGGCTCAGCAGCGGGGTTCGGAGAATAAATTATATGCAAAGAACGGATTTGTTCTTACAGTAAATGAATTTCCATCAATTAATTCAATTTTCCGGGTGACCTTGGGCGTTTTAGGATTCCCGTAATGAGCAAAAATAGAATGATAAAAAATATATTTATATTTCAAAGAGGTTTACATAATTATTGAAGCTTATATTTCAACTAGTAATTATAAAAAGAATTCCTTATATTGATCTACGTTTCGTGGCACTAAAAAAAAGATAAATATTATTTTCACAAATACAAAACAACATGAAAAGGAATGTCACCAGACAGGTGCTTGAAATTACATAAATGTTTTCATTTCTAACTCCATAACGACCTTTATCATTTAATATTTTGCCGTTTCCTAGGTCGATTAATAGAGAAAAACATTATTAAAGTCATGTTAATATTTGCAGAAAGATAAATTCCTAGGGTATTCATGCAGTTGCCTAAAAGAACAAGTAGTAAATCTTCATTTTGAAACGAAACACGTCGTCACAAAAGTTAACGACCAACCTACGTAATATGTGGTCATAACTATACCTATTTCACACATAAATAGATCGAAGAAATATTGGTATTTACTCCTGTTCACTCTTTTCTATTTTTTCTCTTAAATGTGCACTCACGCATGTCTATTATCACTGATGCTGAGGGGGAATGACTAGACTACACTCTCTTACTGTGGACACACCGTAAGACGTGGTTTCAGCGCGAGGGAGTTTAATTGAATGCAAGTTTTTTTCGAACAAGATGATTGATCGAAGACCCAGTGACACGGACTAGTACACAAAACAGAATCGCAATTTGATACCTCTGTCCCACTGACGCCGCTGTCGATACAAGGGACCAATACAAAATAAAAACACCTCTCGTTACGAGATCGGTGAGGCAACACAATGGGAAACCAACTTCATCAGCAGATTAACTCGGCGTGACGAGTAATATATCACGCACATATAACCCTCCCTGCGAATCACTTTGTTCCTGTTGAGTAACGCCGTCTGTCAAGGCTATCCTTGGTGGAATTCGTGCACGAAGACAAGATCTTTAGCCAGGTGATCGTACGAGACGCGTGGCTCGGCGCACAGTGAGCCGAAATGAAACTCAAAACATTTTCTGGGATTTAGCAGCAGATACTTCGAACAAAGAAGTTAAAGAATAAATTCTTAACATTCTTAAAACCTCGATTATCAACTTTTCATTATTTCTATTTCATTTCCACGATTATTTTCATTGTGAGAGATTAGTTGATGTCACTGTCACGTACGTCCTGACGGAAGTAGACTTCAAAAATGTTTCTTCAGATTCCCCTTAAAAATATTTATATATAATTTCACTTATTCTTTCACAAATTTATGTAAATGAATTTACTTCTAACTAACTTCCGCTAAAAAGTTTACTACTTTATCACTACAATTAACATCTCCACTTAATGTCATCATTATCTTCAAGCAGAAGTGTTTAATTCCTATCGACCAAGAATCACATTTCTATAATAAAGAACTATAATGTCGTCAAGTACCGTGCTTAACAACTTTTACAATTATTTCAATCATTAATTTATACACTTCATCGGCAAAAGTAAAATCAATAAAAAATATAAAAGGCAGAGACCAAATATCCCAATCATCAAATTATTATTATTATTATTATTATTATTATTATTATTATTATTATTATTATTATTATTATTATTTCACTCTAATCGCTCAAGCTATGGAGTTTCATTTTGTGATTTCCTCAATGTACTTCTTTGGCCCATTTGGACCCAGAGGTTAGCGCAGCGGGGCACAGCCCGGAGTCTGCGGCAGCGCATCGATGTCTCCATCGCGCGTGCAGCCCATGCCGTCTGGAAGCAGCGCCGGCACCGGCACCGCCCGCGCGTGCAAACACGGCTGTTTGGAGACGCCCGCGGCATTACCGGCACCCGTCGAGAGCGGCCTGCTACTTAGCGGGCGCTTAAAATTACGCTCAAAGCGTCCTCCGAGGCGCGGGCGGGACGCCTTCGCGCAAACAACTACCGGCCGCGGCCCGCAAGAAATCGTTCGCCGCTCGTCTTCTCTTCTGGGGATCCCAGTCCACTCCCAAGCGATGAAAGGTCAGGACACGACGCACCAGGCCAGACCAGGTCACAGGATTACAAATCTCACTTGAGAATGAGTAAAGTCACTTAAAGTTCACCGTAAGAGCGTTCTGTTACAGTATAAAAATATGAAGCTGTAAAAACACTGGGAATTCTTCACAGTGATAGTTCATTTTTATGAGAAGCGCTTCGTTACTGCAAAGTAACTCATCGATGAGCTCTCTAATTCTATAACTTTCAGGGATATTGTAACGACGTTGAGTTAAATCACCAATATCTCTTAATGTTACCGGCAACACTGCTTAATAACTGAAGAGAAAATATTTGTTCTGATAGAGACGAAGAAAATACAAATTTCTAAATTGAGGAACATGCAAGAGAATTAACGCAAATCATCCTACCACTAAGAACTATTTTAGGATTTATTTATGAAGTATAGGTGATATTATTAAGACCACGTCAGTATGTTTTTTAAAGCTGAATTGACTCTCTATAATAACAATGAATAAATGTAATGATGAAATGACGTGATGATTCCATTCATATTTGCCACACAATTTTCTTCCGAGACAACTCTGAGTAATGTGAACACCAATCTCTTGAACAAATCGGGTTATAAATGCAAGTACAATTTACATAAAATTGTAAACATCACTTGGTTGCTTATAAATGAATGTAATGACTCCTTATTGTAGGATCATTTTAATTTCTAAAATGTTTCCTTTTATTTCTTTCAGAATTTCCCAAAACAAAATCCCGACAGGGACACCCTACTCTGCTTTGCCATACATTCCTTTCGCAAAAGTAGTGATGATCTCAACATTTCTTCACCACTCACGTACAGCTGGTCAAAATACATGAAACATGACCTGATGGTAAACGTAGTTGTTCACTCTACAAAAGTACATGACAAACACTCCAACACATTTCCAAAGGTGCAGCCACAGGAAAATATTTGCTTCTGCAGACGAACTACGAGGAAGTCGCAAAACAAACGAAGCGCAACAAATATATTTGAACTGAAAGCGATGTGGCCAATAAAATAATAATCCTCTAACATAATTCAAAAGATTCATTTATTAATGTTTTATAAAATGCTACGGTGGACAGTGTTCTCTCTTTTACTGAACACTGAATCCTTAATTATTTCGTAATTCGCTCTTTAGATGTATATAAATGTTTTATTATCATTTGCAAATAAGATTATTTGTAAAAGTAAGAAAATGTATTAAAGATAATTACGTTATTATTTTGTGGTGCACATTTTGAAGTCACGAAAACTGCAATGCGACAAAAAAGCAATGATACCAGTGGTCATCACTAGTGCACAGAGAGGAAATGGCATTGAAAGAGCTAACTACGCTTGCTAACTTACATTTGTATCAGAACACAAGCATTCTCTCGGTATCTGTAACTGCTGGTAATAACTGTAACTTCATTATGATTCGTCAGTTACGATTTTATTTTCCCTCATTAGATAAAAAGCCTTTCTTCTAATGTAAGCTAATTGGGAAAGGAATGTTAACATCAACATGACCCCTGATGGCAGTCATGTTGCGAGGTCTTTTTATGAGTTTCCTGATGCCGATACCAATGAAATCAACAGATGTGTAATAAAAAGATGTGGAGCAATAAACGTATTTCACAATAGAAATGAATTATAAGAAAAGTATTAAAAAGTACACGAAGTGAATTGCAGAATACATGTTTGTAAAAGTAACAAATGTCAAAAGTGCATTGATTGATGCCGAGAAGAAAAATATCCCAGTGTTTCTTGAGAATATGACTGTGTTTCTTGAGAAAGTCTCCAGCTACGTTCTTTGCATGAGCACAACCCAACTGTCTCGACAATATGCTGTACGAGTAGATACCAGCTTTGTAGAACCTTGTAAAATAGCCATAGATGTACCACGTCCGCGCAGCGCCGACCATCGGAATGTGGCGTGCCAGAGGGCCGTGGACGAAGGAGAAAGGCGGAAGCAGCCGCGCCTCCCCGTTCGCCGCTGGCGTCGGCGACTGGGTCGAGGGGGAGGGTCAGAGGGCGCCGGACAGGCGTCGGAGGGTGGAGCCACAATCCACTGATTACGCGCGGAATGCATTGCAACCACGACGGCAGCAATAACTCCGTGGTCACACCTTTGCTTTTGCAGCATCTCTAACTGGCAGGCTCTAGTGCTCGAATTCAGACGATGGCAGATTTTCTTTAAACTCTAGATTGCTACGTCAAATTAAGTCACAGGAGAAAATGTCTAGTGGTCAGCTGCTCTGATCTGTACTTTTCCAGGGTTTCTTCAAACAACACCACGCTAATGCCGGAGCGGATAATAACAAACAGGCAGTCTTTCCTTTTTGACATCTCCACTTACACTTCACTTAAACTTACTTTCATTTTACTGATATGCACGACGAGAGTCCAGCCAGGATCTTAAAGGGTGGGCGAGCGGGAGATACCCGGAGGCAGGAAGCCGCAAGCTGACGAGTAGGTCGGCGACGGATTTCCCGTTCTGGCGCGGGAGGATCACTGACACTTTCCGGGGTATAACACGCTCTACACTTACTGGAATAACAGCTGGTGCACCAGGGATTAATAAATAGTCACGCCTGTGTTGAATACGAAGCTACAAGCGATAGCGTCCTCGGAGCACATTGCTCCTAAATAGGCCAGAAACGCCTCAGCCAAAAAATAAAAAAGCTGTCGCAAAGCTTTCGAAGATATGGAAGTGTCTTCACAATGAATGTTTTAAAAGAATAAGTTAACACTTTGGAATGAAAATCATCTAAAGTTCAATTCAATTCAAATTCAATTAAATGAATCCTTATTTTAAATAGCAAGAAAGTTCATGTTAATATGTGTCAACGATACATCAGTAGAACTGGAATTCCTCGTGACATTATATTACAAACAATATTGCATAAATGAGATAAGACATTTTAAAATGTAGGTCCTTCACTCTGCATTTAAAAATAAACTGTAGATTATATTGTAAAATTGCTAATTTTACAACAGTGAAAAAGTGTTGAAAATATTGAAATAGAGTGTGTATTCATTTTTTTTATTTGAAGGCACTTTGCCCTTTTAAAAACCTTTTTCCTGTTTATATTCGGGCTTGCCAAAACAAAACAAAAAACGGAACAATTTCAAGAGTTCCATTCCGGCCCACTGTGCGCCGCTGCTATGTCAAGCGCCGGCATTGACATTGGGCGCCGCTGCGGCTTGGGGCGCGCCTCTCGGGACGGCGACGGCGTTCGTACAACCGGCGCTTGTGCGTGCGCCACTCCAACAACGCGCGCCCGCCGCCGCGGACGCCGAGAGAGCGAAGGGCCGGAAGCAGAGGCACCACACGCGCGCGGCGGAGCCAAACGGTGTCTCTGGCAGTATCGAAATTGGTGTGCTTGAGCATGCAGATATTACAGCGGCTTGCCGTACGCAATAAAACTTCGGCAAATGCAATGCTAGGCGGTTCCCGTTATCGAAACGTTAATAAACGTTAATAAATTAAACGTTAATAAGCCCAGTGTCCCTGTACCGAACACATGGTGTTTTGTTAAATTGTTCAAGTTCATTTTCCCAGACATACTTTTTAAGAGTGAACAACTGATGTATCACTACGTTCCACTTATCAAGAACTCTGCAAGGTTAGGAATGAATGTGTAGAGTTCGATTTAAAAATTAAAACGATTCAATATATCTATATATACATCTTGGAATAAAATTTGCTAAACGTCTTCAACCACGTAGGAAATTTTAGTGGTCGGTACTTCAGCTGACACATCCTGTACTTTTGCTAATACGAAACAAAAAAAGGTTTTTCCATGAAAGAAATAAAAAAAACATAAGTTATATTTATCTTGTAAATGCAAAACAATATAAAAAATTCCTTGACAATTAACTACATTATTTTTCAATTTTACTTTAACAAGCAATATCAAATGCCTAGACTTTTCGATCATTCCTCGACCTTCCGTGAGAGTTGACCGTTCCTTTTTGAAGCTAGACAGAGTCTGTAGTAGGAGAAAGCGCGAATTAACTGCGATTGATTTAGCCGCTCTAAAGGCGATCCGTCGCGCCGTTGCACGTGGTGAGCCGCTGGCGGGGGCAGGGTCCAAGGAAAGGCCGCTGTCGCGACGCGAGCCGAGGCGACGGCGTGTGCGGTAGCGGCGTGGGCGGCGACAGTGGGGCCTCCGCGGAGGAGCAGCACAAAGCCTTCCATTGACAGCGCTGGGCGCCCGCCGCCCGGTATCAGCGCCACGAGCGAATCTGGAAATTAGCCCGCGGCGCTAATGGAGCACGTCGACCGCGGGCGGGGACATGGCGGGGCGGGGCAGTATGGGGTAGGGCTGGTTAGGGCGGGGTGGGGTGTGTCGTGGTGGGGCGAGGGAGGAGCCGGGGTGCGGCGGGGTAGGGTGTGGGAGGGATTGGGGCGGGGTGGGGCGGGTTGTGGAGGGGTGGGGCGGGGCGGGGTGTGGAGGGGTGGGGCGGGGCGGGATGTGGAGGGCTAGGGTGGGGCGGGGCGGGGTGGGGTGGGGTGGTGTGGTGTGTGGGAGAAGCCGGGTGGGAGAGGGAGGCCGGGTAGATGGCGCGTGTGTCTCGTTAGGCCCTGTTCTCTCCATCAGACGGACGCCACGCCGCGCGCTGATACCGTCCTTCTGCGAATGTGGCTGACGTTGGCGGTGCCCAATTAGCCCTCTTCGCGGAGATAAGAACAGCCGCCTTCGTCTGCGATGAAGCCTCTTGCTGTTGACGCTTATTACAAGACTATTGTTACTACTAACCCAGTTTTCACACCTCAAATTCTGGAAGATGAAGATTTGAAGAAGTACGTAGAGTGCTCGTGCAAGGTTATTTCAACCAGTGTCAACCATTTATTTAATGAGTCAAGATATTCAAGACGAGTAGTAGGCGGCTTTTGCCAACATTCTGTAATCCGGTGTCAAGACCCTTTTAGTTTTCATGATATCTCAATGAGTGCGCCTTTTCCTTTCATGGCATCAAAGAACCGCATCATATCAAGATGCACTTGAATTGAAGCAACTGTTGGCTTGTTACATATTCACTGCCATAAATACTTGCTTTACATAAACGTTCGGTAATGTGATACTGAATTCAAGTATCATCAAATGGTACTAAATAACTCGGTAATACTATACCATAATTTTTTCGCTTTAAAGAAAACAAAAACTTCTTTTATAATGAATATCACTTTCTAAAGGATATAAAAAACACGATTTTATGAAGGAGATTGCGAAGTGCTCATATTTTCTACATGAATAGAACATTATAAAAACAAATAAAATGGTAATGGGATGGAAATACTACACAAAGTCAAAGTGAAACGGACTTAATTGTCATTCAGCTAATATGCATTGAAGGTTGACTTACAGTGACTTACAATAACTCAATACAACTCACAAGCCAAATGCACCCGACCTTTTTGGTAGCAACAGAGACCATAGCCGATATTCGTAAATAACTATTCCAGCATTTCCGAAACAGTTACTGTGGTAATACAGGTCGCGAGCGGCTGTGGCGGTTGAGTGGCTAGATCTAACGCAAAAACCGCTGCTGGGCGCCTCGTTTTGAGGGTCTTAAGGCGAGGGGGGGAGTGGCTGGATCGCGAGACCTTATAAGGACTCGGCGGGACGCCGAAGATGCAGCGGCACCGGCCGCTAGCCCATATCCAGTGCAAAGCACGCACCGCGCCTCCAGGTCTTCCGAAACGCGGCCTCAATGACGCAATCGCTCCTTCGGCTGGCGTTGCTCGTCGATTTGCACAGGATGAGGGTGAGCGCCATCATTCGTCTGCGGCTGGCTCATTGTGACTTTTGATAACGATCAACAGAATTGTGCAAATGGGGTTGCCAGGAAAATACTACTAAATATTCAACGACGCAAATTTTAATGAAAACTATTGATAAAATTATGAATAAATATTGTGGAAGTCCGCTGCGTTCGGGAGCTTCCTCACACCCCAGGATTATGAGGTGGAAATTAGAACCTGTTTCGACAGGCAATCATGCATTCTGGCCTTCGAGCTCCCGTCACAGTGTTGTAATGAGAAAAATGTTAATGTTACTTTAAAATATTATTCTCGTTGTCCGTGTGACAAACACTCATCTTTTCTTATTCTAACTACTATTAATTTCCTATTCACTACTGAAATCATTCGATGTAACTTAACGTCTTCGTACCTGTAACACAAATAGTAGCTATCAATTTACATTTGGTTCAAAATCAAATACTGCTTGAAATTGCACTTTCTAATTCACACATTTCTCATAAAAGTAAGAAAATAACGACAGTGTGTACTTTTATGCGTGTGTTACCGTTTTACATTTCATTAATTTTATCCGGAAATATGGTTACCGTAAACTTCAGTGGTCAAGCTGGCGGTAAGTAAGTACCCTGAGTGAGTTGGCGCTGTTCCATCTTGCTACTGGAATCATTTACTTGCGGGGGACATGCTTCTGGCTGGTGATCTAGAGTCTGGTTTGCTTACAGACGTGCAAAAACCTGGTCCCCTAAGAGCGACGCCGATTCTGAGGACAACATATATTTCTCAAACCGCGGATTCAAAGTGAACACCAGTGTCAACATTGTAGGGACAACAAAGAACACTGTTTTGAGTTCCTAAATTGAAAGTACAATGTTGTGGGAACGTATGTCTCATTTCCTCGGAACGAGAATCCGAGTTGGTTTAGAACACACCAGAACAATATCTATTCACCAAAGTCTGTTAGAACTATTGGATATAATTTCTTTTTCTCTAATTGAGAATTACTGCGAACCCTCCTGAGACAATAGTTCATAAGATTCACATTAAATTTCTCAAAATCAAAGTTGTTAAAATTACCACTGTTTTATTTTGTTGTGAATGTTTCCAAGTTAATAGCTAGTAAATCGTTAAACTAATACAATAAGCAATGCAATAATATGTATCTCAAAATCCCAGTGAAAAGGCTGCAAAATATATATGCTCGAAATTCATTCTCAAGTTTTTAAGCAACTTATAACTAAGCTTCGATAACTAAAGTGAGAGAAGGACAAGTTCTCAAAGTTAATGCATTCCGAGGTCACTAAATATACCCACATTATCAGTCGCCTCAAGACGTCATTGGCGCGTTGGTTCTCTTGGGAGGCATTCGGAGGACCGGAGGCGCGAGCGCACGGGCGCGTCAAAGCAAATACGTTGCACTTGCAAGGTCGATATATCACGCGCGTGAATAAATCTCGTTAATTGCCGCTGACAACCAATCACTGCCAGCCGACGACGGAGGCGCCACCCCATAAATCTCTGGCTGCATCCGTGGCGGCGCTCGCGCCCTGCGAGCGCCCGCGTGCCGCCCGACCCACGCCCACACACAAACCGCTAACTAGGCAACTATTGACAACTGTCACGTTGGGCAAACGCTGTTGATTTTAATGATTCGGTTGTATCGGATCTGTACGATTTGATTGGCAAATGGATTGCTCGAAGATGAAACCCCTCAGGCCACTTACACAAGTCAGAGTCTATCTTCTATGGCGCGATCGTCCCGCTATTGCCGAGTCGTGAGAGCGAGACCCGTTGCTTCCATGGCGCTCCATTATATCCGTGTTGTGCACGTAAATTATATTCTCGGCAGAAATACGGTCTCTACAGGTTCCATAAAACTAGAGGAACTTGTATAGGGAAGCTCCTTAACTAGAGTTTACCTTGGGCAATAAAACTGAAGCAAAAACAATTCGGAAACGTAGAAGGAATTATGACGGAGTAATTCCTAGACCTCTCATATTAAAGGAAGTTACAACGTCTTTCCCAGATAGTTGCCCACTTTTATGTCCCAGTTTGCTTAGTGAGAGCAGTCATAAACAGCTTGATGAGGTAACAACATCTATGTCTACTTCCAAGTGATGTCTTCATTTACAGTTGGCTTTTATGATCTGGATCTACCTCGTCACTAGCCCTTATTGAGGCAGAAGGGGAATGTCATAGAAAGCTCCTGGAAGTAACCAACAAACAGAAGAAATGAATTAGATAGAATTAATAAGATTTGTTGTAAATACTCAGAGAGGAAGGTATAGAATTGTACAACTTAGTTCACATAAAATATTTGGAGTTAAAAAAATATTACTTGAAATTTCTTATATAAAATGAACAAGGATACCTTCTACATATTATTCTACACAATTTCTCGTTGTTCATTGGGACTGGATTCTATTGCAAATCGTTTCCTCTGTACCTAAAAGTGGTTATTAATGGCTACAAACACATCAAAAAATTAATTTGTTTTTTCTGCTTTCTACAAGCTTTCTAGTAAACAACAGACATTACTGAAAATAAAAATATTGATAGGCTTATTCGAAAGGTCATTGCCCTACTAATCCCTAACCGAAAAGAAAGCATCTGTCACAAGAACACAACCACTTCAACATGCAATCCAAATAAGCCTTTTCTCGAGCAACAGATATCAGGACAAAGTCCAAACAGAACAGATTTTCATCACGTGTTTGTCTTGCACAATCACATCTCTTCCGTCCGTAAAAAAAGGAGACCTTATCGACCAGCGGACGCTCCGCCCAAAATCACGGTCCTAATGGAGCTCCATGGAGGCAACGGGTCGCGCCCTCTCGATTCGGCAATTTTACGGGCAGATAACGTAGTGTTGGGGCTGTATTATTTACCGGAAGAATTGCCAAATTCAGTAAGTGAAACAGTAGAAACCGATGGCGAAAGAACACATACTAATAAAACTTGAACAAAAACGAAGAGTCCAGTAATAATAAGTGACAAATTCAAGGACTCATTTTGGACAACACACGGGAATACAAAACTCCGCACATGGGCAGCAATTATTATTTAAATCTGGTTAACTGTTTTACAATTGATACACAACAGTAGGTAATTACGAGAACAATCTCATTAACCAAAAACATATCAAGTCTATGATATAAACGGAGACGAAATTAAGCTTCTAGGTGTTAATGGAATTAGACGAGAATATAAAACAATCAGTCATGGGACGTTGATAAAACTGAATTTTCGTGTCTTTCTCTTGGCCATTTTAAAAAGACATGTGTTAAGATTTACTTTATTCTATATTAATAATATTTGTTCGGGCTAATCTTAGAATATAGAAAGATATCACATTCACGTCCAAGCAGGGGTGATCTTCACAAAAATACGCAATTTTACAATACAGATTACTAACCCACATCGCTTCTCTCGTAGTTTCACTCCCTATTTTGAAGCATTTCTATAAGTTCATTGAGTTTTGTCTTCAGTAGGTTGGTAATGAGAAAATGAGTAATCAAAAGTAGCAGCTTTAGGAAATTTCTGTACTACAATACCTGATTGCCGTTGACATAAACTTTTGCCTATATGACTCTTCGAAGTCCTTTTCGACTTGCCTGTTCTTTCTTTTATTGTTGACGAACACACCAAAAACTCAAAATGTTCTGAGCTCAAAAAGCTCATTACAGTGTCAAAAAGCTCATTACAGTGTTTTCAACACGAGGCCTACATAGTATTTTAATATCTATCGCAGATTGGTTGTTCTGTTGTGTGTGCAATTTATTTAGAAAATTTTTAAAATTACTGTAGTAGCGATTGACGAAAAGATGAGAGTAAAAATTGTTTGCAAATCTGAAGAAGCAACAATCGTAATCTAAGTCTGTAGACAATCGATAAAGTCTTATTTAAGATCTGAAATGATAGTAAATAAAAGATAAATCACTTGTATCCTCAAACAAACATGAACAGATTGAAAGACACAATATCTTGGAAACATAAGAACTTCAAGAGTTTGCAGACCTGGAATCGAATTCCAAACATTCTGAATGGGCGCCAGAAACTTCACACGCGTGAGAGGCAATCACCTGCCTTCTAGAGTAGAAACTGCGGCAACGTACACGACAGAAAAACCTGTTCCCGCGAACTCTTGTTGGAGAAACAACTCCACTCCAAGGTGATAATGCGCCCGTTCCCACTCCGTAGAGGCACTTCGCGGAGAAGACGCTTTTCAGAATTGCCCATCAACACTTGGTGGAGAGGGAGAGGGGACTTGCACTTCTCGATTCCGTCGGGCGAACTCAGAGTGCTAGCGTTCAAATTAGCATAACAGGCATGGTGAAAAGTCGAGCAACTTCACAGAAGAATTTGCACGCGCTGTATGCATCAATGGTATCAGGAGCACTACAAGTGTTCAAGAGGAAAGGAATAGGTTTGAAGCAGATGAATATCATGTATTAACTCCTTAAATTTAAAGAAATCGAGGGTAGTGCACACAATCGAAAATGGCGTAAGGCGTTTCCTATGGGAGGGCAAGATTCCAAATTTGTCTTTAAATTCAATTGTATGATAAAAAATATACTGTTGTATATTCTAGCACCTAAATGAAATATACGCAACTCGTATTTATTTAGAAAGTGCAACTTGTATTCATTGTTCTGCAACAGATGCATACTAGAGCTATATAATTGTAGGAAATGTGGAACATTCTAAAGCACGACAGTCGCTCGTTGACATGAAAAAGTCGACGAGTGACAAATTTTCACAGATATGAATTTTAGTGATTCGTTTGGTCTCTTAAAAAAAATGAAATTGAAATATCTTCTAATTAGTTTAAGCACAACGTCGTGAGTGAGTACATTTCAAAGATCATTCCACTCATGAAATTAACACCAATAGGTTTAACAATACTTCTGGTATGCCCCACTCTGAGCGGTGTATATATTTTCTGTTCGATTTTTCTTACCACTTTTCTCCACAGGCCAATCATAAGCTTCAACACATGAGTCGTAGGGGGTGTAGGAGATGGCCGTAATCGAACGCAATGTCAAAGCTTAATAAAAATGAATGTGAGTGAAAACTGAATGAAGTTGAATACCATTATTATATGACGCGTCCTGGATCTCTATTGGATATTATTCATCATTCATGAAATCATTCGTGGAATAGTCTAATTGAGGCCCCCTTGTGTACTTAAATTGTCACAATTAATACCACAAGTGCTTTGGAAATTGTCGATAAATCCCCTCCTCGCGAAGCGAGGCGAGGAGGGGATTTATCCGAGAATTTCCGAAGCAAGACAGGTATTTAATAGAACTACTCCAAGAATTAAATTACGTTGAATAGGGTTCCAAAATGCGCCAATAATTGAATATAACTGAAAGAAAGTAAAAAAAGACGTTAATAAAAATGCATTTTAAAATAAAAGAGGTAATACGAAGTAAATACTACTTTGTTTATTGCACATCAACACAGCGATCGATACATACCACCACCTCAATTAGATGAGTCGCAGCATATTATTGGCCAATAGGGTAAGAAAAGGGCGGTAAGAAAAATCCGATAGAACAAGCGATACTTTTTTTGAGATACACCGCCATATAATGGTTTTAATTTCACGAGTGGAAGAGTCAAATTAATTCCCTCATGGCATTACCTATGTACGCTAAAACAGTCCGCCCGTAAGCGTACGTTCCCACGCACCGGCGGCACGTACTAGTCCGCGGCAGGCGGAAGCCAGGCACCGGAAGCGGAGGGGGCGCGGTTCGAGTACGCTCAAGGTAATTGCGCGTGCGCGGCGGCGACGGCGGCGGCAGCAGCAGCGGCGCGGGTGGGGGCGGGTGGGGTGAGAGGGAAGGGGAAGCGCAGGCGCGCTCCCGCCAGTCAGCTGTTCTCAAGGCCGGGAGACCGGGCATCGTCCCGCGTCGACGCAGGCGGCGGAGGCGGCGGGACGGGAGCAGAAGCGTCTGGCGCACGGAGCGCGGAGTGTGGCGTCAGCTTCGTTCCGCGCCACGCGCGCGCGGTGAGATAACAGACGCGGCGAAGCGCTTTGGCGAAAAGCGTTCGTGTCGAGCGACACGTCGGCGTCTCGCGCGGGGGGACTTATCGCGCGCGTAACTAACGCCGCCGAGCAAAGTTCTCGCCGAATTCGCACACGCTTTGGCCTACATGCTTCGAGCGACGGGCGTACGTATTCGAGCGTCGTATGGTCTGCAACGAAAAGTGATGTTCGTTTTTACTTTCCAATAGGTCTCGCCGATGCGAAGTGACATATTAAGACGTTCAGGGAAGTGATAATTTGATTATTTCTCGTGTATGTATCAAAAGAATCAACAATCCACCCATTGAACCAAAAACCCGAGTATCACTTGTTCTGTGAAAAAATATTTTCGAAAAAACAACATACTTTTCTAACGTGAAGAGAACTTTCATTCGAAGACACTTCTTTTTTGTCATGTACCTCATTAATTATTATACACCTGCACTTTGAATGATCTGCAGCGTTTCCCGCAATAAATCTGATGATCAATTCCCCGCCCAGTACTTCTGTTGTCTGTTTTACTACTAATTGTAAAGGGAGAGGCTCAAGTAAGCCATTTCATTGGCATCCGCGGATGGGAATGTATCAATAGGTCATAACCATCTTGAAAACGCTTTCAACTAGCACACGCCATGCCCAAACGCCAATGTCTCGTATAATTCATCAATTCATGCAATAGTCATAAGCGACCGCAAAGGCAGCGGCGTCGGAGGAGGGCGCCTTCGTCAGGAAGGACCGCGGCGCAGGGCGCGGCCGTCCGCCTTTCGGTGCTAATCGCCCGCCCAGGCGAGCCAGCGCCAGGCGGAGCGTGGGGACGGGCGTTCAAGGCGACGCGGCGCTTTGCCTCGCAGATGAGCCAGAGGATTCGACTCAGCGCTGCGACGTCCCAGCTGCGCGGCGTGCCACAAGGACCAGCCAAGCTCCCTTCGGTCCCAAATGGAACCAACATTCTGCTCGAGAAAACGTCAGCATAATCCCCAACAATTTAGAAACAATGTATACACGATGTAAAAATCATACTTTATATCGCTTGTATTCTTACTCCACTATCGTCAACCAAAAGATACCTAAACGCAGAGATTGATTTCTGGCGGAACGCGACGGAACGGCATTTTGGTAAATCAGGAATAATTATCAAATTATATTATAAATATATAACTATTTCTGTTAAATTATTAATTAATTTAGGCACCGAATGAATGTAATTTTTGCACCGAATAAATGTAATAAATAATAACATTACAGGCGCTCAAGTGGGATAACTTCAAATGAAAATTATTCATCAGGAAAGCTTCGTCCAATACGTTTCGATTTACTACAAACATTGAACGTAGTCGTTGAACCAGATAAACGTATTCTGCGTGTAGTATAAACATGAGAAAATGATAAAAAAATCATGTAGTCCGGAAACATGAGGTGAAGATTAAGAGTACTTGTAAGTACTTGTACAAAGAGCTACCGATACATTTGAAAGATATTTAGAAGTTTAAAAAAGTATGGAGATTTAAAAAGAATATTTCGTCTACATATACGATTTCAATCAATTGATTTAAATCATCGCCCCTATGGTCTTAAATTATAACCTCAACTTGTTCACAATTACTTGACACGGAAAATTTCGACACGCGCACGTCGTTAACACACTGTGTTACATGGGAACGATAAAATTCCGACGAATTAGGAAATATTGAACACCTCTTGTAGCATATATAGGCATTGTCGATTTCCGGAAACTCGGGCACGTCTTCAAGGAAGTGTTTAACTATACGAAGAGACACAATCTCTAGTGAAAGTGTCTCAATTACCACTTGACAGGTGACGAGTTATGATACTCTTGTCGCGCATACGTCTCCGTCAAAGGATACGTATTTCCTAACCCTTTCACTCGGAGTTGAGAATAGCCGGCATCTTTGTAAGAAGGGGAACGCCGCCAATATGTATACCTGAGACATGTTGCTGGCCGGTTAAATGTTGAGATCGATCTCGTGTTTAATCTTCAAATATGTGGACATGAGTATGTGGTAAAAGATATCTTAAGGAACGAGTAAATAAGAGAAAAAATGATCACTAATATTCCATATCCAGGATTAAATTTCGCTCCCTCAGTTTTTCAAAATCCTCACAACTGGGGCACCGAGGTACAAGCGACGATGACAGAGCACTTGCATCGGCATTTCCTGCGTCTGGCGGCGGCGAAGGCAGCGGCCGTCTCCAGCGGACAAAGCGCGTCGGTTCCGCCTTCGCTGCGCGCCGGACCCGAACCCGTGTCCGCCCGCTTTCTCCACCGCCGCCGCCGTCGTCGACGCCGGTCCAGAAGAACCGCGTTCAGCTCCCGTGGCGCCAAATGGCGCGTAAAAAGCTCCGCCGCCCTGTTGCGGTGACAGCCACCCTTTTGTGCGACGCCCGCCGTAAGCGGTCAGCGGCAAAAAGCGGCTTAGCGCTGCAAGCGCTGGCCGCGCAAATGACTCCGCGGAACGAGAGAAAACGGCTCCGACGAAGTTGCCAATCGCTCCCAGAACCACTGGGTGCAGACACTGCGTTTCGATTCTTGCAGGCAATTTGGTTTGTCAATGAGAGTTATTTAGCCGTAGGGATTATGACAATTGCGTAATAAAAAAAAGATGAACCAATGCATGGAATTACTTTAAAATTAAAATATTGATAACCGTGAATTATTTTTGGTCTCTCGTAATATTTATTCGGTGATATCAGTGATAGGATGAGTTACTTATAATTAAGGGATATTTTGCTACAAGGAATTGTTTCAGGTAACGACAATTGAAAAATTCCATTTTTTCATTCTTCAAATAATGCATCATCGCTATAAATTCAGTAATACAACGTATGCATAAAAAAGAGTAGGTTGGAAGAAGAACAAATTGCGTACAGTACTCATTTATAAAATATGTGAATGTGTTTCAGAAAACCAAAAATATATCTGAATGTCTTACTTATTGTCTTACTCGTTTCTGGTACTTTGATGCCTCTCATGTAATTTAATGCAATAGAAGGATATGTAATTGTAATTGGTCCGTACACAAAATTTAAAAAATAACCAAACACGTAGAAGCTAAATAATATCTGAGATAATTACAAATTCTTTCAGAAGGGAAAAAAGGAGTAAAATCTGCAAGGGAGGACCAATTCAAAATAATGTATATACTGAATTGAATTAATGCCTTATTTTTCGTGACGAGACTCGGGCCATGGGGCCCGCTCTTCCGTCTGATCACACAAATTTCGCTACGCTCCTTTCACCAACTAGCGGAGAAAGGGGGTATTTCTTGGAAGAGAAACATGCGATTTGAATTTAGCTCAGACGCGTAATTTAGGCTTGAGGATCTTTTACATGCAAGTAAATCTACTAACATGGTACAATCGGCTTTACTTCCCCTCCGAAGGAAGGCGTACGAAGGATTTTTTCGCCCTTAAAAATCCACGGCGTCGACCGAGGTTGAACCCGCTAGCTTGGGTATAACAGTTGGGCTAACCATTATGCCATCTATTGCCTATTTAGTGCTGAAAAAATAAGAAAAACAATATTTCGCTTTAATGGAAATGTCGAACAACATTTTGTATAAATTTGTATAACATTCATAAAACTTTGTTTAAAAATATTATGGTGAATTTTTGTATTTCAGCAACACCATGTCATGAAAAACGGGCGGTATTTCAGTTAACACGAAATACTTTAAAAATAAGTTCTTAGAACGAAGACAGTAATGGACAACTTGCATACTCAAATGCATCATCAATAACATGCTTCACAACTTGCCAGCCATATGGCCACTTTCGGCTTGCTTCTTCCCACATTTATTTAGTACCTCATTCAATTATGTAGAAGGATATTCTGCGCGTTTCTATTCGTACACCATACAAAAACGAACTGTGTAGAATACAGATACAAAATCAATTTCAGTTGGCACACCTTTTCATTTACAATTCTTAGTGGTGGGATAATGAAGCTTAATGTAATGATGCAGTAAAGTTGTAGATTATTATTTGAAAAAGCAAGTACTAAGATCAGTAACTCTTGGGCAAGAGCAAAAAGTTAAAGTTTTAAATGGTATAATATTTGGAGTTCAAAGTGAACTCTACAATCCATGCAAAAGCATGTAGAGTTATGGAACACACAAAAGGGAATTAAAGATATATTTTAATGCATATTTACATGTATGAGATTTTCCTCCAGAATTATATCTCCATTACATAGAGATTTACCTCCGAATATCTCGCGTAAATCCCGGGAACCAGGCGGTCAAAGAGGCAGCTTAAATCTAATCCGAGAACAAAAAGTCCTGGCGCTCATTCAAAGAAGGGAATGAAATACGTTGCGCCTCAGCGACGAGACGCTCTCCGCCCACGCGACTGCCGCCGGAATCGATGGCAGAGGGAGCTTAAAGGGGAAGCTGCGAACCGCTCGAATCTCCGCTGGCGCGGAAGGATTGCTCGTGTGGATCCAGGAGCATCCGTGTGATAAATTGCACGAAATGTATCGCCGGTGCACGAAAAAAAGGTTCACAACATAAATATCGTTCTATTTTTGTCAAGCAAAGAAATATATAGAGATAATTGTCTATTACGGCTAGTGAAAATGTCTTATACTTCAGAAGACAGTTAACATTTAGTGCAAAGCATTTCGTCTATGGTCACGGAATGAATGTTTTCACAGAATTTAACAGTTTTTGGGCAAAATGACAATTTTTTAGATGTGTCACTTTTCTTGTAGAAGATATCTTATTTATATACAAGTTCGAGATGATGATCATTAATTTGCTTTACAGTATATTATTAATGAACAGTGTAACAAAAGATAGAACAAAGCAGCCGATCTATTTTTGAGTATTCATAAATAATAGAAGCCAACACATGAACAATAAAGACAATTTTGGAAACCAATAAAATGGCCCCTCTCAAAAAATTATTTAAAAAAAATAAATGGAACCAAAAGGTCCTCAAAAAATAAAATAAATCGGCATTTAAACGTCTAATAAGTATACCGATTCCATCGATTAGATTAGGCGAAAAGGATGTGTGTCATAATCACTTTTTACATCCTGATGAAGGATTTTCTCGTTCTGTACATCCTGCAATCTTTCCGCGTTTCCTTTTCCTCACCTAGTACTCCACCCAAAAACATTTCTTGCTCGTCACCTAAATCACCAAGATTCCCCCTCCCTAAACCTACTCCTCCCCATTCACACTAAAAAGCAAGATCTGTGAGAGCGGAAGACAAATGAACGCGTTATTTTAAGTATTGTCAATTTTCTAAAAACGTCATCAGTAACGCGTCGCTAGCTCTGGAAGGCCCTGAAAGGAGGACGGCCCGTTTGTAACGCGTCTTGTCTGCTTGTCCAGCAAAGGGCTCCGGTGCCGCCCCTCCCGAGGTGGCCGGGCGCACGCAGTGGGTCATGGGAGCGAGCGCGTGGGCGGCGCGGACGCGCAGCGCCAGGCGCCAGCCCCAGCCCCAGTGCCACCTGCCAGCCGCCCAGCTCGGCCTTGACCCTGCGCAGCCACCCACGACGGACAGCGCACGGAGCGACCCAGGGCGGGTGCACTCGCGCGGAGTGCACGGCCACAAGCCTCTCGAGTAGGTAGTATGTGACATCGATGTTGAGGTTGTCAAAACATAGATATTTTTATACAAATATCGACGTCGCATCTCTACTCTCGAGGGTAGTCGCTTGAGCATCATTATACGGTGGGAATCTAGGGTCAAGAGAAATTGCATCGGTTGATCCTGAGCCTCGACAGTTGAGAAGCAGCGAGGAAAGGAGAAGGGAATGCGAAGGGGTTGTGGTCACTGGTCTCGAGATAAGAGTTACGAGAACCGAAGTGGTATTAGACCAATAGTTGGAACTCTCGCTAAACAATGTTAGCATTCAATGTTTCGACCATTTGAAACGACAAGATTCTAATTTACATTTCAGGGGTTTTGAGCAAGTTATTAGAACTTTTCGTGTCTCCACTCAATAGTACATTTCTCCACTTACAATAGTTTTTTAGAGTGATTATTGGTCAATAGATTGCAGAACGAGTATATTGTACTTGTTAGTGTGATAATGTTCCAAATGATCAGTTGAAAACTTGTAACTCCAAAGGGTCAATGTGTAATGATCACCATGCGTTCGACAGCACTTATATTTATCAATCACCTATATAACTGCTAGAGAGAATTCCCTAAATGTAGCCGACCAATATTTACTTCTTGAAATAGCTAATTAGGTAGGTGATAAAAACGTTCGCCAACACACGTGCCAAGTATTGTGCCAAGAATCCATATAAAAACTACTGTAGAAAGTAAAACAAATCCCTGTAAGGTTTGATGGAACTCCATTCGAATCACTGTAGTTTCAAGTGCCAGAAAATTCGTGCCTACTCTGCTCATCATAAGTTATATCTTGCCGAACAAAAAATTATTGGATGACGCCAACACATTTCTATCGCAAATCTATCCTCGCCCAAATATTTCCACAATCCATCACTGCTCCGTTCCACGCGTATTCGGACAGCTTCCGAAAAAAAGAGGTGGCATCCAGAATCTGCGCGAACATTTTCTTCCATCCGCCCCCAAAGAATACTCCTTTGATTAATAGCCGGCCTGGTCTATGAAGAGAAATGAAGTCGTAAAGAACGGACACAATGCGCGGTGGAAGGCAAACAAAAACCTCTCAGATCCGCATTGCCGGCGCCACCGCCCGTGCGCCGCTCGCCCGAGGGGCAGGGCGCCGCTAGGTGGAGCTATCTGCCCCGCGAATCGCGGCCGGGGCAACTGGATGGTTACTGGTTGCCCGCGTCGCTTCGCCCAGCTCGAAGGGATCGCGAGACCGCACAGCAAAATTGCAAGATCTATTTCCTTTCAATTTCCTGAAACAGTGTTTATGCAACGGAAATGGTTCGTATTTTGTGCTGTAAAAAGTTTTATCGGCTACGTAAACGAAATGAACTGTGATTTATAACATGCCCTTTGAAACAAAAAAATGAAAAACAAAGAAATTGTTTGGAGGGAATAGTCAATTTTTACATACTACATCAAACGTTTTGAAAAATATTTTCGACCATAAACCATTAAGGAAACATTTTTCATACTTCATAGCATTATTATTAGATTGCTTTCTTTCATTCCAAAGAACAATTTCTGTATATTTGCTGCCCAATGTAAGTATCATGTCTTCAGTATTTTCCCCTCATAAGTGCAAATGTGTGTCCGTTAAGTAAGTTTCATTGGTAATACGTGTGCATTGAATATTTCTGAAACATTTTCTAGTTACCTAGAGACGAGGAATATCAGGAAATTTTCAATGCACCAGTGGTATTTATTAAAACTATTCCACGGATCTATTTCCAAAAAGTTTCAAAATCCCCAAATGTTAATTGTATTGTGTTTGCACTTCAAGTTCAAATCACACCACTTTCTATGATCGATGTATCGGATTTGATTGGCCAGTAAGAAAAAGTAATTTTTTGAGAGGGGGTGGTCGTCGTCAGGGTTGATGCATAGCATAGTTCAGTGGTATTGGCGTTAATTTCAGAATGGAATTGCCTGAATAATTTTCCTTTTAGAGAATGTGGAAATCAATATTCCATACACGAAATGTGAAATTTTGCACTTCAAATGACTGTACAGTGTGATAATTTTTTTCATTTTTTTTCGGATGTGTCATCTGTCACGTTAGATAATTTTCTCCAACCGTTATCATTACGTAAATCGATACAGCGGCTGCTTTTAAAATATGTACCCAACGTAATCTCCACAAGAATCCAAAATATACATCCTACCTTAGGAAAGTGAAATGAGTAAGCAGAAAATAGCATGCTTATTCCGATGCATATGCGAACTATAAAGCAGATGATGAGTCGCGTGCAGGAGCCGCAATTGGGACCCGTAGCGAAATGCTTAACGGGAGCTCGCGGGCGGGGCGGGGCGGGGCGGGGCGGGGAGGAGCGCAGCGGAGGGCCGTGACCTGAAGCCGAGATCGCGGGGCGCGCCGGGAGTCGATCGGGACAGCCACGCGCGCCGCTCGGTCCTTGACTCGGCGAGGGACCGACGGTGGCGCGGCGTGCGGCATTTCGTCCAAGCTCCATTCGGGGGAGGGCTTCACAGATACCTTGTGCGACTCTGAGACGACCTCGCTTCGGGATGGACTTCGTAGTTAGATGTGGTTGAGCAAAATAATTCTACATAATTATTTCTTTATATACGAGAATAGTTTCAGAGAAAGTTTAATAATTGATTCAATAAAATAATTTAACAAAATTATTCCTTTATTTACACATAGAGCTTCCTTTCCATTTACTTTTGTTTTAAAATAACAATTAGTGATCTATGATGATTAACTTAAAATTATGTTATTTGATTGTTGAGTAATAAAAAATATTCTGTAATAAATAGTTGATAATTAATTACTAGCTCGACATGCTAATAGTCATTTTAATTTGCTAATGTATAAATTTCAATGCTTTCAAAATTCTTGTTTTTTGTTAGTTGTTATTTAGAACAAATTTCACACTGAAAATTTAATAGCTGACGTAAGGTCAAATTTCAATCACTATTACTTCAATATGACCTGTTATTTCTAGAATGTGTTTTGTAGTCATCAACTGAAAAAAAATTATATAAGAATAATTACTTCTCATTAATTAAAAATAGTAATTATTTGCCACTTAGAAAAAAAAATAATTCTGCCTTCATAAATTGCAATTTTAATAATCAATTAAACTGACAGCCCAATGATTTATTCTTAATAGATTTTAACAAGTTCAAAATATGCCTCAGTGAATCATTAACTCCCAAACCCTGCTATTTGAGATAATGATAACATACGTGACCAATAACTATCGTCACGGCAAGCTGATATTAATTAAAAAACCATTTATCGCGACCATAGAAAAAAAACCTCTAATTTTGGCGTTTTTTCTTTCAAATAGTTCCACTTTTATTGCTTTATTGAAAAAGACGAAGAATAATGTAATAAACCATAAGCCCGTAGAATAATTAAGAAAATATCCGTATAATGAACATAAGCGCAAACATCGGCGAAGTACGCGAGTGCGCTTTCGCCTTTTCGCTTGGCTGGCGCGGAGCTTCGGGAAACGGCGGTGGGCCCAAAAAAACACGGGAGGGCGGAGGGCCGAGGGCGGAGAGGCAGAGAAACGAAAGTGTAGAAAAAGCCGCGCCGCCGTTCGGCCAAATACGGGGGCGGCTGCTCCCGTTTCTTGAGCGGGCGCGATGCGATGCGATGCGAAGCGATGCGCGCCCTCTGCATTCTTGCGAGCGGGGCGGTGCGGCGCACTCGAGGCTGCGCGCGGAGCACGCGCGGGCGGCAAGGAATTTCGGCGCGGGACCTGGGTGGCGGTGGCGGTGGCGTTGGCGGTGGCGGTGGCGGTGGCGGCGGTGGCGTCGGCACAGTGATTCAGGCCCCGCAGAAAGCGGAAGGAAATCGAAAAGGTGATCCAGGGAGCGTTGAATGCGCCTTCGAGCTTGGCTCACAGGTTACCTAGGTTGTTGAACGGGAATCTTTTGTCATAACTTACGAAACAGCGAACACAAAATTGTGGTTTAGAATATTTAGAATTTAATTACAAATCTAATAGATATATCATGTTTTGGAAGTCACAGAATTGGAATATTAAAAAATAACATTTGAGTATCAATAATCTTCATTCTAGTGCAAACAGAAAGAGAACACGCAATACAATGTGAATCTTAACAATGGAATGAGATTTTTATTATTTACCACCAAATTGATAATCCGTATTTGATGAATTCAATATCTTCCCTCACAAGGGAATTCAGTGAGAAAATTTGTCATATTCTATCATTTTGTGTTGACACAGGAGACGAGAAGTGAATTCGTACGTAGAAATTCAATATTTTCCATCGCGTACATAAGTATTTAATGACTATACATTGCCAATTATTTCTAATTGTAAGTGAAGGGGAAATGAGAACGCATGCGAACTCTTTCTGAAAAAATATTTTTAATAACACATTCATTTCATAGGTTCTACGACTGTGAAACAGTTAACACATAAACAGATTAATTATAAAGTAATGATCGATATTTTAGAAATGACTCTTTATCCCGAACCACTGTGCGCGGTCGTTCTGGGAGCAGGTGCAGCTGGCCCCCTGTTCTACACAAGGCAGCGATGTGCGTGGGCGGGCAAGCGCTGGCCACAGAGAATTCGTAAGAATGGACGGAGTTTGTTTTCCCGCACTCCGTCCTGTCTTGGCGAAAACACGAGTAACTAAGGAATGAAACTCACGTAATTTTTTTATTTGTTCATTTGCAAATTTTCTCAGTACTCGGAATTGCTAGAATTTTAGATTTGAACAAGAACAAGTAATGCATTAACAGGAATACACGGAATTCTTTCGCCTGTACGAAATTACCAGATCCTTGCGACTTGCAATCTGTTTTGAATCTGACAATCATAATAAATAAAAATTTAGATTCATAATCAATTGCCTTCAACTCATCTTTTTAACTGAATCATAGAAACCTTGACGAACACTTTTCAATAAGGGTCAGTTTTTCTCTCCTCGCTCAAGAGGTTCAATTCTACTCTTGGACTAGCTATCAAAAACTTGAAAGAGGTTGGGAGTTATAAACAAAATTCTGTTTAGAGAAATCTCCTGACCTTCCGTTTTCTCTGAGATAAAGTACTTCTACCCAACTAACTCAAGGTAATTTAAGCTCTTTATAATTCAACGTATTATAAAACCGGTATCGGATATTCAATTACTAAGGAATAATGTATACTGCACGAAAAAAACTCTTCTGAAGACCAAAAGAAACAGTATGTCTCCATCCAGAGTCCTCACTCTAAACACATCACCCCATTGTCCTTGCTTGAGAACACACGCCAAATCCCTGGGTCAGGACAACAGCAAACAACGCCACCGAATCCTCCGATGCGTTGAAGAGTCTTGACAAAAGCGGACACTACATCTACCCTCACTTAGCGACGGGACGGGGGCGGTACTAACGGGAATTTAAGCTACTGGGCGCCGCGTTAACATTTCAATGAAGCGAGGCGTCGCGACGCGGAGGTACGAGCAAGGGCCGACACCGCCGGATCCTGTCTCGAGGAATCCTGAAGCCCTGGAGAGACAAGTGAATGATGCCGCAATTAACGGCTCTAAACGCGTCGTGGGGGCGGTAAGGCAGGTGGCCTCCGACACGGAGACCTCAACGAGAGGCGAAAGCGGGAAGAACATACAGAGGGAGGGGTACAAGAAGATGAAGCACTGGTGTCGTCCTACGTGGATATATTAGTATGGAGTTCATGTTTTAAAAGTTAATATATTACGGGCATGTATTATGAAGAAGGATGGTGATATATAAGTTTTACATGTTTCATATTTATTTAGGACTTTGTGTACGTTTCACACAATGAGAACGAAAACTTAACTGATTTCTACAAAATTTGAATGTTGTGTCTATAAATGTATAATAAATATATACGAAAATGTAAAAACATTTATTGAGGGAAAGTAACTCATTACCAGACATGATTTCTTCATTCTATTTACCGAATTATTTTGTTCACATTTTCTCGGGCATATACTTTGAAAATTACTTACTACAAAAGTTGAGAAATTGTATCTCGCTGAAAATAAAATAACTATTTTCAAGCTTTTATGAACATGCATTTCAATTACGTTTGGATCAAATTCATTTTTGGAAACATTTTAACTCTCTCGAACGTTAATTCAGCTAGAAGATATTCATGAATTGGTCCTGTCGAAGGAGGCCATTTCATTCATTTTCAAATCACTCACTGGATATATCGTCTAAGAGAACATTATGGTTCCTACTCTGTAATAAGCGTCAATAGATTTGTTGAATAACAATTTCCGTGAGATAATTTTTTTTTCGTCCGACTGCGTTTAACTGCGCACTGACTTCTCTTAGTTCTGCTCCAGCAATCTGCTACTACTCTTTGGTTGATGAACTCTTCAAACGTTCGGAATACTCAAACTAACCAAATTGCACATCTGTGTAATACGTGAATGGTACGTACATAGCTAGCTGATGTAACAAATACGCGAAGTGTGCAAAGATCACGAATACCGGAATGAAAGGCGCCAGTCAATACTCTCCAGTTGAGCTATTTCCAGCTACACTGTTTACGCGCTCTATTTACAGATCATGGAGACTGCAAACTTTCCTTAAGTTCCAAACACATTACGGAGAAGTGTTACAAGCCGCCGAAGATAGACCCATCGTGAATCATTGGGTATTCAGTCGCGCGCTAACTCAGCAAGTGAATTTTGGAATCGATTTACAACGTCGATTTACAGCTTCTCACCGCCCAACTGACCGCGTTTCGGATCATGAGGTTACATCACGCGCCAGCCGACGCAGCACGGCCGGGCGGGCGCGCCACCCGATCGGCTCTTTGCACGAAAGTTCGCGGCGGCGGCGGCTCCCGTTGAGTCACGCGCTCCCGCGCGTAGTAAGAATCTCCGCCCGGTGTCCCTTGAGCAAACCGGTGCCGCCCACGGGCTTCGAAGCGGGACGGCTCCGGCCGGGCGCCCGCCGCCGTGGCGGGAACCTGCCTTCTTCTTCTGCTTCTCCTCCTCCTCCGCCGCCTCCGCGGGGGGCTCTGAATGAATCGCGGGCGGCCACGCAACGCGGAGCCGAGCGGCGGGAGTTGCCAGACGCGGCTAGACGGAGCGGAGCGCTGCGCGAGTGCCGGCGTAACCCGCCGCGCCACTTCTTACGCACGTCGCAGACGACGGAGAGCTGCAGTCGCGAAAAAAAAAAAGTGAAGCGGCTGGCGCGTGAAAAGATTCCCCACACGCACAAAAATTTAGGTGAACGAATGCACGGAACAAACAGTTTTGTCGTGCTCGACACAGGGCATCGCAATTGTCTAACCGCTTTTTTTTCATGTCCACGAATAACATGGAAAGAAATTTTTGTGTTTTAAATCTATCCACACGTTCTCTTATTCACGAACTAATATAGAAATGTTTTTTATTAATACGTGAATTTTAATTCACAGAAATTAATCAAGGAGGTAAGTTTATGGTTTTAATTCAATTCCTCGACTACAATAACACACATATCACAACCACGCTTACCCCGCATCTTCTAAATATAAAATGATTATCACCACAGCTGCACTGCTGAATTTCTGAACATTGGTAAAGCAATGAATGGAAACGTGTAGCGAGTAGATACTACGATATTCTCTCTCAGAGTAAAAATAATCCGCACCAGAATTCATTCAGTATCCACTTCGATGAGAGAAGACACGTGGTGGCGGAAGGCGACAAGTCTAGCACTGAAGCGAGCATGCGAAGAAGGGGGAAAGAGAAGCGTGTACTCACTGTGGTCGCTCTGGTCGTGGGTGCCGTTGACGGTGCCGTCGGGCAGGATCTGCAGGTGGCGGTCGTTGATGAACATGCGCCTGGGGAGGCCGGGGCCGTAGAGCGCCGACAGGTTGGTGCTGCGCTCGCTGCGCGCGGAGCCGTCGTCTTCGAAGTCGTCGACGCCGAGCGCCGCGGCGGCGGCGGCGGACGGCGACGCGTGCGGCGACGGCGGCGGCGGGGGCGTGCCGCCGCGCGCCGCGGCGGCGTGGTGGAGATGCGCGGCGGCGGCGTGCGGCAGGAAGGCCTCGTGCGACGCGGGGCCGGGGTGGCGCGCGGCCGGGCGGCGCAACGGCAGCTGCGGCGGCGGAAGCGGGCGGGCCAACGTCGCGCTCACCAGGACGGCGCACAGAACTGTAGTGAGTAGCCCCAGGGGAGGCACTTTAACCATGTCTGAGTGGCGGAGCTCATAAGAAGGAGCCCATTGCAGGCTGCCCTACCACGTGGACACGACGACGAACCGGCGACACACCGCTCCCACCGGGGACACAATTCCAACTGGGCGGTAGTGCGGGAATCGGGGAAGAGGGGAACTTTATTCGAACACACGTCGTCTTCGGGGGCTCACTACGCCCTGGTCTACAGGGGTCTATCTATACTCTCTATCGTTGCACACAACTGAACGGACACACTCCGGGGAAAGGAACTAAGTGAACTAGAGACGCGACGCAGGCATGACGAGGACGGGGCTTCGTCGGAAGCACGTCAAGTCAGGCGCACTGGCGAGGACTTGCCGCGCACTCCGCGCGGCGCTATCAGCGCCCCGGGGCGGCGGCGCTCGCGGGGGCGGCGCGGGAGCGCTGCGCTAACGCATAGGGGCGGAGCGCACGCCCGCAGCTCGAGTCGCAGCCCCCCACGTGGGCCCGACTCCCACCACACCCGATCGCAACCACGAATTTTCGTCGACAATTTTTTTTTACTTGATGAAAATATTTTTTTTATTTTTTCGCTAAAAGAAATCACTTTCACTTGACGCTGGAAGAGACGGCGCGCAGCCGAGCGGGGTCCGGGGCGGCGGCGTAGGTGGCGCCGCGCATGTTGGGGTCGGCGCGGGCGCTGGCGCGTCGGCGGCGACGGAGGCGGCGGGTGCGTCGGTGGCGGCGCTGTGGCGGCAGCGACGGCTCACACGGCACTGGCGTCAGAGGCGCGTGTGCGCGGTGGCGGCGGTGGTGGCGGTGGCGGCGCAGGCGGCGGCCGCCGCGCGGGCGGGCGGGCTGGCGGGGAGGGCCGCCTGGCGGCGCGGTGGGCGCGAGGGCGCTCGGCCGGCGCGGGTTGCGGGTTCTGTCTCCTCGCGCGCGCCTCGCCGGGCGGCCGCAGAGCGGCGCTACCTGCTGTTGCCGCGGCGGCGCGGAGGAGAGGGCGCGAGCGCGGGCGCGGGCGCGGGCGCGGGCGGGCGCCGCGGAGCGGAGCGGAGCGCAGCGCGGGCCGAGCCGAGCTGGGTTGGACCGGGACGGGCCGCCACTTCTAGGATTGCCCGCTTCTGCGGCGCAGCCTCCTCCCCGGCCGGCGGAGGTGGTGGCCCCGCGCGGCCGAGCGCCCGCCGCTGTCGCGCTCTGGCGGCCGAGCGCGCCGCAACAATGCGCGCCGCGGTGTCCGATTGGCCGCGCCCCCGCTCCCAAACCGGCACTTCGACAATGCCTCGCCGCGCCTTTCCCACCACCCTACTGCCTTCACCAACACTTTTGTAGTCGCTAGAACAGGAACTTTCACTTTCAATAACTAGTAGGAACTACGCGCACAGCCAACTACGGTACTCACGATTAGTTATAACGATATATTTCGATATTTGTATTTTCACATTTTCACAGCTGCTTCAATCACACGAAACTGAAACCTTTTTAAGTCTGCTTCATCTGTAGCACTTCATCCTAACTTAAGAATTACACACGCAATCACAAGATCGAGTCTGATGCTGGCCACTCCACTGCCTCCGCCAAGACACACCGTCCTCTTCCGAGCCGTCCATTGTTGACTCGCGAAGTTGGCCGCTATCTCGTGACGAGAGTGCCTGCGTTATCTGAAAAGAGAAGATACCCTGTTAGTGGCTCCAGTTTCAGATCTTCGGTGCTTGTGATTCAGTCCAAACGATAACAACAATATCTAAACAAACTATCGTATTATAAAACTAGAATGATCGTAGCAATAGAGATACGCGAACAAGCCACACACGACGACAAACTGTCATTTCAGGAATGCTCGAGCGGTTACAATGGTCGAGCTACGGAACTTTTTTTAGTCTCAGCACCCTTGCAAGACTACCCAAAGAGCATTGCCACTTATCGATTTTAAAAGTTTTCAATGTTGAGAGATGAAAGGGATATTATGATTGTGTAATGTTGTTTCAATATAGGAAAAAGATAAAATAAAAATAACACACTCTTGTTGAAAATTACAAAACATTTTGGAGTAAGTCCAGGATTTGTTTTGTTATTTACGGTCGCATCAACATCTAGGTCATTAGAAACCACTATTGCACTTAACGGTGAAGATGACATGATATGTTGATGATAGGGTGTGAAGAGACGAACACAAATACAACCTTCCCCGAGGCGGGGAAAATAAAACAAAATGCCAACATTTGAAAAAAATGTTTTTTATATTTTTTTTTCGGTTAAGGAAGAAACTGAAATGAGTAATAATAAACAAGTTGTTTGTGTGTAGGAGAATAAGTTACTAATTAATCGACAGAGACGTAAATTACATTACCCATGTAGATTTGGTTGTTTATACTTTTCTCCTTCTTCGGAAATATGTGGAAAAAATTCCAAAGCAATGCCACATTCAACTCTATTACCTAGAAGGTTGTGTGTACTGATGCTCTGTTCTACACTGCTACAAACAAGGCGAACCCACGAGAGGGAAACGAGAACAGAGGAGGCAACAATAGAACGTGTGGCACCGGTTGAATCTGTCCAACGGGCGAGTCGGCGACGCAAGGCAGCTGTTGGCCTCCGCGCCGCACCGCGTGTGGCTGACGGCAGTGAGGCGAGGGCCAGGCGAGGCAAGCCAGAGGTTGGCGAGGCGAGGCGTGGCGGCGCGAAGCGAGGCGAAGCGAGGCGAAGCGAGGCGAAGCGAGGCGAAGCGAGGCGAAGCGAGGCGAAGCGAGGCGAAGCGAGGCGAGGCGAAGCGAGGCGAAGCGAGGCGAGGCGAAGCGAGGCGAAGCGAGGCGAGGCGAAGCGAAGCGAGGCGAAGCGAGGCGAAGCGAGGCGAAGCGAGGCGAAGCGAGGCGAAGCGAGGCGAAGCGAGGCGAGGCGAAGCGAGGCGAAGCGAGGCGAGGCGAAGCGAAGCGAGGCGAAGCGAGGCGAAGCGAGGCGAAGCGAGGCGAAGCGAGGCGAGGCGAAGCGAGGCGACGCGAGGCGAAGCGAGGCGAGGCGGCGAGGCGGCGAGGCGAGGCGGCGAGGCGAGGCGACGCGATCGCTGTGCGCGGGAAGCGATGCGGCGGGTGCAGCAGCGGCGGGACGGCGGCGGGTACGGCGGCGGGGACGGCGGCGGGGACGGCGGCGGGGACGGCGGCGGTGGGCGGGTCGCGTTACGCGGGGGCGGGCAGGGGAGGAGAAGAGCGAGACGGGAGCCGGAGGAAGATTAGCTCCCGAGCAAAAAACGCGCCGGCAATCGTTGCGAACTGAAATGCGACAACGGGGCATGCGCTCACACACGCATAAACGCACACGGAATAACGCACTGCCAAGCATGCGACATCGCTCGAAGCGTTTTCAACTTTGGAAAGAGCAAAATGATTGTGAGGTAACAAACTTTCTGCGCCGAATCACACTTTCAGAGCGAAAACAGAATGTCGTCAATACAATATGTTTAAGTGCGTTTCTTTACTTATTTCCTTCAAGCACTTCAGGGTTGCCACCTGCCTTATCGTTTCAGGGAAACGAAAGGTCTTGATAGCTTCAAATATTTGGTATATCACGATGCCAGTAACACGCTGTACAACTATGAGCACTTCCGGGTGAACAAAAGTAAATCTCTCGCACAGACAGAAAGTGATTGCCACATAAAAACGACCATACAAAATTACTTATATCAATCACTGGTTAGTTAGGTTTCGAAACAAACGCGTGACTTGAGAAATCAGTCAAGAATGAAGATATGCTACACTTCCCTCACCAAGCAAAGATGTTATTTCCAACAAGTTATGTTTAGGCAGCGGAAAGTAGAATGTTCTATTGGGAACTACAGTAAAGCAAATGCAACGGCAGCAGTTCGTGAGTTGGGTCAGGATGTTTGGCCTGCAACGTGCAGAAGTAAGCGCATCTGTTCGCAGCCTTCACGGCTGGGCAACGCAGCTGCTGCGCGACCGTCCTCGCCTGTGCTACGTCGGTCTTTGTCACAGATGTCACCGCTCCATTCATTCACTAGAATGCTTTAGCAAGAGCGAAAGCACGGTACCGCAAATATCGTCGTTGCGCCTGAAAAAACAGCCACGCGCACCTTTTACGAAAATGAGTTATGTACACTTTAAGGAGGAAGAAACTCCTTACAATTGGTACGTTAATGGTACCTTAATCACACCCTAATTGAATGAAATATGATGGTGTGGCAACACATGCGATGTAACGAAGTGTTTTATGTTTCTCCTGTACAATGGCATTGACTTCATATTGCCTTTTTTTGCAGGTAGAGCGAGAAACATGATTTAATGTCCATTCATGTAATACCTACATTAAAATAAATATAATGTCTAAAACATTGATGAATTTTCACTAACGGATTGGTCGAATTCTAGATGTTCTCAAATTCAAACATGAGTTTTTGAAGTGCAAAATTGTTTTTCGTTGAATCTCCCGAATCTCATTTTATTCAAATTATTAATCACAAATACTACATTACACAACTCGTTATAACAAAAGATATTAAACATTTCCGAATATAATAGTGTGAAAATGCTGAACGACTCGAATAGAGTTGTAGTAAGAATATTTAAAAATCTGTAGTGCACAGTCAAAAGAAAAAATGCTGGTAATAAAAAGACGCAAAGATCCTTCACGGTTTCTGGATTCTAGGAATTGAACTTCTCGTTCTTTGTAAATAGAAATACGTATCATTAGATAGATAGATAAATATATAGAAACTTTATTCTACAACTGGACATCTGTTGCCCGGTGACAGAATACAGAAACATGAAAGAACAATGGGATTTACAAATACAAAAAAATATATAAAATAACAATATAAAAACCATTTCCTTGTCACTACCTAGCACATGCAGATGGCATTTACATACATATACTACAAATCCAAATAGGAATACAACAAATCCAATATGGAAGTCATTGAATCGACCTTCTCAGGAAAAATTATAATTGAAATGTTAATAAAATGTAGAATTTTTAATGTAAAAATCGAATTCGGTACCAGAGTTGAATAACTGGCATTTGTTTCATTCACTTATTTTCTTACATTTTGCACTACTTATACAACATTCAGACGGCCATTTTGTTTTCTTCACATACTTCGTGCTTGGTTGTTGAATTTTGTAAATAAAAATGATTTTTTTGATGATTTGTGCGATAAGAAAGATGAATAATTTTTATTCAAGCTTTAAAGTTCCTATCCCAAAACTTAAACACTTTGGGGATTTATTTTCTTCTGATGAAAATTTTAGCATTCATTGAAATGAGTGTGCTTTAATTTTATATCAATATATCGGAATCGAGAAAGTGCAAATGAATTTTGTGCTTTGGCATTTATGAGAATAAATTGAATTCCCTAATCTCATTTACATTATCTTACTCGCATACGCGATATCATACTGCGAGTAAGAATAAGCATACAAACTGTTGGAAGAGATATTTAAACTTAATATGCCAATTTAATTCGGCTTTTATTTAAGAAAAATATAACAAATAATCTATGACAGCATCAAAGAAGACCACATGTTGGCCAAAACATCAGCCAGTACCACAGAGACACAGCTCATTCCAGATGGACAATACTCAATTCTATAACCCTAGCTATCTGAAAGAAATTTAATTAACTCTGCACTTGTAATCGAGAGTTTTCCGAAGAATTCGTCACAATCACAGGAAAACACATGCGCTCTCTCAGTGCTTTCGTATACCCAAATACAAAACGCAACTTCCAATGATCGCTTCGAGGAAGCACTTCTCGGACTCTACCATTCATGGATTGCTCTTGACCATCATTTTTTTGAAAGTGGGAGAATAATAATTGAATTATTTCGGTTGTCCAGGAGCACAGCTAGAAAACAAACAAAGCTCTTCGTGAGACCATTGTAAGTCCTCGCTTTAGAACATCAAACTGACTTTGAACAGATATCAAGTGATCCATTATATACATTGGACGTGTATGTATCGTAACAGTTAATGAAAATCTTGCTTTATTCATTTTTCAAATACCTTTTCAGTGAAATATATAGATTGAAAGCTATTGTAATATGCGTCACAATTGCGTAGGTTATTTTCCAGTACAATATAATAATATGAAAATGAAATTGAATCTAATAAGCATAAAACATAAATTCCCCCAAGAAATATACCATTCGTTTCAAACGGAGATGCCTATAAAGAAAATAAGGAACTCTTGTGTTTACGAAAGATACAGTCCAATCAGTTATGTAAGAACTCGAAAGGGGAGACCGGAGAAGTTTAATGTAGACCATTTTACTACTTGCTATATTACCAACTTAGTACATTCCGTACTACATACTTATGTGTGTGGACACGCTAACGCGCATTCCTCTTAGCATCATTCACTGTAAGTTCAAAACTTTGAACCCTCACAAGTAGGAGAGAAAAAGACGCTAAACTGTAATCAAATACGAATAACTAGTTACTCGCATCGACGCTGCATTAGAAGCACTATGGTCGTTCTAAGAGGTCTACTGCGAACGGCGTCCGACGGAACACTGTCGCTCCGGCTTCCACCTCCACTGCCGCTCCGAGCCGCGCCACCCGGTCAGCCCCGCGCCTGCGCGAACGCAGCCCACCACGCGACACTGTTTGCCGGGCCCAGCCTATCAGGGGCAGCAAAGGCACCACAACCACCTTGGACAGCATTATTTCAGACATCACCGAGCGGGGACCTAGTTTCGATTCCCGGCCAATCCATGTGGAATTTATATGTACCTAACGATCTCTCGGTATGTATGCTCGGGGTTCGCCCATTTTCCCTCCCGCACATTCCGTCATCATTTACTTTTACAAAATTATCCGATCATCTTCGATTGCTTGATTAATTATTTCGTGTTTCCTGTCAACTGCCAAGATCACTACTCTCGTGTGGTGTGTAGTACTTGCTTTTCATCGGGAGGTGGTGGTGATAATTCGTCTGCCAGCGGAGTTTTCCACATCAAGGTATCTCCCACCAGCGGGGGCACCATATCAGCCGGGATAAGCTCTAAGTGTGTGTGTGTGTGTGTGTGTGTGTGTGTGTGTGTGTGTGTGTAATAGGAAGGACAGATCGAGCGCGATCCGTGACCTTTTTGTTACGGTACTACTCTGGCAATTGAAGGACACTTGGACCTCAATAAAGAAATAAAATCATTTCTGACATTTTATTTCTTGTAACATACTGCAATATCTTGCTTCTCGCTATCACAGTGCTTCTCTCTGTCCTTTTATATTGAATCTCTAACCACTTCATTATTTCATGACAGACGTAAAATTGAATCTGTGGATTTTTAAAAGCACTTTGGTGGATTGAATGTAGCATGGGCTAAGCAACGAAATGTTTTCCAAATTATTCAAAGACATTCCAATTCATATTGCCAGTTTCTCGCCTTAAATATGAAACTACTGTCACAGCAGAAATTATTGGAATATGACAAGCAAGTATTGAAAATTTCTTTTACAATTAAAATTAATGATTTAGGTTTAGTTGTCTAACAACATATCATAATGAATATCTTCAATGATATTTGTCAATAAGTTTTTTTTCACGTCTGTCCTTTTTCGATTTTCAGTGGACATTTCTACACGGTTATTTTTAATACTTCAAATTTTAAAACTAGTGGTGCTACAAAATGTTATATACTTTCTCGCACTAGTTAGTTTTCGAAACTTTTTAGTCTAGACTAGCTTTACGAAATTGCTCTCCCAGCTGCTGTATACCTACAGAGTATACGCACAGGGGCCTAACACACATTTTTTACCTATAAGGACTTAACATATATTTTTTTTAGGTTTTCTTTATTTTTCGTCCGCTTATAGTAGAAGTGGAATTGACTTAAAAGGGTTTTTTAGAAAAGAAATACATGGTCATATTTAAAAGTTTCATCGAAAAATTTGGAGCCGTTCTTGACAAAATATCGTGAAAATGCGCAATTTTGAACTTCATTTTCTTGAAACATTAAATTTTGGGAAAAACTTAATTATATATCATTTGTGCACTTATGGTCACAAATGCAATAATGTATTAAAAACGCCTATTTCAAAAATCATACGAATTCATTCAAATACCGCTGATTTAATGTTATTAAGTACATTTAGCACTATCCATAAAAAAATAAATAATAAATTTATAAATTTGGAGTCGGTTTTTATTCTTTTCAAAATTGCCTTTATTTAACGAATAATTACATGAAAACTCTTTTTTTGAAAATGTATACGACCTCATTTAAAGATTAAATTTTATGTAATCCGGTAAAGGTGGCTGAGGCTATTACCTGCTGCTGCTGCTGATGTCATTGCAGTGCCTCTGACCGGGAGGTCCTAGGGTTCGATCCCGACGGTTGCAGGATTTTCGGCACTAACTAGACAGCTGGGAAGAGGTGAGCCGCTGTCTGGTGGAGAATTTTAACGGCAGGCTGCACCGATCTGTAGTTTTCCTGGGTTTCTACGATCAACACCAGACAAATGCCGGAGCAGTACCCTAACAAACGTGTCATGGACCGCATGCGATCTTTCTTGTCACAAGGCCAGTCAGAGGCTCAGAGCTTGTCCAGGCTGGGGCGGTGCGACGGAAATACTTGGGGAAAATCGACGGAAGCCGTCGTGGAGTTCGGCGCCAGATCTTACCATCCAGGAGGGAAAGATCGCCGCTACCTCCTAAAATACATTACACTTAGGGGGCTAATGACTTTAGCAGCTGACAGCTGGAATTATCAATATAACAATTGTATATAATAACTGCATTTAGAAGAAACCTTTTTCTTCAGAACTGTAGGTGTAGGAAAAAGGCGAAAAAAACAGTTGCGCAATTATCTAAAATGCAGAAAATTCAATGTAAATTGCACGTGCCCTACTTTTATACTTGTTCTTTGCTCTATTTTATAAAAAAAATGTAATACAAAAATTTGAAATCGTTATTACAAAATATTTGAAACTGTCTTTCAGGTGATCCCAAAATTGAAATGCCCGTTTAAAATTCATGGGGCCGTGATATCAACCAGATTGACAATAGACCATCAGTAGTGGTAGAAATCCTACTTACGGTTTGGACGCTAACATTGTTCACACACGCACAGACGAACGGACGGACAGACAGACGGACGAAAGGGCAGACGAATGAACGGACGGACGGATGGACGGAAGGACGGATGGACTGAAAGACGGTCAGACGTTTTTCCGTAAATTTTTCGGTATCAAAAACTCATAAAACGTGAATTCTATCTACACAACGTGTTAAAGGAAATTATTTTCTATATGTAGGAGCAAACGTTATCTACGTCTTCGGTATCAAGGTCTAGAATAAGATTTTGCCAATAAATCTTCGTATTTTCACTGCAGCAGTAGATAACTTTCTTCGTACTAGATATACAGCAGTATACCGCAGTATATAGCAGTAATATTATTTTAATATTTAAACAAATTATCAATTCCTTAAAACTTTAATACGATTTGGGTGTACTGATAATTTTTGTACTTTAGAAAATTGATAGTTCCCAAATACACTTGTGTAGGTAGTGCTACATTTCATGTTACAGTCGGAGTTCGGTATACCGAATCTGACGGTTCCTTGGGTAATAATTGATATGTAAAAACTTCGATGTACAGAAATATTTATGAACTTTGTGAAATTTTTTTAAACAATTTTGTAAAAATCGGGTTAAACGGAAAATTCTACAATAAATAATTAACCATTATTTTAATAATTTTTACCACATATATATGAAGTGTCACAAGAAATTAGTATTGCATACGTACCTGACGAAATACTGAATTGAAATTTTAAAAAAATTCTAATGTGTTGTTGGCACTCTGTTCAAAATACAATTCAACTTATTTACCTAATGAAACGTATCACCTAGAACATTTGTCTCAATCCAAATCTCTGGTAAATGTTGAAAATAATTTATAGTATGTAATGTACATTTTTATTTCATTTAAAAAGATAGTCAATTCAGAAAAGGATATTTATAAATAGACATAATTTCCAATTTCCCAATAATTTAAATCGAAACGTTTTTAAACGTATTTTTCAAGGGAAAGAAAAATAATTTAATTTATAAATAATTTTGGCAAATATAGATTCGATTTATGGAGGTCAAACTATATTATTTATTCCTAAATACATTTTAAGGAAAATTTTCTAAGTTTGACTGCATTGACAATTTTTATGAATCTAAAATGCAAGATCAAAAGATATTATGTTTGTTATCGAGTCGGTTAATTGTGCTAGAAACCAAGGTTAAGTAACATGGCATATAAAAAACTTTCTACTGAAGAAATGATGACAAATTACATCATTTCATTGTAATGAAACGGAAAGGATGAGGAGGAAAAAAGTTTCGCTAACAACTTCGTTTAGCCTTTACACGCAGAGTTGGCTTATTCCCAAACATTTCAATTAAAGTACAAAACTTTACATACATTGGATGAAATTAATGAAAAATATTTTGAATTAACTTTGTTTCCATTCCTATTCTATATTGTTCCTTTATAGTTTTTTCTTCGAAAGAGAGGACATTTACAGGTTAAAACTCCGGAACATTAACACGTCGTTCGCGATTATCACATGTAACATTTTTTAGTTCTCGTTACACGGTAAATTTATTAGCACAGATAATTGCTTGGATGCCCAAAGAATCCCGTAAAACGAACTTGAAACATAATTCTTCTCACTACAAAAAACAGCAAAATATATAATGCAAAGGAACTCTGTCAATAAAATACAAGTCAAATTCTACATCTTACTAAAGCTTGTTCTTTAGAAAAAACTTCCTGCGATAAGCGATTTATGCAGCTTTCAATTTTGAATACATGCTGCTTTGAAGGTAAATTAAGATAAGGTATTTACAATCAACTGTATCTGTACTGTCTATGTAAGTTGAGAATTGACATTATTTTTTGTTAACGCTTCTCTCAATATCACCTTACAGACTTTATTTGCATTACATGTTTTCACTTCTTTTTGAGTTTGCACTTCATCGAAAAGAGATGCTGATGTGCTTCAAGGCGAACGAGAACAACAAAACGTACTCGCAGTAAATACTAAAGAGGTGCTTAGCAATCTGATGCAACATGTTTTTGTCTTATAAATAAAGTATCGGATGCTTGCTCTGAAGGTAACCGCCCCGCAGTAGGCTTGTGGGTTGCATCCCCACATGAGACATTAATACCATTTAATAGGGGCGTCATTGGCAAATGCAAACTACTACAAAACTTATAAAAACATATATTATTCTCCTAAATAATTTCGTTTCTCTTGTCGCCAACATCCCATTAGATATATACATAATGTAACAATGGCCATCATTTAGTTTTCGTCTCGCTTTGTTGTAAAGTCGTTATATTGTACACATAAAGTTAAAGTCAAAACGATTAGCAATTTTAAATGCCCTTTTCTCTCATTGGACACGTGTTGAGAGAGCAAGACCGTAAAACAACCGTAAAGCGTCTACACCCACTGGGAGCCCCGTTGCAGGGCACATTCGAATTCATGTGAAAAAGAATCCTGCATCTCCAAGAGACCGAGATAGATACGCACGTCGTTTGGCGGCGTCCTCGTCGCGGAGACCCAGCAATTGTTAACTCCCGGGACGCGTAACCCGCCTTGAGTCCGCAACGCGCCTGTTAGCCACCAGATGTCGCAATGGTTCCTCTCGTTTCGTCTGACATTTTTATTTCTCTCGTACAAAAACGAGGGCTCTTGCTTCAACCTCGTTTGCGTCCCCCTGCAACGGCTTCCTTGCGAGACCTCGAGGTCGTGGAGTGGCGCTCTGGCGACGGAGAATGCTAGAGTTGGAGGCTGAAGACGGTGGAGACGGAAGGTGTGGATCAGATGGACGCTTAATGTCTGTGTTGGACAGTAATATCACACAGTTCCCACAACAAATATTACCAGAAATCATATGCACTTTGTTAAATGGAGAAGGGGTCGAATGGAAACTACATTGTCTGGCAGCGGGACTCGCATCTCCGGATATGTAATAACAAAATATTAAATGTCGATCCCAGACTGAAAACTAGAACCATTCAGTTGTCAAACAGTGAGCAAATAATACGTTGGCATATTAATTACCAAACTCTATTCTATGAATTTGAAGTGTACAATAAACAACTTAAATTATATAAATTAAAATTGTTTTATGTCATTATTGAAAAAGGCAAACGTAGTTACATAATTTTGTTTATTTACAAGAATGTTTTACTTTTTACGGAATGAATTGTAACAGATATCAAAACATTAAAAAAAATTTATAACAATACAAAACTCTGTGTCGCTTGTTTAATTATTTGCCTTAACAATGTTGAAAAATGTTATATATTTCATGACAAATTACATTTTATTATTATTCTTAATTATTCTAATTCAATACTGATAAATCAACCTTCTAAATAACAATGGTTCAGTAGTAAATTTCAATTTTCATACGTCGCAAAATATTTGCAATAAGAAATCATGGTAGAAAAATCTTTAATGAACAGTAAACTATGCACTTGCTTTTAACTAACACGATAGAAAAGTTTTCAAGAGCGGTTGTGCAGTTTCCGAAACAATGAAGGAGTCCACGAGGATAACAGGACGCAGAGGTCTTCGACCTTTTCCACATGGTCTGCGGGATGGTGGTTCCTAGAAGATCCTTGTTACTGGCTGCGTTGCAGACCTTTGCAGACGACGTGAGTTTCTCGTGTAAATTACATCTCTAAAAAGGAATGCCTACCTCCGGCTCGAGTTACAGAAGTAGGAAGATAGCACAAGCAGTTGCGTACTAATCATGTGTTTGTCTTTTTGAAAACCATGGCCCACTTAAAAGGTTTCTTAAATGTACCGAAAGACCTAATTCAAAATAAAATACTTCTTTGGTAATCAATTAATGTTAATACTATCTTTGAGGGAATATATAATGGTTAATTAGAGAACCAAAGTTTCAAAACAATTTTTACCGTAACATAATAGTGTGGGAAAACCCAAGAAAATGAAAAATTGAAACCGCGTAGTAATTTTTTTATCCGCAGATAAAAATAGAAAAGAACGAAAGAATTATGAAAAAGTAAGACTAATAATATTAGCACGGTAAGCTTATATTCTACGCTCATGGGTTAATTGGTTCAATGATGCACTTTAATTAAGTGAGGTGAAACTACCGTATTTCATGAATGGGTTTAAAACACTTGTATGAAAAATAAAGAGTAATTGATTTGACATTTAAAAACTTCACAAATAATTTAAACTGAAGAAAGCTTTTAGAGATCATTTCTTATCATTCTACATAAAGTGCTATAAATGAAGAAAATATTTTAAGTATATCAATCCTTTTAATCAATGCAACATCTATTTTGTAACTTACTACATTTATTTTACGACAAGTGGAATTGTAATTTCACACAACGTAACCGTTGTGTATGTGTGTGTTGTAACCGTTACATATCTTGGAAACGAAAAAGGTTTCAGTGTGGTACTTTGTAAGATCAAACCAGGAAACTAATATCTAGCTTTGTTTGAGTGACATTGTCCGAGTTATTCTCAAAGGGATTTTAAATATAAAAAAAGGATTTTCTTACAAAGTGGAAGAATTCTTTGACAATGGTAATCTGGAGGATAGAATAAGAAAATATACGTGAACATTAACTAAGATAATCTACAATATTTAAAGGTTAACGACGGAGAAAATTTCTTTATCATATTTTAATTATCAGTAATGCGAAGTATTATTTGATTCTGATTAAATTTCAAAAGCATTTAGTCAGAGCAACAATGAATCCAATTTGTCAGAATTTCAGTCTACAGTCCTGTACAACATTCTCTTGATTAAAAATCAAAGTCATAGACCCCTATTATTTTCACACTGTGGCGGGCCAGACGTTGCAAGTGACTGGCTCGTATTCACCAGCTTTTCATTCTTGAAACTCACAGGCATGTGGGAACTAAGACAATATTCTCATCGTTCTAAAATTATGTTCGATTACGTAATTACCTATTGAGGCAGATTCATAAGAAAAACATCTTAATTACTCTCAGTATCTGAACCATATAATACAGAACTACAAAATTGTTGAACTACAAAAAATGAGAGAACATGTTCGTTAATATCTCACACTATATACATTTCAGTTTACTAGTTACAATCCTTGCCGATATTCAAACCTGCAATGCCACGAAATGAAATGTAGAGATGTGAAAATACAATGTCAAGACTTTCAAATCACTGGAAGGGTTCCACAGTATATTATAAGATGTGGAAACATTCAAAACGATTTCTGCAAGAGCAGAAACTTAAACGATCCTCTCTTGTAATCCAGTACTTGATTAACAGAGAGTATGTTTGCGTATCTGATAAAAAGCATATTTTTTCTGTACGGCGGATATCCGTCCCCCCAAAAAAGTTGAACAATTAACTTTTTCGAGTTTCAAGTGAGAAATACATCTGTCATTTAACGCACATTATAACTTCTTACAAATGAATTTACAGAAAAAGTGGTAACTCAGCTTATTTCACTTTCAAGTTTCAAAGAGACCACCTAAACAAGCTATAAATGAAGTATCTCTGTGATAGAATGCAAAACGTTCAATGCAAAACAAAGGACTGGATACTTGTTATAGTACACAGAAAGTTTTGGCAAATGGAAAATTCATCGTAGCAACTTTCTTCCTACGCATGGAGACCGTCTGGATATATAGGTATAACCTGGCAAAAAGATGTTTATGTAGAAGTTGAGATCTCTTCTAAATGTTTAAAAATAGAATCGAGATCGTTTCATAAAATAAAGATATTACAACACCAGCTGAACAACCATTCACAAATGGACAACATGAACACGAGTTGCTATTGAATGGGTTTTTAATAAGAACAATTAATGGATTAGAAGATGTCGACCGTTGAAATATGAAGCACATGACGTGACGAAGCAAATCGTGCAACGTGTCTGAAAAACCTCATGATCTGCAGTTGGTATTGATGCAGTTGATAACTGAAGGTTTTGTTTGATAGTTCCTGGCAATAATCCTTCAAGATGGTTTTTTAGTGTCTTGTGAAATAGTATGAGGAGAGAAGCCCAAAAGTTGTATGCAGGTATTTACAGTATGATGTGAATGTTAAATTTAACGAACAATTAAAAAATTGCAATGCAGACAAGATACGAAAATAAAACTCTCAAGGGTCTCATAATAAATTGAAATAAAGCAATTATATAATTTTTAACAAAAAAACGAAGAGAAAACTTTTCATGTTTTAGTATATCAAATCAACAATTAACAAATACACTTTTTGCCGCAGGTAACGCAGGAAAATAACACATTTGTGCAAAGAGTGCACTTGTTATGTACGAATGCCAGATTTTAGCAAGTTATCTTTACATCTTTCAATACCTAATTTTTAAGGAGTACTCTAATAATCTGTAACTTTTTAAATTTACTCATACAGAATTTTAGTTGGTCTTGAATACAAGCAAAGTAAATTTTCATCCCTTAAATCATGCATTTTTGTATATGACTGGAATCCTGCAAGAATGCCCTGAAATAATGGAACGTACTTTTTTGTTGCCTTGTTAATTATTAAAACAATAATTTCCTACTACGTTATTCAACGTGATCAGAACAATATGCTCCAAACCACATTCCTCTTTCCGTTCCGGTTCATGTACTTCCGTAAATCTTAAAATTTCATCATTGATGCAGAGCGTATGACATCTCGTTCGACATGCTAATTTAGAATGGTCGATTTAGAAAACAGTATTCATATAGAATTCATTATCTATAAATTTATCTGTGTAACACTTTTGGGAAAGAAAAAATACGCACCTCCTCCATTATCGATAGGTATTTTGAATTCACATATTAATAATGTTGATTTCTTTTTATGTAATATTATTTCCTCAGCCAATTAAATACTGTAGCTACGAATATAGTATTTAATTGGATTTGTTAAGAAAGATGCACCTTACAAAATTATTAGAAATAAACAAATAATATGTGAATTAACCTATAGCTATGATATTTCTGAACACTATATTATTTTGTAAATCAGCCTTGAAAACCTGCCAAGAGTCAAAATTTGGACTACCACAACGAAGCACACAGACACACCTTGGCGTAGGTTCTGTCCGTCAGCGATCAAGCGCTGCTTCTCCCATTAAGCAATCGGGAGCGTTGGGCGCGTGCGGGGCGGCGTCACGGCGCAGGCATCCGCCGAGGGTTCGAGCGCCACCTGCGCGCGTGCGGCGGCGTGCGTGCCAGAGCCCGTGCGGCGCTGCCTATCGCGCTTACAGGGCGGAAGTTGCCACACGCGCTCGCGCCGCGTCGCCACCCCCGCTGCACCTGCGTATCCCACAAGCGCACCCCGCGCTAACGAGCGCAGCAGATAAGGCGCGAGGACGAACGCTGTCGGTGGTGGTGGTTTCCAATTTGCCCAATGGCAGGTGCGAGTAAGGGGCAGACACAGCTCGAGTTGTTGTTGTTGTTGTTGTTGTTGTTGTTGTTGTTGCTGTTGCTGTTCTTTTGTAGTATTTGCAGACTCTTACCTCTGCCTACGTAACTAAGGCTACGTAACTTTTTCTTTAAACGGTTTTCTTACCTTCAAAGAATTTGTCTCGTAATTTATTAACCATTAATCTTCACGGATTACAACTTTAAAAATAGCTAGACGCGTCTCCATCAGGTACCAAAACATTGCTTCTTGTATATATTTATCCATATTAATATCACGTAATCAGTTAGCTTCATCAACAATACAATGATCAATATCAAGTTTCTTTGCCTGAATATCCATCTTTGTGGAAGTATCCAGAAAAAAAAATCTAGAAAAGAAAAAAAATCCATCTTATGGGGTGATTGTCATTCAGAGACTGTTCCATTTGTATAACAATGTCTGCAAATTGGATATTGAAAACAAATCATTGCATGTTTTCTGTAGTTGGTGAGTGAGTAGGACTCAACATTAGAATTTCTATATCTGAGTAGGAGGAGGGCTCCTCCCGACTTTTCTCCATGACTAGTTCGGCACCGTTCTTCCAATAGTGCAAAGGTACATGATTAACAAGCAGAGTGACGTGAGGTGATTCTATGCTATTGTACGTTCATGCATACGCAGCAAAGAGAGGTTGAAACAGAGTGGTTAAAATAGTAAAAATGAAGGAATTAAACAATTGATTCACTCAGAAATTATCTATTTATTGAAGAGTCTTCAAAGAGCTGATGATAAATGTTTACATTTTTGTTCATGAAAGAAGGTTAATACGGGAGTTCGCAGAAACAAAATTAAAGTTCAGAACGTTGTGATTGATTAATATTGTAACTAAAGATTTATGAAAATTAACGGTACATTACATATCAGAGCATGGATCCTGACTCGCTATGTAGTCATTAACGTTTCTAAATACAAAAATCTGTCAGAACGTGATATATCACTTCCGTAATTCAGTTTTATGAAAGAAGGATACCGATGTCCTTTTTATTAATTGGTAGTTTGTTTATTACAATGATTAAGTATTTTGCACGGCAATAAGTGTCTAGGTCAAAGACCTTTAATCGTTTCCTTTAAGTCCGACATTCTAAAGCCTACTCTCTACAATTCTGAAGCCATCTTCGAACTCATTAATGAAGGCAAATGCGGTCGTTGTGTGAGATACAAAAAATCAAAGTTTATGCCACAGTATTACTTAAATGTTTTATACCTCGAAACAGTTGCGCATCTTAGCAAATACACCTAACTTTTTTGTGGGAAACACTGAAGCGACTTCATGCTATTATTAATATTATCAAAAAATCTATCTGCCATAAATGGTAAATAAAATGTGGCATATCTCTGCAAATTAATCAAATTAATAAAAATAATGAATTAACCACAATATGACAAGACTCACCAAAACGTGAAATTTCATGAAGTGAGACGTTAGAGAGTAAATAATGGTATCTGGCATTTCGCGCTGGGTAGGAATGTGCAATGCAAATCCACTACTTTCAGGAAACGACCTGCGTATACCATAACAAACAAGTGAGTTATATTTGCCACATTTGTTTTTGAAACCACGTTGAATATAGAGCGAGCTACAACCCCCTCCTTCCCCAAAGCCTATAATTTTGCATTTCGTTTAAAATGTAAGTGAATACCAATATTTTCACCATTTTTTAACTCTGAAGTATATCCACGTATTGTTAAGAAGTATTTGAAAATATTTTTAAGAATAAGTCGCTAGGATATCTGGTCTAAATGCCGGTTGATGTTACTGGTGATTTTGTTGAGACTAGGATATATGATTTTAAATTTCTTTATTTTATTGTGTTTATGTTCATGTAGAAATTATGTCGGAGCTGAGCTTCTCTGCTCATGAAAATAGCCTCTTCTCCCCACAAGCGCTCGGCGCGGTGGCGTGGGCCGGCTAACGCGCGGAGGAATCCGGCAGCGGGGGCGGCGAGGGGGATCCTCCGCCCCGCCCCACCCTTCGCCACCCCCACCCCCGCGTGCTGCGCATCGCCCTCGGAGGGCGCGCTGTCTCCCAGAGGGCGCCGTAAAACCCGCCCCGTCTCGGCCGGCGCCGTCGCGACTCCGGCTGCTCGGGCGTCTGCCACTGCCACGGCCTCCGAGACGATGAGGCGGCCGATAGCGCGGAGGCGGGAGAAGAACACGGCGAAAGCCTGCGGCTGATGAGGTAGCAGAGGAACGAACAGCTGGAGAAGGCGGCAGGCGAGAAGAAGGAAAGAAGACATTATTCGGAGTATCTGAGGGTAGAAGTTGCGAAGACGGACGGATGCGTGTGAAAATATTAACCTAAACGCGCATAAACATATCGCCGAAAGACTAAGACTTTAAGACTTTTCCTCACACATTAGTTTCAAAATTCTATTAGTTTCAGTACAAATTTTGTTTAAAATATCGAATTGTAGAGGGATTTAATCTTCATAAGAATAGGATTTGCCTACGCATATGGTAAGATTTAAGCTATTCGAGATGATTAATTTCCACATAAGTCGAATTATTTTTGTGACATGCGCATAATTATAGATATTCTCACAGGATATTGTTAGTCGATTACGAGGTACCTTAAAAGCAACTACCAAGCCAAACCATTTTCAACAAGTATGGTTAGAGTTCAACAGTTTAAAAACTCGTCGTATTGGCGGAAGTTCTAATGAACTAGGTTAGACTCATTAAGAATACTCATGAAAACATTGTTACGGTCAGCAGATAAAAATTTCAAAATTCTGCTGTAACCTTTACCGTCCAGAACCCTAAGCTTCGTCTTGGGGAAACGGAAAAGCGGGGTTGAGCCAGAAGGATCCTTCCTTCAAGTGGAGAATGCTCTCAGAGGAGCTCCGCCGGTTCCCCGGGGTGGCGCCCTTCCCAGAAGGGCAGGGGCGCTCGGATTGATAAACTCCGAGGCCGAGCAGAGACGACCTGTCAGAGGGGCGCGGGCGCCGCGGGCGTGAATGGCGCCGGCCGAGAGGTTTACGGCGACACCACCCACGCGCCCCGCCACGCCCTCCGTAATGAAGTCGCGCTCCTCAGGTAGCGACACGAGCGGCCCCTAATACGCGTCGCCCGCTTTATTAGCGCCTCCGCCGCCCCCGGCCTCACCCCATCGCGACGCCCATTGTCCCGGCCGCACGCCGCGCGACGAACCGTTTTTTTGTCGCGACCGAGTGGAACCGCCGCGGTGGAAAGGCCCTGGATGATGGTGATGGAGATGGTGATGGTGGTGGTGGTAATGATAATGATGTCGATGACGGTCGAGTTGGAGGTGATGCTGATGATTGTAGTGGTGGAAATAGTGTGGTGGTGGCAATGGTGATGGTTGTGGTGGGGGTGGTAGTGGTGGCAGTGGTAGCGGGGGTAGTGATGAGTGGTGATGGTAGTAGTGACGGTGACGATGGTAAGGTGGTGGTGGTGTGGTGGTGGTGGTGGTGGTGGTGGTTGTTGCGGTAGAGGTGGTGGAGGTTGTGGCGCTAACGACGCAATTGCGATAGCGAGGGCGAGTGTGAGTGATGGAAATAGATGATAGGTTGATGAGGATTTTATAGCCTTTCGAAACTGTCTGGATGGAGAGTAAAGACGTTCGTAGGGCTTCTTTTAACAATATTAATTAGACGATAAGTAAGGAGACAATTTTGTGGTTATAGTGGGATAGTAAGGACGTGAGACGAAGGAATGAGAGTCCTGACAATAATCGAGAACGCAAATGAAGGTGATGGTAAATCCCAAATCAAAGTGACGTGCAAATGTAAAGGTAATGACATAGTGACGGCAAAGATTGTAGTGGAAACTAAAAGGTTGGAGAAGAGTGTAAGGTGAGTAGATTGTTGGGGGACTACCCGGAGAAACGAGAGAAAAGCATATTAAATGAGTTGAGGAAACGACGGCGATAGTAAAGAGAAAGGAAGGATAGGAGAGAGTGAATAACATCTGATAATGTATGAGATACGGTGAGGAAGAAATATGCGAAGGAACCTGATTGCGAAAAGAGCGAGAACTTATGTATGGGATAAATCACACAATTCTCTTCACCTCAAAATGGCACTTCTCGCACCTCGTGAACTCTACATGTATTAACAAAATTGAACTGAATTAAAAAATACCTTCGTGTTGTTTCACCTTGTGACATAGAGACGATTCGCCGGAACTAGAACGAGATGGATAGAGAATGGAAAGAGGCAGGGATGGCTTTGAGGATTTTCAGAGCAGTGGTAAGAGACAAGGGCGATGTAGGTTGGGGCGATGGTACGGATGTGGGTGGCGGCGGCGGCGGCGGCGGCGGCGGGGGCTGGCGCGTAGGCGGCGGCAGGGGTGGCGGCTCGACCCGATTGCATCTAGGGGAGCGTGTGGGAGCCTTTCTTCTTCTTTTTCGGCAATGACTCTAATGTCTCTCGTGCTGTGACTGAGACATTCTTATTGGGGTTGTAGGTGTCCCTCTGTTTTATCAGGAGTCGCGGCGAACATTTTCAACAGGAGGTTGCGTGGAAGAAGGGTTGTTTATTTTTACATGTAATATGAATGCGCATTCTTTCTTTGGGAAACACAATGGCGGCTGAAACTTTATGCTTTCAGAATTTTCTCGTCTCTTTGTGACAGGAAGCAGCGAATGGAAACATAAAGGGCTTTGAGAAAAGAATGACAAGCTCTAATGAAGTCTGTAACATCGGATGAGACGGGGAGGAGTTCCTGATAAATATCCTGGCAGGACGCCAACCATTCGAGATTTCTATGGGCTTAAGAGAAACATATTCTTTCACTTGATTATGCGTGTACCACAACGCAGTGAACGTCATTTAGAGAGTAAATGTACGAACATATCTCTCGTCTTACCTTATTCCTCCGGACAGCTATTTTGCAACTTGTGCATTTAGAGTTCGATTCTTGATGGGCACTCTCAATTTCTTGTGCTGTTCGTAATTACAACTAACTATTTGATTTTAGGGCATTCGGCGATAATACAAGACAGACAGACAAACATACAGATAGATACAGAGAAAGACAGACGTTTTGAAAAAAAACGATATCAGGAGACCCCAAAACGAGTATTTTATTTGAAACCTCGAAATCGATTTTTCGCAGAAGTAGTATATAAAACAAGGATTCTAGACCAGATTCCAATAGTCCACATTATTTTAATTTTTAAATATTTCCATTATTTGTATTTAAACTCCAAATTTTAGAATATATCTCCTGTATTTCTACATTTTTATTCTAAAATACCAATTGTAGCTTGATTCAGTTTCGATAAACCGTCCATTTTATTAAGGAAAAATTGTTATTTGTTAACATTATTTAATAAAATAATTTTCATGTAAATGGACAATTCTTTCGAAACTGAATCAAGCTACATATGTTAAGATTTCAAAGAAAATTACTGAATTAATGAAAGAATGTGAATATCCGATGTAAGAAACGTAGATACAGAATTTGGAAATAAGGTTGTTTTGGATATAAAATCTGATAAGGGTCAGGTCAGATTTTTAGTGTCTTTTTACCTGTTCGATATGCTAATTGTTTAAAATAATAGAATTTTAAAGATCTAAAATTTAAGAATATTACATTAGTGTATAAATAATTTATGGCAAAGGATATTATTAAATTGAGTTTTTACATGATTGAAACGCTAAAAGGTACTTATATTTTTAATAAACATACATAATATATAATAATGATTTTAAAACAATACGGTCTATGTTAGAACGAAAAATGTGAGTATTTTGGAATCTGTATTACCCCTCAATGTACCTCAATGAGTGAGTATTTTGTGATAAAAGTTTGAAACAATGGAAATATTTAAAATTAAAATAATAAGGTCTATGTATCTGAATCAGACCTCAACGCACCTCAACGCGTAAAAATGAGAGTATTTTGGGTAAATGTATGAAAATACAGGGGATTTAAGGTAAAATTTGGAATTTTATAACATAAAATTGAAATATTTAAAAATTAAATAATGCGATATATGGGACTCTGGTGTAGAATCCTTGTTTTATATACTACTCGCAGCATTACATGATTTTCTCTATACTACATGTATTACTCCGCTTATACGCACGTATACGATTGATTGATTAGTGACTCCGGGTGCGTCAACAGGGTACATGTAACAAAATTAAACACTAAATTAAGTTCATTATGTTATGCAATCAGAATTCTATCAAATTCTGTCAGCCTTCACGCAGCTCGTTGCGTGAATTTTGCAAATGTACATTCACGCCTGAGATATGGTATAAAATTCTGGGGAAACGTATCATGTACCACTCAGACCTTTAGATTGCAAAAGAAAATTATTCGAATAATGAAAAAATGCCATCCGCGTTACCCTTGCAACCCTCTCTTCATTGAGGTTGGAATCTTCCCACTGCCTTGCCTATATATTTACGAATCTGTAATATTTGTCAAAAGTGACTTACTTAACGGTGGTAACATATTGTCATGCAATACTGATATTTATAACTACAACACACGTCGTAAAAATCACGTTCATCAAGTGTCAGTATCAACAACTCACTGTCAGAAATACACATAGAATACATGTACGTTACTTTACAACGCACTGACAGATGCCATTAAACTATTAAAGTCGGTTCACAAATTTAAGTTAAAAGTGAAATATTTTCTGCTGCATAACTGTTTCTATACAATTAGAGACTATGGTGATTATCAAAAAGAAAAATAATTTTTATTTTAACAAAACATTGATATATAATGAATTACTTTACATTTGCATTGTATATTTTTTTAAAGACTAAAAAATGTTTGTAAAAAATAATGTACTTCAGCTTCCGGGTCAATGACCCCCATCTCGATCAGGTTTTTGTCCAGTTTCCCCTGCTCCAAGGAGCAAATGCTGAGATGACCCCTTGTTTTGCTTCTGGACGTAAATGTAGCATCACTATGCGCACGTTTTGTTGTACTCTTCTTTGGCTTATATTGGTAAGAGTAGAGGTAAGGGCGAGTTGTTATTTTGTTAGCAATGCAGAAAAATCATACTTGCAATTCGTATACCGATGCAAATAAGTTTTCTATAACTCAGAAACAAAAATGACTATTTTTCAAATATTGCTAATCTTTCTATTTTTAAAATTTATTTTTAAAATTTATTGTTAATTATTTATGCTAAAATTTTACTCATCTTTCAACTATTTATAGTTAAAATGACGGGAAGGGATTCTGGAACTCAAGAAAACGTGCGCAGATAATCTATTGCTCCTTACGTCATATACAGTTTTTACTGTTTTTTTAACTGAATAAATCTAAACAGCGAAAGTCATTAGTCCCGTTAGTATATTACATGCGTTTTCCTCCGGGGGTGGCGGTAATCTTTTCCGGTGAATGGCGAGATCTGGCGCCGTGCTACATGTCGACTAAAGGGGATTTCCACAGACAGGTATTTTCCACCAGCAGGGCACAGCCCGGAATAAGCTTTAAGCTCTCGACCGGTCTGCCTCTCCAGGCATGTGTGGTTTGGTAGTGCATTTAAGAGTGTGTGTGTTTGTTTATGTGTGTGTGCGTGTGTGTGTGTGTCGGGGGTGAGGCTAGTTCAAGGAAGAGGAAAGAAAGATCACGCGCGGTCCATGATCTATTTGTAGGGGGTACTCTTCCCACATTTGCCGAGTGTTACTAGATAAATCACAGAAAACTGCCGATCAGAGCACCCGGTCGCTAGAATTCTGCTCCAGACAGCAGCTGAATTCGACCTTGCTATCTAGCTAGTGTTCAAAATCCTGCCTCCTTCGGGACTCGAGCCCGATCATAGGCACTGCAGTGATATCAGTTGAATTCCGGAGCCGTAGCAGTTGGTTTTATGCACACGAGAAAGTACAAATAAATATTGTTTGTTTCGTACAATAAAATTGGAGTGAAATTAATTTTATGAACGTCGAGTTGTATGATTGTATTTTTTGTATGGTAATTCATTTAGTTAATCATTAAACAACAGTTTGTTATTCATTTTTGTATATTATTTATAATAACACGGAAGCAGTACCAAATAACATTGTTCTACAAGTATGCTCATCTCCTCGTATTGCGTGGAATGAGGTTTGCATTGCAATGCAATCTTCTAACCGCACTGATCGTGTTTTGCATATGTCTCGCGACGCTGATGAAAGTAGAACTTTGGCGCCCACAAAAAATAAAAAATAACTGAACTAAGTGTTCGGTGTCGAAATGCCGCCTTTGGCCTCTGTACACCTGAACATCATTTAACGAAGAGTGTTGCCATCGTAACGAGTAGCGCTAAGAAGCAGAACCAGAACCGTTCGGTAATATTTTTCTCAAAATAAAATTTTCACACAATGCTATTGAACTCAGAATTTAGATAATAATATTTAAAGTCCGTAACTTACTTTCAATTTTCAATTAATGGAACATCAAATGTGATGATGAATGAAATGAACGTTAATGTTTGATCAAAATCACCTTATTTCACGTTTTCATCGTTTTTCGGATCTCCTAATACTAAAAATTAAGCGTTCGGAATATTATCAAAAATAATTTTTTAATATAGAAATTTTCGAGAGAAAATATTTGGAGTAATTGTTGACAAAATTTGTTTGGGACTACTGAAAATCTGTCATTTTTTCTTCCTCGGCCTCTCTTCTAAACGAACCCTTCGAACTCTTTACATCTTTATTAGAGATCATTTGAATATTTTGGGTTAACAAATGCACTAAATACATTTTTAATGTTAATATTAGAGAGAGACGAAAAGTTCCAAAATTTTACATGTGTACATTATTCATATTGTACTGAGGGAGAAACTTCTCATAATTTTGTGCCTCATAAATTTTACAAAAAATTGTAAATGTCCTATGGTACCCGCTTACCGTACTCCTTAGAAACAGAAGATCCATTTCAAATTTGCTGGATTTTGAGTTCAGCAAGATCAATGGGGAAGTAAAGTCATCGGAATAAATGTTACAAATTCATCTTCAATATGTCTATGCGAAAATCAGTCACATCTACTTTAACATTTGCTCTTCATATTTATACGAAATCTATATTATGTTTCATAGTTTCACGATCACATTTAAAGTACCGCTAGTCAGTTGCAGTTAAATGTGGAACCGCGATGACAAGTCTTTTTAGGAGTTCTATGTCTTTAATGCAGTCCACAATATGAACCTCAGTAACCTTCAGTCTCCGGTGGGAACTGGAAGATGTGGCGAGGGCGGAGGGAAGGCAGAGAAAAGCGCCTCGGCTCCACTGCAGGTAAAAAAGACGAACGCATTTCTTTCCCTATCCCTCGTTCGGCATAAAATTATTTCCTTGTCAAGGATTAGACATTTGTCAAAATGTTTATGATGCTGAACTTTTTCTCTTACAAGTTGGGAATTGTTATTCTCCTGTGAGAGAAGTTTAATCTAAAAGGAAAAAAAGGAAAAAAGTGCAAAAGGAATTCTTTACACTTAACGCTACCTTCATGGTATGTTGTACTTGGAATAATTTTCTTCTGTGTTAATAGGAATCGATAAATTTAATTTTTGAGAGAATTTTAGAATAAATGAACTACTCGGGTTTACATTACCATACTTAAAATTTAAAAAAAAGCACTGATTGAATGGTTTCATCAGAATCAGCTAATGATCAGATGATGAAGATAATGAGAATCAAACAGAAATGTTTATATTACTCTTTGCCATTACTATTTTTTAAAAAAAATCAAAAAAACAATAATTTACTTTTGAAACAAGTATTAAATACGTTCATTGCGTTATTGTTCAAAATAAATTCACACTTTGTCCTCAAACAAGCGTTTAAGAGATTGTGACTTCAAGTTCTTAAAAACATACTTCAGAGCGAAAAAAACATGTTCACGCCCAACGACTTTTCAATGGTCCAGGGATAATCTCATCCACTTCCACTGCATTCACCGCGCCGGTCGCACGTGAATTACACCGGGAGGGATCGAGGGTCCTTGGCCCTGTACCGCGCCACCCTTCCTCGCTTCCTTTCAGCTTTCATTGCTTGTTTCCACTTGTGAGCATCGCTGAGAGAATCTTTACCTCCTGAACCCATATTTATTTCATTTTTTTGCTTCCATTCCCACAATTTTTCCCCACCAGTTTTTTTAGAATGCAAAAAATTACGTTCTCATTCAAAAGCAGAGGTGACAAAAATAATCAACAAAATTATTCTTGCATAACTGTGTGTAACCAGTTTACTGTAACAGAATGTGTTGTGAGGACTCCAGCCGCTACCAGAATTTATGTTTCACCTTCGGATATTGTGACGGAAGAATACTTTACGTAATCTACGTAGATACTATAAGAGTCTCTTTTGCAGTCTTGGTTCTATAAGGAATAATTGGAAAATCTGCTTGAACTAAAATGCGAGGATCACCTTGGAGATTGAACTATAAATGTCGTGTTGCAGATTAATGCCGACTTGGGTTGGCAACATTGGACAGAAGGATACTTAACTGGCCGGAATAGCAGGTTCCACTACTACGTGCTTAATGTCGGAATTTCTCGGCCTTCCTTAAAACTAAAATACGACGGCAGCAATACTTTTATAGGATGGTCTCCAGGTAAAATATCGGCAACCAATTACAAACTTTGAGGCCCGCAGGCCTGCCGACCGACTACCGCCGCCCTTCCGAAATATTATGACCAGCGACTAACGATGGTAGCGCCACTTGTCCTGCGGCGACGAAGGGCGGACTACCAACCTTCGCAATAAATCACTGGCTAATGAAGCAGCTTTCAATATTTATGGAAGTTTTCAGTATGAGTATGTGAATAGCATCGTGTATTGGAGTGAAATGAACACAGAACTATCTCTATTGTTCTTAATGTCAGTGTAAAGTGTTAAAATGGTATCCAGAGTAATTTAAAATACTTTACCTGCACATAAATTATTAGGTGACTTCGTATACATTGTTGGAAATTGCTCTAAAATAAATGGACAGTTTCTCCATCATTTATATCTTAGAATATAAAAAATGTAAAATGATTCGTATAACAACATTATTACACTAACCAGTTTTGCGCTTCTTCTACATTCATTACATCAATTTAAGGGTTTGAGGCATTAAAAATGTAAGTCATGCCAACATTACCGTTTTGCTATTCGTAAATGTAACTTTCTCGATTTGGATGAATGTGTGGCTTTTTTTGCTACTGTACACGTCGTTTTCATGTTTATTGCTGTTGATCATATATAGGCTATTGATTTAATAGGTTGTTTCTGTGAACACCTCAAGGTGAATCTAGAATGGATTATCGACTATTCGTAAACTATAAGTGAACTCTGCTCCCAAAGCCCATTCCACGTCATACAAGTTCAGTAGGTTTTGCAGACCAATACTTGCGGGAAACCTCCGCTCTTTGGAGTTCTTTAGAAGTTCGAGCTGCACGCACTGAGGAATTTGAGACATAAGCGAAACATGGCTTTCGATAAAAACGGAGATCCGGAACTTAATGACGTTTGAAGCCAAAAGGTTTCAGTATTTTTCAACATAGTCACGCTTAGTATTTACGCCAAATATAAATATGCATGTCTAGTTATCCCTCAAAACCATTGCATCTTTTGTGAATAAAATACCCAATTTAACACAAGCACATACTACATTCGTGACTAAACAACCTCGCTTCTATGAAAAACGTAAAAAAAATATTTCATTCCCGACCTTTTGCATCCAAATGTCTGCCTCGATGATCCTTCATTGACACCGTCACATCATTCTGCATCGGAAAACCTGAAAAGAAAAAAAAGTGGTGAGTGAACTGGCAAATTCATGAGACATTTTCCAGGCATCCGGCAACAGCGGAAGATACCCACGAGCGAAGGACACCCGGGTCGCTTTGTCGGCTTCTCGCGCTTCAGAAGACATTCACGTCTGTTAAACGACTGTGCCTACTGGCCGGCAAGCCTCCAATAACGAAGACAACCGCGCAAAAAAGAGCAGGAAACTGGTCTTTATTACCTACAGTAAAAGCAACGTGCTAATTTGGTATAAATCTGTACACATGCCTGACGATTGCAGATAATGATGCTTAAGTTTTCAAGAAAAGACAGGCGGCAATAGAAAACGAAACGCACAGAATTATAAAGCACCCTACAAACAGAAGATTAAGCAGTATAAAGTGATAACTTTCGAAGTCATGAAAAATTTTTAATATCTACGTATAACTGTTAATAATTTTCTTAAACCCATATTAATTATTATTATTATTATTATTATTATTATTATTATTATTATTATTATAAATATTGAACAAAATTATAAATATCATTTTTTCCTGTACCAGTACTTTACGTTCATATTTTGAAACGTGTAATTTGAAGAATATGTACTACATTCAATAATCAGTAACAAGTCATGTTGAGGTAAGGGATATATAAATTTCTGAATTAAAAAAATAAAAATAGCATATTACAAATTGTGAATCACTCTTATTTCTATTATATCATTGTTTAGATATAATGATTATCCATGAGATGTTCCAGAATAATTAAATAAGTAAATAAAAACGGGAGAAAAGTACACTTAGTTTATAAATTTACACGTCATAAAATGTCAATTAAAGGTAAACGTTCTCTAAACAATAATAAACTAGAAAATGTAAAGACTTCATTCCTAAATGAAAAACAAAAAACTTTGATAGGTTTCACAGTTTAAAGGAGAATGAAAGTTTCACATACTTGTGCTAAAAGAAGCTTTACGGTAAGATTTTCAACCCACGACCAAATCACACTAGTTTTAGGAAAAGCAAATATACTGAAGTTCATGAAATGCAATGAGGCGTTTCGTTGCATTCAAATCAATTTGCAATGGCCACCTGTAACAATCCTTACTTAAATATTTTTCGTTCATTTGTTTTTAATAAACTTTGTCGAGGAGTGACAATGTTGTTCAAGAATGACCCGCAGTAATCAAATCGACAAAAATTTGAAGAACTGACAACAGACAATAAAGGTAACTTAAAATCTGTAATAAAATTATGAGTAAAACAAATGTATATTGTCATATAACCTCTACCCACTTGTTTCTCACAGGCAGATGATATTTTGTCAAGACTTCAAACTCATATTGAACTTTTCCCACAAGAATCTAGAAATTTGATCACAATTATCAAAGAATAAATTTTGAAAAAATATTGACGACATTAAATAGAAAACGTGAACACAAAAAAACAAACTCATTGATTAATGTAATTAAATACTATATTTATAACTACCTAAACAAAAGTAAATTATAGATCCACAAACAACGTTCAACGGAAGTGATCCATAAAATTTGAATTTGTGAAAATCAAAACGGTATAAGTGACATTTTATAATTCTGAGAAACCTGTTTATTTAAGTCAATTTTACTGTAAAGTTCTGGTGCTTTGTTTCATCATTTAAAAGACGATATTTCAATTGTTCATTAATACCTCGAAAATACAATGCCACTAAAATATAGCGTAAAATAAACAAATTTTTCTCCGAATTTTTAAAATGTCTCTTATACCGTTCTGGTTTTCATCCATTCATTTTAAATATGTATAAGATAAAATAATTAACATTCAAAAATATTTTTGAGCTAATTAAAAATACTCATCTAAACTCGTTAATCAATGTATCGTAGATTTTACTTAAATATCAATTTACTTACAAAATTTAATCTGAAATAACGCACAAACATTGCAGGCAAACATTTTGCACGCCTCCGTAAAAATTGTGATAAATGTATTCTCAAATTACAGTCCCTGTAAACACTAATGACAAATTACTAATACTAAATTACGAAAATTATTCCTTTATTGTGTCATTTTCTGTTCACCAGATCAAAAAATTAAACCACGAGTAAGTGAGACAGAGCTGTCTGCAATATTATGTTCTGTAATATATTTTACGGATCTGTAATATCTTAATGCGGATTTTTAAACACAATAAAATAAATGTTAATTATGTACACAAATATCCCTATGTACGTCAGTTTTGACTTGTTTCTGAAACGATATAAAACGTTAGTAGGTGTAAAGTTCCGCGACTGACCTAGTACTTCAAACATGCACAGAAAAATGTATTGGGAGCTTTTTGCAGCTTAACATTTAAAACCAGCACCATTAGTTACATAGTAATTTTCTCAGGCATTTTGAACATTTCTTGCCCTACTGAAATGTCTAAGTAGAATAGAATATAAATGTGACGTATTATTAAACATATTTTGAAAGCGTTGATGAATTTAGAACGGCGTACAGTTGTGTTTTTTCAATAATTTTATTACCACCCGATAATCGAGATTCAAAATGTCAATTGTTACAAACCTGTCCAGAATTAATCGATAATTGGCAAAACAGGTATGAATTATGATAATTGTCACTACAAAAAGTTTATTTTTACATAGCTTATTCAGCGAGGTAGGTTATGTTTGGCGATATTGTGTGGAAATAAGATAATTACAGTGACTCGAAAGTGGACACATCTTTCATCAGCCTTAGAAACTTCCTTCCGGCAGTCTGTTCCGTGGTAATCACATACCAGCCATTCCCTGTCATTTGTACTTCACATACGCTAGCCACCTCGTGTTGGCTAAAGCCTTCTTCATTCGGATAAAGTTTGAAAAGCTGTTCGAAGCTGTTTTTACTTCTTAATCCACCCGTTTCGAATTATCTGGCTAACTCGCGAATTAGATTCGAACATTAGCTGTAGCTTACAGTACGCCATGAACACGAGTGTTTTAAGAATACATCACAAAACGGCTGCTGAGAGCTGCGGCGTAAACGTTCGCAATGACAGGAACCGACCCTCCCGAAGCGCCCCCATCCCTCTCGGGAATCCCCTGCGGCGGAGCCACCGGAGCCGCCTTCGCCCCGCGGCGCGGCGCGGCGCGGGGTTTGAGTTATTTCCGCGTTGTCCACAAAAAACGCAGGTGCTCGACAAATTTACGATCGGAACGTGCCGGCGGCGCAGATGCGGCGATAACATCGGCGTGTCGCCGCCTCGCCGGCCGCGCGGGCGCTGAGGGCGGTGCAGGGAGGACGAGCAAGGGAGGATGTGAGGTGCAGGGAATCGCGTGGGTTGTGCACTTTGGAACGCAAAGGAGCACAATAGGGCGCTCCTGGAGGATGCTCGTAGTGGAAGTATCAGCAGAAGTTGGACAATATCAGACATTTCTGTAACTAACAAGCGAAAACAAGGCAATGGCACCTTTAATAATTTATTACTAAAATTATTTGAAAAACGAACCAAAATTTCACTGCATTTGAAAAAATTTCTGCAATATATTTTCATAGCAAAAACAACTTCTTAAATTAAAAAACGTAAGATTTAAAAGAATGAAATTAAATTTCCTTTTATAGATCAGAAAACAGTTTAATTAATTGCATTTAAGCTTACTTTAAAGTTAATATAAAAGCGGCATTCAATATAATTAGTCATAGTTCACTGAAGGACAGAGATAAACAGCGTGCTCCCAGCACTGATTTGTTTTGCCAAACAATTCAGAACATCTGCAAGGAGTAAATTAGATCTATCAATATGCAATCTGATACAAATTGAAAATATACTTTTCGGCAGATTTCAAGAAACTTTGACTTAATTTAACTGACTCTTAGAGTAGATTATAACTTATAACGTTCCTTGCTTTTACAATACTTTGATTTTGAACACTAAAAAGTGAAGAAGATTAAATGGCAAACAGAAATAGTTTGTTAATTTTTTGCTGAACAGAAATTTTATTTTAGTGTATTAAAACAACGTGATATTTCTTCGTTATGTATCCGTAAATGTGGAGTTATTCCTGTTTCGTAATAGATTCGTTTGCTAGCAATATGACGTGAGTACCTGTCAACACAACGTTTCCTCCTCAGCCCGCAGTTATCTTCCTAGGAAGTAGTGAACGAGGCAGACAGTTCTCACGGTGTAAACTACTCCAGTTTATTGCTATAATCTTCCTGCCTTTAAAAGTTTGAATGACTCACTTCGCCGGAGTTTAGTTGGCATTCTAAAATGTCTAGATGTGTTTCTTTACTCCAGTTTCATACATAATGTAGAGGAAAGAACTTCACTTCAATTCTGATTTTTAAAATATGTTATTTTATTGGAAATCAGAGCACTTTTGCCAAAAAAATCGCAGCACATATACGAATCTAGATTGAGTAATGATTACGAAAAAGAAGTGAATTCCATTTTACATACAAATATGGATGGAACGTAGTTACACATCAGTACAAGAGCCACAGATTAGAATATATGTCATGTATTAACTCTGCAATGTCATCTGACACATGGAAATTTAATAATATCACAAATTGAACATTAAAACAGAATCTATTCAATATGAAATTTGTGCTTAAAAATAATTTAAAAGCTGAATTGAAATATGTTCTCTTCAATTAGAAACATGTTACTTAGCGAAAATATATTAGAATTAGTTACAATATTGCTCTCCATTTAGCAGAAACTGCAATTATCTATTTTACCTTTATATTAACTCGATGTCTAAGAATACAATATAATATAAAGTTGTTTATAATTTTTTTGTTATCCCCGCTTTTTGACTGATTTCTGAATGTACAGGATCAATGTTTTTCTTACTTAGATTGTTTTTAAAGTATATGTAAGTAATTTCGGATCAAATTATTCACATAATTTATAAAGCCGATTTTTACGAAACTGTATGTGAACAATCGTAGATTAAATCTCATTTAATAGAATGTTTATTCATGATCATTATATGTACCTTATATAACGTCCATTCATATATGAAATGTAAATATATTATAAATAAATTACAACGCTCACGAAATCTCTTCAGTGACATATTTCTGTATCATAGAATAACACTGTATTATTCCATGTCATATTTTGCGTTGCAAATGAAGGTAAGCAAGCGCCCAAGGCAAACAGATGAACTGTGAGATTATCCTTGTAAGCTGAAGATTAAAAGGAACGCGTAATCCTGTATACGAATACAAAAGAGCACGCGTGCTTCTTGACAAAACATACAATCTGGAGGCACGATTGGGGGACGCGAAACAAACAAGGCAGGGTGTTGATATTCGGGGAAAAGCCAAGCGGGCAGAAATCCTGCAGGAAAATAAAGTGGAAGAGAGGCAGGCGGAAATGAAAAGATGGGTGAGCGAGCAATAAGAAATGTGCAGCTAATGGAGCGCAGTGAGGAAGACAGCGAAACACTTTTGGTGTCCTCCGTAACAACACAGGGTTTCTATAGCATACTGAATTAATATATTTAGTTATTAGATCTACGATCACTAACCATAATACGTAATCCTTTAGATAAAATTAATTTAGGAAATTGTTCTATCAGTCTTTCACACAGTTGTCTCACTAAACAAATTAAACATAAATCGATTACTTATACGGAAGTGGCCAGAATGGAAATTTGAGGTGAATAACGAATCAGTGATTCACAATATTTGAGAGAGCACAAAGAACATGGTGTTTTTTTCATTCCACGTCCGGGTTTGGGCCCCTTAGTCCTAAATTTATGTTTTCTACAACGTCCATATCTGCAACATCCAACATTGCAGTTCTTGTAAGAATTCCAAAACGTGAATCAGAGAACGGCGTATTGAGATCGAAAATATTCTTACAAGTGGAACCCATAAATGGGTAGCAAAAGTAAAAAAGAAAAAAAAGAAATACGTATGTGGTTTTCTGCAGGAAATAATTTGTCTACTTTATATCAGTAAATGAAATTATACAAATGGTCAAGCGAATGAGCAGGCTCAATGGCCTGGGCCTCGCCAACAATAAAGACATTTATTTATTTATTTAAACAAATTTTCCTGCAAGAGGAAACATTGTTTTCTTGTAACCATTGTTTTTATTAGAGCGTTTGCGAGAGAGGTTATGTTTTTGGAGAATTAAGTATACCTGACGAATTCGTAACGCATAAACTGCAAGCATTATGTTCTCTACTCTTTTCGCAATAACCTAGCTTCGAAAGAAGATGCGGTAATTAAGTACTCATACAAAGTTAGAAACGATGAGAGTGATGAAAAGTAAGTTGGATAAAAGATTAAATAAGAGAGAAACAAGAACAATAAGAGCGAAAATTACACAAACATTAAATTCTACAACTTAAATTTTAATGACTTAGCGAAAAAAAGTGTTTAATGTAAGAACATCTGTACCAAAGAAGTGGTATTTAAAAACAGCTTTGGGGTGTCACGACCCCATAAACACATTTATATTTGGAAACCAGTATGTATTTCCTTAAAAACGGAAATAGTAAAACATGTACGTACCTCACTTCTCACGCTCTCCCCATTCCTCAGACGACTGAAACTATAATCGTAGTACACCGAAAGGCGCGTGTGCCCAAGGACGCTCTCGCGAGCGCCGTGCGACAAGGCGGAGTCCGTCGCCGCATCCGGGCAGCAATCGCGGCGCGGCGCGGCGGAGCGCGGCGCGGGGCACGGGGCGCGGGGCGGCGTGGGGAGCAGCACGGCGGAGCCACAGAAGCCGCGGAGCATTTGCATAATCCGCCGGCGGACGCCGAGGGGCGCGCGCGGCGTCGCGGCGCTGGTCCGCGCACGCAGATTCCATTAGCGCCGCGCCGCGCCGGGCGTAATCCGCCGCGGCCCCGCGACCGCTTCGCACTTGGGTGACGCCGGCTGTGAAACGCCCCTTGGACACTCCTTGCGTGGATAAACGTTTACACTAATCATTGCGAATAAACACAAAAAGGAAGTCAACCGTATTTCTCGCGAAGACGAAGTGTCGTGCGAAGGGAGTTAATGATGTGTGTGATGGTCCACTCAGCAGTTTCATTCGCGAGATAGCGTACGTTCTGGATATATTTATGTCAGTTTCGATTATCCTCTGCGATGCACTTCTAGAATAAGAAAATACGTAAGAAGGAGCTGTTAAATAGGGAACAGTTGCACAAAATTAACGTTGGAAAATAAATAAAATTAAAAGGAATGTTATTTCATTATCAGAGAATTTTTCTTTTGCCATTTACACTTCTACATTATTTTTCTTGGATCATACCATTAAACCCTTGCGGTCTTCTCGGATCTGGGCTAATAACTCAGGAAGCACGTCGCCAATAATCACTCAGGAAGATAAAGAAGAAGCTTCCAAACGAAGGGTGAAAATTGAACAAGCGAACGAGAGACAGAAAACTGCGGCAACCAAGTGTTTTACGGCACACTTTTGTGAAAAATACCATAGCGTACGCTTTTGTACATTATAAATGTTTTTGAAATAGTGCTACAAATTCATTATCCATGACATCCAAATTTAATATCAGGACATTAAATTAATTTCTAAATGAGTTTGTTTTTGACTCCCACATTAATTTAGATTATGGTGCACGATTTCTTTGAGTTACCGACAATATGCAACAAGACTTCACAGTTGACATAATAACGGGAAAATTATTTCGAAATTCAAGTGGATATACTATATATTTATTGATTTAATAAGGAATATTTTAAAATCACTAAAAACACTAATATTTCTAAAATTGTCAAAATAATAAACAAGTTGTGCTACAACATCACGTACTTTCTTGTAATTTTGTTAATGGATAGTAAAATTATAATATGATAATTTATTTTTTACACTTCAAGAATAATTTGAAAAATTCTTAAACAAACAAAGCATGAAAATACATATATTTTTACTTTCTCGTACCTACTGACGTAAGAAGAGAACGTATTGTAATCGTGCACCGGAAACTTTTCGATACAAAAACTCTTATTGCCGAGCCCTGGGAGGGAAAAGTGGATAAATCCAGTTCCTAAATATAAAAAAAATTCCTCTTAACACGTGGTGTAGCCAGAATCCATGTTTTGCGTGTCCTTAATACCGAAAAATCGATTGACGGCAATACCTCTGTCTGTCGGACCCGTCTGTGCACAACGCTAGAGAATACACCGTTCGGCCCATTTTATCCAAAATTGATATTTCTCAATTGTTCTAGCTGATGCCTCGGACCCCGGAATTTGAAACTGAAATTTTAATTTTGGGGGCTACTTTACTTTAACGCTTGGGAATTTTCATAATTTTCAAAAAAATGGGTCTACATTTTTGGATTAAATTTTGTTGTTAGATAGTGCAAAAGACGTTTAAGTTATCTTAAACGATCTCATTTTCGTTGACTTCCCCAATTTTTCGAAAATTGGAAAAAATGTAATACTTCAACATTAAAGATATAGATTTTTGCCTTAGACAAAGTCCGTTGTACAAAATTAGCTCCTCAAAAAAGGTCATGTACATTTTTTTGAAAAAACGAGTAGTTTTTAAGTATTTTGCGATTCGAATTTAAAAAACTCAAAATCCGCTCCAATTTTTTCTTTACATTTTCTTCACTTATGTAATAAGAAGTGATAAAAAAGTATGGTGATTGTAATATTTTCGGGTATTGCTCGGTTTTTTGAAACTTAAAAAAGAACATTTTAAAACTACAAATTGAAGATAGAAATTTTTGCCTCAGACAAAGTCTGTTGTACAAAATTATCTCTTCAAAAAAGGACATTTATAATGTTATGAAAAACGAGTAGTTTTGGCATATTTTGCTATTGATTTTTTTAATTCTCAAAATCCGCTCCAAGTTTTGCTTTAAATTTTTTACACATATGTAATAAATAACAGGAAATATAGCGCTAGTCTCATTTTGGGGTACTCCTAGTTTTTTTTTCCGAAAATCGCAAAAAAATTCAAAACTACAAAATTGAAGATAAGAAAAATACTTAATTTAATTTTAATTATAATTTCTTATCGAAAATGCCAATATTAATTCTACTTTTGCTTTCTAACACTTTTATTTAATTCTACAATGGTAGTCTCAATATATTGATGTACGAGTACATAAAGTTGACGTCTGTCTGAAGTGAAAGTTGAACGTGTGCATTGCGATGAACAGTGGTGCAGTAAGGAAAGAGCACTCAGCAGTATGAAGTCTGCAGTGGAAGCTGAGCTGTGAAGTGTACATCGCGGTAAACAGCAGTGCAGTGGACCCTGGTCTGCGCAGTGAATTGTGGTCAGTGCGGTGGACCGTAGACAGTGCATTGGACTGTGCGATAGTGTAGAAGTGGACAGTGTAAATAAATAATCAGATTGCAGTGAACACAATAAATAAATAAATAAACAGAAGAAGTGAACTGTGTAAATAAATAATAAAGAGAACGGAGTCGTGTGTAAGGAAAATAATCAAGTAAAGAACACAAAGATTGAGTAACATATCTGTAAATAAGTTAAGTATTTTTAGTGTATCATTGTTTACGAATGAACGTTTTTGTTAAAATATTGCCTGAGTGTTTTAATTCACCACGTAGAAACGTTTCGAATGACAGCCTCCAACTTTCCTTATATTAACACCAGAAATACAATTTTTAAATTCACTATTTACACCCACTATGTCCTAGATGCCTATACCATTTTCTTTCATAAGAAACACTCTTCTAGAGACACCACCTGACAATGAAAGATTATTCTATAAACTTCACGTTCCCATTCTTAGGTTCCAACTTCATAACCAGAGTGGCCAAATTGCTAAATATCGATCTCAAATTATCGAACATTAAATAAAAGTTAGTTCAAAACTATTTTCAATAGTAAATTATAATAATAACGATAATTATCATTAAATTAATTATAATTAGAAGAAAAATAATCGTCGGCAACACCGCCCGCCTAACGACCAAGATAAAACTTCTAAATCTTAGAAATTAGAATGGTCTTTAGGCCCTAAAAAAAGCTCGTATTAATAAATATTACAAATTAATAACCTGGATATTACTTTGCTCTTCGAGTAAATGGTTGCAAGAAATTCGGGTTCTTCCGTGCAATATTTGTAACGCTTACGTAATATGCATTTACATTACAATAAATAAAGATATACATTTTCGCACCTAATGTTTTACGATTTGTAATATTAAATTAAACAACGAGAAGGGATTTTCAGAATATCCAACTATGCCTTTGCGTCTCAAATTACTTTTACACACTGATACCGCCTCAAACAAAGCGCTGGAAATTTGAATTTACTATTTCAAATTATTTTTCAATTTACGTACAAAATACTCAAGATGTTGAAAAAATTATCATAATCTTATTTGAAGATCTGATTTTATGAACAAATTTTATTAATAAAAAATGCATCTTCATAATTGTATTTGTAGAAATGCGCCGAAACAAATTTGAACTTTTTTTAATTTTTGAAAAATGGGAATTTATGACCAACATGAGGCCTACACCATTCTCTTAAACACCCTTTAGACTATCCAACAACAAAATTTAATGAATATCGATCACTCCATTTTTTTAAAATTTTGAAAATGTCCCATGGAGCGTCATGTAAATTACCCTCCGAAATTAAAATATTAGTTTCAAATTCACGAAACCATGACATCAGTCAGATTGATTGGGGAATATCAATTTTGGAGAAAATTGTCCGAGTGATTTAGCCGCTATCGTTGTTCACAGACGGACGGACATACAGAGAGACGTTTCCCCGTCAATCGATTTTTCGGTATCAAGGACCCATAAAACATGGATTATGGCAAAAGCACGTGTTATAGGATTTATTTTTAAATTTGATAAGTCCAGTTGTTAACTTTTTTGTTACCAGTAATAAGAGTTTTTCTGACGAAAATTCGCAGTTTTTTCGCGCAGCATTACGCAACTTTCTCTTCGTAAGTAGTTTCTTCGTAAGCCCGAGAAAGTAAAATCAAAACAATGTTTTGTAGACCATCTTTCCATCTTCTGGTTTCTGAAGTAGCAATGAAATGAGAATGAAACGACAATCACTCACTTTAACTCAACTTCAATTCACTTAACACAACGTTTCGACAACTTCCATATATTGTCATCTTCAGGGTATAGTATAAATTACGTACAATTGCAATAAACTAAAACGAACGTGTTAACAAAATTAACACAGTACGTTCGTTCCTACTATTTATACAATTGCCAAACAATATTCGAAATAAGCTCGATTCGTTTGGTGACGTTTAATTGCATAAGATTGTTTAAACGAAGGAGCCAGAAAAAGGAGAAATTAAAGGACCTAGAGGCAAGACCAAGGACAGGAAAAAGGGGCAAGAGAATCTTCATGAACAGATAAGAAGGAAAAGGGCAAGGGCAAGAGCACGAGGAAAGTCAAGAACCTGAACAAGGAAAAGAGCAGGAGCACGAGCAAGGAAAAAGTCGAAAGGCAAGGGCATGGGATGGTCAAATGCAAGGGCGAAAAAGTAGGGCTATGACAAGGGCAAGAGTACGGGTAGTGGCAGGTGCAAAGTCATGAGCACGAAGAGCAGCAAAAGCAAAAATAAGGGCAAGGGAAAGGGCTGGCGGTCGGTGAGGAGGGCGAGCCACAGAGGCAGGCTCAGCAGCGCGGCGCGGGCGTGCTCCCGGCGTCCGCGCTGGAGGCTGCAGGTGGGCGCCATTGTGTGCAAACGCGTCCGCGAACAGGTCCAGCCTCGCCTACTTCTCGCGAGGCGCGCGCCGCGGCCTCCGCCGCCGCCGCCGCCGCCGCCCTGAATTCCCGTGCAGTTACACGCCCAGGCCCCGAAATCGCTCTGTTGCTCGATTTCTAAGAGACGCTACAGTTCTTCAGTGTCTTACAACTGACCACTCTAATTTTTCTCAGCTTGCCAGGCACGTGCACAGGATATTTTAACTTGAGCTAAATGATTCTGCAATTCCGAAACGAAGCAAAATTCTTCACAATGTCTCCTCAAACAATACTCATCCTGTGAAACATTATATATTGGCAATGTAGCGTTAATAATGTTGTTAAGCCTTCCATGTACGATTGTAACTAAGTAAGATATTGTACTACATTTTCCCCATATAATTTGCTTTTCGTAATAACTCCTTTGGTTTTTCGGTTTTAATTTAATGATTTTTTTTCACTTACTACATCAATGGAGAGCTATATTCTGATCCGGAACGAGTCACACAGGAAGCTCTAATGCGAGCATCTAGAACGTATCTTTTGTTCTTAGAACGTAGGTTCAATGTAATTTCAGAATAAAATTTAAACGGAGACTTTCACAGAGTATACTTCATTTTAGAATTATATTCGCCGAATACTTTTTGAAAATTTGATATAAGAGGCACCTATAGCCACAGAAATACCAAGTACATTTATTTTTTACAAACAAAACTCCCAATAAACGTGATTACAAATGATAAAATAATTTATAGTATTCAAAATGTGTAAACAAGTTTTCTAATTGTCAATCATCACGAAAAACACAAATGTGATGGTTTCTAAGGCAACATTTCAACTTTAGTTGACTAGAGTTGATTTGAAATTACCTCAAAAGAAAACGATGCCCTCGAATGGAGTTACTGAATTTGTGTATGGTAATCGTCTTGATAATTGAAAAACAGAACATTCTAATATGTACAGTTTATTTCGTATGACTGATAAGAGAAAATAATAGAAAACCACCTCTCTCTTAGTACGTCTCTCGGACACGAAAACGGTTTGATTTGGCTTCAACATTTATTAATACAATTCTCCTGGGAAGTAACCTTCAAAGCACGAACTTGGATAAATCAGTTTCATTTTGTTTGCTGACTTTAAAACATTGCAGTCTCATGAAAATAGAAGTTTCCTGGGATCTTAAGCCGAAGAATTCTACTCCTTTGTTTGTACCTGACAGAGCGTCGACATATGAACTGGTTCTCTTATCCCATTGGCATGAAATATCAGAGTGGGAGCCCAAATTATTGGTTATCAAAATCTACGAAATATAAAACATGGAGAGTTCGTATTTCACTGACGCGACAAAAACAAAACACAGCAGAAAAGTCGTATAATTTCACATCGTTTCGGCCCGGGCCAAACGAGATTAACATTCAAACACGTTGCAGAACATCTCTGATAAAAAGAGTGTCTTAAACGGTTCGGTGAAAATAAATCCTTACGAATGCGAAACTACTTTTCTCGCGCGGCTGAATTTCGGCTAACCTTTTTGAGAGTTGCCATTCAATGAATAGAGGGACCGCCGAAGCCAACGTGCTGCCAGAACGACAATTACAGCTAATTACGATGCCAGAGCTCCCCCTGTAGGCAGCAATTACTGGGATTAAAGGCGGGTAATTCTGAGGTGACGCCTGACGCCCAGGGATCCTAATTGTTCCGGACCACGGTCATTGGCTTGAGAGAGGAATTCACCAGCCAATAACCAATCAGCAATGCCAACCTTAAATATCGATGCAAATGATCTGAGAACGATTTTATAGTCAATTCGCAAGATAATGTGCAAAAAATTTCGCACTGATTGATTAGCAAAGCCTAATCCAACAAATATAACGTATAGACAGCTATATTTGGAAATTAAGATACATTTTGCAAACAACTTTCGTTTCGAGTACACTGCTACACAAATGAGGGTTGGACAGACGAAAAATAAGCTAAGAGGCAATATAAACCATCATGTGAACAAAATGGTACAAAATGTTGAAATGTAAACACAATGGCAGATTTTTAATGGAGGGAAATCGAAGAAAGCTGCTTAATAAAAGTTATGGAGAAAAACAACTTTAGTTTTGGGACATATAATCAAACATAACAAAATCTAGGGCATAATTTAAGAAAATTTTTAAAACAAGGAAAGGAAAACAGATAAACAATTACTTGGATAATATGATCGAGATCATTTTATGCATGTGAAGGTTTGGTAAACGGCAGACAGAGGTACTCTATATGATCACCGACGTAAGGCACCAGCCTTTTGTGAAGAATGAATGAGCAAAACCTGCGCATAAACTAGTTTTACAGTTATATATCACCCTTGATGAGAAAACTTCAACAACATATGTCAGACGTTATGTTTATATATGAACCTTCTGTGGGCTTCCCAAATTTCACAATCAATTCCCACTCACATGCGCCGGGAACTAGTCCCTCTTTGCCCCGGATATCGGGTCACTGCTACGACGCAGCCAAAAGACCAACTGGGGACCATCCTAACTATGGTTCGAGCGGCTTAGGGCATCTTTCCGTCTCCATACTGCCTACATCTTTAGGCTATTGACGTGAGTATCACCAGAAGCTAGGCAACCTGCCGAGTCGTATCAGGTTTCCGCAGGACTTCTATATGTGGATTCCAGAGCATTCCGAAGAATCTCCTTCACCCGATCCTGTCCAAAGGTCGACGCGCCATAGGCCCGACTGGTGGGCACCCGGGAGCTTAGCTTCGCCTACTCACTGCCTCCCCCTTGGAGCTATCGACGTGAGTGCCGCCGTGAAACTCGGGGTCCGGGTGATCGTCTACATCTCTTCACCAGAGAACGTCTCCACCTACGTAGACGACCCCCCCCCCCGGCGAGGAATATAGCCAAATTATGATGCAATTCGAATTTGTACCATATCTAAATTAATTGCGAATGCGGACAATGTGTATGTTCTAGCGGGTCGCCCCGCAATCTAGACACTTCGTACCAGAGCCAAATGGCATTGCCGTCTAGTTGCATCGCTTCATACCTCATGTGCTGGAACGACTAGCCTGTGATGTCACCTCTTTGTGAGTAGCGCTAGGAACGAAACATGTTCACTCAGACTCATCAGTTGGCAAAAGGTCAGCGCCCAAACGATTGAAAAGCTGACACTAATTTTAACCCCAATCAAATGACAATTTGTCGCGTCCTGCATGCGCTCTTTGGTGTTGCCAAGCGTCATGGAGGCGTGAATGCAGATGGCGGTGATGCACTGAATGCAACATGGAAGCGGCCCGCACATTATTCTCGTAATTGTCCGATGTCATTACTTGCTCTTCTCTAAGAAGTTGTTGATGTTTCTTTATAGTGACTTTACAGATTCAGTCAATGAAGACAACTTCTTTATTCGTAGTCGTGAGGTCATATTTAAAATGTAAACTATTCAGTTGAATTTAAAAACTTCACTTTTAGAAGTACCTACATTAATGTTTGGAGTTGTTAAGAATACGATACTCAGTATACTTTATTATTTTATGAAAAATTCTTCAAAAAAATCGCAGTCATTTTGCACTTTTAGAGTCTGATGATGGTTTCATACATTTGACCTCGTAATTTTACCTTTTATTTTATTTTTCTTTACATTCGTAGATATCCTGCTTATTCCAATACGAAAAAATTACTTCTTTCATTATTCTTGAGAAATGTTCAAGCTAAACTCAAGAACAAATATTCACCCTTCTCTCAGAGTGACCGAGTATTTTAATACTCCTACGCAAATGAAACATTATTCAGGCAACAGTTAAAATGTAAACATCATAATGAATAATCGTGACGGCAAATTTGAAAGGAGAAATATATTTCGTCAAAATTGTTTGCATTGTTTTCTTACAGAACTGGCTTTTGAATGGTCTATTCTACCTCTATTGCGTGAGGAGGGGATAGAAAAGTGGGAGGTGACGGAATGTGCAATGAGAAGACAAATGAGGATAGGAACACATATTGAGAAGGGAGACAAGAGTCAGAGTATGGAAGAAGGTTGATAAGATGACGGTTCAAGACGGGAGAGGTGTCTTAGTTCTGAACTGCCTTCTCCAATTGTGACGTTCGTAGGTCACGGTCAACCAGCGGTCGGAACGGTCGCGGCCGCCGCCGCCGCCGCCGCCGCCGCCGCCGCCGCACGCGCGACCGGGTTGCTGGCCGCGCGAGTGCCGTAAGGGCACTGTGTTTGTGTGCTGGTCGTCATCGCCGCGACCGGACCCGAGCTTAATGAGACGCAGTTTCTCGTTACATGGCCCTCCCCTCCACACACCGCACTCCCTTACCCCCTCTCCCCGAACAAGTATTCCGAGGAGTGATCTACTCTTTGCTTCGCATATTCGGCCGGGCTTCCACGAACTCCTCTGAAAATTCGAGATATTCGTTAGGCGAAGCCAACTCGAATGAACCCGCGCTCGAGATTACGCGAGATAATGCTCGTACTCGGTCCAGCGTGGAGCCAGTAACTGCGCATACCTTTCTCTTGTACACCGAAGAAACGTAGTATGTAATACCAGATAAACTACGAACAAATGGCTATAAAATCCTCAAGATTACAAGGCACAAGACTTTTTGTAACTGTACGATGTTTTTCCGTACACTCTTGCGCTCCCCAATTAAAGGTCGCAGAATATATCAGTAGGTATTACAAGATATCGGAATTTTTAACAGATCTACGTTGTTACGTTTTCCGTAGACTGTATACTTTTTGTTTGTTTTGAAATCATTTAGATTCCACACATTTTCGTTTTTTGTATTTCGTGTTCCAAATTCATCTCTAGATACTGATATCTTGCCACTTACCATCGACGAGTTCCAGAACAGGATGAAAGTTGAAATCATGTCTCTATGCGTAGTCATTCCAGAAACTGGATTTTTGCATCGTATTAATTTACTCCCACAAAAGGGGAAAATGTCCATACCCATTAGTTGAAATTGAATGGTTTTTTTAGTTTAACGCAGTTGTTAGTGAAGGAATAGATATATCTGAAACGTGACATTTTTTGGGGGGTTAAATAAGGTATGCAAGGTTAGCATTAATCGTATTTCACATATTCAAAAATACTATTTGATCTTGCCAGCATTACAATGTTCAGTTATTTAGCATAAAAATACATGCACATCATTTTCACGAGCAAAAGAAAATAGGCTTTTCAATTTCACTTTAAAAATTGTGATAAAACACTCTATGCAGGTCAAAATTGTTAAATTATGTACAGCCACCCTGTCGTAAGCAAAACTACTTATCCACCCCTCCAAAAAAATGAAGGAGTTTTACTGAAATTGCATGTAAAATATAAACATACTATAGAAAATTGGATGGATTCAATGAGCCAAATATAGTTACAAAAATAATGTTATCAAGTGATATTTGTTTTAATACGATACGACATGCGTGTACAGAGTGTATGAAGCAGGAGGAAATACTCTGTAGTTACTGTATCTGTCACGCCCAATTCATGAGATAACTGTACAATGAATCTTTTTATACAATCTGTGGGAATCCGCGAGGTAAAACCCGTTATCCCAGTACCAACTGCAATCACAATACCCAGCGCGAGAATGTTTCTGGGCAAAACAAGACGAATGGAAGCACATGACCTTCTCCGGCTATGGATCTACAAAAAAAATTAGTTAAACCATTTTCTTTATCATTTTTTGACAAACCTCTCCGATATTTTAGGAAATAGATACTTTATTATATTTTGAATGATTGATAAAAAACTGGAATCCAAAATGAATGGTTAGGAATAGATCTACTGGCGATGATTCTTTTATAACGAATGGACAAGGGGAAAAGTAATGCATGGTACTAATTTTGAGAAAAACTTAATTAATAATGGGTGAAATAAAATGAAAAAAATTGCAAAACACTATTAAAACAGAAAATAATGTTATATGCTGATAATTTTCCGTAGTTATTCTTTGCAGCTACAATAATATACAACGGGTAACTTGTAACAAACAGGACGGGAAACTACAATATGGGCTTCTACAATATGGTCTTCCTCCGAAATCATACTTTGAAAACAAAAAGTTTTTTTTAAATAAAATCCAGGGCACTGTGCCAGAAGATCGGCTCTTAACTGCAGGAAATTTCGGGGCGAATAAATTTATCTGCGGACAGCTGTCACGGGCCATTAGCACAGCGGCCGGCGCGTGAGCTACTCGTCCTGCTCCGGGTGAAGGGGGCCGGGGCGGGTGGGGGCGTGGAGAGCTGTTAAGGACGGGCGGGGGCGTGCAGTGCGTGGGAGACGACGTTGGGATAAGAGTCGGAGTGGTTGGGAGCAAATGGATGGCTGGTGCACACCAGCAGCAGCTTGGCAGGCGTTGAAAGACATCGCGAGCCAGAAATCAAACGAACAAAAGAAAGACAAGGCACAGGAAAAGTCTTCAAAGTGTGCTTCTTCAGTGTTCTGTTCGTATTGGCAAGTTCTAGCCTGCACATCTTATACATTTACAATGAGCTGCATCAGTGAAGTGTGCATTTACTTATAAAATAAATATTAACAATATTGGAAATCCATATCGTTGTTCATGGGAACACTGGGAAGTAATTTATTATTGTTATTTAATTTTTTTTCCTACGGGGGGAAAGTTGGATGTGGGAAGTGGTCAGCAATAAAGAATTTCATGTTGATATAAACAGAATGAAATAACTGATACTTCTTGGCAAATAGTGCAAATTCCTGTTCCAAAGTGTCTTGATTAGGTGCCTCTGAGAAGAGGTGAATAGCAATACTACACCCACGAATGATTTGAACGTATGACTATGGATTGTGTTGATACGAGGTACCACAACGTAAATAAATATCGCATTTCCATAGGAAGAAAGAAAGAGAGTTGGTGAATTTTCCCATTGATTGTTCGCACTGCACGACCGCAGAGCTTGGAAAATGCGCTGAAAGAGTCAAGAAGACATAATCCGCCGCCATGAATTTAGAAGCCACGCGTTACTGAGTGAATCGAAGGACTTGTCGAACCTCTCAAGAGCTCAGATATACCCTCAGCTATGTCTTATTGCAAAATTCAATGATAAGACAATATTGGTCACTGGTCATGATAATGTAAACGTCGGCGGTGTTCATATGAAAGGTTTGCCTCACAAGCAGGTGGGGTTTGGGATACTTGTTTTCGATTTTATTATACAATTTTCTTTTCGCTTCGTTTTCTGATTATGACAAATATCACTATTTCAGCTAACATTTAAATATCAGAGATATTTCTATGTTTTATGTGCAAATAATCATATAGCTAAGAATAAAATCGTTAAAATCTTGTAAAACAAGATAGAGAGAATGGGAAACACGTTCGTATCCATATATCCTACTGTTTCAATAAGGCCAAGGAAGTTTTTTTTCATCCTAAGCTGACATTTTAGCTGACATATTGAGTGAATAGCAGAAAGGTTTTAGACGAGAGTAACATAAAATCAGAAGTAGAGATATTTATGTGACCTTTACAGACCTCCAAAAAGCATATGATAGTGTCCCAAGGAAAAAGATATGGTAAGCAAACACCAAAGCGTAAATTAAAACAGGAGAGAAGTTAACTGGAAGCATTCCCATAAACAAGGGTCTAAAACAAAGAAGTGGGTTATCTCATATCTTGTTCAATATCTACCTAGAACAAGCCTTGCATAACTGGTACAGGAAATGTTCAGTCATGGGAATAACGACGACACTGAAATTGAACGACATCTTTCACTCTGTTCTATTTGCTGATGACCAGGTAATCTTTGCTGAAGATGAAGAAGATATGGTCTATACGCTAAGAAATTTAAAAATGAAATATATGGGAATATAATATAAAAAATATAATACAAGGGAATTAGAAATAAATGTTAATAAAACAGAATGTATGTGCATTGGACAAGTATTAACGGAGACGTGAATGGTATCAAAATTAAAAGCTGTAACACCTTCAAATATCTTGGATCTTTAATAAACAACTCGGGTACATGTGCCACAGATATAAACTCAAGAGTAATTATGGGGATGAAAGCAACCAAAGGTTCACACCACAAATTATGGAATAACAATATCCGCCAAGATGTCAAAAGAAGGATATTCCACTGTGTAGTAAAAATATAGTACTATATGGAGCGGAAATGTGGCCACAAATACAAAAAATAAGAGTTACGATTAGGACAATAGAAATGGACTATATGAGACGATGCTTACAAATTACTCGCAGGGACAGAGTGCGAAATGAAATATGGAGAAGGATGAATGTAATTTGTTCTATTACGACCTAGACCTTGCAAAATAGAGCACGACAATGGTATAAACATGTTCAAAAAATGTCTGAAAACAGATGGCCCCACAAGATATTTAAGTGGCAACCACCTGAGAGGTGAAGACGAGAAAGACCCGTTTTAGAGTGGGAAAAATACATCCAGAAAGCTATGGAGGATAGAGACCTCAAACTAGGAGACTGGGAGGATCGAGAGTTTTGGAGGGTAAAAACGGCAAGCTCCTAAGAGGAAAAAGCTGAAGAAGAAGCTGAAGCTAAAGAACTGCAGCTGAAGCTGAAGAAGAAGCTTTTATTGGGAATTTTCATACGCTTTTAACCCTCTAAGACTACTTTTACTTTAAAATTTCGCAATGGTGTAAATACAAGTTTTAAAAAATAATTCAAGCAAATAAGAGTTGAGGACTTACGCCATTATGCAATTACGAGTCAATGAACGATGATATGGATAATGCTCTCAAGCCTAAGGCAATTCGTCGCAAAATGGAAACCCTGATGATGATATTGCATGATACGTAAAGATACGTTACAAACCAAAACCTTTAAAAATTAATATCTATTCCAAACTTATACCTTTCGTTTTGTGCAGCGACGGTTTACGTAGCAACTGTTTTGCGTTTTTTATGATGGAAACCATAAATACTATTTAGACATTGAAAATATAATTTATTTTTAAGGTATGGAATGGCTTAGTTTCCACTGATTATTATCTGGTGGGTGGCACGGATTCCGGCAGTGTTACCAATACAAGCATCATATCCGCTTCCAGCTACAATAAATTTTCATACCGGGTTCGTCCTTTTAAAAACTTCTCAACTATGTTCGTTTTTTTCACGTGAAGATTAAACACTTCTTTCAAACGATAATGATTTTTTGAACAAACATCAATTCAGCAACCGAAGGTTAGTAAAAAAATGACGTTGATATAATGTTGAGTCAGCAGCGACATTGGATCTCACGACTTCTTCTCGATTTGCCACGCAACAACAGAAATGCAGTATACGCGAGGGGAAGAAGTTGGTGTATATCAGAGGTTGGCCAGTGGTGATAAAAACGCCTGGATTGGGCAACTTATCAAGCATGGAGTGGAAGCTAATGAAGTTGTTTACAGCCGAACTGTTCACTGTTGACATCTGACACAACTCAACGCGAGCAGGCAAAAACATTGATACTTCAAGCTTGAATGACTCAATAAGGATTTTAAAGGTCTAATAGTTCCTAAGTCGACCTGATAGTTACCATCCAGAGCGTTAATGCAACTAACATTTTATGCCGGTTTTCGACAAAATAATAGTGGCGTGGCGTCATTTTAGTTAAAATTTCGAACTTTCACGAAATAAACGACCGGCGCCGAACTTCCTGTCGGCTAACGGGTATTTCGCCAACAAGGTATCTCCCACCAGCGATGCACCGCCCCAACCGAGACAGCTCGAAGCTTCCAATAGGTCTCCCAGGATGTGTGGTAGTGTAAATCTAAGTGTGAGGAATAAGACAAGGAAGAGGAAGGAATGATCACGCCCGGTCCGCGGCCCGTTTGTTAGAGAACTGCTCCGGCATTCGCCTGGTGTTGATCGGAGAAACCACGGAAAAATACCGATCAGAGCAGTCGGCCGCTAGAATTATCCTAAAGATAGGGACAGAACTTTCCCTAGGTTTCTAGCTAGTGTCGAAAATCCTGTCACCAACAGGACTCCAACCTAGGACCTCCCGGACAGCGGCATTGCGGTGACATCAGTTGATCCCCAGAGCCACCTTTCCCAGTCATGGATTTAAAAGAAGCGTAGTTAGATTTAAATTGATTAACTAAGGGTTCTACGACACTATAGACATTCTTGTGTAACAGGTGTGTATTATTATAAAGCCAGTGGAACCCTATGAAGTGTTTCCAATCCGCAAGAAGATTTGGCAGGGCTGGAGCGCGATCTAGGAACTCAAGTTTCGTACGTGATGTGTTAATCCACATCTCTATAGTTGGAATAAAAGTGAAAGAATAGTCAGTTCACTTTTATAAAAACAATTTTCAACTGTAATAGGACCGGTCATATTTTTATAAGGCTACTATATTGGAACAAAAATTTAATGGAATAAAATTGATGCCATTTTCCAGAAAATTTTGAAAATGTCGTTGAAATTGATATTAAGTAACCACAAAATTAAAATATTCGTTTCAAATTCAGGGGACGCGACATTCATCAGATCGATCCAGGAATATACATATCAAATTTTGTGAACCTCCTGTGTACAGTTAAGGAGAAAGTCATAGACCAGTCAACAGACAAACACACAGACAGACAGGCAAACAGACAGACAGAAAAACAGACAAATAGAAAAACAGGCAGAACACTACAGAACTTAATAATTATGAGAGAAAGTTGTTAGCTTCAGTCGTCACTTATATTTTGCTATATGGATCCGCAGTTTAGGTCATCTGCACAGGAACTAAAAGCTAAATGCGATAAATGGGGCCAGTATATATCCTACCTGCTCTCGGCGTAACACGGGAATCCCGCATAGGAATGCCTCTGGAGAAGCAACACTTGTCATCTCAGGAATGCCACTTTCACATGTTATGGCTCATGAACGACAGAGTATTACGGCAAGGGAGACGATATACTGGATTGCTTGAAACCTCTAGAGGAATGGTAGCAACAAATGAAACATGGATTTTTCCAAGGGAATGTGCACCTAACGCCTGAATAATTTCGTCGAATCGTAGATAAATTGGAAGCAGGGTTTTTATCTCACAGTTTCTTACGAGTCAAATTGTGAATGGTTGCTTCAGAGCCTACTTCCATAGGTTGAAACTGGAAGATCTCCCATACTGTCCTGAATGCTATCGCGGACGCCACGCTCATTTTTGTTCAGAGACAGCGTTTCCACTCTGATCGATGACTTATTGATTGGCTTGGGATTGAACCGATGACTTTCGAAAGCGTCGCATGCATGCTTGTCTCGAGAACGATTTATGATTTTTCACATCAAGCATAATGTTTTACATTTAACTATTACATTTCCCGCGATGTAAAATGAATAAGCTGTTCCTCGTGAAGAATGAAGGAGAAAGGTGGTTTAGTTTTAGTAATTAAATATCTCACACGATCGGTAGTTCGGTATGCCCAATGTCTTTTCCGCTCACCCTAGAAAATTTCCGCTTACCCTAGTTAAAAAAGACACCGACAAAGACAGATGTAAACATATACAAACATGGCCCATAGACAAACACATAGACATAGGCAAAGACTTTTACATGGACATTTTTCTGTCAAAATTCCGCAATTACAAAACTTTCTCTATATTTCGTAGAAAGTAAGAAATGGCCTAACTTAAAATGACAATGGTCTATGATTCTAATTATAAAATATTTCAGGGATATTAATTTTATATCCCCATTGCGTACGAAGTCTCTTAATAATGTTACTGAAAATTAAATCGTTTATGTGTTTGAGAGCAACTTCACATGTACTCCAGTCGAAATTCATGTATAATGTTGAGGACACAGACAGTATACAACAGTTCAATACAACTCGAAAACCCACAATTTGAATAATGATCCTACTTTTTTGTATGGCCTTGTTCGTATATTCCGCAAATCATTGAAGAACGGAATTTTTTTTTATCCACAAACATCAGATGTTTCAATCTCTGCGGCCTTCTGCTTTCTCTGGACATATAATCCATGACCGAGATAAATAGTAGTCAAAAGAACTCCAATCCCACCAATACGTCTCTGTCGGCTCTCCAACAGACATACGAGGACAAGTACGAAGTATCACCCACCGAAACGACGACAATATCCTTTCGATTGTCCAATAGCCTCCACGTATCACTTGATCAAGGGAGAGCCCGCAGACAAGTCCACTTTGCCTCCGAATCCGTCGCAATATCTCGCCATGAGTGACCAATCCGCAACGGCGAGACAGCAAACTTTCCGATTTCAGGGAAACACAGGGCGGCCACACGCCGCGCGCTGGCCCATTGTGTTTTGCCTAAAACGGGGCATTTCCAAGGCGATCGGCGCAGATAAAGAGTCTGTCGCCCGCCACCCCACCCCCTCGCATCGCAAGGCCCCGTGTGTGAGGTCCCCTGCGCCCGCCACCATGAAGATCCAGGGCTACGAGGCCGCGCGCCACGTTGCCTTCTTGGTCGTCCTTTTTGGCATGATTTATGGAGAGCGAGCTTGTCCGCGCCGCTATTGTAGTTCGTATCGCCATTTGCAAGGAAATTGTTTCGCCCTCCACCTCAATAAAGATGGGCATCGGCGGTGCGGCGAGCGGGGCCGGAAGGGGAGGTTGGAGATGGGGTTGGTGATGAATGTGATCGAGGTGGGCAATGGAGCCTGCAAGTGGTAAAGAGGCGATGGGGAACGTTCGCTAATGTGGCTTTGAGTTGTTTTCGATGGAGAGGGACGAGGGACGATGAAGAATCTAAATGGGAAGAGGCTAAACCGAAATGATAAGAAAGAAAATATCGCTGATAATTGACGAATAACGTCGATATAGAGAAAGAACTGATAGAAGTAGCCATCAGAAAGTAAAAAAAATGATGTTGCTAATGTCTGTAATTGACAATGTTGATTTAGGGATGTTGCAGAGCTCGAGAGTGAAGAGGAGAAATAACATCACACAATATTGGCGCGCGAGGAGAGAGAACGAAGCAAGTTCGACTAGGCCTGATGAGGGCGGAGACGAATTCATGGGCGTGGACGCAGATTAATGAGAGAGTATACAAAATCGAGTGCTCGGGCGTTGCTTACGCTTTGTCAGAGGTGAGTGGGCGCTGAGAAATGTGCTCATGGGCGAGTGGGTGTGATTACACGAATGTGTGAGAAACAGCGTGGGTGTTCAAGTTAGATCATGAGAGGTGGGTTCGGGGGTGGTTTGAAATGATCGTGAGTCTTTCTTGGTACAGGAATTTGTTTGGAATTAAACAAGTACAACGAGGAGGGTTGAGACAAGTAAGTGTTGAAAGACAAAGCGGACTTATTGTGGTCGAAAGGTGAGGTTCGAGGAGTATGGGACAGGCGAGGAATAACATGAGAGGGACGACGGCTGGCGGGGATCGCGGCAAACGTCGGTCGGAGATCTTACGGGCATCGGACAAAAATCGGGTATGGTTCGGGATGGATCGGGTGAGAAGTAGGATTGAGAGGGAAAGGAGCAAGAAGAGACCGGGCAGGGGTCGAGAGGGAATCACACGAGAATCTGGATGGGTGAGGAAAGGGATTGGGAGGGGGTGGATGCAGAGAATCGGGATGGGAGAGGGAAGAGATTGCGAGGTGACCGGGAGGGGATCGGGAGAGGATCGGGAGGGGATCGGGAGTGGGGGAGCGCGAATCGGGATGGGTGAGGGGAGGGATTAGGAGGGGTTGGGAGCCGAGACTCGGGATGGGAGAGGGAAGACATTGGGAGGGGACAGGCAGGGGATCGAGTGGGAGAGGGGGGGCGAGAATCGGGATGGGACAGGGAAGGGATTTGGAGGGGACCGGGCGGGTATTGTGAGGGGAAGGGGGGCGAGAATCGGGTGGGAAAAGGAAGGAAGCGGGAGGGGACCGGGACTAGTGGTGGGAGTGGATCGAGCCTGCGGGTGGGCGGGCGGGGCAGTCTGTGAGTGGCCTGCCTGTCTGCAAGAGGGAAGCCTCGTAATAAGGGGACAACGAGTGAGCATAAAACGAGCAAGGCACAGCAGAGCAGGCCACTACGACAGGCGTGGAGCTGGTTGAGGTCGCTGGTTGAGGTCGCTGGCGCGGTCGCAGAGTGGCGGTGGGAAGGCGGTCGGGGGTCGACCGTGAGGGCGGGGGCGGGGGCGGGCGCGGGCGCGGTCCGGCTGCCGAAGAAGCGACGCTCCTCTCAGGAGTCGGCGATCGGCGGATAGCGCCCCGCCGAGGCTCGTTACTCGGGCTGCCCCCGCCGCCGCGCCGCGCAGGCACGCCGCTGAGCAATGGGGCTTAACGATAAGACATCGCCCCGGAATTTCGTAACGATTTCTTGCACGAGGGGACGGCCACGTAGATGCTCCCTCGGGGAGAAGAACCGTCAATCGCGCGCTAATAAAATTACGCAAAACAATTTTCGAATCTAATTCCGCGTAATAATATTTCGTTAGATCTCTATCAATCCCTCGCACTCTTCAAATAAGCTTCAATCTTCATTGTCTTCCAGGAGAAATGGTTTTCATTATTGGTTGTAGTGCACTTGAAACGCGGGGGATTGGCTCAGGTGATTATCAGAAGAATCTCTCTTTATGTATAATAGACGATTTTGATTCAAGAAAGACGTTCCAATGGGTTTAGGTTATTGGCAGTTGAATGCCATGTGTTCATTATCCGCGTAATGGGCTCAATGCGAGTCAAGTTTAAAGACGTTCATTGAAATTGTAACGAATGTTAACGTTTGGCTACAGGCAAGTATCCGGTCTGAATTCTTCAATCGCGGCTCCCCTAACAACTAGGGGGATGGGCGCCTGCGCTGCTCGCTGCTTGAAAAGTTCTGAGAGTGAGGAATGAACGTTGAACAACATTAATAATACCTCAGTTGGCGAGAAAATATGAATACACATTTTGTATACTCACAGCAGGCCGTCGATTTTAATAACATTGTTTACTAACATTAGGGTACTACCTATTAAGGTATTGTTTCAAGGCACTAAAATTTTAATCTCCAGAAAACGTATATATTTTAATACTCTTACAAAACCTATTAAACTAAAAAGTTATTGAAAAGTAGTCACGCAAATTAATATTATAATTTTTCACACAGAGGTGATGTAATTTCAGTTAGGCACAATTTATTAAAAACTTTTAGCATTGTTACAGTAATTTCTTAGAGGCAACAAAAACGTTCTGAAGATTGTGTGAAATCTCCTCAAAATTAATAAAAATTTTGAAGGTAGTAAAATGGTGCTAAATTTGTGAGCACTATTGCGCACATTTCAATAAATAAAAAAGTCTGAAATATGATTTGCATGCTAAAGAAAATTCACTTTGCAGTTACATTTGAAAATGTTAAAAGAGCGATATACAAACCAAAAATTCATTTATTCACTTCAAATAATTAAATACATCAAAAATATGTAAATTAATGTATATTGTAAGTGAAAACATGACTTCTGAACTTGCGTTCTCTAGTTGAAAACTCAGGAGGAAAATAAACAGCAACGCGTTTTTCTGAATTATCTTAGCCACCAGCAATGTGATGATTTGAGGTACGTTTGAGAATATGATATTCTCTTTTTCTATTGATGATCTTATCTCAATTACCCACGACAAACTTGACAAAGTATTATTACATAGTAATGGCATAATGTGCTGCTTTAAGCCTGCTCCAAGTAGAACCGACCGGTTTCTTGGCCGAAAAACTACCTATTATATTCTTTGCCGACATTTGCATGCAGGATATGGACCAATCTTGCCCTCAGTACACAAATCTTGCAACTCGTAAAGAACCCTGAAACTTCGCAACGCAAGGTCAATCATATGAATATAATCATTAGGGAAGTCCCCGGAATATTTGTAAGGAAACGCCAGTCAGACCGCCTACTAGTTTCAGACGAGATCTTGACAAGGGTCAGAGTGCTTTAATATTTCCAACAGAACATGAAAAGTAGGTACAACGTAAAAAAAAGTTGATATTAATATATATTTCAATGATTGTCAGTACTATACACTTCGATACTTTTGGACTACTACTGTTACTCATTGTTACTTATTTTTGCACTGTCAAGTTGTTTTTTATTCACATATGTAGAAACAGAATGACACTATGGTGAGATCTTCTGATCCAAAGTTGTATCGAAAAAAAGCAAGCAAATTGCAGGCGTAGTCCTTAACAATACGGTCCCGTGCAAAATGCTGAAGGCCGTCGTTTGGGTGCTCTTATGTGCTTCATAATGGCCTAGAACGTTTGGTAAATTAGTATTTTACATGGAAGCTTCAAACAAATATTACGGATGAGTGACCTCTTGACTTTGCAATTAGTCACTGTTTAGCGTCTAAAAATTATTGCAGCGATAGAGCCTAAAACTGTAAATTTGCATGTGTTGGTCTTTTCCTTTGTCTCTTTTCTATCTCCTTAATATTCACATGTTTTTGTTTTGTCGTGAAATCACCTTAGTAAAAGGGTATTATGTTTGAAATGCAAGCGTCAACAAACAAGCCAACAAAAATTGTTATGTTGTAGTTTCTTTTTCATCATGATTCCTCTTATTATAACTGAGCAAGCTTAGCAAAATTAGTAATTTTGAAGACATACATCCCAAGTATGAGGTAGAAAATTCGTTCACTCTCTCCGCATGAGGTGTTTCTTCTCAGATTTCCAAAGAGTAATCTGAATATGCCATACACAGTCATACATCCACTCATACATCTACACAGGTTCTATTAGTCTCAGGGATCTGCAAAATCATTTTTGCCCGCTTTACATAAAGGTCAGAGGAAAAGTATTGAATCGGTCCAAGAATTCGAAGTTGTGATTTAGGTGGTTAAATCCGTTTTCAGGGTCGCTGAGGCGAATAAATGTGTTTTTTCATTATATCTGTATGAATGTTTGCACATGTGTTGTGAGTGTTAAGGATAAGTCGATCAGATTAGAAACTGTGACTTCACACGTCAGAAGTCCGGTCGTTCAGTACGGTTCCAAAGGTGACTGAGATTGGCGCAGATGGCAAGGAGACACGTGCAGTTTAGGTACCAAAAATAAGTCCTGAGACAATGGGATAAGGCTTTATATTCTGTCTCTCAGTCCTCTGCTTCCATCACATGCATCCTCTGCTACATGAGACTTAGAAAAAATCCTGGAGAAATAAGTTACACGTTTTAAATATAAAAAGTCCAAACAATCATATTATTCAATTTTACCTGCTCTTGAGTATCAGGAACAGTGTGATTAGCGGTCGTAGTAAACGCATTGTCCCAGTTTCACGCAATCTAGCAAACTCGTAAATCAACATAAAATAAATTGTAATATTAATTGTGATTAATAATTAGTTGTTTTGTTGTTATGATTTTCGGCAGTACTTGAGTCGTTAGCTTCAAGATGGAGGCAGTGAGGAGGTAGTTCGCCACCGACCTTTGGGCAGGGTTGGTTGTGGGATTCGTTAGTCGGCATTCTCTGTGCAGCCAGCGATAGATCTCAAACCCACATGTAAAATTCCGACGGGGAACATGAATCCCCCTGTCAGGTTGCCGAGGTCCCGTCGGCACTCACGTCGATAGCTTCAAAGAGAGGGCAGTAAGAAGACGAGTTGGGGGCCCTCGAGTCTCCCGGGCTAGTCCGGGCGGCCCCCAGTCGGGCACAGCTTCGTCATGGCATTAGCTCTGGGCAAAGAGGAGGGACTTGTACCGGCGCATTGTGGGTGGCGCTTAATTTGACTCCGATGCTAGCCTTGAAAGCTAGTAGCTCTGAGCTGGCAGAGATGCCCGATCCCCGCTTAATTGGGAAGGTTCCCGAGAGCGGTAACTACGTTCTGGCGGGATCCAGATGCCATCCTCTTGGATTACTTGCGCGTCGGCAGTGGTTCGGATAAAGGCGAAAAGCTTAGGCGCCTACTCCGGGCAGAAATCCTTCTGGCAAAACAAGTAACTGTGTGGAGTGGTAGACCACGAAGGGTACAAATCAGTCCGAAAGAGTGCGTTGATGACCAGAACGACGCCGTTGCAGGCGGAAGTTGGCGGAGGAACCCAATGCCTGTGACGGCTGGAGTGGCACCGGGAGCCGTGCGGCCGCTCTACCAGTGGCTCTTGCTCGCGGCTAAAATTTCCGCGCCCGAGCGTGCAACCAGGCCCCAGGCCGCCGCCGCCGTCGGCACCATCGCCGCCGGCCAGCGCAAGAACCTCGGCGAAAGCCGGCACCGCGCCTCCCGCTCCGCCCTCCCGCCTCTCTCTCCGCACACCGCCGCGCCCCGCGCCGCCCCACTCCTTTGTTCGAGCCCGTTACACGCCCTGCGATTTGGACCAGACGTCCGACACGTGGACCGACGGTGGTGGTAGCGGACGGGAGATGGAATGGAGCAGGTGGAAGTGGGGGGGGAAGGCGAGAGCACATGCGGAGAAGTCCGACGGTGTAGAAACAGAGGCGGAGGAGATTCCGGGACGAGGGCAAGGGCGGTGGTAGGGATGGGGACCGAGGTTGGGTAGGATTGGAGCGGAGGCTGCGACTGAGGTGGGAACGAAAGTTGGTCGAGGCAGGGAGGGGTGGGGGTGGAACTGAGGTGAGGCGGCCTGCAAAAGACGGCGAAAGGGGCCTCGGCAAAGGTAAAAGACGGGCTTCAAGCTCCAAACACGCGATTTCTCTTCGCCCAATGTCAGAGGACCGAGATACAACAGATAATGAAAGAAATGTTATTGAGGTTCAAAAAATGAAGTCTGGGCCCAATACGAACATAATTTTTTGACGTAAGCTCATATACGTTACGAGCTAATAGATTTTCAACGATCGTTAAATGCATTGTGAAGATGCCCAGAATAATTACGAAAATAATTGTACATTGTATTCAGAACCATAATGTAAATGACATAATATCTAAAAATATTTCAATAATTTGTCATAGAAAACATAATTAATTATGCATTGTATTCAGTTCCGCAATTATCACAAGTGCAAAGGCAATCCACAATTATCGCAACATAAATCTTATTGTAATTGTGCATTGTAAATCTAAGGTACATCATCTCCAAAATAAGTCAAAACTTCTCAAAACATTTTTCTCTAATTCTTAAAGTCTTAATCTATTAGTTCAAAATATTGAACATGCTTTAGAGGTGTCTCGAGTTCATGCTGAACCAATATTAGCAATACCCTGTTATTTTCAAAATGTGAATGGAAATGAGGAATTGTCCTTCCTTCTTCTTTCCCCACATATATTGAATGCTTTCTTACGTCACTAGTTTGTCATATCAAATTAACTGGTAGATTTAGGTAAACGGTGAAAAATCAGTTTTACAAGGTAATAAAAAAAGAATTAACGCCTGCATTCCACCCAAGAAAATTTCGCATGGTATATCTACATCGATAAATATCGTCACCGATTCAGTACATTTCATTTGAAAGAAACAATCCTAAGTAAGTGTACAAAAAGCAAGTCTCTGGAAATAACTTCCAAAATTGGTTCCACTGGCGCCGTCATTCAACAAAACTAATAAAGACAAATCACAAAACTTGTACTATGAATAAGTACGAAATAATGAAATTGAATAAGTGTCGAAAATACACAGATTTCCATCGCCAAATATGGTCCCTATAAAATGAAAAATGCCCTTTACTTAATGTATAAAGGTAGGCATGAACGAACTGATTGATGTCAGGAGCCGAGCATCGCCGTTGTAAATCTGTGAGCGCTGCATTGCTTCTTAAATGGAGGAGGTTATGGGAAAAAGGCGGCGGCGACAGATTAACAATAGACGCGAGCCAGTGTCGCGAGTGTCGCTTGACGGTGTATGGACCATTTGCTGCCGAGACGCCCAATTCAGAGGACGGAGGGCGGGTGACTCAGCAGTTTGTTGCTGCGTGCGCAGCGAGCAGCCACCGCCGTGCCGCGCAGCGCCGGGTCGGGCGTCGACCACCGCTCAAAACGACCAAAAGTGCGGGGCAGCGCTCGGAGGCGCCCGGATCGCTGACCACGCGAGGCGAAGCGTCGCCGAGGTCAACACTTCCCACGACAGGGATTGTTATGAAATGTGTGGGAATAATACCAGTTTTGAAACGACGCAGCTAAGACTGGACCTACAGTGATGAAGTCAGAATTTTCTCCTTAAACGAACATTCGAGCCTACACTGACGAAAATGTTTTAGCATAACGTTTCACGAAACTCTGTACTAGTCTTAGTTACTAATTTAAGGGTTAGAGAAGTACTGTTTATAATTTATTTATACCATTAATTATAATAATATTTTCCTGTTAATTGAATATTCGAAAGCGAGAAGCTACAACTGATCTCATAATAATACACATGATTTTTTTTTTTTTTTGAGAATGCCTCTCCTCTCTAAATTATCTTCTATCAATAGTCTCGCTTCTGTAAATGCTTATAAAAGGCACAGAAAGCAGGACTGAATTCCGTGCTTATTAGTTGATGCGATCTAACTTCCACACAAGAATAAATGAAAATCAAAAATAAAACTATACATTCAATTTATTAATTGTATTTAATTAAGTCAGCATAACACTCTGCATTAGATAATAAGAATAAATTTGATTCATTAATTAAAAATACATTATCTGTAAAATTAAATTATTGTGTACGTCACACTCAACAAAACATCATTCTACGATTAATAAAGGTGGTTTCCTGGTATGTCTGAAGATTGTCTGCTTTATGTATTGAGTACGAAGGGTATATCAAAAATCAGAAATTTAAAGAAAGTTTTAATGTCGTTATCTTAAGCAGATTACGGATAAAAGCAATAAGTTAATTTGTTCACACACAAAAGGAATAATTATTTTTTTCAGAGAGAACGAAAGTAGCACAGTATCTGCACGATTCAGGGCCGCCCCTAGACAACTTTTGGGGGTGCACTCCCTGATAAAATCACTTTCTCAATCCATAGGAGAGTTAATAATCACAAATATTTATTTTTCAGAACGTTGTATGTTAGTAGATTCTACATGCGAACAGCAAATAAATGCTGGTTGTACTCTCAAGTTTTATTAATTGGTTCAAGATGCCAGGCACGTCAACTGCTAAGATCATCACTCCTCTAAGTGTAGTACACGTTTTCCCCGGGAGGTAGCGCTCGTCTTCCCCCGCAGGTGAGATCCTGCGCCGACGTACTTCGGCTACCGGGGTTTCCCTCAACCAAGTGTCTTCCACCAGGAGCACAGCTCTAGCCGGGATAAGATCGAAGCTACCGACCGTTCTCCCGGCATATGTGGTATTGTAGTGAGTGTAAGGGTGTGTGTGTGTTAAAAAGAGTTAGGATAAGGGAGGGGAAAAGAATATCGCGCCCAGTCCATGGCCCGTTTGCTATGGTACTGCTTCCACATTCGCCTGATGGTGATGGGAGAAACCACGGAAAACTATCGATCAGATCAGCCGGCCGCTAGAATTCTTCTCCATGCAGCGGCTGAATTCGACCTTGCTGACTAGCTAGTGATGAAAATACTGCCACCGTCGGAGTCCCATCTCTGATAACTCGAACCCCATCTCTGATAACTCGAACCCCAAGACTGTGACAGTCAGAGGTACTGCAGTTACATCATTTGATGCCCTGAGCCACTTTTACCTTTTTTATTAATTAATTAATTAATTGAATTTACTTGAACAGAAACAAGTACCAGTAAACACAATAAAATATTAGTAAATGACTATTAAAAAAGGACAAAAACATTTTTTTACACCTGCCCTTGTAGAAGACCCTGCACAATTAATACAAAAAAAAAAAAAAAAAAAAAAAAAAAAAACACAAAGGCAAGCTGGAAGTTAGAAATTAAGAGAATTTCAAGCCTAAACAATCTACTCATTTCGGTGTCACGTCATTATCCGACATTTTCGGGCCGAACAGATCGGCGCCTTCCCTCGCTCCAAGCTCCATATCCGGCGCGCGGCGCGTTCTAGTCGTTCTTTGAATCTGCGGGCAGCGATTCTCCTCGCGCTTTATGAGCGCAACGACCTGCGCGCGCGGGAGCGGATAAACAGCGATGACTGGCACCCGGGAGCCCCCGCGCCCGCGCCCGCGCCCGCGCTAACACCCGCGCCGCGCAGACGCAGACGCCACAATCGGCCATGCCTTGCGCCGGCCACGCCGCGCCATCCGCTGCCTGCGGCCATTAAGACGGCATTCACTGACGATGCTCTCTGCATTGTGACACGTTGCTCTTCGTTTACGACTGCGATGGCTGTGCGGTGGCGGGAATATCCCTTCGTGTAATAATGGTTACACCTCATAGCTCGGGAATGTCGGTGTCGATACGTGTGGATGTACGGGCATTTCAAACTGCGCATGGTGTGAACATCTTGGAATATATGAACAAATTTTTATACAAGTAATGAGAGTATCGAACAATAGCAATCAAGTTAAAATTAGGTACATTAGGTACATCAATTTTAGAAAACACTTTTAAATACGCCAACATCTTAAATACTGTGGCTATGGGAGATTTCGTACTAAGCTGGATGTGGAAAATATATTTCGTGTTGCACAATGCTTAAAATAATAACATTATATTTAACGAACTTATTCGAACGAACTAACGAAAACAATCAAATCATAAATAACAAACAAACAGATTCACAGACTCGGACATACACATGAGCAGGAACGTAGGCGTAGACATTCACAGCCAGAATTACACAGTCACACTCAGACACACAAACAGTTTGACAGACACGTTCACACAGTCACGAGCACAGAAATGCACACTGACATACTTAATCCGAAAGGCCGACAGGCCGGCCGGCTGAAAGGTTCACGAGCCGACAGACCAAAATATATTTGCATGAATCGGAGGATGGTTGGATGAACCGATGGTTGGCGAGACTCAGAGACAGATAGTCAAGAGAACGGTCAGTGACAAACAGATCGATGGAAAGTATCACGACACTTAAGATCACATGCCTCCCGGTATGACCTTCCTCTCGTCTTCTCTCGTCTTCTAACCGTGCACGCGAGGCTGTACATCTCCCTCTGACGGAGACGTCGCATCGTGGCGCTCGTTACATCCGGTGAGACCTGGGGCGTCTGGCGGGGGCTGCATACCAATGCGCGGGGCTCTGACGCGAATACCCAATGGCACAGGTGGGAGCCATCGGCGGCTTAAGAGCCACTGCACTTCGCGCCGACGGTCAAGTTTGTGCCCTCGCGGCACGCCATTCCAGGCCACGCACGTACCGCGTGCAACGACGTTGCGATAGGGATCTGGCGGAGGTGTTTAGCCTTACTCCGGTTTCGGGACCATTCAGCTTGCATTAATTCACTTTCTGTACATTCATTCTCATCCCAAAAACTGCCCAAAGTAGTCAGAGAGAAGAATTACTAGAGCACTTGTACGTATTGTAAATCTGAATTCCACGTTTTGACCTACACTGTTTTCGAAATCAATGTGTCAATGTACATCACTTGCTATTGTAAAAATTACAAAAAAGTTTGTTTCCTTTACAGCGTAATTCTTCATTATTTTCACCAGTTTATTAAAATACTCTTTGTTGAATAGTTTAATGATGGCATTGTCGCAGAATAATATATATGCTAATAAATTATTCAAATAATTACGTACTAAATTGTGTTCCTGAAACCAGGTTAACAATCTATTCTATCGGACAAAACTACATACAAATACCAGCTGGAGTACCGCCGTGCAGATTCTATTAATGCACACTTCTGAAGTGTACATTAATAAATCATTTTATTTTCATCCTCGCCATCACCACCACGCCCCGCTCCGCCTCGACGTGCTCCTTCTCACTTCCCTACGCGTCGGGACGCCTCACCTGGCCGTCCCCTTTCCGGCCCGCCCGCTCCACTCCTCCGTCCCTGTCCTGCTACTTCAGAGAATTAATTTTGAAAAATGTTCTATCCTTTCAATCAAACAGTCTTGATCATGTCCCACTTTTTCCATTTACATTAATTAATTAATTAAATAGGAGAAATATACCAAAACGAGCCTGAAAGTACAAGCTTTGTTAAAGGTTAAGATGAATAGCTGATCGTAACTGTACGATTAGCATTAACGATGGCCAGATGTTGGGTGGCTGATACACTCGTTTTCAGGCGATTCCCGTTGGTCGATTGGGGTCCCGCCCGCGGCAGTGGTGGTGGCGGCGCTGGCGGTGGATCGAACCCGGGCCCTAGACCACCTGCCGCCGGCAGCTCCGGCTTCACAAACAGAGAGGAACAGTGAGGAGAGAGAGGAAGAAACAAGAAGAAAGAGTGAGAGAGGGGGATAAAGAGGGGGAGAGGTGGGAGAGGGAGAGGGGTAGAGAGAGGGGTGCGGGGGGGATAGGGAGCAGGGAGAGGAGAGAAAGTGAGAGAGAGGGCGTTGGGAGAGGGAGGGTGAGGGAGAGGGAGGGTGAGGGTGAGGGTGAGGGAGAGGGAGGGTGAGGGAGAGGGAGGGTGAGGGAGAGGGAGGGTGAGGGAGAGGGAGGGTGAGGGAGAGGGAGGGTGAGGGAGAGGGAGGGTGAGGGAGAGGGAGGGTGAGGGAGAGGGAGGGTGAGGGAGAGGGAGGGTGAGGGAGAGGGAGGGTGAGGGAGAGGGAGAGGGAGAGAGAGAGAAAGGAAAATGCGTCAAAGAAAAAGAATCCAATGAGAGACCAAGACAAACAGACTCACAAAAACACTTGCGAGGTCAGTGGAAAGAAGGCAGTATAAATGGAAAAAGATAGTCTGCGAACATCTTACAGAACAAAAAAGTATAGAAAGAGGAGACCTGATCATGCGGAAAAGAACTTTGGTATGCCTGCACTGTGTGACCAGGTCTGGCAGCGCAACCTGACTGGCTCCGAAATATACGAATAAGGAGGTAAGAAATGGCAAAATCATGTCCTGATTTGTGAACGACTCCAAGCGCTTACTTTGCAGCTCAAATGATATTAATTAGAAATAAACTAAATTAATTAGAAATAATCTAAAAACCGTGTATCAGCCAATTAACATGCTACATATAAACTAAAATGAACGTTGTTTCTATTACTGCCGCCACTATTTATTCTATTTCTGAATTAACACGATGTTCGATACAATACATAGTCTTTAATGTACTATGAATGATCAAAATTATGCTATACTGTAGGTGGTAAATACCCATTAACGACACAATTTAAAGTATCTAAAGTGAATCTGAAATTCATACTACTTGAAAATTAATAATTCAAGGGATTCTCCCTATTTTTCGTTCAGCAGCTATTCGAATATTTTTTTGATCTTTGAGAAAATTTCACTAACATTGCGTTCACCGACAAATAAACAGATCTCTCTGTGAATTGTGTCTTTCCTATCTGAAGTATCTTCGTCGGGTTCATTTAAAGGAAACTGGACAGTGTAATGCTAAGAACTGTTGTTTCAAAGAAGCAAGTCCATTTGCAACAGTAAAACACATCATCTCTGAGTAAATAGAGTTTCAAAAAGCTAATATTGTATTTCTGTAATAGTGTTTAAATTAAAATCGCATGCTATTTTTTTTCCTTGTATTAAAATGAGAAAATGGAAGATGAAAACAAATAGAAAAGCCAAATTGACTCATCAACGAATGATTAAAGACATAAAATTCATTGCAGCAATTGGTATAAAACTACGTAATTATTAGTGTATTAAAAAGTCGCAATAATTATTATTCCCCACATGTAACGATCCCTCTGATATTTTATTTAAATGAAATATTGTACATTATAAATGTCTGTAAAATTAATCCTGCCGACATGCCCTCCAACTTAATCAGAAATTGAAAAGAATCGTTCGATCATCACATTATTAAATGATTCCAAGCTCTTAGGCAAATGCACATAGGTTTTGAACCACTCCAAGCAAAGGTTTCCGACTGCACTTCCACTTCACTAGTAGAGTGCGCTGACCGCGTAGTATGCAAGTCATCGAGTCACGTATGTAATGTTTCCTCAAAGCTTTTACAATATTGTCTAGTAAAAAAGAAACGAGAAGTTTTAAATACGAAGATCATTAAAGGCCACATTCTTTCTATCAACATATCCTCTTGGAAGTGTTACTGTAAGGATTAATTTTCATATATTTTTGGTACTTTTCAGATTATCGTAAAAATTCAAAACATAATAACCTTTTTTGAGACTAGAAGGCATAAATCACTCAATAATAAATTAACTCGTTGAAATACAATGAAGTAATTACTATACACAAAATTTCGGCAAGGTACGACGTAAATACGATTGTAAATCGGGTTCTACAATGGGTTTTTCGAAAGGAATACACATTTAGATTTTGAAAAGTTTACCCTGGTTACTGAGACTTCACTCTGTTGTTGAGACTTTAGTACGCTTGAAAAAGAGATAATTACAAGAATCTAGAAGAACAAGATCTCTACAAAATTGCTGCAACAAATTAATAATTTTCAATAGATTTTTGACCATTTTGCAATTGAAAGTGCTGTAGAATGCCATTGGAAAGCAAAGAAAGATATCAAAGACATCAATTTCTTTGAGGATCAAATGAATTTTCCTATTATTCCGACGTGAGTTGAAAATTCAGCTTCTATGAGAATGTATCATTTACTTCTTAACATTTGACTAAGCTGTGTTCGACACTCCAATATGTTCGTGCTGGTTTACTACTTCCGCATAAGAAGTAGAACCACAGTGGAAAATCACCCGCCGTCAGAGGTCGCTCCACAATATGTTTCGAGGTAGCAAATATACAATAAGCTGGAATGAAAAGCAACAGATATGAATACATCACAAACGCTGAAATGAAACCACTCTTACTTCGTAGTCGTCGGGGAAAGCACGCAAGATCTCTATTATATCTGAATTACGCATGAGCGTACAGGAAGCACGTGGCCTGAAAGGTAACCTGCACTGTCGAATCATCCGGAACTAGTTTGTGTACATCCAAAGTAAGAATGTAATACATCCAATGCACAATGTATTTGGGTCTAAAAGATGAATCATACACTTGATGATCGGTCTATTATACTTTATTAGAACACACAAACAGTCATTCCAGTTCTTTCACATCTTGTGACAATATCCGGTCCCTACCGCATGAGTGTATTCAGCTAAATTGTGAAGTCAGTCACACGAAAATAGCAAACCAGTAGACTCGTGGCAAAACCATGGAGAAATCTGTTTTACTATCGTCCTCCTCGAAAACCAGTGTGACGGCACCCGCGTAGTGGCGCGTAGCCGGATGGCGCAGGCCCGGATGGCGCAGGCCAGGCTGGCGCGAGGGTAACACTGCCCGAGGCAGGCAAGACGGCCGCGGGGGTAACGCTCGCGCCGCCACACGCCGCCGCGCCAGCACGCGTTAGTCACGGCGCGGAAGAAGATACGCCACAGACGGAGCGCAAATATTTGCCATCTCGGATCGATTACCTCGTGGACAAGGCCGCGGTGGTAGCGGTCGCCTCGTGGAGGTGGTCGCCTCGTGGAGGTCTGTCCTCCGACGGCGGAAGCAGCAGCAGCAGCAGCAGCAGCAGCAGAGCAGCCGAGACGGAAGCCGCGCCCGCCCCCGCTCCCTGCGCGTCCGCCCGCCCGCACCAGCGGCTGCGGCTGCGTCCAGATGCACGCGGAGGTCGCGAGGCCGCGGGCCGAGGTCAGGGTCGCGACCTTGCGTCGGGCGCTGGTGGACGTGACTGCGCCCGCGCCCGCTATGGAGGCGCGCGTTCGCCAAAATGACGTCACGCTGACTCGCGACGGCGGCGGCGGCGGCTGCGATCTCCTCTCTCTTCCCGTCTCTCCCACCTCCTCCTCCGCTGCCGCGCCGGCCCCCTTCTCCGCCCTCCCGCTCTCGCGATCCGCTGCGCGCCGCCGCCGCCGTCTGGCAAACCTGTCCGCGCACCGCGCCGCTCGCTGCCGGCGCGCAGGCCCCTGCCGCGCCGCGCCGCGCCGTGCACCGCCGCGCCCCGATTGCACGTGCACGCTCGCGGAAGCGCCGAAATGTCGCCAGCCACGCGGCGGCAAAATGCAGTGCAGTGGACTTCAGATGACCGAGTCACTCTCCCTAAATCCGGGTTTTGGTCATCGGAATTTCGCTGCTTACTGATAAGTGAGTGTGTTAATGGTGTTTTTGCAGTATTGGATGAAATGTAATGGGAGTTTAAGTACAGTCATTATTTTCCACTATATTTAAAAAAAATTTTTTAGAGGTATGAAAGTTTAAAGAAACGGTGCAAAGCTTTCTTTTGAAAACAAATTGGATTCTCTACGTTTCAGGATTATGTATGTAAAAATTTAATGTCTAATTTTACCTATTTTTATTTAATGTTACATATTTTATGAAGCATTGTATTATTCGTAATCGTTGAACATTGTCTTAACATCTTCCATTACAGGAACGTAAACAATTTAATTTACTTCAGATATAAATCATCGGCCTGACCAATTAGTGTGGATGAGCTAAATTGAATTTTATTTAAACGAACATTGTGCATTAAATAAATATTTTTCAGTGTCATAAAATTATTTTAATTTTCTTTAACTTTCTGACTAAATCAAAGGAGCCAACCATTGTCAACTCGTCTAGGAAGAGAAACAACGAACGCTATAGACTTTAAATCTACCAGACACAGCGCGTGTGTACAATATAATTACTGTGAGGTTTTTCCTCAAATATTAATTGTATTATTTCTATGATATCAAAAAATGCTATGTACTGAAATATGTTTCTGCTTAAAATCCACATCTATTCAATAACACTTATTTACTACAGAGATATGAGATCAATGTGTATCAATTTAATTATCTGTGCGCCAATTGATGCTATTAATGTAGGAATTAACTCTGACATTTAATATTTAAAAAGTTTTAAATGTATTGATGTAAAATACGAAATCATAGAATTTTTAGTTAAATTAAAAATGTATTTTCACAGAAAATTACAATTGCATTATGCATTTTGAAGCAAATATGATTGAACAAAATTATTTTACATAATGATACATTAGCATCGATGGCATTAACTAAGATAGATATAGTATTTACCAATATTTTTACATGTATTAAAAATCTGAAATATATTTTATTTAGATTTACGTATTATTTACAACTCTCTACTTCTTATTATTTTAATAACGAAAATTTTGTATTCTCGTGGTCAGTCTTTTCTTCTCTCATCACTCTAAAATTACACAATTAATTTATTGCGAATAAATTCCACATTTTTTAAGTTGTATAAATGTAAAAATAGGTATTATTCTTATACAATGAATTCGTCACAAGAGCCTTAGAGTCTTTTCAAAAACCTGCTGAACAGGTAAGTAAATGGGAGACTGGTTTGACTCCTACGCTTCCCAGAAAGTCTTAGTTTGGTATGGAAGCCTTAGAGGTAACTATTTCTTTCATGCATCACGTCTTCGGAGGAAATGAGTTGCTGTTGCAGCATTCCCAGTAAGTCTTAATTTCCGAAGGCTAGTCTGGTTTCTCCTACGTATTATCGAGGATGTAACGATTATTGGTGACATTGTAGAAATTTTTTACATTAAAAAAACAACAGAAAAACTCCAAGAAGATATTTGAATATTTCCAAACGATGTAGTAAGGATAATTCTATTTATTTTGAAAGGCTGGAATAGTAGGCTTATAGTTTTTAATGTCATTAGGCCAATAAATAGCAAATAATCAACCCTGCATGTTATTTGTGATATCAGCCCTGTATCGTACAATACTCTTCGTAACACGACATTCTTATAAGAAAAAGTCTTGCTTGGAATAAATATTCGCATCTACCGTCTTTAGCTACAACTCATTTGTTTCCATTGTTAATGAACGACGATCTGTTAAATACGGCCGGACTTTCGTTTATCTGTTTGGCTGAGTTTAGACAATATAATTATCAACAATATAGTATTACAAAAAATAATTTTCAGCTTTATCACTGGGGATTGTGTCGGAAGAAATAAATTTCAATGAGTTATATCGGTGCAGTCTATAAGCACTTTGTAATTAGAAACTACTATTTTTATTCACTAGTTTTAAATGTTATTTTCAGTGCACTAGTTAGAATCAATGAAAGGCGAAATATTATTTTATCGTGATCCCAAAAATGAAGGGCACATCGGAAAGAAGCTGTTAACAGTTGGAGTGCAGTCACAAAAATTGTTGGGTCGGTTACATCCACACAAACTGGCCTCTTCCACAACGCTTCCACAAGGACCAGCGACCTGCAAACGAGGCACCTGTCCTTCCTCGAAATGCAACTTTTTGCATTCTCTGGGTAACAGGACTGGCAACAGTGCCTCGGTGTCACGTTACATGCCATGAAATTGAATAGTTCCATTCCATTTGCCATTGATCGTTTGGGAAAATTTCGAATTCCTTTCTTTCAACTTTTTGGACCTTGCATTCCTCTTCCACGCTTAGGCTTAAAATCCCGGTTCCTCTGATTGAATTCGTAGTGAACAAAACAGAAACGCGGGTTCTCATGAGGAATTCGAACAATCTTCCCATTCATTCATTCATTTACACATTCATTGTGAGCAGCATTGATGTGATAAAATTTGTCTTTGTGCTGCGAATTTTGAGAGTAAATTTTAATTTCATTAATTGAAGATACCTGCCCGTAACCCTGCTCCGAAGTAAAATAATTGTTAAGTGCAAAAAACTTATAAAACGGAAATGATTCTTATGATGTAAAAACTTTTCAATGGTATTTACTTAAAACGTATAACAATTCAGATCTGTTTATTTATAACAGTAATTGCTAAGACTCAGCTGTCTTGTATTTATGGGCATGTATGCATTTCTAATTCAATGAGCGATTGGAAGAGAGGACCAAAGATTAGAAGTTAATAATAACGGAAAAGATAAGATCTACAATCCAAAATTTAATGTAAAATTAAAATAATAATTCATTTACCGGCAAAGGTGGCTTAGGGCATTACTAATGTCACTGCATTGACTCTATACGGGAGGTCCTAGATTCGAGTCCCGAAGGTGACAGGATTTTCGACACTAGCTATGCAGTAACTACGTCGAATTCATCCGCTGTATGGAGGACAAATATAGCCGTTGGCTGCTCTGGTCGTTTTCCGGGTTTTCTTCGATCAACACCAGGCGAATGACGGAGCAGAACCGTAACATGGAACGCATGTGATATTTCCTTCCCCTTCCTAGTCCTATCCTCAGCCCTTACACTCATACCACATGCATTACAATACCGCACCAAAAGGGAGACCGGTCGGGGGCTTAGAGCTTGTCCCGGCTGGGGCAGTGCCCCGGTGGTGGGAGATACCTGGTTGAGAAAATCCTCGCATGCCGACGTAGATTCGCCCCGGATCACGCTAGCCAGCGGGGGCAGATCACTGCCATCTCCCGCGATAAAAAAAAAATCCTGTCCAACACTTACGGAACTAATGACCTTAGCAGTTGACGCACTCGGAATCACTAATGAATCAATTAATCAGTAATGTATTTCAAACGAAGATAAATCTCCAACAAATTCATTATAATGTATTGAAATGTATAATGTATTATAATGTATATGAAAATTATACCATAGTAAATTTTACCTTGGAGGTACAGTGTAATATATGCCATATATTATCTAATTTTACAGGAAAGGAGTTTAAAAGTATTTGCTAGTAAACATGGGTGTTGTTGTGACTGCTTAATCTAGTTATTGAGTGAGTAGTATTTCTGGGTGTGTCAACTACTTTGATCACTAGGCGCCTGAGTGTAATGCATGTTACACCTGGGAGGCAGCAGTGTTTCTTGGTGATGGAACGTGAGACCGGGCGACGTCTTACCCGTTGGCTTGTGGGATTTCCCCTCTTCCCCATATCTACCCACGGGGCACCGCCCCAGCCGAGAGAGGCTCTAAGCTCTTCACTAGTCTTCTGATATGAAGGTAGCGCACTGTATGTAAGGGTAAATGTGAGTAATGTGAGGGAATATGACAAGAAGAGGAAGGAATGCTCGCGCTCGGAGCCTGACCCGTGCATTAGGTTTCTGTTCCAGCATTCGCCAGTATTAATGGGAGAAACAGCGTAAAAAAAACTGAATGGAGAAGCCGTTGCTCGATTTCTACTCCAGACAGAGATTGGCTGAGTAGCCATCTAGTGCCTAAAATCCGCCACCGTCGGGTCTATAATCCAATCACTTCACATTAGTCACAGCAGTGATAACAGTTGTTGCAAAGTATCCGGCGAAAATTGAAAACAAAATGCAACCTCACTGCCCTCTGAGCTTCCGAAGCGTCACCAAAAACGCAGCGCGCTCTCCGCGCAGTCACATGGCGAGCCGCTATGCTAATGAGTCCACTCGCATCTGTGAACACGAACCCGCCGCGCATTTGGCTGGCCTGCGACGTCAAGTGGCCTGCGACGCGTGTCTTCTCGCCCTCGCACGGGCGCCGCGCAGGCAAAGGTCCCCATCCGAGGCTGCGAGCATGCGCATTCCTCTGTCTCGGGTTGCCCGCCTGCTGCTGCTGCTGCTGCTGCTGCTGCTACTCGCTCCGCCCGCGCTCTGCGCTCGCTTCGTCCTTCACGAAAATCCGCAAGACGCGCCGCGCCGCGCCGCGCCCGCAGCCGCCGCTATCGCGACCTTTTTCTTCTTTTGTGCCGAGCACCGCGTCCATAATCTTATTCGAAATTATCTGTTGTAAGCGGTGGCGGAACGGGTGAAATTTGACTGGAGATAAGATATCACAATGTCCTTTGGAATATTTTTCACGGTCGTACAAATTATCAGAGTGATAATGAAACTATTTTATGCATTTAGAACGCAAGGGAGCATTGAGATAACAAGCTAGAGGTAAATTAAGTGGAACTATTTAAAGTTAAATAATGGGATATGAATATGTTCTAACCATATCATTTTGATAAGGTATCATTAAATCCATAAATGAACAAAAAGGATCCATGTAGATTGTAAACAGATTGAAAATTGGCAGCAAAGAATTCAGAGCCAGTGTAGTGTATTGAGTCCATGAATTTTCAAGGAAGGATTAGACGAGATAAGAAGTACTGTATAATACCTTGGAACTTCTTGAAGTTTGGGGAATTTGAAGTGTCTGGAACTGGGAACCCCCAAGGCACCCAAGATACCCAAGTGGTGTTGCAGCGGTCGCTTTCTCCGGCGGAGAGGGAGAGAAGAGTGTGAAGGGGGAGAAGAGAGGGTCGAAGAGTTCGTGACTAGCCTGCCCGTCTGGACAGCGTCCTACTAACTGCACGAAGGAGCAATGTCCCTTCATCGTACCAAAGACGCCTAATTTCTACATCAACCGTAACAATGTGTTTCTTGTTCACTTGCATGTCCTTGTTCATTTTCCTTTTTCATACTTACATATCTCAAATCACATTCTCTTTTCATTCTCCCATTTCAATAGGTTCAGGATACGCGGTGTTAAAAGCTATAAAATAAAAGAATGTACAGAAAAACTGGTTTTACGCACAAGGGAGATAAGTATATATTCATTTATCGTTCAAAACAATGTTATCTCTGTTACTATTAAATTTCCCTAGTGAATGAGTACGAAAAAAGACAAGCGATATGAAATGTTATAAGCAATTTTCCCAGCACACAAATAACAAACATAAAACTACAGTTATTTTCAAAACAAAGAATGACTTATTTTCATTTCGGAAACGGCATAAATTTTATTTTTCCAGCAAGCCAGCCAAACATCAACGGGAAAACAAGTTCTTCTTGTTCCATCTCAGGGTTGCTTTCGCTGGAAAATGTTCGCGATGTTAACAGAGACACGTTAATGCATTCGCCGGAACGGTTTGTACACATGGCCAGGTGCACAGAGGTCGGAACGTTATGTTGACAAAGACCACATGCGTAACAACCGCGGGAAAGAAGACAGTCAGTTCCCTAGATTCTACTCATTTCTATTTTTCTCTCATTCATTTAGTACAAACAGGACACGAACATACAGAGAAGAAACCTTACTTGTGTTATGTTAGTTATTTTTTCTTTTATACAAATAGGGCTAGAGAATACAATTTACTCATAAATACAGGTTTATTAGTTCCCACAAATCAAGATAACACGTGAAAGCAGTCATTCCGTGAAAGCAGTTATTCCATCAAATCAGTTTCAAAGTGTATTCAAAAATTAAAATTAATTTTAAGTAGAGAGTACTCGTTGTCTTATGAATGACTTAGGAACGTAATATGTTCATATTGATACTAAATAATCATTCATTCTAAAAGATAACATGTATTTATTTATGAACAAAGTTACCATGCAAATATTTTACGGACATGGGAATTACGCATTTTTACCCTTGGTTGATAAAAGATAAGCATATTATCATCTTCAACTGATTGATTTATGTTTTTGGGCGTGTTATTTGCTAAGAGCATTAGTCTCGTAAGAGTAGTGCATATTTCTTATGGGAAGTCGCAGTGATCTTCCCCTGCTGGATGGCGATATCCGGACCGGACCCACACGTCGGCTTGCGCGGGTTTCCCCAACCAGGTATCTCTCACCAGTGGGGCCTCGTCCCGTCTGGAAAAATATCTAATATCTCGACTTGTCTCCCTGCAGGGGTGGCAGTGTAGTGTATGGTGTGTAAGTAAGGCGTGAGAAAAGGACAAAGAAGAGAAAGGAAAGATTGCGCGCGGTCCGTGGCCCGTTCGTTAGAGAACTGCTCGGACATTAGCTTGGTATTGATTGGATAAACCACGGAAAACTACCGATGAGTTCAGCCGACCACTAGAATTCTCCTTCCGACAGTGGTTGTACTTGACCTAGCTATGCAGCTAGTAACGAAATTCCTGCCACCATCGGGGCTTGAAACCTAGGACCTCTCGGTCAGAGAGACTGCAGAGACATCAAATAAAGCCCTGAGCCACCGAAGCCGGTTACACTCCTTAGGGATATAATGAGTAGCACATTACAACTTTATAATTATAATCACAGAGCAAAAATGTCAATTACCAAGACACTAATTTCTCATACCTACACTTAAATGTTAAGCAAACAAAATACACGTACACGTACTATACCCAATAAAATACAATGACTGGATAAAATATAATTTTATGGATATTCACACTTTGTGAAAAAGGCAGTAATTTCCCTTCATAAGTAACATACTTCAGGACGTGCAGTCCCGTTCGAAATCCAGGCGGACTTCGCGCCTTGAACGAGCTTTAACCCACGGCTTGATCTCGCGGCTGAATGAGCAAGAATGAAAAGTGTGCTGCTTATCCGAGGCTTTAAGAGCTCGTCGGATCCCAGACGGGCGGCGTCCTCGTCGGGACAACGCGGCGCGGCGCATTGCACTCTGCCGGGGAGGGGCGATGGCGAAGACGAGGGCGGAGCCATGGAGATTGGGGAGGGCATGGTAGTGAAGCAGCGTCTGGGAATGGAACTGGAGGGGAACGAAGAAAGGGCGAGGGGAGGAGAGGATGAGGTGAGGGGAATGGGAGGGGAGAAGATTACAAGGGGAATGGAATATGTAGAGATGGGAGGGCAGGGGAGGAGAGAACAAGGGGAATAGAATAGGAGAGGGGAAGAGTGGAGAGAACGAGGGGAGAGGAATGGGAATGGGAGGGCAGAGCAGGGGAATGGGGAGGTGGAGGGTAATGGGAGGGCAGGAGAGAGTGAGGAATGGAAGAACAGGGGAGGTGAGAGGAATGGGAGGGGAGCGGAAGAGAGGTCAAGTGGAATGAAAAAAGAAGGTTGTGGGGAGAGGAATGGGAGGGCATGAGAGATAATAGAAGAAGAGAGTAAAGGCGAGTGGGGGAGAGGGGATGTGGGTAAGGAGAGAGTAGGGTGTGCCGGGACTGAGTGAAATGAGAAGGGGAAAGGAAAGAGGCGATTAGTTAGGGAGGGGGAGCGGGGCGAGCAGTGACGCGCGAACCCGTCTGGCGCCGTCGATTAATCCCTGGTGTCACGCGGAAACGTTCCGCCCGCTCTCTGCTCCTCAGTTCTGCTCCGTGCGGTACAAAAGTACAGTGGCTCAGCAGTTCTTTCTCAATCTCTTCTGTAAGATTCATCTTAGATAGGACGCTTCGATCAGCGCATTCGCCTGGCAACACTTAAACCCCGCCACTCCATGAGAAACCAGGCCACTCCATGAGAAACCGGAGTTCATGGTTTTTAGAGATATTTCACAAGTTTCCATGAATTGATCGTTACCACTTTAATGAACGGTTACGGCCGAGAACCCAAAACCACATTCCAGCCATACATTGGGTTGCAAGGTTGGGAAAGGTAAGGCCGTTTATCTCGCGGATCATGGAAAAATTAAATTTATGTTTACAAACTATCCTCAGTATTATCAACTTTTATTCATTAATTATTAAATCCAGGCATCTTAACAGTGTATGCCTATTATGATGGAAACGAATTTAACGATGCGGCGTCCGAGACCGGATTGGAGGGAATAGGAGGGAAAAGAATACCAAAATGTCTGTCGAAAAAGCACTGTTTCTTGCCGTAGCGTTACAACACTAACGTTACTGCCTAAGTAGTAAGCGAGAAAACAAAATCTCAGGTAACAAACATAATGTGTAATGGTTAAAGATTGTCACAGCCTTGGCCAGAAAAGTTCGACAAAATTGACCACTGTAAATTAGTGATGCGACGACTTTTTGTTCATTAATACATACTTTGGGGCATTATTCATAAATTTCGCAATCTTCGGAAATTCAGATAATTAAGCGAAAATGAGACCTGCGCCATATTTTTAGGCGTCCTTTGGTCTATTCTAGGGGGGAAAAGGAAAACATTTGCCGCTGTTCTTGAGAATAGTTTTTTTTAAAAAAATATTCATTAACTTCAATAAGAAATTATACGAAAACTACTAATTTTTTCAAAACATTGTAACTTATCTTTTTTAAAGATCTAATTTTTTAGATCACATTTTATTTAAGACGAAATCTCTATCTTCAATTATGTACTTTTACAATTTTTTGTTGTTGTAATTTTCGAAAATACAGAGATGCATAAAATTGATCAGCCAAACATTTTTTACAATTTGTATACATTCGAGAAAAAATTAAACAAACATCTTGACAAAAATGCCCCTTTTTGACAAAATAATAGCTTGCCTATTTCACACAATTTCGCAAAAATTACTCACATTTTCGAAAAATTTTCTCTTTTCAAGATCTGTCTTTGAATAACATTTTTCGTTAACGAAAAAAGTATCTTCAATATTGTAGTAGAAAGACGGTGAACAAATATTGAACATTTACAATAAGCAGTCGACGATTTCAACAAAAATGAGACGTGTACCATTCTTTTAAGCGTCATTTGCGCTATTCGAGGACAAAGTCTGATAAAGAAACTTGAGCCAATTTTTAAAATATTGATGTTTAATGTCAAATACCCTCAAGAATCAAAATATCCGTTTCAAACTCGCAAGGGCAGGAGTTCGGTCAAATTAATTGGTCAATACCAATATTTGAGAAAATCGTCTGAACGGTTTTAGAGCCTAAATTCGAGGCTCTAGCGTTGACCACCGACGGATGGACAGATGACAGGCGTTTTGCTGTCTACTTTTTGGATTGGAATCACAAAACACTGATTTCGATTACACAACGTGATAGAAGAAGTAATTTACTCTAGGAACAGGATTTTTCGTTTCCAGGGCAAGGAAATAAGAGTTTTTTTCCAATTAAAAAACAGCACATTTCCAAGTGCACGATTACAATACTTTCTCTTCATACAAAGTAAGGCGAGAAAGTAAAAACATGAAATACTCCGGGAAAGATAAATCATTAACTGTGAACCCAGGAACAATTTCGAAGGCAGAATAACTTCGAGGGAATCGTTCCATTTACAGAAATTGAACGTACAAATGAACTTGAAATAATGTTGATAACCATATTTTCTCAAAATACTCGCCACGGCAGTATATACAGTTTTTTCATTCAAGTAATTGAATTTTCAAAACAGTTTTTCCACTCATTTTCCTCGAGTGCTAAAAGTTCACTTTTGTAGGCATCAAACGCTTCTTCAGGGCTTGAGACCCTCCTTCCTCGCATGCGACTTTTGACTCTAGTGTACAGAAAATAATCACTTGGTGGCAGGTGAGGGCTGTAAGGCGTGGGGGTCATTAGTTTAACCTCTGTTGACTCCAGGATCTGCATGACGAGATTGGCCGTGTGCGCAGACGCGTTGCCGTGGTGCAGGGCAAGTCACCGCAGTCCTCCTTCGGTTGCCGTTCTTGAAGCTCGAAGCTCGGCGCACACTTGATAGACATAGCTGTGTTTCACAAAACAGTGACGCTGATGCTAAGGTCCTTGACACCACTCGTCACGCACCTTGATCTTCATCCCACTCGCCATGGTGTCCTGGTAAGTGGTAAGGTATTGTAGCTAGGGTGTGGATTGGCGGATACACGAGTTCACGCTAATTTTAGTAATGTGCCTAAAACACAACTGTCACTTGTGACTTACATGTGATTCGAATTCACTGCGACGAAGTAACGCTTGCACGGTTACAGAATTACAAGCATCTGCGCTCCAGACTGGCAAATATCAATAAATAAATAAATAAATAAATAAATAAATAAATAAATAAATAAATAAATAAATAAATAAATAAATAAATAAATAAATAAATAAATAAATAAATAAATAAATAAATAAATAAATAAATAAATAAATAAATAAATAAATAAATAAATAAATAAATAAATAAATAAATAAATAAATAAATAAATAAATAAATAAATAAATAAATAAATAAATAAATGGAACGGACATCAAAATCAAATTTCCTTTGTTTTCTGTCACAGAGGTTTCACACTGATGGCTCATTTTATTGTTCTGTATCTGAACTGGCGACTGCTCAAGAATATCTTTAACTGCAACATTGAAGCGTCCTATCAGTTATCTTAAAAAGTCTGAAACTTCAATACAAAGTTATCGAAAGCTTTGCAGAGATGTTACAAAACGCATCGAGAGGAGTAACGGAAGAAAAAGTATCATCAAAAGAGTAGATTAAGAAGTTCAGCAACATCTATTTTTGTGTAAGATGTACGCCTTGCGGTAACAAATCGACTAACCTAAAATCTGGAAAATTCTGGTGTATATCTGTGCTCTATAACACATGGCTCAATACTGAGAATCCTCGAGGTGACCTCAGACATTACACCACCAACGAACGTAATTAAATAAAAATATCATTCTTGACTCACATGCAATCTCTCTCTTTTTCAAAGTGACAAATAAGTAAAATTTATATGATGTCATATAAAATATTGATGTAATAAAAAGAATTACTGCTCTCAATTTCCCCCCCTGCAATAGCCATAAATTACTTTGACGCTTGAAATAATCTGCTCACGAAATTGCACTCAACGTACGAAACTTATTTTAGTAAAATATGTTATTTTAGTAAAATTCACATAACGAAGTAAATATAAAACCTCGATAAAGATATTGTTGCTGCTATGCAATAAATCTTATTAATAAGGTTGATCTATCAGAGTTAATGACATAATAATGGCCAACCTGAAGACTGTCGATGGCTCTATGGACAATGACGTGCCTTTCTATCACCTTCATTACCTTTCCTCTCCAAGTCCTATCACTTTCAGTTATCTCTGGGCCCGTTGATCACACACGGCTAAGTACAGAGAAACTATGAATCTATAGATTCAACGGTGTGAAGGAGTGGTACACTGACACATGTGTCCCAGAGTGCTGTGTTAGATCTGAGGACGAGAGACGTGGGTATAACTTAACGCATGAGGACGTTATGCCCAATGTATAATGATACTCAGATTATATCAATCATTATTATATCAAGATATATTTTCAGAGTTTCTTACTTTTCCAAAATTATGAGGTTACCTATTCGAACATACCACGCAATCTTGCCTGCTGTCATCTACCGCCGCCCAAAGTATATTTTTTCGAAATTTTCTTAATTTTTTGCTTTCGCCTACATTTGCTTTGAAAAATTTGGAGACGTTTTGTAGAAAATTGCGCTTAAGCGCAGAAGTAAATTTGAAATTAAAATCACTTTTTCACACAAAATATTTGAGTTTTCGAAAAACTTTATTTGAAGCCATTTGAAGCATATTAATTCACAAATACGTCAGTGCTTACAATTTCTTGGAAATTTATTTTTTAAATACCTTACGCGGGTAATTGCACATTTGTGTAATTTCTAAAAAAATACTACGAAATGAATTTTACCTCGTATTAAAGAGTGAAATTAGTACTATCCGTTCGAAAAGTTTGAAGAAAAAAAATTCGAGTCGTTTTTCAGAAAATAGCATTTTATTGTTTCTGAAATTGTGAAATTTTGAGTTAGTTTTGACAGCAAACGGTTGAATTTTCGAGAAACTTTATCTGACAGTATTTAAAGCACATGTACTCATAAATACAATAATAAGAACAAATTGGTGCTTAAGTAAATATTAACGACGTGAGAGGCAAGTAATACAAATGTTTTTTGTAAGTTTTGAAAAAACAAAAGAATACAACAATATAGCGTTTGTGTCATTCCATAAAGTACATTTAAAAATATCCCTACCAATAGTTTAAAGCAAAAAATGGAAATTTTTGAGAACATTTTGTTTCTGTTTTTTTTAAATTGCGCAAATTGCACGCAATATTGCGTGAAAACTACTAAAATTTTCAAAAAATGTAAATGACCTTAATGAAAGATCTGACTATAGAGAACAAATTGTATTTTAAGGAAAAATTTATATATTTAATTTTCAAGAAGTAATAGTAGTTAACTGAGAACATTGGACCTACGCCACATTTATAAGTGTATTTTGCCCCATTCTTACAAGAAATTTAAAGAAAAAATATGGAATCATTTTTGAGAAAAGTTTGAAAATATCCCCGGGCATCATGTAAAATACCCCCAGAAACTAATGAATGATTTTCAAAATCGCAGAGCTTCGACTCAGGTCAAATTACAGGGGTTTCTTCAATTTGAAAATCATCTTACGCATGCTTTTAGGCGCTAGTGTTATTCACATACACCAGACAGACAAACGGACGTTTTGAAAAAAAAACAACATTTTTTCGGTATCTGGTGACCCCAAAACGTGTATTACCGTTGAAATGTGGAAGTCAATTTTCCGCAGCATTTCATAACTTTCCCTACACTACATATATTACTCCGTATACACGCACGTATACGGGAATGTAAAAATATAATCAATTTGTGCCTATTATTCGTATTGGTTTATAAATTAGAATTCTGATGATGTCTGCATTATGCACAAGAATGAAACGGACTGTGGAGAAAGATAAGAATGAATATAAAGTGTAGATGGCAGTAGAGGTAATGAAAACAATTGTGACGGGAAGAAAAAGTCGCAAACCCGTGTTAAACGCCAGTAATTGCACATGAGTCGATTGGTATTGAACCGAGGTATCTAAAAACAAAAACAAAATCACTGTATGCTTAATCACTAGTTATACCCAAATAATGGTTATCACATAACAGATTGCGCGTGCGTAGACCGTGTCGTGATATCAGTTCAATTTACTTCAACGTGCGAAAGATAAGTCAAGACGGTACAGTTCGGGAGAGTGATCACAATAATTAAACCAATAATTCACGATAAGTTTTAAAATTGTCATTTTTTAAAAACTTCTAGTTCATATTTAATTCAGTAATATCCAAAAAACATATCTAGTTATATTTATATACTACCAGAAAGATATAACGTGCTTTTAATGGATAATATTCACAATTTCATAAGTGTATTGTAACACCTCCGCGCAACTAAACAAATGCGTGGTTAGCGGCCCCGGTTGTAGCTCAGTCGGTCGTTGTCACTTTACTCGTTTAAAAATTAGGTGGTGGAAGGAATTGTTAATGAGATTCTCGTGAACATTCAAAATAAACAATTTGATTACTGGTGAAAAACTACTTTTATTCCTGGACAAAACTGTACCAGGGAAGTTACATTTATAAAATAAAAGAAAGAAGAGATTGAATAAAAAAAGAAAAAATAAAGATTAAAATTAACAGGAAAGCTTACAACTATAGAGGAGTACAAAATTATTTTATAACTAGAATTACAATAATAAATGACCATTCGATGTGCCTTGGCGCGGCACCGCGTTGACAAAAATTTAAAGAGGTTAATAGCCCCCAGTTACATTGCCTGAGAGCTTCCGTGTCAAAAGTTCAATGTGCCCGGGCGGGCGCGGCGAAGCTTGTGTGCAGCTGGAGCGACCTTCTCTGGAATTCGGGATGGCTTGCACTCTCTCGGGCGGGGCGTCTGGCAGCGTCTAGCGGCGTCTGGTGACGTCAGCAGGGGGGACCGTCTGGCAGCGTCTGGCGGCGGAGCTTGTAGGTAGTCAGGGATGTCGCCCCCGATCGCAGGTGCGGAGCACACAACAATGTCTCCCTCCGACCTCATGAGAATGTTCTCAGGCACAAATTCAAAAAGTTGTGAGATCCTTCAGAGGCGCACTCGCCTCTCCCCGCGACTGGCTCCCACCCCAGAGAAGTTTCTCAACCAAGTCAAATTTAACCAAGTGTCTTCAGAGGCGCACTCGCCTCTTCCCGCGACTGGCTCCCACCCCAGAGAAGTCTCTCAGCCCACTGCTCTTAGCCCACTGAAATTTTGTTTTTCAGAAACGCATGAAGTAAACTTTTACCCCCACCCTTTCTCCTCATATGCTCCTGCTCCCTACAATGATCGCGTCGCTATTGGCTAAAGGTGATGGCGTTGTACACTATATTCGGCCAATAGCGACGGGGGAGTAAAGGAATTTTCCACTCTCTGTTTCTGTTGGAATACAGTGTCCCTTTGTTCCGTCTCGAAAATAGGCCATGTCTGTGAAGGGGCCTCCCGGCTACAGAATTATTGTTTTGGGTTTCCCCGATCACGACGACAGGCGTTTCAAAGATATTCCAGATGTGGCTGCGTCTGGGCGCTTTTCAATTAACCCTTTGGCCGGCCGTTGGGTGGGGTGTCATAAAAATCCGAAATGGGTCGGGGGATCGTGGCTGTTACTAGAAGGGGGGCTACGCGCGTCACGCCGTATGTTTTTTCTTCAATAAAAATTTTTAAGTCTACTTTACTGAATTTAATTTATTTTAATAATTCTGTACCGCTACAGTATATTGCTGGTGCCAATGACAAGGAATAGCTAAACATATCTTAATGTATTGGGAACGGCAATAAGAATCGGGTAGAAAGCGAAGAACTTTCCATTTACATAAAAAGAGTATACAATTTTTTTAGTATTCCAGATGTTGTACTCGTAGGTCTACATCAGTTCCATTTCAGAATCAATTAAAAATGAGTGCAAATTCAATGTGCTTTGAAACTACTTTAAAAGAAAACTTCATTTTACAATTAAAATTAATATTTCAGGAACAAAAATAAATCACGAGGACATTGAAAGATAGGGGCAATGTACAAGTGCAACAATGTATTCAACACAAGAAAATTAGACACAGGAAATTAATAATTCACTTCAATTAATGAAGTCTTAGATTACTGGATGTGTGGACGTCAGCATGAGGTCGGATGTCAATACACAACTCAATAATATTTCTATCATCTCGCTTTGCTCTCTTGCATATCGAGATTAAACGGTTCAGCTTCGGTTACTCTAGAAATACAAATCGTAGGAGACTTCAAAATGCGATATGGATACATATGCAGAACCCTCACCCTGAAACTACAATTCCAGAGAGAGAAATTCACATCTAAGGTGGGACTCAAATCAATGACTCCTCGTATTGAAGAGTTGCGTCATAACACGCTCTTATAGCCTTGGCCATCGAAACCGAATTAATTGCACATTACTTGCAAAAATTATCACTACTAATTTACAATCATAAGATCCACATTTTAGACAGTTTCAAACGTCAAATTAGTTCTGTACAGAACTGAGTTATATTAAATGTTTCGATTTGGAATTATGGTAATTTTAAATCAAGATATTAAACTTTGATTCTTTCATGTATGAAGATTGTTGCCAACCCAATAGAACCGTAAGATAATCTGATATCAATATCTCATCAAAATAACGTTGTTCACACTTGGCGAAGTGCAAAATAAGAACATCGTCCTCCCCACTAGAGTAGTGCCAAAGACGTTCATTAACTAAGATTTACGACCTGGCAAGGTTAGATGGGAAAATTGCGGGCTATTGTCACCAACGAGTACCCGCATCTAACTGTACAGCTATAAAACCGCTCCCTTGAAGCACTGCGCTGCGCTCGACACAAAAGGAAAAGCACCATGCGCAGCAGACTTGCCTGAAGAAGCAAATAAACTTGTTCGATAATTCTAAACACTTTGCAATCCTGAAATCAGGGATATTTGTTTGATTGCAATTAAATCCAGCAATATGAAACAAAATATTGCTAATAATTAAGATGTCGAACACTTTCATACTACATTCCGGTTTAGGTTTCAGGTAATATTCGGTTATCCGGTTTAGGTATCGGGCTTTGATGGCTACACGTTTCGTTTTCGAGTTTGAAACAGTTCAAAATATTACTACCTGTCTCACATCTGTATTAAATAATCTCGAAATAAATAATAATGATATTGCATTTCAATGTATGGAAAATTTTGACGATTACCGCCGTTGGCTTCAGAGGTTAGTTTCAGCGAGCTTTAAAAAATATTGAAGGAGGATCTAATTGGGATCCCGCAAGAGTGGGGTTTGAAGAGGTGTGATGTATTTATACTTGGTGGATAGGTAGTGGTGAATATCGAAGAATGGTAGGGTTTTTGCGACAAATAAATGTTAAAATAGGAATGTTTAGGTGTGTTAGTTGTTCTGGAACGATATTTTGGGAATGAAGCGAATACATTTTGGATTCGGTTTCCTTCCACTATTGAAAACGTTTGTAACGGTTTTGGTTACGGATTTGTTTGATACCTTGCTAAAATTGCAATGCGAAAATCAATGCACCATTATTTCAAAAATTACCTTTAACTAAAAACTTCAGATGGATTTCAATACTTTAAGGGAAATTGAATTGTCTACCTAAAATATCGTAGTGAAACACAATTCTGTATTGACCAGGTAAAACTCTTTAAACAAATTAGAAATGATATGAATATGATGATTGCTAATTTTCTCATAAAATTAATAACTGTAAACTTTAAAAACACATTGTATTTGGTACGGGCCAAGTAAAGTGACCTATATCTACACTCCATCTATATCTAAAAAATGTAATTTTGTTTTTACATTTCCCTGCCACATCGTCGCCACTGGCCAATCACCACTTGAGGTATATCAATCATGGGAGGTGATATGATTCGACCTCTGTGTTCGTTCACTGCTATGTGTTAATATTAGGTATAGTTGATGTCCATGATTAACGTAACGAGGTATTAAATTGCAATGAATGAAAAATATTAATATTATTCAAATTTGGCGCTTTTTAAAAACTATTGATCATAATTTCATTGCACGAATCATTTTTAATTAAACTTTACCCGAGTATTATATATTTCGTACCACATTCCCTCACCTATACGCAACTCGTAAGTTTATGAGAGAGAGTAGGTTCGACTATTTACTATCTCACATTTCCTGGCCACATGACCACTATATTGGTTTGCCCTGTTGCTAATTTTGTTTCCCTCTGTTCTCTGCAAATCTTTGAATAAAGAAAAAGATGATCCTGGCAGGTTTATGAACCTAAAAGGTGAATGAATGCAAACGGAATGGTACACATGGAGTACATGATGGTTTGAGAGACCTATCACAGACATGGTAAAAACATCATGCCCTATACAGGATTAAAACCCATACCTGTACTCTAAAGATTCTATAAGTCCCTCGCGCCACTGAAGCCATCTAAGTAACAGAAAATAATGCAGGGGTTAATTTCATAATATTCAGATAATCAATTCAAGATTCAGGCAACATAATCTAAAAAGTGCAACCTCCTCTTCGACTCGAAGAGCTAATTTTGTATCAGTGCTTCCTGTAAAGGGGAGGAGTGTTTGAAGTAGCGTTACTCTGTGTTACGTACGGGTAAGTGGTGTTAGTTTAGTGCTATGTAACGGTGATATTTAATTTTTTTCAGTTTTCAACGTTTGCTGATATAACTCCTTTTATTCACTCTTATATTAAAATATTAAAATATTAACAAATTGAACTAAAAATATAAATAAATTAAAAGGTTGTGATGTTATAATGAATGAGAATATTTTTCATCAGTGACATATAGATGTAATCTGTTTGAGTACGAGGAAAATACTCAAAACGGAACTATAGAATATTCTAGAATTCAATTAAATTAGCTCTGCGGCCCACTCGTTACATTCAACTGCGTGAGCAGGGCTGCAGGGCTTGTCAGAAATTTTCTCGCCTACGTGACATTATTTCGTTCAAAAATTCTCCCAATCTTATTGTCAGGTGCAGTTCGCAAGACCATCTAAGTCTGACTTTAATCATTATCGTAGATTTTATTATACAACCGAAATAAAATTAATAGAACTCGTCACTGCTTTATAATTTATTTTCATTTATTTCAATTGAAGCATCTTGTTGCACGGGTTAGGTAGTTATTTAGGGGAGTTCCAGCGCGGGATACTGGTGCGTTACAGGAGGGAGAGAGAGTATTGAAAATATTTCAAATTTGCGTTACGTAATTTGAGGACGGTCGCCTAGAAAAAAAATATATCTCGAAGGGGCACGCGGGTGTTCGACCTAGACAGCTCGTAGACGACGGACCGGTTCCGGGCGGCGAAAGGTCACGCAAGTGCACGTGCGGATCCCCTGAGCGACCCGCCTGAAGAAGAGAGAAGCGACGGCACAGACGATGGAAGGCGCCAAGTCACTCGCGTCGGAACTCCCCAGCGGCGATTTGCAAAACCTGCGAAATAAGGCTAAGTGGTCCAGCGTCAACAGCTCGTGGATACGGAGCCTGTTTGAGCGCGCCGCCTTGGGAAGGGCTTATTTACAAGAGACGTATCTCCTTTACTCGCAATTTTCAGGAATGAAAAGATTTCTCACTCAGCCTTTACGTTCAAGATTGCCTCAACGGTTTTCAGATACCTTTTGATATAGAAAGAAACGCAATTTTTATTTCCTTGCCTTTCTACGCACTTACGCAGTAAAGAGAATATACTGTATGCTGAAGCGAAATTCGGCGATTTTTCGACGGAATAAAACTCATATTATGGGGTCCCTGTTATTGAAAAGGGAGAAAAATCTTGTTCCTATGTTAAGTAAAGCCCTTCCTCTAACGCGTTGTGTTATCAGATTCTTCGTTCTGTGTGTCCTTGATACCGAAAAATTAGTTGATGGCAAAACGGGTGTGCGACCATGTCCGTCCGTCCGTCCGTCCGTTTATCCGATATTTTGTTTTTGTGGTGGCACATGAAGTATCTACAAAATTTTCAAAATTCCCAATTTTATTTTTGAGTAACTGTTCCCCTCAAACAGCACAAATAACTCGCAATCTAATTTTCTTTAAAATCTCTAAATTTTCGAAAACTGCGAAAATTCAAATTTGTTCGGCGTTCTATATCCACAATATTGAAGATAGATATTTTATGCGTAATAAAACATATTCTTCGAAGACATACGTTCAAATGTGATCAAACGGGGGAGGGAAGGGAGGGAGGGAGGGAGGGAGGGGGGAAGGAGCGGCAGAAGGATCAGCAGGGGCGGGGCGACGAAGGGCGGGGCGACGAAGGGCGCGGCGGGACGGGGCGGAACGGGGCGGAACGGGGCGGCACGGGGCGGAACGGGGCGGCACGGGGCGGAACGGGGCGGGACGGGACGGGGCGGGACGGGACGGGGCGGGACGGGACGGGGCGGGACGGGGCGGAACGGGGCGGGACGGTCGGGACGGGGCGGAACGGGGCGGGGCGGAACGGGGCGGGACGGGGCGGGACGGGGCGGGACGGGACGGGGCGGGACGGGGCGGGACGGGACGGGGCGGGACGGGGCGGGACGGGGCGGAACGGGGCGGGACGGGGCGGGACGGGGCGGGGCGGGTCGGGGCGGGACGGGGCGGGGCGGGGCGGGGCGGGACGGGGCGGGACGGGGCGGGACGGGGCGGGACGGGGCGGGACGGGGCGGGACGGGGCGGGACGGGGCGGGACGGGGCGGGACGGGGCGGGGCGGGACGGGCGGGGCGGGACGGGGCGGGACGGGGCGGGACGGGGCGGGACGGGGCGGGACGGGGCGGGACGGGGCGGGGCGGGACGGGGCGGAACGGGGCGGGACGGGACGGGACAGGGCGGGGCGGTACGGGGCGGGACGGGACGGGGCGGGACGGGGCGGGACGGGGCGGGGCGGGGCCGGACCGGGCGGGACGGGGCGGGACGGGACGGGGCGGGGCGGGGCGGAGCGGGGCGGGGCGGAGCGGGGCGGGGCGGAGTGGGGGGAGGTCAGGGCACGCGGGGCGAGTCGGGGCTTCTTAATAGATAGTTGGGGTAAATTTTTACCGGGACAACGTTAGACATTTAGGACAATGCTATAAGATTAATAGATAATTATAAGAATAAGGCTCGGTAAGGCTGTTTTCCTACTGTCCCAAACGGATCGTTCTTTAAACCGTGTTGTCTGCTCCTTCTCCTTCACGGATCGTCCTTTAAACCGTGTTGTCTGCTCCTTCCCCTTCACACTCCCTCTTCCCCGGAATAACGCCATTGAAAGGGCTACAAAAGCGCCGAAGTCGATCGTTGGAGAAACGCCGTTTCCATTTTAAAGAACCAACTGCCGAAGTCTTCAACCTCTTGTGTGCCTCATTTGAACAGGTCTCTTTCGTTCCGCACGTATCGAGAGCAGTAACGTGTAACTGTACCATTACCTGTCGGTAAATCAATGGCTTCCGCAAAGTACTTTTTCTGAATAACCACAAAAAGCTGTTCTTTCATGAATTCCACATGTCATGGCGTATAGGAGACATACAATTAGGCAATGTAAATTTAAAACATTGCTTATTAGGTTTTTTTCACTTTCTCATCCACGCAAATTGTATCTTTGCTTTGCTTTATACGATTTAACTCCTGGGCAAAAAATAACCAATGTAAATAAAGTATCGTGCTATCTTTTTCATTGGGGTCGAGATATATAATAAAAATACCAACTTTAAAAAGAACATGAATTGTTATTCTGGTGAAAAAAATCATTTTGAGGCAATATTTGCTTCATGAAGGTTTGATTGATTATTTCTCAATTTATATAATTGTAAAAGACTTTTTATAACAGGTCAACTTCTGAATGAATTGTAGGGATACTTCGTCTATGAATAATATGAGTAGAGTGATATCAATTTTCATTCATTATTTGATTCCGAAACAAAACTCCTATTTACGAGTAAAGAGGTACAATTAATTTTCTAAATAAAAAAACCAAAAATGTTCCGTTTTCAAAGGATATATTGAAAAATTAGTGTTACACTGGAAATTGTCGATGAAGTAAACATTTTGATGTAGTGACGAATGAAGTCGTGAATGTGATAGTGTCGAGACCAGCAATGTTATGAAGTAAGTTTGAAATAATTTACTATCAAATACCATGTAAAAAACAGCAATTGATTTGTCGAGCCATGCACTCATTAAGATCCATGGATAAAATGAAGAGATTCATGGTAATTTTCCGTTTCTACCCACTCCACAATCACAATTTCAAAACACCCTAAACAGGTTTCGAACCTACAACGTTTGTTTCAAGCAGAGATATTATAGCTGCTGCCATTGACTCTAATTAGGTCGGCTAAATAGTACCTAAACGTTAGGAAGAGTTGAAAGACATTTCCTTTGGTAGGTTTAAAAATTGACTTTCAAGACAAAATCTTCCCCATTATCAAGATTCTTTCCCTTGGCCGTTGGTAGACGATCACAGAGGGTGTATGCAGTTCGCGGCGCGCGCGCTGCGGTTCTGTCGCGAGGGTGGGCGCATGTTCGCCGGCAGAGTAGTAGTCGCGGGTTCAGCGACCCAGTTCCTATCGCAACGCCGCGTGAGGCGGGGCCGCGCCGCGCCGCCTCTTGGAGAACGGGAGCGGGGAGGAGACAGCGGGCGGAGCCAGGGCGGGGGCGGGGGCGGCGGCAGTGAGCGAGGCGAGGGTAGGAGCGAGGACAGGGATAAGACAGCATGCGGAGCGGGAGCGGGGCTGACGGGAAGAAGACAGTAGACGGGGGCGACGGGCGGAGTGAGAGCGAGGACCGGGAGGGGGCGGGGCCGGGGGCGGGGGCGGAGGAGGTGCCTGCGGAGAGTGCGCACCGAGCATTCCAGCTCCGCGGCGCCGCTATCTCCCTTCAGGCAGCAATTACGCAGTGTTCCTGTTTCTCCATCTTCTTCGGCTCCGTTACTCATTTATCAACAGTCCACCATTCCTACCTGCTCCCACACCTACAACTTCGCGATCGCCTTCGTTATCGCTAAATCGCGTCCTATTAATTCCGCCAGGTCACGTTCCACGTTCCATCTTCCCTACTCTCTCTTCGTGCTCATTCTGTGTTTGCTTGCTCGCGTCCTGCGGTCCGCGTGGAGTCGCGTCCGTGCCGCAGGTCGGTACGCTACGCTTCATGATGTGTACAGGTGGTGTTCGCCTGACCCCTTGCGGGGTCTCTTCGAACGTTGGGTGTTGTTCACAGGTCGTTGTTAAGGGGATTTTCGACTCCTCTCCCCCGTACGGGACGGGGACCGGGAGTCTTGGTTGTTATAGGAGGGGTTAGTTGTCTTTTGGAAGATGGGTTATTTTATTAGGGTTGCGGATGACGGGGGGATGGGACGGGGAGGACTGGGATGGGATGGGATAAGGGGGGGAGGGGTGGGGTAACTCAATGGCAAACTCGAGCTGGCGGGGAGCGCATTCAAATGCTTTGCAAGGCTACTCCCAAACGCTTTGCGAATGAAACTCAACTGCTCTAACGAACTTTTAAATGATGTACACATGGGACTAGACATAGTACACTTTATCATTTTCATAATGAAAGACTTGGCTATTTTGAATGCAATAAAGTTGATTGTTGTTATACTGAATAATGTGTCTTATTATTAGCAATGGAAGACTGCTAAATATAGTTTGTAAATGCGTTTATAACTGATGTATTATTCTCAAAGTTCCGTAGTTTTTTTAATACACTCAAACGAAAGAACAAAACAGTATTTTAATGTATTAAATGGAGTGGATTATTGTTATCACATGATAGAAAACAATGTTTTTAAAGGTGTAGAACATAATTAGAATGTATTTTTTCTGAGACATTGAACGTACTTAATGTGTATCTGGAACAATCTGTGAATTAATGTTCAGAATGCATTCCAAGGTTAAAATGACAATAATAAAATCGTTCTGAGATATTCAAATCCTTTGGGAAGTTGTGCTATTAACAGCTAATTCTTTAAAGCAAAACTACCCCGACTTAACATGGAGCGTTCACTAAATAAGGAATAAATCCATCAAAGATCTCAACGCTATAGAAACTGTCAGAGCATGATATATAATACTACTTCCAAAGAAACCTCTACAAAAGTTACATAGAAGAGATTCCTTTGAGAAGCCTCCGGAACACGCCCTCTATTGAAAACTTAGGACAACGGGAAAAATATTAGGCGCCTGTGATAGAAAAAGAAAGAAAATAACAAGTTTTTTACATAGCAGAAAAAATATTGTAGACGATCACCAACTGCGATCTCGTGTCACAATACTCGAAATAGGTTCAAATTCAAAAATATATATTCATATGACGGATAAACCTATAATGAATGAGTTCAGCTGCATTTTTCATGACTAGTGAGCGAATTTTGAAGACCTAAAACATCACCAAAAATGATCAATAAAAAGCTCATAAAATGTTTTTAAAATGCCCTAAAAGCAAAGAAAAATGCCAAAAAATTTGATCAAAATCAGTTTAGATGAACAACTGAAGCTGCTGAATATTTACTATGCCGGATAGCTACTGCTGGCTATCGAGGCTACTTCCTTTTGCTCAAGTGAACTCGGCTTGCAAACTTTGATTTGAACTGGACCAAGAAATCTTTGCATTTAGTTATTGTGAAATCCGCCGAACCGACAATGGTGCTGACGGCGTCACAAGAATCTTAGATTACATACTCACAACTACAGACATCACAATATCTGAGCAAAGAAATTGAACAGGCCACTCAGGAATTATGTGAAGATCATTTGTTGCATTTTGTAAATATTATTTGAAGCAAGTACTCGTAAAATGATAATAAAATCGATAAAATGCTTTAAAAATGCCGAATGTCATATAAAAATGAAGAATGTCAAAAGACGCAAAACATGTCTTATTAGTGAAAATCGAAGAAAAATTCAAAAACATGTCATATAAAATGAGTCATTTCCTTTTGTCATAACATAAAATTAATGTCTGTACTGAAACTGTTGCCTATCTGTGATTAAGATGGCAACGCTACATTTGAATAGCGCGGGCATGAAGTAGTAAACCTTACAGATAGATGTTCTGGGACATTTTGAATTGGGGTGTCCGTGCCGATCGAAGCGAGAGAGAGAGAGTTGGCGGGAACGAGAGAAAAGGAGCTGAACGACGTACGCTAGAGGAGACGGTACGTGGGGAAGATTAGCGAGAGCTACGCGCGGAAGTGCACTCAGGAGCTAAAGAACTTTATGGGGATTGAATCGTGGATCTGCAGCCACAAGCAGTGTATCAGGGCTCCGGCTTTGTAACGGCTACTTTTGCGACGTGCCGGACTGGAAGCCGCCAACACGTGGACCTGTTGAGAACATGATTCGACCTGACATCACGGAGAAGGACGACTCCGATTCACAAGATCACGGTAAGTACTCCCTCGAACGATTATTTAGTAGCAACATTGCCCGAGAGGATTGAATAGGGCGTAAATGAAATGCTGAAAATACGGCACTTCTAAAACGTTTCTATGAACATTCGGGGTGTGAATATATATTTGGAATGAATGGAACTTCATTATGTGCTTGTGGGTGGAGGAAGTAGAATTTTTCTAATGAAGACGGTTTACTAATGAAACTATAATTGGGTATGAAACAATATTTACATCAGCAAAAAAAAAAAAAAAAAAAAAAACATGCCAGAGAGCATAAATTTGAGGTTTCTTTGTGCTGTAAAAGTTTCACATTGTTTTTCACGAGAGAGATTGTACTGATTTAAGTGTTCTTTTGTTGTGTAATATATTTGACTACTTTGAAGGGGAATATTGTGTAATTTTACATGAAATACTAATGTTAAATTAGGTGAGAGTGTATTTATTTTATCTTGTGTTGATGTTATTCAAATTAATGTTTGTAACCTTGACGAGAACTTTGCAAACTGTGCTGAATTAACACTCTATCATGGTCAAAATGTTACAAAGACAGTATAATTGTAAAATAATTTATTAAATTTCATTGTTTTCTTCTAGAAGAGAGTGTGTGGAGAGACATGTGTGAAGTGATTTTTGTTATTGTACAAAGGGCAATTTTTGTTGTTGTTTTTTTTGTTACAATAAATGTATTTAAGTTTGGAAATTTTCTGGATAAACACTTCCTTTTCTAATAGGACAAAGCAAGATCCAAGATCCTTAAAGAAAAATATATTTTCCAAAACATTTCTTTAACTGGTGATTGAGAACATATCACAGTTATGAACCCTTCTAACAATAATAGAAAGTGGGGAGCCGGTTTCAATACTTGAAGGCATTGTGCTACAGTGAAAAGAAAAAAATACATTTCATTAAAACCCGGCCCCTACTCTTGATACATTAAGCATAGCAAACTTTCTTCCTCTTTCTAAGGAGCAAACTTAAGGCAGTTTCATTATATGACTTAATTAAATATTTAAAAGACAAAAAAGAATTCTCTTATTTTCATTCTGTGTGCACTTTCTATATTCTCAGACGTTTGCTACCTGCCTTGCAATGGTTCCCGACTCTTGGTGATCTAAATAATTCTTCCTCGCAGTGTGTTAATCTTATTACACAGTAGACAGTCTTATTACACAGTAATTTCGTCCTTTCCTTCCAATGCTTTGTCATTTTCTTCCCATTCTCCTCTTTCTCTTTTTTAACTGATTATTCTTCCGTTTCTTGCTTTTCTTTTTTCGTTCCTATTCTTTTTTCTCTCATTTTCTTCTTCTTCTTCTTCTTCTTCTTCTTCTTCTTCTTCTTCTTCTTCTTCTTCTTCTTCTTCTTCTTCTTCTTCCTTGAACAACATGCCAATCTTCAACTCTGCCTTCAAATGTCAATGGAAAACATGGCATTTTCCACTAGAGGTGACGTGGCTGAGGTTTACTATTATCCTGTTTTCGATGGTGTTTAGCAAAGTATACAAGGCAAATATTCTTCGGTGTATATATCACTGATGAAAGTGGAAGAGATCTACCCTATCACATCTCGTAGGCCTATGAGTCCTAAAATGTGCTTCTTTAGGGAGATTTTCTTCTTTAACACAAACAATTGCCCAGTAGTAAACATATTCATTTTATTCAGGGTTGAAAAAATTAAAGTATTTCACCAAAAACTGCAAAAACGTCTCTTCACGGTGCACGAAGCTTTTTCTCAAAACAGTCCGAACTTCACCGACCGTTCTCTTGATAAATGTTCCCCATTCGCTGTCAAATGTGTCGTGATAAAATTAAGTACTTGGTTTATGTTACAGCGATACTTTTATACATTACTTGTTGTTAGTCCCCTTAAAAATATTTTGATACAAACCGGTTATGAAATACATCAATTCAGAGTGCCAAAACGAGGGTTACATCATAGTCAATACAACATCGGGGCGGTCGGAGTCACCTTATTAATGTGCGTTGGCTCAGCCAAAGTGCCTGAAATCAGACAATCTATGTACTCGTATAGATAGTATCCAATGGTGGACACAACTCAACGCAGGAAAATAAATATTCTATATACATAAATTATCGCAATTATATGCGCCATCTTTTGGTTTACGGTCTTCGTTATTTAAAATTAACATTATGCTTTATTCGGTATATAATTTACTTCAAGAGGCGGGTTGTTTGTTGTGTCGTATCCAATGGTATTTTGGTAAGAAATAATATTTCTGGCTGCAAAAATATTAATTTGATTGGATATGTAGCATTATCTCATTTAGTGTAAATTTACGAATTTTCAGCTATAACATTTAGGTGGCCTGGTGTGCATGAAAATTACCTCAAGTCCCATTGCTCTCCATCGACACACATCATCTTGCCAGCATCTCAACAATCCCTTTAACATTATTAAGAAAGTACACGAATAACCTCTCCAATCACATCTACTCCAAATCATCTGTACCAACTTCAAATTTTATCCCAAACTCTTCACATATTCCTTCGCTCAATCCTTGAACGAATGCTTCCTCTCTAAAACCAACCCCATCTCTGACCAGGTTATCCTTAAGTAGTACCTCAATATCTCTCCACTATCACCTCCTTCCACAACATTCCTCGTCGACAAACAACTAGAAAATTCGACAACTCCTGACATACATAAACATCAACAAGCTCTCGAAGCCGATAGAGTTCGCCCCGTACCCAACATCAACACAATGAGAAATGCAATAGACTACTAAATCTTAACTTAATCCTAAACTCCTGTTTTATAATGTCACATTTCCTTCCTTCGGACAAAACTGGTCGAGTTACCATAATCCCTAGTCTCAACTTTAATCCATTACCGTACAATTTCCCAACCAATTTCGAGACACATTAATAAAATAACCCACCTAGATTAGCAAAATAATCTGACAAAATAGTCCAACAATTCAGCGAATTTCCTAAATTCTGTCCCTGTTTAGTGAGAGAGAAATACGTACGTTCCAAAAAAAAACCGAAGACACTTCCTCGAGCTCCGAAAGAAGAGTCCCCTTAATGGGTACATGCCGACTTCCAAGCACATAGTCGCATCAACTACCCACAACCAATAATGTAGAAATGACGCAAATATGAATAGAAATAGCTTTACCATACAACTCATTTCCATATTTACTTTCTCGCTCTTACTTCGTAAGAAGAGAAAGCATTGCAATCGTGCTCAGGAAAACGGAGAATTTTCGGCAGAAAACTCTTATTGCAGTGCCCTGGTGAAGAAAAAGTGGGTAAGTCTTGTTCCTTTAAATAATAGGTAAATCACTTCCTCTAACAGTGTCAGAATACAGTGTTAATATAATCTAATAATACGTACGATAAAATACGTGCTGTTGTAACACCACTAGTTCTCAATTTCTATTGCAATTAGAATGTTCAAGAATGAATGTTAAACAAAGATATAAAAGAAAGTTCACGCAATTTGACCGTGGAATATTGTGTAGGAACACAGAATAAAAATATTCCGTAATGTTTCCGTATTTCGCGAATATTTAAAACGCGAGTTAGCCTTTGGAACATTCAGCCAACGCCAACTGAACGAGGACAACAGATGCTCAATGCCCCCAGCCACCTCTGCAAACCGATCGCAACCATTGCGGCCGTGGATTCCGCGCCGGGCCAGGTCAAGCCACCTGCAGTTCTTCGCAGTCACCTGCAACCTCCGCTTGGCTATCTTAGCGTGGAGCTGTCCCCGAACTTTAAAGACACGTTACCTTACATAAAATTCATTCCATTATCTATTCTATTTAACTCATTTGAAATTTGTAAATATTATTTTAAATATTGTTATCACACATTTGAAATTTAATTTCCTCTCAAATTATCGTTCCCGTCGTCAGTTATTTTTATACTCGATTCTCAAGAAGAAAACACGAGGTAGGAATGTTAACTGGCTCCACGTTTTGAATACATGTACTCTGAATTCAAATAATTTTACACACTGAAATTATAGCATACTATTATATTGAAATCGTATGAAAAAACCTTATCCTCAAATACTGCGACTTATCTGTATTCCTAATTTCTAATTGAAATAAAGCAATGCACCCTCTAGTCGTGTGATCTGTGTATGGCATCGTTAGCTAACCCGAAGAAAAACTCGAGGAAAAACCAAAAACAATGAAACAGTTTCGATTGTCACTGAAAAGTGCAATATTTTATCGTGTTATTCCACCTAGTACTTCCATACTGGTCCAACCGACTAGATTAGCTTACTCAGAGCTTCACTCCTTGCGACACACGTTATTCATGTGACATTCAGGCTCCAAGGAAGAGGTCACTTGCCATTAAATATTTGCTATTCACGTTTTACGTTATGAAATTGTAACTTTTTTATATTCTTGTTTTTTAAAGAACTTCTGTACTATATATATATATATATATATATATATATATATATATATATATATATATATATATATATATATATATATATTCTAGCCGTGTTTCTGTGTTATTGCAGTATTCTCGAGGGCTGTTTTTTCTAACACATTGAATTTATTGAAGTGTTATACAACAGTATTTATTTATTTATTGTTCTCGGGCAGTGTGGAGCTATCTTTTGGAAAACAATTTCATGTGGTTTTGTTTAGTAGCATTTTTTCTGTTGTGGGGTTCGCAGTTATCGCTATTTCTAAAATACTGACTGACTGTTTCAAACTTCCAACCGGGGCTCACATAACAAAGCCCCCAACCGCCTGTCCGCCGCGATCGCCGATGTTTGCAACCCGGCTGCGTCGGGCCGGGCAAGGCCGGGCCGGGCCGGGCCAGGCCACCTGCAGTCCTTCGCAGCCACCTGCAAGCAGCGCTTGGCGATCTGAGCCCGCGTGTAGCTGTCCCCGGGATTTACAGGCGGCGAGGCGGGTGGCCGGCGCGTCGCGGTCCCTCCGCCGAAAAGGCGGGCTACGCGTCCGCCTCCGCCCCCGTCGGGGGTCACCGCGCGCGCCGCTTAAATCTGGCCGCGCTCTCCGCCCGTAAATCGTCGCAAACGCCGCGCGGTTTTTTGCCCGGTGGAAATGCGTGGTAGCAAGTAGCGACGACAACTCAAATGCGACTGACGTAGCTGTCACGGCGTGTCTCATATCGGAATTGATGCTAATAATATGATAAGCTTTCCGAGCAGTAATAAAAAAGAATGATGTAACTGAGAGAATTCTACTGTATCGGTTATTAGAAAGATTTTTGAATTTATTCCAATTTCACACACATCATTATCTTTTATAGATATAATACATTTGTTGCCATTTAATTAAGCTCTTGAAATTGTTATTAGAACAAATGATAAAAACTTTGTTTATTTGAATTTATACTTATAATAACGTTTTAAAATTTAACAACACATATGCTTCTTGATCACTCTTTTTTCTAACTAACAATCAAATCAATTCGTTTGTGTGCAAGCATTATTTGCCGAAACGTTGGTCGGACGTGTAATGGTAAATTTAGAAACAAAGTTATTTTCGAAGACGTAAATTTTTAACAAAAACATTTATTGTACACTAGCATATTTCGTATCAACGAAAAAAAATCTCTAAGCGCCATTTGATCAATATAAACGAGGTGAAAATATTTTACTTTTAAACAGACATTATCTACGATTTGTCTAATGCACTCGTATTTTACCTCCTTTATTAGACCCTGAGAGAATGACAATTTATTGTAGTATTTCGTAATCAACCCCGTGCATGTCATTTCCTAGTAGGAGGTGGTGTTCTCTCCCCCCCCGTTGACATACTTAGCTGACTTAGTGATTTCCCACATACAGATATCACCTCTAGTGCGGCACCGCCCCAGCAAGGACAATCTCGAAGCTCACGTGTTCCGAAATGCGTGGTAGTGTAGTGGATACTTGCATGTACACAGGAGGAGAGATGTGGCTAATAATGAATTAAAAATCACATGTAGTTTTTTGGCAATTTGTTAGGGTACTGATCTGGTTCAGCATTCACCTGGTTCGTCCTATATTCTAAGGAAAACTACCAATCAGAGCAGCTAGACGTAAATTTTCTTCTTAACAACGGTCAAATTCAATCAATCTACCATCTAAAATCCATATGCAATCTTAGGACATCATACGTTCTTACAAGTATGTTCTGTAATTGTAGATTCTAAAACTAACTTGTAAATTGGAACCGCTCCTAAATTGACACTAACAAATTCGGAGCCATATGCACAATACGCACACTAGCTACACCGACATAACAAGTCGAGCGTCGGTCGAGGAGGAACTTGTAATAACAGGGACTGAATGAAATGAAAGTTGGTCCTACCGGTTGAATCAAACGACGGCTGTTTTGGCGGGGTACACGCTCCGAACGGACTGGCTATCCGGGAGATCATGTAATGCATTTATATGGACGATTTATTCTTAAATGTCTATGGCTAAATTGTTTCACGACAAGGAGAACATTCTTTTCGTGAAAGAATGCGAATTATTCATAATAATCATAACTAGTACACTACAATGCAAATTAGATTGCGCCGATCGTCTGTAAGGGAACTTGCTTTACAAAAATATATAGACCCGTTTTTAACTTCTGTTACTGTTAATCTTTTTTGTATCAATCATACCACCCGAGCAATAATACATACTTGTGTATGCATTGTAAGATTATTGAAGGGATAAACACAAATAAAGTTAAACCTGTCGGCCTGGATTGTCGAGGCCGCTAAGGCTGAAAGCCACTGCTGCATCGACTCGAAGGGTCACAGGTTGGAGTCCCACCTAGGGGATTGATGTTTGAGTGTTCGTGTTGTCCTTTCGTTTTCTTCACACTTCTTGTGGTCGCTATGTGACCAAGTTGTTAAAAAGCGACTTAAAAAAGTTAAGTCTACTTTTTTTACATAAACATTTAAGAGTGGCAGAAATAATTTTATTACATTAAAGAGTTTCGGAGAGACACAAAGAACAGAATTTACTTTTCATTTTCTTGTTCCTGGTGATTGGTGAGGCACGGTTGTTATTCGTTAGCCTAAGAGCAGATTTCAAGCGCGACTAATTTGTCCGTAAGGGATTGATTATTTTGTTTCTGGACGCTCGCGTCAACTGCTGTGGTTGTTAGACCCGTAAGTGTGGTGCATCTTATACCCCGAGAGACGGCGGTATTTTTCTATTACTGGGACGTAATTCGGCGCCGACGTTTTACATTTCTCCCACAGATAACCCGTAGCGGGCCATTGCCCCTGCTGGGACAATCACCTAGGCCTCGACTGGTCTCCCGACACGTATGGTAGTGATGTGCATGAAAAGGTAAGTTTTTATGTTGCCGTGAGGGGAGAGGATGAAGAATGAAAGATCTCACGCGTTCCACGGCCCATTTGTTATGGCACTGCCCCGGGGTTCGCCTCGTAGTAATCGGAGTTACCACGGAAAAATAGGTGGTATTGTCAGTAAATCAGCCAGCAGGGCAGCCTCAGGAAGCAGGGCAGCCAGCCGTCGAAGTCTTCTTCAGACAGTGACTGAATTCGACCTAGCTGTGTTTGTAGCCAGAATCAAAAATTCACCAACTACGGAACCGCAACTCTAGAACCTCCCGGTTAGAGACAATAGACATTGGCAACAATTGTTGGCTAAGCTCTCTGTCACTCAGTATTTGCAACGGATGTCATGAAGACAAAAAGGAAGATAGGTTAAAAGAAAATAATGAGCATGGATGTAGAAGATTGATGGAACGAAAGGTAGGGGAAATGCCGCTATCGAAGGAATATCTACCGCGATCTCCTTTCGTTGAATAGTAATTTCTCGTGGATCGACCTGGATTTCAAACGCGAGTAGAAGGTGAGCTCCTAAGCTCCACGCACACCGGACGTCTATTTTTATTAACACACAGTAGTACAAAACATTATTTAGACTTGGTTTGAGGTCATGTCCAACAGGCAAAGGAGTGTCCAACTTTCAAGACGTCAAGGGCCACAACTAAAACCTTTAATATGTTTGCGAGCCATATTTAAAGTTCTCGGTTGATCCACACCTGCCTTCCCGGTATTGTTGATCTTGGCAGCTTGCTACTGTGAAACAGGGGGAGGAATGGAACCTTGCGTGATATCAGTCCGTACCATGCAAAACGCAGGAAGACTCATTGACATTATTTTGAATTTCTGAATTTAGCAGAAAAAGTTCTTAAATCTCCACTTAACCTAAGTTTACATTAAAGAGGTGTAGACCCCGACAGAGCGTCCCGGCGCTCGAAGCGCAGTTCTCTTCCGACATGGAAGGGACGTTTACATATGATTAATAACCTTTCGCGGGCCATCATAAATGGCACCGCGGGCCGCCAGTTAGACAACCGTGTATCTAGAAGTTGAGTCTACAACTCAAGTCATTACCCAAATCATGTTTGTTTTTTTTTATTTACACCTGCTTTACCAAGGTCTGTACATGTATATTGCAGTGGAATATAGTAGGATATCTCACTATAAAGCATAACTTAATGTATCGCGTATAATTTACTTACTGAAAATTTTTCGACATGTGTCGGACGTGTATTTATATTCCTTCACTAACCTGTGCATTCAAAAAGTCAACATTCGAACTTTAAAAACTCGTTGCCTTCGCTTGTTTAACTATAACCTCATGATACAAGCCATGACTGACCATGAGTGGATCGAGAGTTGCCAAGCAAACATCACGGTGGCCTACGAAGACCAACTACCATTTGTATTGTTGTTGGTCTTGAAAATGACGTGTCGGACAAATAAGTGTCAGATAAGTGTCATTACAATTCTTTTACCACACTATTATAATTTTGTTTTTAGTATAAAACCTGTTAATTGGCGCAAAATGTCACTTATGAAGATGACAAGTATCATGTGATAAAACTTCTACCTTTCATTTATATTTTAGGGTATTTTTGTCGCATACAATTTCAGCCTCGTTAAGTTTGTTTGTTTGTTTGTGTGTGTATGTATGTGTTTGTTTGTGCTTGGATATTTGTTTGTGTTTGGATGTTTGTTTGTGTTTAGATGTTTGTTTTTTTTTATTTATTTGCGTCAAAAACAGTTAATAACTGTGTGTGGCGTTTATCCCAATGATCTTGCAATGCGAGAGAAAAAATATGGCCACTTAAACATTGTTCTATATTGGGAACTTGCACACAACTTCGCTACGTCATGCTATCGAATATATCTTATGATTCGCTATTTTTATGTGTCAAAAATGTAGCATATTTTATTCAAGCGTCTCGTGAAAATTTAAGATTCGATCAGAGAAAGCGATTTCCTCCCCTTTGCAAGTCACCGAAGTGCAGCTAATTTAGTTGTCAAATAACATAGTAAAGTCATTAAAGCAAATGAGATGTCAGACTGAGACAAGAAATTAGAGCGACCATCGAACGTGCATTTATAATTATTACTTTCGGCGAGACTATACGTTAACCCAAAATCACACGCTGGCACTGAAGCAGACTGCCTCATTAGCGTTGACTGACCATGAGTGGATCGAGAGTTGCCAAGCAAACATCACGGTGGCCTCCGAAGGAGTACGGTTTTCAACGAGACACTGCTGTTACAAAAAGGCATACCATGAACCCCTCTTTCATATTACGTCAACTTGCCTCGTTCTACTGAACGTAAAATACGTAATCAAATTTTATAATTATTATATTAATTTTGTTTTATGTATTTAATGCATTATCTAAAACTATATTATCTTCTCCCCCTCAAAATGAATCGTACGTATAAATCGCCAGAGAAATCTCAGTTTTATCGGAGTCGATCGAAAAGGACTTGTCATCTGTAGCCTACTATTTCAATGAGCCTTCTTCAATTACTTGGCGAGATATGTTCAGTCAGAGAGAATGCTGATTGTAGAAATCAACCTAGCAGCTACTCCAAACGGTAAATACCACAAGGATGACCAAGTCTCAAGCAACTGAATTTGATACAATACATCCCCGATGGATCCCCCAAGAAGCAGTGACGTATTGAGTATGAAAAGTCAGTCGGTACGAGTAGTATGAGCTCAGCGGTACGCGTAGTATATTTTATTATAGAAGGATTAGACATTAAAGAGATTCTAGGTATTTGAGCAGGTTTCGAGAATCGGATTCGAGAAATTTTTACGTTGTATTTGAAATTACTCTCAGAAACTTCCCTTCAGTCTCTCCTCTTCTGATTCCCAATCTCGTGTATTTTCAGATGTAGCTGACCAGATGTGCATAATAAAAAGAATCTTATTGTCAAGAACCTTTCAAGAACAAACGTCAACTTTTCCTCTCTTAGAGAACAGAAAGCAAAGGAACAGCTGGCACACAGACAATTTTATTTCACACTTGTAATTCAGATCTGAAATCATACGTCAATTACGTGTACAGGAATACCAATTAACATATGATACAGTAATAATGTTTGTTTTGGATTGTATCATCGAAATACACAATTTTACATTATCAACATGTATTTTTATTTTGTTTTCACAGTGAGACATCGATTTCGAAATTGCACTCTGATGAAGCAAATTTTATTTTCTCCAGACCGGTCCACCTTCTCGGCTCCGTGGCCGCTCCTAGCATGATCAATTACCCTTTTTTGTTGGTTGTCCTTTTTGCTTCTTCACTCTTCTAGCGTCGGCGAGCTGAGAAAATATTGCCTAGAGAAGCGGGGCGGTCTGCCCCAGTTGCGAGGCGGAGGAGGTGTGCCTGGGCGTTGCACCCGCGCGCAGAGCGGAGCTGGGCGGGGCGCGGAGGGGCGGTGCGGGGCGAGGCGCAGGGGAGGCGGCGCCGCTGCGAGGCGGGGGCGGAGGCGCACGCCGCAACCCTGCACCCCGCCTCGGCCCCGCCCCGCACCCGCCCACGCCCCGCCCTGGCTCCGCCCCAGCTCGCCCGCGCCCTGGTGCCGTCGCCCGATAGAACTGTGCGCCCGCGTGAACACCTGAAGGCACGAACGTTCTAAGAATTTTCTCTACATTAACGATTTGCACACTGTTTTTTAAAGTATTTTAGGAAATTGAAGGTCATTCATTCTGTGATCCAAAAAGAAAAGTTGAAAAATCTTAATCATGAAAAATAAATTTTCACAATATTTTAAAAAATATTTATTTGATACCTGTTCAATTGAACAATTTCTTTGGGAGTTGAAAATTATATTGCAATAGCGTCTTAATTTTGAACCCCAACTATAATAATTTACATTTGTGTTTTTTACTATATGCAATTCACGAATACGAATTGACGATATTCCTACGATATTTCTACGATTGACAATATTCCTATTGACTATAACGTGAAATAAAATAAGTGATATGTTCACCTTGACTAGAAAATTTGAGGTTGCCTGAAGTCTTTGGGGATTTTACCTAGACTAGGAATGAACCACATACATTGATTATCAATGGTATTAGAAGGTTGAGAAAACATACGTTTACATCTTACATTATTTCGTGTTTTCCTAGCAGCATCCAGATGTACATTTTCGAACTCTGCTAAATAAAATACGAGAATTCGGAAAAAAATGAAGAATGATGGAGATAGATAGATAGATAGATTTATTAGAACTGCAAATGGGTATGACCCGGTGGCAGTTAAGTAACAATAATTGCAGAAATTACAAGACTTACATTAATAATAAAATAATAACAATAATAATAATAATAATATAATATAATAATAATAATAATAATAATAATAATAATAATAATAATACCGTACAATACAGTACAAGACGAAAAGCAGCATTGAAAAGAGCATTGATCGCGTTCACGATCGAGATTGATCATTCATTGATCGATCGAGATTGATTCATTGATCGAGATGTTTTGTATAAAAGTATCATTTGAAGCTGAAGAAATTTACATATCTTTACATAATGCTACTGAAAAATAGATTGACTACTTAGGAAGTACGGGGAGTAATAGTAATGTCTTACATGCATTCCAATAAAATGCATGTCACCTGCCAATATTCATAATCAATTTTCAGAGTATTTCATAAATCCCGAAACTATCACGTGGTCAGTGAACTTACTCTTATAATAATAGTAATAATAATAGTAATAATAATAATAAAAAATAATAATAAAATAATAACAACAACAATAATAATAAAATAATAATAATAAAATAATAATGAAAGTGTTGTTTCTTCCTGCTGATCCTGATCTACTGTTGCAGATTGATGGCAAGCTTCACGTAGGTTTGGACAGTATAGGGACAATCTTAGGTAGATTCCAGGAATTAATACATTAGTAGTTTATATATTTGTGTGTGTGTTATATTCATAAATATTTATTAATATCTCAACGTTCGCACATTTAGCATGTGCCTTGTCAAGAGCAATTAACACTGAAACTGTATTGTCTACGCTATTGTCAACCGTTGTTCCTATATTGCTCTTGACAAGACACGTGGTAAATGTGTGAAACGTTGAGATATTAATAACTATATATAAACTACTTAAGTCTTAATTCCTAGAATCTACCTAAGATTGACCCTATACGGCCCAAACCTACGTGAAGCTTACATTTATCTACAACAACAACAACAGTAATAATAATAATAATAATAATAATAATAATAATAATAATAATAATAATAATAATAATAATAATAATAATAATAATAATAATAATAATAATAGTAATAGTAACGGTAATAATAAAATAATTTAATAATAATAAACGAGAATAAGGAATTACTATTCAAGGAATGTATGAATTATAAAAGACACATTTTAAAAGTTAATAAATTATCAGGACACGTTTTTCAAAATTACAAGAGAGAAATTTTGAATAACTTCGTTTTGTTCTCATAACTCTAACAGCATCCAACCTCGATAGTTTCAGACTTGAAATTAGACGTAAAATGTTGGTCATAATTCAGAAGGTCAATGACCGCTGTTATCGACATGGCCGCGCCACATAATTCTCATAATTCCTTTCTGACAGACAATGAATCAGTGTTAGAAACCGGGAAAACGAGTAATGGAAACTTGATACGAGGCATGTGCGGAAACTTCGATAATTGCCGATCCAGCAAGTCTCTGCATTCAAAAACCGCTTAAAATAATATTCCTGACATTTCAAGGACAACGCAATTTCAACTTTCGTTTTTGCCTTTCAAATCCAATACATGGGAAAGCATAGAGCTCGTTTGAAATTCAAATTTCTTCTACCAACGAAGATACAATTCATAAAATAGATGGGTAAGTTTCTAATTACAAACTCAAATTGTCTCTCGTATAAATTCGTTCAATGTCCCATTTTGTTTTCCTATTTTTAATTTTTTGCGTTTTTTGAAGGTTTAGGTTTGCGGTAACTTCTTTTACTTTCATGGATTAAGATTCAGTTGTATATAAAAAACTCATAAAACTAAATAATTCGTAAGTATAAAACCAGAGAAAGAGAAAGGTCTTTAAAATATGTCGGTAGGAAGAGGTGTGTAACGAACACTCACTATTCTTGCTTATACATTTGCAACAGTTCTATCTGCACGCCTACTTTGTGTCGATTTGTAATGGAAGGAAACCATTACTCGCTCCCGCGTGTGTTACGGGCAGAGGAGACTACGTTATCGTTATCGCACGACTGTTTCGCAAGAGCGGAATCTTAACGTGAGACGGTAAGAAACGAACAGCTCGGCACTGCGTTAGTCGATTCCAGCAGAAGAGGTCTCGTCTGAAGGAACTTACTCTGGCATAGAAGATTCAATCCATCAACTGAGCCAACGCTCCCCAGCAATTGTAATGCTAAAATGATTAAATGTTTTGCCAATATACTATGGTTATCCGATTATGGCGCTCCGGTACTTGGGTCCAGCAATGGCGTGAATACACTCGGGCAGCAAGAGAAAGAGAGAAAGAAAGAGAAAAAGAAAGAGAAAAAGAAAGAGAGAAAGAGAGAGAGAAAGAGAGAGAGAAAGAGAGAGAGAAAGAGAGAGAGAAAGAGAGAGAGAAAGAGAGAGAGAAAGAGAGAGAGAAAGAGAGAGAGAAAGAGAGAGAGAAAGAGAGAGAGAAAGAGAGAGAGAAAGAGAGAGAGAAAGAGAGAGAGAAAGAGAGAGAGAAAGAGAGAGAGAAAGAGAGAGAGAAAGAGAGAGAGAAAGAGGGAGAGAAAGAGAGAGAGAAAGAGGGAGAGAGAGAGAGAAAGAGAGAGAGAAAGAGGGAGAGAGAGAGAGAGAGAAAGAGAGAGAGAGAAAGAGAGATTCTAATATTCGATCTCTCCCCTTGCCGCTGGTAGAGATAGTTCAAAAAAGAAAACATTTCTTCTATTTACATGCAAAACCCACACGACTTACTTTCTTATCTTTGTGATTAGTAATAATAATAATAATAATAATAATAATAATAATAATAATAATCAGAAGAAGAAGAAGAAGAAGAAGAAAGAAGCCATTACTGAATCGTGCACGTGTCGCGTGAGTCGATGGCACCTTTTTCAAGTCACGCATGTCGCAAACAGCTAAGTTTTTGCCTCTCGGGTTATGAATACGTAAAACAAACATCGTTCTTCGCAATTTGTACTACCCACCCCCCTTAATTAGGTATCGTTGTTTTGAGAAAGTTAGCTATTATTCGACATATTTATCGCATACGAATACGATATCGTTGTCACGACACCTTTCAGGCATCGGAAGCTAAATTTAGTTTTGCATGCAGCGGTCTCAGACGTGTGGCTCGACAACATGCATCAAGTGAAGTAGAAATGGCTGCCTTTAAGCAAAATCGAGAACTATTGTACTGTAAGACTATGACAACATGCAATAGGATAAGCATGAAGGGATTTTAATGCGTGAATAAATGTAAGTTATGCATTTGGTTACATTTTTGTGGCTAACTTCTCCATTCAACCTACTCTTTTTTTAAAAATTTTGTTCAAAATTGCAGATAAAGTGGAACAGGTCATAGGAACAACTGTTATAAAATTCACAACATGATATAAAGGTATTACATTAATAATATTAACAATAATTTTGGTAACATTGATTATAAAAATAACAAGAGACGTAATTTTACTCTAATCAAAATCCTATGGTATTGAAAAAGTAAGTATTTGCTAGAAGAGTGAGGGAATTAAATCATTTCAAAATATAGTTGTTTTAATCTGGCTTATAACACAACTTCGATATCAGTTTTTACCAACAACACAAAAAACTCCTTTGACAGTTATCTTTCAACGTGAGTCCTATGGCCCGGGGAGTCACGACCGAAAAAGAAAATAAATCCGGAAAAATAAATAAACGCTTTCGGATGAGCCAGAATGACGTAGCATTCTGCATTGGGAGTCCTCTCAGATAGTTTGGCAATAGCAATCCATTCGCGCGGCGCACTGTTCGCCGCCCCAGCGGCGCCTCCGTCGCCGCAAACCTCGCCTCGCCTCGCCTCGCCTCGCCTCGCCTCGCCTCGCCACGCCTCGCCACGCCCGCTCCTCGTCTCCTCTCGCCTCGCCTTGCCTCGCCCCGCCACATCGCGGCCGCTGGTTATCGACCCCACCTACGCCGCGACGCCCTGCGGCGACGGCGAGGCCGTGGAGGCGGACGCGGCCGGCCCCGAACCCGGGCCGCCGGGAACAGGATCTCTCGGCGGCGGTGCAAGCGGTGGTTGTGGTGGTGGAAAGGGTGGTGGCGGGGGCATTGTGAGAGCGGTGACGAGGGTGGTGGCGAGGGCGGTGGCTAGGGCGGTGACGTGGGAGGTGGCGGGGGCGGTGGCGAGGGCGAGGGCGAGGGCATGGGCGAGGGCGAGGGCGAGGGCGGGGGCGGTGCCGGGGGCGTGGGCGTGGGCGTGGGCGTGGGCGGGGGCGAGGGTGGTGGCGGTAGCAGTGGCGAGTGCGATGGAGGTGGCGAGGACGAAGGCGGTGACGAGGGCGGCGGCGGTGGCCACAGCTTTGCCGCTCCCCCTGCGGCTGCCGCGCGATAAGCAACGGGAAGGGAGAGAGAGAGCACCTGCCCGCTGGAGGAACGCGGCGGAGGCGGATGGCCAGGTTCGCGCCTCAGGATCGTTTTTCTTCGTCGGCTCCAAATTCCACAGCGCCCTTACTCTGCAGATGCAACACTACGTTATATTTTTATGTGAACCTCTAGGAATGAGAAGTACGGAAGTGACATTTGAGAAAAATTGGAACGCTAAATTCTCTCGGTCTATAAAAATATTTAAAAACATTATTTTTTTCTTTCCGAGCGCCTGAACTTCAATGGTCATTTAGTGAACTGCATCTTATACAGCAGGAGATGGCGGTGTTACTCCCTTTATAGAACGTGAGGTCCGACGCTAACCTACACGTCGGCTTACAGCGATTTTCCTCTCTCAGGCAACTCTGTCGGCAGGTCACTGCCCCAGCCAGGTCAAGCACTAAGCTCCCGTCTGATCTCCCGACAGTGTAATAATGTATGGGAACGTGCAAGTGTGTATGTCACGGGAGAGGATAAAAGGACGAGGAAGGAAAGATGGCAAGCGGTTGTTAGAGTACTGCTCCGGCATGCGATCAGTATTCATCGAAAAAAAAGCAAGTATTACTGCCGATCAGTGCATTCCGTTCTATAATTCCAGCGGCTTAATTCGACCAATCTATCTAGCGAGTGCCGAAAACAAGCCTCCGTCAGGTGTCGAACCCTGGGACCTCCCGGTCAGGGTGGCAGCAATGGCAATAGATCTTGCACTGAGCCAACTCAGCCGATACACTAAGGAAAAAAGGCCGGGTCCGTACCATTTATAAACAACCGACCACAGAAAACCCGTAAGTGTGATACTATTCGGAAGGAATTACCCCGGTTCCTAGTCCAGCATTAATGAAGTTCGCAAATTATATTGTAGGGAGAAAGTACGCATACGTGTAATCCGCAACACATGTTGTGCTGCAACATACTTCTCCATCGACCATTACTCGTAAACGATTCGTTTTAGGCCGTAAAATGATGTTTTTCAATTCCCTAGAAATACACAAGTTATGTATTTTTTACTCCGTACTTTATACAATGAGATTTTCTTGGCTATTCTATCATATGTTTGGACCCCATCCCCCGCATTGCTTAGTACGGATTGTCAGAAACATTCTATCACGATGTTGTTTTCACTTACAAAACAATGATGGTTTATAAAGTACTGAATGTTCGCACGGGTCCAAATAATCCTTTTATATAAAGCATAACGGAAAATGTTAAGTACATACCCTAAGGAAAGTTGCTATCCAAGGTGGTAGAATATTCTGTAAACATCAGAACAATAAACGATCATTGCTTGCGGTCTTTTTTAGTCAATTAATTTTGGTTAAATTGAAATTAAAGTACATTGTTAATTATAATCGTAAGATAAAATAGCTAATTGAATTAAATAGCTATTTTGCCCAATTTGTAACGAGATTCATAGTATGACCCTACAGTCTTCAATTGAAGGTTACAAACACTGATATTTGACCAGGGTTTTCTCTAAACGTATCTTCACATCTGTTTTACCTAGAGCATATTCTTCCACTGTCTCCAATTCATCCCGTCTCCCATATCCTTGTAATGCTAATTCTAATAATCACATCATTGGAAAAGGGGAATAAAGTCTCAAATAAAACCACAAAAGAATTCTGAAAATGTAACATTGTCAGGAAATACCATTTTTATGTCCTCTCGAAAACTTCAGAATTCCATTATCCATTATTCAACACGTAGCATATCGGATAACTCACCGAGCACTAGCGGACCACTTCAAAGAATCGCGAGATCCTACAAGGGCTCGACGACCACCCCTCAAGAAACTTCGCAGTAATTGATTACAAACATCCGCGAGCTGCGGGCGAAAAGGCGGCAGTCACGAGGGGCCGTGGGCGTATCAGATGAGGAGCGGCCGGCGGCGCGGGCGCGGGCGGGGGCGTGGGCGCGGGCGCGGGCGTGGGTGTGGGCGCCGGGAGCCGCCGATCGACCCTTTTGTTGGCCGCCGGACAAGGAGGTTTCGTTTCGAGGTGGGCGTCGCGGTAGTCCGAGCGGCCACGTTAATGGTGTAATGAGAGAGCTGAAATACCGGTTATGCGAATATCTGCGAACATTGAAGCGCAAAAACTGAAAAAAAAGAAAAAAATCGGACGTTCAATGGCTTTTTCAAACGCGACGGCCAAGTGGAGCGTGGTCAATTCCGTGAGAAAGATCCCCAGCACCTACGACCGACGAAGTATTTTCTTCCCAAACTGGTTCTCTTTGTATGGAATAAATGTGAATCTTATCTATAATGCAATTTATAAGCTCTTGCTTTCTTAGCTCCACGTCTTAATCCAATAATAGAACTCATCGTCGCTGAATTGTAGTAGGGGAATGGAAAAGCTCTCCGAAAATTCGGAGGTGAACGGTTTGTCGACCAACACCACAATAGAAGTCAGCCGTCACAAAGATCAGAACGGCGGCTCGTCTTTGTCGCGGCAGGAAAATGAATCACGTAGACAAATACGTGCGCCAGTCCGCCCTCGCAGCTTTATTGCGCCGCCTCGTCATCGGTTTCTTCATTTTGGGCGAGCGGCGCGGCGGGCGCCCAGGCCTTGGGGGACCGGCCAGACGGGCTGGCCGAGCGGCGGCGCCGCGCCGCGCCGCGCCGGCGGAACCTGCGCGGTCGGTCTCCCCGTGCGACCCCCGCGCCGCCACGCGGTCGCTGGCGAATATGAAGCCAATTAGCATCTAAAGGGGGCGGGGCCGGCGGCCGACACGTTACCACAAAGCGCCGTGAGTTGGTGGAAGCTCCGGCGCCGGAGCGGCGTCGGAGCGGATTGAGTTTCTTTGACGAGTTCTGGCTTCCGGAGAGGACAACGGACGAGGCTGATTGCAGTGGAGGCCTGAGGGACTAGAGATGGTTCGAGAGGAAAAAAAATAATATTCAGGTATTGAGAGTTAAAGAGGGCGGGGATGTTGATGCCTTTGTAGAAATGGTTGTGATGGAAGTTGGTTATACATAGGTCCTTTGATGCCAGTGTTGCATTGAATGCGATTATGACATTGCATTGGAACCAGAGAGGAAGGGAAGCCAGATAGCAGGAACAAAAGCAGAAGCGTATGGGAGTGAATGAGGAAGTAAATAGTCCGTTTGATGGTATAATGGAAACAGTCTTTGCGATGGCTGGAAAAGTGGTTATGATGGCGGGAGGACAAGGGAGGTCAGCAACAAGAGCGACAAGACTAGGAATGAAGGCAGAATCAATCAGAGAGTACAACGATGATTATGTACGAGGCAGTGAAAGGGCGGTGGGACGGCGGTGGAGCTGCAAACGCAGGCAGAGGTGGTAACTACCGCCATCCAACACGTAATTACGTCATAAGCACGACACGATTTATAAGACCTGCGGATTGACCCCGCCCCGTGAAATCTAATTTTCTCCCTGTGTGGGAGTGCGTATCCTGTGCAATAAAAGCAAGTATCGAGGGGTATCATTTAGAACTGCGTGTAGAGTATAGTGGCTTTTAAATGATTGTGGGAAATTATGTCAAAAGGACAGAACTTAATCTGATCGGGATGGATTAGACTTAATGATATTCGGTCCCTATACTAGGCGACATCCGGTGTAAGTTGTTATTATGATAATGTGACCGAGTAATAGATGCAGAAGCTCGATTATCCCGTGGCTTGAGTACGCACGTCCTCGAACTGCGAAAGTGCTGGTGGGCGGTGGCGGTCAAGGAAAGTGCAGAGTCGTGTGAAGCCACTTAAGTCCTTACTTAATCTGCCACCCGCTGAGAATGAGGCTCCACCAACACGCTAAAGGAAAAGTGCCATTATTCTAAAATGAAGCAATAATTCGAGAATAATTCACCATTTGATATTATTTAATTCGAAAAAATGATAGCTCTCTATGAAACGATTTCTACAAATAGATCTTAATATTATAAGTCATATTACATCTGTGTATTTCAAAGAAAAACAGTGAATTATGACAACAGTGTAGTAAATAAAAAAATTCTAAAAAAAGGGATGCTACGAGAACATATATGGGAATAGGAGCAAGAACTATCTCACTGTAAAAATTAAATTGTTTAAAATGGGCCACAACCAATGTCTCTAAAGAAATGTGCATAGTATTTCCATTTAAAAGTTTGGAAAGTGATTTGTACAAAACTGCATTTTACTAGATAGAATAATAAACAATAACACGTCATCAGTATTTTTGTAACAAAGCTGCTGAAAGGTGCTCAAAGATAAAACTTGGACCCTGAATTCGAATATGAAATCAGTTTCTGCCTATCGGGCTCAGTTTTCTTGTCACACGCTACTCCTTATTTTCGAAAATGCTTGAATACGCTGCATATACGTTATTTTGCTGCAGCTTCAATTAATTATCCCGCAGATATAATTGTTCAGGTTCAAGCGAAAAGTGAACTACTATACAAAACACTGAATTCAGAAAATTCATCTCTAGGAAATGAAAACGGTTTGGCAACATTGCTGGAAGGTCGTGCTAGACCATACAGAATCGCGTTGTGTTTCTTGTCGGTTGTGTCCCAGCATTGAGACATTTGATAGCATGTATAGTGCTTTAATGTGACTGCGTTTTTGTAGTAGATTTTTGAAGGTTTGTACTTTGTATTAATTTAAAAGAAGAAATCCTCGCAACTTGTAAATAGACTAAATTCATTTTGTTGTATCTGTGGAGAATTAACTCTGAAATCGCAAAACCTGAACCTAAATGCTCTGATGAGGAAGTCATACGAACATTATTTCAGGCGTAAGGTTGACAATCAGGAACTGCAATGGGCCCCCTATATGCTGTGTGTCGTATTTTGTACTCCTGACATGCTGATTGAAAGGTACACATGCCCTTCGCTATTCCTATGTTTTGGAGAGAACCAACGAATCACACAACGGTTGTTATTTCTATCGGACAAAAGTAGCTGGAATCACCTCAAAAACGAAGTGAAGTATCCTGATTTTTCCCTGCTATACAGCCTGTAAGTCTTAGCAAAGCATTGCTAGTGCTGCTGCCTCCAAAGAATGTGACAGTGAGTGAAGATAAATGCTTCGGTGACGAACATGTAGATAACAGAGTCGGAGATATCCATGCTGACCCAACATTGCAAGCCACCTGAGACTCAAATGAACCACATTTTTTGTCTTAAGGGTATCTCGACGATTATCTTGTTCATAATTTCAATTTGTCGAAGCAACGTTGAGCTTTTTGCTGTACGACTAAAAGGACAGAATCTTCTTTACCCATGTAAGAAATATAGTGTTTTTCGTGATCGCCAAATAGTGTATTTCAAAATATATCTCCAAAAAAAGTGACATGGATTATGGTAGTGATATCATGTCCATTATGGTTTCCATCAGGAAATTCCTCAAATGGGGAAGCGTTATCATGGCAATTTGAGTGGCGCAATGTTGTACGACAACTGGCACGCTAGCTAGCGTGCAACTGCGTAAATTGGGGGCTGGTGACTGAAGGCTAGCAATCTTAATTTCATATTGATTTCAAATATGTTTTACATAATTTCTAAAAGATTAATTTGTAAACGTATAACAAAAGCTCCAATGTAAGAAACGAACAAAGAAATATTAAACATGAAATTATATTCACATCTTAACTTACGTAGCATCCAACTGCCTCGAAACACCTAAAACCATTATAAAAAGGCAGTATTTTCAGAGCAGGCGACTAAGGGAAGTGAGTGTAGTGTAGTGAAGGAGAGTGCAGTGTAGTGTAGTGTAGTGTAGTGTAGTGTAGTATAGTGTAGTGTAGTGAAGTGTTATGTAAACTAGAATTGATTTTAGAGTTAGCTAGAAATAAATTGGAACTATGATATCGACCCCTAATTCTAATAAATAGTAAACCTAATTGTAAATGTTAAAATTGTTTTGTAATTCTAATTCTAATTGTTATCATGTTTGCCACCGAGCATTAGCTCAAAGCGAACTTTAATAAATCTATCTAACTTTGACGCCCAATTGCTCCAAACATACTAATATTTCCGAAAAATTAAAAATAACCTTATTTAAAAATCTGTTTTTGATGAACACATTTTATTAAGAAAAATTGTATCTTCGTAATTGTAGTTGTAGGAGGATGCCGAAAAAGTTTTCAATTTTTTCAATTTTCAAAAAATCAGGGGTTTCAACCAACATAAGACCAGCACCATTTTCTCAAACGTCCTTCAGACTATCCACCAAAAAAATCAAAAACAATGGCGCCATTTTTAAGAAAAAAATGTTTAAACAAAAATTAAAAATTGTCTATATTTCAAGCAAAATCACGTAAAAAAATATTCAAGTTTTCTAAAAATTGTACATGATCTTATTTCAAAATTTATCTTTAAGGAACAGATTTTTTTAAGGAAAAAATATCTATCTTTAATATTTTAGTTGTACGAAGTCGTAGGAAGTCGCCGTAAATTGTTTGTTGTTTTCAATTTTCAAAAATTCAGAATATTTAACCAACATTAGACCTGCGCCATTCACTTAAACGTCCTTCTGACTACCCACCAACGAAATTTAATCAAAATGAGTGGAGCTATTTTTTAAAATCTTGAAAATGTCTCAGGCGCTTCATTTAAAGTACCCCCCAAAATTGAAAGATTGATTTCAAACTCAAGGGGCAGAGACATCAGCCAGATTAATCGAAAATATAAATTATGGAGAAAATCGGCTGAACAGTTAACCCCCTAGTATTGTTCACAGACGGTCAGACGTTTGCCGTCAATTGATTTTTCGGTATCAAGGATGCATAATATATTAATTCTGACTACACCACGTGTTAGAGGAATTTTTTTCTAAATTTAGAAAACTGTATTTATCCACTTTTTCGTTACCAAATTCGCTGTCTTTTCGCGCAGCATACAAAACTTTCTCTTCTTAAGAAGTTCCTTAGCGAGAAAGTAAAAACTGATTAATAATTTGCCCTCCTAAATTAGAAAAACAGTTTTAAAAAATATACAAGAATACAATTCTGTATTATTTTCACAAAAAGACATTCATTTTTATCCTTTTTATATTGACGTTTTAATAAAAGTAAGCTCTCACTTTTTTCGTGCAAAATTATCATACTTCAAACATTTTACCTGCTTTCTAGAACTATTAAACGGTATAGATCTCTTAGCAAAAAAAAAAAACGTTCCAACTAAAGTGTCAATATTATTATGATTTTTACCAACAGCGATATTTATTATTATTATTATTATTATTATTATTATTATTATTATTATTATTATTATTATTAGAGTATCGTCTCTCTCTGACCACACTACACGATTAACGTGTGTCACTATGGGGATAAGCTTTTCAGCTGTATCCCTTGTGTGACATCGTCGGAACAACAGTAAACACAGATTTCTGTCTCTGCAAAACTGGACAACTGAAGCGTTTAAAATGTGATACATTGAAGGTATGGCGAAAGCCCATCCCATCGAAAGCCCATCATGATGATCGTTATTTGTGTGCTGTAAACGTCAATGGATCATTCTTTACAAGAAAATGAACTGGGAATACCCTGATTTGGAATCAGACAAACTTCCAGAAAATCCTGGCAATCTGAGTGAGGAACAACACGAGGGGTTCAATCAAGAAAGAAAGGTGATGGAAGATAGATATCAGGCCAGATGTGAAAGACACATGTTGGCAGACTACTGCTGGAGTGTTCAACGTGATTGTCGTGATTTCCCCCTTGAAAGGAAATCATGTGTTTTTCAAACAATTAATTGTGATTCTTTCCAGGATGTAAATTAAAATATATTAAATTATTAATATTACGTATTTCAAGTGTTTGATTTTGTAGAAATAGGCATGCCTAGTTTCATTTAGTTCACGTTTTATTCAATTTACGAATAGCCTGTAATGTACATACACCAACATACAGAGACAGACACAACACAACCATGCCTGAGGCGGGACTCGAACCTACGATCCTTTAGGCCGAGACCGGCACTGCACTACTGACTTAGCCGGATAGGCCGACGAATTGGCATCGGCATTATTATTATTATTATTATTATTATTATTATTATTATTATTATTATTATCATCATTATTTATTACTATAACTAGTGGTAACCTGTCAAAAATGACGGGACGAAATCAACTTTAATAGTAATAATTCATTAGAAGAATAGCAGAAAACAATTTAATAGCTTTATTACTTCAGTTGTTTTTACAGTTTGGTATTTTTTAATCTTCAGTAACAGGTTTTCAAACCAGAATCCGCGGTCATCTAGAGGTCCGTTAAAAAATTATGGAGACCCGGAAGAAGCTACCATCTGCAATTTTGGGCTATTTACTATTGTTGCCACTGGTTGCCAAGTCGCATGATGGGATCGGATTAACTACTCTTACTCTTCTGAGTGTCGCTTAGGCACTCTGCGTTCTCGGAAAATAACAGTGTGGGTACCGAACATCAGGTCTAATGCCTTCCCAGAAATCGCACGAAACAGGCGCGCAGCAGCCCGCATCTTTCATTCTTCTGCCACAAGACCAGAGATCTTCATAGTACCGCTTCTGGGTTTTGTTCCCCTGTTGTACATTTATTATATATTTTCCTCATTTGTTTTTAACAAATAATTTTGAACTGTGGCATGTGTTCTTCGTAGTAATTCTGTATTACTACTAGTGGATTAACCTAACTGCTAGTGGATTTAGTTGAATACCACAGCCTCTTTATAATTGAGCTCCTGTAGCCTCTCCGTAATCCAAAATGTTGTAAATCCCGAGCGTGCATCGCGCTACAGTTATTTAATTATTCCGCCTCCCCAGATGTCGAGTTTCGAGGCGTGATAGCCTGGCGATGAACGCAGCGCCGACTTTCTGGACAATCGTGCAGAGTGATTGCTGTCACTGCTAACCGTCTTCAAACTGCGTAATCGAATTGCGCGCCGCATAAACTTTCGAATTGTACCGCTACATGTTGCTCCAATTGCACCACAGAGTTGTTGTATCCGAAATTCTATTTTTGACAGTATATCCTTATTTGTAATAATGTTTAAACACATCAAGTTTCTATCTTACTTCAGTGGCCCAAAATTATCGATAGAATCTCGGAGATACAGGAAATTATCCCCATAACTATTATTATTGTTATTATTATAATTATTACTACTATTATTGTTATTATTATAATTATTACTACTATTATTGTTATTATTATAATTATTACTATTATTGCTGTTGTTGCAATATTGAAACACACAAATATGCAAAACACGTTTACACTCATCCATGCACTGAATATTTTAGAAAACGCTTACAATTACCTCCAAGATCTAATTAAATGAAGGCGACTGATTTAGAAACTTTGAGTGTCCAACTACACCCTCTTTACACAGCTAGAGTGAGAATGCCTGTGTCAGCAGTGACGCCGGTCAGACTGCGGATAATGGGGCGAACCGGAATTTTCAATTAAAACCCAAGTGGCTCGAAGGCCCGCGATAAGTGGCTGCGGCAGCGGCACGCACGTCGAGAGATTTACATGCCATTTGGGTGCAGATTGGTTCCTCCCCCAACTTGGCCCTGCCACCACTGCCACCCCATCCCTTCTTTTCCAAACACCGTTGCAGAGTGTCTTGTCTACACATCTCTTCGTCCCCAGCGGACTTCATCCCCCCCGAGGTAGCCCCCCTCCCCGACTTAGCCCCCTCCCAACTTGGCTCCCCTCCCAACTTGGCCTGCCGACTTAGCCCCCACCCCGACTTAGCCCCACCCCGACTTAGCCCCACCCCGACTTAGCCCCACCCCGACTTAGCCCCACCCCGACTTAGCCCCACCCCGACTTAGCCCCACCCCGACTTAGCCCCACCCCGACTTAGCCCCACCCCGACTTAGCCCCACCCCGACTTAGCCCCACCCCGACTTAGCCCCACCCCGACTTAGCCCCACCCCGACTTAGCCCCACCCCGACTTTGCCCCACCCCGACTTTGCCCCACCCCGACTTCCCCCCCTACACATCACCTTGGGCACCGCCTTATGAGAAACTGTTTATGATTCGCCAACGCCCTATTAACGCCCACCCCAACATTAAGTCAAAGCCATCGCCCAATGCAATCGCTTCTGTCTCTCCGTTGCCAGTGTTGTGTCTGCTGATGACGCCGACGCCAACGTGTCGTGGATTAGTGAGCAGCAATTACGAGAATATTGGACGATGTGATCGGCGCGGAGATCGCCTCGATGTTCAATGTAGGAGAGAGCGTGGATGAGACCACTTTCGCACGAGGTGCGGTCTAATGCCCGTTACAAGATATTTTGTAATGTTAAAATTGCCTCAGTCGTAGAACTTTATGACACACATTTTTTCTGTCAGTACCCTGCAGTGGGTTGTGTTTGGGTCACACTTTAGAGTAATAATGTCAAGGAATCATTAACTTTTTTGTAATTTATAGCCGTGTTGATATTTGTATTTTAGTGTGCTACAGCAGCCAAAACGCTGATGAACAAAGCCCTATAAAATGGTTTTGCGGAAAGTAGCATCATATGAAAAACAAAATATATTCATACATCTATGCAACAAATTAAATATTTTATCAAAAACAGTCTTCCCAATTACTATAATATAATAGTGTAGTGTAGGCTCATACAGAATCACAGTACAACAGTCTTTTAAATGGTGTGAGTATAAAAAGTTACTATTTCATAACGCAACACATGAACAGCGAATTATTCAATAGCTGGCGGTCTATTCCTTGTTCATTCCCTATTCATTATTTTGTATTTTTTTCAGGCATACAACAAAAATATAAATACCTCTCACATAGTTGCAAAGCTTTCTTTCAATTTCTACGCGCGTTGGAAATAAGTAATATAGATTGTTTTATAATTATGCATCTTATATAATTCTATCAAATTAATAAATCTTAAATTATTGTGATGAAACTAGTTTATCGAGACATTCTATACTAAGGAGTTTAAACAGAACCAAATGGGATTCTAATTTTTGAAGAATTTTTGCTATACCGATTCAAACTTGAAGTTAATCTTTCTATCTCTTCCTTTATTCACTTTGCAGCGGAAAAAAACTTTGACGTTTAAAAAAAGCAGTTAAAATCGTTACACATAGCGGTAAAATAGCAAGAGATAATTAATATCAGCAGGAGTTTATAAGTTGTCAGCTGGTTGTCTGGACGCCTTCTTCTTTATAGCTGGTGAAGCTGATTGAGAACGACACGATTGTAATGATGCAAAGAGACCAGTTTATATACGGACGTCATTGGACTCATGGTCAAATAGTTAGAAATGTCAACTATTACATGGACTAGAAAAAATATTACACGTGTGTGAAAATGATCAGAAATTCAAACAAAACAATCTTCAGTGTTTTCTCTCTTTACTGTCTTAATATTTCTTAACCTTTTTCTCCTTTTTATAAGTAAGCATTTTTTCTGTGTACATCGTGGACAGTTCTCATTTATTCGGCCGTGTTGGTATCTCCGGTTTCTTTCGTGAAAGCTAAATATTGAATCTTTGTTTTCATGTCACATTTCTTTGATCCATTTGACTATTTTAATAATAAATTTTATCTATGCAGATTTCTTACCTACAATACACACACAGTTCTCTAAATTGTATTTTAAAATATAGTCCGTTTCTTTAGAGGTCTGACATTTCGTAATATGGACGTAACGACTCCAAACAGGGGCGACATGTGCGCTTTACGGTTGACTCCTGATAAGATTTACGAAAACAAATGAGTCGTAACTAATAATGGCGATGAGTCCAACAAAAGGTATTTCTTACTGATATGATTTTTACTTTCTCCCCTCGAGCTTACTTACGAAGAAAAGAGAAATTATTGTAATGCTGCAAAAAAACGTGGTGCTTGTATGAAGGTGCTAACTGCTGTCGCCAGGGTTACAAAGGTCAACCGCGTTCGCTACTTACTACGCTTTATATAATGAAAGAGGTTTGACAAACAGACAACCAATGGCAACAAAATTTCACTTTGCAGTCAAGGTTAATGCAGTCAGTTGTATCTGGATAGAAGTATCAGATGTATTTCCCTAGAAACACAACATGTCACTATTATCTAGGCCCGAAAGCCTCCACTGGAAATATGAAAATGTAATATGATTAAAATGGTTAGGTGTAAGAGCAAGTCTTATGGCCTTGTATGTTATTATTATTATTATTATTATTATTATTATTATTATTTGATTCTTCACAGTTTTTACTGGTTGGTATGTCAACCACTCACAGGTATGATGATCAGGTGCTTTATTGGAGATTCAGGTGGCTTCTAATACGCCATGTATTCATGATGACTATCTTCTCATATTGTATATGATACAAGTGACTACACTCTAGTGCTCAAAGTGTCATTTTCAGGATCACTCCTGTGGCTGTTACTATTATAGGGACAGTTGTCACTTTGCTGAAGTTCCACTGAGCAGCGACTTCATGGGTGAGATCGGTTTACTTCTGGATCTTCTCTTTATGTTTTGCCGATATGTTGTGGGTGCGACATTGATATATCGACAAGGAAAGCCTGCTGATTGTTTCTATCGATGAAAGTTATATCGGGTCTATTGCCGCCGACTTGTCTGCCAGTGATAATGGAGTGATCCCAGTAGAGAGAGTGTTCACTACTTTCAAGAACTTTCTGAAACACATATTAATAATACGGCACAGAAGTGGCAAGTAGGACTGTTTTCATTGCCAAAAATTTGGTGGACCTTCGCCACTTCATCATGCCTGTGTTTATATTCCAACTGTGCGGCGCTACATCCAATTGTCACATGTCGGATGACGCTTGCGGCCTGACATCTTCTACATATGTCGGAATGGATGGTTGAATCTCTCAGAATGTGTTTTCTGTAGTTCAAAGTTGGCACCACTTGGTCCTGGATAGCTATCAAGAAGGCTTACGGCACCGGAAAGAGATGGACTCAGAGATGTCGACTTCTGGTTTACTGAGAGCGTAGGCTTCCTCGGCCGGAGTCAGTATTTACTAGGCTGTCCGGGTGACGCCGCGTCCATGGCAAAGGTGCCGACGTTTCGGTCGCCATTCTGCGTTCTTCCTCAGGGCGTAATGCCAGGACCCGTCACCCGGACAGCCTAGTAAATACTTCTGGTTTACTCGCCTCACGGGGGTACCATCCGTGCAGTACCTTCGCTTTCTATGAGATTATCTTCTCTTGGGTTTCATTGATTGGCTGAACAGGCGGATCAGTCTTTTTCAAATTCAGAGGACTATAGTTATTATCAACTGCGCTCACTGCTTGCTGAACTCTCCCACAATGTCTTAGGAAATATCTTCTAAGTGATGTAATTTGAGAGTTATGTAGATTTATGAGATATACAACACCTCGCCCTCCTTGTGATCTTGGAAGGGTAAAACGCTCAATACTTGAATGGGGATAGTGTTTTCGGCGTTGAGCCAGAGCGGTTCGAAATGTCCTCTGGAGGTTGTCGAGGTCGGTATTGCTCCATTTAATAAGGAGTATGTCAGCACTGGAATAACAAATAAATTGATGGCCTGCACAAGATTTCTAGCCGAGAGTTACGTTTTCAAGATTGCATGCAATCGTTTATATACTTCAGTTGTTAGAATGTTCTTAGTGGCAGAGTGTTTGATTCGGAGTGACTGAGTGGAAATCCAAATATTTGTAAGTTTCATGGGGTTCCATGAAGGTAATCTTGGTTCATTATCATTTTCCAAATTTATAACTTGCATATGACCCGGAATGATATTCATTCTCCTGCACTTATCCAAACCGAATTTCATCTTGATGCCTCAGTGAACTTCTCTGTCACGCTTATTAGTTGTCGCATATAATTCTCAGTGTCTGCAGAGAGCTTCAGGTCATCCACGTCAAGAAGATGCGAGACACGAAGAAAGGTTGAGTTCCCTTTTTTAAAAGCGATGCCATAATTAGATGCATTTAGTAAAGTAGACAGAATTCAAGACTAAGCAGAACAATAAAGGGCTTAAAGAGTCACTCTGGAAAATCTCTCGGCGGATGTGTCTAGTATCTGTGCGGTCGGATTGTTTTCCATTAGAGAGATACAGTTTTGTATTCCATCGACTTACTGTTTTCAGGAAGCTTTGGAAAAACGGGTGGACCATACATCCAAACATTGAAGGAGCCAAGAATGGGGCACGGTGTCGAATGCTTTAGCATAATCTAGGTAGCATGCATACACGTTTCTGTGTTTTACAAGCACTTGCCCCATGAAAACAGAGTCTATAACGAGTTCCTCCCTGCATCCCTGAAATGAAGGTCTACATCCTTTCTGTTCATTCGCTTAGATTTTCTGTTCCTCAATGTGTCTCAATATCAGTTGTGTAACACATTACTTTATGAGTTTATAGAAAGTTTGAAGGCAGATTATAGGCCTGAATTTCGAGGGGTCTTTAGTGTCATCCTCCTTTGGTAAAAGAACGGTTTACCTTCAGTGAGGAAGTAAGACAGATATTCTGGATTATAAATTATCCAATTATAGTAACTATATGATGGTGAGTGTTGGTAAATTTGAGCCAATAATTGTGCAGGCCATCTCTGCCCGGTGCCTTCCAGTTATGTGCTTTGTTCAAAGCTGCTTGGACAACTACCACGGCGATGATTGGTTCATCCATTAGAGGAGTATCTGGCATATTCATTTTCAATCCACGTCATATCTGGGTTGTGAGACACAGCAGATGACTAGATAGGCTTCTAAAAGTCCTCTCTGTGCCTTTTTTCATATCACATACAAACTATTATTATTATTATAGAATACTGATCTATTAATGTTAATAACTACCATACTACACATTTCATCAACTAGTTACAGTTGGAAGGGCAAGAAATTACGTGTGAATGCTTTCCGTTTTCTACGTTTGTCAAGGAACGTTGCGAACCCTTAGCTCCTTAGCAAGTGAATATGGAGTTGTTATAAGTGATTTTTCGACTGTTTAGAGAATTGGCTGCCCCAGCGCGGAATCTCACCAGGATATTCGGGTATACGAACATCATACACAACTATCAAAACTACATCAAACACTATTTCTAACAATGAAGAAAACTTTCGTAACTATAACTTTGCGAAAGACGATGATTTGCTCGGCGGGCAGAACACTGAATGCAATCTTAGAGAGTAGTCAAGCGGGTCATGAGATACGTCGGGATGCGTCTCTGCGGCGCGCGGGCGGGGCGGAGGGCGTCGCGGGCGGCCGCCCCGGAGGCGCGCTATCAGGGCGTCGAGGCGCGACGCGAGGCGGCGCCCTCTGCCGCGGCGCGGCGCGGCGCCGCTCAGGCAATGCTCCGTGTCCGTGGCGATGTAGGTCGCGAACGGACGCCGCGACGCCGCCAAAGTCACTCTGCACTCAGGGCGTACGGAGCAACAAACTCGTAAAGTCTTCGGTTCATTGCAGTTGCTTTTGAGAAACAGTTGATGCTCGTTTTGCCTTGTGCTCGGTTTTAATTTGTTGAACAAGCTGGAAAGTGACGAGAAATGGGCCTGAAAGTGGTGCGGCAGATGCTTCAAATGCGAAACTTGGACGTTCCAGTAGTAATGTCACGAATGATGAAATAAAACAGAGAAATGTATCTTATATTTTTTCTTCCTGGAATCTTTTAGCGTCAACTTTAAGTGCACATCGGAAAATTACCTGCCAAGGTCAAGACTTTCCGATCGTAAACCTGAAAGGGATAATTCTCATCACTATTCCAGGCGCAGAGCAGAAATAAGGAAAGAAGAAACAATTGTTCGCGATATAAAGTTTGATAATTCCCTCATTAGTACACTTTTCAAGAAGATAATATTTTTTCTTTTGATATACGTAGATACTGATTTCTAGTGTTTAGAAGACGGGGTTAGGTGGCTCAGGGCAACACTGACAGTGCAGTACCTCTGACCGGGAAGTCCTAGGATCCAGAGTTCCGACGCTTCCAAGATTTTTGATGCTAGCTAGGTCGAATTGAACCACTGTTCGGGGGGGGGGGTTCTAGCAGCCGGTTGCATTGACAGTACCCGAACAAACGCACCACGTACCGTGTGAGATTTTCCCCTCCCCTCGACTTATCCTCACCCTTTCACACACTCTCACTTACATGCACTATACTATCGCATATGTGGGGTGACCAGACGGGAGCGTAGAGCTAGGAATACCCCACTGACGGGAAATACCTGGTTGGGGAAATCCCCGCAAAAGTGTAGGTCACCACCGGATCTCATCATCCAGCAGGGATGACCATTGCCACCAGAGCGATAAACAACTGACACTACAGTTACGGGGTTAATGACCTTAGCACTTGTCGCGTCCGGAAATATTAATCAATCAATACCTGAAAATTCAATATTTCTTTATATTTAAAATACATTCTACTTTACACAAATTAAAATTTATTAGTTGTTTAACCATCAAATTCAAGAAGAGAGAACTGCTAACATTTTGATTGAAAATGCCTCTTTTCAGTGTCTATTTCCTAACTCCTAGTGTTGAACAGACAAACTTAGGATATGATACCAGAGCATAGACCGCATTGAAAGGCATAAAATAAAGTATGTGGATCATATACTTTATCTTTTGTTGTTACTCGTCCTACGGAAAATTTTGTGAATATGGAAAAGAACGTGTGTTTTTATTTTCTATAGCGGTCATTTTATGATTTTTACACACGAGAACGAAAACGTAAACATATTTTGATTGCGACTGACTTTAATAACTAGAGTGTTCCTTAATCTCTTTCTACTGATTTTTCTTTTATTGCTGTTTATGTTTTTCAAATAATTAGCACACCCGATATTATTATGACAGACAAAGAAATTAAAATTGTTTAAGAATGCAGTTTTTGTTGTGGTGAACACATGTTTACTCAGATTTATATTATCAGAAAAATCACAGCATTCAATCTCGTAACTTTGCGCTAGGTTAGGCAAATAGCGCTACTCTCTTGTGTAAGCCACACAAATCTAAGTTCTACCTGCTATCAAAATTAATTCTAAACTGCAATAGTATCTTATTATGTGTGTCTTTCAATGATTCAAGTATTTGCGATAGACAAAATGATCGTTGCAAGTACCAATAATGAAATTCCGAACGACATTCTTGGAAAGAATCGTAAACAAGTTCCATGAAGCAAAAAATGTTCTCCGCAAAATTTGCCGAAAGAAGCATAATTGCTTCAGGAGGAAAACATCTTCAGCATATTCAAGAAATTTTCAATTCTTCTCAATATACTAAAATAAAACCACTAGGATACTAGCGTTGAAAACGAATTTTGTCATTTTTTCCATTGAATATATAATGTTGTAATTTATGTAAATTACACCTACCATACAAATTGAAAATGATTCTGAACTTGGCTTGGTTTAGCTCTTCACGGAAAGGAAAATTTGAAAATAGAGTTGCATGGTCAAAAAGTGAAAATGTAGTCTAAAAAGTATTCCAGCTGCAAATTTCATTAACAGACTGTGATCCAGCCCATTTATATTCCTACTATCTCTTTCTTATATTATGTTGAGATATTCAAGTGTAACGCAAATGTTTGTTGTACGATGTTGGTACATTTTTTTCCTCTTTGATAATTTTCAGAAATTACTGTTATTAACCCTTCATCACTCTTATATATATCAACACCAATCAAGAGAGTACAGTTCAGCCACTTTAACGACTCCTGATGTCTAAGAGTCGTTGGTTAGTTTGAGAATGACACTCCTGATTTACAACGAAAAACCGGCTTCCACAACTCTCCTTCCTCCAAGAAATCATACCCTTACACTGAAATCCCTCCTACACTGAAAGAAAAGTGAGTATGAACACATTTATAGGGATACACTCAAAACATACACACACACACATTATTATTATTATTATTATTATTATTATTAGTTATTATTAATGTTATTATTATTACTACTATTATTATTATATTTATTGTTGTTATTATTTATTACCCTTCTACTTCATAAGAAATGTCAGAGCATTTCTGCACAAGACACAGCTTGTCTGTACAAATATATGGAGCTGTCACAATGAAGAGCGTCCTCTTGTTTTGTTCTAAACAATCTTTATGTACTCCTCCATGAGTTATTATTAAGGTGGTGTCTTCTCTTCCTTATCTCTTAATCTGCCTCTTCAAGACTCAAAAGCTTTCTGGGATGCCTGTCGTACCCAGTATAGCGGCATTTTGCAGAGTTCTGTCTTTTCCTCATAACGACAGACTTTTTGCCAGCCTTCCGCCAATCCTTCGAGACTACACTATTTGCCGATATTATCACAGATACTATTCGTGTTTCCAATGTCTAATGTCTACATAATCTTCATTCATTCATAATTCAAATCTTCATAATTACACTTTTCGTCATATGAAAGCAAATGTTGAATGTGTCTTTACAATGTCGTTTTGTTGTAAACAACCGATACATCAATTTCATACACCATCTTACGTCCTTACAGGACTAGTATGACCACGATGTAGCTTTTTCATTACTACTCTAGTAGTGTCATCTCCAGTGTTGTTTTTATTCTAGCAATGTCTTTCCATTCAGCGAAAGTTACTTCTCATCTCCAACGAATAAATCAAGTCTAAGGTCTTTGCGCATCCAAGAGACTTGCACGTGCTTTACGGTGCAACGTTTGTTAACAGACTGAAGTTAATTGAATACACAACCCTGTCATCATCCGAAAATAATTAAACACAATGTTATCAGACACGTGAAACGATAATTCATAGCCTCCTGGTAAAAAACTACATCATATCGCATGCAATCATCTTCACGTATGTATCTGCCAAAAGTAGTGTGATGCAGGGCTTTGCATCGAAACATCTCACATCACATGTCACGAGGCTTCGTCCGCTCCTTTACTCAGCCCTGTCGAAGGCGCCGTACTCGGCTTCGGTGGCCTTGCGGCTAATTAGAGAGCAGAGAGCGCAGGGCACGCCCCTCCGCCGCAGCGCCAGCAGCGCCCATCGCAATTCATGAAATACGAGCGCGCAAAATTCTTAAACGCCAGATTATCTTCCTGACTGCCCCCTTGACTCTCCACGTCTCGACTCGTCACGATGTACACTCTATAATTTGAACTCAGCGACTGACAAGCACAGTCCTCTAATTTGCCACCATAAAGAACTACTATAAAAATCATGCACTGATACGGCAAAAAACTCATTCATATATCTTGGATTGACAAGTGGAATATTTTGCTGATATAGTCTTCCGATAATAATTAAAATGCGCATTCAAGGTGGACGGGTTTAAAAACGAAGTTAACGACGTTTTAGATGCAAGAGAGGTCACGAGTGCAATTTATGTTGGTGAAGATTGATTACATGGTTTACGCAAGTCACGCCCGCAGGAGTGGGTGGCAGTTGATGAGGCTCAAATTTTTCATTCAGCTTCATAATTGCAATGAATTATCCGAGGAATGATGGACTTGTAACTAGTTTTAGTTTTAGTTTTGCGAACTACCTGCTTTAAAGTATTTGAAGTATGGATAGAAAAAAATTGTCAGAATATTAATAAAAAATGAGGAAAATGTACAAACACGTAAATAATTTATCAATAACAATACTAATGGTATATCATATAATGTATGATGCACTATAGTATATGATATACCGTTATTGTTAGAGGGGGAAATTTCTATTAGAGGGAAAATTCGAAGAATCCAAAAGAAAAGAGGAGGGCCTAATTCCATTTTCATTATAAAACATCTTCTGGAATCTTCGATTACACCAATTCGATTCTTACACCAAGCTAAATTCTCACTGAATTAACACTTTATTAAATTAAGAAATTTTCGAAATGATTCGCTGTCATATTTTTACCATAGCTATATTTCACACCGTTCAATTAATTGATACGTGACGGAATTAACTGTATATACATTCATTTTTGCATGCCTTGGTAGTCCGGAAGTATGCCGAGGCTCCGGATTCGAACACCACTAACGGGTGTTTCAACATGTGTTTCTGACGTAGTTGTCATATCAGTTCGTATCCTGTTTGTACCATTATTACACCTTCTACTATATTTTATTTTAGTGTAAATTACTGCGACCGCTACCCTGTGTTTGTTTTTACAAAACCAACGCCCCAGCTGGCCCATATGTTGTGGGGCAACAATCACCACCACGTCCCTGATCTGAGTGCGGGTGATTGTATATAAAAAAGAAAAAGAGCTTAGAGGGACAACCAGCAGTGTGTCTGCCCAATTGTCACTTTGTTGTCACATAAGTTTCTCCATTATTAGAGTTCGATGGAACTTTCTCGAGATTTTGGAAATTGAACAAGAATTTCTTTAACACATAGCATATATATTCAGAAAAAGCATAAACACATAAATACAACAAAAACCAAAGCAGACAAAATTGTTTAATATCTTTAACACAAAAATATATGCACAAAGTATGCAATAAATTTCCTCAAAACTAACACTTTCTCAGTAACAAAATCAACCTCTTGGTTTGTATAACTGTATCTTTCGACAGTTTCATTTCACTAGCCCTAGCCTAACTGATTCTTCATCAGGTTAACTTCAATTACAATACCTTGTCTTTACGAACATTCAAAATTCAATTGAATCATTAAGATGTTGAAAGTTTCACATCCACTGAACTCATTTAATGTTATCTTTTACTGGATTCATCAACAAAATCTATAATTCTCCTAGATTTCAAAATCACCGTTCTTTGCTTGAGGTTCCATCCCATGGGATTTCGGGTCTCCTTGTCTTATTCCTCTTTCTAGTTTAAATCATGGTCCTCGTCGGTCAGCCTTGATTAGGGATTCGCTTTTACTTTTTGCTTAATCTATTAGGTGACTAAAAAACTGAGAAAATGTGGAAAAAAAATTGACACCGATACGTAGGGGCTGGGAAGAGTTTGTGACAATATTGCAAATATAGTATTTCTAAAGATATTATAAATCTAACAAGTACCAGAAAGTCTGGTCCATTTTAAAGCACTACTTATTGGTAATAAAAAGTATAGTTATTTCAATTTATGAAGCCTTTTATCATTAAAATTACTTTTTAATCTGACTGCTTGGAGTGTTTCTACCCCTCTTCCAAGCAAAGCCTATGCTGTTTTTTGACCAAGTGTTAAAATGAAAATAATATTGTTATAAATTATGTTTTGACTATTCAAAGAATTGGCAGGAAAATGAATACAAAATTATCACTTCTAGGTATGTGGTGGAGGTGGTGGCTGGATGATAACTGCATAAAACGAAGTTACACGTAACATTTACCCCTGATAGGCAGGCAACCCATAAGGTTTTGGTGTTTACCAGGTCACGTCCTGCTGCAGTCAATTTCTTTTTTCTTATGCTCGTCAAAAAACAGTGCATGAAGGGTTGCCGAGCAATTAAGAGCAATTAAACCGGGAAAATTTACCACCACTTTCTCATTGAATAAAAATGATCATCTCGAACCCCCTACATGCGCTAGAAATTTCGTAATATTTATTCTGAGTCTCACATTCGCCATTTGAGTTTCTATGGATATCATATAGCATAATCTCATATCAAAATTCAACATCTTCAGAAAATGTAGAACCTATTTCACGGAAATATATAGATGTGTAATAGGGGCAGCATTTACTTTCATGAATTGAAATACATATTTCACATGTACCGCAATGTATACCAATGTTCAAAAATATATACTATTAATCCGCAAATAAAGTTTTTAAACAATTTTTTCAATTACTTTTGCTTGAGTAAAAGATAAATTTTGCATATAATGTTCAACAACGAGTCTTGTTTCTATTTCTTAGTGCGACGTTTTTTCATTCACTACTGCCTCATCACTTGCGAAACGAATTTTTTTCTTTTCTTAAACCCTAATTAGTACTGTAAATATACAATTATCAGTTGAAGTATGTTTTGAAACCGAGCAATTACTCGTCAGTTAGAGATATCGGCGCTTTTTAAGGGGATAAGAGGGGGGAAATAGACTAAAAAATTGAAAGAAACATCAAAAAAATTAACAAGTTACTGTCAAGTGCAGAGATTGAAATATGTGTGAAACTATAACTCTTTTAGGAAACAAACGTAATACGAACGACAAAAAAGCTAGAAATTTGAATGCGGAAAACAAATGAACAAATTATTATCAATTTAATTGACATGCAATTACAGACCCTTTCTACTATATTTATAAAATATTTCATACTTATTAACCCCTCGGTTGACCGAAGGAACTTTTCTTGGAAAGAAAGAAAAATTTCATGAATGACACTTTAAAATGGCTTGTGGTTGAAATATATCCAGCATATTTAATTTTAAATATTTATGTAATTATTTTTATTCAACCAATGAATTAGAAATACGATAGTGATTTTCAATTTCTAGAAATATACTTTTTTACACGCTAGAACATTCATCTATGCGAGGTAATTATAGTTTTATGATAAAATATGAGAAATACTGAACATTTGTGTGAAAAAAACTAGATAAATCGTATGCACATTTTATTATAGGAATATAATTTATTGGCCTATCACTAGGTATGGTCTACATGAATCTGCGGGAGACAACTTTCAAATACATAGACAAAAAAGATTTTAAGGCTAAATTCCATATCTTCCATTTTGAAGTTTTTAAAAGTTAAGTTTTTTCAATTTTCTACATTACGAAGAGTTCAACGAAATTTAGGCTTGTACCATTCTTTTAAACGTTCGTTGTTCTATCTATAGAAAATATTTGAAGAAACAATTTGGAGTGGTTCTGGAGAAGAGGAAAATACAGAATTCGCCAGAAATTAAAATATCACAAATTTCTTACACTTCTTTGATACATACGAGGAGAAAATTTAAAGAATAAACTTAGTGTCTTTTTTATAGAAAAATCTTTAAAAAGAAATTAAAATTGCCTTTATTTCACGCAAAATTACGCGAAAAGTAATCAAATTTTGAAAAAATTTATATAGTTTATTTCAAAATATGTCTTGAAAGAACAGATTTCATTAAGAAAAAATCTATACCTTCAATATTTTAGTCGCAGGAAGACACGAAAAAATTAAACTTTTTCAATTTTTGAAAAATCAGGTATTTCAAGGAAAATGAGACCTGACCCCTTCTCTTAACCTCCATGCTAGTTACCAAATGTGATGACTTTAGTTAAAAATTTTGAAAATACCCCAGAAGCTTCATGTAAAGTACCACCCAAAATTAAAATTCCGGGTTCTACTTCATGGTGCCGCGATGTCAGCCAGACTGATTGGGTAATTTCAATTTTGGAGAAGATCACAGGCGCACAGACGTTTTGCCGTCAATGAATTCTTCGGTATCAAGGACCCAGAAAACATGGATTTTGACTACACAGTGTTAAAGAAAGTAATTTACTAAATGTAGGGACAAGACTTATTCTCTTCTTCGTTACCAGCGCCCGGTAACGGTATTTTTGGTAGTTTTTTTTCTGTCGAAAATTCACCGTTTTTTCGCGTCGCAATACAATTCTTTCTCTACAAACAACAACGAGAAAGTGAAAATTTAGGATCATTTTTTAGAAAAAAATGAAAATGTAATTTAGACTTCATGTGAAGTAACTCTAAAATTTAAAACCTCGGTTTTTAATTTCAAGAGGCCGCGACATCAACCAGATCGATTGAGAGAAATCAATGTTGATGAAAATCCTGCTTAGGGTTTAGGCGCTAGCATTGTTCACAGGAGAGACGGGGAGATGAAGAATGGGTTTTACCATAAAGCAACTTTTCGGTTTCAAGGACCCATAAAACGTGGTCTTTCTACAGAACGTGTTTCAGAAAGTAATGTACTACTTCTAGGAATAAGAATTATCCATTCTTTTTGGTATCGGGGATCAACAATACGATTTTTTCTGCCGAAAAATCGCGAGGTTTCTGTTTCATTTCCTAATCTCTACAGAACCTATGTGCTATTCGAGAAAGTAAAGTAAGGGGAATATATCAGTATTTTCAATATATTTTTTGTCCCTCCTTAGTACACTATCAAGCTACGGATATATGAAACCAGCCATTAAAATTATTTTCGTTAGGGTGCAGCACTTGAGATAATCAAGTAGCGATATTGTTTTTATTCTTCAATATAAAAAGCGTTCCAAGAAAAAGTTTAGATAAAATCTTATTTAAATGAGTGATATATAACATATACAAGGAAATAGTTTACTATATGATTCAGTATCTTCCTCAGTAAAATTATGCAATGAAGGTAAAAGTCTGGATCATATGTAATTTCGAGTCGCAAATGTATCTAAATTCCGCAGATTGCCTATTAGAACTGTCTTCCTAGCCGCATCATAATGTAGTATTTGCGTGTTACGTCATTTTTTATATGTTATATTATATTATGTAGTGTATGCTCAGTCGCTATATTTGCATAGTCGAGCTAAATTTTTAGAGTGCAGGTTTAATCCTGCACGTCTCACAAATAAACATACCTTTCATTGGTAGATAGGTTGTAAAGAAAAGTGACTTCCGAAGTTACGGTTTCCGAGGTTATATCAATATTTTACGTTTATTTCTACAACTGAACGTTAAGATGAACTTATGAGAACTATAAATTTTTTTTCTGTAATATTGCGAGACAGATGCCTGAAAGCAAGCGTTGAATGTCACTGGTAGTGTGTGTTTAACATTCCTATTTATTCACACATACCCATATTTTTCTTTTTTTTAATTCAGCTTTCCGACATCTAGTACAAAATTAAGGAAAAGTTCGTATTTACTTAAATTTTATGAACATATATATAGTTTTTAAATGTGGGCACTACTCCACTAGAACTAGAACTATTTATATATATTTTTTAAACGCAAGGCATTATATGGAGGTCTAGTTTTGAAGAACGCACACATATTAAGACAATTTGGAAAATAAAGTTCCTTAGCAAGTACCTTGAAAAATAAAATTATACTAAAATACTAAGAACGGTTTAGGTGGCCAGTGTTTACAGAAAGATTATGATCGAACTGAGAGACAGATGCGTTTAACTAGTTGTCCTAGAGCATCACATATTTTCTCGCATTATTTCTGACATTTCAGCTTTCAAAAATTAAGAGATTTCAACGAAAAAGTGACCGGCGTCATTCTTTTGGGGGCCCTTGTTCTATTCGTTAAGAAAATGTAAAGAAAACATGTAGTCGTTTTTGAGATGTTTTCTTTTACAATTTGCAATAATTTTATGTATAAATTACGCGAAAACTATTCGTTCTTTCAATAAATTGTTTCGTAAAAATTTCAAAATTGAACATAGAGATGTTTGCCTTACAATTTGAGCTGTTTTGATATGTTTGAAGAGATGTTCTAAAGAAATCAACTCTTAAAAAAAAGTCATGTAGAATTTTGTGAAAAAACGAGAAGTTGTAGTGTAATTTGTACTTAAAATCCATGCAATTTATAAAAAAACTTGTTCTTAAATAACCGCTTCAAATTTTTTCGTCAATTACTTTTCACTGAACAAGGAGCGCTTAAAACAATGCTATAAAATGTCTCATGGCACATGACTCTATATTTTTGAAAATGCAAAGTTAGAAACAATGCGAGAAAGTATGTGCTGTGTAACACTAGTTTAATTAAAGTGTGTAATGTATACGTGTGGGAACTACTGATGTCCTCCTGCTTCCTGTGGATACTACAATATAAATATACTCGGCTGAATTTTGCGAAACACCCTTTCGTCGTTCTTATTTTAATCTCACTTCATACTCGTGTATTAATACACTTAATTGCATAATCGCTTCAAAACATACTTCATACATTCATATTAAATTTCTGAGCGCATTGAAAATTAGTAATATAGTACATGTTTTTGTATTTTTCAGAGTTCCTGGATATCTAACAAAACCATAGACATCTCTTAAAAAACGTAGTTGGCTGCATAGTTTTTTTTTTAATTTCTACGGGCATTGGAAATTAGTAATTTAGAATATAATTAAATCATGAATACATTAACCTAATAAACTATATCGACATGTAATGTGGCGTATATTTCATGATAATGGATATGTGCGAGAGATAATGTAGAAAGTGTGTTGACAAGTTTATTCGTTTGTTCCATATAAACACGCTGTCTTATATAACACTTTCAGCAGAATCTATTAAAAAAATACCGAAGAAAAACCTAATTTAACGGTGATGACCGAGGTGAAGAGGATCCGTACGTAACAGCTGTGGCGTAAACTGTAAGCTGCAGCACGATTTGCCATGTACGACAGTTTGTAGAAACTTGCACTTAACGTTGCCCTCAACTGATTGCTTTGAAAATTTAGGCATGTAACAAGGAAATTATGCGTGAGTAACTGCACTCATCGGCGAGTAAACAGTAAGAGTCTCGAGACTGGTCACCCAGTCGTTAAAAAAATCGATTACAGTTTGATTTCCGTGGAAAAGAAAGAAGGAAAACGAGTGAATTGTAAATAAACATTAGTGAAGATTGTTGCGGGAATTAAGATAATCGAATCATCAGTGAAAACTGAAATAAATCAACCGATTCAGCGATCACAAATTCAATATTAACAGAACCTAACTATATTCATACTCTATAAGAACATAGTTTCGAACACCTCCTTTCAACAAAAAAGATATTTGTTCTAGCACTCCTTTGATCTAAATTCTTCATATTAGTGGGAATCGTGTTGTATTAATTGTGATGATATACTGCAGTGAGAGAAATGTAATTTGACTATTTGACGCAGTGATGGTGATGCGCTGTGACATACGACAGCATGTGATAGTATCGTAAAGGCGACAATAGTTTTGTTGTAAATGTAATGATAAGACGATAGTATTGTAGAAGTGAAGTCATGATAGAAATCAAACGGTGTTGTTTTTATCACGGGAGGAAACGGTAACCTTTACCCGTTGAAGGTGGAGATCCGGAGCCAACTTACACGTCGGCTGGTGGAGGTTTCCCCACCTAGGCATATCCCACCACCGGGATATCTCCCCAGACGGAACGCGCTCTACGTTCCCGAATGGTCTCGCGACATGTGTGGTAATCTAGTGCATATACGTATATAAGTGTGCGGTCCTTGGCCCTTTTGTTAGGGTACCGCTCCGGCATTCGGCTGACGTTGATCGGAGAAACCAATGAAAACTCCTGATCAGAGCAGCCGGGCGCTAGGTATCTCTTCCAGACAGCGGCCGAATTCGACACGCCGGTGGTGATGTGCTCCATGGCGTGTGGCTCGTAGCAGAGAAGGTTAAGTTGTTGTTGTTGTTGTTGTTGTTGTTGTTGTTGTTGTTGTTGTTGTTGTTGTTGGTGGTGGTGGTGGTGGTGGTGGTGGTGGTGGTGGTGGTGGTGGCGGTGGCGGTGGCGGTGGCGGTGGCGGTGGCGGTGGCGGTGGCGGTGGCGGTGGCGGTGGCGGTGGCGGTGGCGGTGGCGGTGGCGGTGGTGGCGCTGGTGGTGGCGCTGGTGGTGGCGCTGGTGGTGGCGCTGGTGGTGGTGGTGGCGGTGGTGGTGGTGGTGGTGGTGGTGGTGGTGGTGGTGGTGGTGGTGGTGGTGGTGGTGGTGGTGGCGGTGGTGGTGGCGGTGGCAGTGGTGGCGGTGGCGTTGGCGGTGATGGCGGTGATGGCGGTGATGGCGGTGGCGGCGGCGGCGGCGGTGGCGGCGGTGGCGGCGGCGGTGGCGGCGGCGGTGGCGGCGGCGACGACGGCGGCGGCGGCGGCGGCGGCGGCCTCAGCGCCGGGCGGGCGCTGCTGATTTAGGATGGCCGGCGCGTTTATATGCAAATGCGCAGACGCGACCCCGCGTCCCCTGTCACCGTGTCGCACCTCATTTCGAAATTTACTGAGGCTGGCGACAGCGGCGGGCGCCTCCTGCCACGAGCGCCGTCTCCGTCCGGTCCTGCGCTCCTCTCGGCCCTCCGACTGCCATTGCCTTCATACCGCGTTCCGGAACTCGAACTTCACGCGTGTCACCGCGGTAAAACAGCAGATGAAAATTTAAACAGAGTTTTTATGTGTTACCTTTCCAGACCTTCCTGCAAAAGTTCTCACGTCTGTCTACACGCAATGGATAACTGACTTTCATTCGTCAAGGTAGCGTTTTTGCCAGAGACCTATTACCGTTTCATGTGCTTGGTATTAACCTTATAGGATGGTGAATATGTATTCTGATAAATAAATTTCTTGTATAATGGTGGATAGTTTCCGCGTAACATTCACATTCTAGGAAATGAATTCGTATTATATTATCGTATACATGTCATCAGATTGAAATCAATTCTGATTGAGTTATTCATTTTTTTGCAACAGAATGACTAGTGAATACACGATTAAAAGTAAATGTGTATCAGTTCCTAAATAATGTATATAAATTGTTAATTTATCTTTACGATTGTCCTGTTTCCTTAAAATAATTGTTTTAACGAACTAGTTTGCCTTACTTTAAAAACAAAACCGGTAAACACTCGCTGTAAAATTATGAGCATTCTTAGCTCTTAGTTATAAAGAAGAAAACTTGTAAGGCCATCAGTCAGATCATTTACTGAAATATTTTATCTCTTGAGAAGTCGAGACGTAAATACAACACGATCAAAACAAACTCTCGCAAGGAAATTACGATCGACCGTAACACTTCGTTACGGAGGAAAACAATAGGAAAAATCATCCAAGGTCCCAAGGCTATCACATCATTCACAGAATTATTTGGAAGTTGTCGCAGCGCGAGATTTAGTTACGATTTATCTGGCGCGTGGTGACGCCTTGTTAGCGACAAGTCCGTAATCCGCGGGACCTCGCACGCCGTTTCATTAGTCGCGCCGGGGGCAGCGCCGCCGCCGCCGCCTAGCCGGTGAGGATTTGCGCCGTCGAACGCATTTGCATACGCGTGGGACGACGGGCACGGGGAGTGGTCATCATAAGCGAAAGGCTTCGTCCCAAGTTGTCGCCGCGGACGACGACCAGCCGTGTCGACCCCGCCCGATCCAGACTCACTGATCCACAATACAACACGCGATTACACGACGCGATTCTTCTATTGAAGCGGAAGACGCGAGCGTGGGCGTGGGACGGTGCACGGCGCGAGCTTACGTACACACTACTAACACACTTGGAGGCGCCAAGTTGGGGCGATTAGCATTGGCCGCGAGCCAAGACGGGCGGGCGGGCGGGCGGGCGGGCGCGCCGCCTTTGCCTGGAAGTGGTCCTCTGCGCGTCCTGAGAGCGGATAACAGAAGACGGCCGCCGCGCACCATCGTCGTGGCATATAAATTTAATTGCTGTGGAAGGTGCACCGAACACACACCTGAACAAATGTAATGTGTTCATAAATTACATTTGGATTCAAATTACGTTGTGTAAACATTATTTCTGTGAACACAAAATTGAAAACTCCTTTTTGGTTGTCAAATAATTCTACTACGTTTAGAGACGTGACCCAAACAAGGAATTACCAACATCACAATTTCAAAATAATATTCCTAATATTCTGATAGATAACAAATCATTATTTTATTCGTATTTGTTTGTGTCACATTTTGTACGTATTTACTGACGTTCGAATTAGAGACTGTGCACCGTCTTAAAATTAAAAATAACGATGGCAATATGCTTACTTTCATGAATTCCTTTAGCGTGTCTATTCGTATTTATTAAAACAAGACATTTCTCTTTTCAACACATTTAAAGGTGAATTTCAAAAGAAAAATATTGGATTTCCAACCTAAAATGCCATATTTAAATAAATTGTCAAAAAAATAACCTGTATATAAATAATAATATACTAAATGACAATGTGAAACTTGATGTTAATAATGGGAAGACGTCCCAAGTATGAACCTGAAAAACACGAAGGTTTAAGAGTGGAAATCTTTTGAGTGAGGTATACTTCAATTCCAGAAAGTTCTTGAACACAGACAAATGATCTCAAGACCCTTGGAAATTTCCTAAAATTATCATCTACAACACACTAAAATGGCACTTATTTGAATTTATTAGAATGTTGTAGAATTAAGTGATCTTCCTTTAAAGCGAAATTCTAAGAGAAACACATCTGCTTACACAAAACACTGATGAATAATCGTCCTCTCGTATGTTTAGACCTACATTATCAAGTCTCTCAAGCGACGTCGTGCTAATCGACAGGCCAAGAATACACAATACCATAGATTCTGTTGCTGAGAAAAGACATTCGTGATCCCTGAGTGAATTCATGTCATCATTATTACTTGTACCGCAGCCAAAGACGAATAAAATTCCCTCGGAAACAAAATTAGACGGATTTGTCTTCGTTGGGGCACAACAGATGACAAATTTCAGCATGTCGAGAATGGGGTTAGAGACAATTAAAAAATTATAGTGACAGAATCTGTCTGGCGGTTCTGAAGGGATACGTTGTGCGTAATGAATAACAAATGTGAATATCAAGCCATACACAAGGATATTTTTCGTAACTTCAGTCGCTTAAATAATAAGGTTCTTTAACTATTAAATTACAAGCACTGGTTGATTTCCTTTCATTTTAGAGTTTAACTGTTAATTTCAAGGTGATCAACATTAGAAATGCTATGTCAGGAGCGCCAAGGAATTTTAGTAATATATTTTGCACTCTGTTCACATGTTTTTAAATTGTCGAATCTTTAGGAATTAAAACTTCTAGTACATGCCTTACAGAAGCGTTTTACATTGTAATTAGTCAAAGAGTTCGGTACTGGACTTTAAATTTTTCTTAAAAAATATACGTGAATGTTTCATTCAAAGCATCCAAGTTTGCAAGAGAGACTAAGAGTACGCGGCAACAAAATACGAAGTTAAAGCTGAAGAAGCGAACATGAAATAAGTATCTATTTTCTTTAATTTTCATTAACTAATATTGAATAAAGGATCTGATCAACAAACGTTTGTGAATTTATTATAGGAAAATACGATATAATAAAAATATGTACGCAAGAAATAACACACAGACGTATCAGAATAAATGTTACAACCTTCAAGAGCACATAATGAGGTCTTCAATGATTAATTTTTGATAATGAACATATAACTACATAATATATTACATGTATGAAATTTTCTCCAGCTTGTTAGAGAAACACACGTGTTGGGTAGTGTATGAAATCGCATTTACTGCTATATAATATGACATGTCGAACACACCTTGGGAGTTATTTAAATATTAGGAGTCAATGACCCATCTGTATCTCCGTTATATGATATTTCCATATGTTTATTCTCAAAATGTTCTCATTTTCGACCCTCTACATGCCCTAGAAGTTTGTAAGATGTTTTCTGTTCCACCTGTATTTCTATCGAGTAATTTTATCTCATCGACCTAAAATAATTTTCCGAATGATGTTTCTGCCAAATTTAGTAAAAAAGCCACAAAAATGGAATGAATTGTCAATATGCATTAATTTTTTCCCAATTGAGATGCCATTTTATTCAAATAAAATAAAAGGGTTTTTTCCTTGTCAGGCGCTCGTCATCACGCAGAGGGAACGTATCTGACGATTACTCTCGTAGTAAAAATGAGTTTCTACGTACGAGGTTATTTTAAGATAGTAGGCTCGTATTGAAAGTCTCGAATGAATATGAACGAGTGCTAAATAAAACACGCGACGAAAATGACAACATACCATAAATTACATCCCAGTTGTGCATTATGACCCCTCATCTCCCACGTGGAGTTACAATTCCGAGAATTAACCTCTCTCCCCTTGGGGTCCAGCAGCAGGTGGCAGCGAGTGAGGCACCGGGCCTACAGAAGGATTGTGGCGTAGTCAGGGCGCAGAATTTACGGTATCACATGGGCTCTTGTTAGCCCTGGGCCCATTCAGAAGGCGGGTGTCGCCGCGCAGGGAATATTTCACCTGCGGGTGAACGCCCCTAGTTCACGCACGCGCGCGCGCTCTGGTGTTTTCTGAAGCGAACGCTACAGAAAATATCATCTCTGATTGTGTCAGAAAGAAATAATACAACCAAGAATGCAATAGGAGTAAAAATAAAAATTTAACACAGAGCAAAAGGGTTTATGGTAGATGTGACCATTTCAATTTACAAAGCATAACAGACTTCGAATCCAGAGTAATAAAATTATTACTAATTAATATCGACGGGAGTATGCTTTGTCAAAAGCTTTGATGATGAGGACGTTCTTAGGCAGATATTTATGTGTTGATTATGAACAGAAAATGGGACATGGTATTTAACACTTTTTTCAATGCCTAGTCGTAAAGATGGTCAGATTAGGACGAAAAATCTTTATGTCGTTCAAATTTTGTTTTGTTAGATGATAAATGCATTTTATTCTCAAGCCCACCATACACGATGACGGAGTCTGTTTAAAATTGCGTTTAACCAGTATATATATTTTTAAAGCCTCTTTTCACAAAGTGCAGAAAGGCAAGTGTTACGCGGAAAAACAGGGCTAATGGTCTGAGTCTCGCCATTAAAATAGACAATTTTATAAATAGGTAGGCCTACGCTTCATTAGAATGTTAAATTGAGTAAAATTTGCAAAAATTCCCTAATTGAAATCTGAAGAAAAATTAAGTTATTTTTGTTCCTGAAACCTCGGCCGCAATTTTTATAAACAAGAAGTTTTTTTTAAATGAGAAACGAGTTTACATGACAATCTGCATCAAGACCACTTCAATCACGGAACCACAAACCGTTAATTAAGGATGATTTACAAGCTGGATACATTACAATGTTATATATTAGTGTCCAAACAAAATGATTAATACGTATAGCAAGACAAAAATATTTTAACAAATCATGTCCCACTCATTAGTTTTAAGAATGATGATGTTTTATTAGCATAATCACGTCTTTTCACCTTCAATGTTTTAGTTGATATCCTCCATAAAATGTAAATTGTTCACTCTTCGATGAACTTCGAGTTAACGAAACCTTTTCCAATGAACTTTAACACCAGAACAAACTCAATACTAATTAGAATCAGTAATAATTTAAAATAAATTAATTTGTAATTTTCTATTTTTGTTGGATATTCTAAGCATTTTCCGATCTGATTATCAATCTCCGATCCCCTTGTCTTCAAGGGCGTCTAATGATTGTGGAGTAAAGTGGAACACGGCCCAGTAAATAGTTACCTTTCTACGTCGCAAGTGCAAACAAGTCCGAAACAAACGAGGACATGTAAAATACGATCGCAATATTTGTGCAAGAGCTTGAACTGCATTTCATAATCCCTATGCTTAGTAAATCAAGAAATTGTTTCTTTGCTATTTGAAAATGTATTAGAGTCGTAAAGAATTCTATAGAAACTAATTAACGGGGAATGTCCTTCTGCAAAAAGTATTCCTCGATCTCTAGATCATATCTTATGTTAAGAAATATTTCCTTCTCCTTTTAATGCCATTGCCTTCCTGGGAAGTTAGCAATCACACACATAACACATTTTTGCTTTATTGGACATATATAAAATGATGAAAGGTGATTCGGGTGATTGAAAAATTCGCGGTGATTTTTGCTTGCCCGTCACGACACATTCAGAAGGTGAAAACGACCATCCGGTAAGTGGTATTTGACTCACAACCATTGCGTAAAACAGGCTGTTGACAGTATAGTTACCTGTGCCATTTAAGTCAGCAGGTCTAATTTAAGCAGAAACACAAATTCACAAATTCTACGTTTTGACTACGACTTAGAACAAAAACAGAATATGCTTTGCCAGGGCTACACAAACCTTGATTGTGTAGTTAATAAATGTCAGACATGAGACTCATATCTATTAAATACAGACCGATTAAATTCAATTATAAATTGAAAATGGAAGATGGACTTCATGATGACTTCACTCAATGACTTCATGATAATATTCGTAAACTAAAGCCCACAAGGCCCAACAAATCTATACATTAATTTGTAAGCAAATGGTAATTAAAAAGTCTTAAAAAATTCCATTTAAACCACTTCAGATGAACAACTCAAGCTTTGGTTATGTTACTGATGTAATCGAGGGTTCTTCTACTCGTTCAAGTGATCTCAACTTTCAAACGTTTGGTTTGGACTGTTCTTTACCAGGAAATCTCCGTCTTTAGTTAACCTGAAATCGGCTAGATTTTCCATCTAGTTTTAATTAATTAAGATATTATATTTTAATTAAACAAGACGTAAAATAGCCTGTAACTCGCAAATGGATAATTAATTACTTCGACGTGAAGCTGAGACCAAATGTATAATAGATTTGTATTATTTCTCCAGATAATTTTCATGCAACCTGACGGCACAACATTACAATTTACAAATATTACAATTAATAATATTAATACAGTGTAACTTTAAATTATTTTAAACTAATAATAATAATAATAATAATAATAATAATAATAATAATGATAACAATAAAATTAATATATAAATAATAAAAACGAATGTTGAAAGGTAGGACAGGCAAGAGAGTAAATTCATTAACATAAAGAAACTATTGTTCTTCAAATCTTGGAGCAACAATACACATTGTCATTACTTTTGCCCGTCCCGAGCCCTCTCACATGCACAAAGCCATGCCGAGTTGATGCTTCGTAAAGCTGGATGCACTCCCACTCGTTTGCACTCCCAGAAGTTTGGCACCCGTGACTTCCAGCTCTGCGGCACCCCTGTGCTGCCTGCACGGTTCCTGGCCCGTAGGGCGTCTGGGCTGTCTGGTGGGGCAGCGCTCCTCCCGGTGGCTAGGGCGACTCGTGCCCGAGCAGGGCTCTCAGGAGGACTTCTGCCTGCGACTACGGGGCGCTGTGACTTGACGGTCGACTCCGACTGCGGCTGCCAAACGCGACTGCTCACTGATGCCCCTCTATGTACTGGGCGCCGCTGTCGCCGCAGACACGCTCCCTGCCTGCGCGCTGATGGCGCGTGTCCTGCTCGCGCCGCTGTTACTACTAAATGCACGACTTTTTAACTACACTGCACTCCACTTTACAACACTTGCAAATTCGCTTCTCTTTCTTCTTCTCTTTCTTCTTCTTCTCTTTCTTCTTCTTCTTCTTCTTCTTCTTCTTCTTCTTCTCCATCGCACTACACTTCACAACACGTCACCACACTTCAATTCAGTACTTCCTTGAATTTGATTATATTGGGTATGTAACAAAGCAATGAATTTAATAGTAATAATATAATAATATTACAAATATAATAATATATGATATATAAGGTAATAATAAATAATATAAATGATAATATTATATACAATTATAATCTACCTTGACTGTATTGATAGTGGGCTCTGGGAGACAGAACACTAACAGCAAAAATTGCCAATGCCAACGGCTAATAGCAGTATAAAAAGTCTTGTGATTCAAAATCAACCAAATTATTTCTTTTATTTTAGGCACACCTCAGTAGAGTTTTACCACATTCTAATTTTTTTCTGTCTCAATTGCATGTTCTCCTGATTATCGACTAAGGCAATCTTCAGGGAATACATTCCTTACGTTTTGTGATACAAAAGACTGGAGTTATTTTAAACTGCCATTATGACAATAGCTTTTGCAAAACTAACAGCAACAGTGTAATCATCAATGCCATATTCGACAGGCAATTTTGTAAACCAATTATTAAATTCTCCTCACATTTTCAATTGTGAGCAAATGCCGCAATTGCCGAGATTATTATGTTCTCGGCTTTTCGTAAAAATAAAACAAGGTTGTAACTGATCTAATATAGACACTCTATAAGTATGAGCACTACTTACAGGAAACCACAATGAAGGTGTACGCACAGTGTTCAAAAGATGGTGATTCACTGACTTGTAAACCAAAAGATCAAAAATCCAATGAAGAATGGCAGAGAAAATGAGCACTTGAGTATTCTAGTAGTGAAAAAGCTCAAAGTTGATTCACGTTTCTAAAGGGAAAAGCACTAACGTCCTTTGCTTCTGTTTCAATCAAGGCATCATCCCGTTTTAAAAAATCTTTCGGTTTCAGTAAATAAACTATTTGGATAATTTTTTATTATAAAAGGTTTTAGTTGTGATTTCAATACCATTTCGAAACAGTTGAATTCGGTTATTCTATATTTTATTTCCCAATTATTCATAATGCTAAAGAACTTCATTGATTCTTTCGTATTTCAGGGTGCGTCAACTGCTATGATCATTAGTCCCGTAAGTGTAATACGTCTTTTATCGCGGGTGGCGGCGGTTCCTCAGCTGAATCGTGAGATTCGGAGCAGACCAACACATCGACTTGGGGGAGTTCTCCAAACAGGTATCTTCCACCGCCGGGCCACCCCGCCCGCCGGGACTAAGCTCCCGAATGGTCTCCTGACACGCGTGGTAGTGTAATGCATGCAAGTGTAAAAGTGTGTAAGTAAGGGGTGAGGATCGAAGAAAGAAAAGAAAGGAAAGATCGCGAGCGGTCCTTAGCCCATTTGTTACGGTATTGCCCCGGCATTCACCTGGTGCTGATGAGAGAAAACACGGTTACCTACTGTAGAGAGCAGCCGGCCTCTCGAATTTTCCTCCAGACAACAGAATTCCCTAGCTAAAAGGACGTTAATATATCAAAATTGTTTACGTATCCTTTCCCGCACACGGCAAAGACCTATCAAGTGCAATGTAATATAATAAAACAACGTAATGTCTGCTTCTTGAAACTATTAGTCATATTTTCAAACGTACTAGCGAATCAAGTTAATTAAGCGCGCGTAATCTCTGCCCTGGATCTCGTCACAAAGGAAGACGGATACCCTAAATACCATCTCAAAAACATTGACTTTCTAGTTTTTCGATAGGCAGCGTTGGCCAAAATAAGTAGGTTTATATTTCATGTAAAAACCCACAAGAGCAATGAAAAACCTATTAAGGCATACACAACACATTTCTGGTCGTGTGTTCAGCTATTACAATCCCTAGTTCGCAATTAGCTAGAGATTGTAATAAACGTTTTCTAAGCGATAATACGCATTGATGGCTTAACGGAGCATGTGCGGTGTCTCTTTTGTCGTGTATTTCGCTCACATTTGATCTGCGAGTGTACAGATGTCCTGTGCAAAACTTTCACGAAAATTGTGAAGATCTTTTAAAAACCGGAACCGTTTAATTCGCTTCGCTAGCAATATAGTAAAAGTAGAAATAACGTTCTCAATTTCATTCATTCTCAAATTCACTTAATTTTGGCTCTCATTATTGAAATAGATTTTAACTGTTTTGGTAAAGGTTTCATTTGATACATAAAACACTAATTGCCAGAAGCCTATAATTGAAAGAAAGAACTTTTCAAAAAATTAAGATATTTAATAGAATGCGCGGAACTATCAAGAGTAATTTGAAAATCAACGTCGGGATAGATACACATCAAATTTTACGATACACTAGCAGTCTCTTATGTGCTAAATATATGAAATTTGGACTGTGGATAGAAAAAAGAGAAGTAGGAGGCAGACCTAATACCGAAAGGGAGTTTTGAAAGGGCTGCAAAGGCATCACAAATAGATACAGGATCTGGAATGAGGAAATTCGAAACTACCGAGAAATTTATAATCTAAATGGAAAAACAGACGAATTGAGAAAATTTTAGAGAGATCAAATAGAAAGAATGGAAAACAGACGAATACCATAGCAGATTCTGAAATATAGGCTGAGGAGTAAAGAAATATTCGTATTGGAAGACCGAAGAGAAGATATATTGGCCTGCAATGAGACCCAACGGAAAGGAAGTTCCTATGCTTGAAGAAGGAGAAATAGAGAAGAAAAGGAGGAGAAGGAGAAGAAACGGAGGAGAAGAAAAGGAGGAGGAGAAGAAAAGGAGGAGGAGAAGAAAAGGAGGAGGAGAACAAAAGGAGGAGGAGAAGAAAAGGAGGAGAGGAAAAGGAGGAGGAGAAGAAAAGGAGGAGGAGAAGAAAAGGAGGAGGAGAAGAAAAGGAGGAGAAGGAGAAGAAAAGGAGGAGAAGGAGAAGAAAAGGAGGAGAAGGAGAAGAAAAGGAGGAGAAGGAGAAGAAAAGGAGGAGAAGGAGAAGAAAAGGAGGAGAAGGAGAAGAAACGGAGGAGAAGGAGAAGAAACGGAGGAGAAGGAGAAGAAACGGAGGAGAAGGAGAAGAAACGGAGGAGAAGGAGAAGAAAAGGAGGAGAAGGAGAAGAAACGGAGGATAAGGAGAAGAAAAGGAGGAGAAGGAGAAGAAAAGGAGAAGAAAAGGAGGAGAAGGAGAAGAAAAGGAGGAGAAGGAGAAGAAAAGGAGGAGAAGGAGAAGAAAAGGAGGAGAAGGAGAAGAAAAGGAGGAGAAGGAGAAGAAAAGGAGGAGAAGGAGAAGAAAAGGAGGAGAAGGAGAAGAAAAGGATGGAGAAGGAGAAGAAAAGGATGGAGAAGGAGAAGAAAAGGATGGAGAAGGAGAAGAAAAGGATGGAGAAGGAGAAGAAAAGGATGGAGAAGGAGAAGAAAAGGATGGAGAAGGAAAAGAAAAGGAGGGGAAGGAGAAGAAAAGGAGGGGAAGAGAAGAAAAGGAGGGGAAGAAAAGGAGGAGGAGAAGAAAAGGAGGAGGAGAAGAAAAGGAGGAGGAGAACAAAAGGAGGAGGAGAAGAAAAGGAGGAGGAGAAGAAAAGGAGGAGGAGAAGAAAAGGAGGAGTAGAAGAAAAGGAGGAGAAGGAGAAGAAAAGGAGGAGAAGGAGAAGAAAAGGAGGAGAAGGAGAAGAAACGGAGGAGAAGGAGAAGAAAAGGAGGAGAAGGAGAAGAAAAGGAGGAGAAGGAGAAGAAACGGAGGAGAAGGAGAAGAAAAGGAGGAGAAGGAGAAGAAAAGGAGGAGAAGGAGAAGAAAAGGAGGAGAAGGAGAAGAAAAGGAGGAGAAGGAGAAGAAACGGAGGATAAGGAGAAGAAAAGGAGGAGAAGGAGAAGAAAAGGAGAAGAAAAGGAGAAGAAGGAGAAGAAAAGGAGGAGAAGGAGAAGAAAAGGAGGAGAAGGAGAAGAAAAGGAGGAGAAGGAGAAGAAAAGGAGGAGAAGGAGAAGAAAAGGAGGAGAAGGAGAAGAAAAGGATGGAGAAGGAGAAGAAAAGGATGGAGAAGGAGAAGAAAAGGATGGAGAAGGAGAAGAAAAGGATGGAGAAGGAGAAGAAAAGGATGGAGAAGGAGAAGAAAAGGATGGAGAAGGAGAAGAAAAGGATGGAGAAGGAAAAGAAAAGGAGGGGAAGGAGAAGAAAAGGAGGGGAAGAAGAAGAAAAGGAGGGGAAGAAGAAGAAAAGGAGAAGGGGAAGGAGAAGAAATAATTGTTAAAGGTGTCCTTACTTTGTTTTATATACAAACCGACTATTTGGAACCAATGAGCTTGTCACATACCCCTTCGAATAAAATACGATCATTTAAAACCATTGAGCTAGCCAGAGCGACTAGTCCACAGGGGCGTGTTCCGCGCTAGGCCGCCGCCCCCTCGCCGCACGAAGCCCTCACCGGCGCGTCATGTCCAGTCGGCGGACACGGCTACCGCCTCGCATCTCTCGAGATCAGGCGTCGTAAAGCACGAAGCCACACGCGACAATCGTGTTCCTCCGGCTCCCTCCGCGCTGTTCCGTCCGCGTGCTTGGGCTGTTAGCCGGAAGCCCATAACTCGCTCCTCTACATGCGCCCCCTGCCCGGTCATCCGGCTACCTTCCCATTTCTGGAGGTGGGTTTTGTAGTGTATCAAAAATTAAAATAAATTCCTAGAGCCCAATTATTTTCCTTTTCCACGCTATTCTTATTACCGAACATCACGAGAAGAACAAAGCGCCTCAGCAGGCTAGCGATGAGCTTATTTGCCTCTGAACCCCCAGCGCGCGGGTTCGATCCCGGCTGAGGCACTCGGATTTTCGAAGGCAGGTTTTTGGCAGGCGCCCGGCAAAATTAAATCCCACCGGTCATTTCTCGTGCTGACGAGGTTTTACGATACCCGAATCAGGAAGGTCGGTTAGAGTAAACCCGGAGAAAGTAATAATCAGAAGCAAGCGTTTAAGGAAGCAGCAATGCGCGCCTGCAAGAAACAGTACTACGCGCGCCGAGGGTAGGCTTCAGAGAAAGCCTGGGTACATGGGTGCGGAACAATGTTCAATGACTGTGTCTCTGAACAAATAACGCACACGGTAAAGAAATAACAGGAAGAGCATACGAATTGACAGGGATTGCAACCCACTGACTATGATTTGACATGTTTATTGACGTAAAATCAAGTTCCAATAAATGCATTTAGAATTAAACCGCTAACTGCAATGATAGACCCTTTTCTAAGAAATGAAGTTTGAAGATTTGCATTTCATGTATAATATGATGGATTTAAGAGAGTATAGAAAAAGAAAAGATTTGATCACCTGGAATTAATACATCCTGAACCCCTCTATTCTAAATTACTTTCAACCGTAAGTTCATTGTTCAGACCTAATATTCAGGGTAAAAGAAATAAGGACTTTCAAAACTGAATTCTTCAATGTAAAGTAACCCCTTTAAAGGCAAATTCAAATATATCCAATTAAGAACCAATATGTAGTCAATATCTTTGATACAGACATGTGTAGTTGCGTAGTGATGTAGTGGTGTAGTGATGTAGTGGTGTAGTGATGTAGTGGTGTAGTGGTGTAGTGGTGTAGTGGTGTAGTGGTGTAGTGGTGTAGTGGTGTAGTGGTGTAGTGATGTAGTGATGTAGTGATGTAGTGATGTAGTGATGTAGTGATGTAGTGATGTAGTGGTGGAGTGATGTAGTGGTGTAGTGATGTAGTGGTGTAGCGGTGTAGCGGTATAGCGGTTGTTTGACTTTCCCTAAGTATTGAATTGAATTGAATTGAATTGAATTGAATTTGCCTTATTTTACGTGGCGAGACTATATAAGTATATCTAAGTTCAAATTTTAGTTTCTCCATGTGGAACTGGGGGGGACACAGCGAGTTAGTAACAGGTTCTGGCGCTTCCCTAGACAGTCGTTCCACATCGTTGGTCTATCGGCATTCATATCACAACTTCACAATCTCCAGATCATCAATATTATTTGTCCACTTCAGATATGGATATAGGGCTTACAAATTGGACCATTACAACGATATACTAGGAACTAGGAGCGCAGGGGGCTTTTCCAAAGTCAACGGGTAAAAGGAAGTTACAATCTTTATTCATTTGATGTCACCAAAACGCGAAGCATTGTACTAGAATTGCAAAGCAAATGTCAGATTTTCTCTGTTTCTATGAAAACAACTCATATTGTGTTCATATATAAATTGAAAGCACGTAAATTGAAGGCACAAAGCATAATGTTAGCATTTATTCGTTTCCGAGATATTGAAGTGGGATGGATGTATATAATATTATGATATCTTGTGGACCACGTCAAGCACTTTCACCCCAAACTATAGCTGATTTCTAGATTGGTTCCATGACTGAAAAGTCCCAATAATTGACCATGTTTCTTTCACTACGTACACTGATGAGAGACGAACATAAATGGTAGATGAACCTACTCTGACGTAATCGTGGTTGACAACAAACATCTGTAATATTTTTTCCACAGACGTAGTCGATGGACGAATGAGCCCCTCATCATCCTAGGAAGTACGTGCTTCAAGAACACACGATCAAAGAAAACTACGGTACATGAAATATTGTGTTATTTATTGATGAAATGAATACAAACAATTTTTTAAATTCGAATCCAACTCTATTTTTCTCTTTATCAAAACTCCCCTACGAAAGATTCGAAGATGAAATATCCATGAGATCGTAAAAGATATATGAGCGTTAGTAATCAATTATGATTAAGAACATACGAACAGTCATTCTCGATTGATTATTGATGTTTCCGGTGCGTCAACGGCTAAGGTCACTAGTCCCGTTGGTGTAGCAAATGTTTTTATCTCGGGAGATGGCGGTGTTCTTCGCCCGCTGGATGGTGAGATAGGGTACCGTCCTACACAGGACAACCTCTGGATTCCAGAATGGTCTCCCAGAAGCTCGGCAGTGTAAATCATGTAAGTGTCTGTGTGTGTGTGTGTGTGTGTGTGTGTGTGTGTGTGTGTGTGCGTGTGCGAGCAAGGGGAGATGATACAACAAGTAGAGGAAGGGAAGATCGGGTGCTGTCCGTGGTCCGGTTTTAACGTACTGCTCCGGTTTGGTATTGATGGGCTTGGTATTGATGGAGAAACCATGCAAATCTACCGACCCGAGCAGACAACCGCTAGAAATCTCCACTAAACACCGGCTTAAATCGTCCTAGCTATAAAAGCGAATCTTAATTCACAAAGCAAAACTAGTGAACAGTTAAGACTATTAAGAGGAATCGCATGGTCATTCATGAACACCTGTGACACACAACGTGTGCCTCTGGCGGAACGGCTTTCATTCTCGTCGGTAGGGCGTCGAGAATCAAGTTATATTTCCGATTCAAATAAAATTTCAAAATTGAAAATAACGGATTTTACTTCTAGAAACGTGACACGCATTTCCTATTTTATTTCGCAAACGAAAGTTCTGTACAACCAATGCGTCCCCTAATATGTATTATGACGAATGAATATTGTATAAATTGGTGAAATGAGCTTATTTTTGTAGATGAGTTGTTTTCATATAAAATGCATAAGAATATATTTACTTGCTATATTGTTCTTAACCAACTTAAAACAACCAATGTGCTTAACAAGAATTTTGAAATTTCAACAAGAAGGAGGTTCAGAGCGATAAGAGAGATATTAGAGTATTTAGAAAATTTAAAATTTATATTAAAAAATATTCTTTTAATCATTTAACTCCTGTTGAGAATTTCAAATGACACGTTATGTTGTTTTCCCCCTATAGAAGAAAAAGTAATGAAAATTAAAAGTTTCTTAAGTGTGTACTGAGAGCTGTACGGATAATTTTCATGAATTATCTAAAACGATCGTTCGTGAAATATAAGGCATTTGTAAGATATGTATAATGCAATTATTCGCAAAGTTTGTTTTTAAAAAATATGATGGAGTTCAAAATTATACTACATTTTCACCTTCAATATCGTGTCAATTGCAGAAGTCACTAAATAGACTAAATAAAGAGATGTATATCCTCGAGTAAAGAATTCAATAACTAAGATCGTAAGTGTCCTAAGCAATTTCACGTTCATAAAATACTTCTCCTTCACATTTTCTGGAGAGTTTGCAATGAATAGCAAGAAAATGCTCGTCGTTTCGAGAAAAGTGGCTGAACGAGTACAGGCTTCGACCGGCACTTTGCAAGCAGCAATCACCGTCTATTAGCATAGATTAAAAGCCATTACAACCGACTTGAAAGAGCTTATTAATTCATAACCGTCAGCTAAAGTTTCGCACTTGGGAATAAGTTAGCAAGTAAAATGAATCTGACAGCACTCATTCAGAAGCAGCTGTACTTACGAATCGTTCAGTCGAAAAATGTTGAGCCTCCAAAACCAAAAAGTTTACTTTGCGGATTTTGCATAAATAAATTCCAATAATACAAGCACTCAAAGTTTATCTTTGAATTAACAAAGTTGCAAGTAAGTTTTATAGTTCATTTCTTTTTTTCAAATTCATTATTGGAAAATTAGACAAAATGATTCTTCAAAATATCTCTTGTACACCTCATCTGTGTATAAAATGACCATAATAAGTGGTTGAAATGTTTTATTAAAATACGTGTCGCATCAATACGCAAATTAATACGATCAATACATAATATATTTTGAATGAAAATAATTTTAATAAATCTGTATAAACATTATTTTGCCTCAATTAGTTACAGAATGAAACACGGTTTATTAAAGCAAGAAAGTCTTCACAAAAAATGTATTTGAAGATTTATTATGTCGAGAAAATAATTAGAGAAATATGTTATAGGTTATCACATTCATAATAAAAGTAAATATGACAACAGTAATAATGGAGGGCAGGAAAATAAACAAAAAAGTTACGTATGTTAAAGAACAATACAAGAGAATGTGGACGTAAACGACAGCGGTAAATATGGAAAATATTGTGATAAGTTGAAATAACGTAAAGACACGTGAGCAGATTTGTTGGGTGAAAATAATTAGTAAAATTATTACAAGAACCAGGGAATAAACAGATAAACTACGTAAGCGTGAGTGGCCAGTCAGAAAAAAAATAGTGTTCGGGTAATTGAATGATATGCGTCGAAGAAGCAAGGAGAAACGCCTCTGTCTACTACATCGCGCAGGACTCTGGGACAAAGGAAGGGCGCGCAGAATGAACAAACGGAAGAGGCGATGCTTAGACCCGGCAGCGATCGGATGTGATGATGATAATTTCGATGTTGCCAAATTAAAATTTTCAAAATTTTCTCAAAAAAGGCTCAACATTTTTTTCTTTAAATTTCTTGTAAGAATATATTAACATACACTTGTAAATGTGGCACAGGTCCGATTTTCACGGTTAACTCTGAATATTCGAAAATTACCGAAGCTAGCCGAGACCAAAGAAAATAGAAAACTAATAGGGGAAAGTTTGTGCCATTCTGTAGCACGATTAGTTTTGTTAATGAAATGTGTTCATCAAAATCAGATCTTCAAATAAGGTAAAATTTGATTTTTTTAAAAAAACAATATTTTTTGCAAATAAGAGAGAGAGGCAGGTCTTTAAGTGACGCAGGTCTACGTTTGTTGAAATGCTTGATTTTATGAAAAGTTTAAAAGATTTTTAAAAAGTTCGGGTCTTCCTTCAACTACAATTGTGAAGATACATTTATTTAATGAAATGTTTTCATAAAAACAGATCTTCGAATAAGATCATGTTGATTTTTTTGAAAATGCGTATTTTTATGTATATGAGTATAATTACTCCCGCTCCAAAGTTACTGCGCTTCGGGAACATAAGTGTAGGAGTCTTTGAAAGCTCTTGCAATTCATATAAAAGAAAGTAGATTGATGGATACATTTAATTTAGCAGTAACAAATTACTTCTTTATTCCAGAAATTTTAATCGCGGATTATTGTATGTTTAATTTCTGAAAGTTAGAAATGACTGCTGTTGCTGGCTATTGAAATAATGCAGATATCCACTACATGCGGTTCCTTTAAATTGTTTGGTTTAGCAATATTTCAAATACTTTACATGAAAGAATAAAAAAATTGTATATTGTAACGTGCATTAACGTGCCTCGCATTGGGCATTACAATGAGCTTCTTTTTTAACGTTCATCTTGTCCCGCGTTGGGCACCATTTTTTAATTTGCCCTGCTATGCTCGTAAATTAATTGCTCTAATAACTCATAGTTTGGATAGCTCTGTTTTTTATTAAAATCTTGCATGAGTTGGACATACAACATATATCACCTTACCTATTGCACATCGTTGTGTGACTGAACAGAAATCACGATTCCTAGAAATTCTGTGAAATTTACTACTTACTGAATTTATAGCAATTCACTTAAATATCAGTATCATCTTTTCAAGCAACAATTAACATTAATTGTGAAATTCTTATAACATGTTTCGAGCTCGTTATTGATGAATGTTTCTATGACCTTTGAACATTGTAATACCGTACGGATTTGATAAAGTTCGTAAGCTTACAGAATATCTTCTCGGTTCATTCGATACCACCGTCGTCTCCAAAAGGGGATGTTCTGCCTAATTTCCGTGTAAACGATAAATGTTCCCGAGTGTTGCTAATTATTTAGTCCGCTATTCGGATATCTCTACATCAGCTTTATATAACCGCGTCGCGACTTTCCTTCACTAGGCTTCGGGTGAAACCTCTATTCGTATATTTCCTTTACATTAACACTTTAAAATTCGCACTAGGGAATCAACCTCATGTAAACTCACGAACACGAAGTCTAAATGTTTTTAAATGCAAAATTTCTACGCGTCAACAAATGTAACTATCATTTTAAAAAATGCAAACATTTACTTTCTTAAATGAACAATACTGCTTAGCCTACACTATTATGGACTGATCAAAGAATTTTCACCCACAACGTAAATCTACAATGGCAAAATCAATGTTATAATGTTCATTATCTTCTGAACTGCTTGGCTTCTTTCGTGAGAATGAGAATTCGCTTCTTTTTACTTGAGCTAAATTTTAAACGCTCTCCCCTATCAATTCCATGTTAATGACCAGGCCGTGCTGTACCTCGACAATACAGTTCCTGTTCCTAGCATCTGGCACGGCACGCCTATTCGTTTGTTGCTATGCTACGCGTATTACTAGTATTTTAACATTCTCGATGCATCAATTCCGTCGTATCACATCAGAGTGATATTCTACTATGTTGCAGTATAATTAATTTTTACGAATATTTTGATTTTACATTGCTAAATGCGTTATCTTGGGAAACAATGCAGCAATATATTATTAATTAATTAATTAATTTTAATTTAACGTTATAAAATAAAAACTGAGCGTGACCTATTATGGGGAAAAATGTATTCTGTGAACGTTTTCGTAAATTCTGGTATCCTTACCCTAACCCATTTATTTGTCGAATTTTGAATGCAGAAGCATTAGTAAAGACAATTTGAGGAAATTTTTTTAGGTGTGAAAACGTATAGAACATTTAGCATTGGATGTTCAGACAAGGAGTAACATGTAATTCGTGTTAAAAAACGGGAATATTTGGAGCATATTGCAATACTAGGATATTTAATATTTACGACTATATATTTTTCGATCTAGTTCCATTTGTTTGCTAACGCTTTCAGTATCGTAGTATTTATTATCTTTTAATTATTTTACTTTCTCGCATACTGCTTATCAGGCTAAAAACTCTTCGATTATGTTCGTGAATACACTGCACACCTTATCCAACGAATTCAATGCCAGAAAGATATTTTCATTTAAAGATTTGAATAAAATATCTATTTCTTGAAACTATTTAATTTTCCCACCAAACGTTCTACGATTTCTAATAAAATTAAAAAATATTGAATGAGATGTGTTAATTTGGAGAGAAACTGTGGTGTAAATAGTATTACATAGCAATTGCTAAAGCTGAAAAAGTACATTCTGTTTTTAGGATATTCAAGAAAATAAAACATTAAAATTGTTTGTTCGTTAGATCGATCACGGTGAAGTACCTCCCAAAAGTAAATAACTATTACCAAAAGTAAAAAAGCGAGAAAGTAAATATACAATTAATATTGGCATTTTCAACAGTAAATTATAATTGAAATATTTTTTTATATCATTCATTCAATTTTTCTCGTGGCCAGGAGTTGGTGCGAACCTGAATATATTTCATTAATTTCAAGCAGAAATGACACAAAAATACTTGTTTTTCAAACAAGCCATAGTTAGCCCGAAGGCAGACGTGCATATTTGCACTTTCTTTAGAGGATCGGGAAGGCCCATATCGGCAACACCGTGCGCGTAGCGTGGTTCATTCAAATCTAGCGAAAGGTTCTTAGCAAGAGATACACTCACCTCGGTCTATTGGGAACAATGAAAAAACCCTTTCCTGTCTTTGCACCAACATCACCAACAGATACAGTTTCTAGGTGGTGTTGTTTGCTCTGCACAATGGTAATGTATCTTAAACTGGACAGTATTATAATTTTTGAATGATGGTCTAAATAGCACAGCACTTTAAAAATTATTTGCCTCTGGCATGAAGGATCGATGAAAGCCATTATACCGTCGGCAGTCCATCAACTTTATGTACTCCTACATCAATACATCGGGAATACTAATTGTAGAATCAAGTAAAGTAAAAGTGCAAGAAAGCAAAAATAGAATTAATATTGTTATTTTCAATGGGAAATAATAATTAAAATTAAATAAATTAATTTTTAAATCATTCATTCAATTTTTCTCGTGGCGATGATATTTTATGATACATGATTTTTTTAAAGAACTTATTTTGCACAACAGACTTTGTCTGAGGCAAAAATCTTTATCTTCAATTTGTAATTTGTTTTGAAACGTCTTTTTTGAAATTTTCGAAAAATAGCAATACCCGAAAATGAGATTATGGCCATATTTCTTACCACTCCTCATTACATATGTTGAGAAAATTTAAAGAAAAATTGGAGCGGTGTTTGAGAATTTTGGTTGTAAATTTCAATCGCAAAATACGCAAAAAGTACTAGTTTTTTTCAAAACAGTGTTCATTGCCTTTTTTGAAAAGCTAATGTTTTACAACGGGCTTTGTCTGAGACACAAATCTCCATGCTCAAATTTTGTAGTTAATTTTTTTTTCCAATATTCGAAAATCTGGGACGTCACCGAAAATGAGACCTGCACTATTCTCTTAAATGTCTTTTGCACTATTTGACATCAATATTTAATGCAAACATTTGGAGTCATTTTTTTGAAAATTATAAAAATGTCCAAGGAGCTTAATGTGAAGTACCCGCCAAATTAAAATATCAGTTTCAAATACCAGGGGCCGCGACATCAGATAGAACGATTAAAGAATATCAATTTTCGAGAAAATCGTCTGAACGGTTTATGGGCTATATCGTTCACAAACGGCCGGACAGACGTTTTGGCGTCAATCGATTTTTCGGTATAAAGGAAGCGCAAAGCATGGATTCTGGCTACACCACGTGTTAGAGAACTTTTTTCCATATTTAGCAACTGGATTTATCCACTTTTTCTTCATGGAGCCCCGCAATACTAGTTTTTATGTCGAAAATTCGCCGTGTTGCGGCGCACGATTACAATACTTTTTCTTCTTACGTTAGTAAGTGCGAGAAAGTCAAATTGAAATTGGCATGTGGCTCCCAGCTATTCTTGGCACGAATTTGGCAGCCCATTTGCGTGGAAAAAGCTCGCACCCCAAGTGGTGGTTCACAAACCCATATCTGTCGCCGCATTCGCTACGTTACGCTCGTGAGCGCATAATTATTTTCGGTTAGATAATAAATCATTGCTTTCTCTAACCTTTTTGTTAATACGCTGGAACTAAAGAAATGTATTATTATTATTATTATTATTATTATTATTATTATTATTATTATTATCATTATCATTATGTAAAGGCTTTGAGTTAGATCTTATGAAGGAAATACCTTTCACAAAGTTTAAATAAACTGAATGTCTTCTAATTATTTTCACAATTCCACTGTTACCTGTGATCATGCTACAATTTTGCCTGTGATCATGTTAATACTAGACGCCAACCGACCCACTGTGCAATGGAGCGTTAGGACGTGACGCTGCAATTCCGTCGGGGGCTTCGCCGCGAACGATTTAGTTCCAGAAATTTGACGAAGAAAAAAAAGTCGAACACGGAGAAACCTGGGACACGCCAACCCATTTTAATCACCTAGTGAAGTACGCAAGGTGGTAGTGGATGTGCGGTAGCGATGGGTAAAGGTAGCTCGTGACTTCTAAAGGGAAGACGGAGTGGTTCACAAACAATTGGTTGATCGCTCCTGGTGTGTCATTCCATGAATCCAGCTGCACACTGAATATAAACAGTTGATTCAGAAGATTTTCAAGAATAAATAATTACAAACAGTGATGGCTCGTGTCTTTAAAAGTTGGCTTTCAGAAAATGTAGGGGAGGTAGTTCACAAAATATGCAACGCGTTGTCTCAGTCAAGAAAATCAGACGGCCTCCGAGCTTTGCGAATACCCGAAAGCAGTCGAGATCTCCTCTGTGATAACAGGCTGCTGGTGACACCACATTACGGAGGCTCTAATTAGTTTCTCATAATTTTTATATTATCACACTTACTTTGTAAGAAGAGTAATGATTATAATCGGGTGCAGAAAAACGGCGATTTTTCGACACAAAACCTGTGATCATGATCCTTTCCGTAGCCTAGACTTTTCTAACACGTTGTATAGTCAAAATACATGTTTTGTGTTTTCTTAATGCCGAAAAATCGATTGGCGGCAGAAATGCAACTACGCATATTGAACTGTTTTAAGTGTTATGAAGCCTTAGCTATCGGCTGTCTAAATTTGTCTTTTTGGAATCTTGAATTAATTCTGTTTGGGGCTCATATGGCTGTCCATGTCTGAATACAATAATCAGTAATTGATGTTCAGGTTATTCAAGAATGGTTTTTAAATGCAATTCAAGATTTTTGTATTTATTAAATTTAAAGTTTCTTATGAAGTAGAGCGTTGCATATGAACCATGGGGATTTGATGATTTTCCTTAAGAATTTATTCTGAGGAAATTTAAGTTTTAAATGTTCGTCGGTATTTTATCTCTCCAATTCGGGCTCGGTTTAGGTGATTGCGTGTCATAAATTATTAATCCTGATTCAACATCAAGAGGTAGTTAATATGAATTGCAGGTATTGTGTATGTAATTTAACGTATGTTTGATCACTCTTATTTTTTAAATGAACTTTCCAGTTTTATCTCGTGACCTTGTATAGTAGTTCATAAGTCACGACTGTTGGATAGATTGGTCATGCGAATCTACTATATTTATTACGAGGCGCATCCAGAAGATAAGTTTCCCTAGGTCGCCAACAAAAAGAAAATACTATTTTATGGGAAAACGTTATTGTAGCAGATACACACAGTATTTTTCCACATAATAACCGTCAGAACTGAGATGTTTTTCATACCGTGGGACCAACATTTGTATACCTGTATCGTAGAAGTTCTCCGCTTGGTATATACACCAGCGTTTGACCGGACAGGAATTTCTTGATGTGTAAGAATATATGAAAATCGTTGTAGGTGAGATCTTGACTATTCGATGGAATATCAAACACCTTCCAACAAAACGGTTGAAGAAGATCTGTTAAGAGCCGAACTGTTCGTAGCCGACCGTAGGACTCTTCACCCTATCATCCGGATCTCGATCGCTGATGATTTGGGCCAGTTAATGACAGAAACAAAGTGGTCTTAGTCAATGAAGGTAAAACTTTTTATTTAATGTTGATATAATGTAAAATTGATGTTGATAGAATTTGATTAAATTAAAAATTTCCCTTTCACTACAACTTGCGGGAAGAAATTTAAAAATGATATTTCAGTTCCATCTTTGAAAGTGAAGAACTAAATTCTAATAAACACAAACTTATTTATAATTGCGAGAGACTTCAATAGATATTAATATAATTTTAATGACATTCTTATAAGTTTTAGTAGAGCATTCACGGACAAATTTTTTTAATGTTTAGAAGCACTAAAGATAAAGAATAGCTTACTTGCTCTAACAAGCAGTGTATTTGTAAAATGTTTGTGAAATTTCTCTGTACAGATGGCACATTGTAATGGGTTTAACTGGTACATAGAATGGATATTTTGAGTTTTTATTTGTTTGGGGCGTTTTTTGCGTATTCTACATCCACTTTGATGTTTGGTAATGAGTCATTTGATCGCTTTCTTCATAATAAAAGACGCCATTGTTGATGCTGGCTGGAGGTTAGTAACGGGTGCATCGGTTGTAGAGGTTATAATTCCCACGGGAATGCATGCTGTACGTACTTGTGGATGTGGATGTTTGGTTGTTATTGTTGTTGTTGCAACTGCCGCTGCTGCGGTTGAGGTTGAGGTTGAGTATGTGTGGGGATCCATTGCCTTGTATTTCGCGTGTCTATGCTTTTGATGTCTTCAGATGCCGCAACTCGATTTTATAATGCATTTGTAATAGCTTGTATCACCGGGGGGCAACTGCTTGAAGCTTGCAATGATTAACAGATTTTATTTGCACTAACAAAACTTACATTTAAACACTGCGCTCAATAATAAAGAAAAAAGTGCACTACTACTTGCCCAGTGGGGCTCATATCAGTGTTCGAAATCTGAATGTGGGGCGAATGCGACTGTCTTGTTTGCAGGCTAAGCCCAGAGAACTTTTATGTCCGAAAATTAAGAATAATTGCTTGAGGTAAACAGGAGTAAACACCAATTACACAAGACCTTTTCTAAATAACCGTAATTAATGAAAATTATTAGAGTTAATTCTAATGGTGTTCAGTGAGAGAAAATGATTTAATATAGTTATCTTTAATTAACCCAATTATGTTCAGTTAAAAAAAGAGTTTTTTGCCGAGTGTAATTTAGACTACTTTTTTTAATTATTATTATTTTTGGTTATTTAAGGTCGCATCAACATCTAGGTCATTAGCGACTACTATTGCATTTAACGGTATGGTAAATATGAAGATGATATGGTGATGTTAGGGGGTGAAAGGACGAACACAAATACAACCATGCGCACGGCGGAACTCGAACCCGCGATCCTTCGTTCCGAGATTGCTACGGCACATCTGCCTTAACGACCTCGACCATCCGGACTGGCTTTTTGATTATTATTTTTTGTTTTATAAAGAAGAAGGTTGCTTCGTTCCTCCATACAAATCTACACTTTTATTCCGACATTAACGGCATATTGAACACGTAACCTTCAAAACAGAAAAGTACTGAATTTACTGAAAAGTCTACTTCCTAAAACCTACCTATATCTTTCTTTACCAATTCTTAAACCAAATGTGAGTGTCCACTCCTGCAGTTTTTCCTGAATATCTCGAAATCGGTGACGTTCTTATGTAAATTTATGAAATGTATGAATGAGTGAATTAATGAATTAATGAATGAATGGAATTATAAAATTAATGAATTAACAGTTTCTGAAATCTCACGAAATGTATTTCCGAGTCCTTTCTGATTCACATAATTTCAATAGTGCCATTAGGCTTTAAGTAATTGAAGGTCAAAATTGTTTCTGGAAATTCGCCAGTGGTTTGCAACAATGCATCTCTTTACTACTGCTACTTACTGCTCAAACGATGGTGGCAGTATATTTTGTGAAGAGGGAACATGGCAAAGAATGGCAGGGCTGGGGCATGAGGCGAGGAGGAGGCTGGCGATTCAGAAGATCGTGAAACTGGGGGCTTGGGACGGAGTGGGTGAGTTTGGTCTGTTTGGCACAGATCAGTGCAAACCAGAGTGAGCATTTACTATAGCTGCTGCACAGAAGTATTTTTTGCTAACTCAAAAAGGCCCATTAAGCCGCAAGCAGCGGCAAACCGCGGTGTACACAAGTCCATGAGCGTTTGCTCCAACCTGTGTGCTTACTATAGATAGATTTCATTGTTTCCTTCGTAAAAGAAATAAATTATCACCCGAGAGTGGTTGGGTTCTTCAGATTCTTGATAATAATAGACTGCATGATTTTTTTTCGTGTTGGAGAAATGTTCATTTTAGTGCTGATCATTGTTGGTGGAATTGACTCAGCTTCACAAAGAGAACTTTCAGGTTTAGATAATCCATCTGGGAACATCCTGCCTGACCATGCAACTTAAGTGCTCATAAATTTCGAGAAAACTGCCATGCATTAACCCCTGCTAGCAACTTTCGTCTCCACTACCACTTGCGGATAAATTTACTTTTAGAATTCAGAATGCTAAGGAATTTACATGTAACATGTAATATGATATGAAATAATACACGTTGCCTTAATGTCGATATAAGAATTTCGAAAATGGGTACAACAATATATGCAAAAACTTTAAAGAGTTTTAGAACTATGGTTAACATCGTAATTACGGAGTGATACTGTGTTGAGAATTCGTTACTTCTGAATCCAATTTTAAGCACATTCGTACGTTCCTTGTAGTTAATGAAATTTACAACGTGGACATTCTCTTTGAAAATTCGTGAGATTCCGACGGCTACACAAGACACCTTGTAAACAAATTTATCACTGCTTAAGAGAGGTCTGAAAGAAAACTCTGTCTCTGAATACGCGTGAATTCAGCTTGTCTACGTGTCGAGAATGAATGAATAAATAAATGTTTCTTTTTGACTGCCGGTCTGCAAAGTACTTAACTGACAAGGTGGCATTTGCATTGCTATTTATTGACTATTGTACTCCCTATTTCCATTTATTCTCAATCCTTCACTTAATTGCTTTGTATTTCATATTTATTTTCAATTTTGGGATAAATATAGTCAAAACATATGCCTGTCTCTGGGTTGAGAAAAAGGATTCTAAAGTAAAATGGTAACTGTTAATAAGCTTTGATTTGATAAAAAAAAGAAAATTTGGCGGAATTTATTCAAAGTATTCTAAAAATTAATAAGGAATATTTCAGATGGTAAAAACACTCTGTATCTTGTCCGATGAACAGATGTTTCCTATGTCATTTTGCTGAGAGGCACTTTATTTCTGCACAGTAGTTTCGTGACTATCTTCTAAAACTTAAAGGAAGTTGTGCTTATAGTACGAAGATAGGCAGAGGATACAAGTATTGTCGGAAACATAATCTACGTTTTTCTGTTACAAACTAACAAAAATCCAAGTTTGTCACTTCACGATATTGCGGTGCAAATTACGACACGCGTGGAGCTGTGCTCTCAGCCGATGTTAAGCCGTCAGGATTTTATGCTGTCAGAATTACAGCCATCAGCCTGCTGTCAAAAATACGGTGCACTCGTATGACACTATGGCTCCCCGAGTGTACATCAGCGCATCCACTCTTGCATAAAGTTCTGGTGATATGCAGAGTACAACGAAATTGAAAGAATACAAAAACCCTTTCTACGGGAAAATACGATTCTGACGTCAACCAATTATTATTACTGTAAAAGAATTAGTTATTGCTATTTCGAGGAACATGCAAGGTAGTGTTTCTGAAATGACTCGCTTGTAAATCCCAGTTAGGGATACGCGTTCTACGATTATCACGTTCTAACATTAAGAACCATTCTACTTGAACTGCAACATCGCTTGGATACGAAAACCACGATCGATGGGTCCTGCACTGAAGATCAATTATAGACTTCGATTATCAATATCTATCTATATCTATAGCATATTCAAATAAATTGTTTAAAGATGTTAGAATATGAAGACAATGGCACAACAAGGTTTGGGACGAAGAGTGAGACGCCTAGAGGCTCCTCTCCCGTTTTGGGTACTCTATGAAAACAATACATTATATCATTGATTAACAAAGAACAATTAAAAATATTTGAATGCAGTAGCAATGAATTAATACAAAACAATTAAATTCAAATTTACAAAAGAAACAAACAAAATTTTAAATATTTTATACGTAATAATCACGTCATAAATTATAATAATTGTCAAAAGTCAACGTAGTTCATGACCAAAACCATGATGGAATGGAATCACTTTTAATTTGTTTTTAAATTGATAACATTTATAGGTTATTTATGGTTTTATAAATGGTGCAAAACATTGTGCATGAATGTATTATACGATATCTTTGCTTTTTTAGATTACGTTGAAGTCGCTAAAATTTGATGAGTATAGGTAATCGTCCTACGTTGTACGTTGTGGAAGTGAATATCCTAATGAAGAAATCTACTTCCTCCATTTAACGTCTTTTTGTACAAAAGACTTGTAAGTAAAGATTCATAAATGGTAATGGGAATATTTCCTGCTCAATAATTGATAAGTAATAATAATGACAGGACTACTCGTATTTGTTATTTGCGTAACTTATTGGAACAATAGTATAAAGAAGACATGGTGGCACATTTAAATAAAATACTTAGGCTTAGTTTAATTCTCACGCTTGAAGAGTAAGAGAGACAGATGGCGAATATGACATATTACCTTCACCGTAGTTAGCGAACTCCGCCAGCCTAGGCTTTTCTTCAGAAGCTAAGCTTCCTCTAGCTTCACAGCTACAGAAACTAAGACAATTTTTAAAGTAAAGGTACTACTCAATTTGGGCCTCGACAGGGAATTGAACACTGGACCACACCCGGGGAAGGTAGTACGTTGCTCATGAGTCATGTAAAGACACTCAGTTTAAAAAAATCAGATATAAAAATAACCAAATTTAGTAGATGTGTGATACTTCCCTCAAATAAATTCTTAAGACGGTTAATTCGCAGAGAACGCAATAAATGCGTGTAAATTATCACAGTTGTACTAAATTTCATTACAATTTGGCAGTTTTTCACCTTTCTCGAAAGACAACACTAAAACTGTATTACGAGTTTATATTAACAGTGAAATATATACCCAATGAACTCTTTTAACATTAAATAAGTTTTCTCAAATTCGACATATCAGTTCAAAAATTGACGTATCAAATAGCTAACAATTTCTCCCCATGACCAAAAAAATTGATAAAATAATGATATAATACCCGCATGTTTTCTTGATCTCCGAAACCCTTACGCCATCTCTTGAGTTAAATTATGAACGAAATAGCACGAGCATTATTGTTAATATTATCTCTCTAGTTATAGGTACTATTTATACCGGCAATCAACCTGCAGATTTTATGAGAGGCTTCTGCCGCGAAAATAACAAAATCTCCCACCACTCTCGTACCTTGCAAAATGAGAGCATAAGAAACGTGCATCAATAACATGTATTTGAATTACTACTGGTAGCATAGAAAGTTTAAAAAAGTTAAAACAAAACTGGTCAGTCTATTATAAAAAATCTAAGTGCTAGGCATTCTCTGGGTTTGCATTACTCAAACAATTTTAAGCTTTAAAAGTTTTGACAAACACGCAGGTACTAAAGAGAAGTCTAACGGTAAATATTTTATAGCCTCTTCCAGCACGTTACTTCGAAGAAGCGAGATAAGAAACGTTGCTCCATTTCTCGAATTTCACAACCCAGCGGTTCTGTTTAACCACATCATTTTACTATTATCACTAGTCAATCACATACTAAAATTCAATTATAAAACCATTTGTGCGGCCAGTTCCCAATGCCAATTAAAATCATTATGTCAATTTGAACATTTTGTTGTAGCATGTACCTCCAACTGTTATTTTGCTCTCTTTTGTGTCAGAAAATGCGACAACAAATGTCTTAACGTTCGTAATAACTGTTTTAACACATTAAACGTGTTCAGGCACGTTAAACACTTAAGTTCAAAACAATATTCAAGAAGTCAGTTAGGTAACAATTTACTTACCAGTAACTGCATCTTGCTATTGGTAATTGATTCCTAGACACTATTTGCACATTCACTTGATTTCAGTTACACAACCACCACGTCAAACTGCCAGTTCGGTCAACCGCAAACACCTCACACAGAAAATTTGAGGTTATGCGCCTGCAACTACCTGTTCACCGAGTCACGCCGTCCTCCCCTCGCGAACCGAGCAACCTGTTGCTATGGCGGCGGCTACAATGACGCAAGGGCACTCGCGGGGCGTTCGCACCAACGCGCGCAGAAACACATCCACAAGCGCAGACACCCGAGCGGCGCGGCGCAGCCCCGGGCCGACGCAGCACCCGCACGCGCAGATAAACACAAGCGAACCTGCCGCCGCCTCGCGCCCGCTGGAACAGCTTCGATTGCCCACTGATACGCGGCAGCACAATCGCGGGCGCTCGAGTTATCACCGTCGACGGCGGCGAAGGCGGAGGCGGAGGCGGCGCGGGAGCGACGACCGCCCCGGAGCGGCGGCGGCGGCAGGGGCGGAGATGAGGGCGGGGGCGAGGGCGGGGGGCGGAGCGGAGGCACCGCTGGAGCTCGCGACCGCGCAAGTGCAGCCGCGAGGGCCGTTGCAGTGGAGCTCGTGGCCAGTCGCCAAGTCCGGTACTGGCGGAAGGCGGGGGTGGGGGTGGAGGCGGGCTCAGCGGCGGAGCGCCGCGGGCGGAGGGGGGAAGGCGAGGAGGCGGGAACGACCAGGTAGGTAAGGGATAGGGTGATGGGGAGGTGGCGGAGGCGGAGGACGGGGAGAAGGCAGAGGAGGCGATGGAGATGGAGGAGGCGGGGAATGCATGGTGCAGTGGGCGATGAGGGCGGCTGTGGGAGGCAGGGTCAGACGCGAGAACGATGGCTAGGTTGCTTGTCCGCTGGCGACTATGGCGTTAGAGCTACGTAGTGCCCACCCACGCGCGCACAGTCTGCCTCCCCCCCGCCCTCGCACTCACTAGTGCGGCACGCGGTGTGGCAGGTGCCGCCGGAGCAACGTCAACAGCCGGAAAGAAGGTGGCTCTGTACTGCGCAGAATGAGGCACCACTGCTTGGAAGGTTTGGTATTTGCTTTCGCATGTCCTGCAAATTTTACACTCGAGTTTACGACACCAAGAGATTTTAAATCCCTCAATGTGCGGGTTGTCCCAGTACGACAACAAATGAAGTAAAAAGTGAAATCTTAAAGGATGGCATTCTTGTGTTCCGTATTTAAGCAACTTAAATTCATACATTTGTGCGTATTGAATAGATTCCTTAAACTTGCTGTCGAGTGTGTGGAAAATGTACTCCAAAAATTGGCTATTCTGAAGCGTCTCAATACTGAATCTTCTTTCTTACTCGTCACACGACTCCAGCTGTATCGTAAGTAGTGATTCCCTGAATTCAGTCGGTATCTGCATTAGGAGATTAGGAGGAATTACACAATCAAATGTTTACATTTTTCAGCCTAAATGGAAAAAGTTTCCATGATTTTGTATTTTTTCCTAGCTTCTGGGTATCTAACAAAATCATACACACCTCTTACTTTGCCGGTGGCTGCATAGTTGTCTTTCGCGCGTATGAACGAACGTAGGGGCAGTCAGTCTGCTGGTCAGCGTACGCTACCACTCGTGGAACGTTCTCCAGTCACCGCTTTGAATAACGATTTCCAGTCGTTTCCGCTCAACTGCGCTTCTCCAACTAGCTCTCGTCTCCTTCCTCCCAAATATACGACTTTAATTTCAACACCCACCTGCTGGTGTCTTCGCATCCTTCACTTCTTCCAAGAACTACTTTCTCCGCCTCACTCTCGCTTCATCTTCCCGTCCTCCAGCCCCTTCCCCCTGTCCTCCCTTGTCCCCCCTCCACCGCATTGTCTCCCTCGCAGGCTCCTCCGCTTACTCCACGACAGGTGCAGGGCTCAGCGCCGCGCCGCGCCGCGCCGCGCCGCGCCGCGCCGCGCCGCGCCGCGCCGCGCCGCGCCTCGCCTCGCCGCCGGGCGCCTGTTTGCACTCGCGGAGTCAGGGTCGTTCGTCTCGCGGCTTCTGCTGCCGAAAAACAAACGCGAGCGGTCTACTTAGCAGCCGCTTATGTCACGCCGTATTTGGCGCTGCGGTGGGAACGGGGCCGTGAGGAACCAACACGGCGGCGCGCTAGAACACGGTAACGAGTGCGTTGGCCCGCCCAGTCCCAGGAGGTGCGAAGTAAGGTCGTATGTTAATTCCCTAATTGTGTTAGGTGGTCAGCTGCCGCAGAGCGGGATAAATGACCTGAGGTCCTCACAATAGCCGTTTTTAATAGTGATAGACGGTGAGACCGCAAAATATTTATTTTATCCATTATGCGGGGATGTACCTGTGGTGTAGTGGTAAGACTGCTTGATTTCCACCTCTGCGACCGGGGTCAATTCCCGAAAGATGTGCTGGAATAAGCGGATTCACGAGGTTCTTCCGTTTTCTCGGCATTTTATTCCACCATTGCTTCCTCATCGTCCACCTAGCCTTCAATCCGTTTATCCATTCCAGATATGGCCGTCAGATTTGAGTATTGGAATCATAATAAAGGATTAAATCATGCGAAAGTTGGTGAAAATGTTTTAAAACATTACGTTTTTTCTTCAAAAATTGAATGTATTATCATTTAAGTGTTGCAATTTACTAAAAACAACGATTGGTTACACTACAAGATATCAGTAATAGTCGCGGCGTCCTTGTTTGTGACTTTTCCCCGCCCATTGCGTCCCCACTTGCAATCGTGTAGTTTGATGTGGGCGAGGGGAGACACGGCCCACGGGCAGCGAGGCAATGGTGCACGAGAGTGCCTCTCGTTGTCCTCGATAGTTCAATTGCCGCAGTACCAAAGTCAGTAAATCGTCATAGAGAGAGTTGGAGTACACTCGCAAGCTGTAGCTATAAAACCAAGTACAAATCGCGCTCGAAATTTCACGAAGAGTGGTGGGATCTTATAAAACATAATTGGCTCGTGGCTAGTTCTTGGTCAGCGTGCTCGCTTGCCAGTACGCGGCCCCGGATTCGATTCCACCTAGTGGTCAAGTCAAGAGTACAGTGTGCGTTGAGAACACCGGAATTCGGCGTGGGGATGTCTACGTGCTAACCACACGTACCCCCTTAACCCACGGCCGCAAGGCAGGAACATCGCCGGTAGGCCTGAACCCGTTCATGGGCTGTCGCGCCAACTACATACATACGTCCCATACACAAATAAACGAACAATTTTGTAATATTTAAAACGTGTATTGTCAATTATCGAAATAGTTTGATGTATTTCATTCATCAAACTATTGATTCATTGATGAATTGAAGAATTTGTTTAAGCCGGGAAGAATGACAAATACTGTTGCAAGATTGAAAGAGAAGTTAAATTTAAAATGTTTCGACAACTCCAGAACTTACTGATTGTTGAAAATTGAATACTGTATCATATAGTGATAAAAATGTTGAATACTTTTGTTTTGATTTTATTTAGTTTGTTATAGTTTGTTTTGTCCTATTTTGCTTTCCTTCTATGTCGCTGAAGGTACGTATTTGTATCTGTATTTAGCCATTATATGTTTCGTAAAGGACAATTGGACTCGGTACTGTTATATCCTGGGATTCCTAGACGGTCACTCAACCAGGAATCCGCTGTCTGGAATTCGCTTAACCTTCTTGACTTTAAGTAGTTAATAAATTCGGCTAGCGACGCCGGTTTTACACCCGTGGCCTTTCAGTGGAACCATCGCAGAAAACGCCTGGATGACCGAGGGAAACCACGAAAACCCCAGTCAGGATGGCCGGCACGAGGATTGAAACTGCCTCCCGAATGTGAAGTCAGCGCGCTTTATCCTGAGCCATTTCGCTCGGTTGCGTATTTGTAGTGTATCCTAATGTACATGGCAATCATATTATGTATGTTTAATAGGGAAACTTTGAAGGGTTGTAATGCACATTTTCTTTGCATGATAGAAAGAATCTCTTATCGCCTATTGTTATGAAAAGAAACAAAGTACAATTTATATATTTAAAAAGAATCGTTCTTAACCTCACAACTGAAGAATTTGGTTTCAATAGGATTCAAGTGAGAAAATCATGATTGTTCATTTTATACAATTTTCAATGAAATTGTGTACCTTGTTCAATAAATTTCAGAATGATCTACGGATCACCAAAAGCCACATTATGCTCAAAATATTCTAAATAAATACCTAAATGTGTAAATATGTTTCTAGTTTTCCGTAAACTAGGTTCTCAAAAACAAACCAAAACAAACCAAACGTTTCAGTTACATTTAATTTAACTTAGTTACTTTTCATTTACACATAAGAGAAAAAAATTAACACTGAACAACCGAGAAGAAAACAGTGGTATATCCCTGCAAGCGTCTTCGAGTTTGCTCTTCCACAATGGTAAATCAGGTAACATAGAAATATTAGTTTTAAGAGATTTATTTCTAAAAACGTGTTTATAAATTCTCCAAGTTAACACACTTCCTACCTGAGATATTCAAATATAATTTTTCACCCGAAATAAAAATTTAAACACTAATTATTTACCTTGCAAAGAGTCAGGAGATTAATGAGAGGTAGGCGAAGTACAGACTTTTGCAATATTCGTGAACATGCCGCCTGGACTCGAACCCACGACTTGTTGCAAAAAAAAGTTTACGAGCAGAGCCCGCAAGATGGAGAAGCACGAAACTAATCAAGAGGTCCATGATATACGCGCGCTATTTCCCAGGTATGAATCGCATTAGCCAGCTGCTTCGGCAGAAGAGAAGGCACACACCAGCGATAGTTATGGTCCAATAGGTGCAGTCTATTTAGCCCAGAAGAATTTCGAACTTTTCGACGGACAATTTCTCTCTATCTTTTTTACGAGACGCAAATTAAATAAAATACAACCATTTCAAAACCCCAACTTAGTTCTCTTAGAAACTTTACTTAATACTGTGAAGGTTTTAATTACATTGGCTGGCATTAATCCAATGCCCGGGTCGATGGTGTGACGAAAGGTTTAATCAGCATGTACTGTACTATGATCGTCAGGAGATGTTTCCAAACTGATGTGATCTTTACCGTTATTCAACTTGCAGATGCAAGAAAAATGAAGTTGTTAATTGAGTGCCTGTGTCCAATGCACCCACAATCGTTGCCTCAATGAAAACTACTAAGTTTTCACCTATAACACATTTCATTAAAATAGTTCAAAAATTATAATATTATAAATGAAAATAATTAACCTCTTATTGGTCATTACAAGTAAACGAAAGTGACCGAAAAGAATCACAAATAAAGTAATTTCAAAACAAAATGCAGAAATGTGTTTGATAACCGAACAGTCAGATGGAAAACGCCAGTAGTTCAAATGGATTTAATGTATTTGTAAGCGGTACACATTTCTTTCGGAATACTGCCTCGTCCATGTAATTGTACTCAGAAAATAAATTACTTTTTGTGATGATTCGCCACATTAATCAAAACTAAATAACTAAACATAGCAATTAGTACTGGTTATAATACGAATGTGTTATATATTTGCGGTGAATCACCATCAGAAAACGGATCAGAATTCATTTTCACATTCTCACAAAATTCCTTTTTCACTTTTCTCTGAATGTGTCTCCTAAACAAAGTATTCCGAGGTATTTTCAATTCGCAATTTGTGGAATTTCTATTCGAGCCCCTGTAAGAACTATTTCTTTACTAGTCCAGACTATGTTTTTGGTGTCTACCGAAGCAACCGTCGAATGGCAGGAAACGACATCAAAAAGGAATTTACGCTCAAGGAAGAACATAACTTCTTCACACACACAAAGATTGAAGGCAGAGAGTCGTGCCGATCTGAGAAAACTACCAACAAACGCCCGAAGAATCTTCCTGACGAGCACATAAAACGAAATACCGCGAGACTTTTTTTGCAGCACAGGGGTACGTAATACACGCACACAACACTGCTATATTTTTCAACTGTCAGCCTGCCTTTTCTCTCGCATGTTTCCGTAATTTCGTGTTTTGGGTGTTCTACACTTGTTTTCGAGCTTGAGGAATTATTTCACGTCTTTTGACGCACGATTGCTGAAAACGGAAAATCAGCTGAACAAATAAGAATTAATGCGAGCAATTCACAGCAAATATGTGGTAAAGATGTCTTTTTTATAGTATATTTCTCTTTAAAGAGATATCAGACCACTACCACAGAATTTTCACTCATAAGTCATGAACCAGTTTTTTCTGCTTCGAGATTCCCACCAGTGTTACATACGTGGCAATAAGCACTTAAGTAGTTATCTGCGAAGTCCACGTGTTGTTTTTCAATGTAATAATGATATTCGTATATTATATTTTATTATATCATTAAAATATTTATAATTATAACCGGTCTCTCATACTTTCAAATTGGAAGTGGCAGATAAACATATTTCTTCTTTTATTGGCTTGAGTGAAGATATCAGTTTGTTTTCTCTAAATAAAAAAATGTAGTTCCACAAAATATTTCTATAAATATAAAAATGAATATGCACTCAAATGAATAAAAGTCAAATATGAACCAAAACCCCACTTATCTTCTTTGAAAGGTTATTGGAACCTATTGTCAAAGCAAGTTTCTATTTGTTTAAAAAACTTCTCTTTCAGGAGAGGAATTGAATAATTGTGCTGATAGGAAGCCGGCGATACACTGAACAGTGCAAGTAAACGTCTTTTATATTGGAACTGTGTTTATTAAAAATTGTCTTTCATATTGAAACAGAATGTATTAAAAAATCTACCATTTTGCTGGAATAAACGGAGAGATCCTTAAGGTAGTACCAAGAAGTTTAGATTTCAAAATTCCAGTGTTATCGCCCCGGTCACTCTAAAGGCTTTTCAGGTTAACTGTGCAGAATGTCTGAAGTTCTAGAAAACGTTCCACTTTCCTTCGTCGATCATAATGATCACTAATTTATTTACTCACTTGCTGGTTCACAATATTCAATCACTAATTATTTCTTATTTATTTATTCACTAAAGATCCGTGGTAAAGGATTCAGGTACAGAGATGGATCGTTTGTCAGGAAACATGCCAGAATAATTTCACAGATAATAACGGGATTCATGCTTCTAAGGTCAATACTAAAATTTTACAAAGTTGCCTTGTTGCCTGGCACATCCTATAGCAGAGTACAGGCAGCTGAGATTCTTGATGTCGATCGTAGGAGTAACAGGAAGAGATAGATTGAAAAACGAGACCATCTGGGAAAACCTTGGAATTTTTAATCTAAACGACAAAAATCGAAGAATATAATAATAAATAAGAATATAATAATAAATGGAAAGACCAAGTATGCATTAATTGTCGTGTACCTAAGCAACTCCTCTTCTGCACACCCTCGAGAGAAGAGAAGTATAGGTAGAAGATAGTGCATAGAAGAAGATGGAGTGATCAACAACTGACGGAAAAGAAGAAGAAACATGAACCTGTAAATACATGAAATGTGTTTCACGAGTAAATGAGGTTTGTTAACTATTGAGGTTTGTATTCTATTAAGTATTTTAATTTCATAAGCATGTTTTCTGCTAGATGTACAGGGGTTGGCCAAAATAATATGAATACCACACAATGTAGTATGTCTCTCTTTCATGTTGACGCCATGGCAGAAGTGTAAACGCTGCGGCACGATTGCATTGTACAGTTTGGTGATTGTATTACAGTGTATTACAGGCAGTACACGTTTTGATGATTGTATTACATTGTATTACAGTGTATTACAGGCTTTTTTCTGCGAAGGTGAACACAAACAATCGGTGAAGTACTACGTGACCTCTCAGACTTCAAAGGAGGGCTAATCGTTTGTGCGAGGTTAGCGAGAGCATTTGTGACGAAAACAGTTGAACTATTTAACGTTTCTCGATCGACCGTGTCCACAGTAGTAACAGAGTACGCACAACATGGAAAAACATCGTCAAATAGGAATAGTGGGTGAAAGCCGAAGTTAATTGTCAGAGACAGACGAACATTCGAAAGGATTATGCACAGACAATGTAAAACTACCGCAGTAAAAGGGACTCAACACTCACTTGAGTAATACTGTTTCTATTAAAACAGTACGGTGGGAGTTTCACAAAGCTAACAATCATGGACTTGTTGCAATTGTATGCATAACGAAAGTCTACGTAAAGCTGAGAAAGAAGTAGTGCCTCGATTATAAACCTGGACACTTGGTTACTGGAAGAATGTAGTATGGAACAATAAATCATCGTTACATTGTTTCATACACACAGTCAGGGCTTTTGTTTGGAGAATCCCAGAAGCCTACGATTCTGCCTGTCTCCTTCCTATATTCAAACCTTGGGAAGAACCGTTACTGTTTGGGCGGCTGTATGGTGATATTCAGCTGGCCCTTTCATTACCCTCATTGGGCGAATAACTGTAAATGAATATCTCGACATCCTCAATAGTAGAACATATTGTTGCCTAGTTTATTGTTGCCAAACACTTTCATATTTCAAGAGGATAATGCGCCAATACACCCAACAAAAAAGGCTCAGAAGTGGTTTGCGGGGCATCGGAGTATCATCAAACGTCTTCCCTAACCAGCACAATCGCCATAATTGAACCGTTATGGGGCCACTTCTGAACCTTTTTTGTTGGGTGTATTGGCGCATTATCCTCTTGGAACATGAAAGTGTTTGGCAACAATAAACTAGGCAACAATATGTTTTAGAGCAGAGTGAGGAGCAGATTTCTAATTTCAACACCGTTGGAGTTGATGGTTGTTTTGGCACAAGTATGAGTAAGCATTCCTTTGGAAACTATTCAGGCACTCTACAAAACTATACCGCGACGAATTCCAGCTGTTCTGAAAGAAAATGGTGGCCCAACACCTCATTAATAAACAAATATTTTGTGTGTACGTCAGGCGTTCTTATTATTTTTCCACCCCCTGTATTTATTAATATCCCGATGGTATCTCCTAAAAATGTGTAGCCAGCATCTTTTAACAACTGGAAAGAAGTCGTTTTCTCCCGCAACCTATCGCCCGTCAGCGCCCGCTTTTTGTGCGGGACCTCCCCTGCGCGGCCGATCGCGGTATTAATAACGCGCGGCTCTCGCTGGCCGAGATGCGGCCTCGTTACGCCACCGAAATGAGGCGCGGCTCTTCATTTCTCAGAGAGATCGAACAGCCGCGCCGCCGTCGGAAGCCACACGCGCAGCCCAATTAAGAAACGCGTTAACGCAGTGCGCCAGCGGAGCGCAAACAAATGCGCCGCGCGACACCGCGCGACAGGCGCTGTCGGCGCTAGCGACCTGCGTCATCCCACTCCGGCCGCGCCGGCCGCGCGCGCCTTAAAAGCCAAGGGTTTTTGGGCAGAAGAGAAACTCTGAAAGCATAATATCTCCGGTATTCAAGTGAAACTCAGCAAGTCCGTTTTCGATAATTTTAGTTGATTTACACCGCTAAGTCACATTTTTTCTGTTCCTTTTGTTGGACAAATTGTTGAAGTCATGGCGTTTGATTGAACTAATTTATAGATTATTTCCTTTTTAAGTAAGTAAGGGTTTTGTTTCAATAAATCAATTACAACGAGTGCTTTAAAGAAGAATGCGTTTCCCAGCCTCCCCAGCATCGCGAAGGCCACCTTTCTCAAAAGCGAGGACATTTGCGAGGGCTACTACAGGAAATATTGCACGTTAAATAAAAATCACATGTCAGAAAGAATAAGTTTATACTCAAAATAGTATCAAAACATTTACATGTGCTACATCACGGCATTCCTTTTTTTGTGATCTACGTGGTTCGATTTAAAAACTCAAAGATGATTAAATTTCTCGAAATCTAAAAATATTTCAAACAATATCTCAACACCACATTACTTGTCTTATAATTCCACGTTGTTGGGCGAAAACCACATTTCGATATGTGTTTTGTTTCATCGCCATGTTTCGATTCGTGAAGTGTTTAGAAGTTAGAGAGGTGGCCCATAGTCGGTGGGACTCCTTGTATAAGAATATAATGATATGGAAAAGGGGTCTAAAAATGTGTTACCAAGGGAATTGGTTCATCCGTTCTAGAGATTATCCCGGTCTAACAGACAAAAGAAAAATCGTAGAAGCAATTGAATTGATTTTAATAAATGAGCTTACGAGATAATAAAAAGTTGATATTTTGAAATCACCGACAACCTAATTTTGTTTGTAAAAAAGATAGATAAAATAAACCGTTGATAATGAAAAATTTGGTATAGCTAAATTTGTACTCCCACAACCGTATTACTCAATTAATAAAGAAAATGACTGAATTAGAACAAAATAAACCTTTTAGCTTTGAATTAAAAAATGTGTATACTTTATAAAACACAGCTAATAAAATATGTTAGAAAATACAATGAATGGAATTTTATTAACGAACTAGGAATTGCCGGCGCATATTACAATGTGTGCACGCGTTCAGTATGATTTTGCCGGCATTTCGGCCCATGAAATTTCATCCGTACACCATTGCGGTCTGGTCGAAAGCGATATATTGCTGCGGGAAACGCCCCACGTCGTTTCGCGGACCTCACGTACAGAGGCAGCCAATCTAATCTTAGTCCGCCGGCTGTGCGTCTGCCGCCAGTTGGCAGGCCGGGCCTCAATGAGCCACCGGCACCGCACGGCGGCGGCGGCGGCGGCGGCGGCAGACACTGCCAGACGCGGTGCAAATAAAACCCTTTCAACGGCGCTGCGGGACGGCACGACACCGTGGGTCGACTGAGGTAGGAGACGAGAAGGAGACGGCTGCTCGTGGGAGCCAGTAACAGTGACCGTGGCAGTGGCAGTGGCATCAGCTGAACATGGGCAATTTGGCTCCGCTGGCAGTGACGTTGACAATGAAAATTGGGTGAAGTTGACGCTGGCGGAAATGTTGGGTGGTGATTTTATCTTGACTGATAGATTAGTGTTTCCGGGCGCGTCAACTTATAAGGTCATTAGTCCCGTAAGCGTAGTGCATATTTTATCGCTGGAGTGGCGGTGATCTCCCCCTCCCCTTAAAGGGCGAGATTCGACGCCGACCTACATGGGTTGCAGGGTTTTCCTCGTCCAAATATATCCCACCAGCGGGGCACCGCTTCAGCCGGGACAAGCTCTTAGCTCTCGATTGGTCTCCGTACATGTGCGGTAGTGTAGTGCCTATAAATGTAGGAGTGTGTAAGTAAGGGGTGAGGATAGAACAGGAAAGAAGAAGAAAACACCTGACGCAATCCGTGATCCTTTTGTTATGGTATCGATTATCAATTATAGATATCAATTAATGCTCTGAGCCACGTAATCTGGGTATCACGACTGATAGAAGAAATGAGCAGCTTGAGGGGGCGAAGATACATGGAGAAGAAATGGCAATAGCAGCTGCGGAGGATATTGCTAACGGAAGAAATTGGAGATTTGGAATGGTAATGATTAATTTATTAGCAACGAAATGACAATGTAGAAATCGCGGCAAGTATATTTACAGGTTAATAATGTGTCCGATGACCACGATGATAAAGAGAAAGCAAAGAAATAGCATTGCAAATAATGTTCGATTTTAAATAAATTACAGAAGACAATCCAATATAGGAAACTCAATGGAGACTTTCAAAGAAGAAATTGGAGGTACGTGGAAAAGAGGTAACTGCAGGAGTTACCTGCTGTTATAGATGGCGCTAACGTGTTAACAATAGCTTAAATCATTAGGAATAAAGATTCTTGCGTAATAGTGGAAGTAAAGGACGTATTGACAGTAGAGATGGTAGTTGTGACAGTATTGTTGGTAATGTATTAGTAGTGGTGATAGAGGAAGTAATGTGACATGTGGCGCATCAAAGGGGCTCATGAGGCTTCGGCCCCCCAGAAATCAATGTATTAAAAATGAAGCTATTACTGTCCTGCTGTAATAACGAATTGAATTTATTGTTTGTAATAACATAGCGAAAAAATTCATTTGTTTTCAGCATAAATGAAAACTTCTTTATAAGAAAACATGTCAGCTGGACACTATACCTGCAGACCCAATACCGCCCCAAACTTCGAGAAAAATCTTGAATACGCCTCTGAATACGATCGACGTGTTAGTGATGATAACGGTGGTGGTGGGGGTGTAGATGGTGTCGGTATAGAGACGATAAGCTCAGTGGCAGCCGAGCAACAGTACACTGTTGAAACCACACCTGCCCCGTAGCTAGTTCGCGACGAAGAGGTGCATAGAGGAAGAGGCACTCAGGAGGTAGCGAAGGCGATGGCGATGTGTGCGAGACGGCAGCAGCGCAGAGGAAGCGAGAGCGGCAGAGCCAAACGGCGACACGGCAGTGACGCAGAGCCTCTGGCGGTGGCGGCGGGCGGCGGCGGGCAGACAGGTGCGCCGCCCCCTGCATTGTGCGTCGGTCCGCGGAGGCGCCACCGCCGCCGCCCCTCGCAGGTGCTTGGCCCCGCGGCTAAAAGTGGAGGCGGCCCTCAATGAGGCGAGTCGCGCTGCAGTCAGCAGTCCACGGACGACCCTTCGCCTCACGATATGGCACGGACCGCGCTTGCAATTACACGCGAAATTGATGGTTTTGAAAAATACAAGAGAAGTTTTCGCTGGTTTTTATGTTATTAGATGTGCTGTTGCCGAGAATGACTTTCATTTTTCCCCTTCACTTCAGGATTCTTAGTAAAATCCATATCGATATTTGTCTTAAAATTCTTTTTGAAAAGGAACTCGCGAACAGTTTTGCATGTACTATGTGGTAACAGTGGGTTTAATCTACGTAAATCTATGTAAAATATAATCGATCCTTGTTTAGGCAAATTTATTTTGAAGCTGTTTTATTTTTTTGTACGTGTCAATGGATGAAAACCACTGTTTCCAGATCGCACGACCCGTCTCTGGTCGAGAGGAAAAAAGTTATCTCGAGTTTAAACTTTTTACATCAAATTATGATGGCGTTTCTTGATGAAAATCACTAATATACTACTTTAATTTTTTTATAAAGGAAACTTACATAAAGTAGATGATTGACCAAGAGGAGTATGTGTACAAAAAACTTTGAAACACATTAAAAAACTGAGCGAAAAACAAAACCAAACAACAAAAAATGTGTTTCTATTTAAATTGTACTCCCAAATTTTCGAGGAAGAAGTGCACACGTGAAAGAAGGAATGTATCTGGGCTCTTATGGAGCACCTATACGCTTGAAATTTGTTCAGAAAATTCATATGAATTGCTTTATAGTATATTGAGGATACTTGAAATCACCCATCTGACATCTTTGAAGGCAACTCAAGCTTCTTTTTCCTTTGTTATACATTCAAGTTCGCTGTATCTACATTCGACTACATCTTTATGACGCCAGTTCCTAATCGTTTTCTTCCGTACCTGAGATGGATTCTTTGATGGGTGTTGATGATAAAATGGGTGTGATGATGGAGCAGTGGTGAAATGACTGGCAGGAGCAAAGAGAGAATAGAGCAAAGAGCGAACCCCCTTGTCCATTTCAAATTCCAAAAGAACCCGTCGGGGTTTGAATCTCAGTGTACATAGATGGAAGGAGAGCAGTATAATCACTACGGCTGAGAAATGGATAAACCGTGACCTCGATGTAAGACTACTTCCTATGATGATATGGTTCGAAATTCTGCAGAGAATGCGCGATCATGGCAGTTGCACTTGATGCGCCGGATTCTTATTCCAGTGTCACTGGTAATCAATCACGCCTCCTGTTATCACACATTCACGCAATAATTATCTTCACATTTTTCTATGAGTCCCAATGCGACTGAAGAAAGCTTCAAGATAGAATCTATTATGATGGTACCGTGCCTTCTTTCATTAAGAAAACAATTATCAGCTTAGTAATAAAAATATTATCCACAATTTCCTGCTAAAAATATTATCCACAATTCATCATTAAATAGATCAAAATATCTGGAGATAAATTACATTCGATTATTAAACATTAATTTATATACCGTTTGGCACATAAATTATATTTGCATTAGGTCCGAATTCATATTTATTTTGTAAAATAAATCCAAAAGAAACGAAAACGTTCCAACACGTGTGAAAAGTAGTTATAAAAATCACATACAAATAATTATAGTTCGTTTACCTCTTTCAATGCCTCATTACCACAGAAAACTAGTGAAAATGTCGTAATACCTTCCTAGAACAGAGACCAAATTAACCATCACGTAATCACATACTAACTTTGTAACAAGCAAATGTGCATCGTAATTGTCCTCTTTCGTAGCAGCAAATGGTGCGAAATCGTGAGGTGGACGCGGACGGCGAACGTCAAGAGGCATTAGTCAAACCTTTTTCGCGAGGCGCTCTTCTCGGCGACGCTGACGTGTTACTAAATCGCCTCATTAGATCAAAATGGCGACGAGCAGAGCGTCGCATGGAACTCGGGTGGCTGACAGGTGCTGCCGGCGCCCCTGATGAAAGCGGGCGCCCTATACCCGTCGCACGTCTGCTCCCAGAGGGCCCGATTAATGTAGACGATTTGAACCTGTATGATTACACCGCACAAAAGAAAGAGCTGTAGAGAAGTTGCGACATATAAGTACTGCATATGCAATATACGGAAAATCGTAAACCAAAATTTTCTTACACGTCGTTGAGTTCTTTTGCTCCAAGTCTAATGAAATGAGGGATGTTTGAAGATCCTAGAACAACACAATCACTAATGACTGTGAACACAGATTAGTGCTTGCAGGACCTCATTTCTGATAGAGTTTGCGTTTAGCACAGAAGAGTTTCTGTGGTGTGAATGAATACTCGTACCCTACTTTGAAGTGGAGGCCAATTTGCAGTGGGCCTGAAAGAAAGGGTTTCATAAGTTTTGAATGTGTCCCAAAGTGTAATTTCCAAGTTCTGGCGTCAGTTTTAAACCACCGGAAAACGTTTTACCTTACATGTATTTTCCCATCTCAGCATCTCCGGTATCTATCACTAATGGCAAGACGTATCATTAGAATTGGCATCAGCGCCCTCAGCAGCCTCATGACGCGGGATTTCGATGTATCACGGTTGCCACAGCTGGTGTCCACGCCATGCGACCCGCAAATTGTTCTTATTTACTCTTGCGCCAGTTAATGTGAAAAGAAGAACATCACCACTTGATAATGGCGCAGAGCCGTCATGCCTGTTCTCTGACGGGCCGCGATTAATTTCGTAGAATGATTCTCGTCACATGCTGATCTGGAGAGAAGGGAGTCGCTACAATTAAAGTATAACTGTTCTTGTGAAATAAGAAATGTGAGCTTAATAACAGATGACTTGAATTTTATGGCACCGACGGTTACAGAGCAAAACAAAACGATTTCTCGATTCAATTATTAATTTCTTATTCACGATATACTAGTGGTACTATAACAGCGACATACTTTTTGTATTATTTGCAACTGTTGTATTGTGCCCAGAACTGTAAAGGAATTAAAGAAAAAGAATCAGGATAACAGTGTCGTTATATGATTTTTAAATTAGAAAACCATGATTTGGCAATTTAATACAAAACTGGCGGTGCTACAGAAAGACACATATTAGTTTTCGTTTCCCGTATTAGTTTTCTATTTTTTTGGTCTCGGCTAGCTACTCGGATTTTCCGCGGATTGCGGATGGCGGACTCTTACCAGGACTCTTATGAGGCGTACTCTTACCAGGTGCCATCTATCGCCGCCCAAAGTACATGTTTCTGACATTTTCTTAAGTTTTCGGTTTACTAATTGTAGACCGTAAATATTATTTTAAGATTATTAAAGAACAGTAAAACCTCGCCCTAACTGGAAATTTTCTTTGAAAAACATGGATCCGTTTTTTAAAAAACTGGCGTATAAGTGCTACTGTAAATTCGAAAATTTAAGCTCTTTTTCACAAAATATAGTTGAGCTTCCTAAAATCTTTATTTGACGCCATTCTAAGTACTTTCATTCACAAATACAATAGTGTTTGGCTGTCACATGGTGTGGAGACCAGCATTTTCAGCCAAACACAATTAAACACATAAAATAAATAGCTGTAAATGTGTATACTAATAGCGTGAGAGATCTTTACAAAAATTTACATTTGTGAAATTTGTGAAAAAACAAAAAATACACCGAAATGAACTTTACGTCATATTAAAGAGTTCAATTATCACTATCCGTTCGAAATGTTTGAAGAATAATTTGGAGCCGTTTTCGAGAAAATGGCATTTGGGCGTTTCTGAAATGCGGAATTTTGAGCTAGTTTTCACAGAAAACGGTTGTTTTCGAGAAACTTTATACGACATTGTGTAAATCACATATACTCATAAATACAATAATCTGAACAAATTGCCGCTAATATAAATATTAACGACATGAGAGATAAGTCAAAAATATACATTTTTGTAATTTTTGAAAAAACAACAAAATAGAGCAATAAGTCGTTTATGCCATCTTATAGAGTACATTTAGCACTATCTCTACTGTAATGGGACGGTCGTACATAGCAGATGACGACACGAACGAAATAAATTTTATTTCATTAAGAACCGCGTAGCCGTTAAGAGCAGCCGGAAATGTCGTGTCCTGCTGTACCTGGGAGAGCCGATTAGCGCGCCGAGGGAAAGGAGGAAAAGCGCTTCCTTTGTTCAGCGAGACCCACGCCGGACGCACCCCTTGTGACGTATGGGGAAATACGCCACCCACAACCCCAAACCGAGCAACGGAATTACCCGCGCCTATTTCTGAGAATTTAAGTGACGGAGGAAACTTCGGGGGAAGTTGCCTGGGGCGGCTTTGCCACAGGGGCCGTGATAGGTGGAAGTATCTACGGGTGACGCGACGACCAATTAAAATAGACGATGCGGGGGAGGAATCACGTGGGACGCGAGCCTTCCTGAGGGACCGCCGATGAAAGGATCGATCACTTGTTTCGGAGGCGGCAGGGGGATCACTTGTGTTGGAGGTAGCGGGGCGAGCACTTGCGTTGTGAGGTAGCTGCGACATCACCTGTGTTGTGAGGTAGCCGCGACATGACTTGTTTGTGAGGCAGCTGCGAGAACACTTGCGTTTGAGGCAGTAGCGAGGCCACTTATTTCCGTACCTGGTCGCCCCGAATGCCACGCCGCCTCGTCACATAGCAGCCCGACTCGTGTGACGACAGACGAACGATGGGACGGGACACTACGAGTGAGTGCCTGACCGAAAGGGCCACGTGAGTACGAGCCGGGGGCGTGAAAGAATATCGCGAAGCGATCCGTCATCGCCCGGGCGCATTCCCGCCGCCGCCCGCGCCAAGCAACGCTGAGGAGCCGCCGGTCGACGCACGCCGCTGGCCTAATCCGGGGCCACCGCCGCGACCGCCGAGGGGCCGCCACAAAGGGACCTGAGGCAAGCAACGACCGTGGCTGCCCGCCGCCAGACCTGCCGGGCGCTGGGATGCCCGAACGCCGCACCTGTGAGCTGGATCACGACCGCCCGGGAGGGCCTTGGCCATACCAGCCTTTTCTAAGTTAAGATTAGTTTTAAGTTAATTGTAAGTTTGTTTATGTTACTGGGCTTCACCCACACCGATTTCAAAAGTGATTAAAGTAGTATTAAGAAAATGCCTACGTCTTTCTCTCTAGTAGTTAGGCAATCACGCATGCCTCCCTCTAGGGAGTCTGCCGACGAAGCAGCCGGGCAAAGCTGAATCGCCGAAGGAATCAGGTAATCGAGTGAGTCTGTGGTTACACTACTAAAACTATAAGTAAAAAGAATTTGGAGCCATTTTTGAGAATATCTTGTTTTTGTATTTTTTTCAAAATTGCACATATTTCACGCAATATTGCGCGAAGACTACTAACAGCTTCAAAAAATGTACATTACCTTAATAAAAATAGCTGTGGTTAAAAAATTGGATTTGAAGGGAAAATCTCTAAAAGGAGGCTGGGAATAAGATTCAGCTAAGGAGGGAGACGTCTGCAGGCACCGAAGGATTAAAAAACATAAGACAGAAATATCTAAATTTACTTCTTGAATTTCTGAAAATGTAGGATGTTAAAAGATGAAAATTTATCTATTGCATTCAGAGATATAACCCGGAGTTTTCTCTGAGGAAGCTTTGATTATCATAACCAGCCGATTTGTTTTCTTATAAAGAATTCATGCTGAATACAACATTTATTTTTAATTGTTGACTTATAGTTAATATTTGAAAGGTTTTCAAATGACTTATGGCACGACTTTCGTCAGTATAGAAAATTAGCAAAATCTTTATTTTTGAATATATATCATTGGCTCCTATGTATAAATTGAAGCCCCATGAGCGCCCCCTCCTATTACGAGCGCCATTAAATTTAAGTAACCATTATTTCTCTTTTATATTATTAACAATACTTAATTTCCCTTCATTACTTCTCAATTAATTCTTTCTTCATCTAAAATAAGTTGTTAAGTAAATTCCGTTTCATTATCATTGTACTAAAAAATGTGCAAATATATTTCCTAGCTGAATCTTGCAAATACATATTCTACTGCCGCACATCGAATTTATAGTATAATATGTTCTGTCAACTGCGGGAAACTTCCGTGTGTGAAAAGTCGACGTTGAAGAGCAAAATTGACAAACCAACAATCTCTACGAGTCGTATCACAATTATAAACTCACTATTGATTTTTCGGAATCCTTGTCTTGAATAATTACTTCTCCTTCCCATAGCGCTGCACTTCAGATTCCCAGAAAAAGTTCACGTTTCCAGACGACCCCAAACGCCAAAACTATTACCTGCCTATTAATCATTGAGAAAGTCTTCGAAGAAAACATTATATTATTTCCAATTTAATGAGCTTGTATTTCCCGTTATTCACGCTACAGAAGTCTCCATTGCTCTCTTCCATTTTCACCTCTATTTACCCTGCATAGCCCCCTCCATTGCCCTGAAGTGGCAAATAGGTTGATCCAGTACCCTTGTTTGGTAGAGTATGAAAGGTGAAATTGTTATGATACATTTATAATAAGAGAGTTGATGTTTTTGGAGTGTGATGACGCTGGAGGCACTTTCAATGTGAGAGCTATTGTAAGGACCTCTACTCCATCCTTTCTTCTTTTCTTAACAACGAACGCCGACTTGCAGATATTCGCGTTCTGAAGGAAATAAGAGCCACACGAATATTTAGCGCGTACCACAAAAAAATACGTTAGCGAACGATCGCGCCGGCATTAGTATGCAAGTGGGCGGCGCAGGAGAGGGAAGCGGCGCTCCAAAGGCGGCCGCTGCGCAGCTCAAAGCGCTGCAGTTTAATTACAGGCCCGGCGCGCAACGAGTCTTGTCCCTCACCGCCAGCGCCAAAGCCCCAGCCTTCGATGCCGCCTCTCGTGCCACCATCAGCGCACCAAACATCACTTGATTCACCTCAACATTCAGCTCCGCTCCAACATTCAGCTCCGCTTCAACATTGAGCTCCGCTTCAACATTGAGCTCTGCTTCAACATTGAGCTCCGCTTCCACATTCAGCTCCGCTTCAACATTCAGCTCCGCTCCAACATTCAGCTCCGCTTCAACATTCAGCTCCGCTTCAACATTCAGCTCCGCTCCAACATTCAGCTCCGCTCCAACATTCAGCTCCGCTTGAACATTCAGCTCCGTTTCAACATTCAGCTCCGCTTCAACATTCAGCTCCGCTTCACCATTCAGCTCCGCTTCAACATTCAGCTCCGCTTCAACATTCAGCTCCGCTTCAACATTCAGCTCCGCTTCAACATTCAGCTCCGCTTCAACATTCAGCTCAACTTAAACCATTCAACTCCACTTTAACCACTCCACAAACATCAGATGCGCTTGAACATTCACCTCCACTTCAACATTCATCTCAAAATATACTCATCATTCATCATAATGGTGTTTCTGCCACTTGCAATCACTTTTTCATCGAGTCCCTCCGAAGCACGGCACGTTTGTTCCTTCGCCAGTGTCGCCGTTGCATCTCCCGCTTCCCCACCGCCAGCTGCATGAAGATCTGAGACAGGCGCTCCTCTCGCAGAACGGCACAAGAAGAGTGTAATAAGGAGAGAGTTGACCCTCAGAGTCAACCACCGAGCATAATTTACCTCTCGACGCCTTGGTTGATGTCTTGATTTTCTTTCGAGTTTCCGACGAGGAGAATGAATAGCGAAATTCAATTACTTTGTTTCAAGTCTATTAAGAGCTACTCTCTTACAGAGCACGTAAAACTTAAATGAGTGGTTAGTATACTCAACTTTTATTCCAGGATCCAAGGTTTGTTGCCCTTCATTTGAAAGCAAAGTTATTTGATTTTTTTCACATACGAATGGCGAACATCTTTCTTTCGTGAATCATCTTGCCTGCGTTTGTTATATTTCAATTACTTTTTGTGAAGGGTAACTAAGGAAATTCTATTAGTACACAGGGAGTTAAAACCGGAAAATACAGTACAAATTTTATAATATGATGGCGCAAAAATTCACCATCATGTAATTCAATAATTTAAATTATAAATTCGTGAATAAGAAACGTTTTTATGCCTAGAAGGAACCTCCCGTCGAGTAAGAGAAAAACAATTGCTAAACGATTAAAGTATAAACGATGTTGCCATGTCTGTCAAGACTCCAGATTTTATCTTGCGCGTCATAACTGAACTGCTTCGTTGTATCTACGCAGTCATTTATTATTTCAGGTTGCCATCTATCGGACGAAACACGCTTAGCAAATGCTCCGAGTTGATGTTCGTGGTTCGCATAGACTGTTACAAGGCTCATAAGTTGCCAGCCTATGATTTCTTCCACCTAAGGCTCGTGCTGCTGTCGTGCAGGCCTCGTGCGTTGAGCACATCGTGACACACATTCAGATGTCAGTCGTTTATTTCTTTTCCGAGCAATTTTTCAGCGTGCTTACGCATGATAAACGATATCTGTCTTGGCGCATTTAAGGCGTTGCGTCACGAGCTCTTCTCGACATCCGTCATCATGGACGAGAACAGAGGGCCGCCGACGGTGGGTCTCGGAGGTTAACGCCGCGTTAACAAGTTTACGAGAACTGCCCAGAGCTGGCGCCGCGGGATACAGCTCCACGCGCGAATCGCACGTCTGCGCAACTTCCTGCGCACGTCTGCTGCAGAGACACGCCCAAGCCACGAGTCACATCTCGTTCACTCGTCCGAAGTTGACTGTATTTGTAGGTCTCGCTGCTTGTAATAATTACATCTATATTTGCATCAACTGCACCTACAGTACGTGTGTTAAAAATATCATCTGACTGTGAAAATTTTATTTTAAATTAACGTGGGAAAATCACAATTTCAGATTCAAATCAGAGATTTCACTGGGCAAAAGAAATGTTACATAAGATTTCTCTCGAAGCTTGATATCGCTGCCTGGTGTAACTCGTAATTGGCATCCTAAATTTGTATACCTCGACTTGATTTACACATTTCCTTTTGACGAACGATACAGACGTTTTAGCAAACGTACGCATGCCAATGTGGTTTTTGAAACTCCACAACCGACTCTGCGCGCGCGTGTGTTCCCTGAGACTCCTGGATCGTTCGTCAAAAGGAAGTGTGTAAAACGAGTTTAAGGCGCTCATTTTGTTGCGTGATAGCAATTGCGGCGGTCACGAATGTCGTCATTACGTTTATTCAACTTCCACCAGCCACATTTAATAACGATCACCACGAGAGCCAATTGTCCTAATCCAGGGAAACACAAACTGCCTAAGAATGGAATATCCAAAATGGTTACAGAAAATGTGTAAGAATTGATTAAAATATGAATGAAATATGAAAACACTCAATACCACCTACAGAAATTTACATTCTATTCGTTTTCGGATTGGATATGATGGCGAGTACTGAAGTATCAAGCAAGCATGATGATACTACATATTATGAAATTTAAAAAAAAATAAAATAAATATTTTTACTAGAGAAGAAACGAGAGGTGGTTGTAAAGGTTACTGTTAAGGTAACGAAATAAAAAGTTTCAAAAAAGTACAAAACCATTAGTGGGCAGGTGGAGTATAGTATTACATGCGCAACTTTTCTTGAATGATGACCTTGCTTTCTCCCCTCTGGCACAATAACCAGATGAAGGCAAAGCTCTCAGCGATCACTGATATCAACATTCCAAACACATTTTCATTGGCTGGAAATAGAAACAATTTTCTTTTAAATACGAAACTCTATCCGTTATTTTCTCCAAAAAATCTAAAGAAATGACCGGTTCAGGTAAAGATATATCACAGGAGATACCTCGAACGCCTGAGAAAGTTAGAACCCAAATTATTGAGAACGTTGCGAAAGCATGACTGATTCTCCAGAGATTGGCACTGCTTCATAAAATCTAGTGGCCGATTTCGTAACTAATATCTCCACTCTACCCGCATTTCTTCAATACATCGTTCAAGAAAAGTTGCGCGAGTAATAACGCTTCCAGATGTTTTGTTTATGTAGACGATGGCAGATGCCATAACGTTTGAGCCTGAGCATTCATCTCCCTTCGCTTCTCTGTATCTAAAATCCAAAATATCGACACAATTGAATTGTTAGACTATTGTATGTTTAGTACAGTGCATTTTTAAACAAGTTTGGTGGCAATGTTCTTCCCCCTATATGTCGGCTAGCGACATTTTCCCTCCTAACTTTCCCCCACCAGCGGGGCTCCGCGCCACCCGGCCACACTTTAAGGCCCGATTTGTCTCCCGACATGTGTGGTAGTATAATGCATGCAACTCTAATCTGTGTAAGGGGCGAGGTTAGAACAACGAAGAGGAGGGAAAGATCGCGCACTGTCCTTGGCCCGTTTGTTAGGACACTTCCCCAGATTCTTCTCGAGTGGATCGGAGAAACCATGGAAACTACCGAATAGAGCAGCAGGCCGCTAGAATTATCTATATAGCTGCTGAATTTAACCTAAATTTGTAGTTAGTGTCGGTCAGATGCACTGCAGTAACATCACGTGATGCCTATGATGGAGAACTTTTGTGCGACCACGATTACACTAGGGATAGAACCCATCGTAAAATTTTCTCCAAAATCGATTTGCCAAATTAATTTAGGCCCTTCTGAGGGCCTGGGAATTTGAACCAAGGCTCTTTTTACATTTTCTTGAAAACGGCTCCTCATTTTGCAATAATGTGGCGTATTGTAATCTCTGTGTAATTCCGATTATGCAATAATGTGTGATCCCGAGGACGAAACCAATAATTCTAAATCCGTTTTGTTCGCAGTTCGCATAACAACACACAGTAGGTTCATCTCCAGGCATGTCAGTAGTTTTCGCCGCGCGCTTGAAACGTTTGCATCTTCATGACGTCGGCCCTGCAACAATTATGCTCGAGTATGTGAGCGAGCAAGATTGACAAAGGCACCGACTAATCGAGCGATCCGACGCGCTAGCGCCGTTGCACGGAGCTGCATAGCAAAGACGAGCGCCGCTCAGGGCCATTGTCTCTGCCTCGCTCGGGCCCGAGTCGACGCCCGGAGAGGCCTCTCGGGACAGTCATGGCAGGCTACAGCGGGGCCGCGCAGGTGGAAAACAAATCCACTACATGTGAGACGGATACAAAGCTCCCTTTGCAAGTGGGTTATTTTTGTAGGTTTTGAATCGTCTTTACAGACCGAAATAAAACAGTTGCAGTAGCAACTGGGCTGCAATAAGGTTGTGGGTTTTATTCACGCTTAATGCTAACTTGTAATATATTGTGAAATGGTATTCGTACAAAGATAAAACCACCATGAATTCCAGATAATGATTCATCATTCACAAATACCCAGGAAGATAACATATGTATGTTACACTACGTTACATAACTGGTAAAACCTACAACTTTTTTTTAACATCTGCTTTATTTGCAATTTGTTCTACACGAACATTCGGCAAATACAATTGTACATATATTATCGACATGTAAAGAAACCATACAATTCTGGTTCTTTCTAAAAATGGTTTTAAACTAATTGTCCAGTTCAGAGAGAGAAAGAAAAAAAAGACAAACAAACAAAAGCAACAATAAACAATATCACATTGAAATAACAAAAAACACAATAACAAACAAACATGCAATAGTGCAAGCATTGTGACAAAAAATATATCTACAGTAACAATTATTTTAAAAGAAAAATATTATTTATATCTGTGGTCCAGATCAAGAGGATGTACTCTTTTCAATCTTCTTGTTGTTGTGCTGTTATCTAAGATGTTTATGGCCAGATGATTAATATGATTTTCGAGTCTGTGTTGGTATTTGTGAGATTTGAGAGTGATTTCCTCTTTAACAGTGGTGATATTGAGATCTTTATGTAGAGTGGCGTTTGATACAAACCAGGGAGCATTGCTTAATAGTCTGAGATATTTGGATTGAAATCTTTGAATTATTTCTATATTTGAATGTGATGCTGTTCCCCAGAGTTCAATTCCATAAGACCAGATAGGTTTGAGTATTGTTTTGTAGAGTAAAATTTTGTTTCCTAGACTTAAACTAGATTTTCTTCCTATTAACCATATCATTTGTCTACTTTTCAGTTCTGCTTCCTTTCTTTTGATCGAAATATGTTTCTTCCAGGTTAGCTTTTTGTCTAGATGTAGTCCGAGATATTTGACGGTGTCTACGTTTTCAATTAGTTTTCCGTTTATTTCTATTCTTGTATTTCTTGTTCGTCTGAGGGTAAATGTTATACATTTGGACTTTGTTTCATTCATTCTTATTCTCCAGAGTTTACACCATTTGTTTATAAGCTCGAGGTGCTCTTTCAATGTTCTTGTTGCCGTTTCTTGGTTTTCGTGTGAAGCTAGCAGGGCTGTGTCATCTGCATATGTTGCAGTGGTGACGTCTGGGGACTGAGGTAAGTCAGCGGTGCACAGCGTGTACAGCACTGGTCCAAGGATGCTCCCCTGTGGCACTCCTGATAATACTGGATGAAACGGTGTTATTTCATCTCCGAATTTTATTTGAAAAAATCGATCTGAAATAAAGGATCGAAGTAAATTATAGTATGGATGCGGCAGACATTTCTTGATTTTATATAGCAAGCCTTGATGCCACACTTTGTCGAACGCTTGCGCGATATCTAGAAACAAGGCGGAACAATACTTTTTATTTTCTAGAGCTCCGTTGATGGTGTCGACTACTCTATGAATTTGTTCTATTGTAGAATGACGATTTCTAAAACCGAACTGATGGTCTGGAATTGTGTCATTTTCTTTAAGTAATGGATATATGCGAGATAGTAATATTTTTTCGAATACCTTAGACAAAGAAGGTAATAAACTTATTGGTCTGTTCTTCTTGGAAACATCTTGTAGCTGTTTTCCTGGTTTTGCGATTACAATTAATTGTGCCAGTTTCCACTGCGAAGGATAGTGTCCGATGCGTATTATTCCATTGAAAATGGATGTTACAAGGGCGATGAGTTTCTTAGGCAGTTTTTGAAGCATTTCCCCTGTAATACGATCATGTCCAGGAGCCTTATGATTTGGTAGTAGTTTCAGCCCTGCTGTGACTTCTTTTGTTGAGAAGAATTTAATTGGTGGCGACATTTGATGGGGACATTCCAAGAATTCTATGATTTCTTTTTCTTCTGTGAGTAGTGCTGAGGGGTGTGGTTGAAATGTTTTTGCAAAATATTTTGCAAATTCTTCTGCCTTATCGTTTTCCGTTCTAGCCCAGCTTCCATCGGTTTTACGAAGAGGGGGGACATGTTTTGTAGGCCTTTTTAATTTTTTAGTAATTTTCCATAAGGAGTAATCTGTAGCTTTTGAGGGTGACAACTTTTCTATTCTTTCCTTCATTTCCTCCGAATGAATTTCTTGTAATTTTCTTGATAAGAGGCGGGAAGTTCTGTTGAGTATTCGTTTGTCGTCCGGGTGATGAGTGCGTTGCCAGGTCATCTTCATCTGTCTTTTCTCTTTAATCATTTTTAGTATTTCTGATGGGTATTTATTTTTTTCAAACACTCTCATTTCTGGAGTTGCATATACGGCTGCCTGTTGAATGTGTTGTATTAAGTATTCAACAGCATCGTCGATATCTTCTGGACATTTTAGACGGACCTTGGCAGTGGTGTATTCCAGTTGCTGTATTCTTCCCAGTTCGTTTTTCTGTTTGTAAGGTATATGCTTTCTTTCTTTTTGATTTCAGAAGAACTGATTGTCAGAATTTCTGGAGAATGATCAGATGAAAGATCAAAAGACGGTTCTATTGTGTGATAGGTCTTTGCCATTCCCTTTGTGACGAAGAAATCCAAGACATCAGGTACCTTGTTACCATCCGTTGGCCAGTATGTGGGATTTCCTGATGAAATTGTTTGGAGTTTTAGTGTAGAGATGGCTCCTTCTAAAGCGCGACCTCTTGTAGTTACCAGTCTTGATCCCCATAGTTGATTTTTAGCATTGTAGTCTCCTCCAGCAATGAACCTTGTGCCGAGCGTTCTAAAAAACTTGATATACTGATCGGTGGTTATCGTGTGTTTTGGAGGGGAGTATATAGCTGAAATAACGAGCGGATCGAACTTATCGAATACTTGTATAGCGGTTGCTTGCAGATAGTCTTTAGCATTATCTTTGTACATATTGTGTCTGATTCTTGTTTTAATTATTACTGCTGTGCCTCCATGAGCTGTCCCATCTGGATGATTTGTGCAATATACTTCGTAGTCAGATATACGTAGATAGCTTCTTTCGGTAAAATGTGTTTCAGACACTAGGAGTATGTCAATATTTTCTTGATGTAGAAACACTTCTAACTCTCTTCGATGATGAAGTATTCCGTTGGCATTCCAGGAGACAATTCGCAGTGAATTACTCATAGTTTCGTCATTATTGCAGTCATGATATTAATTAGGCTGGAGATTTGTTCAGCTTGCTTTGCTAAGATGGACTCGAATTTTTTAAATGATTCTTGCATTATGGAAATCAGATTATTTTCATACGACACATTTTGATTATTGATTTGCGAATGTTGGGCCATTTGTGCATATGTGAACTGTCTACCTGTTCCTATGGTTTGATTACTTGTTAGTGAGCTTGAATTGTTGCCTTCAGTTATGTTTTGCGTAGCATTTCTACGGTGTTGACTTTGACTAGGATACTTGCTGTTACGAATTTTTTGATATACTTCGCAGCCTTTATAATTTGCTGGATGGTCACGGCTACATAGAGCACATGTAGCTGGTGTGTCTCTCGTTTTAGTACAGGTTCGACTATCGTGATTCTTTCCACATTTGACGCAGCTATACGGAAGCGTACAATACCGAAAACTGTGCTCGTAGGACTGACATCGCTTGCATTGTACTATTTCTTGTTTTTTACGCGGTGGTTCAAAACTTATTTTTGCATGTAGTAAGTATTCGACGTCATATATTTTTTTGTTGTTACTTTGAGGTTCTAAGTCCACAAAAAACAATGGTAGAGGTGCTTTTGTTAAACGATGCTTGATATTATGAATTTGTCTTACTTTGTGGCCTTGTGCTTCTATAGCTTCTTTAAGTTCCGTTATTTCTGCTGTTGGGTGCATATTTTTTAATACTACCCGAAAGGCTCTTTCTTGTTTTAACTGAAATGTATAATGAGCAATATTTTTTAGATTCAGATGTTTAACAAGCTTTCGATAAACCTCCGGTGTTTGAGGTACGATTTTCACATTGTTCATAGTAATTTTGGCTTCATCTTGGTAGGTTTTGACAAGTTTATATGAGAAGTCTTCATCTTTAATGACTTCTTTAATAGATCTGATCATATCAGATATTACTCTGACGCCTGGAATGAAAATAGGCGGTGTACGATATTTGTCTTGTTCTTGTATGCTGCCTTTGGTTGTTGTATCATTGATTTTCTCAGAATTCGAGGTTTCTTCCAAATTTTCATCACAAGAGAGATGTTCATACCTGTTTTTTGATGATACGGGGTCGTGTTCACTGTTAGTCTTCTTAGAGGGTTGTATAGAGTTGTCATCATTGCGTCTTTTTTGTCGACGCAGCGGGATTGTTTGCCATGAGCTGCACAAGGTTGAGGCCGTTTCCTGCGTTGTAGATGCTTGGCCGTTAGTTGCTGTAGCTTCTAGGACGGTGGCTGGGATTTCTTTTTCACGCACATATTGCTGTATTTGAAATTGTAACTGTTGTTTCTGTTGCACTAATTGTTGTAAGTGTTGTTTTAGCTGTTGATGTTCATGCAATAAAAATTGGTGCTGTTGCTGAAGGTTCAGTGTTATTTCACTGTGTTCTAAAGTCGATCCGTTCGTACTATTGTTGACGAAAGCTTCACTGTTTTCTTGGTTATTTAGTATTTCTGTTGTTTGTGTGATTAGTCCCCCGAAGGGGACGTGGTCAGTTAACATAATTCACTTCACTATATATGTGCGGTATTGATTTTCAATAGTTCTTGACGCACCACTGTTCACACGAGAATGAAGTCACCTTTGTACACAAATACGAGCGGTCACCACTGTATCACTAGTAAATTTGAACGGTAAGTTGAAAACGTTCTAATTCACCACTGTTCACAAATAAATGCACTTCTTTCTGACCCCGGACCGGCACTAGTAGCGGCCGGGGCAGTCGGACTTGCGATAAGCGCTAGCCTTCGGCTAACTGGCGGAGCTGCGGAGCACGTCTGCTCGTGACCGCTGCTGAGCGAGAACTTTAAAACCTACAACTACCACAGAACATAGTAGTGCGCAGCCTAAAAAGAGGGAGGGGCAACTGAATTGTTAGGATCCTCTGGGCTCATTTTCCAACTCATTATATTTACATATGACATATTTCTAGTAAATAAATAAAATGGTACACAGAAAATGAAATTATAAATATAATGATACAATTAACTAGTACAATTAATTTTATGCTGAACAATTTACATGGTTCACGGATGGTTTGAAGTGCTTCTTTCCCAAATATCGTGACTCAATTCCCTAAAGTATCAGCTTAACAAAGAGGAACATTAAGAACCGATTATCGTTTCGGAAATCAATGTATTTACTACGTAGGGGTAAGTGTATCTCTCTCTCCCTCTCTCCTCTCTCTCTCTCTCTCTCACACACACACACACACACACACACAAACCATAAAATTCATCAACGAATCCAATAGAAATGATAAATAAAATGTGGACATAATGAATCATTTTTTATACCAATTTTTAATGCTCACGTACCCTCAAATCAATACCTCTCACACAAGTACTTAAAATGTATGCTAGAAATGGAAACTGGAGGAAGGTGACTAAAGTGGACGCAACAGAGACGGTGTTAGACTTCGTTCAATCAATGCACCTGGCTGAGGTCAGAGAGAAGGGAGACGATTGCCCAGTCTCAAAATCATAGGCTTCCTAGCTTCACGAGAGGCAGCCTCGGCACAAAATCATTACGTTTAAATTTCATATAATATGACACTCAAGAACAACAATGTAACAAACTAACGCAGCCCAAAATATGTATCTGGGCGATGATAATCCGTAGCTCCCATTAGGCTACCCGATGTTTTCTGAACAGCGATAGTAAGCGTTCTATGTAAACGCTGTCTTCTCGTGTGCCTCGCTCGTGCTTTAACGGTCGTCGAGTGCACGGACATCTCGCGCGAACTCTGCATGACGCGAGGCGTGGGCAGAGCGGAGCAGAAAGGAGCAGGGCGGAGTGCGGCGATGTGGGAAAGTTCGGGGCGGGGCGGATTCTGACAGCCCGAGGAGAGGCCAGGCGAAGCGTGGTGAAGCGGGACGCGGTGGGGAGCAGCCGAGGAGGACAGCTAGGCGTGGCTGGGCGTTCCTCGCGCGCCGCGCCGACGGCAGTCACACGTCATTAGGCGTGTCGCGTTTAGGCGGACAATTGCAGGCTTCGGCGACGTAATGAAGGCGTCGCGTCCACGCGGGAGGTGGCGACAGAGGGCGGGCGCTGCCAAGACACTCCGTGCGCGCTGGGAGCGCCAGCCTCCGAGCGGATTTTCTGGCTCTTAATGACGAGGACACCGGACCATGAAAGAGGCTTTGATTCCCTGGAAAACAATAGATGTCTGAGTGCTCTATGAATACTTCTCACCTTCTCTTAGAGTAATGGCGTAGAAAATTAAGACGAGAACAGTTTCTAATCGCACGTTTCCATCTGATTAATTATAAGTGAAATATGATTGTTCTTGTAACTTAATGAGCATATCTCGAAATTACCTCGTTTTTTGCTAAATAAACTCAACATGAACCAGTCGTGGAATTAGGTTAATTGAGATAACAGTATTTATTTATTTGATTTATGTATTGGTTTCTGATTCCTGGCGCCACAATTGCTATAGTTTAATCCCGTAAGTGTACTGCGTATTATTTCCAGATGGTGGTCATGTTCTTCCCCCCTTGGAACGTGACATTCTTTCCGATCTACAAGTCGGCTCGCGAGGGTTTTCGCCTCCAGATATCTCTCAGCCGGACCAACATCTAAGCTCCCCACTGGTCTACTAGTATGTATTGACTAAGACTAGTCAGTACCTAGGACTAAGATGAAGGAAAGATCGCACGCGCTCTCCGAGACCCGTTTGTTAACCTACTTCTCCGGCATTCTCCAAATATATTGGAGAAACCTCCCAAATCTACACATCGGAGCAGCAGGTCTCTAGAATTCTCTTCTGCTAGAGACTAGGTGCTCTGTAGAGCAGTTGAAGTCAACATACTGCATATCTAGCTCGTGTCAAATATCGTCACCATCGGAATTCGAACCTTTGACCTCCCGGTCAGAGAGACTGTAGGGATAAGATGTTGGTCTGAGCCAGCTCGGACGTTGATTGTGTGTAAACAATGTGTTTTCGAATATTCTACGTACATATTTGTTACTTCAAGAGAAATGACGTTGAAAACTACAAAAAATAGAACAGTTTATATTCGTACGTTTGCATGTTTTTAATTATAAGTGAAATAAGGTTGCTGATGTAGCTTAATGAGCACATTTGACAATTGTTAAAAAGAACGCAACCTGAAACTATTTGGAAATTCAGATAATTGGGAACCCATTATTAACGAGAAAGAATCACGGCTTGGATTTTGTTTGTAACCCGACCCAATCGCTGCCCTGAGATACCGCCGCGCCTCTCCACAGTGCGGTGGGCGAGGAACCTTCTCGTTAGCGGCCGCTCGCTGGATGCTGGCAGCGCCTCCGCGCCGCCGCGCCGCTGGCGCCGGTGCCAATCAGGAAGCTCATACGCCGCACGCGGGTGCAGGGCACTGCACCGGGCGCACACGCGCGGATGCCTTTCAACGCGGCCTGGCGGCGAGTGGGCGGGGCCGCTTCACGACTCGGCGCCGGCGCTCTCCAGAGCCGACGTACCGAACGTGCCACTTTGCAAACGGGATTTGATCTGGAAAAATCTACCTGGCGGGTCTATTTCAGAAGCAGGCAAGTTAATCGTGATTCCTCGTGGAATTTCGACGAGGATAGACATATCTAGTTTTCAAACTGTCCAGTCATGTGAAGAGTTAACCTCTTCGTCTAATCGTTTCCTAGTTCTGGTTTCGTGAACAGGGTACAAATTGACGGGTGTGATGCGGGGTATTATCCGCTCCCAGAGTTCGATGCCCCCTTTTAATTGTAAATTTATCTTTGCTAGGGACAATTAATTCATATTAGATGCATCATTTATGATACACTCTTGATATGGGTTCCAATCACATGAATAAAATGTGTACGAAAACATTGCAGAGAACAATGTTAATATTTATTCATTGTTGCGTAAGAGAAGATGAACTTTCTAAAGTCTTCTCCATTTAAGTTTGTAATGCCCTAATTTGGAAAATTTGCCAATTCGCACATTGCCTATTAGAGTTGGAAATTAATATTTAATTTCCATGACTATAGTATATTGATTGAGTAAGGTACCATGTCGTAAATCTACTTGGCGCGTAAATCTATTTCACGCTTTTGATGGAGTAGCAGAGAAGTTAACTGCGATTCCTCATGGAATACGTGAACTCCCGACAAGGAAAGATATGTCTAGCATTCAAGCTGTCCAGTCACAGGAACATATCCCGACCCCTTTAGAAATCAGCAGTGTTCACGAGTTGACAAGCAACTCGTGCATTTTGCATGCCATCTCCTGGCATTAAGAATACTTCTCACAACGTTTAGCGTGTTGCTGTTAATTTGTGATGTGGTTTCAGACTGGATTTTCCTCATAAGCTAGGTTTAAATTCTTGCTTCTTCTCCTTCTTCTTCTTTGCAATTTGTCTCTCCATAAATTTCAATATAGTAAGAGTGTTTGCTATCCACTCTCAATTCGCCACTTGGATTAGAAAATATCATTGTCTAAGCAAAATTATTTTATTGTGATGAACTTAAGAGTAATATCTATCAATTGATGGCAAGTCATTTCGTTAATGCTATTTGCAATGAGTAACCACATGATGTATTATTTTTTTTATTTATTTATTATCAGTATATTAAAAACATATCATTTCTGTTAGTTTTTAGTAATATTATAATAATGGTATAGAAAATAGGTCGAATTAAAAGGAAGAATTTGGGTAAGTAAGTACGTATGTAATTGTTTTATCATTGACAATAAAGTTGAAAAAATTAAGAAATCATTATAATAAAAAGTCCTTGCGAAAGTTACATTGATCTCTTTGATATTGTTGTTATTCTAGGTCTAAGATAAACAATGCTAAGAAAATTACACAGAAATTACTGCATTCGTTGAAAACTATATTTTAAAAAAAATACAGTACGTCTATCGAGAAAAGATGTGAAGAATCGTCGTCTGGACGTCCGAGTTCGTGTGTCCGCTCGCAAATAGGCGCGTGACACAGAGCTTCTCACCTGGCGGCCGGCGCGCACAGCGCTTCTATGAAGATGGCCTTCCTATAGTTAGCTGAAGCGGCGGTGGCGGCGGCGGCGGCGGCGTCCGCTCTCGGGCGCTCTTACATAAACACGCGGCCGGCGGTCGTCGACCCGCCGGCCCTTGGACGCCGTCCATCCGTCAAACGCCGCCGGCCGCCGCCCGCACCTCCGCCCCCGCCGCTCTCCGGAAGCGCCCCGTACGCCGACATTGGGCCACGCGCTCTTGGCCCCGTCGCGGCCGCCCTCCACGCAGCCTTTGCCCAGCTGCCGCCCAGGTGCCCAGGCGCGGCGGCTCTCCAGTTTCGTGGTGAGGAAGACGGAGAGCGTTTTGGGCAACGATCGGTTGACTTTCTCCCATTAGCCAACTCCAGTAGCGGGGAGTAACCAATCCATTTATTCTATTGATTTACATTATTAAGTGAACATTATTTATTTAACAATAATGTTTTAATTAAATTTATCATACAAATAAATTCACGAACTTCTAGATAATTTCAGCGGAATAAATAATTAATCGGAATGGATTTTGCACATTTTCTCCCTTTTGTGAATCGGTAACTTTCAGCTGGTTCAAGGACTGATTGAAGGTTGGCGATTTCAAGGGGAGATTCGGGTATTACAAGCACTCGATGCCACATTACGTTTCGCATTGTTCTTGTCTTAGGGTGTATAATGCGAGGCATCCAGTTGGACACAATCGTTGGCAAGGAAGTACACGTGTTGGTAATGTGTTCATGCCAAAGTACTCTGTGTTTCGCAAACGTGTCTTTAATATACGTTTTTTTATTGTGCTTAAAATAGGTGCATTTATCTTCTAAGAAAGAAATTGGGGCAAACAATCAGGAAAAAATACTTTTTATTCGTACGTACAATACGATTTAGTGTCAAGATTTACTTAAAAAAAATTGTCACTTTTTTCTCCTTTCAGTAAGCTATTTCATAAAACGAAAGAGAACAGAATGGTAAAGTAATGTCGATAAAAACGTCCTCTTAATTTTAAAATTACTTTGTTTTTTACACTCGCATTCTTAAAGTCGCGAAACACATCATAATTCATTGCTTAAAATAGTACAGAAAATTTTCAGCGATCAATCGTTCTGGAGCTCAAAGAATTATTTTATTTTTGCGCCAGGACTGTACGTGCCTAATCACATAATGAAGAGCTAAGCTAAAAGTGTTGCATAGCTCGGAGCAGCTTCATCACGGCTCACCAGCGCCCTCTTCCGGCGTGCGCCGCGGCGTCGCGCCCAGCCCAGTGCGTCACTGCTTGGCGAGACGCCGCGCCCGCGCTCTCTGGGGGCGAAGGGGTCCAAAACCTGCCCATACAAAGCCGGAATCGTCTTTATAAATAAAATTGCAGTGTCCTTTACCTACCTCTCAACCCTTCAAACATGTTAATATCAAAGACCTGTGTATTGTAAATAAATACATTTGTGTATCCATCCCAATGATATTATTACCCAAAATATAGAAACTTTTTGACAATTTATATGTTTATGTGAACTGTTTGTAATTGTATAACTGAATATTTGCAAAACATTTATAATCTTGTGTAAATTCTAAATTGATCCTCGTGGTCGCTTACGACTCAGTTGCTAAAAACCGACCTTTAATAAGAAAAATAGAATGCCTGCCTACGAGTTTAAAACAATTGCCTTTCTTAAAAGCATACGCGTGTATACATAATGCCACAATCAATTCAATTGTTTTTACGATTTTCGTCCGTCAGTTTGTCTGTCCGGGGTAATCTCTGAAACGATTAAACCTATTTCAGTGGAGTTGTCATAGAAAAGCAGATTATTTTGACAAGTATAACTGAGGGTACTTCTTCAAAAATATTACTTGTTTATTTTTTAATACAATACTACAGTTTTATTATCATATTAATGAAAGAGTGCACGTGATCTTCAAGGCAAGAGAAATGTTACTGTTTGAGTGAGATTTGCTGCGTATAAAAATTACCCCATCCTCCTTGCCTACCCCGTAGAGCAAAATATAAGCGGTTTGGCGTATAATTATAAAAGAGTGAGAAAATCCATCATAGTGCATTAAACGTTTTTGGAATCCCATAACATTTTCTACTCAATACTTTTTAATTAATTCCAATTGCATCATTACGCTTTGAGTAATTTCAGGTCAAAATGGCTACTGGAAGGTTTCCAGGGTTATACAAAAATGCATCTGGTTACAATTGCTCGTAGCAATGGTGGAGGATTTGTGGAATGATGAATTGTACACTCGAAAATATACATGCTACGAGTATACACTACTTCGCATACACTATTATCTCTGCAGGAAATGAAATTTCACTTACACAAACTTACACTTCAAATGAACTTATCTAGCACTTATTACACTTATTACACCACTATCGGCATTCTTTATTTGCATCGATCTTGACACAAAGTGGTAATCTTGGCTTGTTTTAAAACTTAATTCTACAGTTGTAATTCATTATCGATTACAACGCATTTCCATTCACATTATCATCAAACATTTTTATTCATTCATCATATCGTCCCTCAAGCTAATAAGGGAAGTTTTTAAAACTGGTACCCTCATTCCTCAGCCAATACCTGGGAGTCGTCCCCCTCACGTATAATGTTTCAGAATCAATGAAAATAATCATTCCATATTACGACGAAAACTTTCTTTCAAAATTACAAGAATTTTTACCAGAATATCCCTCCATTCCGGAGGGGCAATGAACACTCCTAATGTGGCGTCGCTGGAAGGGCAGTAGGGAGGGGGGCGCCCCGCGGCAGCGCGCGCATAAAACAAGCATTAATCCTGGCCGCCTCTGATTTAAGATGGAGACCTTTGTCCCCCGGTGTCTCCGGAATGCACCGATGCGGCTGCGAAGTCACTCCCCTCGGTCGCACGCCGGCGAAGGCCCTTGACACAACCCTGCCCAACCTCTACGTGGAGGAAAAGTGAGGAGTCGGCTCCTGCAGCTTACAGGCTTCGGCTGCGGCTTCCAAGTCCGCCTTGGGCATGGACGATCGCCTAGGATATTGTGGCACAAGTGCCCCAAACACTATGTAGCATTTGCAAGACCCGATTCCTTCCCAGCCCTATCCCTGCTTGAATGTTGTGGGGGTGAGCCCGCCTACGTACCTAGAGGAATAAGCTTCGCAGTGGGTCTTAGGAGGGGTACGTGATTGTCACCTGACCATTTTGTTACTGACAATGATGGGCCTAGAACAGGCAAGTCAAACCGCGCCCGCACGAACTACTTGGCCGCCTGGGGAACCCGGTACTCCTAACGGCACGGGCAACTTCCCCTCACTCCGCACTCATTTCCCCTTAAATTTCATAAAAGGTGTACACGCGCAACTTGAAGCGGCGCGAGGTGGTGAATAGTAGCTTCGTACGAAAGTATGTTTGACAGATTTTTTCTTGCAAATAACAGATAACTGTATTTATTTATTGTTTAGATTCACTATTTACTTCTATTTCATATTTACTTTTTTTACAGGATTACAAAATCAAGAAACCTTTGATTCAAGTTTTTTAAAATTTACTCTTATTTGACAACTAACTGATGTATTATTTCATTTTAGTACACTTTTTTGTTTTAAAGAAAAAATGGGAATTAATGTAGTTAAATTTGGGGCAATAACTGTCAACTGATTTCTCGTAAAGACAAGTCATGGGCCAGGTATCCAGTGACGTCCCACCACTCCGAAGAGATTTGTACAATCCCTACATTTAAATAACGCGTCTTGTTCTCTGGACGCAGTGCTCGAGGGCTCTAGTAAGCTTGTTACCTTGCCCGCGACCTTGACATGTTTAGCCTAGATGATGAAGAAGGAAATATATATAATAAGACCTGTATGTAATTGTTTCATTTAGGATTTCTTTTGTTGCGACCCTTGCAATTGGATGTCAGAATGTGAGGAAATGAAATTATGCGCAGTGTTAAGAACGCGCACAATTAGTAACTCCACAATTTATCAAATTAATTAGTATTTCTTGTAAACGTTTTTTTAAATTAAATAATCATCACTAACAGCACTGCTTTATGTGCAGATACACAGTCCACCACATGTTTTGAAAATTATCTGCTTGCGGATGTTACACATTCTCTCTAGCAAATCCTTATTCACACAATTATCACGCGAAGCAACTGACAAACAACTAGCCTCCACCCGCAGCCCATTGTTCCGCTGGCCACCCGTGAAGTGAAAAGATCGAGATTTCACACCTCACGCGCTGTGGGGCGTGCGCGAACACCGTGTTAACGCGTCCGTGGGGTGGTAGTGGGAGCGCTATCAAATAACACGAAGTGCGCCTTCTGCGCCGATGCTTCCTTTCACCGCTCGCCGCTGCAACCTTGGACTCAAGTATCCTGTTCAGGACGTACTACTTGCTTTCACGAATAAGTGCATGGAATAAACAGCTACCTGCTACGCGGCAGCTACTTCGCAATCAGGATGCCAAATTTGGCTCTGAATCTTTGCCCTCCACTTGATAATTTTCGCTTGAGCAAAAGTTGCTTTCCGCAACGCAATTAAAAAAAAAACATTTCAGTGAATTTCAAGTAATACCGTAACTTGCTCTTAGAACTCCTAGTGTAGCCTAATATTTCGTTTGGCAATACAGGATTTGCGGCACGAACAGCATATTAGGTACAGTTTCAGCCAAGTGCTTTAGCCAGGATAGAGCAAAGCCAGACTCAACGAAAAGAAGCCCTCCATACGCCACTAAGCACATTTTTCACCATTTCAGATTTTATCATCACTATATTCTAATTCATAAACCTTCAAGTAATAACATAAGGTTCTAAATTATCAAATCTCATCAACAACAACTTTTAATAATATCAAATAATCTGGCCGAGTTTCAATGTTATAAACCAATAAATTGAATAAAATAGTTGTACAGATGGAGATTATTTATTAAACCTTATTTCAAAAACAGTAACACTAAATCATTTACGCGTTCCAAGTGAACATTTTCTCCGATATATTCTTAAATACAAAAGATAAATGATTTTTTTAGTAATTGTAATGGAAGAGTGGAAATTCATATCAAAGAATTTAAACGCTCATTGAGCATTATTTATTTTTGGCTTTCGTCTGTGTTGAATGTGTTCTCCTAGTGAGAGTAATGATAAACAGAATACTTTGAATAAAATATTGGATGGGGTGGGTCGAGCAAGTGGACTAGGCGTGAAATAATGAGGCTTCGACCCCTCCCAAACATTCCTACCATAGCTCCAATTAAATTAATTAAGTTCGAAGGACCACCCAGACACCTGTAATGAGAGAACAACAGGTTATGACCATCATTGCAGGTCTGGGACTGCAAGGATGGAGTTGGATGGAGAATGCTTGTTACCATAAAAGTTGTAGATTAGATCATGTAAACATATATTCTATTCAAAACAAGGTACATCTTAAGCTATGAAGGGGAGAAAGGACAAAAGAGGGGGGTTGCAGCACATAATCACAATACAAAGATACAATCATGCCCATGACATGGGATCGTATATGGTGCGGTAGCACAGAACTTGTTCCCTCTTGCACGTTGATGAGGCTGGTATGATTACGGACGGGTAGCGAACCCACGCCCGCTAAGGCAGATGTAGTTCAGGAGATTGTGCGTGCCATAAATGAGCACCAACGAGAAGACGAAGCACCAGTTAGACACATGACGTAAGCGATGCAGTTTATAGAGTAATTGATTACACGTGCCACATAAAACGTGAACGTAAAATATAGTTGAACACGTGGCGTGAGTGATACAGTTTGTAGAATAATTGATTTCACGTGCCACATAAAACGTGAACATAAAACTAGTTGAACACGTGGCGTGAGTGATACAGTTTGTAGAATAATTGATTGCACGTGCCACATAAAACGTGAACATAAAATATAGTTGAACACGTAGCGTGAGTGATACAGTTTGTAGAATAATTGATTACACGTGCCACATAAAACGTGAACATAAAATATAGTTGAACACGTGGCGTGAGTGATACAGTTTGTAGAATAATTGATTACACGTGCCACATAAAACGTGAACATAAAATATAGTTGAACACGTGGCGTGAGTAATGCAGGCGCAATAGTCACCAGTAGCAGCATTGAATGTATGTAGCAGGAACGGCCGCAGACTTGGACGGCGAGACAACATGGCCACTAGCCATGTTAAGAAGAAAAAGATGCTCAACACAAAGAGCAAGTCACATGCAGAGCGGAATGGCATCCGCTCCACACGGAGTCCAGGCGGCGACAGAAGTAGAGGCGCTATATGGAGAACGGCGTGGCACGTCCGCCTAGCATGGCTCCACAAGTAGAACTGAAGTGGCACCACATGTAAGAGAGCAGAGCAGCGAGGCGACCGCTCAGCTTCGATTCACAGCCAAGACTGAAGTTTCCGTTGCGACGCCGTTGGCGAGCGAGCGCCACGGCTTTGTTGCGTCATGGAGACTTCTGGAAAAATACAGTAACACACACACAGACGCGCACGCGTCGGCGGCGAGGCGAGAGACGGTTGCAGCTTGTTGCGTCAGCCGATTTCCAGCGAAGGGAAGCTACATGGTTGCGTCACAGAGATTCTGTAGAATTCCATTGCGCCTCGTGGCGAGGCAGTGGTGGCCGAACGACGCGCGGCGTTGCCGCGCGGCGTATGGCGCAGTTGCAAGCGGCGCGGCACAAGCCGTCGTACTTAAAAGCTTGCTTAGGAGTACAGTACATAGAATTGTGCAAGAAGCCTCAATAAGATGTGCGTCTTTCTAAATAAATATATAATTAAAAACAGCTTGCTCTGACAAATATCATATTATGAACATTTATTTTTACGTAACGAAATAAACCGAAAATTTAATATCCACGTACGAAAGAGAGAGTATATTCAATACCCAGTAGTTGATTCATTATGTCTTTATATCGGCTTTGGATACTCACTTTATGCGCATATACAGGGTGATGCACCTTAGTTGGCCACAGCAAATATCTCCGAAACGGTTTGAGGTATCGGAATACAGTTTGCGCCAATTTGTAGCAGATGATGGGGGAAATAACACATATCGTTTTCGTGTATGTACCATTTTTAATTGCGAAGATATTGACGCAACTTTATTTTTTAAATGGAAGTATATATTTTTTTCAGCAGCATTATAAAGGTCACAAAGAGAGGAATACAATGATATAAGTATTGTTAATATTCGAAGAGAAAGTGTAGAAAAAATGTGTTTTGCATTTTCTCAGAAACCACGTCATTCGTGTCTTTCCGAAACAGTTTTTCGGCAGGCGGAAAGTTTCTGCCACAGCGCTCTGCTCTAGGGAGAAATTGCTCTGCTCTAGGGAGAATCGCTAAACTGTTCACGAGCGGGAGTTCACAGTTGTAGCAACTTGTTAGAAGGTGAAACATCTCTCAACACTTTCAGTTCAACGTTGGCTTTCGTAATGAAATTTACAAACGAAGAAAAACTCGACGCTGTTCTTATTTACGGTGAGTGTGGAAGGAACGCAAAGCAAGCAGCGGAAATCTACGCAAAAAGGTATCCGAATCGGAAGCGTTTGTCAAGAAAAACCTTGGTAAGAATATGCCGACGTCTGTTATCAAGCGGTGACTGGAATTCAAAAACACGTGAGAGAACGAAACCTGCTACCGGTGAGGACAAGGCAGTAGATGTTATGGCATGTGTGGCTGCAAACTGCCATGTGGGTTCGCGAGAGATTGCTAGAGACTCAGGTATAAGTCAGAGAAGTGTTCTTCGTATACATCACCCGCACAAATTCCATCCGTACCACGTTAGCCTTCACCAGCAGTTGCATGAAGGTGATTATGAACAACGTGTTCAATTTTGTAGATTTATCCTTATGTCACTGAGAGACGACAAAAGATTCGTAAACAGAATACTTTTCACCGATGAAGCGACTTTCACAAACCATGCACAAGTAAACCTAAGAAACATGCACTATTGGGCGACGGAGAACCCAAAGTGGATCCGTCAAGTGGAAAATCAGCGGCAGTGGAGTGTGAACGTCTGGTGCGGGATCATTGATAATTTTATCATCGGGCCGTACTTCATTGAAGAAAAAATGACAGGTCAAGTATATTCTAAATTCCTCAAAGAGACCTTGCCAACGTTGCTACAAGAAGTTCCTTTGGAGTTGCGTCTTGGCATGTGGTATCAGCACGACGGTTGCCCTGCACATTCTGCTGAAGTGTCAAGGGCAGTTCTAAATGAAACATTTGCAGGTCGCTGGATAGGAAGAGGTGGTGCGGTGAAATGGCCGCCTCGGTCACCCGATCTCACACCACTTGATTTCTTTCTGTGGGGAAGTTTGAAAAATACTGTATACGCAAACATTCCTTCGACTCCAGAAGATATGAAGAGGCGCATTGCAGAAGCTTGCGGCAAGATAACGCAAGAAACGTTCCAATCCGTGCGTCGGTCGCTGGAAAGGAGACTGCAAATGTGTATTGCCGTGGACGGTAAACATATTGAGCACATGACGTGAAGACTACCCCGCGTTCTATTTTATGGAATGTAAATTTCTTTTATGCGTGCTAAAGGTCTTATTTTTATCAATACTGTGTTTCATTGTTTTGCTCTCTTGTATTTAAGTTCTTATGTTACTGCACTGGCTTGAAGCATACCAAACTTATTCTGTGTAAATAACTTGCTGTCAAAGGAATAAAATTTGTATTCCACAATGCAGAATGTCCCGTATTGTTCAATCAATTAAGATAATCAGAAAACGACCGAATTTACACTTTACTTGGACGCACTCATAAAATGTAAATTTGGCATTTGATTGTCTTAAATTATTACGTTGTTGCATTCCTATGTTCCTCTTCCTAACATATAATTCATAATGTATTTTTTACTGCAATAGATGTAGTATGCAGGTAGTTTTAGAGAGTACTACCATTCAATGCATTTTTAGTATGCCATTCTAATTACAAAAGAACAATATGTTTTACTTTCTGCCTCATTTATAGTATATCTACAGTACAATAAGGAAAATATTCAATACTCGTGATAAATTTGTGACAAACTAAATTAATTTTTGATTTTTTATTAAATTTAATTAATAAAAATTGTCACTTGCAGGTTTTCGGACGGTTACACGTCGGTATCACTTCACGACCCTCAGCCGTGGGCAGTGTTGACTCGCGAACGCGAGGTCGGATGTTGAAAGTTAGAAAGATAGAATCTGGCTACAAGCAATGTCAAACGCACTTTCCGTAAACAAGGAAAAAGTCTAAGGAAGGTGTGCATCCGCGTCTATTACGTGCTACTTGACATAATGTATTTTTGCAAAAGTCTCTCTTCAAATATTAACAATATTTATATCATTGTATTCCTCTCTTTGAGACCTTTATAATGCTGCTGAAAAAATATATACTTCCATTTAAAAAAATAAAGTTGCGTCAATATCTTCGCAATTAAAAATGGTACATACACGAAAACGATATGTGTTGTTTCCCCCGTCATCTGCTACAAATTGGCGCAAACTGGATTCCGATATCTCAAACCGTTTCGGAGATATTTGTTGTGGCCAACTTAGGTGCCTCACCCTGTATTTCCATATTTCATGAGCATTAAGCGTGTACAAGAAAAGTCCCGTTTTATTCGTCTTTAATAGCACGTAATGATGTTATACGAGTACAAACAGTTTATACAGATTCATAAAATTCAAATCGATAAATTTGAAGTAATTCATATTCTAAAAGAAATACAAAACGATGCATAAATATTTTGCGTAAGCACCATATTGCACTCACGTTATTTTGATGTGAAAGGAGGGAAATCGTTAAATCATTAACATCAGTAATTGAAACTGGTCTAAGATCTAAGTTAAGAACGAGATCAGTAATTTCCCCAGCAGATGGGACAGGTCAACCTCAAGATTTTACACATCAGCAAAAAACTGAAAACTGTATTATCTACACGTACATTTTGATTACATAATTATGATTTCAGATGTATTTATCATTTCATAATGTATTAATACACTATATTATTGCATTACTTTTTAAAATTATTTATCATTTATATATTTACTAACCAATCTCGATTGGGAGACAATTCGTAATATTTGTAACATTCACTATTATTATTATTATTATTATTATTATTATTATTATTATTATTAGCAGTAATGAAAACTTCTTAATGTGAATTCGCCATTAGCAGGCTCGTTTTGAGTTAAAACCGTCAATAAAAAACGGAGATGCATTCCAACTCCCCGTAGCTCCGATAAAGTACGCGGTATTCTCTTTTAAGCTTCTGGCCGTATTATTCCTTGGGCTACTTCTCTTGTAATTACTTGTCGTGCCGTATATTCGCTCAGAGACACCATCTCGTATTTTCTTGAAATCACTTCAGAAAAATTGTATGAATAAAAAATTAAATCTTAATTAACTATGTTTACATTTCTGAAACATGTTTCTCATTAAATTGATTTAAATGCTATTTTGTTCTTCCTCTGAACGACTCATATCGTGTCGGCGTGAACTTGAGTGACTATTTTTCGATACAAACGTTGCAATATCTAAAGGTCATCAGTAGGGGCAGACTTTGCTGATCTAAAACATCAACAAAAACGATCAATAAAATGCTCTTAAAATGCTTTTTACAATGCATAGAAAGCAAAGAAAAATGATTTAAAAGTTTTATGAAAGCCAGTTCAGAAGAACAACTCAAGTTCGCAAACTTTTTGTGTGGACTGTTCTTTAACACTCTGTCACAATCTGTCTTCAGTTATCCCGAAATAGGCCAAACTAACAATGGCGCTGATATGCATTACAGGAACCATAGTTTACATACTCACAACGGCTGACATTACAATTTCTGAGTGAAGAAATCGAAGAGGCTATTCTGGGATTCTGTGAAGAATATTTGTTACATCTTGTAAATATTATTTGAAGCAAGTATCATTAAAACTATATTAAAATCGATTAAATCAGCAAAAAGTGCTTTAAAAATTATGGAACAAGGTAAATAGTAATTTACTAGTAGCAATCGCCTGATCATAATCGGTACTGATCTCAAGAGTTCGTCAAGATATGTTTGTCCATATTTTTCGTTCAGGACATTGCACATAAAAGAGACCGAAAGATACGCAGATTAAAAGCGTATGCGTTCTTTCTCTCAATAGCAGCAATGTCCTTAAGTGATAATGGATCAAAACAAAAATGTAAAAGAAATTCAAAATAAAAAGATTCCAAGGCAAAACTGAAAAAAATGAAGACAAAGAAAATGTGAGGAAAGTGGTCTGAGAAGACGAGACATACTTCAGAACTTGTGCTCGCCCCTATTCTTCGACTGTATTGTCACGCATGCAAGACATATTCACATTCTGTAGACCCCAGATCAGAGAAACACACAAATATATTAGTGCCTTGGTATTGGTGAAGATATACAGGTCTAGACCAGATCTCACCCAGATTTCCGCGCTGAAGCGGTACACCAAACCACCAAGTCAAATTAACTTTATATATTATTAATAATTAATTATAATTAAATAATATTAATTATAATTAAATAATATTAATTATAATTAAATAATATTAATTATAATTAAATAATATTATTTTTATTATAATTTATTAAAATTATTAATAATATATATTTTATTTTCGAAACAAAGAACACCGTATGCATCGTTTTGTCCCTGTGTTTAAGGACGTTTGTTGTTATTATTAACCACAAGAAGACGCGCCAAATATTTAACCTTCTCGTTCTAAGGGATAAAAAATGTGTTGACTCTCACACTAGTTTGTATGTCAGCGGCTCACCGCTACAAATGTCCATTATTAATTGAACGCATAATAAGTTAATCATTCACAAGAATGCAAACAATGAGATTCTCGCAAATCTAGAGACGAAATATCGCCTAAAATATGCATAACAAGTCTACACAGTTTCTTTCACATTGGATCGTCGGAGCATTTTTCAAGATCTTCGAGGTGACCTTTGTACTTGTCTTGAATTTCTTATCCTGTCATTCCTGGTCTTTCCTACTATCTATCGTAGTGTGTTCATTTCTACTGATCGGTATAGTTGTTTTGTTTACTTCATATCAGCTTGAGTTTCAGCTCCGTATGTCAAAATTGGTCTTACCATTGACTTATAGATTTTAACTTTACCTTCTATGCTACGGTATTTATTTTTCCAAGTTACATGTCTTAAGTATCCTGATTCACGAGCACTTTTCATGACCACTTCGTACTTATACAGAACGTCTAACTCGATTGTAAAACGGACATCCGTGACACGCATTCTTGGACATATTCACCAATATAGAATAAATAAATTGAGGTGCTTTGTAAATACCCTCGTCAGAAATAGGTTAATGTTAGAAGTAAATTAAATAAAGTTAGATTGTAAGCCAGTAAATGCAAATGTAAAGTTGAGATTATCTAAACTTCGTAATTTATCCAGAAGACAAATATTTTTAAAAAAATTTAAAGGCCTGCTTCCTCGCTACTTTGCATGTATGGCGATCACTGGAGATGTCCACTCCCAGGTATCTGAACTTCATCACTTGCTCGATGACTTTTCCTTCTATTTCCAACTTCCATCTTACAGGTTGCAGATTACTGGACTTAAGAAGTTGGCGTATTCCACAGTGGCGTATCCCACCCGCATATTTTATTTCATCCGTAGAGAAGACTCCTCTTTTACTTTAGTTTTGACATCTGTATATACTATAGCTTCAATGGTTTCGGTCAATATTTTAGGCACTAGTTTGTTCCTCAAAATTGTGAACACGTCTCGAAGACTAAATGCCTTCTTGAGGTCTACAAAACACAAGAAGGCAGACTTGTTATACGATCGGTATTCGATCTTTTTCTCGACTATTTGAAGGACTATAAATATAGCGTCTGATTGTGCGGAAACCTTGTTTTCCCTCATTGATTTCAAAGTATGATCGCAATTTTGCCAGTATTATTTTCGTCAGTGATTTGGATATCGTTCTCAGTAGGGTTATACCTCTGTAGTTGTTAGGGTCATTTCTCTTCCCGTTTTAAAAGACCGTTATCGTACTTGTAATACTGATTTTTCAATCTCGTGGTACATCCCCAAGTTCTAATATTTTATTAAATAATACTTTCAGCTGATCTTTTAATCTCTTGCTTTCATACTTCAATATTCCGTTTCGTATTTCATCTTGGCCCAGGGATTTCCTATTCTTGAAGGTTTTCATTGCAGTATATAGTATATCATTCTCTGTAATTTAATGTAATCATCACTGTTGTCATGAATTTTTAGATTTGTTTAACTTTGGATTTCTTCCTTAATCCCTTGATATTGCTGTTGAAAATAGTTTTCCCACGAGGACATTTCAATCGTATTTATTTTCGGAACTTTATATATTTCAGCTTTTCTATTCTTTAAAATATTCCGCATTTTGTTTTGGTCTCCATACATGTCTTTCTCCAAATCATTTGTGACATCTTCCCAGAATACCTCTTTCAGTTCTCTTATTTTCTTACTTGCTTTGTACCTTGCAGAAACATACAATCGTCGGTCTTCTAACAATTTTGTTGTTCTATCCTAGAAATGCTCTTTTCTTTCCCCCAGTAACATCTTTAACAGCATTATTAAACCAGGGTGTCTTGTATTTATTTTTAGTCCACACTTGTATCTTCCTTTTCCCTATAACCTCTTCCGCTGCTTGAATTAAATTTGTCTTTAATTTGATCCACCCTGCTTCTATGTATGCTCTCTTCTTTTTTGATAGTTTGCGTTCATCGTCTCGTTTAGTCTTCTCTGACATGCAATTCTTTTGTGTAAAATAAGATAAAAAACATCGACTATCACGAAGGACTGGCACAAAACACACTGAAAAATATAATACTGAATTATTAGAGATGCGTTTTTCTGTCGAAAAGTTGTTAATTTCCGCCGCCGCATGACAATACTTCCTCTCTACAACGTAAACGAAGTACGTCGAAAAAGTAAAATCATAATTAATAATGTTCGATTTATCGTACGGATGGCCGAGAAAGTCAAGACAGTAGTGCCGTAGCGATCTCGGACTGAAGGATCGCGGGTTTGAGTCCCTTCTCGGTCATGGTTCTATTTGTGTTCGTCCTTTCATCCCCTATCATCACCATACCATGTCATCTTCACAGTTACCATAACGTTCAATCCAATATTGGTCGCTAATGACCTAGATGAAATTGATGCGACCTTAAATAAAAATAAAAAAGAATGTTCGATTTGCTCAAAGTTCTTCAAGCTTAGAGATTTAGCGCTTTCAATACATAAAAATGAAGAGAGAGAGTATTCTGAAGATATTAAACATGTCGATAAACATAAATGTGTGCGATATCATTCCTGCTCGGAGAATTCGAGCTTTCTTTGGCATTTGGCAGCCGCACGATAATAAAAGTGGTTACTGCCGATCTCTGCCCTCTGGCCCTTCATCAACTTCTCGATCTGCGGGCACGGTGTGGCCCCGTGATGCAGCACGACAATCTTTGGCATCAGCTCCCGGGGTCGCGCACCGATCTTGGGTTTCACAGCAGCGGAGTGTGACCTAAGTGCGTACGTTATGTCTCATCTCATGGGATACACAACCACACCAACATGTCGAAGCACTTAAAGACCCGCCCACACACTCATTTTTATCACTTACACTTATTTATTATATTTACACTTACATTTATACACTTGTTTTATATGAGTTTTACATTTGTGAGATTTGCTTGGTAGATTGAGTTTTATTTTATCTTTGCTCCTTACAGATTTGTGTCGAAGTTTCTTGGCAGTTAGAAAGTCAGATTAGCTACATTCATAATTTTCCAATAAATTTATTTTATTTGTAATTTTGTACCAATTTTTCAACAGTTATTTTACTGAAATTATTTTGCATGCTAACAGCGCCAAATATTATATCACATAGGTTTATTTTATGGTATCGTAACCTTGTTTGCAAGTTTGTTAGGTTTACTAGTTTATGTAGTTTGTTCCATAGTTAATTATGTGACAAATGATAAATAAATAAACTTTCTTTTCACTAAAACAAATATTTTATCATTCATTGTTGAAAATTAAACCGGAAAAAAGAAACAATCCATAAAAGAGTTCGGGGTCATCACCGACCCCGCCCTGTAGTTAGATTTTTTATTGAATAATTACATGCCTACGGCCAGTTAGGCGCTAGGCAGCAGACGATGAACAAATATAATAAGAAATACAGAAAATGAGTAGTTATAAAAATGCAGCTCATGAATCAAGAACAAAACAATTTCACGTAGTTAATAAGATTCGAAAGGAGATTATGGAGGCATTTTTTCGGTAATTTGCGTCCTAGTAGGTTACGATGGGGATTATGCTTATCAAGTTCAAAATGAAGTGCAGATGGAATGTTTATTAATTCTGCGGCAGAATTTTGCCAAAATTTGTAGAAAACAGTTTTGAATTGGTAGTATACCTAACTCAGAATGAATTTGTATGTTTGAAATAAACCAAGGGGCGTTAATAATAGTTTTATAATAGGTATTCTGAAAAATTTGTATTTTATCAATGTTTGTTTTAGATGCTGATCCCAAAATTGTTCACGCATAAGATATTATAGGTCGAATCATTGTTTTATAAATACGTAATTTAGTGAGTATACATAGTGAAGAAGTGCATTTAACGCGAGGAAGTAGCTGATGTCGTCGTTTATTAGCTAGAAATTCAATGGGCGATATTATTTCGCCAATGGAGTCTTCTGCCCATTAATACTCCTAAATATTTTATTGGTTCGGTGAATGAAAGCCATTTTATTGGTTCATTTTGATATGCAAAAAAAATTTGCATTGAATTTAGATGTATTCAATTTGATATGCCACTTTTTAGCCCATGAATCTACCCGATTTAAATGGTTTCGTAGCAAATTAATCATAGTTTCAAGATTTCTACCTGTACTGTATAATACAGAGTCGTCTGTAAATAATGCTAATGAAGTGTTACACCTTAATGCTAATGAAGTGTTACACAGCTACACCTTCCGATTACTTCTCATCCCTGCCTATTTTATTATTATTATTCCCTCCCTGCCCCCTCCTCCCTGGCAGCAGAGAATAGTCACGAAGGGAACGAGTCACAGTAGTCCGTGACCCAAGTTTGAGCGGCCACGATACACATTCGTCTTTAAGGACTTCATGTAGTACATTCTATATTGATTCTTCTGGTTTTAATTATATTTTGGATTATTGCTGCTTAAATGAGTGTCAAATCCTGTTTTTCGACTTGTAATTGTGACAAAAACACCTTCTTTATCATGTTATGTTCAAATAATTTTACCAAAGATGGATAATTTGACTTGTTTCATAGAATGAACAGCGAATAATTTGAAGCCACCAGAGACTTATTAGCCTGGATTACCAGGAGTAACGGAACGGCAAAAACTGTCCTAAATATGCTCAGCATCTAAAAAATTTCCTCATGGAGTTAACATATTTCGCATCAGGAACATTTTACATTTTTCTAACAAAACATCTTTTCAATACAAATAGTGAAAAATAAATCTAACAAAACACACACCACCTTAACATCGTAGAACATTATTTCTTTTGGCCAAGTTGTTTCTAATGAAGGACAAAGTACTTCGATCAAAAGGCTTTAAAAAGAATTTTATGTTTTTGGGAGAAATGCATTCTGATATATTGGAAACAAGATTGAGATGTAATATCGACCTATTATAAAAATTCACTCATTGTAATGACAGAAGATAATAGTTGTATTGCAGAGAGAAGGATGATTATTTTTGCATAATATCCCTGCACTCCAACTTTACTTCAGCGCAAACGTTCCGTGAACATTGTGCAGTGAAGTCCCGAGCAAATGTCAGCAGGCTTAACCCTGAAAGACCGAGTCTACGTGCTCTTCTACGTCTTTGTTTGCTTATCATCGGCGACAACGACGAGTAATAGCGAAATGTCCACAAGTCATGGACACTCAAAGTAGCGGCAAGTGTTCTGCAGAGCCACGCTCCTGGAATTGACAGGAGAATTCGTTCCGGGCTGTGGAAAGTTCCACGGACGTCATGCTCTTAAGGAGACTGGTTTAGTGTGTTATTACTGGCAAGAAACCAAATTACGAATCACTTTGAGTTGTCTGAAGTTATATTCTGCAGACATTTGGAAGAAACTTTATTACTCTCCATCTCAAAACGATATCTCCTTAGCTCACTTCCTAAGCGCACTTAATGCCAGATTAAATTTAATACAAGATTTCAAATGCAGTAATTTATTCATCTCGTTCATTAAACTGTCTGAAAATGTATATGTGAAATCCACAACAAGTGGGCAAATTCGATTGACCTATCTCTCTTATCTCAAATGATCACCCGACTTCCTCTCATTGTATTTCCAAATGTTCAGCTTTGTCGACGAATTTACACCAAACCGTCCCAAATTTTAATAGGCTTTAAAATTTTATTAATTAATAAAAGTGCTACTCGTTGCCCAGGTATTTATTAAGAGTCAAACATTATTTTCATTTTCATACATACAAAAGGAAATAAGTCGTAATAAAACCAGAAAAAATATTCCATTCTTCCATTTCAGTTTAGTTCCATCGAAATTGGCTTAGATGCTCCTCAGATTATACCTTACAAATAAATTCAAGAGTTTTGTGTCGAGCAAATGTTTATGTGTGCTTATAGAAGACATATTTTATATTCACAAACACTTGACTGTAATGTTATTGGAAGAGCAGAGACAATTTAGAGACGAAATTACAAAGTATCTTAGTATTATAATCAACTTGCGCATAATTTTATTGTCTATTCCACTCAGGACATTTCACCAATATCGGGAAAACGGGGACAATACTAACCACTCAGAGGTGTCTTACCCGTGCAAAGTTATCAATTATTGATTATCACTTTATCCTCGAGAAATTATCACCCCCTTACTGAACTGGAATTCTGAGAGTTATCGCGTTTTGATTATTTGCAATTTCCATTGTTTTGCATTGTTCGATTGTAGCAAGTGGCCTTGTGTGATATAATGAGCAGTGAGTGATGCTTGAAGGAATTGGACCTGTCAAAAAGTGGCTAAGACGTCAGATTAATTTGCATGTGTTCCTTTGCGACTCGAAAATGTATCGACAATTTTATAAGCCCTATTGAAAGTGCCTATGATGATTATAAATTATTGTGCCAAAGTTAAACAAACTTAACTGCTTTAGAATCACAATTTTTTGTAAGGGAATGTATGTATGTATTATCCGCGCACGTTTTCTTGAGCCCTCGGTTCGCCAGTTGCGAGAGGAGTGGCGAGTTTTGTTAATTTTGAGAAATGGAATTTTGTTTCAACTTGAAGTTCGTTTTTCCATGCAAAATAGTTTCTATTACACGGGAGCGAACATTTCTAGTTATCATATTTTGTCTACAACGCTCGTTGCTATCATTTATCCTTTATTCATATGATGTTGGCGAAGAAGTCGGGGTAGATATTCCGGGGCTCAAGAAAACATGTACATATAATATGTATATACCAACTTTGGCACAATAATTTAAAATCATCATAGGTAATTTCCAGAGGGCTCAGAAAATTGTCGATAAATTTCCGAGTTGCAAAGGAACACATGCAAATGAAGTCTTAATCAATTTTTGATAAGTCCAATTCATATATATATATATATATATATATATATATATATATATATATATATATATATATATATATATATTGGAAAATTGTAATTTCTTTTTATGGAATCTAAATCCCTACCATCCTTCCACCTGAGGTCTCATCTCTTCTTCTACCCATGGCTCGTTCCCAGCTTATTGAAAGAGTTTATGGCCGCTGTTTAGTCGTTGTTTTTTAACCGGTCATTTTGCACGCGGCGTCGGGTCGGGTCGGCGTCGGAGGGGCGCATTAGAGGGCCCCGTGTAGCCGAGGCGCCACTCCTACGAGGCGTGCGCCCGGAGCTGGTCCGAATTTGGAGCCGCGCCGCGCCGCGCTGCGCTGAACCGAGCTGAGCTGCCTCGCTCGGCTGCCTGCAGCGGCTCCGCCCTCCAATTAGGCGCGTCGCCGCCTGCGCTCTCCTCACGCGCGCCGCCCGGCGCCGCCCCGCCCCGTCCCGCCCCGCTCCCCGTCGCACACTGGGCCCGACGAAACGGCGCGTAGCAAAAGCCACTCTATGGCTTACAATAAACATGCAATGTTCGTTTAAATAGAAAAAAAAAACAGAACAAACCCCTGACGATTTAGAAGCGTTTAGCGTGCGTTTAGAAGCGTTTAGCGTGTTGCAACTGCGAATTTTTATTTTGTTACTATTAAAATAACCGGCGTTGCCCAGGCTTTCTGCATATCCAATCGTTATGGAAGAAGAAAAATATCAATTTTATATGAACGTCCGTGTTTAAGGTTATTATTTTTAAATAGTTCAAATTGTAATAAAACATAATTTTCTTTAATTTTATTTTACAGTACATTGCGATTAGATTAAGATTTTTATTATCTTACGCACCCTACTGGCCTTTTACATATCTCTAATATGTAACTAGCCTCGGGCGAATCAATTAGGTACCAGTTCTGTCGCACCACTATTGGCCTCTGGCGGAATGTATTAGGAACCAATGTGCTCTTAGCGCCTGGCGAAAAGTAATGATCTTGGTGCATCTACCACCACGTTATTAAGTTATTTATTTTCCGCATTTGCCTTGTGTTAATCTTTACCAAACTTTGCAAGGATACCGCGACAATCCTGAAAAAGTGCCTGTAAAATTTTGGGGTCTATTCATTCGCTACTTTTTGTGGTATCAATGTGGTATCGCTGAATTTACTTTTATTAGTATTGATGCGGAGGAGAGATTATGGTTTTTAAGATAACATCGGACGGTGCAACTGCTCAATAGGGAATTACTCCCCAATCCTTCGTCTAATACATTTAATTGGGCCCATCGAAATGACGCGTAGCAAAATCTTCTCTATATATTGTATGCTAAACATTGTCCACGGTTTTTAAGAAACCATGGACACAAAACCATGTAAGGGAGTTACTGCTGGAGAAGGAATTACTATCCGATCCTGCATCTAACAGATTTAAAACGAAAGGTACTTCACAGATTATTACATACGAAGCAGATTACTACAACATACATTATAATCTCACATAACTCGGAAATGATAGCCCTAGGCCTTTAAGGCCAGATTTATATGTCTCAAAGCAAACCAAAATTTTTGGAGCTGAGTGTTAGCATGGGTTCAGCCAGTACTTATAAGCGTCATTAGGCAGATATAGATCAGATAACTGATACAGTTGAAGTTTGCAAAACCGAGGCGAAAGCCGAGTTTTATGATCAACCTAGTCAGTTATTTGTGGGATCAGCCATGTGTCGTTAAATAGTTTTCGTAATTTCATCTTCTTGTAAGGAAGAATTATATAAATAAGAAATAGTGGAGAAGGAATACTGATCCGTCATCTTGAACTACAATTCACTTTTTTCGATTGTTCTTAACTGACGGCAGGAAGTAAATCCTTGTGGATTCACCAGACGTAAAGAATGGCTTTTCGTTCCTCTGGTTGTGTTAAGCCGATATAACAGAACAGAGTTACAGAAAATTAAAACGTTCACTAAGAACGTCAATACATGATCTCCTGAAAATTTGACTATAGTTGGACCAATTTCAAATGACAATAATTTCTACAATTTCCAACCAAAAGAGATTCTCTCCTGAAAGACGAAAGTTTCATCTTTATAACGATATAGAATAACACTGAATTTACTCCCTCCCCACTCTTAGTTCCGTTACAAAATATTTTTAAACAATATTATTAATTAAAAAACATGTCAAAGCTCGCTACTGACTTGATTTCTCCAGGGTCCAATAAATATGTAAAGGTATTTTAAAATTATGAATAAAGGTATGATTTCGGACAGAAACCAAAAAAATCCAAATTAAATGATGTTATCAAAAGTTTAATCAGTTTACCTTGATTTAAACATAATTACTAAGAAGTCCCATTATGTTTCACTCGGTACTGGGTATTGTTTCGTCGAACATTCATGTCAGCTCGCAAATGAAAGATTTATCGCACGTATCGTATGGCTGTATTTTTTCACCGATCCATAAATATCAAAATGAAAACGTAAATAAAACTCGACAAATTATACTATAAATGTGGTTGTAGTCTTTAGATTTTGCCTCATTCCCCTGTTATTTTACATGGTCCGTTATAGAAGAGTGATGTAGATAAAAAATGCGGCGGTGATGCGGTATGCAGTTGCTTGTCTGGATCTGTATTTTGTATACACGCAAGCCCTAGCTTGAAGTTCCATACCGGCATAGGCAGGTCAGTGCGTCAACTGTTGTTACTGCACTGACCGAGAGGACCTAGGGTGAGAGTCCCGACGGGGAATTTGGGGACTTTTCGAGTCTAGCTTCCTACCTAGGTCGAATTCATCTGCTTCCTCAGGGGGGATTCTATTGGCCATCTGCTCTTATCGGTAGTTTTCAGAGTTTTCCTCAATCAACACCAGGCAAATACGGGATCAGCACTCTAACAAACGGGTCAAGGTCCGCTTGCAATATTTCCTTCTTCTTCCTTCTTATATTTTCATATTTACTTACATGCATGCACTAAACTGCCACACATTTGGGGAGACCAGTCGGCTGCTTAGAGCTGGTCCTGGCTAGTGCGGTGCCCCACGCGTGAGAGGTACCGGGAAGGAGAACACTATTTCACACAACGTAGAAAACAAATGTGTATTTGAGAGAATCGTAATTCTCCAAGTTATTTAAGTACCTTAAGTTCGAAATATAAGCATATTTCATGATACAAATGGAATATTACTAAAAATAACAATAGGTTATGTAATTAAAAACAACTAGAAGCATGAAAATTTAAAATAAAGAAAATAATTAAACAGGGTGTGTATGTGTCGCAATTTAAATTTCAAATATTCTCTTTTTTTTCGATACTTGTATTTTTTTAAATCCTTCCTTGTAAATAAGCTTTCAATAATTAAATAATATCTGAGTGCTTTTAGTGTTTTTGGCCCTTTGTGCACAGAGTGGTAAGAGTCTCAAGGTCTCGAGAGCTCTGAAGCAACGAAGCCAGTTACCCAATCTGCGCTCAGATGCGTTATGCTTTATGCAACCCCAGAACGCTATGTTTTGACAGAAAGTGTCCTTGATGTTTCACGCTGCATGCATCTAATGTTTTATTAGCCTACTCAAAAACCGATGGGTGGAGCGGTATCAGAGACGAATCACATATAGCTGAATGGACTTAATAATCACAAAACGTCAAGAAAAAGTAGTATTTGAATGCAATTGATACGCATTGGCCTTTGGTTTGATAGAGTAAAAGTTTAATGGAAAGTTACACTTATAATATAAATATTTTCTCTCGCATTCCTGTAAGATGTCTCTCCAGGATTCAGAAACTGACTACGATTTTGTACTGAAGAAGGGAGAAGGAAGGCTCTCAGAACATAGTGTCATATTTTTGCCATCTCACTACGTCCTAATGAATTTGCTACTAATTGTAGTCAGACCTCCACAAAATTTGATGCGCATGATGCATTGTGAGTTAGGTTAAATTAGTGTTGTGACTAGGAAATCAACTTAAATACCCGAAGTAATCTTCTTGATTCTTAACGTGCACTTTAGTAGAGAACATTAATAGCGACAAAGTAATGTGTATTAAAATTAATACTTTCATGGTGGTTGATGAATGCTTATGAAATCTGAGAATATTCAAATATAAAAAGAAAAATGGAATTGGTTAGCAAATACATTCTACCAATAATCTATTACTGGATTTGTAACTCACAACTGGACTTTGCAAATTAATAAATAACCGTACTTATGAGTCATTTACAATCTCGTAAATCAAATGTTCCCGAAACTATACATTTTCAGCATACAGCGTTCAACGAATGGGTATTATCCGTAACGCCTGTTCTTTTTCGTTGTAACAACTACTTTTTTCACTTCAATTAGAACTCTACTGAATATTTATCCTCATGCATTTACGACTTTAACCCAGACGAAATCGATTGGTTTATTTTCCATACGCTTCTCATAGCACACACACACACGTGAACAACCCTATTCATGCAGAGTAAGCAATAAGTCGTCTCGGGGCCGGAGCGCGCGCGCCCCCGAACCTACGACACGAGACAAACGAAGGGTCGCACCCGGCGCTGACCCCACGCAAGCGCAGCACGCAGTGGGACACGAGACGCCGCGTGCGCACACGCACACGCGTACAGCGGCCGCGGGAGGTCCGCGCCCCACCGGCGGCCCGCGCCCCACCGGCGGCCCACCGGCGGCGCCCGGTCGCGTCGCGTCGCAGCGCGCCGCGTCCCCGCCGTGAACTCCGACCTCGGGGTGGGTGGCGCGCCGCATCATCACTCATACCAACGTCACGGCCCACGACTCCCAGCCGTCGCGCCGGACTTTCCATTATTGTCCGCCCGGCCAAACGGGCAAATGCCCCTTTTTCATCAGATTTCCCGCAGTCACTTGTTGTTTTAATCAAGTCGGCCCGCCTTTCAAGCTCGAGAACAAGTTCTGTCTGCGGGCGGAACCGGAGTTGTTACTTCCTTAACCGGTCAGGCGGAGTCACACCAGAACAACTTTGTTGGACCAACAGGGTCACCATGACGAGACTTCCATGCGCGGCATGAAGGGTAACTACAAGTACCAGCAATATTTTTATGATTGCATCGAATTTTCAGTGAGTCATTTCATTTCAAATACGCTATTCGTAACTAAGAAATGCATATAAATATTACTGAATTCCTTGAAAAATAAATTCATAGAGTACTTCTCCGCATGAAAAGGTCAGCCGTTGAAAGAATTATTAGATTGTTGTACTCAAACCATTTTTCCAAAGGACTAATAAAGTTGCAAATGGGAGAAACGTCCTTTAGAAAGACAACCTTCAGAAATATCAAATGTCTTGTATGCGTTCATTCTGCCCCCATGCGTCACATTTGTACAGACAATTTATAACAAGAACTACAACGCCAACCTAGTAATTAAAATCTGTAAAGTTTCACCAAAATTCATAATCTAAAATCAATTGAATGGGTATCTAGAAGTAGAAAATGTTATGTTTATTTCAAAACGAAATTTTTATGGAAGCTGGCATAGTATATGACAAATGTGCTGTATTCGCTTTTGTAACCTAAACTACAACTACTTACAGCAATCCGAAGTGCAAGGTACAACAGTGTGTAGCAGGAGTGGAAAAAGGGCATTTACTGATAGCAAGTGGTGAACCTACAGCTAATAAATTATTTACGTGCAGGTTGCGTAACTTGCTAGATCACTCATCAATAAAATTGACCATCATAATAAAAAGAAGATACGTGCTCCTATATTCCGTATATAAAATATGTCGAAATTTGAGAAAATTTGAAGAAATAATTTAGTTTCTATTATAGAAACAATAGATTTTAATCAGAGAACATTTGAGATGTACAAAATTCCAATTTTGTATTCTAATTTTGATGAATAAATTGATATGAAAATGCTTTCACTTTCAAGTTCTTCCTATCTACAATTTTTAAAATTCCAAAATAGTGCATTACTTTTATAAAGTTGTTAGGTAGAAAAGAGGCAATGATATATCGACAACAATATTCACATGGAAATAAGATTAGTTTTTCCTATTTCCTTTACTCTTTTTAAATTCTTACAAGCATCTTATTGTTTTCAGAATCTTATTTTTTTTAAGACAATCAGTAGTACTGTTCAATATACAATCAGCATCTCACAAACGTTCTTTTCCTAGACAATTATTGAATTACTGAATTTGTAAATGCCTAGTTCAAGATAGATAAAAACGCCTTTTTAATCAATTTTAGGTTGTAGTGGTATTTGGGTTGTGTAAAATTTATCTAAAATTACTTGTAAAGTACTTACATTTCAAATCCAAACTGAGAATAGAACTACGTGAGCATGAAGATGGTAGATATGACAGTGTAGCACAATACGTGCCTTACAGCACCACTTCGTAGGTAATGAATGAAACGGGACACGCAAAAAACGTTCTCTGAATTTAAAGTGAGTTGCAACGTCCTTCGCAGATTTATATGGCTGCGTTACAGCGACCGTTAAACGCCTGGAATGCATGTGAATGATGATACGTCAGAAGCCGTGTACTTGTGAAAACAAAATTCAACTCGTGATGATTATTCCGGAAGTTGCACCGTCCGTTACCTCAACACTCTTGCATTTCAAGTGTTATTCATGAGAAATTGAACACCTGATTAAGGAAATATACATTTTCGGATATTTCTAAATTATGAAAAGTATTCTTTGGGAAGGCTAATGATAATTTTGTGTCTCCGGGCTCGTCAATTGCTATGGTACTTAGTCCCTTAGGTTTAGTGCTTGTTTTAATCCTTGGAATAGGTGGTGGTGACCTCCCCCGCTGCTTAATGAGATCGGGCGCCCACCTACCCAAAGGTTTACGGGGTTTTCACCATCCGGTTATCTCCCAAAGGCGGAGCACCGCCCCAGTCGGGACAAGCTCCAAGCTATTATTATGCTGGTATTATTATTATTATTATTATTATTATTATTATTATTATTATTATTATTATTATTATTATTATTATTATTATTTAAACATAAAGGTAAAATTGAAACTCTTCTGTTATGTAAAGATGTAAGGAGTTCGAATCAAATAATTCTTATAATGTTTTAACAAGAACCCTGATTGCACAATACCTTACTTGCAAGAAATTATCCAACTCGCTCACGTCTTTTTAAATACAAGAAATAAAAAGGTGTGTGTACTCCTCTCCGCTCTCTGAATGGCGATTGCAATGGCTCGAGCGCGAAGCTTGAAGAGAAGCGACTACGAGAACCTGTTCCCATTGCGTAACATAGTTCCTCACGCATCCCTCCTTAGTCTCGCACCACTATAGCTGACGCAACAGCAACTCCAGCGCTCTTTTTGCATTTCTTTCCTTTCATTAACTCCAGATGTCATTATTAATCATGATGTCAAGTCGTACTCCACAGAGGAAGATCAAAAGCCACAGAGCCGAGTTCTTTTGGTGCGAATTCATTAATCACGTGTGCAGCCATTCCATGCATAATAAATACCAAACAGTGTCTTGTAACATTTCCACTATTACGTATTATTATATTATACTATATTGTTATGTACGACCAAAGACTTTAATATAAGTAATTGTGGGTTTGCCTCTGAAGCCTTATAGACTCTGCAGTTAGGTTCTGCCTAGTTCTACAGGTGGACGGATCTCCAGTCAGAGCTCGACCTGAGCTAGGTACTGGCTAAGATGACTGAAGCACAACCTGCAGGTTTCGGGACTCTAGACCGGCGGATTTTCTATCCCAGCTATTAAGCCCTAGCTGTTCGTATTCTTGGTCAAATTCAGCTGCTTTCTGGAGGAGAATTCCTGTGGCCGACTGCTGTGAATTCGCCTCTGATAATTTTCTATTGTTCCTCCGATCAGTAATACCGAGCGAATGTCAGAGCAGTGTCTAACAAAAGAACCATGGACCGCGCGCGCCATGGGCTGTTTCTCTTCATCTTTGACCGATCCTCTCCCGTCACACTCTTAAACCTCACGCCCTTCATTATTATACAAGTCGGGAGACTAGACAGGAGGTTATAGTTTGTCCCGGCTGGGCCGATGCCCTGCTGGTGGATATCCCGAAGAACGTCACAAGTAGACACACAGACCACATACAGAAGCCAGATCTCACGTTCTGACTGGGGAAGAATAACCTTCCGGGATATAACATGCACTACAACCACAGGATCAATTAAAATAGGAGATAACGCTCCCAGATACCTAAAATAATCAATCAATCGACATGAGCTATAGCTTAAAGGAAGCGTGAATAAAGATGATATTATTTCATACAAAGTATTTTGATTTTAACATTCAAAATTTGAAAATATTACACACTGGTTCTGTGTATCAAGGAAATAGGTTTAATTATTTAATAATTTCGAACAATAACAGATGGATTTACTTGGACGCGGGAAAATAATTGTAATTCTTAAAAGTTTGTAAAAAAAATTGTGGAATTCTACACATAATATACAAGTTCCTCTTTGAGTTTCACATAGTTTGTATTAGTTATTAATTCCATAATTGATCAATTACGATTTTTGCATTTTACAGAAACTGCCGAAATATATACTAAGCAATTAGAAAAATACAATAAAGCGAGCTCAAATTTCTAATCCTGATTTCAGAATAAAAGGTGTGTCAAAATGGAAATATATTTTCTCCCTATATTTTGCCATTTAGAACTCTGCATTATTTATATAGCCATTAATGCAGATAACGTTGCGCAAAAGATTTTGATATACATACAGTTTCTTCACATCGTCTAGCTGGTGTTTCCTACCCCAGATAGCATCCTGTGAGGGACACCGCCCCAACCGGGGCAAACTAAGCTCCCAACTGGTCTCCCGACATGTATAGTAGTTAGCGCATGTAAGTGAAAAGAGAGAGGAGGAAACCTGATGAGGAAGGAAAGATCGCGAGTAGTTCGATGCCTGTTTATTAGGCCTGCAATTCACCTGATGTTGATCGGAGGAACCACGGAAACCTCCGATCAGAATATCCGGACGCTTCAGTTCTTCTCCAGCCAGTTATTGAATTAAACACAGCTACATAGTCAGTGTCCAAAATCTGACACCAACGGTACTCGAACTGTAGTTAGTACCTCCTACACAACGATGCAACAAAAGCAACGATGTTGCCTGGAAATGGAGATTCCCTTTGGCTTCGTAGCTCGCAAGAGAAAACTGTTGTCCTCAAAGTCTCAATTACACCGCTCATAGGAGATGTACGAATCTCGCGACAAGGATCTCCGACCCCCGGGTCCACGAGAACAACGCAGGCACCGGCAGCGCGGGCGGTCTGGTCGTCCGTGGCCTGCGATGACTCTTTAGGATTGGGGCTCCTGGCAGAGCACAAGCAGGTCCTTGTGGGGCGCGCATGGTCGCAGCTCCGCAAAGGTTACGGCAAGCCACAGGTCCTTGCGGTAGGGTCACGGGCCAAGCGCTGGATGAACACATCAACTTTTCTGAGCTCTTTGTCTACTATACTAATAAAGGCAGAACCACCACTGTTGATACAAACACGCTGTGCGATGATTAGAAGAGTTGAGAAGCCATCTGTTGTATTTAACACACATCCACTACTTCATGACTTGCATGCGTCGGACTTGAGAATGATGTAATTCTCGATTCTCCCTGAAACGTAAACGACTATAGTTGATAATCGAGTTGCGAAATAACACTGCTTTATCGCAAAGGAAAATGTGGGCATAGTTATTTTCGTCATACCATAATATCTAATTATTCATTCATAAGTTATTGAAATATTTATTTACGACATATATACATTATGACAGACAACAAATTTAGTCAATATGATTTCTGTCCGTTACTCTTCAATCTTCAATAAATATTCACTTTTCTCCCCACAAATTAATTTAGAATTCTTAGATCACGATTGTCAATTAATTAGTATTCATCAGAACTACATTTGCTTATCACGCACAGTTTTTATTACACTGATATTCTGCACCAATAAATCTGCATTTTATCGTCGGCGTTTTAACTCCCTTCTTCTATTACATGAATAATCAATTTTCTTATTTTCAATCACACAACTCAAGCACATAACACAGCTCAAAGTAATTGGGTTTCATTAAAGCCAAGTATTTGTCAAATCACCTTCAAGTACTCTCCTTTTAGAGAAACAATACCCAGTGGGCGCCTCAAAGAAAAGGTGTGGCTTGTAACGTTAGCCATGCGTCAACCGACAGACACGATTTACAACTCTTACGCGTGTTGTGTGTACGCAAATGTTTCTCAGATGACCAGAGTCAATGGCACGGAAACAACAATGCCCGGACCCCGGGGGGCTCGGGAACCCCAAGGTAAGCGGCGCCCCGGCGCCATCGGCGAGTTACGGCGGGCGCTCCCCGCGCGCAGTAGGTCCCTGCCCTCCGACGGCGGCGGACGCACGGCTGGCGATGGGCATGCGACTTCGATGTTCGTATAAGCACATCAATAAAATCAAAGCCCATGTTTTTTTAACATCGATGTTTTTACATTTGAGATGTTTTGTTTATGAATGAAAAATGTCCATAATCACAATTTCGAAAAAAATGTTAGCTGAAGATACCACTGTCAGTTTACGTGCTTGAGCGAAGCGAATGCTGTTTGTACTACCTTCCTCGAGCAGACTCTTCTCAGAGATTACTCTGATGATCTGGTATTTTATACGCATTTCCTCGTATTTCGCACACGGAGAGGCGGCTAACGTATGTGCAGTAGGCGTCAGGCCTTCTTTTCTTCGGTGAACTGAGGAAGCTTTGATCACTTGAGATGGCCCATAGCGCTCACGTATTCAAGCTATTTTGTTAATTGTTCTTATTATTTTCAGTTTGTTTTATAGTTAAATCATAATTATAAATTAACACATCTATATTTTACTTTTGAACATCGAGGTTTTGAAACATCGCTTTTTGTCGTTTATATCGCAGACCTGTGTGACTGTGATATGACGGGCATCTCGAGGCTCATGTCTTCGCCCACACACCGCCCGCATAGCTCTTGGAGCGTGGGTGGCGCGGAAGCGATGGCCGGACGCCTCCAAGGTGTACTGGACGCGAAACTTCACGCAGACTCCCAGAGTATGCTCTTTGGACCTATTATATTCCATTTGACTTTTGATTTACGCTTCTAGTGTCATGTTTTCATCAATTCCCCCAGATGTGGCTTAGACCACTATTGAGCTGAGTCCATCAATTTTGGATTGAACCAGTCAAATTATAAGTCAATTAATATAATATGCGATCCCGCGTTCGATTCCCGGTCGGGGAAGATTACAGCGTGCGTGTTCCTTGCAATGTCTCCGTATCTATTGATGTGTGACGATAAGAAAGCTGATTATCAGGTTGAGGAGACCAGAATATAGCATAGAGATTATGTGCTAACCACACGTACCCCTCAACACATGCTGTGACGCCATTGGTAGGCCTTAGCTCCTTACAGAGATATTGCGCCAAAGAATATACAATATAATACAAATCGTTACGGTATATCTCCGTATATACTAATATACTGAGGTACTGTCTTTTCCCCTCTTATTATCTCATAATTTATTTATTTTAATATCTCTCTAATTTACGTATTTACTTAATTACAATTTTGTCTAGCTCAGTTTTCTATGGAGCGCAATGTTACATCTTAAGGCTAAATATTTCGTATTCTTGGTTGTGACCCTGATAATAACAGCTTTTATGATGTCACGGCTGGTTATAATCTTTCCGCTGATGGCAAATTGGATTTTTATGGTTCAACCTACCATGCTTATTCTAAATAATATTTAACTTAAATTACAGCAGAATATGACTACCGGCTGCAATTATTCATTTAACAATATATTTTCTTTCCTATTTAAATTGACTTATTTAATATTAATCTTACTACTTCTGAAGCAAACAACTGGTATATTTATTTATACTTATTTCCCTGCTATGAAGGACATCGTTATTTTATTCCTATCATTTTAAACTTAAATTAATCTAACTTATTTTAATCAACATCCTTGGCCTTGTACATTTATTTTTTAATGTTTTTACGAAATTCTTAAATTTAGCGCTTTTTTTTTCGTTGAAACGCAACCCTCTTTGTGATGAGCCGAAAAAAGTCTCCATCCTGGTCACCCATACTTCAGTTCCATTAGACTGGGTCGTCCAAAACCCATTCGTCGCTGCATTTCACGACATCCATATCGCTGCGAATTTATAGTGTTCGGCTTTCCTAAATTAACTTCTTAATTCTTAAGCACTTCATTAACAACGCGATCAGCGATTGCTAAAATCATAACTTGTTTTAATTTAAAACTTTATAAAATTCGTACTGTACCGGCATTACATCCTGCACGAATCGAGACATCATATTCTGCTCAAAAAATTCTCCTCAAGCAAGTCATTTTTTTCTTGCTTCTCTTATTTTCATTGTTTTCTGGCGACTTCGTTGCGAGCCTGTGTTCTATTACTACACCATCGAAGTTCATTTACCTAGTAAACAATGTGTCTTGTAAAAATATTTACTTATTTAAAATTATAGAAAGGTATTTTATAATACTTATTAAAAGTACGTATTTAAAATATTTTTCTATTATGTTAAAGACACTTCCGAAATTCATTTTATTTACTTCTTAACTCGTAAGTCCCGTCTCGTTTTGTTCATATTTTCTCGGACTTATTTATTTTTCTATTTGAAATTTCGTCGCCATATTTTAATTATTTATTAACAAAATCTTACGAGAGGTGTTTTGACCCATCTCAATACTCTATTAACATACAACATCTATTAAATCTGCGTGTAAAAATGCCATCACAGATTCACCAGGATTCACTATTTTCAGTAAATTATTGATGAAGTCTGTGTGTATATATTGGATATATGAGCTATACTAGTGCAACGTATTAGCCAGCGTGCCTCGTTGCATCTATTTGGGGACGCTTGGTAAGGGATTAGTGAGAGGAAACTCCTCACCACAGGAGGGAGAGAAGGGTTTTTCCGTAAAGCAAGAACGCGAAAACGGGAGACACGATGCTTTGGGGTCTTCCGGTCTTAAGAAACGGAGACCCAAAAATCTCAATGACCAGCAATAGAGCGCGGCGGGGGCGGCGTGACGTAGTAGGTCACGTGAGCCTCGACTATATAATGGAGTGCACAGAGCCAGTGGGTGGGTTCTGGAGACAGTGGGAGAACCTCGTGCATTTGCACAAAACTTGGCGCCACGACGGTGCATCGGCGGGCCGGGCTCGCGAGGCAAGTTACGTGTTGACGAGCCTGTGGAGGACTATGTGTCCTTGGGTGACTGCGGTCACGTGGGAGCGATGCTGTGTGCGTGTTTCGGGGTGAGGAGTGGTTGAGTGTCACGACTCACGCCGATTCTCAATCGGGTAAGATCGTTCCTGCGATCGAGGCAAACCATCAGTTGGTACGCCAGAACGGACTTTGTGGCCCAGTGTGACATCCGGTCACGGAGCTTGGTTTTGTGCACGCTTCAGAAGTAGGAGTGGCGAATGTCACTATCGAAACCGATCATCAATCGGGTTTGGATCGCTCCCGCGATCAGGGGATAGTAGGTCTATCAGAGCTAGGGTGTAGGAATGAAATTCATTGTAAATATTTGTTGGTTTTCTTTGCAAATAAATATTTGTTATATGAAAGCTCTGTGTCTGTGTTAGCTGTGAGTATCCATGACGTCACAGTAGCGAACCCGTGTGAGAACTCTTGCATGCTAATCCACACCCATTTACGTAATCTTTTCATTGAGAAGGAAAGTTGTTAATGAAAATGTTTATTTGTAAAAATTGTTTAAATGTAACTTCGTACTTAAAATATCAAACAAAAATAAAATCAATGCAATTGATGTTGGAAATAAAATTCAATAAACGTTTACTTCGTATTATAGAGATATGTTCTTCGAACAATTCACACTTCCTTAAAAACATTTGAAGTTTCTTTAGAGTTAGCTTTTCGCTTCCCTCAATAGTCACAATAATATTAATTTTTTTCTCTTAAGACAGTCAAGTAAAATTTTCCAGAAAATACAGGATCGGGCAAGTACAATCCTACTCTTTCCAATATTATTTATCTGTCCTGGATTTGTTATGAGGAATAGAGGGAGTTTTGGAGGGGCAAAGCGCCAGCTTGCTGGGATGCGAAAATTGAAAAAAATATTTGTATCCTAAAAATATTAGATTATTTTCTGAGTTCTTACGTACCTCAAGAAAAGCAATTCCGATTCCAAAATAATAAAACTAATATTTTCACCATTGAATAATAAATACCATTTGTTACTATTAGAAACAATTATGTACGCTTAGATTTCACTTCTGTACATGGGAATGTTGTTCAAACGATGTTTGCGTATTGAATATCTTAGCGGACCGACACCTAAAGTTTAATATCAAACGGTGTATTATCCACAATACAAGTTTATAACTGGGCATTGAAGTACAAACTTCCAGATACCGCCAACATTTAAATCGTGCGTCTGGATTGTGATCGTTGGCAATTGTCGAATGACCTGCACTATTATTTCTATAATTTTAAATTTGATTGTTTAAATTGATTTACGTAGTATTGCAGGCTAGCGCGTTTTCATTTTTGTTGTTCATTTCTTTCGAGCTATATTAATTTAGTTAATTTAAAAAGTTTGTTCTTTGTGTTGTACCATAGGATACGTTTTCCCCTACTATCCCCGCGCAGCCGTACAAAAGAACTCTCGCCTGTTAAATCTCACACTCTTCCCTTTTCTTTTATTTCCATTCTAAGAGGAAAAGCTGTTAAAGAAACGTATTTTTTTATATATTTGTTTAATATTTGGTTATATATTTGTATAAAAATGTATAAAGGTAACTTCCATTGTACTAACACAATATCAAATAACGATTAAAAACAATGTAATTGTTGTGGAAAAGAGAATTTTCACTGGAGATTTATTCAGTATTATCGAGATATTTCTTGAACGATTCACAACACTCTCTTAAAAATATTTGAAGTAATTATTCAATATTCTTTCACAGTTAGCTTTTCTCTTTTCGTTAGTCACAAAAATATTGAAGAAAGCTTTTTACTTTTGAGAAATCTACGTGACTGATCACGCTGACTTGAATGTTTCGCTGCTGATAACAATAATACTGATACAGGTAAAACACAAATAAAATCTAACAAGATACGTCTTCACTCTTCACACCCATCCCTCCACATTAGATAAACAGCGCTTGTAGACAACGGCAAAACGTTAAATCAATGTTATAACTACACGCATAAGAAACAATCTTCACCGGCAGCAAGCAATTATTAATAGCATTTTATTGTTGCTGCGAGATCAAATCTTGAAGAAATAATTATGCAAATAAATCTCGTTAGTCTGCAAACCGCTGTGTACACAGAAACTATAAATAGTATAAGATGGAGGAATCTAAGCCTTCTAAGCGTGACGTCACGAAGATGACCACCATACCAAGGGTTGAAATCTAGGCAGCATTGGTAGTATCGATAAAATGCCGAACCAGCAAAAATTTAATAGATTGTCCAAGAATATCTTATCCTATGTGGTACGGTGTGATGAACGTTTCTTTTAGGCTCAAAATTTTAGTTTTTAAGGCCCTAGAACGCTTCATGTAAGAGTTATGTAACGATTTAGCTGCCAGTGCTGTGGGTTGCATTTGATATGAATATTTAGAGTAGTTTTGTAAATACCCTTCATATTTTCAAATCCAAAGTGCAGTTCGTCACGTCTCCGTAAAATCCTCTTCCTTCAGAGATCTTATTTATAAAGATTGGTTGCGTGTGAGAGCCGCAAAAGGTATGTACAATACTGAAATAATATAGGAGACGATAGTCATTTCTCGAGCAACTTCATGATTGTCATGATAATCATTTCATGATTTTGTATGATATTGTGTACCTATGAAGTAGTAAGTACTAGTCTGTATCCTTCATTCAATAAGATTCTTCGCATAGATTCACTTGATTTTTGAAACAAATGATATTGCTGTCTTTGTACTTTGCTTTTAAGAAGTAAACTTAGCTTCTCAAACCAAACAAACGTTACATACCGAGTTTTATTGTTTATTGACATAAAAATATGAAAAATACTGTATAGTTTCCACGTGGTACTCGCACATATGAAAGCAATATGACCCCTCCAAAAAAATAAAGCAATGAAGCAATTTCTCATAATGAAAAATATCTAAAACTCTGTGTCTCTGGTACCGAATATTCGAGTACAGAATTTTTAAAATTATTTACGCATAATTGCAATATTAGTAATCGTAGAAGAAAATCAAATGAAAACTTGCAAAAATGCATGAGAACTGAATAATAGGAAAGGTGGATAAATGGAGTATTAATGTATAATATGTTATCTTGAAAATAGATTTTTCAATTCATCAGTGTTCAAGAATGGTTTCCTAACAAATGATTAGAAGAAAACTGTGAATGTAAAAGATAATTGTATTCGCCAACCGCAACATATGAAAATGAGCACAGAATTCACTTACGTAGCGTTACTTTAATCAGAGATAGAAGGTCGTCAAATGTCTTCCTTGAACGGTGCCTTTGGTGCTAAATTCAGGAAAGAGTGACACAATACACCTATTAGAAGATTTTGTCGATGAAATGGTTATGAAAGATGTGTTGTAAAGAACAATAAAATAAGAAAGACCTTGCTGAATATAACAGCGGCAAACTGAATGAGTGCAGTGTTCGGGCGTAATGAGTAATTAATTAATAAAAAAATGTCATGAAATATCTCAGGCCAGATAAAATAAAACTATGTATCTATGTTTTGTATTGTCAGTAAAGCAATACGAGAATAAAAACTTCAAAAAATGTACGAAAACTTCGTAGTAGATCAATTACGAAATAGTGTAGTAAGAAGATGAGTGTCTTATATACAACTTGAAAACAATCGATAACATATGCAGGAAGACGGGAATAAACTACCTGATAGAGTCGGCAATGAACTTTTAATCTTCAAAACCTTTTTAAAACGTATTTGCACATATTGCATTCATTTTGGGGGCACCAATTGCAAATCCAACAAAATAAATATTCGATCATTTCAATTTACAAAAGTAATAACAGAAAATGCTCCCTGCTATGTTGAAAATAATGTCAAATTGATAAATTGAAGCACATTTACACAATGTGCACATTAGTGCATTGTAATTATCTATTTTTTAACTATGAATATATATATATATATATATATATATATATATATATATATATATATATATATATATATATGTGTGTATATATATATATATATATTACATATGTTTTAAAATGTCAACCACAAAAAATGTTTCAGTAAATTCTACGACATATTAAAGTCTCTTTGCACTGCACAAATGTTTTAGTTATATATAATATAACCACTACTTTGAGAAGTCTAGTGGCCGGCACCTATTCGGTAGCTTTCCGTAATTTTTTCCAGGCGAATACTGAGACCACCCTAACAAACAAGCCACAAATAGCGCGCGATATTTTCATCACTGATCCCTTCTCTCCTCTTACTCTCACACTTACACTTACATGAACTACGCTCCTGCATATAATCGCTGACAAGTCGGGAGTTTGTCCCGGCTGGGCGGTGTCCCGCTGGGAGACACCCGAAATATATGTCACCGTCAGTCAACGAGGAGGAATATCGCCACTATCCGGGAAACAATACACTACACTTACGGGAATATTTCCCTAAACCCATTGACAAGCTTGGAATCAATAATGAATTATTCATTCACGCTGTACAATAGTAAATAAAAATATAATATCCCGTCCAACAGAGATGGAGAAAGGACAGAGGCTAGTATCCTTAACGATCGTTCTTGCAAGGCTCATACATTCTTTTCAAGCGCGAACGCCAATGTAGATGGTAGGTGCGTGCAAGCGTAGTTGCATGTGTGCGCTCTGTGGCAGATAAAATACCGGCCAAAGCCTCCGAGCGGTCACCATCCATATGTATAGAGCCCCCAAATTTTTCTGCAGAAGCCATCAATCTTTGACCAGCACCCATTGTTCATTTTTCGTACTACGTAGCCGGTGAACGGGCCGAAACGTTTTAAATGGAAATCAGGCGCATAAAATACCGAAGATCCAAGAGACGTTTCGTAAGTTAAGACTAGCTTTTGTTGCCGCGGCGGCTGGCCGACTGTGAATGAAAACAAAGATGCTATCGTCGACACCACGTTCTGCTTCACGAAGCACAATATTGCTTCTTCAAGTTACGCAAAAATTGTAGCCATATTTAATGTGTACATCTTTTCTTTCTGAACATTCATGCACAATCATACATTTTTAAATATATCCTAAAACGGAGTTTACTGATTTTGAGGAGGTCAGATATCAGAATTGTGTCCGATTGACAGACAAGGTATTGTTCTGGTATTGTATTGTCATATCTTCGCCCAAATCGGCTAAAAAATATTAGTATTATACAGGACAAAGTTCGTGAATTGTAAAGGAATTACAATTAAAAAGATTTGTATTATTTATTAAAAGATATTATCTTATTTTTCGTATTACTGAATTGCTGGAGCATCAAGAAATAAATACAGAAGAAACATAAATTAAATGCAATGTTTGGGAAATTCTGTGTATTCAAAGTTAATTTTTGTTCATTTCTCAAAGACAGTAACAATTCATACATCTGGCTCATGAGAGTCACATAGCGCAACGCAGTAACGTTAATTTCGTTTTGAAAGTAACATTAATAAACAAAACTTTATTTTGTAAAAAAAATTCAAAATCACTCATAACATCCATACAATGACTTCTTAGACGAGTGAATATCTAAGTACTGTGAATAGGAAAGGTAATAGATAGATAGGTAGGTAGATAGGTAGAAAGGTAATAGGTAGATAATGGACATTTCTGTGTACGTAATACTCACAAGGGTCTAGAAATTGAATAAAGAAAATAATCTTAAACGAGATGTCATTATTTTACATAGTAAATAATAGTTCATCCAATTAGTCACCTGGAAACCGTTACGTAATTATACTTTACTCAAAGAAATACAATGAGCAATGAATACAATGAACAACCAAATGGAAAATGCAAAATGTCGAAAACTTATAGACAGTTATTTATAGCATTTATGTTTCATTACTCCAACTTTACGTCCACCTTCCCACAACTCACGCGTGACCACCACGAATTAATCGCCTCCTCCGTCTGCTAATAAACGGAGCGCGCCGGGAGCGATGTGTATCCCGCGCCCAAAGCAGCCTAATACGGCCAGCCGCCGCCACCCACGCACCTCTAATACAAAATTAATCGGCGTAACCGATTGACGGCAGCGGCGGCGGAGGTGGCGCGCGTGTGCTGGCCGCACGCTCTCGGGCGGCCTCTGGCGAGCGAAGCGGGCAGGCCGCCCGAAACAAAAGTGCGCGGCGCCTTATCTCCATCTTAATAACGCGCGCATTTGCCGCCGCCGCAACCGCCTTGTTTACCGCTCGGGAAGCCGCGCGCTCGTCCAAAATTCTCGCATCTGCCATCGCAGCCCGCGCGTCCTACGGCCCGCGCCGAACACATCGCACCTATGGCAGTCCTCGTGCAGCTAGGCGACACGTGGTGTGTGGTTGCACTTCCATGTTTGAACAACAAAACAACGATGTCTTAAAAAAACGATGTTCACGTTTTAAAAATCGATGTTCATTGATTTTTACCACCTCTCCAATCCATCGATGTTTTTAAACAATGATATTTTTAAACACCCATAGTTTTAAAACGATTAAAATAGTTTTATTATGAAAATAATCTCCAATAAGTGTCTACATGAGGGAGCGATTTCGTTTCCAGGTGGCTGTGTTTATTAATTTATAACTGAGATATAGCTGACAAAATAGCCAAAGAATCAGTATCAAAACAAGTCACATTTTTTTATTATCTCGTGGTTAATACAAACAAAATTATACAGTTACCAACAAGGTAGTGATGCTCCTACATCAAATACTTTCTCGCATTATTTCTAGATTTGCAATTGTCAAATATTCAGGGAGTTAAATGAAAATACGCCAACCATCATGCGCCCGTCGCGGAACCGGCGTGTAAATGCCGGCCGATTCCTGGGGAAACTGTGGTTAACATGGCTGGATTCTCGGGTTTCCCTCCTTTTTTCCTGCATATCATCCCATCAACAGCATTCATCTCAATTTGGACGAAAAAGCTTGGGGCTAAAGATCATTTAGAAAGAGAGTGTTTGAGTCATCTGGAATCAGTTCTCTGCCCAGTCAGATTCTCTTTTAAAGGGGGGAGGATCTTTCACTATGGAGTCATATCGTTGACACAAATAGCGAACATGTCTGCAGTGGATTTATGACGGACACGATATCGAATTCCGCGTTAGCTATAAATGCTTTCTCCGTGACTGTGCAATGTATGCAATGACCAAAATCGATTATTACGCAAATTCACTAAAAGCAACATTAATCATTTAATATTTCCCCAGTTGAACAAAATATCAGTTATCTGAAATTTGGTTTCCATTATTTCACTACAAAATTTCTCACTAAAAAGGGAATGGTAATCATCCCAACTAAACAGCATCGATAACAGCGAGCTTATACGCAACTCCCGGCAATCGAGCCGACCGGACTTGAATAATTAGATATTTGCTTCATACGTTAAAAGTCAGCGTCTTTGTTCCGTCTACTGGAATCAACTTCGTTGTTAAATTACTCTGATTTGTAGGATTTCGAAGCAAATGCCAGACAAGCGCCCGTCACAACGGGCCACGGACGCACGTAATCTTACCTTTCCATTCCCTTTGTATCTCCCCCGTTCAGTACGTGACGCCGTGCATGGATAGTATATTCCGCTCCTTCCTAATAACCGACATACGGCCGCAAGGAAGACACCTTTGCCCTTTCTAGAGATACATTTAAACTTGTTAAATTCCAGGCTTTACCAACCACGTTGGATCTATTGACTAGGGCAGAATTTCAACCCAGAACTCTGGTTCATTCAGAAGTGCATCAGAGGGTCAGGATTCCATAAAATATTATAAACATATTTATGATAACGGAGATCTTCGCGTGGGGCCATATCCCTCAATCTAGCTTTCTTCGTTTAATACATTCGGTAGTTAATAGTTTTGCAGGACTACACTGTATTTATTAGAACATTCGCTAGATTATCTTCCCAGGACACATATTCAATGTTCATGATTGTCCGACAAATAAGAAACATGTTATTTTAAGTTTGCTTCTCAGTTCATGTCTATGTGTTTAACACATCTTTTGGTGTGAATCCGAAATATAAATACACACTATATTTTTCGGCAGTAAATATTATGTAAAGATTCAACTGACAAAATGCACGAGAGGACAAAAACATGGGTTTGGTGCATTTCAAAACCTCACAATCTCACAGGACGCCCTCATCAGGTTTCATTTACAAACTGCTTCTTCTAAAAACGTTCTGGCTCAACACAACTTTATTTTAGATTTCCTTGCCTACTCGAATTATATATTCCCACATTACTCACACCTTCATATTAAAACATATTTAAAAAATGCATTGCTGCTCTTTGTGAATAAGAAACAGGCTAGAGTATAAAGTCTTCAGTTATGCAATTGTACCACGAATCGGTCAATTAAATCTAAATAATTCATAAAATTCGAAATACAAATATATATAATGGATATACATGTATGTCCATTTCTAAATTATCACCATTTCAGACTATCGAGTAAATACTTCAAAATATAATTATTTTTCTTTGTGAGCATCAACATTTGGAAATCCATATAGACGTTCGAGGTGAAAATTTTCATTATTGATATTTAATAGTATATTAAAAATTCATTATTAATGTCATGGCATTATTTGTAGTAAGGTAGTTGAGGAATCTAATATATATTTATATTCTGTAATCCACGTAATGTCATAAAAATATAATGTTTAGGTAGAAGTAATAATTCCTGGAAATAGATACGTACTAGATATGTCTCAGTTCCAACAAATATTTTAATTTGTCTGTATGTGAGCAAACAATATCTTCTTCTTCTTTTACCAACAAGGATTAGACATGAGCCTGTTCGGGTGTTCATTTTTCTTTGGCGTACGACTCTCCTTCCTTGTCAGATATACTGAAGCGCTAATGCCGGCAATCTCTCATTTGGCACCCTTTCCCAATGCACGCACCATTTCTTCTCATTAGTAGATATTTTATCTAACAGAGGTATGAACAAATAATATGCATTATATTTATATCTCTAATATTATTTTTGTGAATGTATAAGTTTTAATACATCAAATTAAGCAGAAACAATCCTCAACAACGTCACATTTCGTCACAAGAAGCATTGTCATTGCGGTCGGTAGCTGCCGCATGTTTTGAGGACGGTCCGTAAGTACGAACGAAGCAGTAACCAGCGGTCGAGCGCAAGGTAATTAAGGCGCGTCTGGAGTTAAACTTAGCAGAGCGTGGACGGAAATAACGAGTTATGCTCGCGAGCATTCGCGGCGGCGGCGGCGGCGCGGGGCAGCGGCCGCGGAGGCGCGCGGGGGCCCGGGCACAAGTGCATTGCGTAGGGGGCACCCGCGGCCCCGGGCCCTTCGCCCCCCCCCCCCCCTCAGCCCAACGCACGGAGCCCGCTCCGCCCCGGCGCCCGATTCGGATCAGCGATCGAACTTAAAATAATGAGTGACTCACTGGCGAGCGCCAATGGACCAAGAACTCCGAGAGTATTTATAAACAATTCTGAGGTATAAGTACTCTCTAGTCTATGATACTTGTGAGACACTATAACTTCTTAATATAAATATGCGTCAACGCATTTTACGTAATATGTAATGAAAGGAAATAGGACTTTAAATAATTTAAGAGTTTACAAGAACGAATGTGAACATTCACTGTGTATTGTTTTGGAAACAATGAGGTCAAACATTCAAATCCCTTGGAATAATAACCAAGATATCACAACAACAAAAATTCATCTAAAATTTAAAGCAACATAGTTCATAACTAGATTATGAACATTAGCAAATGGGATTATATCGCTAAATAACGCGATACGAAATGTATATGAAAGAATTATTAAGCTTACGAGAAAAAAAGGTACGGAGGGAGGACGAATGAATCGGAGACAAAACTCTGTCTAAAAGAAAATGGCGTTTGAAATTGTGCGTACAAGGATTCAGCGCTACAATTAAATAATGAAATTAATCCAGAAAGGTATCTTACATTTTTGTGCGTGAAACTATAAGTCAATAATTCCCAACAATCTAACTTCATTAATGCAAGCTTGTTATTGTAACATAATACATAGATATTTACTGTTTTCAAATTTAAACAATACTTTAAAAATCGCAAAAGTTCTATTAGAATGCATTAGTTTGGTTAGTGTCCTCTATTCAGTCGGGGCTATCGTTCGGATTTTCTCGACCCCTTTCCCAGCTGCTTTCAATCAGCGCGTGAGGGACCTAACAGAGCCCCCATAATAACTACCGTTCCCCTAGAAACAATTCCTAAGGAAGTGCCCCTTCATGCTTCCGAAAATAAAGGTTTGTAACATGCCTTCACAATTTTCTGAATAATTTTGTGTTCGCCGTTACATATAAGTTTCCCTAACTTTCTCAGGAGTTTGAGGTGTCTCCTTTGAATTACATTATGAACAGCCTCAAATTTTTTCGAGAAAAAGCCGCGTTCTCGCCTTCAACAGCAAAATAGCGTGTTTCGAGCTATTGAAAAAGTGTTCGGAATACCATCAGTGTTCGCTACGAGCTTTTATCTTCAACTGCTCATTGTACCAGGGAGGGGGAAAGGACGCCATTGCTCAAGGAAAGACGCGCGGGTAATGCTTGCTGCAAGACCCTGCGCCACCATGCTAGCGAAACAAACATTCTACTAAATTCTGTGAATTTGCACCTTCTTTCTAGTAGTTATATAAATTCTGTCAACTTGTACCTGGTCCAATGGGCTGAATACCTGACCTCAATGACAAGATCGAATTCCAACATAGGTTGGGATTTGTATCTGGTGATAAGCATTCAGGGCGGTTCTGAGACGACTCAGCCTCCTTTCGAGGGTCGTACCAGGATCTTTCCTGAGAGCAAGTTGAGCTCGTCACACAACTTCCTTGCGCCGACGGTGACGAATAGGTGGAGCCCTACCTTCACCTCTCCTTGGGCTACATCGCTCTGAGTGCAATTGCACTGGGGTACCTTAACCTTTTATTGATGTACCTGACCTTCTTGTAAAGCATATTAATCCGCACGGTTTCGCAATCTCCCTCTCCACCCTCTTTTAGAGCTGTTTGCAGCGGAAAACAAAAACTTTGCCGACCACTATAAAAGTATATGGCGACACATAATCGTGAGTGGTCCAATGTCACCGTACACTCCGGTGTTTGCTTCATGTTTAACAAATATGCAGCGTTGATTGAAAATAGTCCCTGTCCTGATGAGTAGGGTACAAGTTGACATTGGTCGAAAATTGCAGGGAAACAGTGAGTTATGAAAGTATATCATTGGAGCCGTCGACACGCCGCCAAAACCTGCAGCCAAACATGGACATACAATCAGTTTACGAAGCGTAGTCGCTTGGTCTCATGGACAAATATGCAAAAGAATTGTAAATCACCAAGAATCTATAATTAAATTGTCTGCCTCTCAACATAGTAGTTTGTTATAAAGTGACGGTTTCATTAAATTATGCATATTTTGTGGGTAAAATTCATTTTAGACATGAATATTAGAAAGGAAAGTTTCTTGTATCACCTTTTGGAATAAATCTATTTTTAGATATACATTATGGACCAATTTGATTTCTTACTGAAAATGTGAATTAATGTGTTAAAGTGTTAAAGGTTACATGGTTGGCCGAAACATTTACACAAATAGATAAATACACAAGATAGTAAAATGTTGCCCTAAACCAAATGATATATGAGTAGTTGCGCTATAACACTAACTTTTTTTGAAAGCTATCTTAGCCCACGCACACCCTTCTTCAGCCACAAATGTGTTTTTTAATTTTAATTTTTACGTTAACTTAAAACTATTTTATGTTTTAAAAAATATGAAAAAGAAGAAAATAATTTAGTAAACTATCTGAAAAATATTTTTGGATATTTCTTCCGCGCCAAATTCAAACAAAAAATATTTTTGAAAAAATAACAAAAAATAACTTTTATTGAGTCTTGGAAACCTGGAACAAGCTCGAAAAATACATCAAAAGTTCTTTCAATACACAAATTGTTGTGACTTTTTACAGATATTTTTGATTGCTGGACTGCAGTTCAATAAAGGAAAATAAAAATTATTTTCCTACCTTTAAATTACCTTGACTGTCAATATATTTTGAAAATGACTGCAACGGTTCTATTCATTTATTTTAGTGTTAATTATACATTTGAATGCATTGTTGCTGTACCCAGTAATATTTTGACTTTGGAATGTTGTTACAAATAATAATGTTTTTAAAACTTTCTAATCTTTTGAATACGTACATCATACGCTACAGAATTACACCCCAGTCCTGCATCGAACAGATTTCAGAAGAAAAAAATAGAAGTTTGCAGATAATGACACATGACATTATTTTTTGTTAGGGAAAGTGCATGGTGCAAGGCAGGAGTGAAAGATCGTGTGCACCTGTCCGCGAAAATAAAAAAAAGACAACAAGAAATCGATATCACATTTGAATAATAAAGTTCTTTTATCACTTCCTGGGACTGTAAACATACAGTCGCAACTGCTTATTGGTCGAATATTCAGAAACACAATGAAAATGTCACCAAGAATTCGTATGTTCTTTCAAAAACAATAAATCTTATTAAGTTTTGTGGAGCGTTTGAATTCGCGAAACTGAATTTAGTTGAAGTAATATGTAGAGTCCAACTTCTAATTTCGTGCAGTGCGGAACCACCAACTTACTCACGAACCGCCACTGCATCACATGTTGTTACACTGACATTTTTTGAAAAAGGGATACATGTTTCAAGCAGTTACTGGATATTGCGTTCACATTTCCTCACTCATCTTTGCATGTGAGTATTCGAACTTAAAAAATATAGCTTTCCTTGCTGTTTAACTTTCACCTCATTTTTAAGTTCAAAGAATAAACAGAAAAATCGAAAAAAACGATTGTCCCTTTACGCGGCATTTCACACTAAAATAGAATGAGAGTTTAAGATAAACATGAAGTAAAATTCAATAAATCGATTCACTCTGCAGTTAACTTCGTAAATTTCTTTCTTTCATTCATTTCTACAAAAATATATTTTGTAAATGGAATTTGTGATCTACCCGTGAAAATTATATTTTTCTTATCTTGGCGTCTATGTATTTTTTCAAATGTAATTAAAATTCATTTAGATTAAATTCTAAAGAGGTACATTAAACCAAAATTGTTAAAATTTGTGAATGACATACAGCTTGTAATACCGTACACAAAATTTGAAAACAATATCCTCGAAAACTTATCAATATTTATCTTTCAAGTCAATACGAAAGAGAGAGAAAAAAATTGCTTATGCGGCAAACCGGATAAAACAACTAACCCAACACATTCAAATCTTCAGAATTCATTAATCATGTGCGAGCACAAACCAAGTTTAAAAAGGCGCCAAGTTTAAAATGTACGCTGAGGAAGGATTTTACATATGTTTTCTAACACATTCAGAGTTTGTCGGCCTCATGTCTACATTTTACCTTCATGTCATCAAGGTAATAAAAACCATCATCATCATACATTACGCCTCTTGGAGTTACAAACTACAAAGTATGAATTCATCCTATTTCTTAGCGCATTCTCCATGAGCTCTTGGAAATTTATTTAGACCTTGCCCGTGAAGCTCCCTTATCTTCCTTCTTTTAGTCTCGGTGCATACAACTTATCTCTGTTGCAGAGAAAGGATTATCATTACGTGAGGGCCTAATCTACAACGTACGTGAAGATACGCCTTGCCGACATTCTTTAAATCTACATGAATGTAAAATGTTACATAAGAATCTTACAAATTATTCCTGCCAAAAAGGTTTTTTTTAAATTAAATAAAAAATCTATACACTAATAATACTAACTTTCAGATAAGTAGTGTTACCTTGGAAACGCAGGCTATATCCCATTTAGCCTAAAAACTAATCATACCCCCCACCACTGCCCCGTAGTCACTCGCACCGGTCTCCTTCCAATTCCCTCCCCCGTTCCTTCCCCGATCTCATCTCGTTGCGCTCTTTACTCTTCCCCGCGCTTTCCCTATCCACTTTGCCCCTTTCCACCCCGCCCCGCACTCGGGGCGCGCCCTTGTTCTCGACGCCCTCGGATGGACGAGCGCGTCGCCATGGGCGCTTCAAAATATCACGCATTGTTGTCGGCGGCGCGCGCCTTATTAGCAGTAAATACCCCGGGCGGGCGCGCGCCGGCCGCGTTAATTGCGTGTCCAATTAAACGACCCGGTCGCGGGGCGCGCGGCCGCTCCGTAAATAAGAGCGCGCCCTCCCCCTCCCTCCCCCCCCTCGGTCGCTCGCGAGCGCGACCCGCGCCGCCCCCGCGGCCGGTGACCCCGCGACACTCACCTGCACTTGAGCCGCCCTTTAACACGTTTACACGTTTACATACGCCCTTTAACACGAGTTACATCAGAGCCAGCATTATCGTTGCCCCTATGTGACCGGGTGGTCCTAGGGTTCCAATCTCGACGATGGCGGATGTTCGATTCTAGGTGTACTGCGATGGCGAAGTCAGCCGCTTTCTGGACGAAAGTTCTAACGCCCAGCTGCTTTGGATGATAGTTTTCCGTTATATCTCTGAAGTACATCAGGCGAATGCCGGAACAGAATCCTAGCGAACGGGCTAAGGACTGCGCGCGGTGTTTCCTTCCTCTTCCCTGTCCTGTCCTCCCCCTATTCACACCTACACTTACATGAACTACACACTACCACACATGTCGTGAGACCACTCGGCAGCTTCGACCTTGTCCCAGCAGGGGTTCTCTCGTTGGTGAGGTATTTGGAGGGGGAAATCACTGGGCCTCGGATAATAAGTAGAGTGGCACCAAGTGGCAGATATTCGCATAAATAATAATTAAATTATCAATTATTAATAATTAATAAAATAAAATAATTAATTAATAATAATTTAATTATTAACAAATAAATAATACTAATAATTAAAAATTATGATAGTAATAATAACAATAATAATAACAATAACAATAAATGCTGGCCCCGTGGCACAGGCGGTTACGGCCGTCGTCGGCTGCAGGTTTGAGTCCTGCATAGGCGTAGTCGTATTTGTGATTGTCCCCTTCACCCCTTATTATCATCCTATCGCTTCATTATTCATAATTCAAGACGTAACAACCTTGTCTTATCAAGGTATATAGCAATAAAAAGCTGATCCCCAATGATTACACAAGTTCATCTCTTTGGGGCCACGGAAGATAGAGTGTAGTGTAGTCATAAATGTTGTTAATAATAATAATTATTATTTATTACTGCAAACAAGCATACGCTCGGTGACTGTTAAGAAAAAAGTACAAAAATAAAAATTAAAAGAAACAATACAAACAAATACAGACGACTCCCGTTAAAGTGAATTAGGATATAGTGAACTCTAGGTTGTAGTGAACCTGAGTCACTGGTCCCGTTTCACTTATGTTACAAGAAGATTCTGTTATAGTGAACTCAAAACCTCGCCTGAATTGAACGTAGGAAATATAACGTATTCGTATATGAATTCCTTCCTGAAAAAAACTACATTGCCTCAGTGCAACAAATTCCAGCACTAGGCACCTTTTAAAAATATCGTCGGCCAAAGGTCATCATCGAAGAAGTCTCCTCTGGGGTGGCGGTAGCAACACTGAATTGGGATCTTATTGATGATCTTGTTTCACTGCGGATTCGAAGACTACGTGGGTCTACATGGGCTACAACCGACTACGCGGAGACGCACGACTGCTTGCTTCAGTTTCAAGCTTCATGTTACTTGAGATTCCGCGCGACAAAGCGCGTGGTGTTCTATAAGTTGATAGGAAGTGCACGACTTCCACCACAGTCTGGCGACACACACCGCGCCACGCGGAAAAGCGATCTGTTTTATAAGCCACTTGACGCAATCGAAAGGATTTCATTTGTAATTTCGGCGAGTAAACCCGCCTTGGATGAGTGGAACAACCAATGCATATATGAGGTGCATCCTGAGAAAAAGAAACGTTTGCGGAGATAACTTACGAGTGAACGTAGACTTCAGCAACAATGTCGAAGCGTATTGTTCCCGGTATGCTGGATTGACCACTGGATATAAAAAATTTGAGAAAGAAGGCGCCGTCACTCTGAGAGAATTGCTTCACTTCCTTTCTCTTGTTATCTTTCCATCCCTTCATACAACAAACCCATCTTTCATCCCATGGGCAGTATATACAAGGTCAGATTTATAATAAAATTGAATAATTTTATCTTGTGCATAAGGTGTAGAACTAAGTGTCAATATTTGATGCTTCATCAAATTCAAATTTACTTCTTTTACAAGTTTAGCTACTATAGCTTTCCTTTTTTATAGAAGGTACAGAATTAATGGACTTTTTAAAAGCTTTACCAAATGACCAAATGTTATTGAATAGCTTCTTCTTTCTATATTCTTAATCTCTCTTTTCTCCTGTATATTTCGAGTTGAACTGGATCTGCTTTCCTCATCTCCTTTTCTTTCTTTCGTTTCGCTTGCAGTCTCCGTTTATTTTTCTCCTTTACCATACTTGCATACTTTGTCCTGTATTCATTAGCTCTTTGCCTTGATAATCAGAAATTAAGAACTATTATTTATCAATAAAGACTATTTTTAAGCTTATTTTTAAGAATACTAAAAATTAAATTAATATTCTTACCTTTTCAAACACACAATTCGAAAAAATATAATAAATCTAAGCAGAAACAATTGGAAACTACGGGTTTCGTTTGTCAGTCACATGTTTTGACGCACAGAAAACAATGTCTGTGCGTCCCTTTTCAAATGTCCCGTGCAACACAAATAATAACAATTTTAATTTAATGTTATAATGGCAATTGTTTAGTGCATTGGCATGAACCATTAATATACTTAATACTTTATTCCAAAAATTTCAAGAATCTTTTATAAGTCACAGAAAAATTAAATAACTTTAACCAACGTGAAAAAAAAGGAATTTCTCTGAGTCCCGTGCGCCGCAAGGAATTTCTGGTTATTTTTTAATATAATATGTGTGGTTACATATTTCATTCTGACATATTTTGATCAACTCTTGAATTTTAAAAAAATATGGGAGGTAGTTATCATCAAATATAAAAAAATTACATTTGCATAAATATTTATGGATGTCCCGTGCATCACACACAGAATCGCCCAAATTAATGGCAATTCTGTCGGACCTGAATATATCGATGCGGTCTGCGAGGTGATAACCTGTGAAATCCCATCTGTCAAGGACATCGTGGATGCGGTGAAAGGACCTTCCAGAACTGAACGAAAAGAGTGTAATCCAAACAATACAAATGAAAAAGCCGTTTCAAAAGTGCGAGAGACACTATACTAATAAATAATGCTAATACATCTATACTAATAAAATGAAGAATTGCGTAGAAATTCTATTTAATTTTTACATCATCGGATATACTGAAACTCTTTTATAGTTAACCAAAACAATTGTGGTTAGGGCGTGACTCCGTCTGTATTAAAAAGAGTCAACTGTATTAAAAAAGATAACTAATACAAATAAACAAACAATAATAAAATAAAATGAAACCACAAATAGACAAGAATAAAACAGATAAAAGTGTCCTTATCCATCTCTTTACTTCAATTCACTTCATTTCACTCCACTTCACTTTACTGCCTGTCCCTTCGGTAGTCAGTAATTAATACTAACGGTAAGTACAAAGTACACGCACCGCACTTTTGTTGGTCTTTCTTTATCCTGAAAATCGCCACTGACCTTTAGAGCGTGTCACTTGCGTTCTTAAAAACTCGCAAACGCGTAACTCGCATCTTGCTGGGATGAGTCACTAGCAGCTGAGCAGGTAAATTGTTCCAGTCAACAATTGTTCTTTGCTTTCTGCATTGTTACATCCCAATGACACCGTGGCCATTGCATTGCTATATGTCACTGCACATAGAGGTCTCTTGCAGCACAATTAAAACCAACACTAGCAGTGTAATTAGATGTGTAAAAACTGTACAGTATAATAAATGTCTTTGCGGGACCAAAGAAGCGCTCGGGACGCCGGTTTCCGATCGACTTTGGAAACGACCTTCCTTGCTCGGCGGGTTCTAACTTCTCCATCCAATCTGACGGTCGTCTGCTTCAGCCTGCGTAGGTGCACGAGCCTCATCATCTCACCACATGGGCGCCAGCAATCAAGCGTGCGGATTAAATTGACGCCAGCGCCCCTCTGCGTCACCAAAAGAGATTACTACCGTAATCCTGAGATCTTTGTACAAGCCATATAAAACTACAATTTCTCCTGTAGAACGCTGTTAAGTATAAACATACTGTTTTCCGTTGTGAATGTTTCTTACAGTATTGTGGATTGTATATTCACTGTTAAACTCGAAGTTTCCTTAGTAAATGTCTTGTGTGCATATTGGCGAAGGAGAGTCAATATTTACTTAAAGCTTCACCGTTTTAGAGGAAGTATGTCGCATATGCGTATGACACAGTTATTAGCGGCTATTCTAATCAAATAGAATCGAACTGGGTGAGTTTCAGTTTTGTAATAGAAAAAGCAAATATGCTGACTTTCATTCCGCACTGCATTCGGCTTGAATTAGTCCTGTTATTATTCTTCTATGGTACAATTTAAGTAGTTATAGATTTACCAATTGAATTACATTTCAGTTTTACAGACGAATGACTTTTTCAAGGTATTTCCTTATTGTTTAAAAGTTATGTGAACCATAGTTCAGTAGGGTCAGCGTCCATAGGGGCTGAAGAGAAATACCTAGTAGATCTATCAACTGCACGCATTCCACAAATGTTTGAGTACTTTACGTAGCAATGTGAAAAGAATTATCCATGTGCTTCTCTTCCTTTCATTCTTTCTTTGTCACGTACATGTCACTTAATTCATATTTGCGACATATTTACATAGTAGTACCAGACAATAGGAGTTATTTTCTTAAAGTACGCAGCGTCTTCGGAAAATACAATGTGAGAAAGAATGCACAGCAAAAACTGAGTATGAACGCACATTTCTGACTTCAGAAAACTTCATAACTTCATGCTATTCAAGAAATCTCAAATATATTTAAAATTATAAATATTGAACAAAATGTCAATAATACATGTTTTAAGTTAGAAAAAAGAAGACAAAACAAGTTTATACTTCACTTTTTCATATAAGGAAATATCATGAGAGAGAATTATTCTCACAAGATTAACATTTACATCGACATATTCGTGTTTTCTATTCAATTTATTTAATAAACAACGTTACTACACAATATTCTATGGACATTAATTACTTTTATACTAAACATTTTTCATTCTGTAAATTTACGACGAAACTAGTAGCACACAATGTATTAATACGAACAATGAAGTATGATCTTCAGAATTTAATGTCTTTACATAAATACGATATATATATAATTTAAAGCACAAGAATAAACAGATTGCCACTTTTATTCAATGATAATTAATGAAGATATTGTTATTATTATCATTATTATTATATTATATTTTTTATTATTATTATTATTAGCGTATCGGCCAGTTCTGTCCACTCTACACGTTCTCTTCCCAAGCCCATTTATATTCTGTTCAGGAGAGATATTAACGTGTGTCATTATGGGAATCAGCTTTTCGGCTGTATTCCTTGGTAAAACTCGGTTGTAAAGCCTTGGATTATGAATTATTATGTTTTCATAATAATTGGCGCATTGAAAAATGTTAAGTTAAAACAAGCAATAGATAAAAAAAGAAAAGGAATAAACAGTAATAAAAACACCACAACTTACACGCCTTGAAGACAATGACAGAAAAGTAGAAATGTCCTATACATTGAATTCACCTCCTCTTGCAATGTTCAGTGTTTCGCCATTTTCGTTCCCCCCCTGGCCTGGCGGAGAGTCGCGAAATGGCAGGACCAAGGCCGCCGATGGACGCCGTCGCCCGCAACCGCGTGCACTACTGCCTGCCCGGCCACGCCCCTGCGCCACTGGACGGACAACCTACATCTCGCTTCCGCCGCCCCCCACCACTACACCACGCTACTCCGCGGCCGGCCACGTGCTCGCGTTGCACGGAGCGATCACCTCTTACGCTGAAATTACACCGAGGATGTTAAAAATTGAATTGAGGGGTTCGGAGCAGTAACACGATAACTCACCAGCCACAGCAAGCCTTCTGGGACTCGTAAATGTTGATATCTCGATTTTAGTCCAATGGTACCTCATTTGTTACTCCCCCACGCCCTTCATAAATATGTATAAAATATAAACAGAACACACAAGATGGTAGGCAACGCATTCACCAAAATCGCAATATTTATATCTATAAATAGTGAGAGGTTTGCTGTGTTTGCTGTATCTTATTTTGTTACAGCCTCTAGTCTTTCAACTGTTCCCAAAATTCACATTAAACTAAAGTTGCAATTTTTAAGAGTGTGGGTAAGCTCAGAAGAAATCTCGTTTTTGTTCAAATTGTTCTCTTTATGATTTATTCAATGGAAATGCGGATAAGAGTTGTAATCTGGGCTTGTTACTAGAGGTCAAGTTCAGTGTAGCTATTTACATTTTTTGGAACTAATACAAGTTTTCCAATGTTATCGTCGATTTACTTTCATTAAATTCCATTCATTCGATAAGTTTAATTACATTTTCCCACATTTCACACACACATTCTTGCTTATATACATACATATCGTATGTACTAATACATACATACCCCACACATATTATTTTGTTTCTTGAACAGAATCAGTACATACAATATACATTATATAATAGAATTTCTTGCAAAAATAAAATATATAATGTATGACTTATGTACGAGAATTTTACGATGATTTTATTCACCACTGAACATGGTAGAAAACATTTTATTCGAATTTTTAGGAAATTAGCATTACTTAACAAGTTTGTTGTTAATCAAGAGCACAGAATTTTTTTTATAATAATTCAAATTGTGCAGCCTTAAGGCTTTATATATGTACATGTTAATGTAACATAACATTACAACATTTGACACATAACATAACATTACAACATTTGACATAATATTTTAAATGCAGGACACCGGTCATTCTGGTTCTGCTTGTGCCTTTAGAGTTATCGTTGGCATACATGTTTCTATTTAATTGTAGTTGGAAAGAAATGAAATGTAGATTTTAGGAAATATTGTTGTCAGTATAGTACCTCGCTTGGAAATGTCCTTTTAATGCCTGAGTTTATGGATTTTGTTCCTAGATTTTTGCGTATAGGGTTGAAAATTAGCGAAAGGTTGTGGAAGAAGGATGTTTTTAGAAGTCGTAAGAAAGAGTACATTGTTTGTATTCCTGTAATGAATGGACTTGGCAATGGCATATGCTCAATGTACGTGAAGAGTTTGTCACACCCCAAAGTTTTTCAGGTCTTAAAACTTTTCAGCTAAGAATATTTTTCTGTTCCTTAAGTACTTTACGTTATTCCCGCGTTCCAAAAGGCCTTTTTCTCTCCTCTGGATGTGACTTCCCAAGACACTTCCCTTCCAGGGATGCGGCATCGATGTAGAGGTTTCGCTGTTTCTATAAAAAAATCATAAAATGTTTCTATAAAAATTTCGATATTTTAACATCGGTGTTTTGAAGCTGATATTTTTTTAACATCCATGTTTTTGGGTAGGTGTTTTTACGTTTTCGATGTTTTGGTCTGTGAGTGGAAAATACCCGTAATCACAATTTTATAAAAGTTAAAATATGAAATGTTACCACTGTGTTCGAGGTAAACGAACGGAGGAGCAATTTAAAGCAATTTAAAAACATCGATGAAATTTGGTCGATATATTAACAACGATATTTTAATTTTGAACATCGATTTTTTGTTATTAATGTCGCATCATCAATCCCTTCCACAGTTTTGTTTCGTTACCGAGGTCATTCAAGTAACTGCTTTGAGCTTGGGAAGGCTGCTTGTATTTCACCGCTGGTGATGCGATATGCCTGATGGCAGCACGTTCTTCTCGTTTGCCCTTCTGTAATCTCTCTCCTAAAACTCTTCCCTGCCTTTTCCACTGAGCTACAATGTTTTGGTAGCAAGACTTGGAATCCCAATGGACACGTGTCAGTGCAAGTCGTGTAATTCGAAGTGATTCGAAGCACGCAACGCAAAATTGACAATTCTCACAGCAAACACAGTACCTGTTTACATTGCAAGATAGAATACTGTAGATGTAATTGTTGATACCATGTACATATGATGTCTTGAAAATATTTGAATAACCAGTAACGTCATGATCACATCCCCATGTCCACTGAATAGTATACGCCACTGAAAATTGGAAATTGCACGCCAAGCAGGGAGCGTTAGTAATTTTTATTTTGGAGCGTTTGAAGAATATTGATGTTGTTGAAGTGACACAGAATCGTAAATATGTATTTTGATGTCTCATTCATCGTAACCCGCAAAATGATTTGTGTTATACCAAAGAATAAACATGCCGCAGACGCTACTGCGAAAGAAATGTTTCTTCCTGCCTGCGTAAGAATGGTGAAAACATAATGTTTTCTTGAGCTTAAATGTAGTGTTTTATCAGCGTTGCAGTCTGGCATCTGCGCTTGTTTTTAGATAGGAAATGGACTCTTGGATGGGAGCAGCGATTTGCCGAAGTGCCAGAGGGTGCCAAGTACCAGAGAAAATATAGATGTCAGCCTGTTCCTGGAAATCCTGGTACAACGGATGTGCGTGAGGGGACTGTTAGCCCGACTTCCAAGTTCATAAACAGTTCCAATGAAGGAAAGCTAATTTTCGAGCTCCACGTACACTGTATACACATAGCACAGAAGTTCAACATATCAGCATAAAAATGCACTTTTCTCTCCAAGAATTGAAAACTTATACAAAGAGAATAAAAATAAAAGGAAGAAACAAGACTCAGTTTCCATAATATGATACAATCAGTAAAAAAAGATTACGGAAATAAGCAAAGAATACGGAACAAAAAGCTGGCACATGCAGTCAGATATGCAGTATTACTTCACCTTGGACCATGCACAAGAACCTGCTCCCAAACAACGTGTTTGATGGCCAGAAAGTTCTAATATCCAACGGCAAGAAATCTAAATATGTCTGCTTTATATACTTACATTGTGTGAATATTAAGATGAGTTCTTTCGCATGCCTATGTAAAGAAACATGAAAGGAATTTTTATTAGTACGAAATGAAATGAGACAGTTTCTAAATTGCAGCACTCTAAGAAATTCATTTTTGAATAAATTCTTACTCAATATTTTATCAGATATTTTGCTGTACAAATTAGTGTCCCTCTTAAAAATTCTTCTTATTGAGGTTTGAATATTTATAAATGTTGCTCGCTTCTGCACCCATCTCTGCATTCTAGGTTCTTCTCATCCATAGTTCAAGCTTATTTCATGTAGTTTTGTCTTGCATCCCTCTCATGCGGATCCATAGAATTCTTCTGAAATATCAATATTGCTGTTCAAATAGCTTTGAAGGACACAACGCTTAATTTAACACTAATGATAAGACGTGTCAATGTTGCCAGCAAGAAACGTAACTGCACATATTTACTTAAAAAAGAAATTGTTAGTATTCCAAATATTTAAAATGTTTCTTTGTTGTAATGTGCCACTGATAGCATGAACATAGTGGTGTATATATATTTTGTTTTAGAAATGTGCGATTATACAAAAAACAGCACAAAGAAGAAAATAATCGTAAAACTTCCTCTAGCAAAACAGCCAATCAGAAGCCAAAACCTAATGATTAAGTTATTGTAAAAAATATTAAATATTTAGAATTCGATTCCTTCTCAACACTTAAAAAGTTTATTTTTGTAAACATTCATTGCATTTTAAAATGCAAACTGCGACTTAGTTTCTATAGGTGAAATGTCTTGATAAAATCTTCAGAGTTGCCTCTTGATACACCTTTCAGCGTAGTAAGAGATTTGGTTGCTCATATTTGTAGGAGATATTTTCACTAAATGTAGATAGTTACACAAAAAAATTAATCAAAAAAGTTACTACACAATAATAATGGGTATTATTATACACGCTAAGCTTTTAATAGAGTGCACTTTCTATAAATATTAAAGTAATACCCGTTATTCTTCTAATAGAAAATAATCGAAATTAATACAAAATAGTTAACATCAACCTAATTATAATTTTAAGAGTATTGATTTTTTTAAAGTATTCACTTGTTGCTTCTCCATCCTATGCAGGAATGTAGAAAGGAAAAATGTATTGGAATCACCTTACGATCTCGAATTTTCAGTCATAAAATCTATGTTTAAGATTTTTTCAGGTGCAACTACACACACGTGAAGCTTAAGGTCTATTACTGCTGTTTCAAAGATGATGCAGTTGGAGGTAGATACTTGCAATTTTGTAGCAGAAAATCGGGAGGTCTCATGGATGATTGGAAGTACGAGTATGTGTCACGCAATAACTAGGTCGGATAAACATTTGAGCTGAAACTTGGTGAAAACGTCTGGAATAAGATCTAGTTTGCCGCTCCGGATAACATTAATTTTTTTCTTTTCCTTAGAGCCTCCGTGACATTTCAAACTTTTCTGAAAAATAGCTGCATTATCCGCTATTTTTTGCTCGAATAGAAGAATGTGTATTTATAAGTAAGGTATAGTTCCGATTTTCATTAAAACCTATGACGTTTGACAATTGCAAAAATCGTTATATTTAAAACACTAACGAATTTCGTTTAGACCGATATTTAAGCTTTGCACTCAACCAAACTTCTGAATTTTGCTTTAAACCAAATGTTCTGGGTTCTAAATGTGTTATCATTTGTTCTTAATAACCTATTTTGTAGTATAAACACTAAATATTAACAATATCTTGAAAAATAACGACAGGAAAGTGTCTAGTCTATTAATTTCATTATTTCATTGTGCGAGTTGCAATCATCATTTAAAAACAGTTGACGTTTGGTCTTCGAGCAAACATGTGAGTGTAAGGTTATTATTCTAAAAGCGAAAATAGCGAGTTTACTTAAGTGTGAAGAGTGTTTATAAATGCAAAGATTAGTGAGTGTATATAAACGCAATATACAGCAATCGTCTAAATATCTTCTTTCGCAAAAATCTTCCATGACTATAAAATAAGTGGTGCGTAACGTTTTTATTGTATTTATAGAAACATGTTCAACCCTGTCTTCATAGTAAATAGTGATTGTATTGTTCCAGAATTTGTATACCTCCATCCTTTCATTAATCTTCAAGAATAAATACTGAACGACATAAAGCAATGTTTTGGGAGTTTTCGATTTTCCATATGGTGAATATGTACCACTTTTCTAGCTTTTCTTTAGCTCTTCCTATGCAAGTTGGATGTGATCCCAAGGGTTCATATAATTCAAATTTATTTTCAAATCTATCGTACACCAATATTAATACAAGAGATTTTTTTCTCAATGCAATTTACCCCTCATTAGAATTTTACAGAACGCAACCAACCCACAAAAGTGTAAAAATTAAGCAATGCGCTCTTACGCACCATTCCTTTCATGAAGTATCCAAGTGATGTTTACTTTGTGATCTTTGGAGGTAGAAAAGCTGAACCACTTGTTACCACGGGCGGATTAACGCATAGCCACAAGAGGCACATGCAAATGGCAGCAAAATTTTAAATTGTGAATTGTGTCTATAGAGACTCTTTTTTGTTGCGTGTGATTTTTCTTTTTTAAATTTATATTCTATGATTTTTTAACAAAATTATTAAATACTCGTAAATTAGTTTATTAACAGGCTGATAATACCTGCCGCTAGATGACTTATGATAAGTCAAAATGAACGATGTTTACGTTTTCAGAAGTGAGATTTACATTTTCAGACGTACAGATCTCTACAATGAAAGTTTATTTGATACTTGTCTGATAACTCTATGTAAATAATGTGTTATCTAAGGCCAATTTTCAAAGGCAATTGAACTTTTTTTTCAAAAACAACCGTAGTCCAAAAATATAATTTTTCAGGAGAGCAAAGAAACGTTCCATGACGAAATTGGTCTGAATTTTCAAGAATGAAAATAGTTGTACACTTTCTCAAGCTATTGTAAATACTGACGAACGCTTGAGTGTAGTTCAAGCTTGAACTCTATTGCGAAAATTATTGGATGAAGTGGGGTGTGTGAGGATTATGGTGGTATTTAAAAAGATTGATATTTGCATATCAAAATTATTTATTTGGGGCAAAAATATTATATTTGAAGAATTAATCCAAGAAGTTAATGCACGTAATCAATCTGGAATATTTTTGACCACATTATTGGTCTTCGCCACTGTTGTTATCATTATCAACGTTTTCGTTTTCTATATTAGCACCTGCCACTGATGACAAATTTCGATACAACTTTCTGCTAGCAGGCGATTGCTAATATTTAGACAACTTCTGAGGATTCCTTTGTGATTAAAAGGTGCTTCTTCTTTAACCTTCTTTGCTCTTACTACAACCTCTTTCATCTCTTTCTGTGGTTTACGACACTTCCACCTTGTTCTTTCTACATCTGATGTAGAATCCATTTCTTAGCTTTACTTTCTTCTTTGCTTGCACAGATTCACAACACAAAGGAGTACATGCCGCAAGAACAGGTTATAGCCTCTCACCAACTTCCAGAACAAAAGTACTGGTCATACCGAATAACGACATTCACAAAACAAACATGTTACAGATTGAGATAAGCTAAGCTTAAGAAATAATCACAGAAAAAAACTTACATTTCAAGAACTATGGTTCTTTTACCAAAAAACTCTGGTTCTTTTATCAAAATCGCTCAAAGTTCGGTAGCTAATAACTACTGACAGGGGTTGATTTTGTTCTATACAGTCAGCAAATTGCGGCTATGAAGCTCTAGCAACAATTTTGGTACATCGAAATCGACTTTTGGGATTAAGATTGCTTTTTTAAAAAACTCTTCAATTGGATTTATCTTCTTTGCATGTACGTTTGTATGCATGTATGTAAAAAGAAAGGAAACAAGAAGATAAAAACAACTGTCTTTGAAAATCGGCCAGGGACAATACATACTCTACAACGAAAATGTACTGTGTATGAGACGAATATCAAATGGTTTGGTCAGTTCTACGACACATGCAAAAAAAAAAAAAAAAAAAAAAACGTAAAAAGATAATTAAGGATTAAAATTTCTGTAAATCGTTATGAACATTTCCATTTACTGCACCGTTTTGCTAAATTAAATTTAAAAGAGGAAAATACAAATAATTTTATATTTGTTAAAAACTATTAAAAGTGTAATATTTTTTAAGAATAGGGAAGATTTCAGCGAAAGGTGAAATAAGAGAGGAAAAAATTTACAAAAAATCTATCGTTTAGTGTTCACGTCAATTGTTTACTTCTGGAGCATAGGAAAAAGTTCTGCATAAACTGTCTTGGAAACATGTCAGTCTTCATCTTCAAGTTGGAAGGTATAATTCTTCATCTTCGAGGTAAATATTTTTGGTAAAAGCTAAGTAAAAACGTATTTTTACGATTGTTACGAAGGTAGAAAAAATTTCCTTCAATCTCATATTTTTACGATTGATGAAAACAATTATTTATACATTATATTTCAAGTTTGCACAAAACTACTCACTGAAATAATTTTATCATTTTGAATTGTGTGGGAAGGAGAACATAATTTATCTTGGTTTCATGTTTTTGGAGACGTACCCAATCCCGAAACCACTCTTCACCCAAAGAAGAATGCCTGTTCACTTGTCCACAGGCCGCCACCTTACATAACACACTGAGAGAAAACAGCGGTTTCTGCGAAAGGGTCAATATAATCAAGGAGGACGTGGGAAGCAGTCGACAGCGACAAGAACGCAGACGGCGCAGGCTGCGGCGGCGATAATAGCGTCGGTGGCGCCGGGCGGCGGTGGCTGGACAGGCGCCGATCGGCCGTCGCGGGTGAGGGCGTCGTGTCGGCGCCGTCCAACTGCTTTGCCCTCTGCCCCCGGCGCCTCCCTCCGCACGGCGGCTAAGAGCCGGCGGCGACAGCAATATGGCAAATGGGCCCTTGCGAAAGCCCCCGCTGTCCTCGCGCCTCAACAGGTGCTTGTCTATAAGGGCCTGTTATTTGTTCCATGGCCTTGGATCGCGATAACAGTCGATGATGAGGCTGGAACGTCGGGGTTCAGTACATCTGGAGCTTCATTTGGGGAATTAATACGTAACTGCGACGAATTAATGTCTGAACCATAAATCATGTTAAAATGAAAATGTAGGGTGATGAATACCACAAAATTATTTGTACGTTCCCAATATTTTTGTTTAAATAGCACGTTGTTGTATTGTATCCTCTGAAGTCGATCGTTTTAAAAAAAAGTCATAGGTTACCGCAAAAATATCGAAAATCCATTTCGATAGGTAAAATATAAATATAAATTCATTTCAGTCCGGAAGGTTTTTTTTACCCATCCATTAATAAACTTTGTACTATCTAATGTACAAACGAAAACAGCTTCTCAAATTACTTCAGGTACACAAAATATAATCTAGTTCAATCTAACGAGACTGGATGCTGGCACAATATCAAAAATAGTATTTAAATGGATCTCTTTCGAAAAAGCAGAGCGAGGAAGACCGAGAATATCTTGGAAGGTCGTCATCGAATCAATGAAAAGGAGAACAATAGAAGATGCCTGGCCGAATAAAACGCAGTGGTAAGTAGAGTGCGAAAAACATCAAAAAATCTGTACACTTACCTGCTTAATAACATAACATAGCAAAAAGGTCTAAAATTTTATCTTGTGTACGCATTCAGATCACCAACTCCTGCGCCATCTTAGCGCCATTCTGTAATTTCGAGAGCTTTAGAAACGACCGTTATAAAGAAAGCAACATCCAATAAAACATTACAATCATAAACGATGATTTACTACATCTAAAGCATTCCTCAAACATTTTAACCCGTTCAAATACAAGCATAAACCCTTTAGGAAATATCAAAGATATAACTATATTATCTTCGCTTTCTACGTTCGAAATGATATAGTGAAATGCCTGCGCAACCAAAGAAACGACGCAAAGGGAAGACCCGCGTGGCGTCGGGATATTAGGGTGATTTGTGGCTATTAGACGGCGCTTTAGCAACGCAGCCGGCGTGAATCAAGACACAGCCCCGCCGCCAGCTGCGCCGCTCGTTTCTGGGTCAAGCATCGAAGCCGGTCCCCTCGCGAGGGATCGAAGACGGCAGCCGGCGCGGCCGCCAGCGCGCGCGCCTCCATTCGTCATCCAGGATACCTCCGCCGACTGGCATACTTCCTCCCCGAGCATCGGCGCCCGTAAATCTAGTTTTTACGGGTAATGTTCTCGTAAATAACCGCGCCGAGATATATAGTTCGAGAGTATTTTCGTTCGGCCGACGCCCACCCTCCGTTTGGAGACCTAACGGATTTCTCCCTAAGCCCTTTGCCATCTTCGTCGGCGCGGAAGATTTACTCGGGATGGTTTTAAGTTTCGGGCCTAATGAGTTGGTTTAGAAACGCTGGGTGGAGTCTCTTGCTGCGAGGCGCCACACGCTCTCCCAGTCCTGCCGCAGTCACACGTTTGCATGAAGTGAGTGTTTTCCTATACAGATTTGGACATCCAGCGCTTGACACATTGGTGTACTCAGACTAAAACATGGAGCAAAATGACAACGATCAGCTGGGACGTGGTTATCCAATTAGAAGCTTTCTTGCAACTTTATTTTGAATACTGAACCTCCCAATTGGATAAACACGTCCCACACGTCCCAGCTGTTCGCGATCAGTTCACCCTACATTTTAATCGGAGCATAGTTCACGAGCGTGCTTGGAGCGCGGAGGCTGGAAGTTGAATAAAGAAGGGGCAGATGCAGCGCGTTGGGGGTTGCGCTGACAAAAACGCCGGCAGCGACTTAAGGAAGCAGCAAAATGCTTCGTCACTAGCAGTAGTGGTGACCGGATTTGGATCTAAACACATTTGTGAATTTTTCCGTAATGAACTTTGATAAAAACAGTCACAAAGCATCTCTCAGATGATTCATTAAAATCATGCATTTTTCTTGCTGCAGCCAAACAACTTGAAATCAAGTTTTGTTATACTAGTAAACATAAAATGTAATATTTTTTGCAGTAAAAAGTGGATTTGAGCAAAGTAAAATATGTGTAGTTATTTAAGTCGTTAAAGGAATTCACATATTTTAAAGCACATATTAACTTTAAAATATGCGTTTACTAACGGTAAATTCCTTAAATATTATTTACACTTCCTTCTGTTGTCACGCAAAACGTGTCCTCCTTACAAACCCGAAATGTCCCTCCCAGACATTCCCCTTCGCGGTCGCGGAAGTGTCAGAGAGAGGACAGAGCTTGCGAACAGCCACCATCTGCACTGAGAATTAATGATGTCACATTCATTTTTTTGTCTTTGAACCCAAGGAAAGCTGTTTGCACTTCCTCACTGAGCAGAATATTTCTCCCCCAGGTGACTCCGATGCCCTCACAGCATTTCCTACGTTCTTTCTCGTATTTCGCACACGGGAAAGTGGCCAACGCATGCGCCATAGGCGTAGGGCCTTCTCCCTTCTTCCCGGTACCGGCAAACCGAAGACTGAACTCTTGAGATGGCAGAGGGCGACGTGGGTTAGTTCCGTCCATTAGTATTATTTTTTGTATTGTTGTCAGTTAAATAGTAATTAGAAATTAATAAACACGGTCGCTGTCAAAGTAAAATATGTTGCTCACGAATTTAATTTTGTGTACTAAACAGCTCCCAATACGGATGCTCTAAAACATCGATGGCTCTTTTCAGTGTATAAACATAGAGGTTTTCACTTTTAAGATTGATGTTTGGTAACATCGACGATTTGTTATCGATGTCGCATCAGTAATGTGTACTCGCGTGATCATCCCTTCCTCATCATGTCCCAACTCCCATTCTTGCCACCAGACGATGTGCTGATCACCCATCTCCATAGTATGGACTATCGCTTGCAAAGACTCCGGTAATACTGAAGTTCTACAGGAAGAGAAAAGAGAGGAGGAGAAGGAGAAGATAGACATAAGGTGATTTTTTGTCAATCACAATAAAAGATCTTTATGAATGAGTTTTGATGAAAGATACATATTTTATTGTTTAAAACAGTAAAATATGCATCAACCTGGCGATTGATTCTACTGAAATTGCTACCGCTGTCAAACTGAAACTAGTTGTCCTACAACAGCACATACTTCCTCGCATTATTTCTACATTTTCAATTATCGAAAATTCAGAGAAATCAACGAAAATGAGAACTGCGCCGTTTTGAAGCGGTTTTTGAGAAAATGTTTTTTATAATTTGCATTTATTTTACATTAAACTAGCACATGTTTTAACAGAAAAAACCTGCATCACATTTTTTTAAAGATTTGAAATTTTAGAAAAGTTTTTGTTTACGGCAAAAATATCTGTCTTCAGTATTGTTTTTGCAATGTTCACGTTTTGCAAATTTTCGAAAATACAGAGAGTTCGCCGAAAATGAAACTAACACCACTCCTTATACCGCCCTTTGATACATACGAGGAAAAAATTTAAAGACAATATTTCGAGCCGTTTTTGAGAAGAAAAGTGTTCAAAAATTGCCTAAATTTTGCGCAAAATTATGCAAAATCTACTCTAATGTTAGGAAAATTGTTCATGACCTTATTTCAAGATCTGCTTTTATAGAACAGATTTCATTAAGGAGAACGTCTCCAACTTCAATTTTGTAGTTGAAGAAAGAGGCCGAAAACAGAGTCGAACGTTTGTAATTTTCGAAAAATCAGGAATTTCAACAGAAATGAGGCGTGTTACCTGATTCGTGTACTAAGAACTCTTAAGCTTTTAATCTGCTTATGATCTGCATCACGCACAAACACAATCAACACAGATATGATAAAAAACTGGGGGTTTTCTCAGAGAATCTCAAAACAGATTTTATCATAAAAATCTGGGCCTCGAAGTTCTGGTTCGATTTCAATTATTTTCCTCTATACGTCATATATTTTCGGAATAGTAAAATTTACACCAAGAATTCTATAATTAAAAAACTATAATTCTTCTATTACGCCGGACTTTCGGAGAAATTCCCTAAACATAAATGCTATTAAAATTTGGAACTTTGAAAATATTTGAAAGAGAATCTCAGGAACGTTCAAAGTACAAGGGAAATTTCGAAGATGCAAAATAGTTTTGACAGGTAGGTAATCCTTGTCAAGGACGCAACCGCAAAATTCGTGCCAGGAAGTCCATAAAAAGAAAGAGAATAGCAAGGGCAGAGACAATAGCAAAAGAGACACAATAGCAAGCAATTCAATACGCATTCGAGTTCTATTCTCTCTTTCTTTCTAGGGCTATTTTCCATTGTCAAGTGTCATGAACAAGTTTTTCCAGTCATCAGAAAGCGCAGTCAAAAATGTCAAACAGAGACATTTCTTCTCTTTCTAAATTGGTGGAATGTAATCAACGTTAAAAGAACATGGGAGATAAGTTACTTTCGATTTTCAACGCACGTATGAGCAATTCCCGTCAACACACACACACACACACACACACACACACACACACACACACACACACACACACACACATATATATATATATATATATATATATATATATATATATATTAGACCTTGAAGAAGATAAATGCGGAAGAAGATAATGGAGAAGACTAGGATAGTTACGTAATAACAACTTTTTCTAGTACATTTATATATATATATATATATATATATATATATATATATATATATATATATACATATTGTAATATGTCCACCAAAACAATGATTCACCGGTGAGAAATGCAATTTTTATAGTGCACGTTTTCCATATTTTGGTAGATTTATAATTGCATAATATTTAAATATATCTTTGGAATGATACATATATTGATATTTTCACAGAAAAATGTCTACAAAATGCAATTATTAATTCCTTTGTTGATGTAGTTAGTACTTTGCACTAATAATAATAATAATAATAATAATAATAATAATAATAATAATAATAATAATAATGATAATAATAAATACGTAATAAATACAATAGGAACTGATAATTTTTGTGAGATAGCATTATTAAAGCGAAGGCATTGTTGCTATATGTAGAGATGAAATAAGTGAGAACTTAATTTTTATTAAGACTCAGTTCAACTGCATTCCCATAGCCATCAGAGGGAGAAAATGACGTGCCAGTTGTCAGAAATACTATAAATGTAATAGAACGTCTCTATCTATCTAGTAAGAGAGCTTAAATCTGCTCCAGAAAAAATTGCAAAGTTCGGAGAAGAAAAATTTAACTACGTACTAGAACAAAATCCGGGTTACCATACATTACTTCACATTGTCATTATCATGTCCGGTAAAACGGAGAGCAAATTGTCAGACATTGAAGAAACGTTGTCTCTAGAAGAAATAGCAAACTTTAAATAAGCAACAATAGCATCTATGAGCTGAGAGTTGTTTTCCCAGGACAAACCTATTTTGAGAAGCAACAGACAACCGTTTGTTTTCAAACCATAAATTGATGACTGTTATACACTGTAATAGAAAAATTTAAGTGTTCCAGTCCATAATTCCGGTGTGTTTTAATTTTCATTGTTTTGGTAGACTATGTTACTCAGATCTTCAGTCATAAATATAAAAAGAACAAATTATGTTAATTTCATCATTTTTATGAAGTTTTGTATAGTACATATTTTTTGCGTTGCTAATGCATATATACCCGTTTTAAATCCCATATTTACACACATATTTTACATTTTTTAACGCATAACTATCCGATCCCTAGTAATGAAGGAAGGAATGACTTGATATTGTAAAGAATATACCTTTCAATATCAAGTCAAATGCCTTCAGCTGTATGAACACGCGAAACTAAAAATCAGAATGCAAAAATGAAATTCTAACTCATGAATAATCAGGAAGCATACGCATTGATAAGTGGAAACACCTATTTTAGATCAAAAGCAAACCTATATGGAAAATATTTGTCAGATTTTACCAGATGCCTGTAGTTCCAGTAGGTTGCCTTCCCGGTTGAACTGCCGAAGTCCAGAGGTCCTGAGCTCCAAACTCGAACGACAACAGGTTTTGAAAGCCAGTTCATTAACTGTGACTAATGAAGAAACTGCCTTCAGAAGAACATTAAAAATCCGCTTCTATCTGGTATTTATATTTTTGTTCTTTGAAACGATGCCACAGGTTATTAGAAGAAAGAAGAGTTTGTGATTAGTGGTCACGAATGCAGTCTGCAGGGTATTGTTTTGTATTTTTAAGAGAATGGCTGAAGCACCTTTGCTCTTATCGTTCATGAGCTGTCATGGATGTAACTCGAAAAATGAAGTTTTGAAATAAAAACGTTTGTTTTCACCGGTGGTTGTACGTAGGTACCACATAATAACTTACTGATTATAGAGAAAACATTACTACTTTAAGGATTCATAGGAGTTCTGTTAATAATAATTAATGAACGGCGGATTAATGAACGGATTAATGAGCGGATTTTAATGAATGTCATTTTTTGTTTTCGCTTTACAACAATGCCGTTTAGTAAAAAAATTAACTTTATGGGATGACAAAACGAAATTACCTATTTTAATGCCATTTTTTGCATTTTTCGTCGATTTCGACTAATAAGTCATTTTTTTTACATTTGTACGTCATTTTAAAGCATTTTTTGCTGCTTTCATCGATTTTAATATCATTTTAATGGTAATGGCTTCAAAAAATATTTACGACGTGCAACAAATGTTCACCACAGAATTTCTGAGAAGCATGTTCGATTTCGTCGCTCACGTATTGTAATGTCAGCCGTTGTGAGTACTATGTAATCTAAGGTGCCAATGACGTCTATCGTCGCCATTGTCAGTTCGGACGATTATGCGATTAATAAAGGAAGAGATTTTCTTTTAAAGAACAGTCCAAACCAAACGTTTGCAAACTAAGTTTACTTGAACAATAGGAAGAAGCTTCGATTACATCAGTAACATACCCAACAGCTTGAGACGTTCATCTGAAGTGGTTTAGGTCAAATATTTTTACGGCATTTTCCTTTGTTTTCAGCGCATTTTTAAAGCATTTTAAGAGTATTTTGTTATTTTTTTACAATATTTTAGGTCAACAAAATCCGCTCCTAATAATAATTAATCAAAGAGTTATAAAATAACAAAAATTACTCAAACCTCGTAATTCTGGAGTTGCGCCGGTGTTGCCACCCAAAAAGGATATCTACATTGAGACAGCGATATTTCTAAAAACTGAAGAGAATTGTGATCACGAAGATGGAATATATGGTTTAATAAGAAGCAGATAAAATGATAAATACAGTAGAGCGTCAATAAACCGTAATAAGTTGAACAGTCCTCTTTTATATTATCAAATTGTCCTCATTTTCGAAATGAACCGATGATAGGGCTGTAGACAACTTCAAAGTAAAATGTACTTGCTAAAATCGTCCACATGATTACAGAAGTGGAGTGGACGAATCGAACCATTAATGTAATGTCCTAAAGTTTATGTTTTTTATTCAAAACGATAAGATTTTCTGCAATCAATGGTTTTAATAAAATGTCTACTTTGCACCGCGACTTTTATACAAATAAGTGAATACAATATTTATTCAACGTTCATTTATTTCTATATATTTTCGAGAGAATGGAATCCAAATTATTGACGTTCCAGATTATTTACTTCCGGATTACTGACTCTCTATTGGAGAAACCTGCTGCAAATCCGCTCCGCCCGGAATTCGGGGAGAAGTGACTGCGATTTGTGTCTGCGGAGTGACCGGAGACCCGGAAGTGGAAAGCGAACACGCGATAGCGTGTTGCGCCACGAAATGGCGGCAATGTCCTCCTGGAAATAACTCGCGATTATTCCTAACATTCGAACCTCAATTAAAATAGAGTCAGCGACTCAGGCAAATAATACATGTTAATTGGGTTTCATTTTGATTTCCCAAATTGAGGTTCAAATCAAAGAAAAGGAATGAGTGGGTTGGAATAATCATATCAATTAACAATGCAGGGTATCTCAGGATAAATGTTACAAAGGTATGAAGGCAGGTTAGTTGTAGAGAATAGAAAATCTCGTTTTGCAAATGAGCATGAAGTGGGAAATTTCATATAACGAAGATACTCATATGTCGTTTGCCCCTCATTGGTAGGCAACCTGGTGTTTGACGTAATATGAAATATCTTTGACTACGTTTAAATGCGTCCTGCCAAACACCAATGAATGATGAGCTGCCTACCAACCAGGAGAGAATGCCACATACATGTATGTAATTTCATTATATAAAATTTCCCACCACTTGTTCATTAAGAAAACGTTATCGTCTCTGACTCCTATGTACCCTAGCAATTTGTTACATTTATTTTGAAACTTCTTGACAGTTTAATAAGCGATTAAGGATTGTTGAAGCGCCTAAAACACAAGACACGATCAGATGCTGGAAGAGTATGCAGGTAAAATCATTATCGATGGATGATAGTTGCCCAAATATTTTATGTTAAATTAAAAAAAGAAATATAAACGATAAAATAACACTGGAATAATTTAGATCAAATTTTTAATAATTTAAATCAAATAATTAAGACACACAATTGTTAAAGAGCAAGGTGAAGAAAAAACACAAGGGAGAGAAAAAGAACAAAAGCAAGAGAGTGAAAGAAAAGAGGAGGAAAAGAAAGTAACAAAGAAGAAGAGGCTCAACGATTGAGGCTCAACCAATGAGAGGCAACGAAAAGTAAGAGCGAATATGAAACGCGATGCAGGATAAATCGCGAATTGTCACGGACATATTTTCTTCCGCTGTGCCGCACTTCATATACTTCGTTAATACGAACATGGTAGACAACATTTAATCCTTTTTATTTACAATTTTTTGCTTTGTTTAAATGTTTATATTAGTTTCACAACTAATTTTTATTCTCTGACGACGAGCATTTTCTTACTTTTTATTGTATTTCTATTTTATGTGTTTAACTCGTTGTTTTATGTTGTTTCTTCTTAAAATTTCTGTTAGTAATTTATTTTCTTTTATGCTAATATGAAAGTTTGTAATGTTTCTCTGAGACTCGCCTTTGAGTGTATCGTTTCAGTCAAATATTGTTTTTATTAATTTTAAGTGTTAATTTTGTATAAATAAAATGTAATAATAAAAGTGCATAATTGTTGTGGGATTTTTTAAAAAATTGCAACAAAAGGGTATTAAGGGAGAAGAGGAAAACTGGTGCAAAATGGTCCGAAGAGAGGAAAATGAAACATAATGAGAAGATGGAGTACAGGAGAAAGAAAAAAGAGGAACATAAAAGAAAGAATTGAAATTGCTCGAGATGACCCAAACAAATAACAAGAAGAATAAATAATTTTTTGTAATTTCCCTTCAACTTCTTATTGTAGCCTGGTGGAGCTATCGGTTGAGATGTTTTATCCCTTTTCTGCCTGAATTATTGTTTTAAAGATTTTCTTTACATCATTGAGTAATTTTACGAGTGCGTCCCAGAGTGTAGTTTCAGAATGCGCAAATACGTATAAAAACTCATTCCTAATAAAATGTCAATGTAGGAAGAAAAAACGCCCGTGCCCGTATGAGTACACTTAACATCCATAATGAACGAACTAGTTTCCAATTTGCATCTATCTTGTTTTATAACATTCTAATGATTTTAGTATTAGATGCATAAATAGTTGCTCATAAATCATTGAAATATCCCTGAATTATAAATATTGGTTGAGAGATTTGCATTTGTCATAAAAGGAAACTAAGAGAAAAAAACGTTATTTCAAATGATAAAATTGAAAGTACCGTGGTAGTAGCAGATATCTTATGGTAATCCATAATATGATAAAGCAAATAATCTCCACAAAAGGTTTAATAATTTTTATTAATTATTTTCCAGAATTAACTTTCGGGAAAACACTTTTCCCATACTCAGTGGATCTCTAGCAAGAAAAATGAGAACATTAACACAAGTTGAACAAAAAAAAAAGAGGGTACAGTGAATTTAGTGGAAAAAAACAAACAAATAATATGGGAAATAATATGGGGGCTGAGGATGGGAAAAGTGTTTTCCCGAAAGTTAACTCTGGAAAATAATTAATAAAAATTATTAAACCTTTTGTGGAGATTATTTCCTTTACCATAAAATTGAAAGTAATGGGCAAGTAGCTCATTTGTCCCTTAATAAATTTTACCTGCTTGTGAAGCGCACCTTTCACAGGCACACCGCCGGCGGTTACATTATCATTAACATTACCCAATATATTGTTGGATATTGCAAAAAGACATTGCTGATTATCTATTTACCCCTTTACAGGTTCGACAGGCTCTTCGATTCACTCACTTAACTTTTAGCTTTCAAATTACGTAGCTTTCAAATTCACGGTGGCGCATTGAGTCTCCTTAAGTTTTTCAGTGGATGTAGTGCTCTGTGAAGTATCCACAAGATGGACTCTCGAAGTGTGAAGACTTAGTATCAATGAGAAAATTCACCAATGTCAATTGTTTCTTCTTATGGAAATTTGAATTAACTCGTGCCAACACAAACACTTAAGTTCCAATCAATTGTGGGTGTGATATCGAAATTCTCCTGTTCTCTCTATGGCACTTGATAAAGCCACTTTGGAAACGAAATTTGAACAATATGTCAAGAAGCAACAATTATTACCTTTCTATTTGTTTACATCAACTTGATATTTTTATTGGTGTCCACTTTCACCATCCAACGTTCCTCGGCATTGAAATGTTTGTTTGGAGAAAGCAAGACATCATTAGGTTTTCTATTTGGGTGCCAGTTCCGCTGCGGATACATTGAATATTCCTGTAAAATCCACTGAGAGAGAAGAATAATTATTGGCAAGATCTCTTAGACACGTATACAATCTTCGTAAGTCGTCCCCAACTCAGCAGATTTCCGACGCTTCTGGCGGTGGTAGGGTTTTCGACACTAGCTTGACAGCTAGGTCGAATGCAGCCTCTGTCTGGAGGAGAATTCTAGCGGCCGGCCGCTCCGATCGATAGTTTCCCATGGTTTCTCTGATCAACACCAGGCGAATGCCGGAGCAGTACCTTACAAAAGGGCTACAGACCGCGCGCGATCTCTTCTTTCTCTTCCTTGTCCTATCTTCACCCCTTGCACACACGTACACTAACATCCAGTACACGACCACACATGCCGGAAGACCGGTCAGGAGCATAGAGCTTGTCCCGGGTCTGGCAGTGCGCCGGTGGTGGGAGAAACCAGGTTGTGGAAAACCCGCTAGCCGATGGCAGGTCGGCGCTGGATCTGGCCATTGAGCGGAGGAAGACCACCGCCACCTTCCGAGCAAAAACACGCGCTACACTTACGGAACTAATGACTAGTAGTGCGCCCGGCGCGCCTGGAATCACTAACAATCAATCAATCAATCAATCTTTCCGACGCGACGTGTAGATAAGCGCCGGATCTCATGATCTAGCGGAGGAGAAACACCGCTGCCTCGCGAGATATAATAAGCACTACACTGACAGAGCTAATGACCCTTGCTATTGAAAAGGTGATGTTGACAAATGCAGAATCAAAATAAGAATCAATCAGTAAATCAGAAGCTGCTTACAGTATTGTTTGTGTTAGAAATCGTTCAAATTCTTTCGATCTTCTTCCACAAATAGATGGCACCATAAATAAACCTTCAACATTTGATACAACATAATCAATTACAACAAGAATTTCATCGAGAGAATTGGTCTCAAAATGAGAATAACCACTGTTATGTTTTGATTCTTCGTGGTAACAAATCTGCCTAGCGTGCTCGTTTTGGCTCAGTAAATTTAATTGTGTATATAATCCTAAAAATAAAATCACTGCAACATGTTTAAGGTTTAATTTAGAAACAAAAAATATAAAAACTCGGAAAACATTTCACTGAACATTATAAATTAAAACCAAAAGGTACTGTGGGCGACGACATTACATCCTGATCGCGCAAATAGCTACCTGCACAGTAGCAAATTATCATTGTGTGACGGTACTTCATTCACAGAATTTTGAAACGCGAATGTTGACACATGTTAAAGAATAATAGGAAGTTCTAAATGCATTACCGTAACATTTTAAGGTGAAAGTAAGAAATACCTTAAGATTTGTTCAGCGTCCCCGCTCGTGCACTCTAAGCGGAAAAGGGAAGGGCTGCTGTTGCGCTCCTCCGTGGAAGTCAGTTGCGGCTGTGGCAGGGAGGTCCAAGGGGCACTGCCCTCCCAAGTAATACACATCCGTTTTTCTGTTCCATTGTATATTATTTGATGTTAAAGTAGTTGTTCGCCACGTTGTTCCGATTTCAGACTTCAAAAAAACCGGCACTTCATGTCCAGTGTTTTCCTCCATTTGTTGGGAATGTTCGAGAACTGTGTCCTATCACAGTGTAGCCAAATCTTGTGTTGCCATAAGCCCAATGCTTTGGAGTTGTGAAAATTGCAACATGGGACCTGCAAATGGCGGCTATCTTCGAGTGCAGCCCTCTTGCAAGATGTCCAGATCTACCAACTGATGAGTTTTTTAACTCCGACTCCAAATACGTTTCCTCAGATTCGCCTACAGGGTGCTGTATTGTACAAAACCTATTCCATGATGGAATAATGTTTCTTCCACCATGACGTATTAAAACACAATATTTAAACATTGTATTCACTGTTTTCTTGCGTCTGGCTTGCATATTTCTATTCAAGAATTTTGCGCTCTCCCTAAAAATTGTCTCTGGAGTTTCCGTGTATTCCTTCATTGGTTAGGAATGTTCGAGAACTGTGTCCCATTAAGTGTAACAATTTTTGGTGTTACCATAAGCTCAATGCTTTGGAGATGTTAATGATGATGCATGTAAATGATATTGCAACATGGGACCTGCAAATAGCGGCTGTCTGCGGGCGCAGCCGGGAAAGGGATTTTTGCAGGATGTCCAGAGCAACATGCTGATGAGTTCTTGAACTCCGTCTCCAAATACGTTTCCTCAGATTCGTGTACAAGATGCTGCAGTGTACAAAACCTATTCCATTATGGAATAATGTTTCTTCCACCACGACCTACTAAAACACAATATTTATACACTATTTTGACTGTTTTCTTGCATCTGGCTTGCATATCCCCATTCAAGAATTGTGTGCCATCGCTGAAAATTGTGCCTGGAGCCGCCACCGGTGTAAGTACGCCGCCGGGGGCCGCGCGGGCGCCGCGTGTCGCGCCGGTCCTTCGGCGTCGGTGGGCGTGCGATTTATGGCGGCGGGCAGGGCCGCGAAGGGCGGGGCAGCGCTGGGCGCGCGGGTCGCTAGCGGCACTTGGCATTTAGGCAGAAATGTGCAGGGACACGTGGAGAGGTCGCGGAGGGGACCGGGTGGTGCGGATGAAAGAGTGCGCGCGCGCACGACAGCTTTTACTCGGTTCGTTTGCGAGAGCGAGTGGGGAAATGCGGTCACTTCCTCATGCGAATGAGCTTTCAGAACACGAATTTACAGCTGTGTTTTCCCAAACATTTTTTAAAATCGTTTTCAGTTATAATTTTTAATTGAATTTATGCAACAAGTCTTTTATTCTTTGAAATATTACGTTGCACTTGCAACAAGTCTTCTATACAGTTACAAGAATAATGTTTTGTGAAAGCATGTCTGAAATTGTCTTTTCTTGATTCCTTAGCCTAAGCAGTTTCTTGCCCTATGGCTCACAGACACTATACAGGTACAAATATTTGGGATACGTTCACGGCAAAAGGTATAAGCAGCATCTTCTTGATAACGCTTTCCTGTCTCTGAGGGTTTCTCACTTAATGTAATTTGTCAAGTATGCCCAAGGAGGTACATGTTCTAAATTCTAAGGAATAAAAACTAATTCGTTTTCTTACGACTTACCTTGCTGAAAATATTTTATTCATCATTCCGTTGAAACTGTCCTTATCTCTCCACCTAAAATCACCAATTCGAGTAGCATTGCCACTAAAATAACACAAGGCAGCAACGCAGTGGACAAAGGTTGAAACAGACTATCTCAGTAAAAATCGCCAAAAGTTCCACAGACAATGTGCAGTGTGTGAAATCGTTTCCAACACATCCTCAACCTCTCGCGTCGCCGTCGCCGCCAGTGGCGCTCCACGTGCCGAACCGAGGCGACGGCGACGGCGACGGCGACAGCGGCGGCGGCGGCTCTTTGGCGGTCGCCCCCGATGCTTATCGCGAGGCGCGAACAGCGATATGCGGCCCATCGCCGCGGTCGCGCCCTTGACTCGGGCGGCGGGCGGGCGTGCCTTTGAAGGGGAAGCAAGCGGCCGCCTCGCCGCGCTTCGCCTCGCTCTCGGAATAAATAGAATCCCCGGAGACGTAATAACCGCCGGCGACGCCGCCCATCCCGCCGCCCGTTCTTTCTCTCTTTCCCTCCGCCTTTATTTCAAGATCAAGTGCACTGGGCTTGTGGGTTAGCGCGCGCGCCCCGTATTTTCCCCAACGGCGGCGGGCAGAGGTCGGCAAAGAATGCGCGCGGGCGGCCGTGGGGGTGCGCCGCGACCCCCGCGATGGACGAGGCTCCGGTTCGAGGACGCGCCCCCTGCGGTCGTAGACGCACATTCGGGCCGCCCGCCAGCGCCGCGCCGCGCCGCGCCGCCGCCGCCGCCAGCGCTGCGGCGGCCGGCCGCTGATTTAGACCCCCGCGCCTCCTGACAGTCTAACAGCACCCGCGCTGCTCGCTCCCTCGCTCGTGGCGCGGCGGGTGGAGGGTGCAGGTGGAGGGAGGTCGGGCGGTGCCGGGTGGTTGGGAGCCAGCGGTCGACGGCAGACGGGCTTCGAACTAAGATTGCCATCTCATATTGAACAAGGAAATACAAGCGTTTTAGATCCTAAACAGTTTTTTGTCAAGGAATCCTGTTAAAAAAACGAATGTTTTCGTAAAGAATACAATTATATTTCTCTAATCAATTTTAAGCCACACCTGATCATTGGATTGCGAGAAACCTAGTTCTGAACATCTATGGGCGGATGGTACGCTCAAAGAGGAAACTTTTTTCTTCCGTCTCCAGAAGAATGTAACAATAAATAAACAAGTCAAAGAGCTTATCTTAGTGAATCTGGATGTGAGAATGTGAGAGTGAAAGAGTCTTAAGTCTGCAGGTGATATTTAGCGAAATTTATAGTAAATTTGCTCTGTAAATGACTTGTGATTGTAGACTGTTGGTGGCGGGACGGGAAAAGCACATATCTACCCCGTGAAAGTCATTTACCTTCCAGTAATACATATCAATGAAAAGTAGTGAAAAGTAATTGTGGGAATTTTCGTATAATTACTCGTACTTGAACAACTACACCTACGAGTAGTAGGATTCGAACATCATATTTATCTTTGGACGAAGGCCAGTCAATATCAATTTGAGGTTCATGCTAACTCTAGGTAATTCCATTTTAAAAAGTTCGCGTTTAATACTGTTTCGGTCAAATGCCATCTTATATTGCATACAAAATGTTTCCATTCCTGAAACTATCTTCAAAGATGTATTATCTTAGCATAATTGTAGCGCATGAAATTAACATACAAGGACACGTAATATCATCATAATTTGTATGTTGCAAGTTTCTATATCATTGGTTCTCTCCCGGAGATCATTAGCAATGTGGGGCAAGATAAAACATTGTTATTTAAGGTTAGCCTCTATAGAAAGTACTATAAAGTATTGCTTACCTAAAAAAATTGGCTAAATTGGGACATTTATGAAATATAGTTTAAAAACAATATGGATCACACTAATATCACACGCAGTCGTCATAGTTGGACAAACTGAGTACACGTTTAAACGTATAAATATTACTAGATTTCATTTATTTCCTTTCAAGTTTTTAGATGAATTCAGTTGTTTTCAACTATAAGTTATTTTTGATTAGGGTAGTATTGCACAAAAAAATGGTAAAAATGTCGTTGAACGAAGAATGCCTTTTTTCGCGCTAATAGATGTGCCACGAGCGTATTCAGTACTGTGGATGTGAGAGAAGTGATTCAAGAGTACAAAACTATAAGTTACTCAAATTTAAAGATTTTTTTGGCTAGGGTGGTAGTGTACCGGACCCCTCAAATATGTAGTACCTAATTTTTAAATAAAATTACAATAATTTGATGGAAAATTTAAATACTGATGTTTTAATAAACTTTTTTCTACTTTTAAAGTAATTAAGGATAAATCAATCACTTACTGATTTTGGTTTAAAATAAAAACATTTAATTCAATTTTAAAAAGTCCGATTTAAATGGAGAATCTAATTTTTAATTTTTTTAATTATGATTTTTTCCAGCTCTACTTAGCAAACATGTTGATATCCTTAAGAAGGTCAATCCAATTTAATTACCACAATTAAGAACTTCATGTACAAATGTACCAACCCTACATTTATTAGCCAGTTCTGCAGCCTAAAACACCTCAGATTAAGCATTGGGCAACCGTCCGCATGCCGACTAGTGCAGAGGAGGCTGCCCTTTTGAACAGGAATGTGTTTTTGCGAACCGCACAAGCTCCTTCATCTAGAGAATTTCAAAGGTCGTCCATTCAAAAATAAGCTACTCAGGAGCGTGCCATAAAATTTAAACACGCAAACAGATCGTTCAATTCTCACATACATTCCTCTCAAAACGTTGGTTCTATGACTACTTATACTATAAGAAGTGCTAAAAAATGCTATTAATAGCTGCCTCCGAAAAATGGAAATGAAAATTTTAAACATTACCCTGGCAAGTAGAATACGAAATGAAGACATAAAAAAGGCAACATTAATGACGTTGAAATAACTGTTAGACACATGAAACTGGTTGGGCAGGTCACATCTTGCGACTTCCCATATCCGGTGGACTCACCGCATTACCGCTTCGGATCCAAGACTTGGAAAGAGAAACATCGGCGTGGAGAAGAAGATGACTGAAGTACTGAAAATGCAGCCAATGGTATACTTCTGCAAAAGTGGAAAACCATGTGTAAGTCCAACACAATGAATGTACTACATTAGATTATTCAATTTCTCACCAACTAGATAAGTGCCAATGCAGAAAGTAGTAAAATGAAGTGTATGTAAAGTGAAGCTAATTACATTTAACAAGTGAAATCAAAGTTAACAGTGCCAAAGCGAACAGCGTTATTTAAGTGTTGAAAAATCTTGCCTCTGTTGGGACTCGATCCCTGGGATCTCCTGGTCAGGGGCACTGCAGTTACATTAGTTGATTCCCTCAGCCACCTTAGCCGGTTGCGCAATTCGAATTGCGTATCACATTTCAGCATCTTAGAATGTCGAGAAGTCCCTATTAGAAGTGATTTTAAGCCCAGAATGGCGTACAGCATTCGACAGCAATATCCATCTTCTGCCCACGCGCAGTTTGATCTCCACATCACATTTAAGCCTCTACGTAAGCGCAGGTCGAGATTGCTGTCAATTGCAGTAAACTACGCTGACATACACAGTCATTTCACCCCTACGAGTATATAGTCTCTAAAATTTCCTTATTTTTTATCATTGTCGCTATTTGACACTAATTTAATTTCTTATTTTTATAATTATATTATTATTACTGCAACTATTTTTATTTGTGTGTAAATGGTAGAAACCTACGTGAGGTCGAGTGATCGACATTCATATGCGAGCTTTCTGAATGTCATAGACCCCCTAAGTCGTTTTACCCACACACACTGAGAATAAAATGTCACACTCGAACATTTTCAAATTTATTTCATTATTTTAAATATAAAAGGGGTTCTTTTCTTAACTACATGCAATTCTAATTAGGTTTATTTTCTAGAAAACGATTTCAATTAAAAATTATCACATATAGATCATTTTTTTCTTTAAGGCACATCAATTTAGAACAGGTTCTCCCATTGGTGAGAACGAATAATGTTTTTTCGTTCCTATGGAACAACCCTATTTTTAAGGAGAAAGGAAAATCGCTTGATGATTCATCAATCACGAAAATCAGTCTACCCATTATTTTATTTTTGCAGTTTCAGAGGTAGGTGCGAACCCTAAAACATCGTTCCGAGAACAGTTCGGCCTGGCTCCCAGATTCTTCTGACTTTTCTCTCAGAGATTGCCAGGGTAGGAAACATTGCATCTATCAGCACAGAAGTACTCACAGCAGTGACTTCTGCCAAAACAAGACGACTACCTCATGTTAAAGGCCACTGCGCAAAATAGGCCACAAACATAAGATATCTGTAGCCTCACTTTCTTGACCATGATGACTCTAGGCTGTCTCGTTTATACGAAGACATAAACAGTAAAATTTGCTTTCCTTTTCACATTTTAAACCCACTCCATTTATTTTGAAATTACTAAAGGCAATAAAAATATATCTCAACATGACCAAATGTGTCGTGTCCAATCGGCTGTGATAACTCAATAGCCGTATGTTGCATACGCAGCATTTTTTATCAGGAAATCCTGGGGTTGGAGTCCCAACGTCGACGGATTTTCCACATTTGGTTCAGTTCAACCTCCGTCTGAAAGAGAATCTAGCAGTTGGCTGCTCTAATCGGTTGTTTTACATTCGAATAGTTTCTCCAATCAATACCTGGCGAATGCCAGAGCAGCACCCTAATACACCGCCCACGAACTACGCGAGATCCTTCCTTCATCCTTTGCCTCCTCCTCTCCCCTTACACACTTAACTCTTACGCTACGTTTCCACACATATCGGAATACAGTCTGAGCAAATAAAAAAGCTACTCACGTGGTAAAAAAATTCTTGTGCAGATTTTTATTTATGAGACATCTCTGCCTTCCCGTCGTTGTAGATGTCTTTGAAGTTCCAAACTCTAGGCAGAAAAAAATGTTTTATCATGGACAAGCATTGTTGTAATAATGCTATTTTTCAATTACTAATGAAACATGTCATATTAGTAGGAATGACTGATGATGCAACAATATTTTAACAGAAAGAAGGTGTATAACTTATATTTTGCCATTATTATTGTTATTGTTATTATTGTTATTATTATTATTATTATTATTATTATTATTATTATTATTATTATTATTATTATTATTATTATTATTATTTTATTTCGCGAATCGGCCTTCATGGGGCCATGCAATACGTGCATCCCACCAGGGCTCAGACTTGATTATCGGGGTAAAAGTCCATTACTTTTCTATGGGAGGGAACCAGCATTTTTATGCCAAGTCCATTTTTATCACCCAGGGTTGTTAGCCCTGGGAGATAGAATGAAATTATGATGATAAATGATGAAATAGACTCACACGAACATACAGAGACACATAACACAACATTCCCGAGGCGGGACTCGAATCCGCGATCCTTTGGTCCAAAACAGCCACTGCTCTTAGCAATCTCGGCCATCGGATCGACATTATTATTATTATTATTATTATTATTATTATTATTATTATTATTATTATTATTGTACAATATCGTGTATTTTGGTATGTTTTTAGACAAGGTTTTAGACATATTTTAGGATCAGGAAATCGTCCATTTGAACCGCTCAAAGAAGCTGCGAGGCGTGGTGAGCACTCCTTTGGAAGCCGAGAGCCAAGTTGACTGTACTTCTAGGAACGAGGGTACCGTGACAGTGGCGAGAGGTTTGAATGCGAGCTTGAGCTGAGCATAATAGGGAGGGCAAACAGTCGCAAGGGTGGTTAAGGCGTCACAGGTCTTGGGGGCTTTGAACTCTGCAACGGGAAGAGCATCACACCCCACTACCCGATCTCTGGAACTCTCTCATTGAAATATAGTACGGATTCCTCGTGAAGAAAGTATTGGCAACAATTTTTTTTAACTCTCGCCAAAGTAATTAATCGCTGTGAAAATTGTTTTCATGAATACAAGTATATGACATCCGTGTTCGCAACAAAGAGAATTTCACGTTCTGTAAAATGTACGCTCTACAATAACCGTCCTTCAAGCCGTTTTCAGAGACTTTTATACGTCCCGATGAAATTTATTTCAACAATGTAAATGAGGCATTTGTAGAATGCACATTATATCATTACATTTCAAGATTAAAAACAGGTGAAGGAAGTTTTGTTGCTTAATAAACAGTTAATTAAATCGTTGCATCTTATGATGATGTTACGAAAAAATTTTGTCACATTCATATTTCGCCACAATTACGAAATTGCCAGATGAAAAGTAAAAACGATGTAAACATTAAAGAAAACAGTAAAATATGTTCATATATTTTAGGACTCTCAACTGAAGAAGTAATATTTTTAATATAGTATTCTCTACCCACTAGCGCCAAAGTACAAAGTCCTTTTAGTGAAATATTGTAAATAGGCGACAAAAATATGCTCTCTTAATCAGATCTATTGTGCGTCTCTTCTAGAAGCCCATCGTTGTAAACAAAGCTCAAAAATATGTGTTAATACTCTTCCAGGTCACTAAGTGGTGTCATCCATTTGCATGTCACTCTTGTTATTTTACCGATGACACATCTAGAGCTTGCCGCTTCCAGGGCTCTGCCAAGACCTTACTAGCCCATATCTTCAATATAAGTTACCACCTCCCGCAAACTAAAATTTAACCAGAAAAAACTAGGACGTTTCATGTCAGCCGCAGTTTCATATATCTTCACAAAAATGTAGACTATTAGGTGAATTGGGCTGATTCCAAAGAAGCAGCGATTTGGAGGGACCCCAGGCGGAGACAAAGAGCGCACTTGCGGCGGCGTCTCAATCGCAGTGTGGCTGGGCGGGGGCGCGCGTGCAAACAAGTGATTAACGCAGGGGTGGCCAACTCTTGGCCGGCTGTGGGACTTTGCATTAAGTAGATATCGGCGGGCATTGGCGTGCGCGGCCTAAACAAAAGTGTTTACGGGGGACTACGGGGTCCACTTTTCTTCCTTTGAATTTTATTCACGCATGGCATATTTTATTAGAAAATAAATAAAACTTCACAGCGAGTAACATTATAACTTCAATAATACATTAATAATTACAATTAATTTTATTGTAAAACCACTCACGAGATTGCCATATCGCTTAGAGAGCCCCTTCTTCAAATGTACATCTTCCCAAATTGTCGTGTTAAAGAAGGGAGAAATCAAAATTGAACACATTAAAGGAAATATAATAGTTTACTACACAGGCTAAGGGACTCGTTTAAAAAATTTCAGGTGGCAGGGCTCTTTTCCTTAATTTGAATCTGACGCGTATATCGACAGCAGATTCATATTATTCCAGTAAAAGAAAAAAGAAAAAGAAAGAAAAAACCCACCGTTCGCTCACAAGGATCATATTGTAAGAACACCGACCAATTTAAGTTATAAAAAATCTACTTGGGAATCATAACAGTGAGAATGAGAAAGGACGATCATTCCGCTCATATCTGATCGATCAAGATTTGCATGCTGAGGGCCAGACAGTACGGTATTTGATTTGGATGGTATTTTTCCTTGGACAAATGCATTTATAACACGACTATTCACAGATGAAGATGTTGCGACATAATGCTCTTTCTTGAATTGAAAATATTGTTGGATGTGTGTGTAGCACTGCTAATTGCTTCGCAATATGATATTTTCTTTTGTAAAGTATTGATTATTAAATTGTTCATAATTCCATATTGTTCATGAATTTCTCGTTATTGAATTCAGTTAATATTTCAGAATCAAGTAATAAGGTTAAATATATTAATAATTAAAGTACTTAATTTTATGAAAATATTTAAGTGACGATGTTTTCAGCACTTACGACGCGGTATATATCATACCTGCAATTGGCATATCGGCTCAAGATTCCTAGAAATCCCCTCAGGCTACCATTCTAAACTTGACGGTTGTCGTCTTGGCCACCCCTGTATTGTGGCGTTTAGGCAAATGCGCTTTCGGGGCCCGTTGCGGAGAGATTTACGCAGCACGTTTAGCGGACGCTAACCGGGCGGTGAGCTCACGCAAATCGCCCGCACCTGGGATCGGAACGCCGTGCACAGGGCTGACCCTCGGTTCTCGCCGAGCAAAGTCGTGTTATTGGACTTATCCGAATACGAATTATTTAAATCAGACATGTCAAGGCCGTGAGCAAGGTCATCACCTAATTAGAGTTGGTGAGCAGTGCTTCCACAGCAAAAGCCGCGATATTTGAAAGTAAGGATTGTACAGATTTCTCCGGAATGGCGGTACATTACAGGATACCTGGCTTAATTTTCATACATTTAGTTAATATAAGTGTTTTATAGAGAGTTGTAGTTTACAATTCGTAGTATTTAGTTATATTCTAGATTGGACGTAGTGCGTTAGTTTTTGCACATAAAAGCACGCAAAAAAAGAAAATCCTGATATAAAAAATAAAGAAGTTATTAAATTGCTGTATCGTACATGGCAGAAAATAGGTCATTCTTCTCTCTATGGGATAGGTCTTATTATTGACATTTTGACAGGATTAGTCATAGACTTTGAAGTTCTTTCTGTCTGTGGAATATGTACTAATAAGAAGAAATAAACTAGTGAAAATTGTAGCTTCTTGGATATTAGATCATAGAAAAAGTGGAGAATATGAATGCAATTTTGACGGGTCAGCCAATGCCATGGAAGCAGCAGCACAAATTTTATGGAAAAGATCTGTGTCATTCAGTAAAATGAGGCACACTGTGATATTATCCGATGGTGATGAAAAAACGCAAAAAAGTTTAGTAGAATCACAAGCGAATGGGCCATGCACAGAAGTCATAAAGGAAGAGTGTTTGAATCACATTTCAAAAAGAGTAGTAACAGGTATCAAGAAGACTGTGAAAGAATAGAAGATAAAAGGAGTAACACTTGGTGGTAACAAAGTGGGAAATTTGAAGGAAGAAACAACTATTAAAATTCGAAATTATTACAGGTGGCATAAAAAATAATATCCCAAATGTTGACAATGTGGAAACAGCTATTTATGCAAAACTGTATTACTATATGAGCTATGATGAAAACCCCCAGCATTCGAAATGCCCTGGAGGAGAGAATTCTTGGTGCTTCTGTAACAGGGCAGTAGCGAAAGGGGAAAAAATACCCAACACAAGGATCACATGAAAACAGTCCTATCGGCTGATGTAGTGGTCGATATCATTCCAGTGTACGGGAGACTTGCCTCTGAGGAAAATTGGGGAGGTGTTCAAGAGGCAAGACTCAAAATGCAAATGAGTGTATGCATAGTGTTACTTGGAGCAAGTGTCCCAAAGAAACTTTTGTTGAAAAAAAACACCTGAACATGGGGCAATAAAAGGAATTGCATAATTTAATATGGGTTCCCAAAACTCCCAAATGCTGAAAGACTTTCCAACAAGTAGGGCCGCACAAAAAATAAGTTCAGTACATAACCAGAGCTGGCTAAAACGCAGTGCAGAGGCATATAAACTTTCTTCTAAAAATTACAGGAAGAAGGTGAAAATGTCCAAAGTGAGGTTGGGACATGACAAAAAAGTAGCAGAAGGTTCATCATATGCAGCTGGGTGTTAAATAATAAACAAATATTATCTCAAAAAGTAATCAATGTATTTTAATAAAAATTGGTGATATTGTTACTTTCATTGGATAATTTGTGTAGTAAAAATTTGAAGTTGGTATCACTGATATTTTCAAAAATATGATTCTCGTAGGTGTATTCTTTAAGACGTCACTAAGAAAGTCAGTTGCCAATTATTGCCTCACATTTAGCAATTTAGTTATTTGCCCTCCATTTCCTCTTTTAAACCAACAAAATTATCCATTAAAATTAAATACATTAGTCACGTTTAAGATTAAAATTAAACATTTAGAATTGAAAGGATCTTGATTTTGTAATCGTATTTATGTAAGAGTGCAATATTTGCATTAACTTCCAACATTTAGGTTAGGAACGAAGATTTTATTACACTGACAAACGCACATGTGTGCAATCTCTCAATAGAGAGAAAGAGAACAAAATAAAATAAATATCACAGTTGAAGACCATCACTAAGTGTCACAGTAACTGTTCATCGGTGCATACTGGTTGACTGACAGCTTTCTTTACACGATGATATCGATCGCAGACGCTTCCGTTGAGTTCGCACACGCAGGTTTCCCCTTAATCGTGGAAAGTTTTCATTTTGCACAGCAGATGGTGAAAACCATGCACTGCGGACCTCGTGACCCCGTGACGCATCTCGTAACCTGCCGACATCCAGGTTCTGTTTCACATTGCATCGGTAGTGTAGAACTCTGGCCATATTTCCTCTCTTTTCCTGTTCATGCTTTGTAAGAGTGATTTCGCTGCCTTGGTATTTGGTAGGAGGAATTGCAGTCTGAGCTCGTCCACCAGGAATGCTTCTTGGGAAAGTACATATGGCAGTCTAGATCTTGTTCTTTTAGATATGCCCAATGCTCGTTTTATAAACGTTGCTTTCGCTTTTTCCATGTCGTATAGATTTCTTATCGTTTTTCCCACATGATATCAATACCATAAGTAATGACTGGTAAGACTTTTACTTGAAAAAGCTTCATAACTGTGTTCATATCCGAGACCCTAATAAATCTGATTTCATTGATGTCAATCATTGCTTGAGAGGTTTTCTCTGCAATGTGTTTGGTGAAGCTTCTATCACATGTTTGTAGTGTCATCCTAAGTATTTGATATGAGGGAATGCTTCTATCTTATTACCATAAATTTTGAATGTATTATGTGGGGCTTTCCCTCCCTTTCTGTAAATCATAGATTTTGTCTTGTTGGTGTTAATTTCAAAGTTTCGGGTTTTGCACCGCGTTTCCATTTCCTCAATGGCTTCTTGTAAAGTGTTCATTTCTTCTGAGCATATTACAAGGTCGTCGGCATATGCGTATACTGTTACTCTCTTATTTCTTGCTATGTGGATCAGGTCTGTAGATGTGAGGATGAATAGAAGGAGACTTAATGGGTCACCCTGAAGCACTTCGTTTTCGGATAATTGGGTCTGATAGTTAGACCGTCGTCTACGCGCATCACGTTGTATCTCAGTATGGAGCTTATAAGTCTTGTCCATACATTGTGTGTGCCGAGTATAGCTCTCTAAGTTTGTCAATACCCATCGCCTGTTGGCGTAGTCGAAGGCTTTTACAAAATCGAGAAAAATGGCATATAGTTCATCTTTTTTCTTCTTCGTGACGTTCTCTATGTCATTCATTAGTAAGCTTATTGCTGTGGTGGTTGATCGGTTTTTGCGGAAGCCAAATTGTTCGTCTGGTAAGTTATCGTCTAGTTTTTTGGACATTCTCAATGTGATCATTTTGGGAAGTAGTTTGAAAGGGGCACACTCTAGCGCGATACCTCTATAAGCATTGGTATCCTCGCCGTTACCCTTCCCTTTGTAGAGCACCTTGATGGTTGATTCTCTGCATTTTAAGTCACCAATTTCTGCTCATTTGTTAAAAATGTTTGCCCACAGATCGCATAGTATCGTTACTGATTTTGTAAAGTGTTCATTATAAATGTAGTCTGCGTCTGCCGCTTTATTGTTTTTGAGTGATAATATTGCTTCCTTTACTTCCCAGGGCAGCCAGGGATCTATTGACGTTGTTAAACTTTTGGTGCAGGGATGTGTTGTTTTACTTCTTGGTCTAGTACATTTTAGAAAAGAGTCTCCCATTTCTTCATTACTATGTATCTATTATGTACCGTATGATTAGTTTGCAAGGCAATGCACGAATTTCTTCTTGCTTCTATCAATTGTTTCCCGTTTTTCTCTGAAGTCATTTTTTCTTCTCTTTTATCAGAGCCTTGTATTTCTGTTAAACATTGAAGTAGCCTTGGTCCTTGCCCTGTTCTGGTTGTTGCTTATGATCATGCAGCGTATTCAGAATTTTTCTTTGTTCCACATAACATTCTGCGTCGAACCATTTCTGTGCGAATTTCCCTTTTGTACTTTCTGGGGCATTGCCGATTATTTTTTTAATTATTTCAGTGGAGTTGTCCAGCTTGTTATTGAATATGTGACTCCTTTACATCGTCTATCTCTTCTACTTAATTTTCTACTACTTCGCTTGGAAGTTGTCTTGATCGTCATTTGCGTTGGATTGTTCGCTCGTTTATTAGTTTAAAGGAACTCTGACTGGCAGATGCTTCCTTATGATCACCGCGTCTGAGTATTTGAGCGGTGTGGCGAACCCGGTTGTGCAGCCTCTTGAGAAATCTAGATCGATGATGCTCTGCCCATTTGGCGTTATGTAAGTTGGTTCTTTTTCGTCGTTACAGTTTTTTCTGGGCTAGTGTGTCACTGATCGTGGGTGTTTTATGGTTTGGCTTATCGATTCTGCAGTTTAAATCACCGCCTAGAAAAGATGTTTAGTATTCATTCACCTTCGATAGTAGTTCGAACAGTTGATCAATTATATCCCCGGAACAAAGATTCTCTTCCGTTAAAAGAACGCCCCTAACAGTTATATAATAAATCCAAGATTACAAGAAGAGATACGCTACCTACAATATACATCAACGTTAATTTAATTCACATCATTTCTATACACAACAAATAATAGTATCATTTCTTAAAACAACACAAAACAAAAACAAGCACAATTTGCAATTCAAGCTTATTCCTGCATCTTGGTCAACGCTAGTGCCTAAACTGTTCAGCCTATTTTCTTCTAAATTGATATTCACTCCTCCATCTAAATGAACTCGAGGTTTTGGGAATTTCAAACAAATATTTTAATTTTTGAGAGTACTTTACATGACGCTTCAAAAACATTTACAAAATTTTCTCAAAAATGGCATCAAATTTTTAGTTAAACTTTGTCCTCGGATAGCGTAAAGGACGCCCCTGGTCTCGTGTTCGTTAAAATCACAGACTTTTTGAAAATTTCAAAAGTGCAATTTTTTAGCGTCTTCCTACAACTAGATTTAGATTTATTCAGTCAAAAAACAGTAAAAACTGTATTGACGTAGGGGGGAGAAGATTATCTGCGCACGTTTTCTTGAGTTCCAGAATCCCTTCCCGTCATTTGAACTATAAACAGTTGAAAAATGAGTAAAAGTTAAACACAAATAAATAAAAATAAAATTTTAAAATCGTAAGATAAGCAATATTTGAAAAATAGTCATTTTTGTTTTCTAGTTATAGAAACGAATTATTTGCATAAGAAAACGAATTGCAAGTATGATTTTTCTGCAGTGCTAACAAAATAGCAAACTTGCCTTTACCTCTACTCTTACCATTACAAGCAAAAGGAGAGTCCAACACAACGTGCGCATAGTGAAACTACATTTATGTTCAGAAGCAAACCAAGGGGCCGTCTCAGTATTGCTCAATGGATCAGGGAAACTGGACAAAAACCTGATGAAGATGGAGGACATTGACCCGGAAGCTGAAGGACATTATTTGTTACAAACATATTAAGTCTTTAAAAAAAATATACAATACAAATGTAAACTAATTCATTATGTATCAGAGTTTTGTTGAAATAAACATTATTTTTCTCTTTGATAATCACTGTAGTCTCTAATTGTATAGAAACTGTTATGTAGCAGAAAAGATTTTACTTTTAACTTAAATTTGTGAACCGACTTCAATTGTTTAATGCCATCTGGCAGTGTGTTGTAACGTATTGTAAGTGGATTTCTGAGAGTGAGCTGTTGACACTGACACTTGATGAACGTGATTTTTACGTGGGTTGTAATTATAACTACAATACTGAATATAAAGATTTGTCCTTAATAAAATATATTCCTTACAGGTCTTCAAATAAGTTCTAGTTACATTTTTCGAAAATATAAGTAGTTTCCATGTAGTTTTGGGTAAAATATAGAAGAGTTTAAAAAGCAGAAACAATTTTTTCTCAAAAATCGCTCCAAATTTTTTCTTCAAATGTTCTCCTCATACGTAAAAATAGACGGTAATAATGGCCCGAGTCCCCATTTTTGACAAACTCTTCATTTTTTGAAAATTTCAAAAATTTAACATATCAAAATTACAAAATTAAGGATAGAGATTTTTGTCTCAGAGAAAGTCTGTTGTAAAAAATCAGGTCTTTAAAAAAACTCACGCCCAATTTTTTGAAAATAACAAGTAGTTTTTGCTTAATTTACACTTGTAATTTACACAGTTTTTTTAAAAAAATATTTTTCATAAACCGCTCCAAACTTTTCTTTAGTTCTTCTTTTTTCACGCATAGAAGAGACCCTTAAAAGAACGGCGCTAGTCTAATTTTCGTTGAACTTACTGAATTTTCGAAAATTGCAAATTTAGAAATAATGGGAGAAAGTATGTGCTGTTGTAGCACGTTCACTTTACATTTGCAGACCGACAGCTGTGATCTGTTTACACGAGGTCGCCGCCGACTGCAAAATCGCACGTCTACTGTAGATACTGATGGATTAGATATGATATAGTGGGCCATGAGCGGAATATAGGCCCGCTCATTGCAGGGAACGGAAGAATAGAAGCGGGCAAGAACATAAATAACTACAGTGTTGTAGATATGTGCAAAGTAGAAATAAAAATATTTTCCGTGCCTTTTATGAATAGCGTGTAATGTTGATGACAAAGTGTATTGTACTGCAGTGCTGTCCATAAGTCTGGGTAATGGTATTAACAATCCCTTTTTCTTTTCCTCGTGGCAATAGTTCACTACTTTCTTTATAATTAATTTACTGTCAGAATAGAAGAAGTATTCAGAAGTGGATTTGATGTTTTCTCAGACTTCACAGAAACTACAAAAACAAAACAAGCTCTTTTTCCAAGGCTATCTCGGCTGGCGTCAGAATCGATCAGATGCTGTTAGACATCGGCACTATTTATGCATCCCCGGATGAGTCCGGGCCCTTACAATTTTTTTTTCTTCTGTCATCTTTATCAATTTAATTATTGAATCAAATACAACATTCTTTACTTGCTGCGTTTGATTTCAAACTCAAACAATCCCAACATTCTTTATCTTACACAATTTACTTGCAAGGAAAATGCGATCGATTTACATATTTGCACTTTGTGATAATCCATGTTGAATAGTTTAGAAAAGGATCATTTAATCAGACCTAACATTTATGTAAGTACCACAAAACAAGTACATTTGGAATTTGACCGGATTTCATAGCACTAACATATTTTTTTAACATTCTATTAAGCCTGATCGGATGTGGTTCTTAAATTTGTAATTACTGAATTACATAAGCCTACAAAGACCATTATTTTGGCCCACCATCATAAATAATTATAAATGTACAGGAATTATTTCCACAAGATTATAGATAGGGTAAGATATTGTAATATTATTCATCCAGCAACATGTCATTTGGACCTCACGGTTTTTTATCCTCTTCCAGATCTGCAGTTTAGTTTGGAAAAGATGCATATCCTAGTACGAACATAATTGTTAGTTTAAAACGCATGTTATTTTTCTAATTCATCACATTTTCATTCATATTATACAATTGAAGGGGTAATAAACAGGCAAGATTTGTAGGCTTCCATTTAATAAGGATTCCAAATCAGTACCCGTTTGTTGTGGAAAGTTATTGACAATTTTTGTATAAAAGAAACACTTATTTATTAAACTTAGAATACAACAATTATTTTGCCTATTTATTTACGAATCATTGGTATTTCTCAAAACTAGGGAGTCCTCAAACATTCAAGGGTATTTTCGTGCCATTCAGTTCTCTTCTTCTCTGACCGGACTCTATACTTCATGTAGCAGAACTGGAGCCACTTTGGCGCCAGTAATGAAAACATATTTGAAAACTCTTATGCAGAAACAATACAACAAAATTTCTCAGGCAGTATATATTACGGATATTACACTTTTGCACATTACTTTTATAAAAATAATGACTTGTAATGCACTTAAGGTGTCTGAAACGTACGAAATAATACCATTCTAGATGGAAATGAATCAGGTTACGAACTAAACACAATATACTTAACAACAATAAACTAATTTGTTGTTTCAATTGGGTCGTATGGCTGGCAATTGTAATTTTTTAATGATGTTGATAAAACATACAAATGCAACAAGCATCAATTTACTTCCCACTCAACTACTGTAACTCATTACTATGACTGGAAATATTTCACTCACCTTCCCGGTCCTAAACTATTTTTCCTGCCAAACAGCGTTGGCGAATCCTGGAGCTCAATATTTCCCCATCGTGATCTGCAACACTTGATTACAAAGAACATCACCGCTCGTCTGGATGGCCGAGTTCGTTAAGACAATGCTGCCGACTGAAGGACCGCGGGTTCGAGTCCCGCCTCGGACATAGTTGTACGTGTTACGAGTTGTATTTGTGTTCGTCCTTTCACCCCCTATCATCACCATACCATGCCGTCTTCACAGTTACCAATACCGTTATATGCAATAGTGGTCGCTAATGCGACGACTATTGTCGCGATTGAAGCGACCTTAAATAACAAACCAAGGGAAAGAATTGCTTGCAAATGAAATGTCACGAACAAACAAACATTGCCATATGCAGCACCCTTTCCACCAGGAAAAAATGAAATTCGAGGATGAAAACTATGATAAAAGTTTCGTAAGCTCACACTGCTTTCCGACGAGCATATTACTTACTCGCGCAACCTTTCTTGAACGATGGCCTTGCTTCCCCCTCTCTGGTACATAAACAGTTGAAGGCAGAAGCTCGCAGCGAGAACTGATCACAACATTCCAAACACATCTTCACTGGCGCGAAATAAAAAGTATTTTCTCTTGAAGCCGAGAACTTCTGTCCGAGATTTTCTCCAAAATATTTAAAGAAATGACCGAAGCAAGTGAAGATCCATCACAGGAGATACCTCGAACTTCTGAGAAAGGTAGAACGCAAATTACTGAGAAAGTTGCGAAGGCATGACTGATTCTCCAGAGATTGGCTTCATAAAAGCTAGTGGCTGATTACGTAACTAAGACCCCCACTCTATCCGCATTTCTTCAATCCATCGTTCACGAAAAGTTGCGCGAGTAATACCAAAGTAGCGTTTGAAATTACGCGTGAACCTTAAAATGGATGCCACCACATGGAAACGACGCTAGCGAATCCTCTAGTCCATACTCTTAAACAGCGAGTGTTTCCCCTCCTATTATATCCCTCCATGGTATTATTATACTACTAGTTGAATGTGTAGTCCGGATGGCCGAAATCGTTAAGGCAGTGGTGCCGTAGCGATCTTGGACTGAAGATTCGAGTCTCGCCTCGGGTATGGGTGTGTTTAATGTGCGTGTGTATTCCGTGCGGTTGGCGCCAGAAAGGGCATCCGGCCGCAAAAATTTCGCCAAATTTGTGCGTAAAAATGGTGTGTGCCGAAAATTACTAGAAAATGAACCCGCACCCCTTAGCGCCGATTCCGTAATAACGGGAAAAGGCAAAAGAAGAAGAATACAATACTATTTGAATGTTGCGTCGCTGACGCTATAAACTTCATGAGTTCTTTCATGTGATGAAAATATCATGCATAACTTTGTTCCAGTACGTTACTACAGTCTCTGGAATTGGATATACCAATGAATCATAGCAGCTAATACTGTTATATTCCCATTCAAAATTTCCCAACACCCAACAACCTTGCACGTTGTTTCCTCCATACGGAATATGAAGGGTAATATCGCAATTTCAAAACTGTAATCCCCGTAAAAAAATACTTGCAGATATGGATGATGCTAATAATTAGAATTTAGGACAGTTTCATTTTGTCCTTTTTTTGGTAATATGCACATAAGAGATCACCTATAACCTGTTATTCAGCGTTATTCTCTTGTGTTAATATGAGATCATTCTCAATTAGTTCAGAAAATTCTGTCGCAAAATCTTCTACACCTATTACATTTGATTCCCCTGAGTTGCTTAACACGTCCATATTTTTGTCCCCTAATTTTTTAAGATTTTAAAAATCCACCAACTCAGTCTGATTTGTGTTCTGATGGAGAATATGTTTTAAGTCTTAAAAGGTTACTATTTGGTATGCTTATGAGGATAAGGGGAATAAGTTGTAAGGCACATTCATTTGAAAATTCATCTTTGCACAACTAAGAAATGTAATCTATTGTATAACTTACAGTTCTGGTTTTCTTCGCATTCACTTGATGTCCTTCAAATTTAATGTTCCAAGGTAATTTGCAAATTTATATTAAAAAATACGCCTGAAAAACTTCACTCTTATGAACCACAACAAATTCTGCCGAGCAATTTTCATTTAGAATTGCGTGTTTGTAAACAATCAGCCACCCATGTCCGCTAACGCACGTACCGACGCGCGAGCGTGTTCACACACACACACACACACACACACACACACACACGTGCGCATGCAAGCACACACACGCACGCGCGCACGCACACACACGCGCACCCCCCTCCCCTCCCCACACACACACTCGCAGTTATTCAAATACTGTATAGGGATAAGTCTTTTACATTTCATTTATAAACATAGATTTATTGCCATGAAATTGGAATCAAATTAATGTTCATTGAATTAGTTGATTTAACTCATTATGAAATTTTTGAAAATGTACCTATTTACCCTACAACCAAATCTATGTAATATTATTTTCATGCTATCAAAATTAGTCACCAATTCATGCTTACATTCTTCTAAGTTAAAAAACGATCAACGTTACTTAAACTTACAGTTTACACAGCACAAATTGACTCAAACACTTTCTTAATTTTAAAGCATTATAAAATCAATAATAAAATATGTAAGCCTAATTAAGAATGTCCTTCAAATAACAAATATTATATTGTGGTAACATTATTGCAAATAGCATTAACAGTGAAAAAGGGGGATTAACATGAGTAATTTAGATTTTAATAACATTTTCAGCCCTGATGAAGATCCAATAAAAAGCCAAAACATTGACATTTAATGAAATAAATAATGTAGACTGTTTTTTTCTTTCTACATCAGACCTAATTTCTTTCTAACCAGGCCCCCAATTCAACTTAATATTTTTTCTTCCTGATTAAATCTGAAAACTCCAGAAGTTCATATCTATTATGATAATCCTACGATGAATATTTTATAGTTTCAGTTTTTACAGTAAATTTATAATGAGAAATGAGAAAACTGAACAGTTCAATAAAAATCTTTATCTCAAATGTCGGTAGTTGATATAACTATGTTAGACTTTGGCAACATGTCACTGAGGCTGAGACTCAGATTTCTACTGATTAATTTTCCAGAGAAACAGCTTTTGTTAGGCCATAAACATCTATTGCATGATCTAACATCAAAATAGTAAATAACATGTCACAAAATTATATCAATATTGATGTTAAAATGAATATTTGTGAACACATTTTATAGAAATTAACTCTCTATTTATATTAAATACTAAGTATTTCAAGCTAACTTGTTAAAATGACCTGACCGGGGAGTCTTTTCTTTTTTTTGTCATTTATTTATTTTCTTATTTATTTATTTTACTACTTTAAATATAAATGTGACAAGAGGAAAGATAATCTATTAACAAAATGTATTTAGCACTATTCAATATTTGTTACTAAACATTGCCATTGATATTAAAATTAAAGTTATTCAGAAATATTTTATATTATATAATATATTATTTATAAATTATTTTGTGCAAAAACCTATGTGAACACTCTGAACTTTGAAACTAATTGTTTTAAAAAAGAAAATTACTACAGTAGAACCCAATTTCGAACAGCCAGCCCCTGTATGTTACAGCATTATAGGCCCAGTACAGTGTGAGAGTAACTATTCTAATACAGCTAAGCACTGAGAATAAATTGTACAAAAAATCATTCTATCTCTGTAATTATATTGTGAAAGATTATTTATGTCTTTTTCCTACAATTTGTTTTTATACTGATTGTGGGTTTCTGCACTTTTATAACCATTCATGCTATGGAGATATCTAACCGCTCAAAAGAACTAATTATCCAAATATGAATAGGAAAGTTAAAAAAAAAAAAAAAATCTCACTGCTTATGAAATATAACTCAGGTTCCCACTTGTCCCACTTCATTTCCCCACCTATCCTCCACCCATTGCTCACCATTTCCCATTGTGTCCCTCCTGTAGCCCCAAAACTTGTTTTCCTTTGAGACTCAAAAATCTGATTTTAAGGGACTAGGATGCATTGCTTCTGAGCTAGTTGCAATTATAATGTGTGGTGAAGTAATGTTTTTATGGTGTAATCTACAAACTTTAATTTTTTCATTTTAAATCTGTTGTAAGTGAGCCTAGGGAAACCTGAGTCCTTATCCAAAACAAGCACACTTATTTGATTTTGTGTCAATGTTTTCTTATAAATTGTTAAAAACCATTGTCTACCTTTAATGTACATTACATATACATTACATATAGAAAGGATTAAAACTTATTGTAAAGGAAATTTCAATTAAAGGCAGTAAAGTAATCCAATGAAATTAACGTAGAAAAGCAAAGAAGGTGTAGGAGGATCAATTATAAAATAAATAAAATACTTAAATTATTTAGGGAAAATAAGAGAACAAGAACAGAAAGATGTTGGTATTGAAATAAATAAATAAATTCAATACAACTAATCAAACATTTAAAAGACATTTTATCAGAGACATTGGGTCATATGAATAAAAATGAGCACTTGCTCCTGAGTACTTGCTCCGGAGCAAAGTGAGTCTACTCCGCGGCACTGAGCAGAAGCTCCATTTCGTATGAATAAAAACTTCGTATGTCTCCGAAGAACTTACTCATGTCTCGCGAGCATTTGCTCGTCGTGAACAAGTGATAGTGCAGGCTAAGAGTTTTAAAAATTGGGTTCTTGAGCAACAAAGAGGTTACATACGTTACGCGCGTCGCGCACATTTGTGCGGAATAAAGAGCAATAGTTTGTTGTCTCATTCTTTAAATTCGAATATGAATAGCAGTAACGAAAAACAGGCGCTAGTGGCCCAGCCAATTTTTACCGAAATGCTAAGTGAATATAAAATTATTTTTGAAAAGAGCCAGCTTTCGGAAGTACGCTGTGGCCGAAGCGAAACATTACAAAGTTTCAAAAAACAGTACCCCGAAAAATTCCAAGTAGAAAAGAGCGATGGCCAATTAACATAGAAGATATGCAATATGAAAACGCGCCTGAAGCAAACGCCGATAAAAATCGTACAAACCATACATTGTACTTTTCGATTCGGCAAAGATTCTAATAGTCTACATCACGAGAATTTCGCCTAATCTTGCATTTCTTTTAATCCGCTGCATATGCATATCAACACACGGTAAAAAATCGGCCAATTTAACCTTACTTTTCAAACGTGAGTCTGCTACTAAGGTCCCTCCGAAATTTTGGAGCAAGTGCTCACTCTAGAGAGTAAACGCTTAATTTTATTCATACCAATTCTGAGCATTTGCTCGCCAGTTGAGAGTACGCTCAGAGTTGAAGCAAGTACTCAGAGACTGAGCAATTGCTTACCCACTTTATTCATACGAAACTGAGTAAGATCTCGGAAACTCGAAGCAAAGAGTACTTGCTTACTTTTATTCATACCACCCATTAGCTCAAAATACTTCTAAAATGGACTTCTTCATTAAGCAATCACCTTTACTAACAGCCATTTTGAATGAAACCATAGGTGTACACAGCCTAAAACAAGTGGGGCCAAACTACACTTCTGGAGCCCTCTTTCCCTCCCAAGGCCCTCTTTTCCATTAAGCTTTCTTATTTATAGATGACTTATTTTACTAGTAAGTAAATGAAACATAATTCAAGGATTATGTAATAACTTCAATGATGTAATTAATAAACTCAACTGGTTTTATGTTGAACCATTTACAAGGTTGCCGGTGGTTTTCAGGGCCTCTTCCCCAAATATTGTGGATAAGTTTTCCAAATTCTCAGTTTAAGAAAAGAAGGAAATCATTAATTGATCATATTTCCAGAAATAAAATGTTTTACTACATAGAACAATAGGGTCTCTTTTGAAATTTTCAGGGAGAGATCCTCTGGCCCTCTTTGCACATGCCTATTCACGGAGCAATAGATTGCTTCCTATAAGAATCATATAAATTTTCCCTTTTAAGCAGTCATCTGACACCATAGTCAGCAAACAGGCTGTTTCGCAAATTAACTTTTGTTAGATGGTCACTACTTCCTGCCTAATTTGACATTTTGATTGGTAGTACTGTAAGAAGCAGAAGACTGTTCTTGATTCAACTTCTTCTTACATCAGGATGCAATGTCAGATTACCTACAGATAGAGCAGTGAAATCTATCTAATACCATGTTTATTTTCACATAACAAAACATGATTTTTGTTCTTACTCTTGAAATTTCCTCAAGGTGTGAATTACATCTTCATATTGTAGTTGAGAATCAACTCTACAATTGAAAAGAAGCAACCAGTAGTGAAAAAGAAAATAGTGCAAGTACTGAAAATTAAAAGATTTTTTATACAAAGGTCATAGAATTTAAGAATTAATTATTTAAGTGCACTCATGCAAAAAAGAAAAACTATGTTTTTTAAGTGTAATTAAAAATATCTGAATGACTAAAGCATACTTAACTTAATTGAAAACAAATTTAGAACAGAGGGTCACTTTCAATGCTCTCATCACCACTGGCAAAGTGCGCTTGCAGCCATTGTTCACAGAAACCAACGGAGAGCAGGTTTCTATGAATGTAAAGTAACAACCATTCCAACACTAATGTACATATCAGGAGTACGTTCATTAGGCTAAAGAGGTAAACAATTAATAGAAGCAGCACAAATAAGATTTTTGAGACATTTGCTAGGAATAACAAAGCAAAATAATCAAAGAAATGAAAATATTAGAAATAAATTAAAAGAGTAAAATGCAATAAAGAAAAAAGAAGGTAGTCAAGAGCGATATCTGGCACCAGTGACAACTGCTCCATAAGTGCTGCTGCAGCCATCTAGCCATTCTTTTTAATAAATAAAACAATATATCAATAGATCAGATTTTTGTTTAATTCACTAATCAAAATGCTGATGAAGTGCACCAATTGCAGCGATTGGCTTTCACACTGACAACTGGCTGGGTCTGGGATCTCGCTTGTGCTTTTTTTTAATTAGGAAGCTGGATGATATCACACAGATCAAGAGCATTCATGTTGTTCGAATGTGTTAAATAGTTAGCCGTTTAAGCACTTGAAGACTGTGAGATTCACAAAATCGAGCAATGCTGTTGGCAATGTTTAGCAGATCTGTCAACAATCAAACACTTTCATACAAAAAAATATGTAACTATTAACAGATTGCACTGATAGTCCCCATAATGAGATGACCACCAGACTCAAAAGTGTAACAGTTTTAATGCTGATATTTTTACACTTGCCGAAATAAACCAACACCAAATTATCAATAAAAAGCTAATTGCCACATGAAATGTAAATGATTTTATAAATAAAATATTAGGTGTAATTTTTATTATTTTCATGTGGATGTATTTTAAACTAAGAACATTCACTGACACTCAATTAGTCTCATCAAAAAAATTGTGTAATTGCTCTCATTTTGTACACCAGACACATGGTAAAAATTCCATAAAATTTCCAATTTTTATATTAGTATTTTTGAGAAATATTTAAAAGAAATAGAATAAGCCTTTTACTAGTTAGATTCTAAGAAAGAATTGCGCTTTTGTTTTGCACTGCATAAACCATTCTGCAATAATAAAGTCTAAATGGAAAATAGTCTAAATAATAAAGTCTAAATTACAAAGTCTTGATGTCAGAATCACTGTCACAGTATTCCTCTTCTCTTGATCCTCATCCATGCTATCAAATAAAATTTGTTGCACTCTCGCTACCTCCTTTGGACTATCCAAGCCAAAGAATTGTTTCTGACATGCCACCCTGTACAATTATGAAAAAAACTACATAAATATGTCATTGTACATCTAAGATACATGTGCCAGTATTTTTGAAGAGAATGTTAATTGCTGCAAACCAAAAAAACTAGAATGAGAGTAATTAGCATAAAATCACAAAAATAAGGTGAAGAATAAAAAAATAGATTGATCAATAATACGAATTTGCTGTTTAACTGAGAGGTGCACTAGCCGCTGATCATGACGCTTGGCCTAGGCCGAAACCTCATGGAATCGCCATCATGTAACTATGAACCTTGCTTGGGAGGGGTAGGGTTAGAATCTTTCTGGCCTTGGGTGCTAAAAAAGCTAGCATGCATGTTCATTATGACAAAATTTGATTTATTTCTGTTTATTATGAGTGATCAAATAAGCCGGAGTGGGACGTATTTAAATACTGTATTTAAAATACATGTTTTAAACACATTTTGTATTTGAAAAACTGTTATTGTTGTTGTTGTTGTTGTTTTTTTTTGGTGTATACATAAAATAGGTGTTTATAAAGAACAAAATTGTTTAAATACAGATAAAAAAAAGATCACGAGGATAGTTTTTTTTGTTTGATTCCGCCAGTGAATGCACCTCATTGAAACAAAAATAAAAGTTTCTTTCAGATGTTTAATTTGAATTGTCTTCATTTCTAAACGATAAGTTTAAATTGAAAATGCTGAACAATTATCTGACAATAAAAAAGCATTTATTCGTTATAAACTATTTTGTTCTTCCATGCCAGTTGAACAACTGTTTTTTTTTTTTTTGTTTGCGAGTTTTATACATTCATCAACTGGGGGTTTATTGCCTGATAATTTGTTTGAAAGATTGGTCGTTTTAAAAGAAAATTCCTTTTATTTGAGTTAGATGGTTTTATATCATTTTATATTTGAAATTGTTTATACACATATGTATATTACAGTTACAGTATTGTTCAGAAATTTGTACAACTGTCAATTAATAATTTATTGTAATTAATAGTTGCAGTATATTGTTGCAATAAAAAGATCATCATCATGAACTGACCAGAAATTAGGCTCTATTTTAATTGGTTTATTGCAGTATTCTTGGTAGATTCTTACTCTTCAAGTGTTTCTGCTGTTGCCACCTCTGTAGTGGTCTCCCTCTATCTCTGATCCCTGTTAGTTTGTACTTCCAGATTAATTTTGGAAATCTATTGTTGTTCATTCTCTCTAAATGATCTTTCTATCTCCTTTGAGACTGCTCTATCTCTTCTACTAAACATTTGATTTTCAATTTCTTTCTGTCTTTATTTCTTAGTTTGTCTCATCTTGTAATTCTCATGAGGGGTCTTAGAAAACTCATTTGTGCTGCCTGTAGTTTTTGTTTGTCTCTCTCTTTCATTACCCATGTTTCAGCACCATACATGATTCTTGGTTTAGCAGCTATATTGTGGAGTTTGTTTTGTTTCTGGGTTCATGTCTCTGCCTTGATGAAGAGTAACTTGATTGTTCTACATATTTTATTTTGTCAATTCAAACACTGCTCTTTGTAAATTAACTTCAGAATCCATTAAAGAAAGATATAATACAAAATTATTATAGTTACTGTATTTTGAGTATGTATTTAAATACATATTTACAAAGTGTTTTGGTGAAGTATTTAAATACTAAATTTAAAGTATTTTGCCTAACCTTGTGAATAAGGCACTATTATAAAATAAATTATGAGAAAGTAATTAACTAAAGGTGACAAATTTCTTATTTGCTCTCTTTATACCTGTGTTGAAATGTTTTATTTAAAAATCATTAGGAATAGTACTGAAATCATCTGCACTGCGAAAGTTACAATTACTACACCATGCCTCAACACAATATAAATTTAACTTGTGAACAGTGAAAATGAAAATGGTAAGAACTTTCATTTTGTTTATGAATTGAAATTTATTTCAAATCATGAACAGTACTTGTAATTAATAAATATTTATTTTCAAGTCTGGTTGTCAATTTTTATTTATTCAAAACATGTTATGATTTAATCATTTGACTTGTGAGCAGCAATACTACAAAAACTCAACCACTTATTAGTTCCACTTTGTTCTCTTTGAGGTACAGATAATTGAATTGATTGAGTAAATAAAGTAAACCTGAGGTATTACTAATCACAGGTACTAAAAATCCATTGTTCATATAATTCCTTCATTCTGAAACTTTTCTATTATTAACCAACTTTTTGATTGATCATGTGAAAACTAATACCGTCTACTAGTTATTTTAGTTTCATAGAGGTACTCAACTCACTAGCTGAGATGGTGTCTTGTTTTGCTGCTGCTTTGATAATAGTTTTTCTATTCTCTTCAAATATCACACATTTAATTTCTCCTGAAAAAATTTACTTCTTGATTATATTTTTTAAAATTGATAAGGAAAATAGATGTAAAGAAAATAATAAAAGAGACCAAAGTGTCAACAAGCAGAACACTATATTTTTCAATGTTTCCAGGTACATAGAAAATGCATAATTTCTTTCCATATAACATACAATTTCAGTGTTCATATTTCCTTAAGAATTACACACTTATATAAATTTTCTTTCCTCTTAATTTTATGTGTATTTATATATGGATCACATATCTTGTGGTTATAAATTCATATTTACATAAATATATGTACAAAAATATCTCAATCTTTTATGAGACAAGGGTATGGAAAACATACAAATATCTTTCCTCCAACTGTGAATGTTTAATAGTCACATGAACATTTATATCAATGACATGTCTTTGACATGAATGCTAGCTGTAAATTATGTATGTGCAAGGATATACATATAATAAATGTTATCAAATATTTATATCTACAAGATCATGCAAAAGTTAAGATCACCAATTTAGCTCAATATACGTTGGACCACATATAAATTGGCAAGATAATTCAATGAGTGATTTTGCACCATCACTACCTCAATTTAATAAATATTATGTGATCTAAGGCTTATTATTATTAAGTTCATTAGTGATGGCTTTATGCAGATTTTCTACAAAATGTACAAGTAGATACTGCACATAACAGTATTAAATGTCTTAATCTCAACAGAAGTCTATTCACATTTTACACACAAATACTTTCAGCAACTGGAATTGGAAGTGCTGTGATCCTATGGAAATTCCAATGCATTTCAATGCATATTTTCTTATATTAAACAAAAATACAAGTTTACTACATACAACAAATTTGATTAATTGTCTGTCCAGCAACATTGATGGAAGTGAGAAAATACAGCAACTGACAAATGATCACAACACTGTTTTAGACACCATAAAACAAACACATATTATAACATTGCCTCAGACACATGCTAACAGTAGTACTGTTAATTCAACTTATCAGTGGAGGAAAGTAACCTAAGGCATGACATTCAACATTGAGCTGATTGATACCTTAAACAAGTAGCAGAATATTTCAGCATTAGTATACGTCATTAATGTAATATACTTCTCCCCTTGTGAAGTTCCTGATCCTCCTTCTGATGATGCTGCTTTTAAAAAACTTGTCTACACCTTTCCTGAGTTAACTGTATACATAACATTGACATTCAAGAATGCTGACTAGTGATATGGTTAATGGCTGTATTATTTGAAGTTAAAATCAAAAATTACATATATGTTATTCAGCCTCCTCATGGAATTAGATTTAAGCATTTTAACTTCAGTGCAGAAATATTAGCTTAAGGAATGGTGAATAATGAGAATAAAATAACTATGGTCTCCAACATATATTAAAAGTATCTCAACACATTATGTTGTCACATAAATGAAGGAAAGGCAAGTCCATGACAGCTCTCATAACCACAGTGTCACCAAAAACTTTTTGGTATTTTAGCACTTCTCTCCTGGAAGTCTCTCACAGTTCTTCCTTAAAGGAAAACAATATTATATTCTCTAGAAGAATATCTGTACAATAGCTCCAGCCACAGCCGATCCATCCCAAATGAGATGCATTCTATTTGGAAGTTAGCACTTATTTTCAGCTATATTCACATAGCACAACATGTAAGACATTAAAAATAGATATATTTCTGATAATATCAGATAATTTAAGTGAAGCTCAACACTTTTAAAAGTAAACTTCACAAGAAGATGTACCAACTCTTCATTGAGTGGCAAAGCTTCAGACTTTACTCTCAGGTCCATCAGTATTGTGCTTGAAGGAGGCACGAATGCGAGTCAAATACAGTGCACATAAGTGTCCATAGCTCTTGTTGTACCACTCTGGAGTCCGGCCCCTGAAATAAATTATTTAATTTATCAAAATTTGTTTTCTAGAGGGAATGGTGGGAAATTGAATCTTAACTTTTTTTATTTTTTATTTAGTAAAGAGGAAAAATTTGGTAAGACAATATGGAAAATAATATAAACCAAATAAACAACTACAGATGCCATGTGCAGTACTAATTTCCTCAAGAAGATTCATGTACTTCAAAATTAACGAGTACATTAAACAACAATTATAAATTTAAAAAAATAATTTAATCTCAGAAGATTTATAATATTCAGCAAATAACAAAACTAGGATTTACTTTTATTAATTTTTCTAAAGGAAACGGACAAAATACAGAAGGAAAACATTATTTCAAATAGTTGGACAATATCTGAATGTGAAATGAAAGGAAAAATTATTCATTAATACTCTTAACCCATTTTAGGCAAAACTTAAACCACTACTACCAATTTTTCATTTATATAACATTCATGAACAAACATTTTCTTTCAGCAGTTTGTTCAAGAAATCAATTAGGAGGAAAGTGAAACATTCCAACACCCTCCCAAAATCAGGATGAAATTGAAACACATTTTCAGAAAATTGAAGATGGCGGTAAACATTACAATAATTAACTGTGATAAAAAGATTGCATTGTTATACTTACTTAGTATCAACTCTGGACAAGTGCATTATTCGGGACTTCCCTGACCCACAAGGTTCAATTAGATATCGTGAAGCCAAAACGATTCCTCGCACTCCCCCCAGCATAACTTGAGCATCGTGGTGCTCCACTGAAGTTTCAACTATCACACAAGCACCTTTGGGGAGGTCTGTTCGCCATGACCTAAATAACAAATAACAATTAATAATAATAAACAAGAAACATACATGTCTACAATAAATATTGTAGGATGTAACTGGACTTTAAATGAAAACTGGGTATACACATTTTGTTTACATTCAAGATGTATAACACTTTAATTTAGAGTTATGAGTAGCAAATAAATATGTTATTTATAAACTATTGTGAAAACACAAATTGTATTAATTAATGCATTAGGGTTAATAAATTAAAATTTCAAAAACATATTTCTCTTTTTCTCTCATCCCAAAATCACATCACAGCATTTCTTGTGAAATCACTTCAAAAAATATAGCTCAAATTTTGAACAAAATTTTTCTATTTAAGTTTTAATCACAATAATTCTGAAATATTCCTGAAAGAGGATTAGTGCTTATTGCAATGAAAAAGCCTTTAAATCAGAGAAATATTCATTAGCAGATAACAAATGTGCTTATTAATACAATTTTATGTCTATTTTCTATAGAAATAAATATAAAGGAATTAAGCAGACTCAAACCCTGTTCAATATCATACAAAGAAATAACCTTTAATGTAATAAGAACTGTTCTACAGTGTAATATGGAATGACTCTTGAGAAATATTAAAAAAAATATAATTAAAGTTAAATTAATTAAAGAACGTAGGGCAGTAAGGAGAGAAGTCACACCAGCAGCAGCATCACATGTCCTGCTGTTCATAAATGTTAATATCTCAATTTCGGTTTAAGTTAGTCTCATTTAGTTACTAACCTAAGCCTTCCATAAATGTGAACAAGATGTATGTAGTAACAAGATAAGCCACAATTTCACCAAAATTGAGGCAATTACATTTACGAATAACAGGAGGCATACTGTGGCTTATCATGTTGCTGCCTCAACTATTGACAGTTTTCATTTTTTTAAAGGTTACTCAATATGTATTCCATGTTCTTGCTACTATGAATATATGTACTACTAACTGCTATCAATGTACAGAGCCTAGTGAATAAGAAAAAATATTGAAACTATGATTTTACTTTAACATTTTTCCATTTCAGTTTGTTTTGCACACACGCACACACACAGCTCAATGCGTGATTTCTTCAATTTCACACAGTTTTCAGTTTTTTAAATATTTCTTAACAATTTATTCTCATAAGTAATTGTCTTTATATTATTCAAATGATATCCTGAGGTATTCTTTCAATTTCTAAATTAAAATCTGATACTATTTGGTTTGCCTTGTAGACAGGGCCATAAAATTGTCCTATTATTCCTTTCACTCCAATGATCACAAAATTAAAGTTATTGTTTGAAAATAATTACTATCCTCAGAAATTCATTGATAAATGTATTGGAAAAAGACTTGTTATTACAAAGAATATAAATCAATAATCTTCTATTGTCGGCATTGATTTGACTACCCATGGCAATAAATTTGAACAACCCCATAGAATGTTTCGGAAGGAAACTTAATCATATCAATAATCTTCATATTAATAAAATTAACCTTAAAAATGTAAAGGACTTTATTCCATTCCTTGAGACCGACAATATAGTTTACTGCTTTTTTTGCTTCTATTGCCCATTTTCCTGTATCAGTCAGACGAAGCCCAAATTACAACAAATGGTGAAAGACCACCAGAACAACATAAAAGATATTGGATCTCATCTAAATTATATTTCCTGACATCAGCTAAATACATCTTATAAACTTAATTTCCTAGAACCTACATACAAATCTAGGAAATATTTCCATATCATTTCAGATTCCATACAAATTAAAAGACAAGATACAAAATTGATGTGAATATAATCAATTGTATGATAATGTTTTACTGAAAATTAAAATTAGAATAACTTGAGCCAACTTAGAATTAATTGAATCTTCTTTTATGCCTTATTTTCTCCCTTTTGCTTAATTTCCTTTCTTTCTCCTTTTTTTATACAGTTTCAATTACTTAAGCTCCTGACTTCCTGACTCCAATCTGCTGTCTTCCCCTCATTACACCGCTCTCCTTTTTCTTTCCTGTAAACTTACTCCAGTCATTTCCCCATTCTGATGCTCAAGTTCTTGACAACACACCTACCAAAATGGGAGATGCAAAAGTGTTTCTTCTTTATCTTATAGTGTATGGTTATTTTTTAATAAGTTGACATTGACCACAAAATTTGTTCTATTTACTATTGGTGCTGATTTTTTGATCAATTAACTGGAGAGTTTCTTTGACCTTTTGCCCTCATTCTTGTATTTTAATCAGTGTCTTTTTAGTGTAATTTTGCTTTGTTAATTCACCTTTGTGCTAATTTGTTTTTTTTTATAATACCTATTGTGCATAATGGTAATATGATTTTTGTTTTTCTTTCATAGTTGATTCATTTCATTTTAATGCACAACTTGAACTCTGAATGAATCATTTCACGAAACATTGTTTTAATAAAATACGAAGTTTACCAATTCAACTCAATATACAAAGACTGTTTTTTCCAATAAATTTTAAATTGTTTTTAATACAGATTGTCTATAAAAATTGAAAGGATATCTCTATAGATGATTTGAAGCTTTCCAATTTGTACCAATGCTACACATTAATGAATTCTTACATTCTAATTTTTTTCAAATTTCTATTTCTTTGTGGTATTGAACAAACTTTGAGTCAATTTAATTCTATAACATCTAGTATATTTAGAACAAATAGATGGATTCATATTTTATAAAATGCCATGAACCAGTGTTCTAGTAATGGAAAGTTCATGCATGTTGTGCATTACAATTTTATCATACAAGTTATCCAACACAAAATAACACTTAATATGTTATTCAGAAAACGTAACGTCATTTATATGCTAGTGGAGCTTCCTTTATACAACCACATTTGTATACATTGACATTAATGTTAATATAAAAAAATATAACATATTTACACACTATTTGATTGTATTAATACAGGGGCGGATCCGCGAGGAGAGAAATGAGGGAAATTTCCTCTCTAAAATTTTTCAGTAACTATTAATTTTAACTTGTCATCAAACTTGCAAGCAAAAATATTTTTGGATAATCATTAAAATATATAAAATCATATCGCAGTGTAAGTGATATGATGTAGACTGTGATATTTTACCAAAGCAGTAATATGACACATGTGACCAAAACATTTAGAATTTCCTCTCCCAAAATTGTCTGGTTCCGCCCCTGATTAATATCTGTAGACAACATAATAAAAACATACAAATTTATTAAACTTGAAAGATATGATATGACAGTTGATAAAAATAAATTATAGCCTAAATTCTTACTTTGTTTTTTCAAATAAAATACTTTAAATTATTAATTTAATGTAAAATGAATTATCTTGGTTATTGAAATATATTAATGATTTGAAACATTGAAGAACTAGGATGAATATCGCCTAATAGATCAGATAAATTTTATGAAATATTTTGATACAAGAAGAAAATCTGAAGTATAAAAACCTCTGTAGACAACATAATAAAAACATACAAATTTATTAAACTTGAAAGATATGATATGACAGTTGATAAAAATAAATTATAGCCTAAATTCTTACTTTGTTTTTTCAAATAAAATACTTTAAATTATTAATTTAATGTAAAATGAATTATCTTGGTTATTGAAATATATTAATGATTTGAAACATTGAAGAACTAGGATGAATATCGCCTAATAGATCAGATAAATTTTATGAAATATTTTGATACAAGAAGAAAATCTGAAGTATAAAAACCTCACAGAACTGATCAACACAATTTTCTCCTCACAGATAATTGAAAACATAAGTAGGTCAGATTTTATACATTTGTTTTTCTGTTTTTCATATTATTTTGAGGTAGCCACTGTGACATGAAAAGTAGGTAATAATTATCACCAGGAAGGGAAGAAATTTCTAATGCTTCAGAGATTAGAAAACACCCACTACACATACCTTAGAACACAGTAGTCCTTGGCAGGCAGAGGTGCCATGTTAGCACAAACATACTGGAATACTTCGACTTGGGGATCTAGTCGAGCTACCACTCGCCATTTGAGCAAACTGTAGTCCCACACGTGGCGCTCTCGCAACACCCTTTGCAAGAGTTCCTGAGGAGGTGCTTCAACTTCTGTAGATACCTTCCACAACCGCAAGGGATGTCCATCTCCCACTTTTTTGTATGCCATATCTACTTGATGGTCAGTAGTGCAAGTCATATTGACCCAACCTCGACTCCTGGAAAAAAAAAAAAAAAAAATTGTTTTTGTGCAAAACCAATTTCAAGTTTCAATATACAAATATTTTTCTAATTGAAGTATTTATTATTTATTTTCTTGGAGATTGGTTTTAAAACTTTTAGAAATTTTTTCCACTGAGAGAGAGGCAGGCATTATCAAAATAGTTAAGTTAATTTGAAAGCAATGTTTCACAATTTTCACACATTTCAAGTATATATTTTCTTCTCTAAATCAAGATAAGCAAAGTACTTTATGTTTATTTACATAAATGACTGAATATAAACAAACATTCACTTATAAAGCTGAAGCAACCTTTATTAATATTATGTGAGTAATTAATCATCTATTCTTACTTTTCTCGAGCTTCCTTCAGCAGAGCAGTTGTGCAAGCATACAGATATCCTCGCCAATCTTGCTGGAATTCAGCACCAAGTTCCTCAAGAGCTACTGGAATGCTCTCTTCCATATAGTTAAAATGACACTGAGCCAACATATCTTCTGCAACCTGCATTTAACATTAAACCACATGTTGTCATGTCGATGTCATATTTTTAGAAATAAAATTAACTTTGTGTCTAAATGTAATATTTAAAAAATATTATTGTATACTTACAACAAAAAGTTCTTTGTGTTCTTTGATAAGGTAGAGTAGGCAATCATGAGCTGCTTTATTTTCATTCAGTTCACGAGGATCAGGAACTCCCACAGTTTTTCTTCGACGAGGAGAAACAGAAGCTGATCTGCTGGCCGTAGTGGGAGTATGATGTAAGTGAAATAGAGAAGGAGCAAGACACACAGCTAAGTTGCTGGGATTCATTTGATTACAGGCAGAACGAGCAGACACTTGATGAAGAAATTCAAGAAGTGTTTGCAATGCTTCTCTGTGCTCATCAGGTAGCAATAAAAGCACACATTGCACTGCTTCTGCACGCAATTCAACAGGAACATCTGAAATTTCAGCAAAATTTTGCATTAAACCACCAGAAATAATAACATGTCAGCATAACACTAAACATAAGTGTTTTCAAAATATCATTGCAGATTTATATATGAATATTGAATCAATAATATAAGGAAATTTTCAATAAAGCGAGGAAGTAAATTACCTTTTGGTATTTCGTAAAACTAATTAATTGAAACAAAAGATTTTTTAAAAATAAAAACAGTGGTTCATTTTTGAATGTTATAATTTTGGAGGGTGTCATATGTATTCCTGTAATCTGATGCTGTAATAATTAATAAGTAAATATATTGGAAGTACATATATGGAAAGTTTATTACATAAGAACGAATACATTACCGTTTTAATTAATATTCCATTTCAGTTTCCAAATGGTTCCAAAGGATTATTCCCTCTTTTAAATAATTTCTAAATTAGAAACAAAACTACAGATCTTTGAAAAAGAAAAAAAAGAAAAAAAAAAAAATTCTCCTCTAGTGCAAATTTTACAGCAAATATCTTCATAATGAAAAATATCAATACCTAATTTTACTGGATAAACCCAAAATATACCTGAAAACTATTTTCAATGTTTGCTTTTTGATTTATTATTTTGTCTGAATTAAATAAGTGTTACACAAGAGTGTGTCTCAAAATTTTGTTAGTAACTACAGAAATTATCAGGAATAATTTTCAAGAGTGAAAAAGAAATTTTGATTGAGGCAACTGAGCAAATATTTTATCTTTTAGAGGTTGGTACATCAAAACTGCTACATATATGTTGTTTACTCATGCGTCACTTTTCAAAAAATGAACCTAATGCAAGAAGTTGCATGAAAATGGAGACTTTTTTTATACTTAATGAAAAAATAATTATTTAATTTTTGCTCTCATTGATAATGTGTATTAAAATAATAGTGAGTCACTTTTGCGATGCTTGTATGTACAAATACAAATTAAGAACTTTAAAAAAACTTACGTTGAAAAATAGCTATGAATGTTTCTGAAAGTTTGTTGGTAAGAAGAGCTTCAGGCAGTTCTCTAAAATACTGTTTCACCATATCAGCAACATCATATGCTTGCTGCCCTTCATAACTTATATGCTCTCCTTGCATTTCAGCCATAAGTTTCAGTTTTTGAATCCTGGAGCGCACTCCAGATTTACGGAAAATGCCCACTTGATCAAGAGCATTCACTCGCAGCCAGCGCAATGCAGCTTGTATGCATTTTGGAAGAGCTTGTCCATTTCTTTGCAGTGATAGTAGCAGTGGTACACCAAATACTGTTTTATCTGGAATAAGGAGAAGTAATATAAAATCACAATGAAATAGTTTTACTCATTCATACAAAATTGGGGTTAAAGGAGAATAATCAAAATGCTTTATAATGAATTCAAGGTGAAAAAATGTCAGATTAACCTTCATGGGACCAATGAAATTATTTTAATATTAAATTTTATAATGACATTATTCAAAGCCTTCTTTTGAAATCATAATGCTAACCTTTGTAATCTGGTGCTTTAATTTTCCTAATAAATTTGGGCAATTCCCAATTCCAGCCAGTGCGATGGGTGGGGCAGTATCGCTCCATACACGCTGTTAGCTTTAGAAGAGCAAGTTTGCGCAGCACCAAGAGTTGACCACATGAGAGGGATCCCATTGGACGAGAACCTGGTACTGGTCCACCTTCAGGAGGCCTGAAGAGACAGGAGTCAGGTCGGCCAGAGCCCCTCTGGAAGCTGTGCCATCTAACAACTACAGCCCTGCAATAAAATCTGTGAATTAATACCTAGCTTTTCTTATAAATATGATGCAAAACATTTCATATACACATAATTAGTTAAAAGTCTTATTAATGGTTGTTTACTAAGGAGCTGTTCAGCAAGTTCACTGGAAGAATTTAAAGTCGTTAATTTCAGAGCAAAGACAATTAGCTGTTAACTACTAATTGTTGAAATTCTTGGTAACAGATCTACCTTCAAAAGAGAAACAAGTAGTAAGTAAATCTGCACTTCGACATAATGACTGTTTGTGGTTGAACACACAAATTCTTCTCTAAACAAAATATATAATTCAATGCCACTTAAAGCATCATGATTTTTATGAAAACAACTACTTTGAACAAGCTTGGAGACAGTTCAAAAGAAAACTTTGCAAATAAATATTTATTAATGCTTACTTGTGTCTTGGAGTGATATCAACCTCATCATGGTCACTGTCTGCTTGTGATGCAAGAGTACTACTTGAATCTTGACTTGCTGTCAGTTCTGAAGAACCCGACTTATCTCTGAAGGATGAAGTGTCTGACAAAGAAAGAAAAGACAATTAGAATACATGGATTTATTACTTCAATCAACGATCATCATCTTGCAAGTCAATTCTTACCCCTGCCAAATGCATGTTGGAGCTTGTCTCTGTACCTTTGGCTTTCTTTACCTAGGTTCAGACTACCCGCTCGAGCTGCCTGTGTTTTGCTACTTGTGATGCGTTGGGTGGGATCTTGATCTTGTGGGCCTCGACTCCTTCCATCCACAAATTCTAGTACCTGAAATTTGGAGAAAAATTTAAGAGCATAAGTTAATGATAACACAAAATACAACAATTTTAAAGTAATTAAATAGATGATAACAATTTAATCAAATCAAACTGGCTGGTCCACAAAACTCACTTTGTCAAAAACCTGCACTCTTATTCAGTGTCTCTAACTGAACAATTGCAGATTCTCATTCCCTGTTAGCAAGGACTTTTGTTAATTGTTTTTAATGGGAGTTCAAATCAAGGAGCCTTAAATATTACTGAACCCACATTTGACCCCCCAAAGCAGGCTATGTGCCAGTGAGCAGTAAGTTGTCATGTCTCCTGAAAGTTAGGGAAATAACAAAATGGAAGATTTTGTGTTGAACCTTTACCTTTTAATGTTGAACCCTGTACCTTTTAATGCCAATGGATAAGTGAGTGATAAATGAAAAATTGGATCACAGATGATGTATTGTACATACTCTACAGGTAGTTAAATAAAGAAAATAAATACTTCAATTTTATTTTTATTAAATTAAAAATAAAATATTTGGATACAAAAGAAGATGACTAAAGTTTTATTACTACAAAAGGGCATATAAATAATTTAAAAATGGTCTTCTTTTCAAATATTTGGGAAAAAACTATGGTGTTGATTGATGTTAGTCACTTAATCTGAAACTGATTCTTGGGCTCAACAGTAAATCCACTGTGGCATGGGTTCTAGCTCAACACCACTACAATCTCCACCACCACCCTCATCACCAGGTATCATAGGCATGCACAACAGTGGTGGGGGTTGGGGTGGGGGTGGGGGTGGGGGCAGGGGAGTCGTAATACCACACAAAATTTCGATAGGGGCCCGTATACCCTACACAATGAAACATGTTATTATAGTAAATATTATCAATTTCTGATTCCGCCTTTTTCGTAGCTGCGTACACTTCGCAGAATTGATGTACGACTTTGGGGGAAGAAGCTCTCCTAACTACTTGTCAACCGAGTAAACGGTTCAACAAAACATCAATTGAATGTATTAATTGCATAATGTACGTAAACAAATTGTTTAATAGAAAAGGGGGCTCAGCAATTTTAATTGCCTTCTTGTTTTAGTCTGTGCTGCGCACGCCTTTGCAGACCCACCTTGGTGTGGTTGCTGTTGGCGTCCTTGAGGTACTGCTGGCGCCAGCTGGTGGGCTGCACCTCCGAGTCGGAGAGCGCGCCGGTCTCCTCCGCGCGCCGCGACAGCCGCCGCGACGACGAGCGGTGGTGGCCGCTGCGGCTGAGGCGCGGGGCGGTGGCGGCGGCGGCGGCGGCGGCGGCGGCCGCGCGCGCGTGCGCGGGGGTGGTGGCCGCGGAGCCGCTGCCGTCGGACGCGTCCTCGCTGCCGCCGCCGTCGCCCGACGGCGTCGCCGGGTGGTGGTGGTGGCCGATGACGTCGGGCGGCGTGGCGCTGGTCGGAGATACGTCCACGCAGTTGAGGTCCTTCATGCGCTGCTGCATCGTGGCCACGTCCAGCACCTGCGGGCCCAGCCACGCGCGCACGGCGCCCGGTAAGCGCATCGCCCGGCGGAGCACGCGACGCGGCGGCGGCGACGACGACGACTGCGCGCAGGTGAGGGAGAGCGCGCCGCGCCGCGCCGGCCCGTGTCGCAACCGCGGACGGGAGCACCAACTTTTCCACAAAGGGGAGGGACGACACGCGGCTACGTATTACTACGATAACACTATTCTCACTAAATGAATCGTCTTGGTAACGAGTACACAGTACAACTACTTGCAGGCGCTCTGGATAAGGATTACGCACGGACAAAAGGTAACATTTACGGCTTGCAATGCCATCGTGCAAATGCAATTGCCCAGACTGCCAGAAAGACATGGGTCAGACTGCATGTGAAAACTGACTGCCTCAGTCAAAAACCTGCAACGTAATATATAGCTTCATGATGATAATCGAGTGTACAACAGTACAATAAGAGAGTTGTGTTCCGCACACGGATGCTGCGAATTTTGCAATCAGCAATAGCGGGATGTGTGAATGCTGAACTAAAAATACAAATGATACTACCCAAATATTAACAGTAAATCTTTTCTCGAGCGTGTCAATGTTGTTGTCCTGGAGGGATGCGGACTAGAAATACCATTGGGTGACGAAATGAGGAAGTTTCCGGAAAATGTTGAAGACTGGAACATTCGAAAGCCTGTTGTGAATCACTATCCACACACGCTGACAACAATGTTTCGTCTATTGCCTAGTTTATGAATGAGTAGGTCAATAATACTCAAAAGCGGTATGCTCACATAAGTACTCATCGGACCATTCATAACTGACCGAGCTGAAATGCTTTCTCATTATTCAACTTATGATGACTCATTTTCCTTTCGATATCTATCAATTTATCGTTCATAAGCATACAATTTATAATACAAGTTCAAAAACATGTTCATTTAATAAAAAGGAATCCCATAGAATCCTCATCCAAGCATTCGCGAAACATGCTTAAAAAACAACAGAATTGCAAGATAAAGAAGGGGTTCATTGGATCTTCTGCTATAATATTAATAGTTCCTAGAACGACTATTTTTAATCGTTTGCCATGAATTATATGGTTATATTAATATTAAAAAAATGTCTTAATACCGCATTATCAGAATTTCATTCATTTAATTCTAAATAAATTTTGATTTTTCTAATTTTCAGAAAACATTACGGAAACAGGAGTAACAGCTAAAACGTAAATACATACAAGCAGTTTGTTAGCACTAAGATTTTTTTTATTGGCCAGTTAAAATAAATGCTACTCAGAAAGAAATGTGAGACGAAAATACGGCGAAAGGAAACTAGTTTAAAACATCGAGATATTGGATTTTCAACTTATTTTTTTCAATTAATTTATTTAGATGAGAATAGCACATGTGTAAATTAATGAATGAGGGACGGTACGTTAACGACAACACTGTTGGTATAGAGATTCGTTAATATAAGTGCGATGATGTCATGGTTGATGAAAACGAGTGTTGGTGAGGACACAGAGATTAACGTTAATGAGAAGAATTGAATGTAAGATGGAACGCAGGTTCGTCGTTTAATAAGGTGGATCATTAATGATTTACTGGAGAGGATTGCAGATTCGTACGCAGGTAGGTGAGAATGACGAGGGGGATGAGGGGTGAGCCTCACCTGCGGGCCGCTGATGACGACGCCCTCGCGATGCTGGCGCTTGCGGCGGCTGGCCTTGAGGCTCTCCATGCGGCGCAGCAGCGCCTTGGCGCCGTCGCGCAGCCGCTCGCTGCCCGTGCGCCGGAAGCGCACCGCCAGCAGCTCCTGGTCGCCCGGCGTCAGCGCGCCCGGCGGCAGGCTGCCGTACCTGCGCACCGCCACCCTCCGCTTACACATCGCCACGCCCTTCTCCGCTCACAAAGAAAGCGCCAGAAGCATCGCGAGGGAGGAAGTGCTTTACACTGATGTAATAGTTCCAGACCACATCAAATAAAACATTGGAGCGTCAATTACACACCACCTGTTACTTGAGTTTCACACCACCCTCCACTGACACACCGCCACACCCTTATTGAACCACGAAGAAAGCACCAGAAACATCGCCAACGAGAAAGTGCTTTACTCAAATGTAATGGTTTTCGGACGAAACAAATATATTTAATTACGATTATTTAGAACATTGGAGCTACAGTTAAGTTGCGTTTTCCTCCCAATACGCTGTAGGTTTTGTAAAAATAAAGTGTGGTTTTTTAATGTAAAATATGTAATAATTTTCATCATCTCTACCGTGGGCTTTGTCGATTGAAGGAATTATGTCTCTTGATTTTTCGAGTTATGTCTCTTTTTGATATCTCACATTACACACATTAGTTTTCTCACAATTTTACGCAATTACTACCATAATTGAGTTGTTAAAAACCAGAGCTGAAGTCGTGAAGTCCCTTATTCCTATGAAGTATGGCTCTGAATGATGTTCTATTAGTGCCATAATTCTTTATCCTTATGAATGAATGAAACAAGTTTGAGCCAATAAACAATTCATTAATAGATTCATTCATTCACAAGGATTAAAAACTTTTGAACTTACACAACTGATAGTTCAGAGCCATGCTGTAGAGAAAAAGTGCCTTCACAACAAGTGGGTTCCACTCAATTTGTCTCTTTGAAACAAAAGTATTTTGTAAAAATTTGTCTTGTCAGTGACACAGTTTTTCAATAATTTCATACATAATTGCATACAATGTTTAAATCGTTAAAATTGAACTGCTCTTTTTCTCTACATAAATATGACGAAGAAAAAAATATCCCCACGTACTTCATATCACAATTTAAAGATGAGTTGATTTAATATCCAATCCTTTACTTACAACTCTTAGTTAACAAAAAGCGAGTGCTGACAAATCTTGAGGGAGGCAAAAAATTGGAAATAGAACAATTTCTGTTCAATGGAGATCTTGTAGTGTTAAATATTCCTTGAAGAGCAGTTGCTCTCACTAGCACATGATTGGTAGCAAAGTAATTTATCTCATTGACCAAGCGTAATATAGCGAGTATGGACAAGGGCAACGTGCCAAATAAGGTGACATAATTCAAGATTTTCAAGATGTATGCAAAGAATATGTCCAGGGTCAGTGTCACAGATGAAATATGATCAAATTATGAATAGTAGTTCGCGATGTCATTTCAGTTGAATGTAAAAGGAATGAACAGATTTCCTATGATTATAATCGCAATGTCTGAAATTTGTTGTATGTAATATATCTTGTCGCCGGCACGCACCCAACATGGTTTAAGAATAGGAAGCAGAGACCAGCACAAGGTAAAACTATACTAATGAAAGATTTCAAAAATATCCGAGGTATCTATGTATATAAATAAGTACATTTGTAAAGAAAGTGTATGAATAGAAACATCTACATATGATACATTAAATGAGGAGAGATGAAAATTATCTCGTTATTTTTGAACATATATGATCATTCTATTTCTCATGAACAACGCAATATTACACTATACATATTACATTATTTTTCATGACTCATTTTGTAAGTCTAATTTTAGTGAATGTAATTGGTTTGGCTCACTTGAAGGATTTTGACTGAAGAATTTCTAAACGTGGTTCATTTAATTCAAGTAATTCGTAGGTACACAGCAATAAGGAGGTCAGGTACAGAAAGTTACAACACGCGACGTGACGCACCAAAAATAAAAGAGATGTGTCTAAGAACTAATATCCGACGGTGAGTCGGAAAATAATATAATAATTATGAAGCATACTGCAAAACAAAATGAATAAAAAGGAGAAAACTTGGTGTTCTTAAACAGTGGGCTGAGAGAAAAGCCAATGAGCTAGTAAAACTGAAAACATTAATTACTAATTTCTCTTACACTTCCTTCAGAATAAAGTAATTAAACCGATGAAAAGCATAATCATAATAAATGGCGATTACGAAGGCACACTTACGCTCTTTACGAAGAACACAATAATTCCGAACAGGGTCCGGATCCCTGTCGCGTCCTATGTTGAATTTGTTTATCTTTTCTCAAAAAGATTGAAGATTAATGAAATTTGTACGACTTCGCGAGATTGTTTAACAAGTTTGTAAACAAGCTTCATGCAATTGTTTATAAGATTTCAAAACGTACGATTTAAAACTACTTTTTGTTTGATGGGTTCGCAATTTTTTTAAAAACCAAGACCGATACTGAGAATTTACTGAGTCAAAATAAACAAGGGCACATAAAATGCCTTTAATTTTTTTTTTTTTTTCAAAAAATTTCATCAATTGCAATTTCTAAGATACGGTAGACTAAATATTTCCAATTCAACAGAGGATAAGCTGGTACTTCCTGACTGCCGAAGACCCGATTGACACGGTTTCTTTTCATGAATGAGTCAGGGCCTCCAGAAGCCACACTGCGCATGCGCGCGTTCGCCTATCTCCAGAATCGTTTGCCAAAAGGAAGCGCCAAAAGGAATCGAGTCCATCGGGCACACTCACCGGAAGGCGGAGATGACGGGCGCCTCGGTGTCGAAGTCCTCGTCCTCCTCGTCCTCGTCGAGGAGGCGCGCGGCGGCGGGCGTGCCGGGCGCGGGCGTGGCGGGCGAAGCGGGCGGCTGCGCGGGCGTGCGCGCCCCGCCGCTGCCGGCGCCGGGCGTGGCGGGCGTGGCCGGGGTGGCTGCGGGCGGGGGCGTGCCTGCGACCGCCGCGGCGCCCGTGATGCCCACCGTCGGCTCCAGAGCGGGCTCGCTGCCGGGCCCGCCGGGACTCCGGTCCACGCTGCCCTGCTGACTAGAGGCTGCAACAGCCCGCGACGGACTCCTTCAGCGCGCTGCGCCACCGGCGCCGCGACGCTGCCAGCCGCCGCCACCGCCGCCGCCGCCGCCGCCGCCGTCGCCCGCGAGGACCCGCGGGAAGGTGAACAACGTCTGCTGGAGTGGCGGTGGCGGCGGCGGCGGCCAGCGATTGGGGGGCCTTGAGGGAGGTTCCTTGTCGATACCAAATAGAGCGCGCGCTCTCTTCCACGAAGGGAGGGCTTCTGCCAGATGCACCGTAAATGTCGCGGAAAGGTTAAAAAGGACCAGCGTTCGTTTGCTTTGTGGCCCTCCGAGAGACGAACCGGGAAGCGAGGCGCAATTATCTCTCGTTACAACTCCCGCGGCTTTCTTAATGAACGGTTCGCTCCCAGCACGTAGGAGGACGAACGGCGTGTCTTCTCCCGCAAACACGTTTACGAAGCATCGTAAGAGGGGTACTTTCTGGAAAGTTCTGCTAATTTTAGGCACGAGGGGTAATTGCGTGCGCGCGCGCGCGGGTCGCAAGGCCGGGCGGCTTACTCACCACACAGCGCCTGCAGGCGCTCCGCGTGCTGGGCCGTGACGTCGCACACGCGCGACCAGCGCCGCGACTCGGGCTGGAACGTCCAGTTCTCGCTCAGGGCGCAGTGGTCGTCTTCGTCCGAATCGTCGGCCTGCAACACACAGCGCGGCGGTCAGCAACGTTACCCGCGAGGCAGGTGACAGGAGGAACTGGCAATTTGCGCGCAATGAGGCACCTGAGGCTATGAAGTCTGGATCTGCGGCTGTCTGAGTCTCTCAACCATGTCGGACTAAGAGGGTATCAAGTAAAAGTCAAACATGTCTAAATAATTAAAGATAACTCGAACACGTTACAACGCTGTACGAGTGCCCCGTTGGTCAGGACAGTCGTCCGCGAATGTTGCGAGTGCGAAGCAACTGGAAGTGCGGGAGTGAACTGGTCGAAGGTTCGCCACGAAGGAGATGAGGCGAGGAGAGCAACTGGGTCCGTGGGCCAGCTCGCGGGATGGCACGAACGCCGAAAGAGCCGCACTTTCAACATTCCGCTCGGCGGGCGATTGTCCTCGTTGGTGCCACCTGCGCCAGCGGCGGCGACGTTTGTTTCGAGCGGTGGCCGAGTGTTCGCCGCTGATACGACGCTGCTGCTGCTGCTGCTGCTCGCGGCCAGTGGACAAAACCGCAGGCGACAAAAGCGTCGACGAACGCGTTCTGTGTCGCGCGGTTCCATTACAGAAATACAACAGGTACGGCGATGTTGGATGCGGGATGTTCGACTCTCTCGCAGAAGTGTCATTTCACCACAGACATTTTTATAACATTCATTTACTTCGAAACGTTGGATGGATTTTCGATCTAATGCTGGCGTAGTTATGATGACGCGTTCACTTATTAACAAAAACACACCAGTTACTTTTTAATTAATGTAACTGTGGTGTGGTGTCACACTGAACACATCCATGTGCATTAATACAATGAATGTGAGGATTCTAAGTTCAATATTCGTTTTGTACTAGACTTGTACATACATATAATACACAAACTATAAATATACAGTATGTCGAAAAGGAATGGTCTCTTCAGTTCATCCTTTCTCTTTAAGTTTCCAATGTAACGGTTGGAAGTGACTTCAAATAGTGATATGCACATAAGCAACCGCGGTAGACGACTGCACCTAGTAGAAAAAAATTACATTTTTTAAATATTTGGTGCCTGTACATTATATTCATTATGACTTTAAAAATGCCACAGATAAAAAAAATAAAAATTGCGATTTTACTGCACGTAATTTGGTTTTCCACTCAGCATTAATGAAAATAAGTAATTAAAACCTAAGCTTCACATGTCTTTATTTTGTTACATTAATAAGGTGTGTAAGAAGTTACAATATTCTACTTTATTTTCCATTTTCTGAATGTAATATTTACATTTTTTCCTAATGGAATAAAATCTTTAAATGTTTCTTTATTTAAACATATATAAAAAATACCGACATCTTGCATTCTTTCACCTGGTGTGCGGTGAAATTTCCGCGGTGCGGATATTTTAAAATAGTTGAAATATCCATTAAAATAGCAGCTTCGAAATAAAATTCTGGTACTTCTACACTTCAGAGAGTGTTGAATATTATGATTACCATACAAGCAACCTTAAATAACCCCTAGTACTTATTTAGGGATCACGGAGCGTCTCTTTTCGCGGAGACGCACGTAGGTTCAGACTAACATCTCCAGCTTCTTTTTACTCAGCCGGTGCCGCGGATCCTGTGAAAGCCGACCCAACTGCGTGTGTTGTTTAGAGGTGCCGTGAGTATCTGACGCCAGTTCGCTGGAACGTCTTTGATACGACACCATCAATAATTTCATTGCTCCAGAAATAGCGTTTGGCAAAAGCGAATATAAAATGAAGCTAGACCTTCAAGTTCAGAATTTGTAAACACCACTTCAAATATGGAGCACATCGTGGAGAATATCGATTACATCAGTTAGGATTTTATTTTGATCACAATTTCCTAGAAATGTATGTTTGTATTTTAAGCAATTCTTTCACTGCACTATGAAATACATTATATGCATTTCAACTACTAAGAAACTCACAGTTTTCTTATGGCTAGTACATTTGCGACTAGGAAAATGCTAATTTCTTTCGAACAGAAAAGTTGGCTTCACTGTTCAAAATACAGTTTTCGTTTTTGCGTCATCTTGATTTGATCTTGTATGCAACTTGCATAAACCGCAGCTGAAAATAGCCTACCTCGTTATACAATAGCGTTGAACAGCGAGCTCGCGTGAGGAAAGGGAATTACTACGGTGTTACAAAATTAGCATCTCCACGCGAGTCAAGCATATTTCTGGAATTCCACAGTCACCGAGTATCGTAGTGGGTTCTTTTAACAGACACAGTCGTGACATCACTTTCAATGATTTAGCAAAACAGGCATGTTGATGTGCAATAATTAATAATATTTCGAAAAATGGAAAGTTATTCATTGATAACATAGAGCTCTTTTTCGATTGCCGTTACTTCTATTGCAATGTTCTTACGCTGTTTTTAACTCCAGTTTTCACGACTAAACGCTAAAACACCACCACCAGCTGTGTGCAAGCGGTCTGTAATTGCATGCGGTTAAGTAGAAAACATGTTTACTCCTTCTCTTTTAGGCAGTGCGCTGGTCGGATGCTCAGACTTCAGAAACGTGAAGCACGTTTTACTACGTGCGAGAAACTCTCCAGGTAGTCCGCTGGAACCGCTGACGAGCTCATAATTCATCTCTGTCAACTGCCCGTCTGGCTCTTACTCGGACAATTAATAAATCTAACATAGAAAGTGTGTGAGCTCAGGCGACGGACGCACAGAAAACTGTCGGGACGAATTTCGCCCTCGTGCCCTAGTCCTCGGGCGCGCTCGTCTTCGTCCTCCGCCCCCCCCTCTCCCCTAGCGCCGACGCTCGAATTCCGTCCACGCGCGAGCCGCATTTGCACAACTGTCAGCAAGTGGCCTACCTTGCCGGACTAAGAGAGACGAACGACTTAATTACCGCGTGATCAGCACGACGATTAACGGCCCTAATAAAACAAAACTCTACGTGCCCCGCCCCCTTCCCCCCTGCAGCCGCCCCACATCCGAGAGAGAGAATCATCGCGCGCATTAACCTCCTTCGGCGACCCCGCGACCGCCGCGCGCAGAAACCGCCGCGGACCCCCGTCCCGTCCCGTCCCGTCCCGTCCCGTCCCGTCCCGTCCCGTCCCGTCTCCCGTCCCGGCCCTTCGCCACGCGCCCGCTCGTTAGCCGCGTAAACAGCCCGCGGCGCGAGGAAACACGCGTTGGCGGGTGCCTGCCGACTCTCCCAAGGCATTCGAACTCGCAGGCACCGCCCCGCAGGTCGTGGTTCGCGCTACTTGGATAAATGGAACTGAACCTCCTCCCCCAAACGTCGCATGTCGTGTGTCACATGTCGTCACATTTCATTTTTTTTACTGATGCGTTCTATTTTTTTTATTGCTTGTTATTGCCTTCGATACGGAGTTCGATATACACCACATAAGTTACCTGGATCGAGAGGATCGTGCATACGAGGGAAATATGAAAACAATTGAATGGTGCTACGTGTTCTTTTTTGAATTATGAGATGGAATTATTTGAGAGAAATATGAAAAGTCAAGCCGAGTCAACAGCCAGTTAATTAGTAAATCTGAATCATTAAAATTACGAAAAAATTAAATCATGTACGTACCACGGGCGTTAAATGGTACCAATGGTCGAGTGGTAACAAAATGTCTGCGGGCCTTGGGCCCAACGGTTTTTTGTCGTTACTCGATCTTTAAAACTCTTATAACGCCCTTGGTGCATAAACAACTATTTTGAAGCAAAACATTATTATTATTATTATTATTATTATTATTACTATTATTAATATTATTATTATTTATTAATATTATTATTACCAGCATCATTATTATTGCTGTTAGTATTAAAAGTTATCCCCAAACCGTATAATACAGAAATATGGGTTCCTATCTGCTTATAACTTCGACAATCATGACATGTAAGAAACACTTTGAATTGGAAGGATTAAAAATGAAAACATTAGAATAATTTAATTTGTTTTATTATTAATCCAGGTACTTCATTTCAAAAGTGATAGCTACTTTCATTCCAATTTTCTTTTCAATTTAGAAACACAACAAATGAAGAAAATGTTCTACATATAAATTATGAAAACAAAAGATGCATGAAACATTAATTTCGCTGTGAAAAACAATAATATGAAGTTCAGATGTTTAGTATTCATGGTGGAAAAAGTAATATTGTTATTTCAATTAAAGATATTTTTTGCCTTAGCTCTCTTACCATACTGCTATTGAAAATTAGTACTTAACTTTTTCGTTACTATTCGTGCTCACTCGAAACTAATGTTAGAATGCTTGTCTCATTTGTCGAGTCGTATTTACAATTTTATGCGTAGTATGTTTTCGCTTCCTCATACAGTTAGTTGATATCTAGGTTTTAATTCCCATTACCAAGCGAATGTTAACATAAATATAGCTTGTTAAAAAATACTTATAATTTGAGGATTCTATAATTACATGTTTACAAAATTAGTAAAATGGCTAATCACAAAACCAACAAGGACTCTTCCACGAATACTATTCACCATTGACCCAAATCAGCGAGTATAACAATAATGACACGTAAATCGCCATAAACGGTATAAATGATTAACTGAATGTCGGTAATTACGATTAAAATCAATTCAAATCTTGCGAAGGATAATCGACAGACCACCATTTTTGGAAGATTACAACCAATTTTATACAATTTTTTCATGGAATATTTTTCTTTCAATCGACGTCCTCGTCCGATACGCGAGAAGACCTCAGTTCGACGTCCTGCCTGATGGGGGCGCGCCGTTTCTTGCAGGAGAGGTCGTCACCGCCACCACCGCCTCCGCGGAGCCCCACGCCCACTGGCATTAAGCTGTGGCCCTGTGCGGCGCGCCCGGTATAGACGCGCTAATCGACACATGACGAACGAGCGGGCGCTGATTATCTGGGCGTCCCCGCCGACCTCCCTCCCCTCCCCCCGCGCGTGCCCGGAGGGGGCGTGGTATTTCGGAGGCGCCGCCCCGGCCGGCGCCGGCGCCCGCCGAGGAAGATCGACCGCCGCGCTCGCGTGTTGCGCCACTCCTTTGTGATTTAAATGTTATGAAGATGTAATTAAACCCGCAGACCATACTATTAAAAATAATTGAAAAGTTTGTCCGCGTTTTGCATGTCGTTAGAGCCTGGAAATCTGTTTGCGCCTCCGGCGATCTCATATGTGGCATTTGCAAACGCGCAGTTTGCGCAGAATAACGAATTAATCGACACGGAACAATTAATTGCACCACAAACAAAGCCATTAACAGAGAAAATGTCAGCGTGTTCTACATCATCGTTTAAGCTGATGCGGGATTAACGTAACGAAAGGTTATGTTTTGCGATTTGCTTTTCAAACAAAATTACCGCGACAGGAAAGGAGTGACATTTGGACTCATACATCTCAACCAGCTTCTGCCGAGTCAAAACAAGCAGCCGCAATTTTCCGTTGAAGCGCGTGCCAATTTTGGAGTTCAATGATTTGACGAAGTGAGGTCGGGAGTACGAGTGGCGAGGAGATTAATAAACCGCTGCCAAGGCGGGCAGGGCGACGGCTTGTCGGCCCACATCGCTTCCTGGCCCCGCCCCGCCCCGCCCCGCCCCGCGCTCGCGGCCTCAGGCCCGGCGGCATGTAAAGGCGTCGCGTGCGGCGCGGCGGCGACAGCGTTCCTCGAGACGCTCGAGCTAGTCGGCTTTGTCCAAAGTGTTTGCGAAGGTAGAGGTAAAGGCAGTGGTAAAGTCAGAGATAGAGATAAAGGTAGAGGTAAAGACAGAGATAGAAGTAAAGGTAAAGATAGAGGTAAGGAGAGAGATGAAGGTAAAGGTGGGGGTAAAGGTAGAGGTAAAGGCAGAAGTAGAGATAAAGGTAAAAGTAGGGGTAAAAGTGTAGGTAGCTAAAGGTAGAAGTGGTGATAGAGCAGGCGTGGGTAGAAAGAAAGATCAGGGTAGAATTGATGGCAAAGGAGGCTGCGATGATTGTTGCTGTGGGGCTGGTGCAAGTGACGTAGGCGAAAGAAGAGGAGGTGTCGTGAGTAGTGGGAGTGCCTGGGAGGTGGTGACGGCGACAAAGCTGTCACGGCCTTCGCACTGCCTCGCAAGGACCGGTTGCATTGAAATGTCGGCGCCGTATCTCACACGACACGTTGACGGATATTAGGGCACGGCAGCAGCGGACGTTCTAGAGGACTGTCAACAGCGACCGATTACATAGAGGTTTAGCGGTTACAATCAGGAATAACATTTCCGTAAGTTATCAGAATTACCTGTATCGTCATCATCAAAATCATTTCCTGCTGACATGTTTCATCTCCAATATCTCACCATCGAATACAGAACTGGTAAAACGTATTAATGAAAGCACAACCATCATGATTGAAATGTGTACACACCACACCGTTCAACTCGTTAGAACCATTTTGCTTGTTCCTCATTGAAATTACATGCAAATAATTCTAATAAGGGTTATAAACATGACACTTCCTTAAGTGTTAAATTCACAAACGGTCAACGTTTATTAAAACTCAAATATGGAATTTCAAGCCAGCAGTTAAGTCTAATATATAATTTCTGGTTCATTTAAATGCGACAATCTGCTTCAGAATATATATTGCTTACATCGTGTATTGAAAAAGTATGAATGGTGGATGGAAATTCGGTTACTTTTTTCAACACTGTACTAAATTTCCCACCATTTTAACAATATCAATAGTTCAGCAATCCTTTAATTTCTCTGGCAGTAGCTGACATATTTTTAGAGCTTTGTGGAAATGGAGACAATTATTGAAAAATAATCGTTACCATCTAAAAATATAAATCCATATTTCATTTAAAGTAAAATTTGGTAGTAGGAGGGTGGTTGACTTTTCGTAATTGCTCCTCTTTTGAAAACTGGTTTAAGCTTTTCCTTTCTCTTTTAAATAATACAGGTAATACCTACAATTAGAGTGCAGTTTTGACTATGCTATTTAAGTATATTAAAGACTAGAATATGAATCATAACACTGGTGATCAATGAACTTTGATTTTTAATATTGATACAGGGAGTGAAAAAAAATAGAAGTATTGATAATTGCAAAGTTGATAAATATTGGTTTAGCGCTTCAAGATGGTGGCTATGCCATCGAAAGCTGCTCATTCAATAAATGATATTGTTGGCAATGACAACGCCTACAATTATTTTCTAATTTTGTCTCTCAGCTCGTCAATAGACCTTCAATAAGAAATGGCAAGAAAGTTCACACTAGGATAAAGCCCAGAAAATTACTTCAATCACTTCTGCGAACATCTCAGAACATTAGTTCAGTCTTTACACCATATCTACGAGAATTTTCAAAAACTTAAATAATGAATTTAACATAATTACAAGCAGGGAGTTGTCGACCAACAGTCATTCTTGATTGGCACTTTCAATTTTCAGTAGTAGTAATTAGATTGAAAATACATCTCTACAAAAGAAAAAAAAAGCGAGGTTAACACGGTCACGCTGCAGTCTATGATTCATTCGAGAAGTCTCCGCCATCGCGTGATTCATGTGCGAGACCACACTGTGAGTTGCGTGCGGCAGGGCAAGATCCCGTTTACTCTCGCTTGAACGAGATATTACGCGCAATTTTAGCGTTTGAAACGTTCCGGTCGCGGCCAAGGTTCGCTAAGTGAATCTTACTTTATAACGGTATTTCATGCGAGACCAATCATTAGGGCTAATTTCAATTCACCTTCTACATACATTTGCGCCAGAGACTGGAAATGCGTGACTTACGCGAGATTTCTCGTGGGTTCGGTAATCCACATCCGTCGACGTTCAAGAACATATTCATTACTTTTTTTGAGAAAAAATGGTGTTTACCGCAGAGTAACGGCTCTGATAGTGAAGAACATTTGCGTCTCCAACAGAAGCCTTAATAAGTTAATAACTGTCTTTTTATATGTGTAAATACCTTGATATCTTACGTGTAAAATAACAGTCTGAAAGATAATGTTAAAAATCTACATTGAGTTTTTCTTAAAGATTCTGTGTACACATACGGGGTACACAGATCACTCAGTAGTAGAGACAAGAATTCAAATACATTAGTAGGTATTTCTGGTTAAAACAGCTGCAAGCTCTTCCTGCTTAACGGGAAATTCCGTGCATGTGGAACATATCTAGTGTCTTAAAGTTCGCAATCCCTTCGTGGTAAGACTCAGGCGGTGACATGAACTGCTAGACACGTGAAGGGACGGGAAGATGGTACCGTTTACGCGTACTTAGAACAGGAACACCAACGCTCGAACTGCTGCTCCGACGGCTGCTGATAAACACATTTTCCCTACCCATGCGAGGGCGCTCGTTTCCAATAAATATATTCCTCAGAAATGAATTTTACTAACTCATTTAAGGAAAGGCGGAGTTGTACCATATTCGCGAAAATCACATACGTATTAATTTTAATTTCACTCTCCTTTTCACCTCTATTCTCAACTCAACCGGGATCAATCTCTATTTTTCAGTCCTTCCATTGTTATTTTCAACTATTTAGAACCACTTGTATTCCCAATAACAAACGTACGGCTAAAAAGACAGTCGGTGCATTCACGCTCTACTTACGATTCGAACGGCAACGTGCGGCCACCTTCGAACCGCCAGGCTCCGGGCGCGCGGTGTTTATTTCACTGGATCAATTAAGAGAAACCGTTTATTTTCGCCGCGACGCGGCGCGGCGCGGGGTTTCCCAGCGCGGGCGCGGCCGGGGGCACCTGGGGCGACTCCAGGCGAATTCCAGCGGCTCGGGCCTCCCAGGGGCGCCCCGGGCGGCGAGTGGGAGAAGCCGCGCGCGCCTCGCCCTCACAAAGGCGCCTCTGTGCGAGGGCCGCGGCCGCCCAAGCCGTGCGCGGGAACAGCGTCAACGAGACCTTCCTAACGGCGCGGCGCGGCGCGGCGCGGCGCGGCACGGAGGCCCGCGCGCGTTACTTGTGTATTGCACTCGTAAACAAGTGATAATATAAAATAGTAAACTCCTTAGTAATGCTTGCGTAATATTATTTATACCGCAATTTCTCTCCGAAACAAAACATCTCAGTCATCATTTTTGTAAAACTCAAAATTTTCGAAAAATGGAAATGACCTTATTTCAAAATCAATCTTTAAGGAACAGATTTCATTAAAGGAAAAATAGCTATATTTAATATTTTAGTTGTAAGAAGACGTAGAGTCATGTAAAGTACCCTCCTCCCCAAAAAATTAAAATTTCGGGTTCAACTTCAAGGAACCGTAACATCAGCAAAATCTACTGCGGAATATCATTTTTTGAGAAAATCGGCAGAACGGTTTTTAGCCGCTAGCGTTGTTCACAGACGGACGGACAGACGTTTGGACGTCATTCGATTTTTTGGTATCACAGAACATGGATTCTGACTTCATCAAGTGTTGGAAGATTTTTATTTCTAAATTTAGGAACTGGCTTTATCCACTTTTTCGTCGCTCGGGCCCTGTAATAAAAGTTTTTTCTGCCTAAAATTCGCCATTCTTTCGTGCAGCATTACATAACTTTCTCTCTACTGCGTAAGCGGAAACGAGAAAATGAAAGGCTTCTCTAACTGAAGGGGAATAATGAAGATGACAAACAACTAAAGTTCAAATGCCTTCAGGTATGGGCAGCTCATTTGAGTTTACCAGAAATGTGCGTCCTGAAATGTGGACGCTGGGCGTTAATGGGTTAGATTGGCCTGATATCTGAGGAAGTAAATTGTGCGTGCAGTTACATAATAAACGTTCACGTTGCTATAGCAAACTGATTAACTGTTTTTTCGTTAACTGCCTCAAGCCAGTATACAGGAATCTTTTACAACAAGTACAAGTATTCTTGTACTTTTTTTCAGTGCGGGAAGCCTCGGTAATAACTAAGTCCACCGACGAGTTTCAAAAACCGCTCCATTCGTGTAATATTTACGGTTTGCGCGCCGTTAATCCTTTGGAAATGACAGGTGAACTACGTTTTCTTTCGCAGTTTTCGAATCCGACGAGGGCTTTCCAATTGCCGGAGTGGCGCAACTCCGTGTGCTCGTTTCATTTCACGACCCACCGTTGATAGGCACGGTAGTACACACATTATGATGTTCTTAAGCCAATCTCCACATGCCCTTTCCCTTCTGTAAAATGTCATCTTACGCTAATGTAAAGAGAACGGGCAAACATTGTGTCAGAACAATTCAATAGGCAATACGCACCAGAGGTGCACCAAAGCCGCAAAGCACCAGAGATGCTCAATAGACTGCTTTCAAAGAGGCGGCACTCTCGTCGGTAACTCTTTGCTTTTGCAAGCTTACATTTTAGGCAGAAATTTAGCACGCATACTCCATACTTTCGAAGCTTAATGCAAGTTCAGTACGAATTCTAACGCACTAGGAAACTCGCTCATTAAATTTCAACAGATTTTCACGCCAAATGGAACACTCAACAGGGCAACTTCACAATTTGTTCTATTCCGGAAGAGGAAATGGTCCCAATAGACGGACTGAAAAAAGGCCATTTAAACTGATTTCTAAAGGCTTCTCTCAACTTCAATTGGAAAGGGAATTGCTTCGAACCGTAATCCGCACCTAATCGGCCATGCACCGGGCGGCCGAGACTAAATGCAATTCGAGCGGGAAGGAAAGAACCAGCCATTTCCAGCGAGCTCGGCAAGCGGAGACGGAAGCAACACTCGAACAAAAAATTGCGCGCAATTTTTCAGGTTTTGTGCAGTTGGAGGGGTAAAGCACAAAACACTTCTGCATTCACTTTCTAGGTATCTAAAGACCGCAAGTGCCCGGAAATGATTGTACTTTCAGTCGCATGACTTCGACGTGCGTTTTACCCTAGTTTTCGATAGGGAACTACGGACACGAATAACACAAAGAACACATTTGTAGCTACCAATTGATATTAGAAGAACATGCAATTTTGGTCAACTGATAATCTCCCGCTAACATAAATATTCCACAACACATACGCCAAACATGCTAACATAAACAAAAAAAATCGCCAATCGTAATTTCTGCCACAAATTCGACAGCTGACAGAACCAACAGAAAAAAAACTTATACATGTGATTTTATTTCTCACAGGGACGGGAAATAAAACAAACTTTTAGAAACCAATAATTTTGAAATTTATTTATCGAATCATTCAAGTTTCTGTAAAATTATAATCTTAATACTTTCGTGTTTACCATACTTTCACAATATTCAGTGAACGATTGGCATTTGTGACTGTTACTAAATAATGTAGTATTATTTTTTTTAAATAGCACGTTAGGATCAGTCCTTTATGACTACTAAACAAAGTATGTATAGGTAAATAAAGGGTTCTTATAATCATCTCACAGTTTTGGACAAAACGTGTTATTGTTCCGAGGTAAAGAGGGGAAATTACTGTAATGTCGGTCAATTTTGCCAGCTTCGTCTCCCGACAGCTTCTCCATTCCTTGTGTAAAGTAGCCCGGCAGCGCTGTGATTGTGCCCCCAGTAACCCACATCCCGGCAGCGCGGTGCTGCACGGCGAGGCGGCGGGCCGAGGCGGGGAGAGGCGGTGAAGGTGATGGGCGGGTCGGGGGAGGGGAGGGGCGGGATCAGCTGGGGGCCAGAAACGCGACGCGCTGCCTCCAGGCGCCGCCGCGCCTTCACTTTCGCTGACGGCCGCGGCCTGGCCTGGGCGCGCTCCCGAGTTCCGCGAAGCAGCTTCCTGACTCAGCCGGCGACAGCGCTCGCGGCGCGCACGGCCCGCGGATTGCGAAAGGGCGCGCAGGCGGGCGCCGCTCTTATTATTTTATCTTTTGATGATGATACGACTTCGTGGCCTAGCTTACGCACGGGGTAGTAAAGAATTTAACGTGCAGATGATTGCTCGGATGATAATGGGAAAACAGTGGAAAAAGACGAAGCGAAAAAAGAAGAACTCCAGGAAATTACCGTAAATGTGCTTTCCGTAAATGCCGTGTAAAGTTCATTTTCAGGTAATTTTTATTTTAATGTCTGTTATTTCTCTTTACAATAACTATTGTAATAATAATTCTGGATAATGTGGACATTCAATAATCACCCAGTTGATATGAGATAAATCAACACTCGAAGGAATTGCTAACGTAATAAATTAGTTGACTAAACGAACTCATTACGAAAAATAAGTAATGCATGTCCGAGGAAAATAGGCAACGGTATTACGTGATGCAGGGACTAGAGTTCTCCATTGGTTTCTCGCGGTTCGTCTGTAAATAAACGCCTCAAGAAAGTAGGAGATCCGTCAGAAAATCGCGCTCCCGCAACTGACAGAGCGCGCAAAGAACGTGCTTGCGACTGAATTATGCCTGGCAGTGCGGAGCGGTGCGGTGCACGGCGCCTCCTTTTCCTCGGTGTGCGACGCGGACACGCGAGAGAAGTCGCGCGGCGCGGCGCGGCGCGGCGCGGTGCGGTGCGGAGCGGGCGCGGTGCGGGCGCGGAGCGGGCGCGGAGCGGGCGCGGAGCGGGCGCGGAGCGCGCGGCGATAGCGCGGTTATAAACAGACGCGGCCAGGCCACGCGAACGAGCGCCGGCGCGGCGGCTGCGTTGAGGAGGCAGCCTCAGCGAAGTTCCGGAACGCGCCAAACGAAATTAATAAAGAAGAACAGAAAATATGTAATTATTAAATGACTAGATAAATAAATAGGCGGGTTCTTACGCACAAGTTAATGGGTTACATAAGGTAATTTTCGCCGTAATCATAATGTACAGAAATACTTATAAAGAGACTTCACATTACACTTGAATTTGTCTAAATGATTCATGATAGAAACCAATAGATGAACTGAATGACCAAGCCTGTTTTTTTATTAATCTGAATCATGTTGTTAAGCTATCATCCAGAAACATCATAAGTATACGAACGGGAATACACGAAACATGGAATTATTTGAAGACCATTCAAGGAAAGACGATGGATTCAAAGTGACGAGATGGTGAAAGGCAGTGGAGAGGATGCCTAAATGTGTCGGGTCGAGTCTTTTTCCAAAATATTTATAATTTCATTCAAGTACCAAAATTTAATAACAAGAATTTTACCATAAATTAAAAGTTAACATTTTAAATAAAATATTTTTCGATGTATACTTACAAGAATGACATTTCTCGCACATCATCACAGTACACTCACATCCATCTGATCATCGTCGGACATTTTTGAAATAAATTGATTTTACTGTACAATTTGACCCGATAACAATATTGAAATAAAAACAAATGATCAACACCGATTCATTAAAAATAATAATAAACGCATAGAAAATAACTTCCGGGGAACATCAAAGCACAACAGAACGAGGACGTCCTCGAAAACTGAAATTGTCATGGAAACTTGAGCTCCGGTTACAGTCCCCTCAACTGCCACGTGTTGATCGTTGCCCTACATATCGCGCTATTTCAAGTGCACCGCGGACTCCATTCACAAAGCGTCGGTGAAAGTGTGAAGGTGTGAGAAATTAACTCGAAGTCTTTACTTCCTCCTTGATGTTGGGAAACACGAAGTAGTACCAGTATTTAACACTTTAACGTCGAGTGGAAAGAATTTTTGGGATAATTAGAAACATGTGAAAATGGGCACCGCATTTTTTCTGTTGGTTTCCGGAGCGTGTAATTATGTTTACTTGATTGTTCCTAGTGGGAATTGACTGGGGTTTCTTGTTGGGTTTCTGATTATTAATTTAGCCTTCGATGTCTCCATATGTTGTGTTCTCAAAACCAATGAACTATTGTTGTTGTTACTATTATTATTATTATTATTATTATTATTGTAATGATTATTATTATCGTCTGACATTTGAACGTCCCGTTTACCGTTCGGTCATGAGCTGCAAGTCGACCGCAGTCATAAGTCCTCTGCGGTTGAGAACGGCTCCTGCTGCTGTGCGTTCTTTAATTCCGTGGCGGCGTTGCACCTTGTTACAGATGGGAGGTTTGGTGGGGCTCACGCAGCTGCCTACAGGCTCTTTACGGTGCTTACTTCCCAGACACTAAAGCAAATATCTACTCGTAAGGCGATTCGAATCCACGGCCCGCCTGAACTAAACAGATCGGTAATTTCATCTATAATTATTACGTTCTAACTCCTCCCTTTCCGAACAAGGGAAAGGTTAAACTGTGGCCGATAAAGGGTCTGCAACAAGTGCAACACATTCGATAAGCAGCTCGCCTGAGCCTTGGTGGGTGACCGGGAGCGGCGCGGGTCAGCCAGTGCGGCCTCGAGAGTGCTCTTCCTGGCGAGAAGAAGAGGGACGGCGGAGGGGGGGGGGGGAGGCAGGCGGAAGCAGTCCGTCAGCTGTGGGCGGGGCGGGGGGAGAGGGAGGGCGGAGCAGACGCACTCGCCGCCGCTGCCCCCTGCACCCGCCTCCGCCTCCTTCCCGCGGGGCAACGCCTCGCGCGCGTTGCAAAAGCGCAGACTAAATCGAGCGCCGGGGCACCGCCTGCCCGCTATTTCGGAGGCCGGCGGGCGCGCGAAATAGAGGCCCTTAGCCGCCGAAATAAGACGCCCACGCCCGCGGCACTCGCTGGCCCGGTGCAGCCTGAAGCCGCGGCCCCGCCCCGCCCCACTGGGCGGCGACCCTGTTCCGTCCCGCGCCCCGCCCCGCCCGGCCCCGCCCCGCCCCGCGACCCTGTTCCGTCGCACCGCAACCCTGCCCATGACCACCCCACCGGCGTCCCATCGCACTCCGTCCCGTCTCGTCCCGGCCCCCTTCCTATCCCATCCTTTCGCTTCAATTCATTCGCCTTTCTGATGTCAGATTTTTTCACATACGCATTACGTCCGAGGGCCGAAAGCGCCAAAAGCGCAAAAACTAATTTTCGAAAAGTTAATAAACACAAATTCTAGTCCACTATGTATATAGATGCACAATATTCGGATCAAATTATAAGGCATCATATCAGGTAACTCAATAATAGCTGTCCAAGTGAGGCTACTGAAATGGCAAAAATGATTGCATGCATTTGCGATTTCCATTTTAATATAGTTCATGAAGATGTGATATTTTTCTCGCACAGACTGATCGTTGTCGACGAATCGTTACTCCATCAACTGGAAACGACTGCAGTTGAAAATTGCACAATTTTGTCACAGTTAAGAGCCCCGCATCTGGAAGCATTCGCGCATACATGCATAAAACATCATTTCCCACCTTATCTCCAAAGAGTTGCGTTTTGGGGTAACCGGTTTTACACTCCCTCCACCCACCCACCCGTTTTTTTCTGCGATTCGGCTTTTTTCGGAGCAGTTGCTCTGCCCCTTCCCACTCCGAAAGCCTCTTCGCGCAGGCGCTTGCATAACGGAAAGCCGCGATTATATGCGTCCGCGCGCCTTGGCAGCGACCCCTGCAGGCTCCCACTTATCTCTCGCCTCGTTAGAGCGCAGCTCAGGCAATCTGTTTCCCTCCATCGGGCGACAACTCGCGAGGGCCCGGGCCGCGCTGCGCCGCGCCGCGCTGCGCTGGGCAGGACAGTCGCCGCCGCTGGGAACCGTCAACGACGCGCCGAACGATCTACGAGGCCAAGCTTTTAATAAAACTCCTCTGAAGAATGCATTTATCTCTCATGATCTTTATTAATGGGAATTCACACTTTTGAGTTTCCTCAAGCCAAAATAGTACCCTCATTTATCCTCATGCAGTTTATTCGTGCGACTTAAAATTGTCCTTTTCTATATTTTTTTCTAAGAATTGGCAAATGTCTATTAATAATGGTGTACATTATCTGCGTGTTACAGATATATGCTGGGGTATTTATTTCGTAAATCTTCTGTAATGATGAAACTATTTTATTAATATTTTAAAGAAATTAAATTAATTTGAACAAATGCAAAAAATTGTACATTGCAAAAACATATTACATTTTTCATACATGTAGATTTTGGAAAACGAGTTCTTTAACAGTTCTGAAATGACAGGTAAGTTCGTGTATATTTCGTTCACAACAAACTGTTCTTACGAACATGAAATAAGTCAAATAAATGCGCAGGTTTACAAGGGTAGATTATTAACCCTTTACTAACAGTTTCTTCGCACGCTGGATTCAAATAAAATAACAACAATTGAGCAATTATTGCAGAGATATATTGTTGCGTACAGATAAATGTGTGTGAGTTAGGGCTGATTAGGCGCAGGGAAACTCTCGATGTAGGCATACAGTGTTTTTGTTTTCGTTTCCTATCTCGTATGTGATTATGCCATTTGCTGTTTTGTAAGCACAAAATAAAACAGAAAATACGTGACCTGCCACTTGTACCTAATGGAAGCCAGAACAATTAGGTCCGTTATTATTGTACAATTCACACCCTACGAAATAATCATATTATCTGATTATCGAAAGCTGGCAACAAGCAAACAAAACTATGAACTGACAATATTAAAGGGAATACATCTGTGTATATTTTGAAAAGCACAATTTACTACGAAATTCATGTATGAAAATCAGAGCAATAAGAATCACTAAACATGTCGACCGGGACGTCCCCGTTTGGTATCACACAGCGACCTTTGCTATCACGCGTACGTGCGACTAGTGGGTTTCAAAACAAAGTCGGTCGGTGGGTGTTGCGATCGTGTATCGTGCGTCGCCTCACGTATACTTCGGTAACGGCGCAGACCTCCAGAAGCTAATGGGTCAGGGTGGCGCCTGGAATCGACAGATAGGCGCTTCAAGACAAACATATTTGTATTCATTAGGCGCCACGAATGCTGACAGGGCGCGTTCAGACAATTTCTCGTGCATTCCGAGTTGAAAGCTCGATTTTGGAATATATGCTAGATCTTTTATTACGATTTGTCTCTGGCTAATCATTCTATCCTGGATAAAACCAAGATCCTCAACTCGACACTTAGAGAAGGGCAGGGAAGTCAATGCATGATGAAAGAACCTACAGCATACTGTTTTTACAAAATCACGATCATTTATTATGCTATTCAATTGTACTTGTATTATTAGAGAGCGGCTAGGGTACAATTATAGTAATGAGTAGATGGTGTGTGAACAGATCGGTAGCAGGCCCTAATATACAAGATTGCTTGAAGTGGCCTCGTTACACCGAAGGAATGAAGATTGACCCAAAGAAAATCTACAATCCGTTAGGCAAAATGGTAATCGTTTTTATAATAACAGACCATTATAACAAGTTTTAAAATAGAATAAGGATAACGACGAATGGCACCTAACAAGTCAATATCATGAAAAAGGATTTCTGGTTGCGTCAAGAGCTTTCAAACAAGTTTCCCAAATACACAATTTATTTTCGTCGATACGATAAAGCAATTACGTAGGGGACAAATTTATTCCAGACTAAAATAATCTGCAAATCACGGAAATATCTATTTTTATACCTTTAATTTACAGGAAAGTTTGATGAATATTTAATTATACAAGCAAGAAAAGTTAGATTCAAAAAGAGAAAACGGGAGAACCCGAGGAAGTAGTCCACAAATCCACTCTATTCCCCGCAAATTCCATATGGATTGGGCCGAAATCTGAACCGTGGCGCGGGACTGCAAAGCTCTCGATGGTTCGTCACCGTCGGGCCGTCATCTGTCAGCATAAGTTGTGCACTATATTTCGATTTTTCTTTAATGTCCGATGATATTAGGTCATTGTTATAACTCTTGCCTTATAAAACGAATATTTTTAATTATTTACCGAACGTCATTTCCAACGGGGCTCATTGTCTCGGAAATGTTCTTACCACTTTTTAAATTATTCATTTTGGCATTCGTCAGGCCTAAGGTGTAGCCAATGTCATGATGACCAATGTCATGATGTCAAATGACCCAATGCCATCAGCCACTATAGGAAAATGGAAGTAGAGAGCCCGAGTGCGTTGCTCCCTCTCCGCCTTCCGAGAGCCCTCGAGGTCGGAGGCGGCGGCGCAGGCGCGGACGGGGGCGGCCGCCTCCGCCTCGCGAACACGGCGACACGGAACCTCGCGACGCCACGTAACAACAGCGCCAGTCGGCGCGCGGGCAGCAGACGCTGCGTGGGACACTCGTCGCCCGCCGCCGGCACGCGTCACTGCACACACGCGGCGGAAGGTCGCACAAAGGCGCGGCGCACGGCGGCGCACGCGCTCGCAAACAGCTGCTGCTCGCGAAGACGCTCCGCGAAGGAGCAGCAGAGCAAACGGAGGCAGCGCTTCTTAGCAGCGGCCACGTGGCCGCACCGCTCCGCGCACGGGCGCGGGTTGCGCGCAGTTAAAAGGAGACTCCCACGGGAACCGCGCGGCCACCAACGAACGCAAGGAGTCGCCCTTGGTTGAAAAAAAACGCGTGTGTACATATCGCTACTTGTTCGATTGTTGATCCACCTACACCAGAGGTTCCCAACCTTTTCTGTACCACCGCCCGCTATAAAAGAAAGAAAAAAATCGAACGCCCCTTATTTCACAACAGTTAATTTTATACGAATTATCAAAATATTGTATCATATTATCTCCACCCAATGTATATGTTTCCTTGTCTATTAAAAAACAAAGGAAAAATTAACAAAACGACAAGAAAATGTATAGTATTGTTTGTAATAAACATAAAGCGAATAATAAATAAAAAGAATGAAACGCACAAAAAATGAACTCCCCACATTTGATTCCGGATCTTCTACCGCAACCATCGAAGACTCCAGTGCCCAATGGGACGCGTATCGCTCCAGATGGGAATGATCTACGGAAATAGTTTCCGACTGATACTGTACAACTGCTTGTAGACTTAGGCTTTTAAAGCGAAATGTTTGGAATGTTTATAAAATACGATACAATTTGGGTGGCCTCTTCTTCCAGGCGTAATTAAAATTCCTTGTTTGAAAGGATAATCGATCTTTACAAGCGATTTACATCTGAATAAAATAGTTTGTTAAAAAACTTCGTTGAAGTTTGTCTGATCACAAACGAAACAAGAGATTAAGATATACGTTAACAAACGGCTACAAGAAACTCTACGTGTGCGTAAATATTAATTCGACGTGATTTTTCAAATGCTACAATCTCTTGAAATCATTGTATATTTTAACCGTACAACTTCCAGGAAGAATTGTGCAAAAATACCAGTACCAATACACATTTAATATAATTTCAATTTGAAGTGTCAGAATAGAAACTGTTCATGGAAAAATCTGAATGCTTGATCTAGAGCGTTGTTAGTCAATATGTTTGTATGTGACGAAGGGCAAGTTTTTCTGATCAAATAAGTAATAGTTTTTTTTAATCGCTCACATAAAAAGTTAAACTTCTAAAATAAGACAAATAGTTGTAAACCAGTTACATAACTGCAAGGGCTCACAATTGCATGAGGGTGTAATGACAAAAAGTATAAAATGCAGGAGCACCACCGGAGGCCTACCTTGTTCTTTGGCAGGTTGTCCACCTTCATCTTGGCGCACCGGTTGAGTGCGTGCAGGCGGCGAAACAGCGACTGCAAGGAGTCCGCGTCCAGGAACGGATGGTCCTTCTGCACACCGCTCACGTCGATGGGGAACTGCAGGTCTGTGGGCAGAGAGCGCGCGGGTCAGGCGACAGCGTCGTCGGCGGCGGGGCGGGGCGAGGCGGGGCGGGGCGGGGCTAGTACTAGGAACGCGCCCGGCGGACACTTTACCGCTTTGCGTCACCTCTGCGAGAGCAGACGGCCCGCAGGACCGCCACCCCCACACGCCCGCAGCGAGGGGTGGGGCTGGCGGAGGGGGGCGGCGGCTGGTGTTCGCGGAACGGGTCGCCGAAATTACGCGGAGAAGCCGCGCGGAGGAGGAAAGCAGACACAAAACAATGGGTTACGCGCGGCCAGGCCAAACCCTCCGCGGAACAGAAAACTGGCACTGAACACGGTCAAGCTCGCGGAACTCTATAAAGATACACGCTCCTTTGCACGTGTTCACGCCAGTAGGAATGCAAACATGTACCCGAGTGAAATATACAAGTCATTTCCTTGCTTCCTCACGTAGACTCACACATCTCGAGGAGCTTAAGGTTTTCCTTTCCAACAGGTGGTCAACACAAATACTCCTGTGGTACCGATTTCTAGGATCAGGCGTATTTATGGTTTGCTGTGTGACAGGCGAGACTGGGGCCGGCTTGCCAGCCACAAGGGTCCACGTGCCAGGCGGCTCGGGAATGGGCCGATGTGACGTACGATGCAGTCCTTCATACGGAGTAGACATGCGTGATGAAAACGAAAAATTATGTTTATCGTATCTTTTACCCACGCAGGGTTGAAAAGTAGACACATTGCTGGAGAAAATGCGAGATAGTAAATCAAATATTTTTCCTGGAACCTTTCCGCCCAAAGAAGAGAAAAAATGATGAGAAAGATAAGCGACTGGCGTGACGTGCAGTATGAAATTGATCTCAAAGTGCTGGCGCATGTACGGATAGCTCACCAAGATATGATCCAAAAATATCATAAAGTGTTCTTTTGACATATGAATGTCCTCTGGTCACGCTTGCGGGATACCATACACAGAAAAGTTTCTCAACAATAGAAAAACAAAACAAATAATGTCAATACACAATGCGTAAAAATCAGCTGCCGTAAAGCTATACGATTAGAAAATATTACGAATCTAAAAAGATTACATTATTGTCAAAAACTCTAGACACATCAGATACATAGGAAATGTAGTACAAAAGTATTTTAGTAATGATTTAAGAGAAATCATTGACGCAAAATATCAGTACTTTGCTACTAATATAGAATCATAGAACATAAAAATTAAATATTTAAAATAATTGAATTTGTAACATTTAAAATACGGATACATTTTGATTCTAATTTAAACGCGAACACAATACTCAAATTTATATTTCGGGCATCCGATTATGAATTGTGAAAATAGATTATAAATAAAATAACATTAACTCAATTTTGGCTGATGAATAATACATCAATTTCGGATACAAAATACCCTAATTCCAAAGCCCTAAAGTGTTTTAGGAACAGTGTAGAGCACGAGATTTATATGAAATTCATAAAAGAAAAACAAAACAGAAAGAGATTAAGATTTTTTTGTTTTGCTCACCGAATTAAAGGCGTACCTAACACGATGTAGCAGAGCATTTAAATTTGTTGAGCATTAGCATACAAAATATGAGAGATTCAATCACAGCAGGGAGAACCCTCAACTTCCACGAAAAGAGTGATATTTGCAAGTTACAATTACTGATTAAAAGTATTTACATCATTATCTATAAGTGCTATATATTCGGTATTCAGTTGTACTGGTTAGTAACAAATTTTCGTTCACTCACGTTAGTTTACAGACTTACGGAAATTTCGCTTCAATGACGCAGTGCAATTTCATTTTTTCAACTTTGATAATTTAATGTAAATGATTAAAAAGGAATTTGATGTTAGAATTACCAACGACATAAAATACGTATCGGACGGCCACTTGCTTTTGACCAGACAACAGTACCCTTCCCTGAAACGAGTTTGACATCTCGATTTGCATCATCCGAGATCAAAAACAAAGTTACCACTAACACCAACCAGTTGCACATCCAGCAGGAAACCATGAGAGCCATGCACCCTCCTACGGAAAAATTTGTGAGTTTACTCAATTTATTAAAAATAATTACCGGAAATACCTCTCATCCCACCTCACACAGTATTCACATTACGGGTACTCTCGCTATTTCTTGTTAAGAATTCAAAAAGTTATCATCTTGAAAACATACTACGGTGGTCTGACCCGCAATTGCCACCCCCTGAAATACTTTTCATATCCACCACTGACGGATCTGAAGGCGGCGCGCGAGCGGTACTTACGGCAGGCTAGCGAGAGGCGCGCCATGGCAAGCGGGCGGAGCGCGGCCGCAGCGGCGGCGGCGAAGGCAACGGCACGTGTGACGCCTGCCCGCGTCTTCCCCACGCGCGCGCCCGCTGCTTGCCCGCCCCGCCGCCAGAAGCGCCACCCGCGCCCCGGCGCCTCACGCGAGCCGGCCTCTGACGTCATTGCACACACGGAACGGAAGGAGGCGACGCCGGGTGCGCGTGTTGTACGACGGGGGCTGTCCACGCTACGCTCGTTTCGGTGCCTCTGCTTCGCCTCGCTGGCGGGGGTTCAAAGCGGTTGCGGGCGAACATCGCCTTCCAATGCCACGGCCCACGAGCGCCAAGTTTACGGCCGAAACTTCGGCCGAGGACTTGGGAATTATGACACAAGGGGAAATCGCTGAAGTACGAATATTGCTTGAGAGTGACCAAAAAAAAAAAAAAAAAAAAAAAAAAAATTTTTTTTTCAATAGAATTGGCACCACTTTTGTATAATTGTATATGCCATAACACGTGAATCACCTGTACCCCTTGTGCTAAAGTTATTTTTTAATATTATTTATTTTATTCTATTTTGTTGTCTCTTTCGATTCAAATTCGTAAACGCCTTTTCTAGTTACCACATGTTTTGTACATCACAGAAAACGTGAGGTTTACTGTCGCACATCAGCTGATCACAGGCAATTAACAATGAGACAATGAAGTACTACAAATGAGTATTTGTAATACATCACGAAGAATCATTATTAAATTAAGTTTAATATCTGATGTGCGAGGTACTCTGTACTCCACATCAAAAAATATGAAATTAAGAAAACAAAGATTCAAGGTTGCCGGTCCAGATGGCCGAGATCTTTAAGGCAGTAGTGCAGTAGGGATCTCGAACAGAAGGATAGCAGGTTCGACTCCGCTTCGGGCATTGTTGTATTTGTGTTCGTCTTTTCACCCCTCATCATCACCATATGATGTCATCTTCACAGTTACCATACCATTAAATACAATAGTGGTCGCTAATGATCTAGATATTGATGTGACCTTAAATAAGAAATAAAAAAAGAATCAAGGTTATTAACTGCGCTTTATCAGATTTTTAATTCATGATTTTTATGAACCAATGAAATATATAACATCGCACCGGAGCTACATCGTTATATCTGAAAGTACACCAAAGCGGATTAATTAGCATAGCAATAATGAAGAAAATAGTAGATAAGAGGGATTTCCGCACATATCAGAGAGGGGTTTGGTATCAAACCAAAGTTGATAAAATATTATATTTGCTGAGCCATTGAGGTTCCGAAATTTAAAAAAGTAATATTATGAAGACGAAGTTTATACTTTCTCCAGATTCGAGCGAGAATTTGCAAAACAATCCTCAATAGTTTTATGAGCAATGAATACAAAAAACTAAGAGGTATATGACAGTACGATACCTTTGCCTTTTTAATATTTCAACTGCATTTCAGGGAGTAGTTCATTCGTGTAAGAAAAACTTAACTTTCTTCGAATATTCTGGAAACTCATATAATGTATTTGTGCAACCAAAAAACTCTCCAATCTCGGAAATTTGCATACTTAACTAAGGCATCTTTTCTCCACTTCCGAAACAATCATTGAAAGAACAATGTATACCCGTTACAAATCTAAAAGGGATAACGAATGCCAAAAAAAAAAAATAAACATTACAGAATTGTCCTCTCCATGTAACCCCTAAGCAAAGTGTACCTCTCTACATGAAAGTACAAAGGGATAAAAAATCACTAATTGGCATGCAGGTACGATATTGATTCATAACGTTTGACCCGAATCGGTTCCATCTGAAGGCATTCCCATATCCCTTATCTTCATTTTTATCTGCATCTCTTATCACGCACTCTGGAACATTTTGTCAACACGCACAAGAGTACATTGCAGAGGCGCGCAAGGTAACAGGAAACACGCATGACATCATCAAAGCTCCAGAACGGAAAGACAAACAGTAATTCACAATGGAGCAGAACAAGTAGCTTTCTAGAGTGATAATTCTGCTCTATATACACAGAGCAATATATGCATGAATAATCTGTTTTGCACATAGATCGATAAGTTTAATAATCGTGAATGAAAAAGCTATGTAGTGCAACGACAATACTGTATGAGTATTTTGCGATAAATGAAGATAAGACAAGAACGTAAACATATGGCAACCTTCAATGAGTGACATCATTCCATTCAAAAGAGTGTGTTCAGAAGATGAGAAGGTCACACACGATTCTTTCGAGTCCAGAGTCCACAGGTGAAGAGTCCAGTTGGAAAATGAATGCTCTTTCTACCAAGAAAATATGTTTTCCGTGCCAAATTATGTCAGACTGCTAATAATGTCTTTAATACCTTCAAACTCAAAATAGCAAAATCATGATCCAGAATAAAGCGATGTGAAACATACTTTTGGAGAGGTGTTTACGACGACATGAGTAGCACAGTACTTACTCAACGTAGGCAAATTCCCCGCGCTAATTTACAACAAAGTGCATTAGTCTCTCCTCCGGCGGGGACATCCCGCGATTTCTCAACCTCCTAAGCGATGCTCCTGACTTCGCAACGAAGTCCGTTGCCTGGACATTTCTGTGATCTGTTTGCTGCATCCCCATGTTCCTCAATCACGTCACGAAATATACCGCTCCTATCCTACATCTGTACAACTACTCGTCGCCTCGCTAACTCTGTTACGTCCCATCACCTCGTTCTGCATTTCCAGCTTCACCTCGCCGGCACAGTCTTGCTCATCCGTAACTCTCCGCTCTCCCGAAACGCATACGCGCTTTCGCTTCGAGGTGGATTAATTCAGAAAACTAATATTACTTAAGGATCACGATGGGCATGTCCCACAACATATTTATAATCAACATTTAAATCTATTAGTCCGTAATAATTCGAAATACTTCCATGCTTATTTTAAAAATTGCAAAGGTTATCATTTATTTTTACATTAATTTTGAACATTATGTTTAGTATTTTAATATTAATTGGGGCCCCTATACAATAGTCCCCTAAGTGGTTGGGTCATGCATAGGATCCCGTAAGACCTTCATTCGGCAAACGCAAAAATGCCCAATTAAAGAACTATTGTGATGCAGTCTTGCTGGATTAAATAACTATGATGAAACTACATGAGAGATTTTTTTCCGTGATCATAATAAACCACTTACTAATAATTTCCGTTCTCTCTCTCTCTCTCTCTCTCTCTCTCTCTCTCTCTCTGTATTTCTCTCTCTTTCTTTCTCTTTCTTTCTCTCTCTCTCTCTCTCTCTCTCTCTCTCTCTCTCTCTCTCTCTCATCCACTTCATTAACTTCTCCCTTCGCGCGCAGCACCCGTCTCTGCAGCAGCCCCAAATATTTGGCGACGGGGAGACCGTCGTCGGGGGCCCATCCGGCGCGGCGGGCGCGGAAGCAGCGCTAAGCGGCGGCGGCGTGTTGAAACCTGCAGAAGGGCCTCCCTCACTCGCGGCGCTGTTCCGCGCTAAAAGCGCGCGCTCGCGCGCGGGTATCGAGTGTTGGGAATGAACGTCCCCACATTCCTAAATATACCCCCGGCCTGGATTTCCCTTGGCATTCGGCGGGGCTGATGGACGTGGCGAGGCGGCGGAGGCGGTGGCGGAGGTGGAGGCGATGGAGGTGGCGATGGCTTAGGTGGAGGCGGCGACGGCGACGACGACGGCGGCAGCGGCGGTGGTAGCGGTGGAAGGAGTGGTGATGACGGGGGCGACGGCGGGGACGGTGTTTCGAGGGCTGTTGCAGTAATGATGATGATGATGATGTCGTCGTCGTCGTCATCGACGACGATGGTGGTGGTGGTGGTGGTGGTGGTAGTGGTGGCGGGGGCAGTGGCAGTGGCGGTGGCGGCGGCGGTGGCGGCGTAGGGGAGGCGGCGTGGGGGAGGCGGCGGCAGCGGGACATCAAGGCGGCGCTCCGTCCGCGCCTGACGGCCATCTGTCGCCCTCTCTCCGGCGCGTCCCGTGGCGCGGGGCGTGGCGGCGCGGGGCGGGGCGGCCGCACGCGGGAAGCAAACTGTTCACGCGCGCCGCGCGGCTCCACTTACTCGGAACGTACACAAGGCGGGCGCGCGCCTTTGTGGCCGATTGTCCCGAAGCTGCGGTATTTTGGCTGCGCGAAACAGAAGCAGAGCGCCGACCCAGAAGCGCGCGCGGGGGCTTCTCGCTTCGGGGAAGTAGCGCGAGAGAAACGAGGAGACGCGTCGGAGCCGGCGACTCACAGAAGCCTGCTCCGCTGAGTTAAAATACACTAATGTTTACGTTTGTACTAAAATTTGTTAAACTGGATCTGCCACGTTTAGGGTATTTCCGCCTAATATAAACGCGCATTTCGAAGAAGTATTGTCGATACATGTCTGAGAATTTTATCAGGTCAAAAGTATTTCGGACCCATGTCGCAACGCAAATGTTATTTCATTTGACGTCGAGTAGTCTTAAAATTTCCGCTTATAAATAAGTTACGCGGAAAATCACGAATAAAATATCTACAATGTGACAAGGAAATGAATGGCGTCACATAGAAATCAAAGCACGGCTCAAAAAATAAGGAGCGAGGAAAATTCTTTGTAAATTTTAATGAACCGGACTACACATCCTACATCTCACTAGAAAAGAAGTAATAAATTTGATCTTGAAAACCTCTGTTTATGCGAAAGATGCATGAGAGCAATATGTTCACGTTTCACATTTAACCTTGCCACACTTCATGAAGCATGATTCCCTCTTGATAGGCACTCTCTCCTCTTCATCCAAAGATAAAGCCACCTCCAAAAGCAGATTTGCGCAATTGATACGCCAGCGCCCCTATTTCATGTCCCGGCGCGCCGTGAAAACGCCGGGCGCGCCTTGCAACCCACCGCCCGCCATTCAATTCGCCGCGCAGCCGACGTGATGTCACTCGCCGCCCAGTGGCAGGGGGAGGGGGCGTCGCCGACCCGCCCCTCGCCCCGCAATTAGCATACCTGCGCGCCGGCCGCGCGCGTTCCCGCACGTTAACGCCCGCAATGCGGCGCGGCCACGGCGCCCGGCATCCATTGTGAAGGTCGTTCAGCGCCCGGCCCTCCCCTAGGCGCGTTCGCGCTCGCACTCGCGCTCCACGCGGGTCCGACCGTTCGCACTTTCCTTTTAACTTCGTAACACCGCCTTGATTCGCTATGGCGATAGACGGCAAAAAAGGATGGTATTACAAAACCTAACATACCTGACACAAAGTTATCCATCGGAATATACATTACAAAAAGAACCGAATTGTGAAGAACAAGTGAGAAGTTGTCACCTCAAAATCATATGCTTGACATGGAGTGAAATAATAGGTACTTCTTGAAGCACCTGGAATTGATTACAAAACGGGCGCCAACTATTTTGCCTATTTCGAAATACATGTTTAATATATATTTTTATACTATATTATGCTATAATTAACGCCAATAGCCATTCGAAAATGCATTTGGAGACGTGAGAATCTTTCGGCAAATTACTCGCAGTCGTATCAGCGACATAACTTTTCCCTTCTTTCATTCTTCTGTCAATTCGCTGAGTGAACCATTCGACTGCTAGAAGTCTGCAGAAGGAACTGCCGGACTGCTCCGGAGTCGAGAAAATGTGAAACAGGAATGTCCCTCAGAGCACGTACGTGCCTCAAAGCACGGCGTGCACTTCGAAAGGAGGGGCTTGGGGAAGTTCGAGTTTCATAGTACAGCTACGGCATCGCGACTGGGCTACGACACCATGACTTCCCAAGAACACTGCTCCTATAGGAACACTGGTACACCCTTCTCCAACCGAATTCAATGTTCCCTGTCATCAACAATTAAAAACGATGCAAATGTTATTTTGATACATTTTTAATTAACTTCATAAATCTGGTCCATTGAAAAAAACAAAAACAAAAAACATTTATCTGATTCGAGAATGCTCCTTGATTTGAGTTTGCAGCATCTTGCAAGTAAATGGTAGCCCAGGGATCTAAGTATTCAATTCTTTTGAAAATAATCATTTCAACAGTGTTGACGGAAGTGGTGTGACGTCAAACGCAGAAACAACGTATCGCGGTCGCGCTACGAATCTAAAATTAAGTCGGATGTGGGTGTGGGACCGTGTAACATGTCCATGCAGACGGTGGCGGTGGCGGCGTGGGGGGAGAGGGCGTCGCGGGACCACGCTGTCTGGTTCCGGGCCGCGCCGCGCTCTATGACGTCAGCGCCCCCGCAAAACTGGAACGCCGCTGCTTCTCGCACGTGTCGACTATGTCGCCGCGACCGGCAGTGGACACGATGTAGTGTTCGAGGAATACAATCCGACAATTATGACATCAATTTTTCATCAAATGTCGTCAATTGGCATTTTTGTTTTGTTAGATTACGCAGTTTGATAAAAAAAGATGATGATGATGATGATGATGAGAAGGAATTAGATTGCGAAAAAAATATATTTAACTGGTTGCCCTGAAAACTTTGTATTCCATTAAGAATGCTTTTCAGATTTTAATTATCGGTCAATCGTTTTTCCGATATACTATTTGGACCAATACCTGCGATTTGTCTTAATTTTTACTCTAACATTACTACACAGGAGCATAAATCTTACAAACATTTAAAACATCATGTTTAGATTTTATTCATAACTTTCTATGTGTATTCACGATCGTGATAACGTTACAAAGTAATTCACAAATAAAGAAAGTTAAATAGTGCATTCAGGACAAAATGCATTGCAGAAAATAAAAAATTTCTATACAGCAAATGAAGCAAAAACCATATTACGCGTTCCATCATTTTCATTTCTAAAGTTATCATATTTCGATCGTTCTTCCTCCTGTCTTGGACCAACGCGCGAGATTAAGAGGCGTGCCCGTGCGTGCGCGTGCATCCGCGTGCGCCAGCTATTTCCAGCGCGCGTGTTTACGATCGCGTCGCCGCCCCCGCGCCCGATGTCCGCCCCCGCGCTCGCGCCGGCGAACTTTTGGGCCGTTGTGGGCGCGTATAAATATCTGGCCTCGTTTTGGTGAAGGTCTCGTGTTCCCATCGCTGCGACTGTGAAATGTTTTATCTCCAGGCGAAGAATGCCCTTCGAAGTTGACGAAATCAAGGGTTCCCGAGAGTGATCGAAAGTGCACGTGCAGTTTCGGCCACCTTTGACAGGACTGTGGGGAACGGTCTTCATACGGGCTCAGAAAAGCATGATACTTTATCAGGCTTAGACATGCGCAGTTTATATCCAGGATATCCGCTTCGGAAATAATTAAAATGGTCTTCGCGATCTACATAATCCACATCCGCCATCACGAGTTTATCTTTGGAAAGAACAGAGTGCTGAAACTCTCGACTCATGCGAGAATAGCGATTGAGAAATGACGGGATGTAATAGTCCTCTAAAATGGATATAAGGGGAAGTTTTTTTAAATAAATGGTACATTTTACAATTATGGTTTTTATCGTGTTGTGAGAAACAAACTGGTAACAACATCGTAAAGATTCCCAGTGTCCGAAGAACACATCGCAGGTCCCGTAGGCTATCAATAAAGATAGTGTTAGTTGGCAATAAATCAAACAGCATTTCTTAATATAACTTCCTATCGACAAGTTCATTCATTATACTAAATAGTGATGCGATTTGTAAATGTTTCGGGCGAAGATAAATATGAATTATCACTTCTCAGATTAAAAGGCAAATATCTGGATTCAAGTTCACGTACCTTGTCGCAATAACCAAAAGAAATTAAGTCAGAAATCAACATAAAAATTTAGTTCAAATATAATAAATCAACCCAATCAGTTCAAAATATTATGGCATTTTGTAGATGATACAAATGAAACAGAAACACTTTTAAATTCATTAGGGAAAAAATTGGATGAATCATCGATCATACACGTGTTTCGTAGCATAAAAAAAGGATAGTATACAGAAGTGCAACGCTGGTTCAATGCAGAGGACGACATTCCCTAATATTTGTGTTCAATCTTCACACCACATTGAAAAAAAAGGGCCAGCCACGGCTGAAGGGCAACCAATGAAGTCGAGTGCACCCCCAGTTGACAGCGTCAACGTGCGCACCTGACGCCAGCGGCGGGGGGGGGGGGGGGGGGCGGCCCTTCCTTCCGACTTCGACCTCCTTTGCGTTGATCCCCTCCACAAGGGCGGCGCTTCCATCCGTCTCGGGCGCGTCGCCGCAGCTGTCATGCTGACAGAATGGGAGCAGCCGCGTACAAAGAACCTAACAGTGCTTCAAGACCTTGAACATGCTCCGGCTATACGATATAGAAACCCGACAAGAGTGTCATGTTCAGATGTAAGATATTACGGGACGCGATGTACTTTCAACAATAGAGCGACAGTGGCCACACTTTTCTTTTGTCAATTGGTCCTCGGCATATGGGTCAAGTTCTAATCTGTGTAACGTGTCATTTCTGGATGAACATCTAGCTTCTTTCAGAGCTGTTCGCTACACCTAAAGGCATATCATATCGCAAATAAAGGTCACAAATGTCTTTTCAAATGCAAATGTTACATGAACGCAACGTGAAAATTGCGAGAGAGAAAAAATATTTCTCCGATTGAAAAGCACGGTCAATTCTGTGTACTAGAAGAAGCAGGAATTTTGTTTTCATTTACCGATACAGCATTTCCAGAGTACATCTGAAAAATAACATTACAATTTCTAGAGCTTATGCGCGATGTCGTATCACATTTCGGAAAAAATAGCCGGGCGCCAGTGGTGTGCACGCAGATATTACATTCAGTGCTTGCGAAAACGTTTCCACTTCCGATATGCGTATGAAATTGAGAGGAAAATAAGATTGTTTCGTCCCATTTCGTTTTCCGAAGGAAGAAATGGAAAGGCATACAACGCGATCTGCTACACCTGGGGGAGTATTTGTGCACATTGGAGACGTCTTCGCTACAGCATCGCAGTCAGACACGTAAAAGTTACTCGGACCCTAGGATCCGATGACAACCGGTCCTTATTTTTAGTATTTGTTCTATTTAAATTACTCTATTTATTCACTGTCAAAATAATTAAGTACAAGATGCATCTGAATCAATATTAGACTACTTCTAGGGGATCGAAGATATAAACCTTTAACAATGAAAACGTAGTGGAAAATTTCAAGTTAATAAGTTACACAGGTGACATACGCCCTCGATTACCAGCAAGCCTCTAGGCACTACTACTCGGCAGGTCACGTTCTTCAGTAGCCCAGAGAGTTCATGTACCAGCGATCATCGGTGTATGACGAGTTGCGTAACAACCAGAAACAGTAGTCACTTGTATATTTTTGTTTCATGAAATTTCTCAGTACATGTTCATTCGGTACAAGTGACAACCCTCGACCCCTTCATTGCCGCAAAACGTTTGTAACATTTTTATTCTGAGAGACCGACAGTTCTCAACAAATTAACGTAGTTGCTATGGATTTCCACAATACATTTCTAACAGGATTGTTAAAATTAAATGATAGTAGACTGACTTGAATATCAAACATTTACAATCGAGCACAGTGGGGAAAGAAGCCCGCGTCCTATCCAGGCCTAGTGGGCGCGGTGGTGAAGTTGGCCCTGCTCGCCGTGCAGCCGAACGCGCAGGTGAAGGCAGAGGGGGCTGCGCCGCGGGCGGGGTCCAGGCGAGTCGCGTGGAGGCTGCGCAGTGAAAGCGCAGATGGCGCTGCGGGCGGGCGGCGCGCCGCGTCGGCACGCGCGTGGCTGAACGTGACTGACGCGCGGCCGCCCGCGCTGCGCATCGCCGCGAGGGGCGAGGCGCGGCGCGGCGATCGCGCCTCAGCCTGTCGCTGCGGATGCGACATCGATGTTGCAAAACAAAAACTCGAGTCACTAATTTTTCATCGTTGGCCACTTTGGTCTGAAAAGGTGCTCTATTTACTGATTTGCGAATATTTGAAGTTCTTTTTTTAATTTCTATTTTTGTATGTTTTATTTATTAATTTGTGTTATTGAACGGTACTTTTTTCACTAAAAAAATAAAACATCGACAATGTAAAAACGGAGGTAGAAAACAGAAGCTTCAATAAATTTATGTTTGACCTTTCAATATTTTCATATAATCGTCGATGTTTTGAAAATGTCGTTTCGGGCGGCGAGCGCGCATGCACCTGCTCCTGCAGCAGCCGCTGCCGTCCGGCTTTTTCCCGGCCCCCGCCCTTTTCTGTCTGCTGTCTTCCCGACGTGACTGACGTCGCCTCAGCCTTTGCGATCGTCACTCAGTTACGAGAAAGAAAAACGAGCGACTGCAGAAGTCTGCGCTGCATAGGGCCAGCTCCCACAAAAACTGCCAATATTTACGTTTTTTCTCCGACAATTCGTCAGATACATATTTCTTTTTAAACTTATTATCTATAACGCTCATTTGATTAAAAAACAACAACATGCATCGGGTACCTGGTTTTTGTGCATAAAATTTTGAGTGCATAAAGAAAAATATAGAAATTCGGACAAGTAATAAGTAGCTCACAAGTTATTGGAAGAGAAGTTTAAGAAACAATTTCTCAGTATTAATTTGCAGCAAAATCATTTACAAACTCTTCTTTATTAATCTGTGTTTACACATTTATAGCCATTCAGCCAGACTTCAAAATTCACTTTCATGCTTTCATCCTCACAGACTTCTTTTTATCTCCACTCAATAATTGGGCAAACGATCTTTGACTTCCGCGAGTCACCCGTTCCTTTCACCCGAAGTACCTCGCGGGGGCGCGACAGACGTGGGGCAGAGGCGGAGGTGGAGGGGTCTCGGAGGGGACTGAAGACGGGGGAAGGAGGCGGAGGTGAAGGTGGAAGAGAGGGCGAAAGGGTCGAAGGGGCGGGGAGCGGGCGCGGCGCCGGAAGCGGCGGGCGGGGCGGCCGCATATGAGAGCGTTTAGTAACACGGTACGTTACGCACGATAGAGCACGATGCGGATCTGCCCACGAGGCGCGATCACGACCGCCGCTCCCCCGCGCGACGCGCTAACGAAAGCGAAGGCGGACCGCCAAGGATTTTCCCATCGCAGCCCGCCCGCCCAAGGGTTTCTCCTGCATTTTATAACACTGCCCCCCTCGCCTCTTACAAACGAGTTTGGCGTTGCATGCGTCGCCACAGAGGGAATTTACAAGCCTTGGTTCTGGGATTTAGACGACGTTCTCTGGGAAACTCTTGCACACTCAAGATTTTCTGTTCGGGAATATCCTGTAAACGCAAACGCGCAGAGGAGATCGGAGTTACAATGATATGCAAAAAGAATTGTTGACGTTACATTTAAATGTCAAAGAACGGAACATAATATTGGAGGAAAATCAAATGATCATAACGATAAAAACATTTCAGTTGGAGGTGGGAAAGACTAATAAGCAGTATAAAGTTATAAAGCTATAAAAGCGCACGAGCAGAGAAGAAACGAAATCCAATTCACAAAACAAACTTCAAAATAATTTCGTAATGATCTTATCTAAACGTTTATTCTTTTTACATCAACAGCCTCGCTCATTAAATGTTAAATAACATAACAACTTTCAAAATACAAACCGTAAATTCCTCACAATTCCTACATGTGCGAAAACAATCCGCACAGAAGGAAAAGTACTATCTCCTCCTCGACCGACCTAGTCTAACATTATCAATATTATCCGCACACAAACAAGGTACGAGATGATCGTTCAATACAATCACAATGATCTTCCCTGAAATACGGATGCAGAAAATGCCATTCACCGCGGGCAGATCGCGTCAGCGACGAACAGCGCCGGCAGTGCGCGGTGACGAAACGGAATCTCGGCGCCCGGCGCGCCGCCCCCACGCCGCCCCCGCCCCTCTCAGCCCATCACCGCGCCGCACAGTGCCGCCCCGCGCCCATCCCCGCGCCGGCCCGCGCTACTCCACGCGCAGCCCCGATCCGTCCCTCGCCCCGCTCCACCCTGCGCCCCGCCACGCGTCCCTCCCCGCGTAGCCCCGCCCCGCTCCTCGCCCTGCTCCCCCCCGCGCCCCACGGAGCCCCGCATCACCCCGCGCCCCGCGTTCCTCCCCCCTCGCAGTGCAGCCCCGGGCCTCCCCGCGAAACCTCGTCCTGGCCCTCGCCCCCCCCCCTCATCCTCCACCGCGCCGCCCCGGGTGCCGCCTGGGGTACCTCCTCGCGCATCACAGCGCAGCCCCGAGCCGCCCCGGCGCGCCCCACGCCTCGCGTCGCCGCCGGAAGTCGGATCGAACGGCTGCACCGCAGGCGGCGGAAGCTGCCCGCATTCCGCGCGCCTTCCAGAGCCTCTTCCGCAGCGGAAGCGCCGCGCGGCTTCGGCGCTTTGAAGCCAAAATATTTGGATTCGCTTTATCCGGAACGCTCGCGATGTTATCGGCGAGGGTAAATTCCCGTTAAAGGGAGCACGGGTTCCCTAATATTTACAGGGAGTCATTTTCATTCGTTCACCGACAAACATGGGAATTATTTTGATATCAACAAACATGTATTTTATCATCCATTTATAAAGAATAATAGAGAATCTTAGATAATAAATCATTAGTTTTCTACCCATTGAACAATTCTCCGCCTTCTCCGCTCACTTCTATCTGTTGTTTTGTTTGTCAACTCTACATGTGTAGCTTTCTCCTTTTTATTATACTATTCAATGGAATTCACGTAAGGAAGGCTTAAAAGAGAATTACGTACACAGTGGTATTGCCCCGTACAGTAGTTCTGACAAAATGAGCTACAGTCTTAATAATCTCAACACATGAAATATTCTATATCGTTTATAAACCAAAAGTATTGCGAACCATACTTTTGATTCATCGTAACCGGGTCATTTCTGGTTGAAATGTTTCTTATTTATATTCGGCATCGAAAATGTAGAATTTTATTTCGCTAACAGTTAAAAACTTTGAAGAACCTCAGTGTCGGGCAGCTCCTAACATTGTTTTAGTTTTCTGGAACTAAACTGGAAGGTTTAGTGGAAATCCTTTTCACGATATAAATAATTCCATAAGACACCAACCAAAGGATTTATCCGCCTGACTGCACATTACACGTTGAGCACTTGATGCAACCAGGAAGAATCTGCTGGCTGCAGAAGGCGACGGCACCCGGGAAGTGCTTGGCGCGGGGCGTTCGCAGCCCGCGGCCGCGCCAGCCGCCGCAGAAACCTTCTGAAGGTCGGCGAGCGTCGGGTTGTCAGGGGCGCCCGCCGCCGCCACCGGCGCGCCACCTTCGATAAGCGCTGAGATGAGGCTGCCTCAGCACGACGCGACGCCGCCGGCGGTAAACAGGAGCCCATCAGGCGGCGCTGCGTACGTGCAAAACGGCCCTGCGCACGCGGCTGCGCGCTCGGAAGCAGACCCCGCCCCCTCTCGCCTTTCTCGCGTAATTTTATATAACCACGACTACTCCCCCTTATAAAAAAATCAAGTACTTCCAGTATTTTTTTTTCAATTTCATTTTTTACTGTCGCTGCTGGTACTGCTGCTACTGCTGGTGGTGGTGTAAGCCTATTGAATCCCTAAAAAAGCAGGGGCCTCCTGTAGAAGACAGGCGTGGTTCTGTTTATCTCTTTAGGGGAACCAGGGTGGGGGCGCATAGAGAGGTAGTTGTGGTGTACTTGCAATTTCAGCACCGAAATATTATTAAAATATAGTATACAAATATTGCTCGCGTGATCGGATCACATGGCAGTTTTTTTCGTACAACGAATGCAGCTGTCGAGGCGATTTTGCGTGAGAGGCACAAGTGTGAATAGGTTTATTTTTTATTAATCAGATTTTTATTTCTTATTGATTTTGTATTTATTTTTAAAATTGTAGTTAACAATTGTATTGTACATTTGTTTATCAATTTATTAATTTATACTCTATGATTTTTAATAGATAAATAAACAGATAATTGAGGAACAAATAAGATGTAACAATATTTTGATATTTCAAATAAAATTCACTATTCTGGAGAAAGGGGCGTTGAATTTCTTTCTTCTAAAGGGTACGGTGGTCCAAAAATGCTTGGAAACCTTTAATCTAGATGAATTAGCAGCCAAGTTTATTGCAACCATTTACACTTCGGAGGACCATTCAGCTTCGCAAATTAGGTCATGTGTGATTTAGGTTGAGGAAATGCTAACTGCATATGTTAATAGAAGTGTTATTCAATTATTTCGATGTGATGGTTTGTCAAGTTTTTGTGAATAATATATTATCGAATTCATTAAATAAATGAAACATAACTTGTAGCTGTTTCGTCTACCACATGCCCTCTGTTAATGTCAATAAATCAATAAAAATTATTACTTGAAATCAAAAACTTTATACCAATAAGCAGAAAAGGTTTGCCACTCTGGTAGAGGAGCATTTTCGATCTATGATACCGCCAGAAATGTGCAAATTGAACATGAATGTGATTTCGTAAGTATGGTTGATTTGCGTATTCTGCATTTGAGAACAGATATAATAAGCAAGAGTTGTGTAAAATTTATATTTATGACGATTGAATAAAAAATACTATTGGGATAATAGCTTTGAACAATTTCGGAAGAATGTGCATGTAAAAGTAAACAAATCGAGGTTTTCACTCATCCCTCGAAACAAAGTCCCATTTTCAATTATTGTTACTTCTAAGTATGAGATCTCCGCAGAATATCTTTGAAGGAAAATTCCGTTCAAGGAACCAGAATGTTGAACTGAATTTTTCTCATACTCCTGAGAAGTGTGCGCTCGGTACTCTCGTGGTTGGAGGAGACTGTACTCGTGCTGCTCCAGTTGACGAGGACGCCAAGACGAGCGTGCGGACGAGTCCCTGCGGAACCACCTCGTTACACAGCCCTCAATATTTCAGGAGGCTCGGTGCGAAGGCAGGCCGTATGGGCGCGCCGTTACTCGTCAACCTTTGACGTCACGGAATATTTGGCGTACTTCACGAGATACCACGGTCAACACGGCCTATGCAGGCAGACGGCAGAAGAGTTACGTAGGTTTCAAAGGGCAACATTGTCAAGACTTTATGCAGTTCATGGCGCGTTATATGTTAATTGTCATCAGTTTATGAGAAAATCACTAAATTCATGTGGATTAATGTCAAAATTATTCAATACAAAAAAGAAGATAAACATAAATAACAATGAATTCGCCAAACTGGACTGCACTAAATATAATGATATATTCACTAATATAGTATTATTCTGCATTAAATTGATATTAGGATTTATCGTAGTTTAACATATTGTGTTTGTAAAACAAATCGCTTGAATGTTTGTAAAATTTATGGCAGTGATCGTAGAGAATGTAATAAAGTCGTTAATTAATACTGTAGAGCTCTTCAATAAACAGGCGGTCGATAGCAGCCGCAGAAAGAGAAGACTGGACGCGTGCGCACACATGCAGGCAAAGCAAGTCAGAAGGCCCGCATACATCCGAAATCCTTTACCCTTTGAGCAAACAGGCCATCATTATCCACGTGGAGAGATCACCCTCGACAAAGAGCTCTGGAAGAACCCAGGCAACTACCCGTTTCAAAGTAGATGACCCACGTGCCACGCCTTGAGTCGCGCATTAAATGCCTAGGCACGTTTTATGTCGCTGGCCTGCATAACGCTTTCCTCTCGTGCAAATGCGTCCCATCTGTGCGAATATTTAATCTGGATCAGCACAGTACGAATTAAGCTTGTGCATTTTGTGATGGTCTATTTTCGTGGGAACCTTTCGAGAAAAAATGTAATTTTTACTATTTTATTCTTACACCAAAGTCTTATATTGTTTTGATATTGTCATAATTCGCACCACCTCTGATACAAACTATTTTGTAAAGAATTGTGTACTAGTAATAACTTATGTACTAGTAGTACACGGTCCGAATAATTGAGATTTCTAAGGGTCTGTTGTAAGAGTTTTACGTTGAAAATTTTCAAGGTGGAAGAAAATGCAGCACGAATCCTATACAATCTGAAATTTACTACCATCTTAAATATATCAAAAAACGCAAACAAGACACAAACGAGATTTCTGACACTTGGACAGAAACATTTCGTGATCGTTACCAGTTATCGACACTAGAAGAAGAAATTGGGAGGCAGTGATCTGCTAAGAAACCCACCGTTTATCGTTCATCAATAAATTCCATCGATCTCTGCAAACGACTTTTCACCATTGACAAAGCGACCCGAGACTCATTCAACAAACTAAACATGTTTATGCAATTGCCGAGTAAGACACTCGTCATCAAATCAGCAATTATCCTTCAAGTTATTTGTACAAAATTCATACTACTCAGTAGCTCGATCACGAAGAAATAAATTGAAGTGTCTCACCTTGCAAGAAATAAATTAAATAGTCCCACCTTGCAGCAGAACTCCAAATGCGATAATGAAGATTCTTTAGTGAATTTACGGTCTCTATTTTTAAAGCTATTTTCCCCTCGCTCTCCTGCGCCTATCCGCGTGAACAGAAGCTGCGGAGGCGGCGGTTGTCGGTCGAACGAGGCAGAGCCTTGGGGGAACGGGTTGACAGCGGGACGGGGCGGCGCGGGGCGAGGTGGAGCGCCGCGGGCGGGGGGGGGGGGCGAGGGGGGGAGTGCGGCGCGGGGCGGCGCGGGGCGGAGGGCGCAGCGAAGCGGAAACGGCGCCGCCCGCGAACTTCCGCCGACCGCATCCCCTCTTCCTCTCTCTTCCGCCTCCTCAAAAGCAAGCGAGAACCTTCACGAAGGTCGCGGACGAACACGAGGCAGTGCTCGTACGGGTGTCAGGGTGCAGGGATTAATTTTGCGCTGTTATTTTTGATGCACGGGGAAATGAATTCAGTTCATGAATTGGGGAGGAAGGAATGTTTTGTTTGAGGAGCCCCCGTGGATCAACTGCCCCAGCCAGATCCCTGGTTTTCTCTGGACACACCCGTCAGAGCCCAATCCTACTTAGCACCCAGGTTCGAGTGTTTACTACCCACGTGATATTAAATTAAATATAGTGTGTGTTTCAGATTTGAAAAAAACAAACAAAATTTTTTTTTTTTCGATTAGCATATTTATGATTGAAACTGCAAAAGTAAAGTCAAACTAAAAAGGGAAAAAATCAAAATAAATCGTTTCTATCAGTATCTTATTTGAATTGGGAATAGCCTAAATTTATTATTAGTTTTAATCTTGCGCCGTAAGTCTCGACTTCAACGAATTTAAAACACTTTTTTGCATACTGACGATATACCAACTATACAGGAGCCTACAGCTAGCAAAGTAAGTGGTACACAGAAGTGTGACTTCTGGGACGCGAAGTGATTAGCTCCGCCGGCCGCCGTCTTATCCGAAAGAACCGCTCGGAGTGCGCGTCGGTCGTGGGGCGAGGGGCGGGGCCCGACACGCTGGGGCCGTGGCGTGCGCTCGCGGCGGCGTCCAGGAAGAGAAACCAAATCTCGTCCCTCCGCTCCCGGACGACTGAGCCCTCCCTCAGCGCTGGTGCACTCACTTCTTATTCATACAAGTAACTGCAGCACTCTAACAGTCTCAAAATTATTCACTCGAAATCGTCAACATTCGTGTTCAAGATTTATCATGTTGGATTCGTTTCATTTGAAACCAAAACAAGCAAACAAACAATCACAAGTAATAATTCTCAAGGGAAAGAAGGCACAATAGTAGAGCAGAATGCATACATGTTTCTTCAGCTTTATAATCGGATCAGAGAAATTATCTTTCTGATTATGTAACTCAAAGTACACTACACGTAACACTCCTCCAAAAACGTCCAGAACCTCTTGATGTAACAGATATTATCTTGAATAATTTGATAATATTATCCCAATTCCATTTATCTCAAACCCTGGAACTCTTGAGCTGTACGTAAAGCGTTGACTTTACCCTTCTCCACTGTCGATGCTTGTGTTAACACCATTGAAGGAAATAAACGAACACTGATGCACATAAATAGCAAACAGGATTCACTGAAACTCACTACATCATGAGGCCACTCCGTCTCGATATAGATTCAGAGATTGAATTTCATACTCTCTGCAAGGGGATCTCTTCAAGATATCAAGTTTAGAGTTCAATCTAAGATCGTGAATCTGATGTTGGTGGAGAGAGCTGCAGAGAAGTAAAGTTTATATTTAGATATACGCCCAAAGGATATCTTGCCTTTCTCTCCGCATTGCTCTAAATCTAGAATTCACTCACGATATTCTAGGGCTACATTGACCCTCCGCCCGAACTTTAATCGTAGTGCTCCCGTGGCCTATCACCGAGGTCAATTATAACCTTTCCATTTAAAACAGTATTGTGTTTATGTTATTATAATTAAAAACATAAGTTTGGCTAAACATTCACAAACATTGCACACACCCTATGTAACAAGGTGTAGAGCAGGTACCGTTTGGAACCAACTATATTGGAAAAAAGTATTTTTAATAATATTTTATCTGAAGAGACTGAGAATAATACTTGAGAAAACATCAATTTGCCACTGTGCCCTGGCTGACGGCTTACGCAGACCTATCTTAACAAGAACGCTAGATGCGAATATGTCTCGCCAGGCGCACGCTTCTCCATCTACGTATTGCCACCTTTGCTCGTTCTCTCGCAAGCGAAGAACCATTGAATTATTATATTTGGCACTAGGAAAAGATATAAGTGACAGTTTGGATTTTCATTACGTATACACAAGTCCCGGAAGAGTCTATTGTAGAGTTGGTAAAATATATCACATTGTCAGCAAATGTGAACTCGCATTACGTGCCGCATCCTACAGTTTCGTGTTCGAAATTTCCCATGTTTGATTCGTTTTATTTGAAAACAAAACAAGCAAAAAAACAAACAAAAGTAATAATTTTCAGGGGAAAGAAGGCGCAATAATAGACCAAAATACAAGTTTCTTCAGCAATACAATTTATTCTTCTTATAATCGGATCAATGAAATTATCTTTCTGATTATGTAACTCAAACTACACTACACGTAACCCTTCTTCTGTTTAGTCGCGTACTAAAAATGGAACGGCCACGCGACAGTAAAACTACTGAGTGTTTTTCTATAATTTGAATTTTTCGTAGAATTGACACTTCCCTAATTGGAGTATTTATTGTTTCTGGATGCGCAATTACTTAGGTATTTAGTCCAGAAAGTGTAGTGTATTTCACGTCCTGGAAGATGCATCTCCATCACCCGGGCACCGCCCCAGCCGGGACAAGCTCGAAATTCCCAACGGATTCCCGACATCTGTGCAGTACATTGTGTTTGAAGAAAAAAATGAGTGTGTAAGGGGAGACGAATGATAAAGCGCATAGTCCGAGGTACGTTTCATAAAATTCTGATACTATGTACGCCTGGTATTGTCGGCGAAAATACGGAGCCAGATCCTCTATTTCTCCTTCAGACAGTGGCTGAATTCCGCCACATATACCGCTTGAGACGAAAACGTGCCACCGAGTGGTCTCGAATCCTAGGACCTCCCGATACTTTAGACGCAACTTTCATCGCAGCTTTACCCATCGTGCAGAAACTTCCTAGGAATGCGACTTTCAATACCCAACATCGATACTACCCAGTTAGACTTGCACACGTTCGAAAATAGTAAGTGTTTTGGTGTGAGAAGCAGCGCGCTGTCTAGCAACTACCGGTTCCGCCTGCGGTCCTCTCGCAGCAGCAGCCGCAGCTTCGCCAGAGCGAACTGAACGAAAGGTCACGGCCGGCCGGGGGTCGCCAGCTGTCCAGTTGAAATCGATGTCGCGCCTGGCCTAATGCCCGGTCGCACATGGCACGCTCCGCTAAACGCGCTGTTCGACATGTCGACTAGCCTCCAACGACAACTTGATTTCGGCCTTCTTACGCTGAACGATAGATTTAGAGAAGCAGAACGTAATCGAACCCTTTGTGCCTCTATACTGTACCGATAATGTATGTCATATCTCGTTCGTGTGGCAAGTCGCAATAACTTGGAACAGAAATAAGATGGTCCTCGTAATTGTAAGTAAGGATATATTTCAAAACCAATAAAAGTTGAGCAAGGCATTGCAATATTTCTCAAAGAGCCTTTCTAATATCGCACAGAGCTCTTCGCGCCTCTCACTAAGCAATGTGCTAACAGCACTTCGTTGACACAGCTGATCAGGACGTCGTCTATTCCTTGTCGTCCGACAAGAAAGTTTGCGGGCTATTCAGCGTTTTCGGTTTACTTTCTAATTCTACATCGTCTAGATTAATCATCCTCATATTCATTTTTAAAGTAATTTATAACAACTACGAATATATAACATCCAAAGAGACGGAAAAACTGAGAGGCTTTGTTAAATTCATGTTTTTTTAATGATATCCCGCAGATGAGATGCAGCTGACGAACAAAACATTCTTTCGATGACACGTACACACGACTCATTTTCCTCATCGCCCAACAACGGTGACTGCCGTCTGACCCGTAGTCAAATATCCTCTACTGTGATTTCTTGGCGGGTGCCCGGAAGAGCTCCGGGGCGGGACGCCGCGTCCACCACAGCAAGTGGGCGCGCGGAGACGCCCCGGCCCCCGCCCCCTCCGCAAACATTAAATCGGCCCCCTAATCCATAACGCACCGACTGCCTCGGCTCCCCAAATGGACTGTCATTAGGGAGCCAAATTACAGAGGTATCTGCGCCGAAGGTGGAGCCATGACGCAGGGGCTGCTCGGAGAGATGAGTAAAGCACCGTCCGAGGAAGTGGAATTGGAAACAGAAAGGACAAGCTCGGGTGGAAAGGAATATAAACACGGAAGGGAAATAGAAAGGACTTGGCGATCGTTAGGTCGTTAGAGTTGACGGACCGTTAGGAAACACGAACACGAAGAAGCTTAATAATAGAGAAAATAGTATTTCCGTTGAGTGATTGAGATATTAGTGTTGGATACCAATAAAACCGTTTAATAATAATAATATAATAATAATAATAATAATAATAATAATAATATAATATATGAGGACAAAGAAATAAGAAATCGCTCAAAATCTAGTGTCTGGAGAGAAAACCTGTAAAGGATGTGCTGGATAATTCAATAAATGCATTCAATAAATGCATACGTAGTAACATTGTAAAATATAGAGAACAAGACACTCAAGAGAGGACAGGCTGCAGGGCAGAGTTAAAACCACAATACAAACACCGCCGATGGCAGATAACCGGGGAGGGCGCAGAGCTAACTATCCGACCGGGAGCAAATCTAGGGCAAAGCGAAGAAGCGAGCGCGCACGTGAGGGGATTTCCGTCCCTCGGCGGAGGCGGAGACGTGACGTTGCGGGGGCGGCGGCAAGGCAAAGCTCCGCTCCGCAGAGCGACGGCGCGTCCGGGGGCGCGCGGTGGAACCGCTCCGCGTCCGCCGAGGCTCGTTACCCTGCGCCAGGGCACGCGCGGGAATTCCCAGAGACGCAACGCGGCGCGACGCGACGCGACGACGAGCTCCGCCGGGAACGCTCCTGCTGCCCAAGAACCACTTCCAGACGTCCCAGATGAGACAATGGAATCGCATGCTATCCTTTTCTTCGTTGATAAATAAATGTCTATCTTCCATTCAGGCAACAAACGCCCCTTTGAAATAAAAAGCCCCTTCGAAAAATAAACCTAATATGCAAATTCAGAACTCCCAAGAGCTGGGAAAAGATTTACCCAGTAACAAATAATTGACAGCAAATATTTTCGTAACTTGAAATAACTACACTGGCGTTTTCGTCCTTTACTATTAACGGAAAACATTATAGATGATTCACTGAATATCAGAAGAAATCCTTCTTGGTTTGATGTAGTCTCAGAAAAAATTACATCGCAACTATTATATCCTAACTCCACTGCGATGATCTATTCAAAAGAGCTCATTCATGAATCATGAAAAATTAGTATGAAAACCTCCAGCTCCAACTCTCGTTTCAATGGAAATTGTCAGATCCTTAGCCGGTGAAGAACGAGAGACGATAATGAAGTAGTCTGGAAGAGATTGTTCACGCGTTTAGGAAATATTTGAACTTCCTGTGTTCGAAGAAAAGAAAAATTCCGAATTCTCAAATTAGGGAACACGAAACCGCAAGGGGTTCCACTTTTAGGCACTATATGTTAGCTCGCTGAAGTGGTCAATTTCACTCTACCTAAATATTATGATCCGAAACCCTTAATCATCTACCTCAGATATCAAAGAAAAGACTGACGCCACATGGCCGTGAACACGCTCCAGCAAACGAAATAGCGATTTAATAATTATTATTACAAATCATGTCATAAAAATGATTTGAGAACTGGTTTGCCATCAACTTGTATTGACTGACGTCGATAAAGCTAGTCCGTTTTAAGCGAATGCGAAGTGGAAAAGACTTATAATAATATTAGTGTTTTCGGTTGATATTTAAGCTATTTCCTTGACGATAGTTTAAACTATAGATTAAAAAGCAACGTGTAACTTTTCATCGCATTAACTTGTAGACAATAGTTCCCGGATTTTCCTCCTTTTCCTTAACTCTGGTGTCCAATGAATGATATAATAACGGGACCCTTTCCCGAGATAAGACAGTGGAAACGAAATTTCTGTAGCTCCGATGTTGTAACTCCTTACAACCGAGGGGACGTCGGAACATACAACAGGATCGCTTACAGTTTTATATCCTTACATCCACAACCCCGCAAATGATGCATTAACATTGACGAAATACATTATCCACGCGGATAGATAAGAAACAAGCTCTAGCATAGTTACATACTATCTGTAAGTATCGTCCCTATGCCATCTCCTCCACCAAAACCATCACTGTTGGATTATCGCGTGCATGCCCAATAAGCCTTCATTACAAGCGCAATTTTCTCCGCGCGGGAACAATACGTAGCATGCAATTATTGTGTCCGTGACGATGAATGACCATCGCCTCGCACGGGCGGTGTCCAAAGAGCACGGAGGAGGAGGCGGCGGCGGCGGCGGCGGCGGCGGCCTCGTCAGAACCGCCTCACGGACAGGAATACACGCGTCGCCGCGCCGCGCCGCGCTTCGCGTGCGCCCGGAACCTTGAACGCGCGCGTGCACACGGCGGCGGCCGACACGCGTGTCCGCCTGCGCTTCCGCTCCCACCACCGCGCCAACGAACGAGTCCACGTTCGGAATCGAACTGAATCGCTGAAAGAGACAGTCAAATATTCCCATGAAAAAAGTCAAAAAATCTAGTATAACATTATATTTTAAAAGTTATTTTTGTTCGTTCGGATCATACACGTTCTTGATATTTGTAAGCTCAGAAGAGAATCATTGGACTCGGTTAGAGTCGCCAAGCTATTTCCTACAGAGCCGGCACAGTTCGAGGGAATTAATATATTTTTTTTCTTTATCGAATGTAACGAGAATAAGGAATCGAAAGTTGATAACCACACTTGGCCTTGAATTTCCAGACAGCATGCACAGCGAAGATGTGACGACATTAATACTTATATTCGGAGGCGCGAACCCGACGAGAGCCTCACACCAACTGTAGGACTTCAAGATGTGTGTCCGCTCTTCAATTCACTTTCAGCACTCAGGAAGATGGAATTCTGCGTACCACTACATCTTTTTTTTAGTGCATATGACTCATGCCAGAAGGCTTCGCGTTCAAAACTGTGAATGAAATAGTGAATGAATCTGATTCATTTTAAGTGTTTGAAGCTGAGTACGAGCGAAAGAATGACCAACGTTAGGGGAATTTTTGCAAGAAGTGTACCTCCCGTACTGGATATTGTACTTTGATGCGTTATTGCTCGTGGAATTTTCCGCTGGCCGTGGTTTCTTGGCTGGGAAACGTTTACAACGCAAATATTTTGGCATTTAGCTGTTAAAAAAGCTCTCAAAATAGGTCACCAAATACACAAGAAGACAATTCATTTGAAGCCCACTTTACACTGACCACCTAGCGGAGTAAAAGAACTATCCAAATATGCCGAAAACGCCTTCGACGAACGCCTTCCAGGCCCCGCGTCGAGTCGTGAGTCTTCTCGCCGCGCCCTACTCGCCGTCGTCGCGAGGCCTTTGATGTCACCAGCGAAGTGAGTGCTTCAGGCAGAGAATCGCCTTGGGGACGGAGGCCAGGGCGCACCAGCGCGTGAGGCGGGCTCGAGCGAATACACGCCACGCGCGACGATGGCCAGAGTCGCGCGCCGCGGCGTCGAGGGCGGAGCAGCCAGCGGCGCCACGCCCTGGATGAATCCACCTAAGCGGTGCTTCTGTTGCTGATCGTCACGCCTGCGCTCGCGATTAGATCTCTTGACGTTGAGAAAGCAAGCAGCACAATTCGAATTTCGAGCACTCATATGACATTCGAAATCAAATCTTTCAGTAATGAACACTCAGCAATCATATTATCAATACTAACCTGATCGATTTGTAATATCACTATTGTAATTTGTTACAGTCAATGATAAGTATCTTTTCTCAAGGTTGGCTCCAAACGTTTAGTTTAAAAAATCTCCCACATCTTTTTAATAGTGTTTATTGTAAAGTTGCTGGATTCGTTTTTATGAGTGCAATTTATACGCAGATTCACGAAATAATATTGAATTGTCTCTACAGCCACTGGGCAGCACAGATTATACAAGAGCTTCATAACTTATTACTTTATTTCGCAGTTTATAACTCTAAATGCAACACACTTTCTTGAAAAAAGGACGTCCTGCAACTACTCACATTTCCTTACAATTTTATCCACACAGGAAGCACTGCTGCTCAAAGGAAAACAGAGCCCATGAAGTAATGCAGGAAGAAGCTGTTCACGGAACATGCACAGAGCAAGCGCGCAGAATTATACGTTCACTAACCTCTTTATCATTTATGGAATCCCCAAAAGTCCAGTCAATAAACCACAATTATTTTATAATCGTAAAATAAAGATTGTAAGACATATTAAATGTTCTCTGTTCTGTAGTACCAGTTCACCAAATATTGAATCGGACGATGCAAGTCCGAATTACAAAAATATCATTAAGAGGAGTACGGAGGAGGAGCACGGGAATTGCACATGATGCCTGGACTGGTCCAAATAAGCAATTTATAATTGATGTACATGTCAAACACGATTCCTTGAATAGCGACCGCGTTACTAATGAGAACACACAGTGAAATGTAGTAAAGGCTTACGTTATGGCATAACGCCAGGTAAAAGGGCCGAACAAGCTCCACATGTGCGCAGCTACCGCAGGAGCGAAGAGGCCTGCGCGCGCAATCCACTGCTCAAACGCTCAAGGCCCGCACGCTCACGGCGGCGCAGATCACTTCCAGGCGCAGAAGGCTAAGCTTAATTCAAAGGCCAACTTCGCCCATACGCTGGGATGAACTTTTGTACCATATTACGAGGCACTTACCGTTGGTATTGCTAACACCTAAGCATTAGAGACAAGCCAAAAGCTAGCGTTGTTTTTCAGAAAAGTAGATATAAATCAAAACCAAAAAATGTACAGTATCGGAAACCTCTATAATTGTAAAATGAAGAAAAATGCAAGCAGAAAATAATTTAAATCTTGTCTTTTTACACTCACAAAGAATGAAATATGAACAAGAAGTGCGGTTGAATGCATTATTCCATGCAATTGAAAAAAATCATACATGAAAATCATGATTAAACCAGGAAATTTATTTGATAAAAATACTGTTTAAACGTATTTTTAATTATAACAATACCAAATAATTATAACAATTCTGATTCAGTTATTTCGTACATGAAATTTGAAATTGAACTTTAATTTCGCAATGCGGATTTCTGTGATATTAGTTTTAATGGTACTTATATATTATGAAATGTTTGAAAAATAACATGGGAATAGTAACTCAGGAATAGTAACAGAAAAAACAATGAGTTAAATTTCGTTTGCGGTGATGTATCTCGTTTTTGGTCTTAAATATCGAGAGGAAACTGAAAAAATGCTGTTCAGATTCTGTTGGACAATCGTTATCCCTAACACCCGGAATTCATTGACACGCTCCGTGATAACCTAACCATAAGTGCAACTGAATAAAACAAGCTACTAAATCATATTTACAAGCAGACCAGCGATACGAAGTTCGAGGTTGGAATGCAATGAAGTGTATCTTCAATCGGATGAAGTGGCACAGGGATATCATCCTTGGACATCGCAATAGTACAAAATGAAATGGGCAATAACAATGCAAACACGGTTTCTTATCGTAGTCTAGGGATTTGTATTCTTATAGTACCACAGGTATACGTGACTTACTGCATTAATCAGGTATTACATACAATTTAATTAATTATATGCAGAATATGTTTTGGGAATAAAAAAATGTAAAAAAAACATTTTTTCAATAACATAAAATTAGGTTTCAATAATTACAAGTAATTTTCTACGCAAGGGAAACTATTATATTGAAGGAAGACGTCGAAACAGCCAATGATTTGATAATATTCATAAATAAACATTTCACCCCGCTGTGCATTTAAATCAGTAATCAACATTTACATAAAAACCACAGAAAAACATCCGTGGGGTCAAATACCGTAATCATTATTATGTTAAATTAGACGCGAAGAAGAGGAAAGTTTAAATATGCAGGTTATGGGGAATGATTGAATATGAGGTGAACACAGTTCCAAGAGAGGCAGTTCTGGGAGTCATAAGATCGAGCGACGCCTGGAAGGATGAAAGGAAGAGGGAAAAGAAAGGGAAAGAGAGAGAGAGAGAGAGAGAGAGAGAGAGAGAGAGAGAGAGAGAGAGAGAGAGAGAGAATGAGGATGGGTGAGACGGGAGGGAAAGAGGAAGAACCGCCAGAAGCCTGTGCGGTGGGGAAGGTCGCCGCGATGTTCGATAAGGAAATGTGAATGGTGCCATTGAAAGGGCCGGCGCGGGGCGGTAGGGGGCGAGGCGGGGTGGGGCGGGGCGGGGCGGGGCGGGGCGGGGCGGGGCGGGGCGGGGCGGGGCGGGGCGGGGCGGAGCCCACGTCGCCCCCAGCGGCCAAGCGCTCGACGCTCTCGCCCGCCTCAGATCCCTGTCCAGCGAGAGGCTCCATCTTACTAACAATCTCCTTAGTACTTTTCCGCGTTCAAATACCTAAGTCATAAAAAGCCAACTTCAAGAGGCCATTGCTTGATCCCAATCCGTCTATTTCCCAATGGATGAACCTTCATCCTCCAGGAATAGGACGAAGTTTGCAAACTGACACCGAACCTATCCACGTGTCCACGAAATATTAAATTCCCCACCCTAAGAACTTAAAATATTTCAATTTCAATATAGAGCACTAAAATATCTGAGAGTTTGCAGAGTTTCCTTGTGCACACGTGCGTGTGTGAAAGCAATAAGTTCTAAAGGAGGAACTTTTAATACAAAATACTGTAACTGAAGAGAGCATGATATCTCGAGATGCAAGCCAGTTCGTGAAACGTTTCCAACAATAGTGCACATTCCAAAATATCTCAGTTTCCGAATGATGATATGCATTTCGATGAGCAGAAGCGAAGCCGTTGAAATGTCCTGACGTTACGAGAACGGCTTTCATAGAGGATTTTATTTTCCGGAGAACATTATTATTAGGATACATGCGTATACATACCACACACGCCATAATAATCTGCGTGAATAATGAATAATTAATCATAAATAATGGTCCAAATGTGTTTAAAATGTTGTAAGTCGACATATCCGTGGGAGGATAACATTTAGTGCTACTACTCTAAGCGTACATGTAATGCATGAGAGGTTTTTTACGAAAACATATTTTGTGCGCTCACGATGTCGAAGACACGCAGTAGACTCACTGAACATATCTCCTTTAGTTTCTAAAAGTAATGAAAATGTGTTTAAATAAAGAAATCTTTTAGAGAACAGCACTCTGATGAGATAATTCCAGGCATTTCTCAGCGAAGATAAGTATTCGAAGAAAAATAAACTCTTGTTTCTTTTTCGAAAATGACAGTAAATTTGTATTTGCATTTACAACAACACCACAGTTTACATACTACCATTAGCAACTTGATTTATGAGATGTCTTCCTACTACCTTCACTGGAGTAACCGCTAAAGTACAGCAGAGTTCCCTTGATTCATATATTTACAACAACAAAAAACTTGTTTTCTCGGATGAAATCAGGTCAATTGCGAACGTTCATCTTGTTAATGAGCCTGGAAGTGACGCGACTATCAGGCGCAAATACAACTTAATACTGAATGACATGAAGTGCCAGAGCTTGAGCAGCCAGAAGCGATAGGAAGAAAAGCTGTAAAACGCACTCGTAAAGTTTAACGACGATCACGACCCATTCAAGGAATGAAATCGATGAACGAATGCGCAACGGTCTGCGGGAGATCAAGAAGCCCGAGAAATTTTCTTTCATTTTCTACTGAGATTACGTTCAAGACAAAGACATTGGAAACACCTGAATGAAAATACTTCGGGAGAAGAAGAATACTTGCAAACACAATAAGGAAATTTCCGATCGGAGCAGACCGAGAACTGTTTAAAAAAGTGCCTTTTCTACAAGACTCTCCGCTTCATTCATTAGGAGCGAAACGAATAATGGTCGAAATAAAACGCCATTGCTACCGTTTAATGCCAAAAAGACCTTCTCATTTAAATGAAATTTACATTCAAATACGCCAACATGTTACTTTATTTTCAACATCATATTTCACGCGTAGAAAAATAAATATATAATTAGTTTTATTTGTTATACTATATTTCTGACCCTGCTTTCAATATGTGTAACAGCCACGAATCACAGTTTACGCAAATGTGACATTACGTAACCATAAACTTACTTTGCTACCCTCAGCATTTTATTTAATATTCATTAGTAGTACATAGTGATTATCAAATTACACACTCATTGTTAACGGGCGCACATAGAAACTACAAAATGAAATAAAAACTTTACTTAAAGAAACCTGAACATGGTCTATTTTCATTCCATCTCAACGGTTTTGGCAATATCTGGCAAAATTGAAAAAGTAAATTACAAGAAGTAGTCGCCTGACAGCCTTGTCGCGACCCCCTAGAAACGGTGACGTGACGAAGCCTCAATAATTCCTTATGTAGGCGGTGGTGGCGGCGACAGGGTTGACAGTCAGGGGGGAGGAGGCGCGACGCTGCCCTGGAGAAAGCCACCTGCAGTTTTGTGAGGCTTCTCAACACGTGGCACGAGCATCGACCCTCGGCGGCGGGAGGCAACGACTGCGAGGACGCTGCACTTGCGTCCAGCGCCGCCGAAGACGGCCGAGTGCATGAATACAGCGTTGCATGAATAAAGTTAAACCATTATGAGTGAGCCACAACAAAAATATGAACTACATCAGCACAGCAAAATGCTTCAGGATTCATTTGTATTTGGGGTGGAATAACACCGGCATGGTAATACGAAATATTTCTAATAAAGTTGTAATTATGCATTAAATGGTAAATTTTCTAATTAGATTAAAATACGTTTATAATAAAGATATAATTTGAAAAGTTACACTTGAAAAACACGTAATCTTTTCCACGGAGAGAAATGGAATTGGCTTTCCTTCACACAACAAAATAAACTTTAAGTCGTCTCCCGAAAACACGTACTATCTTCAAGCGACTTTAACCAAGCCTAGCAAGCTTGCAATACGTTGCTTTTCTTCCTCATTCACGAAGCCTTCAAATGTTCTGGGTTATAAACCCGCAATCCGCTTCCCCCTCCGACGGCATACCAAAAAATGAAGTAGCGCGTGTCCAGGAACATGAAAACCTTTCCCCAAGAAAAGAAGGAGAGACAGCGCGAACGCGCGAGTGTGAGTGGGCGAGAGACAGGCAGAAGACTTCGCCCGGTAAATAAACGTCATCTTTGTGAGAATTGGATTCTGCCACCACCGCGTTCTTCCTTCTGCTCTTGCGCCGCGCCGCGCCGCGCCGCCTCCTCGGGGAAAGCCCGGAGACGAAAGGAGAGGATTGAAGAGGAGGCTCCCGGGGTCCGCCTGCGCGGAGCGGCTGATAGCTCCCACGGGGATCGGGCCGTCGCTTGCAGCCGTCAGCCTGCCACTGCCGCCTCCTTGGGGAACCCCTTCGCCGGCCCGCGCGCGTCGCGTCGCGCCGCTCTGGAGACGGCGGCGCCACACGACCGTCACGTTGTCTCTGAATGGAGAAAAGCGTCCGAACGCCAAGGAGCAAGGCAATTTCGTGCTGTGCGAAGTAAGGTAAATCATGTAACATTCATTTTTTTAAATGTGTTGCTTTTCGTTCGACACTTTTATCTTTCGAAGACTTTAATACAGATCTTTTAGTACATGGCCATCGTTAAATCGAAATTGATTTGCTTCTCTAAATTTTAGGTTCTCACGTGTATAGGGCTAAGTAAGAAGGAAGTTTGGAGGGGATGGATGAGAGATAGACCTAGAATTTAAGGGACGTTTTTTGAGACTAATTTTCCAAACCTGCATTATTTTGGCGGGCATATCACACAGCATGCTACTTTGCGAATTTGACAAGTACACATACATGTAATCTTTAAAAATCACGTCCAGATAAAAATGCAGAATTGGTATGTTATGAATGTATAAAGTCATCGGTTCATGCCCATGTGTGTGGGAATGGTCGATTTTCCTTAATTATTTCGCACCTGGTAACACGTTGTAGAGCAAATAAATATTAAATAAAATTTGTTTGAGGCAAAATATTTCTTTTAATGCAACATTAGTGAAAAGGGCCTCGAATATAAGTCAAGATGAAGTAGGAATAGCAACTGAGTTATTGGTAGAGAAGTGTTATTTAAATCGTTGATAAGGAAGTGTTGATTTAAAATTTGACTAAACATTTGTTTCAAAATTTGTAGTACTTCAAATGAATACTCAACGTGACAGAGCAACTTTCTTTATTTATTGACTTAAATCAAGACTTCGAGTCGCAAATGTCATATGTGGGGAAAATATATTACGAGGATGAAAAGAAACTAGTAATGGAATGAATAGAATCTCCCTGTTGATTAAGAATACATGACAAAGAAAATGTATTCGCAACTGCTCTTACCAGTTGCAGAAAGTGAGTCGACATTGGTTACTGTCAACACTTGAGTAGTATCATCTAGAGAACTTCCCATGACGGATGAAATAAAGAGGACACTCAGGGAATGGATTCCTTACAGAACAGTCAACATGAAAGAGTAAACATTACATAGGACGTATACACACATGAAGAACAGTGATACAGCTTGTCTGTAGTTGCTGACACGGTAAACAACATGCAGCAACATTTCTGCGTCTTTTTCTCGAAGATTTAATTCATGAAACAGTGATGTTTTGTACTCTAGTAAAAAAAGTAGTACCGTTTACCGAATCAAGCTTTTTTACATTGATTACTTATGCATCTCGGTGTAAAATAAAAATACGATTCTAACGAAATTTGTATGCATTAATCACAAAAATAATATGAGCGGTAGAAGTTATCATGTAATGTCAAAGAGTGATTTCAGATGCGTAGCTTCTTTCTAAAAATAAAAAAAAAAAAAAATAAAAAAAATAAAAAAAAAAAAAAAAAAAAAAAGCCGCACATGTGTACGCAGTACGCATTACCTACATACACAAATGAAATACGGCCAGCTCCACCACTGATCAGATTATTAATCGAGCCGATACATTTCAATTTACTCAACTCAAACAGTAATATACATAAAACAAATACTCCAACAATCTTATTGTTTAACTTTAACCTTAGCCAAGAGAGTAACAAGAGATAACAGTACCTAGAGATTGAAACGTGGTGGAGGTTTACTAATACCGTATTTTCTGCATATATTATCATAAAGGAATTAAAATTAGTGCAATTATGTTTAATTACCTAATAGGATAAATGTAGAGATAAATAAAACAACGTACTTAAATGATGATCTAATTGAATGAAATAAGTGATGGCCATCTGTGAATGTTGTGGCATTTTCATGAAACTATCACTCACTGCGATCGAACTGCGCGGAATGCGACTTCATAGAACCCTGCCACAGGTTATTTTATACACGTAATAATCACATATTAATGTTAAAACGGGCTACACGTTTGGGCGAGCAGTCATCTATCACAATGATAAACCTCCAGTCTGAGAAAATCGAGTGATCACCGCATTCTCCCCGAGTCGCTGGACGTTGTCGCCCACGTCACGCGAGCCAATCGCGGCGCCAAAACGGGCTCCCGGTGGGCGGCGTCGTGAGCGTCGGGAGGCGGGCTGCCTGGTGACGCAATCGCTGAGGATACGGCGTACGCGCGGGCGAGTACCGCGCCGCGGCGCCCGCACACTGGACCCAAACGCATCGAAGGCGTGCACAAAACGAGCGTTGTTGTTTTGGAGACGAGGAGTGAAAATATGAAGGCTTTGCGAGATAAAGATGTTCAATTGTAAGTAATCAAATAGAGCAAACACTCATTTTCATTTTGTGGACGTGAGATGACACAAAAACAAAAATTGCATTTTATTAATAATACTACTCGTACGTTAAAGGAATACTGCGAAAAGAAATTAAATAATTTAATTTTCTCTATTCGCTGGATTAATGAATTAATTGTGGATCGATTAAAAAGGATATTTTAGCACTTCAAGTGACACTTACGCACCATCTCTCCACGTAAAATGTCCGACGAAAATAAACAGCACCTCGGTAACAACGACGAAAAAATGTAATACAACCAGCCATCATTTCTGATTTCACAGTTTTAAAAAGCTTCCTAAAATTCCCCTGCTGTCATGGACAAACGCCACGGGGGCGATTGCGGTGGCTCGGGCCCATTGCACGGCGCGGCGTGGGCCGGCGCGCCGGGCCGCACGCGCCCTCCTCAAGCGCGTTCATTCACAGCCGCCGGGCCGCGCGAGGTCATCTGCTTCCAATGAAGCCGTGGGGCTCTGCCTGGGGAGCAGGGGCTCCAGGGCGCAGCATCCGCGACGCGTTCCTCGAAGGACGCACCGCCAGTCGATGAATACGAGACCCACCGCGGAAAGTACCAACCGGCCCTCTGCCGCCAAAGGGGTTTCGGAGAACACCAGTCACCGCTTCCTTTTCGCCCGAACGGACTCAACGGAGGCTACGATTCCAGTGCTTCATCATACGCGGAATGGGTCAGTCAGCCCCTCAAAAGACAAGACACGTCGATTTAACGTTGATCGATCGTACATGAACGCTTACCGAAAAACCGATTCCTCGACTCGAAATCAGTGAAAGGAAGCTAACGAGTTCTCCATAAAACTATGATACCTCTGTTACAATGTACTGCGCCACTAAATTCTTTATGCTTTCCGCCAAGATGAAGTTTTTTTTTTAAGATGGTCGCCCCCTTCCTTAGAGATTTTCTGAATTCGCCACTGGAATGAATTACAAGTCTTCGATAACATTCGTTAATGAAAGAAAAAATCATTTGTTCCTTCCATTTCAAAAATTAATTATCTAACTTAGGTCGATTATTGAAGTTAATGTTTAAAGGTTTTTGTCAACTCTTTCTCACTTTGTCTCAGTACGTGAAAGCTTGAGTATTACTTAAATCTTTTTGGACACAATTGACATTTGAAGAAAATTACAAAGAATTTAACACGATATCCCTTACCCTTCTCCACAAAATTGAAGAAAAATTAACGCGAAAAAATAATCTATATCATCATCTTGTAGAATGTAAGGTGGGTAGTCTAGGATGCGCAATGTTCGAGACAATATCCATAGCGATTAGAGCGAAACATCTGCATCCTTCCCCTGGTCAGCGGAAACAGTAAAAGGGTGTCCAGTCGAGACCTTGAAGAGATTCGCGGAAGCTCTCTACGCAACACGCACTTCCAGTTGCGTGGGCGCGCCGCTGGCCCGCCCCGGGGCGGCGGCGGCGGCGGCGGCGCGGCGGCCTAGATGCGGCGCATCCGCGTGTGTGGTTTTGGAGGTTCTTCCAGGATTTAGGAAGGTGGCGGGTGAGATCATTCCGGAAGCGCTTCGACCTACCGTTCCTACACAGACGCGCGTTCGTCGATCAAGAAAGGTATACACATACACTGCGTCTGTACATTTGATACGCGTGTTTGACCGAAAGGCAATGACGGTACGTTTTGTCAACTCAAAAATATTACATTTCATTTACGCGAGTAATGTTGTATACAAATCAAAGCATTGTTACACACGTTAAGAATTCTCCTACAAATCCAATAAACTTTTTGTGTTGTATGTGATGAAAGACATTAACTGAAAAACAAAATCTTTTTCTGGATTAAATTACTTTAACGTTTACCGTATGTTACACATTTCCTGAAATCCTTTAAAAAACTCGCAGAACCATCAACAATTTAACTGACTTTTGTTGCAGTAACCTTTTATTTTGCCCCCCGACGTACATTGAGTCAACAAGAACACATTCTAATCTTGTTCTTTACTCCACCAACATTGACGTAATGCAGGTGTTCGATCAGAAGCCTGCTAATCAGGATGCCCATTGTAATATTCGATCCCTTTAATTCTCTCCAAGCGTCTAGTCCGCACAAGCCCTAAGCCCCTTGCCCACCCATTTGTCACGGTCCGTCCACGCCAGCCACTCCGCGCAGCGTTCATGCAGGAGCAGAGAGCTGTGCCCGGAGGTCCGGAAGTTGGCCTCTCCTCGGGAGACCCGCCCACGCAGGCCAAGTGCGCGCGCCGCTCGCCTCCGAACGACCGGGGGCGGCGGAGAGCAGGCGGCGAGCACGGCGGCGGACGAAGGGGCGGACACGGCCACTTTGTGCAAGGATACAGAGCAGTGATAGCGGCGGTGTGTGTGAGTGAGAGAGAGAGAAAGAGAGAGAGAGAGGGAGAGGGAGGGAGAGAGGGGGTGGTAGAGGAGGGGAGGGGAGAGAGGGGAGGGAGAGAAAGGGGAGGGGGGAGAGAGGGGAGGGAGAGAGAGGGGGAGGGAGAGAGAGGGGGAGGGGAGGGAGAGAGGGGGGAGGGGAGGAGAGAGGGGGAGGGGGAGGGAGAGAGGGGGGAGGGGAGGGAGCGGGGGGAGAGGGGAGGATATAGGGGGAGGGGAGAGAGGGGGAGGAGAGAGAGGAGGAGCGCGGTGACTGAGAGCGGGACAGTCCAGGACGATGCCGGCAGGCCAAGTAGATGAGAGAAAGAGTGAGTCCCTATTGATTCCGAGCGCGTCCGCTAACGAGCTCATTAGACACATAAATAAGTATAATATATATAATATATAACCTAATATCTCATGAGGGGGCGGTGGCGGTACTCCGTTGGAACGTAAGATCCGGTGCCGAGCTTACCCTGCCTCACGAATCTCCTGTGTTCACTACTTGTCAAGACACGAGGGTCTTCACTACGTGTCAAGCATAAGGAAGGAAAAATTGCCCATGTCCCGTTTGTTAGAATATTCAAGCATTTGTTTGGTACTGATAAGAGAAACGAACAACTACGTCTGAAAGCAGCCAGCCGCTAGAATTTTCCTCCAGACAGTGGATGGAATTTGACCCAGCTTTGATAGGTAGGGTTGAATATCCGCCGTCGGGTCTAGAGACCACGGGCCTTCCGGTCAACAATGCTACAGACGCAACTCTGTCTCGGCTGAGCAATCGCAGCCCATGGGCAGAAGGAGGAAGGGGGCATAGCTACGTTGTCCACGGCACACGGAACAGGGATGTGGGGCGGCGGGCGGAGGGCCGGGCCGAAAGGCTGAGGTCAGGGGACGCGGAAGGGGCGGCGTGCGGCCAGCGACGGCGACGGGCACGCGGGGAGCGGGGAGCGGGGCGCGGGCGCAGGGGTCGAACCCCGACCTTCGCCTTCCGGCGCACAGGCGGCGCCTTTCAGCCGCGCCACACAATGCGCCTCACATAAATATTTACGCGGCGGGCGGGCGGGCTGAGTGGCCAAAGCGCGGGGCGCGGGGAGTGGGGAGCTAGGAGCGGGGAGCGGGTCGGGCAGAGGCAGCGGGAGAACGGGAGGAGCGGCACTGCGCGCGCCGAATGTTGAGCAGAAGCCCACAGCGCCTGCTTTTCTCCTTGTTACGTACTACGCTTTCAAATGTCGCACGGGTTTTACGCACGCCAGGAGCAACGCCTCGTGACGTAAGCGGCCACATGGACAAGGTTGATTCTATTTTACGTGAATAGGGTACATCCTGGAAGAGTAAAATTCCATGATATATGCAAATGAACAATGATGATTTATATGAAAAAGTATCCAATATTCGAGATTTTTAGAAAAACACTGCACACGCTATGGAAAGATAGATATAAAGAATCAAGAGAATTAGTTTTTGGCAGTAACCCTGGATCGATAGGAGGAAGGCTCGGCGCTAGGCAGTGTCAGAAACAGTCTCTATAACCCTGCGATGACGGCATTCCAAGGCGCCCTCGAGTCGCTCGAGTGGCCAATATTTCACACACAATAACTTAGAGCGGAACGGCGGGCAGAACACAAAGCAACGTAAGGTAGAGCTTGGGCTGGAATTATAGCAATACAAGTAGCCAAATAATATAATATTTTACGAAAAGAAGAGCACTGAGATGTTGGAACTCTTTAGTTTTATTATTTATTTTAATTCAACATTCAATTATTCTTATGAAAACAATACAGTTATCGCTGAAATTATACTTCAATTTTCAGAAGAATTGTATCCTCCTCCTAAAATGTTAAGTTTTTTGGCGTCTCCTACTACAATGATTATGTATTCGTATTGTGATACAATGAAAAAATATCCACGATCGAGCTCATTATACCAATTTAATCTACGAAATCTCTTTTCGATTTCAGAAACAATTTTCTGGACGTACGCTACTGGTTGAACTTTCAATGACACTTAATAATTTTCCATTGAATTTTTAACTCATGACTTACGTGAAAATTTTGCAGAACACTACATCGCGTGCTATTTGAAGATTACAACAAGGCTGTTCATGGACATTTTGATGTGCAGATATTTTTTTATTTACACTATACAAAAACATTTTTTTTATATTCAGAATTTCTCAGAATAAATTATACAAACTTATAGAGCATATGGAGGGGTTGCAAGAAATCGCGTTTGGCCACAGAACATACAGTGCAAAATTTCATGTAAGGTGTCATATACTTGATATTTGCCCCGGAATATCTGGCAACCGCATGTGCAGAGGTAAATGGCAGATTTATGAATTCTCCTTGTCTGCGTCAAAACGTGACCTGCAAAACACCCGTGCATGATGAGTTGTCTAATATTCAAATGCAAATATCACATGTGTACCTACGTTATATGAAACATCTCTTTGGATTTTCTCTCGCAAAAAGTGATCATTTTCAGCTCTTCGACACGTCCTAGACGTTTGTGACATTTACTCTGAGGCACTTGTACAAATAATTCAACAGTAAAATAGCTAAGGTGACTGAAGCGCGTGAAGTCCTCGACTTACGTAGTTTGTTTACTGCACGCCGAGGGAAATAAGACCCCAGCAGACCTAGAGAAGCAGGACTAAAATGGAAAGCAGACGTCTCACGTAGTTGCTTTCCTTGCTATTACGTATAGGGCGGTATAAACTTCGAACTCAATTTACGTGCACTGGAAACCACACAAGGTTGCGTGAGCGCCTACGTGAGCAAGAGCTAAATCCTTTTAGCTTTGGTGAGGTCTGTGCCTCCCACCCGTACTTCAACCTTAAGCTGTTTTGGTTTCGTTGCAGTCACTGTTACATCAGAAGCAAGTTTGATGAAGTTCGTTAATAGTACAATGGAAACACGTTCAGCACCATTTATTAACGAATATTATTAAGTAAGTAAAGCAGCGAAAGCCCGTCGCCATTGAAAACCCTAGATCTGGGAGAGGGGCGGAAGTGCAGGTAGCATAGGAAACAAAAGGGGTTACTCCCGTGGGGAACGTTAAACAGAACCGCACCTCGTCTGCTTTTCTGCTAGTTACGTAGAACGTGCTACTGGTCTGAAAACACCAGATGCCGTATTTGTTTTACGTTTTCAAGAACAGAACTAAAAGTGTAGAAGAGGGGTGGGTGTGGAGGGAGGGTTTCATTCGTATTCGAATGAAACTCTTTCAGATACGTACTAACTTTTTGAAGAATTAATTAATTGCATTCATTCTTTAATCTTGAAACGTTTTACGTTGAACTTGAAGATGAAATTGAACTGAAATACTTGAAATGTTTTACGACAGAACTCGATAACTTTGAAGATATGTCTCACAATATAAGAATATATAGTACCTCTCGGCGATCATCACCGTAAGCGAAGCCAGTTCAGTGTTCGGAAAGCAATAAAATTAATTTCAACAAACAGAAAATGTTACAAATTTTATGTATTTTTTAAAATCTGGATATTTTTGGTAAAAAACATCTTTGCTATTGATTCCATCTTGAGTACACCCAATACTATTTTCAATGAGGTATTGTTATTAAAGTAATTACAGTTACATTACCAAAAGTGTTGTCTCTGTCAATAAATATGTTTTCCTCTTTAAACAAAGATGTACCTATGTTGAGCCAGGTAAAGACTCGTATTCTGATATATTCATATACAAAAATTTAATCGCATGTTTGTTCATATAGCCTAGACTTTATTGCGACTGTTTTTAACTTCTTCGCAGTCACAATATGGAGATGCCCATTTGGCATTACTGACAATTATTACTACGACCATGAAGACATTCTTCTCGGGAATGACGGGCAAAACAGAAAACCTCTAGAAATTATTATTTTTTTAAATCGTAACTGCTGGCTTCTGAAAGGAGTTCGTCATAGACGAGTTTGCGTTAGACAGACAATACCCTGGCTCACGTAACGGCCGGTATCAACGGAGCGATCCGGCGGCGACCGGTCATGTGTTTGTCGAAGATCGATCCTCGCGCACTTTCCTTATGTACTCGCTGCCTTCGAATCAAAGCGATTAGCGTCGGCGTCGGCGGCGCCGCGGCGGGCGCCCGTCGCGCGCTCTTACTCACGCGCCGCCGGAGATGCGGGCCGTTTCATAACGCTCGCCCCCCCGGCACAGCGGGGCCGACCACCGTTGCACCTTACGACAGCTCGGCCGCCCGGACACGGCGGTAATGGAGGGGCCAGATAAAAGTCAACCCACATTTGACACGGCCGTGTCGTTCGACATAGGGATACGGGTGACCCAAATCAGATCGGGCCTTTGTGACTAACTGCGGCCCACTGAATTGTAACCGTTCATAACAGAATTTCGTAATCAGAGAGAATGTAATTTAATGGAAGTTGTGGCAAACCGATACATTAATTGAAAACGTAAAATTTCATCAGTCGGCTAATTAATATTGTTCACGTTTTTATTTTGTATTTAAATGATAATGTTTATTCCAATCAGAAACACAACAAATGAAGCTACTGTTCCCGTAGTAATTTAAATATTTTCTTTTACCTCTAGGCAAAAAGAAATAGTAGATTTTTCTTTCACCGCAATCGAATATTCGGTATTCCTTGACTATATAAGATACATATTAGTGAAAGCGTTTTAACGAAATATCTAATATACGTTTAATTTTGCGGCAAATTCCGTGACAAGGGATTTTGATCTCCAGTTACTAAAGCAAAATCTGCAAGCGAAATCATGAAATGGGCTTCAAAATAAAAACGAGATTTACTGGGAATTTTACGAGCGTATTCGTAAAATACTGAACTTAACAGCACATTGGTAAACAATGCCTATCTTAAAACGCAATTAACAGATACTTCAACATAGTTTAAGCGCACACGAATTGTGGTAAGAGCAGGACAAACCTTATACAGAGCTCTTGAAAACGATTATCACAGTCACACCTCGCCCCTATTTCAGGCCAGTCGCGTAGCGTCAGCGCGTTAGCAACTAAAGCAGCTGCGGGAGGCGATAACTCACCTTCGTACATCTGAGCATATTGCGGGAAGCCGGCCGCCCTGAGCCACTTGCACGCCTCAGTCGCTTCGATCTCTGCAACAGACAGAAGACAGCGTCGGGTCAGCAGGCCGCACGCCAGGCCGGGCGATGCGCGCGGGGGTGGGGCGCAGAGGGGGAAGCAGGGCGGGGCGGGGCGGAGCTGGACTCTCAGCACGGAAGGGCCGCGACGAGGGCAAGGACACAGGAAAAAGGAACCACACGGAAAGGAACTACTCGGGAAGCGAGATCGCCGCGGCGTTGGATGGGGAGATAGCTGGAAAGTCGATGAGAAAAGGACGGGTTTTCGGGATAGGATCTAGGACAACAAAATGTATTCTCTTGGTCACTTAACAAAGGTAGTATTAATATTCACAACAATCGTGTTTGCCATTTATAAAGCATATACTTACATTCTGAAGATATATACAATTTATAAAAAAAAGTTTTTCAAGGCCTCTTATTTGTAAGCAAAAATTTAATATTTCCAAACCATTTGCACACCTCTTATTCGTCTGGTCAAAGAAAAACACAGCATGCACATATCCAAATGATGTTTCCTCTTGAAATAAATTTACCGTTATGTCACAATTCGGTGCTCAGAGAAAAATAAAATGAAATGTATTAGACAAGTTGCTTGGAATAGTCGATTGCTTCCTCTAGAAGTCAACCTGTCAATTAGTTTTGAAAATATTCAGAAATACTCTTATGCAATTACTCTTGTATTTAAATGGTTTTCGTATGAGAAGTGGACTCAGGTTCCGAGAGCTTACTGAATGGAGGAAACACTAGAATTTGACATGTTTAAAAAATTGCAAATGAAGTAAATTAAAAGGAACAAAGAATGTAATAACAAACATGAGAACTGCATAATAATAATAATAATAATAATAATAATAACAATGATAATAACAATGATAATAATAATAATAATGATAATAATAATAACAATGATAATAATAATAATAATAATAATAACAATAATAATAATAATAATAAATGAGCCACCCATGAGCAAAGATCTTCCACTAACACAATCGGCCAATCGGTGGCCACTTCGCCAGCTGCGGAAAAACCCTCCCGCCGCCGGCTGTCTCCACCAGAGGCATGGCGTGCAGGCGCAGGAGCCGCATCTGAATAGTGAACGTCGAACCCGCGGCAGCTGCTTCGCGAGGCTCTCGCGTGAGGCGCCCCCAGCGCCTCCTTCCATTATAATGAGCTCGCGAGAAGCGCCGCGCAACGTCGTCCGCGGAAGGAAGAGCTCTCATGGGAAATCCCCGCCCGCCCGCCGTAAAACTCCGTATTGACACGTGGGCTGCACACAACGCCTCTGAATGCAGTAATTCCGCATCGATTTAGAAGATGGCTTTGTACGCCCTTTCCCGAGTCCTTTCGTTATTCGGCTCTGATGTAAGAAATGTACTGAAACGAAAATGTAACTGCAATTGCATTGAAAATAGTTTTATCTAAAATTTCAAATTGTTTCCTGAAATTATTATTATTATTATTATTATTATTATTATTATTATTATTATTATTATTATTATTATTATTATTACTATGCAATTCTCATGTTTATTTGTGTGAATTATCTTATTTCATTTTTTGTTCCTTTTAATTGACTTCAATTCAAGTTGTTTAAGATATTAAAAACTATGAAATACGCAAAAGACCAACGGTATTTAGGATTACACCGATGAGCCGCAGTCACAGTGGTCGTTTAAAATGGGCGTTACGTAAGTGACTGATTCTCGGTCACAAACAGTCCTTATTCGCAAATGAGTGAGCTCCAGTGATCACTCATTCCTACACGGGAGGTCGGCTCCTCTCTTTCATGTTTCTCATTCAACCTCCGTTTAACCAGTTTAAGTAGTACAATCGAGGTGCTTTTATAGTGGAAAATAGTGACAATGAATTCGCGGAATATTTAGAGTTAAAACGGAACACATTCACACTGTGAAAAGTAAATAAGTGACATAGATAATCCATTGAAAGTGTACGATAACAAACGATTTCGATGTTGCACAAATCAAATTGGACGGTCTTTGTACGAAAAAGTGTAAGTATAATCAGCAACCAACCAACTCCAAGTTAGTGCTAATGGCACGTTGCTTTTCCCATCATTTAAGGATTACGAATTTATTTCAAGCAAGTACTTCAGACAAGGATATCCTAAATACTAAGTAACCGTAAGTATACTTTAAATTCTGTCATTAATTTTATATTTACGGCCAATACTGATAGGGAAGAATACGTGTAAGATACAAAATATGGCAAAGTCAACGACCTTCAAAAAATTCCAGTTGTTAGTCAGTTGAATTAATAAAATTTTTCAACAGGTTTCTAAGCAACATTAGGTTCCACACAATACTTCAATACATGCCAACATGATTCAGACACGTTCAATCGTATACACACGCGTGCGCTCCGCACACATATGGTAAGATGATATCGCCAACCCAACGGGGGAAAAAAGTTCAAGGATATCTGTGGATCAGAGGCACAGCGAGCCTACGACCACCGCCTATTGAACTCCGCGCCTGCCCTTCGGGCGGCGGCCCACACGACACGTGCTGCACCCACGTGGCCAGCTGCGGAACTGCGAGCGCCCTGCGCGCCGGCGCTGGCGCCGAGCCGTCTCCGGCCGCCTAGGGGTCATCGCTCGCGTCAAAGCGCCGCTCCGCACCGCCGTTCCAGAACTCCACGGCCAAATAAGAGCACGCCCAGACCGACGAACACCGCTTTTTTGGCCTCCACTGCCCAATGAGCCCCTTTATGTAGACCGCCTGCTTCAGATCGCGCCGAACCCGCTATCGCCAAAGCCTCCGCCGTCATCGGAATCGCCCGCATACTTTTGCCTATTCAAGTTGGTTGTCACGCCAGAATGTGCGCACTTCTAAATAGGCAGTAAAGAATAGTGCTTAAAGTGGTATACCGTGAAACTCAGCAAAATTCAGCCAACATGACAATTTCAGATAATAAGGTAAATATTTCGCAAACATTCTTCTATTCAGGAAACAGTAAAATGTTAATATTGAATAAGTTCCATTAATTTCTCAATAAATAATTAGTATGACGATAGTATAACAATTCTACAGTACACTTACTATAGGTACATTATGAAACAATACTTCAAATTTGCTCTGAATTGCGCCTACCATGTACCACCCTCAACAGTCAATTTCACCGGGTCCAGAACTTCACCGCTTGTTGAACCGACGTCCCATCCCGCCCGCCAAATACAGTACCACAGCCTGGGGTAATTCTCCCTGCAGGCGTCGCCATCGCCTTATTCACCATACTCACCGCCTCACGTAGTATCTCCTCGCTCTCGAAATCCACACCCTCGCGGGAAATCCCCGACCGCAAGCGGTCAAATTAAAGCTTTTACTCACACACAGCCGCTGAACAACGGTTCTTTGAGCAGCAATTCGGCTTCGATTTAAGCGCGCGGGTAGCGCCTGCAACACATCTCACACCCACCAAGATCTTTTCTGCAGCCGCTCTCGCTTCGTTTGAATAATCTCCTCTCAGAGCCACTGCGAAGCCACCGCTGCGCACTTTCACAGCGATGTCCCGATCGATATTACCAAATGCAGGAAAGTAAAAACAGACATTGCACGGGGCACGGAGTGTCGATCCGATTGCACGCATGCGATGGAAAGCATAAGGCCGCTTTATGAAGTTCTGAACGCGATTGTGAAACGGTTGGATCACGTCCTGGATTTGCGCGTTTCCGCCTCTGCGTGCACTTCGTAAACACCTACTACGTGCGTCCTCCTTTTAGGCCATGACGCAATACGCGAGCGAACGTGCTGCAAAAAAATACACGGATTGGAAAAGAGAATACAGAGGCCAAGCGATAAGATACAGAGGATGTGAGTACTAGGCGAGTAGGCTCCCACCGGAATCAAAGGCTGGCCTCTAGGGGGTGATTAGATAAGCGAGAAGGGGGAGGGTATCGCCATACGTGCATTGGATTCGGGGAAGGAACTGGTCGGAAACTTGGTAGAGTGGGAGCGGGAGTGATATGAGAAAAACGAAATATTTCCGTGTAGATAATACGAATGAGAAGTATATATAAGAGGTACTCGAGATTTCAGGAGAAATGAAGATGTTAAGCTTAAGGTATTAAGTGAATAACAAATTATATAATACCAAGTAAATGGGAGAGCACACTGATTTTTTTACCAACTTAAGACTACTGTGTGTCACACTCTGAAGGATGAAATTCAAACGCACACATATTCAACAGTGTTGAAGGGAAAAAGAAGCCCTTACGTACAAAATGCCGGATATTCTATTATTTATTCATGCATAAAATATCAATGCTATAGTAAAACTTTAATACTTAGTACCACTAAATAATTTGTCACACCTTTACCTTTCATTAAGTTACATATAGATTATAATTCAGAACGGTGCAATATTTCGCTAGGACGACGAAAGTGAATAATTTCCACGCGAAATACACAAGGGATTTAGTATAATATATCAATACAGAACAGTATTTCAATTAATGAAGACTGAGAGGGGAATATGTATGCATTACGCAACCATTATGCTAAAAAAGTTGGATATAATACTTTTCGCAATACGGAACTATTAATGGACGCCAATCAAAGTGTTTCTGGCGAGTTCTGTCGGTCAAACGAGAGTGTAACGAGGACAGCGTGAAGCGGGAAGGCGACGTTCGCGTGGACAATAATCGCCCGAGCAGCGAGGAGGGTGCGAGATCGGAAGGAGGACAAATAGAACTGCTACACGAGCAGCTGGACTCCACCCGCATAGCCCGCGCCAGCTGCCTGCGTCGCCTGCCGCTTCGTATTATTAGCTCCCGATGCCGCGCTGCAGCCGAACCAAAAGAGGCCCCACATCAGACAGCGGAGCAGCCCGCAAGGCAGTCCGGAGCACCAGGCGCAGAGAGACGAGTCCTTTGACAACACTACGTAATTAATTCTAACTTCTTGACTGTCCTTGGGCATTGATATGATTTTTCTACTTGTTCATAACTAGAGAGTCCATTAAATTGAGATTGAGCTATAAAATGTTTGATTTTTGGACAGGATATTGATATTGGAATTAAAAAATTGTCTCATTACAGGTATGTGACTATATTATACATTTGCATGTTGCAATACAGATTTCCTCTCGCTAGGTAGGTAGAATAGCATCGAGAACCTACAAAATTCCAGCAGTGACATTTTGCAATGTCACTGGTAAATTTCTCCAGGCTACAGAGAAAATGTACTCAGTTCAAGTATCACAGAAAATGAGTGCGGCACGAGGCATCATTTGTAAGCCAGTTGCAGATCAGGATAAGTCATAGGCCCTTCATTTCATCGGCGATGTTGTCTGTGTGTTAATATTACCATGATTTTCCCATGTCCGTATATTCAGATATTCAAACTCCAAATTGATTCTCTTGAGGAGAAAATAAAACTACTGAAGATATAATGGTCTTCGTCCCAACACATGGGAACAGCACGGCAGGAAATAATACTCGCCAAGGACAAAAACTGTGTTGCATACTCGTAGTATAATGATCGCCGACGCGGGTAACGAATTTGTAATTAACTATAGTGAATTTGAAAAACAGCAAAATATATTTAAATTAGTGCAAGAGAGACATTTCTGATTATAAATAAATCATCAAATGTCTTTCGTGCCTCAATGATCACAACCCACATTGATGTTATGGACAGATTCAACCATCTGTAAATATTACAGCGCTATGTTTTGAACTTCTGAATCATTACCACTCTAAAACATCGCCTTCAAATCCCTGAAAACGGACCCGGTGAATATCTACCTCACGAAACATTTAACGCGCTCTACTCTTCATCTGGCGCTACCTTTCCGAGAGCGAGAGAGCGCCACGCGTTCTCGGAATCACCCCGAACGGTTTGGCCTGCGTGACGTGACGCTGACCTGCCGCAAACGCCCCGTCCGCCCGCCCGCGCTCGCGCCCCGCCTGCACTGCCCCTGGCAACGGCCTCTGCCTCTGCCTCTGCCGTCGCCGCCCGAAAGAGGCGTGCCCGGAACGCGCTCGCGGCAGCCGGCGGGGCGCCGAGGCTCCGTCGCCGAGCACAGTGGGTAACACGCAGATCACGTCGGATAAACGAGTTAGTTTCCGTTCCTTTCCTTTCTTTTAGAAAAACAACGTCGCGGAAGCTCGTGATCATTATTCGAAAGAATCCCTAAACACTGGCAACAACGATAACCATACAGTTTTAAATGTAGTAGTTCACAACTCATATTTATCTTAACTGAATGAGATCACGTGATTGACGAGGGCGCCATCTTTCTGCTCAAAAGAAAAGAAAACTGTCATATCCCAAAACGGTAAAGGTAAAAGGTATGGTAAATGGCGAAGGAATCTGCTAGTTGTTTTCATAAAGCAATTTATCATTAGATCGTATTGGATCGTAATATATCGAATTATACAATACATAGTGGTTATTGCCTCGAACACAGGACCTCTATTCGCAGAAGTGATTGCGGGAGCACAGTCGCTTTGATCTCGACTGACGTGCGCGGAATGGTAGATCTCATCACAAACGGGATTGACGAGAGAGATCTGGTATCACGCTATTTAGAACCTATGAGATAATTCGAAAAAGCTCCATTCGTTTAAACATATAAAATAATTGGAGAAATGACCTAACCAATTTTCTAAAACATTGAAACCCATATCATTATCCTATCTATTCTATTTTTATTTACCACTCTAATCACTACACGTAGCAGATCACGTTTCTACCTCACGTCCAGAGAGGACCAAAAGCTGAAATACTCCCGCGCGTGGATTTCCCTTTCGCTGCGGCGCCCACTGCGCGCGGCTGGCAGAGAGCAGTGCCGCGTGGGGAGGAGGAGGGAGGCTGTCCTTCCCAGAAGACCACTCTCACACGCGCGGGCGAACGCAAATGTTTTGGTTCGCGCCGCTGCGTACACACCAAGCGCGGCGATTTCATGCGCGCACCGGCGCGCGCGGCGACGGCGGGGGAAACTTCAAATGTCTTTTCTCGGTATCGCACACTCCCCCCCCCCCCCCCCCCCCGCGCAAGCCAACTTTCGCATGGCCAACATCACGCCATGGTATTCGTAGAGTTATCGCATTAGACTTTGAAAAGCGTATATCTAACTCTTCGTGTCTTAATGTTCGACGAACGCAAAGCAAGGTTGATCATTCTGTTACAATAAAGTGTTTTCGCAAGCACTGAAAACAAAACAGACCCTTCATTACTAACAGAGATGACATTCACGAAAGAATTTAATGTCTGATACATGTGTTTGCAGAGGACGCTTTCGCATTTTTCTGAACGATGAGAAACTTTTTATTAACAGGAGTAGCGTACTGAATGAAGGACAGCATGGTGTAAGCGAATAGAAGGAAAGTAATTACAAAACCATTTGGATTCTTCTCGCCGTTCCTATGTCGAAAAGCGATGAAGCACCACTAAAACTTTGAAATATAATAAATGACACTGTATGAAAGAGAATATTTTTTCGTTACATTTACCATAGTTTCTGCACATCTTAACAGAAAAACAATATCTATTTTAACGTTTTTTTCCTTTCAAATATATTAAATTCAGAAAATAACAAACAAAAATAACAGAGAATAGAAATTGGGCTCCCATTGATGAGAAAATAGAATTCCGCGCTGTACACCGTACGGGATTCGAAAAAACAAACAAAATACGCTAAGCCGTTTAGAGATGACCGCCTGAAGAGTTTCCCAAAATATTTTCTTTGGATGAGCGAGGTTGGCAACGCGGGCGCGTATTTTTCGCGCGTCGCGACACAGCCGCGGGGCGTGGCCCAGTGGGGCGGGGCGCGTCGCCATGTTTGGGCTCCCGCGCCTCGATTCGCGTGCAAGAGTCGCGCGTCACGCGCCGGTGGCGACGTTTGTTTGTTTTCGCCGCGTTTTAAAATATTTCCACGAGAGTGCAGCTCGGCAACTGCGCAGTGCGCCTTAAGCGTCGTTGCTTCCCTGGAAACGGGAGATCGGATGGAGGGAGGGGGAGGGGAGGGAGGCACCGTGCGTGGAAAAAGAAAAAAAAACGCCGCGTCGCAATGCGCCGCCACCGCCACATCCACACACGGGCAAGGGAAAGTGCGAGCTTCCATGAAAACTCGTTCGGACATACGTGTCAGCAGGTGCAACGTTTTGGGTCCATTTGCAATGTGTTTGCATTCTTGTTCTACATCAACTGAGGCTTTACACATAACGCAATTCACACAGTCTCTGATACAAAGAAAGGGCGAAGATGCATCTATGCCTATCCCGGAATATTTTATATTTTAAACTTCATAAACGACAGTTATTCTTTTCCAATTTGTGAAATAAGTGATCGCCTGCAGCAGCAAAAATTGTACCTAACAAAACCACACAAAATGAGATTTCCAAAAACACACACTTCTCAAGAACAAATAAAACACTCTCATATAACACTACAATAAATTAAATATTTAAAAAGAACAGTCTTCACGAATACTGCAATAATGTAGTATAGTACACTACAAAAGTTTTTTACACAGCAAGAATACCAGGAAAGATGCTGTTCAGTAGTTGTTCTCAGCAACAGCAGTTGCTGTTCATTTTCGAAATGCAAATACTTAATGGAGAATCGTTTTTTCCTTGGAGCCTCGCTGTCGTATGACACCTAATATATCGTAAAGAGCCACGCACTGAGCATGATAGTTCTGTCGGTACATACAGTATGGGGATAACACAATCAAATATTTGCATTTGTTGGTCGAAATCGTAACTGTGATTTCTTTATCCCCCCCCCCCCCCCCGAGTTCCATGGTATTTAAGGAATCCACATCCTCTAACATGGCTGGAGGTTGCCTAGTTTTCTTTCAATTTCTGCGCGTATTGGAAATTAGTAATTTAGATATTTTCTTAATTCGGACATTAACTTTAGTTACTAAAGTTAGACATATTTTAAATGATTTCTCAAAAAATCGATTCTGGATTTGACTAATTAACTTTAAATTTCTGATTTAAATTATCGAAATTATGACTTCCAAAGAAAAAATGTGTTATCAAAATTAATTCAAAGTATATCTGACAATATCTCTCTGTGCTCCATTGCTATTTGCACTCAGTAACCATTTGACTATTAAATGGTTCCTCTTTTTTTATAACGCTCTGGCCTAACAACACTTCTTTTAGCCCTTCCGCACAGTAGCAGTTTCCTCCAAGTCAGCTCATGTTGACCAATCCGAAAGTGCATACCAATCTCAGAACTGTTCGAGGCAGAAAATGAATCTTTGTGACTTATAACCTGGAAGGAAGCCGAATAGAAAACATGTGCGCCCGCCCCAAGCGGCCAGAAGAAGAATGCCCAGGGGAAAGACAAACATCGCGGCGCAGCATCGCTCCTTCGCATCAGCAGCCGCATTCTTCGGGTCGGGGTCCGAGTGGTTTCAGATACTGGATTCCGTGTTTGCACTGCCTTGGCCCTGCCTTTGCTCGGCCGCCCGGGCCGAATTTCACCGAGCGATCGAGGGCTGAGGGAGGTTCGCCACTGACCGGGTGGGCAAAGGAGGGACGGACTGCCCCGGCGGGTGACAACAAACAACACGTTCCTTCTGCTCCGTTCTGGACAGCTGACAACTGACACGCGGAAGGAAGGACGGAACGGGGAGTGAGATGCAAGACGCTACGGCGAGGAACACTCGTTAATTTTAATGGTTTTGAGAATGGGAGAAGTTTAGCGAGGTTCTGTGTGGATGAATAATGGAGGGGAAGTATTATTTCATAAGAATCATTCATAAAACAAGAAATGTATGAAAGTGGCATTAGTGATTAATTTCGGGGATTCTTATATCCTTGTCATAGTATGCACGAAAGGAAATATAAAGTTCCAAACGTTCAGCGACCACTCTCACAGCGCAAACGTTACGTTGCGAAATGACAAAACGTTCGGTTGTTTATTCTGGCTGCTGCACTGGAGCGAACTTGAGGAAAGTGTTTTATGCAAAATAAAACAAAATTTAAGACCACAAAAATTTCTCTATTTTGATACAGGGAAAGCGGTCTCACATCATGTATTTTCAAAGGAAATTGATGAAAAAAATATTTTCTAAATGTAAGTAATATTCTTTATTGCAATTATCTTATTAGAATACTGCTGTTAGACAAACAGTGAAACACAAATACTCGTGTTATTCTAAACGAGGCCAATTAATCCAATCATACAAAAAGAAGAGAAGGGAGTTTCGTTGCCGGTGTAGAAAAGACGGATACAAGCGAGCCAAACAGGCAACGGGGCGCGGGGAATGAAACGGAATGACGAGGGTTGAGTGCCTGGGCGAGGCCGCGGGCGCTGTCCCCGCAAGTCGCGTTGGGGCCTAAGTCCACAGGCGGGGGCGGCGTCACGCCAGACGCTGCTGCGGGCGCGGGGCGGCGGCGCCGGGCCTTCAGCTTCAACGAGGCGCGCGCGGTGCCCGGCGCGGCGTTCAAAGACGATGCTATCGCGGGGGAAGACCGGGGTTTGAACCAATCAAGACTCCGCTTTGCATGTGGACTACGACGCGCGCCTAGCGGACGAAGGTATCCGAATTCCCTACAACTCCTAAGATATGTATTCTAAACGAAATGTGATTCTGAACAGGAAAGCTGAAATAAAAAGCAAAAACTAAACAACATTAGTAATAACTCTCAGAACTGTAGTAAACGTTATCTTTATTTGACTAACATGATTTCAACCTCTAATTTCTAGATAAGAAGGATTTTTTGTTTCCTCTTCAGTGTTTCGTGGACATAATATTAGTTCTTGAAAATCAATCATCCAATAATATTTTTTTTCTCCATCAGGTTGCATATGGATAAACGTTGTAATAGTTTCCGAATAGGGATTGCAAGACTCATGATTCTTGCTAACGCTGATTTCACTTAGAAGCCGTTCATAAATTACGTAACGCAAATTTGGAGTATTTTGAATACCCCCTCCCTCCCTTAAACGCACCCGTAGCGCGCGATTGACTCCCAAATAATTACGTAACGCATGCGACAACAACCCCCTGTAAATGTAAGAAGTAAAAATAAATTATATTTCAGTAAAAAAGTGTACTCATTTTAATGCTTTAGTATAAGTATTTCAACAAATGTTCAATAATGTTAAACAAATATCAATGCTGCGTAACACTAAACGAATACCCTCTGCAACGCAGCGTAACGCTGTCTCAAACCCCTCCACCATCTTTAGCGTTACGTAATTTATGGACGACCCCTTATTTCGACTTGCCCTTTTTCAGATTTCCAAAAGGGAAGCTTAAGTTTGAAAAAAGTTCTTCCGTCATTTTTTTCTGCAATTGGATATGTTAAAAATTTCAATGTTTATACAGGACACTAAGAACTTTATTTACGTGTTAGCTCTAACCAATTTATTTTTTATCGTGGAGGTATTAAGTGAGAAAATTGACGATGCACGATTAATTAAAAAAACAAAAACTAGTCAAGTCGAGCAAAGATGACCGCTTTTTGTACCCTCTTGAAAATACTGATAAGCATCGTCCTCCCGCGACACAATTTTCAATAACCTCCAACCACCTGCCGCCAGCAGGATCGGGAAGATTAACCGAAGATTGCGATGCGCTATCGCCCGACCTCACGGTGTTTATGCAAAACAGCTTCGTCCTCTCGCCGGCGGCAGCGGTGCCGTCGCCTTCTTTCAGCTGCGGTTACGCAACGCGAAGCTGCGCTGCGGAGTTTCTGCTCCACTAGGTGGAGAGGGCCAAGAGGAGCGGCGGAAACAGGAAATGAAAGGTAAAAATAAACGAGAAAATGGAAGGAAACAGGGTTGTTGAAACGAGGTTTTGAATACAGAAGCAAGAGAAAAAAAATGTTACGAAGAAATGAAAAACAAACGAAAAAAAGAAAACGAATAAAAAAAATGGATAACAAGATAGTGACACATAAAACCGAAAGAATATAAAAAATAGAAAACTAGAAACGACATAAGTGCAAAATGAAGATGACGATATGCAAATAATGATAGTTTTGCCAGAAGATCGATTTGATATAAAAAGAAACAAAGACAATTCTGAGGAATCGGGCATAAAGGAAGACGGTTTCCTAAGAACAGATGGGACGGTAGGAAGTCGCTAAAGGATGTGTGAAGGTGAGTACTCAAGATTCGTAGATTACAGGAAGACAATAAGCAAAACGAGCCACTGTGAAACAACGAGATGGAAAGAGACTGGCAGCGGTGGGGGACACGGAATACGGCTAGGAATAATGCATGCGGGAAGGCGGATAGCGGAGGCGGAAGCCGCGGAGAGAGACTGCGATGGAGCCGCGCGCAGCGGATGCGGCGCCGCGACCGCGATTCCGTCGCCTTAAGGCCACCGCCGCACGCACGCATCCACGAAGACAGCGATCTGCGTTCGCGGCAACCGGGGGAAAGCATCGCGAGGTCAGCGCGGAGCCACGTCGGATGCAGGGATGCCATTTTATAAAATCGTCGATGTATTTAACATCGATTTATTTAGGCACATGTTTTACATTTTTTTGTTTTGTTTTTTAAGCCGTTGTTTTGTTGGGGATGGCTCATCATTATGAATTTGGGCGAACGAGTATTTAGCGTTTCCGGGCACGTCAGATGAAATGGTCGCTATTCCCGTAAATGTCATGCATTTCATTACCCAGCAGGAAGCAGGGTTCCTTCTCCATTTGAACGTGGGATTGGCGCCGACCTACATATCGGCTTTGCAACGGTCGGCGTCCCCGACCGGAACAAGCTCTAAATTCACGGCATGTATAGTTTCAAGTAAATGCAAGTGTTTATAAGTGTTCGTGGGAGGCCGGGGAGGGGGCAAGGATGAGGAACGAAAATTCGCGCGTGGTCTGTGGCCAATTTACTAACGTAGTATCAAATATACATGGTAATGATCAGAGAAACCACGCGAAAACTCCCGATCAGAGCAGCCCGGGCTACAATACTCCTCCACCTTCAGCCGGCGGGGCGACTGAATTCGACCCAGCTATGTGCAACCCCAGTCGAATATTCGCCACCGTCGATATTCAGTGATATCGCAAAGGCAACGGCACTGCACTGCCATCGGCGGCAATCTGCCTGCGCGAGAACCAGAGGGAAAGCATCGGGAGGTCAGCGCGGATCGCGCCGCGGGAGGCACGGCTCGGGGCGGAGCTGAGCGGCGAGAGACGAGGCGGAGAAGGCCCGAGTGACAGCGCCATCCACCGCGGCACCTGTCGCGCGACGCGCTGTCCATAAAGGCGAGGCGTCGTGTCGCGAGGCGTCGCGTCGCGTAGGGGCTCCTTCCCTGCCGCGCTGGCGGCGGACGCGGGGGAAAAACAAGTCGCTGGAAGAAGACACTCCGGCGACGTGTTGCTCATGAGCTCGTTTACTTCTCCGCGTCCGCGCCTGCGGTGGCGAAGGGAATTTCTTCGATTCCCGAGAACTCCGCCATCGACACGCAGGTCTGTCTTTATAAGGAGTTCACTACCTCGTTCACCAGAAAAAAATAATATTTCTGTAAGACTTCGCGTCCGAGAAATTCTGCTACATGGGACATATTTCGTGATTTTTAATTAGCACTTCTCTTACGTTTTTCTATTACGTATCTCTACCAATTTCTATAAATGACGGAACTTTTCGCTTCAACTTAGAAGGAGGGAATCCGCATAAACTTTAATGTGGTAAACAGTCAAATATATTTAATAAAAGAAGTAAAAATATATGCGATCAAATAAAAGAAGTAACAATTTATGTTAAATGAAAACACGCAAATCAAATAAACGTGCAAGTATATATCGGATGTTACTTACAAATCGAGTATCATCTGTGTTAGGTTACGCACCGCTCCCACATCGCCTGCCAGGCGCGCTGCAATGTGTGCAGTTCACGTAAGGCGCTCGACAAACGAAAGCGGCCGCGGCTGCGTTTGCGCTGGGCCGGCGGGGAAGTTACGTGTCCATCTTGCGCACGCGTGTGAACGAGAGATCTCGGAAGTCATGCGGGGGCGGTTTGCCCGCCTGCCGGTTCGTCTGTCACCCGCCGAAAATAACACTCGCGAAAGAGCCGCGCCGCGGGGCGGGTTCCACGTCTTTCCACTTTCGCCGCCCTCACCGCGGCGACGCGCCGTTTCCGCGCGGGCGCGCACCTGTCTCCGCGGCCGCCGCCGCTGCCGCCCGCGCTCGCAGATGAATGGGCGTTTTTGCCGGCAGACGCGCAAGAAGCGGTTTGCTATGGACCGGTTGGCGCGGGGCGGGGCGGGGCGATACGGGGCGGCGCGGGGCGATGCGGGGCGGCGCGGGGTGGCGCGGGGCGGCGCGGGGCGGCGCGGGGCGGCGCGGGGCGGCGCGGGGCGGCGCGGGGCGGCGCGGGGCGGCGCGGGGCGGCGCGGGGCGGCGCGGGGGCGGCGAGTCGAAGGCGTGCGCAGAGTCTAGGGAAACCGCGGAGAAACCCTGCAGGACCACCCGCCGAGGCCGCCGGCCACTCCCGGCGCATGCGCCGACGACGCGCGCGCATCCCATAAGCGCACCTGTTTCCTTCGCGAGGCCACGGACGCGCCCAGAAGCGTTTCTTCGAGTGGCCTTTTTTTTTACTGAAATGTCGAATTTGAAATGCACTACGATAAATAATCCAACTGAATTCCCTATGAACTCAATGTCCCCTATAGCTATTCATTTAATTCACAGATTTTTTACCATTACATCATTAAAAAATGAGTGTTAATATTTACTTGTGTGTAAAATTTAACACTTAATAATTACGAGTTCCTAAAAAACCTATTAGAGAATTTCATTGTTCTTGGAAATGGAAATGCCTTTGTAAAAATGTAAGTCGTAGGTGCCATGACTTAACAACTTCGACACGAAACGTGACCTAATTACGAGTTACTTCAATTTAAGGAATATGAAAAATGTAATGATTTGATAGTCTATTAGTGATGAAATCAATTGTATGCAATTATTTAACCAAACTTTACCAGTATATTCAGGTCGACCCTCTTGAGTACGTATGGCCAAACCATTCTTATCTTGAACATTTATTATACGTAACCCAGTTTTAGTGAGCAGCTTAATGTGAAAGAGGTGAGCTTTATAATTCTAGTCGCTTTTTTGTTGCTATTACGAGTCAACGATCAAGAAAGAGGAAATATTTAGCCTGAAAATAACGAGTTCTTCCGTTACATGAAAAGTAGATAAACAACATCTATTCGCGTTTTAAGTGATTTTTTTAAAAGTCGCTTTAACAGCTAGGTCAGTAGCGGCCACTATAGATTAACGATATGGTTAACAGTATGATGTGATATGGTGATGGTGAGGGGTGAAAGAACGAACACAAATGCAACCATGCCCGAGGCGGGACTCGAACCCGCGATCTTTCAGTCCGAGATCGGTAAGGCATTACTGCCTGAAAGATCTCGGCCTCCTGGACCACATGGTATGTTTGTACAATATTCTCGTACTCGATATTATGAAAATAAATTCAATTCCATGTTTGATTTCATAACGGACAAATCAATGAATAGTAAACCAAGTCATTAACCGGACAGTACTTGCATAAAATAATTTATATCAACACCGATAATGTAAAAATGTATGATCTTATCGGTACACGGATCCCATTGAAAGACAAAATTCCAAATTGATAAAATTTATTGACTGGTTAGAATGTTTCTTGAAATACTGAAGCATTCAATTAAATCACCCATAATTCAGCGTAGACACGTCTATATGTTCAATTCTCTATGCTTTACCAATTAGAAAAGATATCCAAAATCTACTAAAGTATACTAAATGACTTTTTAAGTAACTCAAAACTCATAGCAATCCCTTCAGTCACCCGATTGTAATTTTCCAAAGATCATTTAAATCAAGTTTACCATCTCAACAAATGTAATTATATTTGAAGCTAAATTAATCAATACAACGTTATACTAAGACATACATATTCGACAAACATTTAGTTCCTCTAACTTTGGTAGCAAAGTCCGTCATTAGTGTTAAATTCATACCTCAGCCACCTCCAGCAATCGTAAATATCAGCACGTTATATTCCTCAAAGGCACACAATACTTCGTCGAGTACCCATGCTAACACACGAAGAGCGGATGACAACGAAAGGTGCACAGCGGATCCACGCACTTCACCGCCGACAACACTCGAAAACACGCTCGCCGGGGCGGGAGCCGGCCGTCACGGAAGCACGTGCTGCTCGGAAGGCGAGAACGCCGACTGAAGAGCGCGCCGCGCGCCTGCCCACTCGCCGCTCCGGGGGAGGACGCCGCCGACCGGCCGCGGAAACGGCCGACCGCGGCCGAAGGGCCTGCTGACGTCCGCCGTCTGTTATCGCCGCCGCATTCAAGCGGGGCGGCGGTGGCGGCGGCAGAAGACGAGGCGCGGGCGGTGGCGGTGGCGCCAGCAGGATAAACGCGTGGCGGCAGGGCGCCCCGACGAACTCCCGACGATTGTTTACCCACTGGCGGGCCAGTCTAGCGAAGCCACTTTTCTCCAATAGGATTCTACATGGAAACGGTTTAATGCAGTCGTTGGATCCTGAGGAGATGTCTCCCCTCGCACAAAATAAACAGAACAGGAGAAAACGCAATTCCTAAACATACACTTCATACACCTCAATTTCCGAGAGTCACAAAATGCAGAAAAACACTGTACGATGAATATCTTGAACGTTGTTTACTGCAGGTTTCGGCGAATAATTGTTTTTCTTAAAATAAAAGAATATACAACAAGGTAAGGGTGACAAAACGTCATAACGTGCACTGCATACGCAGAAGAGCATTTTTACAACAATAACTCCTAGTTTCCTGGAAGGTGAACGATGTATTACAAAACAGATTCATAATATTTACTCATTAATTATCTTTTGACGTAAGAGTGATAGGAGCTTGACGTCAAGACAAGTCGCATTGTCTTTACACGTATGCATTATATTAACACATCCATGAAATTTCAATTTTAAAAACGTAGGTGCAAACATCTTTTCATAAATAATTGAAAAACACCAAATTAATGTTTTCGATGTTCATTTGGGATGTATCCGTACTCTTCATTCTGATTCATTTCCCACAATTTAAATGACAATTTTTTACTATTTTCCTCATGATTGACTAAACAGTCCTTAACTACCAGCTCCTCAAAAAGTTATGTACAAAATATTTTGTTTTTATATTTTTTTAATGTAAGGAGAAGCCATTATTTTCTATTTAACTCGATATATCACCTATACATTCTAGTAATTTGCTGAACATTTGCCCTTATGAAACTCAATAAAAATTAACAGCATAAACCCGGTAAGTAAGAATTATAAATAGTCATGATGTGAAGAAAAGATGGCAATGACGCCGACAAGCAACGGGATGGGAGAGACAGAGAAGCAATCGCGAAGAGAATTACCTGCCTCGAGGCCAACGCACGTTCATGCTGACGCACTTTTTCTCTTTATAACACGAACCTACACAGTAGACATCACATTAAACGTTATCTCTATTACATTCTGCCCGAATACAACGAAAAGAAAACAGTTCGCAAGCTCCTGTTCTGTATCATTCACTCTCAGATGAATCATCAAATGAATTACTCAGGTGGTCGCAAAAATCGTAATCGAGCACAACACGCGTCACAGCTATAAACCTAAAACCACAACAAACTCCACCAGAAACAACTTCCCTGCGGCTTCGCTGAACTCCCGTGACACGAGGAAAGCTCGTGGGGGAGGGGGGTCTATCGGCGCGAGTGAGAAATGGCGGCATGTGAGAAAGAACATGAGGAACGCACGGAGGTGTAGGGAAAGTCGTCAACACAGGTGGCGAAGAATGGAAAGGGAGAGGCTGGGATTACGTAGATTGAAGAGGGAGATAGCGCGAGCTTCGGAAGCCGAAAGGTCATCGCAAATGAGTTAAACCCCAAGACTCCCATCGCTCAAAACAAGAGAGATGCGCACGTCCCTCGCCTGCACAGGAAGGAGCCACCCAACGCAGTAGGTTCGTCTATTCCTCGTCGACGTACATCCGCTCGAAATGTGTTGTGATTGCCAACATGCAAAAGAACGTCGGCATAGAGGATTAGGCATTATGACCATATGAATACATCAAGGATATCCGGATAATTTCTGAAGTTTCTTATCTAAAGTTTAACGGATATCCTCTTCCGCACATATGCATTCATCTGGCGAGAAAATATAAGTTAGATATTATAGAAAGTTGTTGTATACGGATCTTCAAGAAACTTCTGATCATGCCAATGATCTGATATATTAGTAGTAATTTTTTTTTTGAAAATTAGTTTAAGTCAACCGCCTGTACATCTAGACTAACTTAACTAAACATATTTCCTATTCACTCAGTTATTTGACCTTAGTTGTTTTTTTAATATCATTATCAAAAGTAGATTTATAGTAGTAATAGTAGTACAGGTAGTAGCAGCAGTATTCCTCTGAATCTGGTACTGCACAAGGCAGACGATAAGTCTCGAAGGCTTCGGACTCTTAGAACTCGGACATGTTCGGTACATCACTGCTGCGCTCTCAATAGCAAAGTTCTTCTTACCTTCTACCCTCTCGATCAAGTGCAGCAAAGCCCAGTGATACTGTCTTACAAATACATTATTTTATTATTTAAGCTCTATTAACTTTTAAATCTCGTTACTGGAACTGGAAAACATTGGATGTCTACAAGTGTGGTCAACAGAAAATTCCAGACATTATATTGGAGTTTCACACCAGCTTTTTTCATGAAAAATGTTCGGATTCTTGAGAAAATAAATTGTACCTTCTGACCAGAAATAAACATTTTTTAAGTATTTTAAGCTAGAATATGACCTCGAAATACGGGTTGACATATTCCAGAGAAAAGAAATAGGTTAAAAACACACATGTGTTTCACCTTTTATAAACTCTCGCTTTTCCTTATGTGCGTGACGTGAATTAAGACAAATACATATACAAATTCGCGCTAGTTTCTCTACTTCTCAGTAACAGGAGGAAAGAAGCGAGCGTTGCAGCCTTCAGGCTCCAGCAGGTCGGAGAGGGGCGGAGTGGGAGTGGAGAGGAATCCACATTTGGTTTGGAATCTCCCCCCTGTCAATGTGCGAGAGTGGTGATGGATACCTCTGAGAGAAAGTTCTTTAATTTTCACACTGCTCAAAGATTCAATAAGTTATTTCAATGGGCGCTCCGTCAATAAAGAGATATGAACGATTGCATCATTCCTTCATCATTACTTCATAATAGCTTAAAGCTGACTAGCGCGGTCAAACAATGTGACAAAACGGTTATTCCATCTGGATTATGAATGCTTCACCTTTCGCATCACCTTTATTACACACAACCAAGAGATGTTATAATATCGAGAGAACGAGTATTATAATTAATTATACCTTATTACATCGTACAGAGAAGAAAAGCAACACTGAACAGAAGTGTGTCAATTTTCGAGTTTCGAAAAATGCAGCAAAATTAGAGCACTTCTTGGTACACACGAACGAATATGAAAGGCTTTGGGGAAACTATACAACCGTCCTATGCTACTGTAGCTGCAAGCAGATTGTTTGGTTTTAGCGATGGAAACGGATGCAGGCTAAGGCGCCGGTGGGTCAGCGCCCGGACGCCCGGACAGGTGACTGCCGGGTCCGTAAAGCACTTCGTCTGCCGCTTCCCAGAAGCCATGTCGGGGAAAACCGACCGCAAGGTACTGAGAAGAGTGATCTCACCTCACATCTGATTACCGATCGCCAATAGGGAGAGCGATGTGCTCAATTCAAGTCTCAGAAAATCTTGTGAGAAGTTAACAGGGATGAAGCTAGAAATTCTCATGAATTATATTTATAAAACGCAAAGTGGGATGATCTGCTCATAAAGCATAGACACCAACCGAAGCCGGTTTTTTAATGTGGTTGCAGGAACAATACTATCGTTTCAGCGAAAGTTACGTAAGCAAGCTCCTCTTATACATGATCGTATGTCATCGGAGTGCCTACCTCTCACGACTAAATGTTTACAAAACGTCATTAAAATATCTTTTAATTTCTAATGCGAGTTCTAGAAGAAGGAAAAAGGAAATTTTCGCACTCTATTTCTTTCTAAGATAAAGACATTCTTCGCTAGAAAGAAATATAATTAAAAATTATTGCCCAACTTCCAAGAACCGTTTTCTTTCACAGATAAAACGTTTTTGAAAATAAATCCCAAAACCTTCCGTCTCACAACCATTTTTATCGCTTATACATGCGGTAATTCATTACGTCTGTTTTCCATCTCTCGCCAGTCGATAAACTCTCCATATAAGCCACAATTCCTTTGAACTGAGAGACGCGGCAGGAAAGAGAGAATAAAAAGGTGTTTACGTCGATGTTATTTTCCTTCAACTCAGAGACGAAGACGAGTGGTAGATTCGTCCAGTTAACATTCTTGAGGCCGCTATCTGTATTCCGAAGGAAACAGCTGGAAGGGGCGCCGCCCAGTAGGCGTGGCTCGTTCCCTCGGCGGACACTCGGCGCCAGCGTCCGAAATGGGAGACACAGCCAAGTCCCGCCCGAAGGCAACGAGAGAATCGGTCCTGTTCCGGGGTGCAAGGGACTCCGCAATTAGTTTTACTGAATTTCATCAAAGGACAAGTAATTCCAATCTAGGCGAAACGATAGTTACGTGTCTGAAGCTGCATATTCGCTACGAAAAACCTTATGAAACCAGAGGTAGAGCTCGGTTTGTAGGCTTGTACAAGAAGCAAGAGCAGGTGTGAACGTAAGAACACATTGAGAGAAACTTATCGATATCTAAGTCATCAAGGAACGAAACATTAAAAAAAAGACTACTTACAATTCAATGTGGAACTTCATTTATTTAGGAAGTGGTAGTGAGAAGGCCCGAAACCTATAGGAGAGAGCGGAGTGGGATAGGTCATTATGATTTTAATATATTTTTATTTTCCTCCATATACTGTAGTATTAGGAATTATTTCAACAATATCATAGTGTATTGGAATTACTTCAACCATCTCCTTGATTCCTTTACTCTGCGGTCACATCTAACCCCTCTCTACCTTACTTATGCAACATAATCTCATCAATAAAATTTGTTGTTTTTTAATATTAGATTTGGTTGAAGAACAAAAGAAAACGACCCAATTATGTTCGAGTGCCGAGGCGTCTGGTCATCAATACAATAAAACTGAAAGTGGTGTAGAACGAGAAATTGTTCAAACACTGACCACGAGAAAAAAAATTGATTCCTTGGTTTCAAGAATCAGCACTGATGAAAATTTATTATCAATACGTGTAAAGTAGTGAAAACTAAATAAATTTTACACCATCGCATCTGACATCTTCGGATGTAATCGGAAGGTGAGAAGTGTATCTAGGAACCACCGACATTGTCTCCCACTACGAGAGCTGAAACACATATCAGTCCAACACGCAACCTGCCACTATCTGAGCGGCTAAATATACAGCCATGTCTAGTTCGTCGCAAGGAGATGGCAAGTGGATGGGGCAAAGGAATAAGGGCTGGGTGAGGCGGGTCAGAACGAGGCTGGGAAAGAAGGTACAGAGCGACTACGGGACGTGTCGAAATCCGAGTGGGGGAAGGCGGGACACAACGAGAAGAGGTGGGATTGACCGACTGCATGCAATCAACGGGCGGGGTAGGACGGACGGGCGTGAAGCTCGGTGGTGCGGGGCGAGATGAGCGGGAGGGGGGTCGGTGGGCGGTGTAAGGCGGACTGAGGCGGGGTGAGGCGAAGCGGACTTGAGTAGTGCAGTGGAGAGTGGGGCGGTGCGAAGCGGGGCGGGGCGGAGTGACAGGGGTAGGGCTGGGCGGGGTGGGTCGAAGCAGGAGGGGTGGGGCTGGGTGAGGCGGGGAGGGGAGGGGCAAGGCGGAGTGTGACGGGAGGTTTTGGGTGGGACGGGGCGAGGCGGAGTAGAGTGAGTGTGACGGGTCGGAGCTGAGCGGAGCGGGGCGAGGCGGGTGGGCGGGAATCCCGGTCTAGCGAGGCGAAGCAGAGCGGGGGTGGGTGGATGGAGCGGGGCGGGGCGGAGCCGGGCGGGGCGTGTCCGACGCAGCGGAGCCAGACGAGGTGCGTGCGCGTGCGTGGCCGCGGCGACACGCAGCAGCTCCAGGAGATCGCCCTCGCGCCCAGATGCCCCGCGATAACGAGGGCAGCGCCTGATTCGGAGGCGGTCGCCGCCGCGACGCTTTCGATATCGATCGCCGCCGCCGCCGGCGCGACGGCCGCCGAATCCGTAACGAGGCTGGCGACGAGAGCCCCCAACACCGCGGGAACACCTTGTTCCCCGGCACTCGCCTTGAATATTCCATTTGGACAAGCGCGCGAGCCTCGGCTCTACACTCCCGACAATAGGGAACGAGGATTCTTTCTTGCACAAGGAAGAAACCATCACGTGGCCTTGGAGTGGTTACGTAGAGATTGGGTTTAAAATGTTTGTTGCAGCGGGACAAACACTTTAAAGGATAAAATGCTTGTAACTTGTAAACCTAATTTCCTAAAAGTGATATTTCGCACAAACTTCAGAAAATATATGAATGGGATCAAACACTTTTGAGCGTTGTAGTAAGTGTAATGCAAATTATTAACAATCCGTACCAACAATATCAAAAAGATTGTTTTTAGGATTTGTAGAAATATTTTTGGGAGCAATCTCTGAAGAACATGTTGGTGCTTGTCATTTACTTATTTCAGATTCTGCAATGTGATTTAGTACATTTCAGAGATTGACGAACGCATAACGTACGACTCCTCGTAATGTATTGTATATTTGTGTAGCAGACAAAATATAGACACTTTTTCATTCTAAACAAAATACGCTTTTACTAATTCTCTCAAAATATTAAATCCCTTATATGGAAATTCGACATCTCCGCACTATAAGGCATGTTTCATTCCGAAGTTTAAGATATTGGTTTTTCTTCTGAAAATTTGCTCTCAGCTCAAACGCACAAGATTGGCAAAATCATATGCAAAACTCTTTCCCGACGAACACTGAAATCCCTCGTCAACACAAATTCGTGCGCAGGAAGCTCGTAGAGAGCGAGAGGTGTGGGAGCGTCAACGATATTCTTATCAAGAGCGCGTCCCCGCCTCAACAGCCGTCGGGCGGAGCCCTTCACGCGACACCTGCCCACCTGCCCGCCCGCCGCACGTGTCGCGGAGCCACCTACCATTTACTTACAAGGCTGATATGAATATGCGCCGCACAGCGCTCTCCTGTAATCCCATCGAACAATGAACGGGGAAATGTATTCCGGCTCACGATTAAGCGCGGGGCACAGGAAGGTGTAACCGCTGCGTGCGCGCTTTGGCCCACGTCTCCTGCTCCTTATTGGGAAGCGCGGTGCGGCCAGTGCGTTTTACATACTACATGCGTGCGGCCACACTCGTGTGATGGACGTATTCTGCCCGATTCCGGGGATTGTAATAATTTGAGGTGGAGTCTATGTCGCAAGAAAGGGTTGAATGTACAAAAGAAACGGAAATAATACCATGTAAAAGAACAGCCATTAAGATAATTATTACACACGAAGTGCCCAAAAACTAAAAATTACCCGAAAAGAAAACGTGCCTAACTTATTAAGTAAGTAAGAGATTTTTCAACCATGTACATTTGAGGACATCTTAGGTTCTCTACAAACACTGAAGAGTCAAAATTAAAAATTACAATAAGCGAGGATGCTTCTTTGACGGAAGATTTGCACTTACTATCGCAAGGAAAATTTCTCCTGTCGACACTTTAAAGTATTCTACGGAAATTTTTAACCTGATTTTTATTAAGGGTGCGATAGTTAAAAAAAGCGTCAGTCATTCCAATCTCTTTTTATATACAACACGCACCCTGTTATTGTTTCGTCACATCAGCCTTTGATAGGCACTGCTCTGACGCAATAAATTTCTATCCGCGAAGAAAATTCGCAGGCGCCCGACCCGAACCCAGTATGTTCGTCCTCGGTTTACGTACGAAACTGGATCACAAGGCGGCGCGGCGCGGGGGCGGGGGCGGGGGCGGGGGCGGGGGCGGCGCGCGCACTTGCAGGAGGCCGTGCACTTGCCCTCGTTCCGGCGCCCGCGCGCCCACTCGCCCAGCGCCGCCTGTGTTTACTCCGCGCGCCGCGCCGGGGACGAAGCCCAACCGGGCGCCCAGCATCCCCGACCTGCACTTCCCCGCCCCCCTCGCGCCCACGCAGCCACTCCACGCGGCTCCACGCGGCACGGCGCGACGTCGAGAAACATTTTGCGTGCTCGCAACGTGGCCTCAAATCCAAACTCGGCGATATTCTATTCGAAGAACGTTTACTTCACATTAACCCTCGGGTGCGTGACTGGCGCTTTTCACTTATCAATAGTTAATCCACAGAAAAGTGGGTTATACGAAACCGTGTTCGGAACAATGTTGCCAAATCATTCGGAAAATTGCATTTCAATAACTGTGGACTACTTTTAAGAAACCTATTTTATATTTCTGACATTTTGTGCGAGAAAATTACCGTGTACTTTGATCGATGTCAATATAATGCAGTTTTGTGTCAGGTACCCAAACTAGATCTTAGGAAAACATTGTTCATAAATGAAGTGATCACGAAGGATTTAAAATTTACTGTAACTTAAATTCGTGGTTGCTTTTCAAAGGCTTGCCAAACATGACAAAGGAGTTGCAAGCGACACCTGACTCAGTGGGCAAATGGAATACATATGACAACAAAGGTTGTCATATGTATTCCATTACACAGTTCTCACGTGCTACGGGAGCTCTTCCCGCCGTCCACATGTGGCGCACCCCCGCAGGCTCTGGGTCACCCTGCCCTTCGCCAGCGCGCTGCACTTGTCACGTTCCTCCATCAACCCCGACGTAAACATCTCAGCCCCTACAGCGCGCCCCTTCCTCCCCCAAGGGAAGAACCCGTCGGACGCAGCTAGGGAGGGCGACAGGGGTTGAGAGACACTCTGACTTTCTAACTTTTCGCTTCTCAAGTATCAATCACAATTCAAGAAAAAGCTGTGGGAGTATGGTGTGCCAATAAATCAAAAAATACGATTAATATTTTAACAACTATCATTTTATACAATTTTAAAACTCATCGATACATAAAAAGATGTTTCCGTTTCTAAATACAGATTTTCAGAAATTTAATTTTAATTACGTATATTGTGGTACATAATTAAAACTAATAAATAATCAACTTAGAAGTAACGATCAACCTAAAATTATCAATATAGTTAAAAAATTGAAATAATTATTCTGCACTAGCCATATGTTTTTCAACAGTAATTCGTGAGCAGTAATGCATTAAAAAATTACAAAGTTTATTACGAGTAATATACTAATATAGTAAAACTGCTGCGGTCATTTTGTTTTCTTTGAAACACATGTTGCCAATAAAAACTATATGGGACGTAAAAGTGCGCGTAACCGTTCGCAAGCACTATTTTTCCCCCGTCGCTAGGCGAAACAAGCGTTGGAAAAAGCTGCAGCCGACGCGGCGGGTGGCGGGGGAGACGGGAGGCGAACACATGTTTCAGCCATCGCCTCGCGCCCGCCAGCCGGATGGGGGACTGTGGCCGGGGACGGCGGCGGCGGCGGCGGCGGCGGCGGCGCTCGTTTTTGACAACATAGGGACCGCCGCTGCGACGTCGTTTGACGTGGATAGCAGGGAGGGACGGAGGGCGTTGGCGCGCACGCAGGGCTCGTGGTACGGGTACGGATACCAAGGTGGCCAAACAATTCGCTCGCTGATATTGTATGATCATTCCCTAGAATTTCTGAGAAGTTTCTTCGCGAAATTTCCATATGATACAACATAGATTCTCCTTGTTATTATGTCATCTAATAATATCCAGATAATATATTTTTGCTTAGAAGTCTAGGAGCTGTGAACGCAATATGTGATCATGAGCACAGCATATGGAGGATTCACTTCTACTTTTAAGAGCATTCTGGATGCGGAACAAGGCCTATGGAGAGAGGTGTTAAGAGAACGTGATAGAACAGGGATGCATTAACAAAATGAAGGGGTAAATGAATGTCCACGAGCAGAATAATTTTTTAAGTAATCAAACCTGATAACTGCAAGATATTTTTCCTGTCAAAACATAAGTTTCTGCATTTCCCAATGTTCTTCCTATGATTGGGCATTCTGAAGGCGTGGGTTGTTCGGTACGCAGGACTGAGCAATGCAGGGCGAGGCTAGGCGGACCTGGCAATGGCTGCTTGAGACTAGACGAGACGGTACGGGACGGGACTGGATGGGGCGGGGCTAGACGGGGACTGGACTGGACTGGACTGTGCGGGGTGGGTCTGGACTGGACGGGACGGGAAGGGACTAGGCTGGAGGGTCGGGGGTGAGAGGAGGCGTGGCTGGGCGGGCGGGGTGGCGAGGCGAGACTGGGCTGGGCGGGAGAGGAGCGTTGGAGGAGGAGGGCTTATACGCTGGACTGGGTGGGCTAAGCGTGAGAGGAGCGGAGGAGGAGGAGGGGGGCGGCGAAAGGGCGACGAGGCCGAGGGAAGAATTCGCAGCTGCGGCTCGGGTGTCAGTTCCGGCGCGCGCACTTGTTAAAATACGACGAGGCGGCGCCGTTTGTCTCTGCCGTCTCTCGCGCGCCGGCCGGGCCGCCCGGCGGGGTCCGCCTCCCAGCGCCATCCTGCGGCCTTCGCCTTGACGGCCAGCCGGGCGGCCGGCCGGGCGCGTTGGGGTGGGCGTCGCTGGCGGTAGTGGGCAGTGGCAGCAGCTTAGTGATGCATGGGAGCGCCCGCCCGCCCTTCCTCCGGCCTCCGACGGCGGCCAAGCGGTGGTGGACGACGGCGGACGGAGAGAGACCGGAAATGGAGGGAGGTGCAAGAAGAATATTCTCTCGAAAAGTAAACCGAATCAGCAAAGCGGAGGACAGAGGCGGGAAAACTTCAACTAGTGCACGTGATGGGCTTCATTTAATAGCGCAATATTAAATTTGCATATTCCTTTTATTTGCTGTCGTAGAACTTGTGGTTTTAACACCACAAAGGAAAGGTTCAGAGAGTTCACTCTCAAGTTTAAACTTTTGAAGATAACGAATCTTGTGGAAAGGAATACAGTACGTATTCCTCCTTTTTTTCATAGCTCACTAGTGGCTTGAGTACCAAGACCAACAGTACTCTCGCCCCTCCGTCGTAGCCCACACAATATTTTATTCTTTTGAAATTTTTTATCGTCAGCAATAAATAATGAAAATATCAATACTTTAATATCCCAACTAGCTTTGCGTGGCACCTCCGGCGCATATTCTCATGCTTCCAGTTTGATTTGTGCTTTGCAAGTACACAATAAAAATAAATTTTAAGTATATTACAGTTGCCCATTTTAGGGCGTAGAATGTTACATGAAAATTTGTCGATTGTTATACTTGTTCACATTTTGGTTTCATTACGAAAGTATGTTTAATTATTGAAAATCTCATGAATGGAATCGTTACTAATCATGTAAATGTAGGAAATAGCGTAGATGTAATTCACAGCGTTTTACCAATATACTCGCATTGAAACCATTGACAAACATGTGAATTTTAGAATTTCCTCACAATATCCAAGAAGGAACCGGCTAGAATTGTGACAACCAATTTGTCTCGATGCGAGGAATAGAATGAGCTACTGGCTACCCCTTAAGGTGTCGTACGTCATCCAAAATGCTTTTTAGTTGTTAAAAAACAAGTTTTTTTTACATATTTTTCTTATAACCTTCTGAATGGTTTCGCAAAAAAAAATGACATTTTCCCCCACCAGGTCACAGACACGTGTCGAGGGAACACCTCATTTGTCTCAACTGGCTGACAGTCAAACAAGACAAGGGATCTAGCTGTGAGTGACGGACGGGCACAGGTTACTCGAGTATTATTTCCGAAGGCAGTTAGTAAATCGGGCCCTACACATCGGTAAGAAATATTGATTCTTTACTTCGGAGGCAGCAGAAACACTGCCCTTGCGGCTGACAACCGACGGAGGAGCAGCGAGCAGATGCTGTAAGCTGCGGGGGGAGGGGGGAGGGGGGAGCTGCAGAAGGCGACTGCTGAGGACACCCGTGGGCACGGCGACGGCGGTAAGCGCTGGTGATCAATCTTCTCGCTCCAAGGGACTGGACTCCCCCCGAGTCAACCCCGCCCCCGGCCCCGCCCCCTGCCCCGCCCCCGGCCCTGCCCCTCGCACGGCGACGGCGGCCGATCGCGACAAGTGTTTTCGCTTTGCTACGCCGCCGAAGGGCTCGTTTTTCCACCGGCCGCCGCCGTTTCGAGCGACGCGGCGCGGACGAGGCGCTCGCGAGAACGCTTACGCCAACTGCGCCGCCTACCATGTGGCTCAACATTCTTACAGACACGTCAGCGCTGAAGCTTTTTTCCTCTGTTATTACCTCAATGCACCTATTGACAGATAAAATTAAATTTCCTTGGTAGTTTTCAAATCTGTAACACATCGAAAACAACATAAGCACGAAGATTTTTTTCACGATTATTTTACAATCAAAAACTGAACGATAATTATTAAAATAAAAAATACATCAAATGTGTCTGGACTCATGTCCTCAACTTAAAAATGGCAATTGTTGCCACAGAATCGTGCTTCATGATACGTAAACTTTAAATACTACATTTCTAAGTAAAATTTTGTAAGAGAATTCCTTCTTTTTATACACGATACATCCATAATTGGATTTAAAAATATTCGTCTCCTCCCCACATGTTATATTCATTTTCTATCAACGCGTGGTGCGTTAAATGCGATGCCGTTTTCACTTTCCACTCTGCTTTCCGTGCGCGCGGCGCTAAATCAGTGCAGCGGCTATCTTGTATGCCAGCCTCGGCGAGAGCCCCGCCGCTTACAAGCGATTTCGTTTAAGACGTCCCAGCCTCCACGCCTGCGACTCAGCGGACGAGATGCACTGGTAAGTTAATGGCCACTTCGTGGGAGAAATTTTCATGACGCAATAGGAAGCTGGGTTTCTAGATGTTTCTGAGCTTTCCTCTCAGTTAATTAGCGCTCTCTAATGGATTTTGTGCACCGTGTTTTGGCTCCCAAAACATTCAACCACGAGGAAACACGTGCATATCACGTGCCAACACGTGCCAGTCGCACAACTAAGAAAACCTACAATATTTATAAGATCATTTTTAGCATATTTACGTGAATCCTTACATAGAACAGCAGGTTCTGGTTAAGATTAATGAATTCACAAACATAAATTCTCCCTGATGAAGACATTGAGCCGATTTTTACTTCTCTGTCATCGCGTGTGCTGGCATGAGAGTTGCATAACCCGAGAAAAGCGGAATCAAACGCCCGTAAATATACAGTCGAAGGCGATCGTTACGTACATGTTATCTAGGGCACCCGGTCATGTCCATCCAACGAAGACCAGACACCACAGACATCTCTGTAAGAGGAGAATTTAAAATTCTCACCAGAACCGGATCTACGGTCATCAGAATCCGGATCACGTACTATCCAAACTGGCCTTGATGCAGCATTTGTCATCGAATATCTCTAGATATGATGCTATGACGGCAAGCGAACGGAGGTCCAAAAAACGTACGTTCTTCATTTCAAAACTCGTCTGAGCCCAAGCCAAAGTCTCTGACTAGCGAAAATATACCTTATTTGACAACTCATCAATACTAGTTTTCAGATACTGAAACTCATCACAAATCATGAGATGCATAGATACTTTTATTTACATAATATTGTTTTCATTGCATCCGTTAATGATTGTACAGTTTCTGTAGTTGTGTTTCAATACTCACGAAATAGATGTTCGCCCAATTCTTGAAGTAAAAATCTATTACTAGGTTATGTATATACTCACGAATGCAGCTATATCTGTTTGTCACAGCGCTATCAACTCACCTGAAACAAACAAAAACAATATACGTAAGTCACAAGAAAGATATCTCATACATCAAATTAATAAACATTGTACATTGTCTCATTGGTAATTTTAATTAATTACATAGTTCTTTCCCCGCTGCTTAGTAGCAATTAGGAGACTAAGATATTGATGTGGACAACCAATCCTTGAACTTCAGTATGTGCAGGAAAATAAGAAGTAGAGACGAGACGCGAATTTTGCCCATCACGGTCCACTCTCAATCTCTTAAAATCCTAACATTATTTTTATTATAGTAACGAACGACAATAAACATCTTTCCTTGCTTGACGATACACTACAAACACAGACGTAAGACCAACATTCAACGTTCATTCTAAGGTATCCCATGGCAGATATCGGTTTCATTGCTCACATAACGCGAGCGGATGCTACGAGTGGCAATAGAGCCTGCGCAAGGAGACCCGCGTGCCGGCCAGAGGGCGAGGTGGGAGGCGGTGGATTGTCGCGTGGGCCTGAACAGCGCCCGGCCAGTTGGCGAGGCGGCTGGAGGACCTCTCCTCCGCGGGCGGCGAAAATTTCCCGAGGAGTGGGACGCGGGTTAACGCGCCGTGATCACGCATGCCCTCAGCGCTCGGGGGGCACAATGGATCTCCCGAGTAGGCGCTGTTCTTTGTCTCGCAATCAAAGCATCGTTGAAAACGTCTCGTAAGCTTGAGTGGCACTCGTTCCGAGTTTGTACACTCGTTTCAAGGTTACTTGGTACTTTTCCTTCGGTTTGCTTCACGATACCTAGAAGGGTACAAATGAGACCGGGAGCAAATGCGATGTTAAAATATAAAATAATGTTACCTACGACGAATTCGCTGTCTCCAACTTCAATAATTCGAGTATCTCGAATTTAATTTCATATTTATCGATTAGGTATCTTTTTAATTCATTATACTTATTTTATAAAACGTAATTCGAACGTATCGTTACATCAACACATTCGATAAATAAATAAAATTTATATGTTTCTCGTTAATTTTGGAATATCAACATCCCATTATTAGAAACTCACCAAATGTTATAGGGTGTTTCATGGAATACAAAACTTGGCTACTTTTCCCACTAGAACCCAGGCAGGTTTCGAGTAGGAAGTGTTTTCTAAGGCCACCTTCTAAAGTGTTTTACGGTTAGTGAATCTATATCTTAACAGGGTGACGTTCAATGGGCGTTTTCAAGCGGCGCCCGTTCTTCGCCCGTACTTCCGCTGCGGGCGATTACCGCTCGTTAGATAGGCAGGCGAATAGGTCGCACCGCGCAGGGCGGGCGTCACCCGGCACCTGGGGTCGTTGTCCGCGCGGGCTGCTATTTCGCACGCGAGTTAAAATGCCGCTTCAGCCGGAATTACCGTAATTCATTTCAGGGACAAGACTTTGCGTTATGTTCTGACACCCAGTCATATAAGATTTGCGCAGTATGCTTACGTTACGGGTGGTATCATAAATCAATGTATGTAGCACTCTATGTTCATTAAGTCCAACACATTAAAAGTTGCACAAGAAATGTTCAGGACGCGATTTTTCAGCTACGCATAGTGTATTATCCTCATTGCCTTCAAAACAATGTCCCGGAATTGTATGACATTTTTCTATCATGTACTTGCTGATTTTTTTGGTTTTCTTTTTTTACGAAATCGGTAATTCATTCCTTTTTAAAGACAATAAGTAGCAACAATTATGTTGACCATTTTGAAACATTTCTTCGCTGATTCTATTATTATGTAGTTTACTAAGAACCAAGAAAGTAACTTTAGTAAATCCACAGGAATTACGAAATTCGTGCAGGCATCAGTTATCAGCTCATTCATATGCTTTCAGTTCAGACACGCCGCGCGACACTGTCCATTGGGCACATTCCATTAATCGCAACTGAGACAAGCAACAGCTCGCCATTTTCACCTCATGGTGCAGTTTTTTCGCATTCATACGCCCATAAGGAGCCCGGGAGTCACTTCGCACGAGACAGGATTACACGCGGGACGCGCGACTCGACCATCTGGCGCCGCTCGCCGCTGGGAAGAACCGGCCCCGCGTACCTGGCGCGCGGGCCAACGGCGCGGCGGGCGCAGCCTTAAATCGCGAGCGCACAGTCACCGGCGCGCGGAGAGGTCGCGGCTTCCGGCATGACCTCGGGGGAACCGGCCCACCCCGACCCCTCCGCGCCACACTCCACGCCGCGCAGAAACACAATCGCGTGCTTGCGCTTAACAAACTGCCGACTTACACCATTCCCGGGAGAGGTGGATCAATGATGTCACTGCAGTGCCTCTCACCGGGAGGACCTTGGTTCGACTCCCGACGGTGGCAGGATTTTCCCCACTAGCTTGTCCGCTACGTCGAATTCAGTCGCTGTGTGGAGGAGAATGCTGGTTGCCGGCTGCTCTGATCGGTAGTTTTTCGTGGTTTCTCCGAACAATACCACGCGAATGCCGGAGCAGTGCCCTAACAAACGAGCTACGAATTGTAAGAGACAAAATATAGTGGCATTTATTTATAACTTATTTATTTATTCTTGAAAAAGGACCCTTCGACATCAAAGGACGTAGACGCCTATGAGTGATTTAGGAATGGATAGATAAGGGCGATAAAGATAATGTGAATTAAAGAGCACTAGTGGAATGAAAGGAACAGGGAAATGAAAGAGCCTCGAGGAAGCCTATCAAGGGCAGGTTTTGACCTCATAATCCACATCGATTGATCGAGGATCGAACCCGGAACCCAAGCGATTGGAAGGCGTGCGCTAGTCATCATACTACGAGACCCCACCGTTCGCGTCCATATGGGTACTTTCTCCATCGGTTTCTAACAGATAATTAAAATAAATCACCATAAACATACTCATGAAATGTAAAAGGACCGATATGTTCTTTTAGAAAACAGACAAACCTAAAATTTTGAAACATGTTACATTCAAGCTCAAACTTTCTCGAACCCATCACGAATGCAATTAATAAACGATCACAAGACGTTTGCAGTAACAACCACAGACCGGCATAAAATATCCATTACCATTCCAGTCAGCCAAACACTTCCAAACGTCTTGCAGATAGCGAGAAAGCAACGCTCATTAGAATCGCACGAGCATGCACGCTATTCCTATTAGACGTACATCATCTCCTACTTGGCTATGCCGAGAGTGGTCCGCGTCGGGCCGCGCGCAGCCACTGCCACGCCACTTTTCGCGCTGTCCATCACCGCGCAGCTGCCACGTAGCTCGGTAACCTTCAAATCCTCTTCTTTGCCCCGGGTTCGCGCGCGGCATGACGAAGCAGCGTCTGCCTTCCAGGAGAAGGCGCTCGGGCGGCGCCGGGGCGAGATTGGCACCGATCGGGCCCCGGGGAAGAAGCGCACGTGCTCAAAAGCGACGGGCACGCGGCGACGAGGACCTTGAGCGGTCACGATCAGCGCGCACCAATGGGCGCACGTTATGATTACAAATCAGATTTTTTTGTGAACGTCCACCGACAATTTGAATTGTGTTAGCTAATTGATTTGACTTTAAGTTTTCCTTCTTCTCGTTTTGACTGGAAGATGCCTGGAAGCGCTTGTAGAATTTTTGGCAGTAAGATGACACTTGTAAATCCGAATCTTGTTAACAAGATGACGTAAGAAGTACTTGGATTCCTCGAGACCGAAGTCAAACAGGTGGGTTTAAACCTCTTTTTTGGTTGGGTGGGTTTAAAACAGGTGGGTTTACTCTTTTTAATGTGATTGAAAGTAATATACTACTACAAGTAATTTTATTGAACATGAATAAAAGATTTACGAAAAGTATTATTATGACTATTATATCAGTAATAAACGTTGCTTAGTAATATCACTAAATATACAAAATCTTACCGTCCATTATATATTTTTTATCAAATATTAAAAAAATACCTGGACATTACAATTATATCACATAATTGTTATTGTACAAATATCCAGATTTTTTTAATCCGCTGCTTTTTCATAACTAAATAGATAAAATCGCTAGATCAATTTTCGCCAAAGGTTTGTGCGTTGATAACCGTAATTGACAGTTTAATCGAGAATTAACACAACCAACCATCAGGGAGCTTGGGCACGATTCTCATACCAAATTGTGAGAACAAATTCGGGATATACGCTCGTTGACCTTATTAACGAGGAGTTCCTTGGCTCCCTGGGTACGTTTAAATGACCGTCATTATTTTCTGGTATAAATTTCTTTCGACAGCATAGATGAGAATTGGGAATAGTAATTGAAGGGGGTGAGAATGTCAAATATAGTATTCTCCTATAGAGAGTTCAATGCGCGGTAAGGGAAACGTATTAATTTGTAACTGCCAGGGACACAACCCATATTTAGGTGCCTAATATACGATTCTGTCTTTGAAATCTTCCAACCTAGAAAATTCGGAAAGAAACTCTCCCAAGAGCTTATTTAGGATTTATTCAGAAAATGTAATCGTACTCGGCGATTGGTTTTTTCGCCCTCCCGTGCGTTTTGATCGACCCTCTCTGCACCCAATTACCGATTCGCATTCTGTTAGATTTATAGTGCTACAACGGAGTGCTGACGATAAAGCAGAACGACAGAGCAGAAAACTAAACATTGGTGGCAGTGAATCAAGCTTGGAATTAACCCCGGCAAAACAACGAGCAAAGGCAGAATTGATAAATTGGTTCAACATCAACTAGTCATTCGACGTAGAAACAGTATTGTATGAAATTAGATGTTACGTTAATCAAGCAAAGTTTACTTGTAGATGTAAAGGAGAAAGTTCACACTCATATATTAACAACTTTCAATAATAATTGTTTCAATATAATATATTTTCTACAAAACGTTCAAATGTCGGATACCTATCATATGCGTTCTTGTCGCGTGACGTCGCCCCCTTCCGGGGGAAGGAGAAACCTTTGATACAGAACGTACAGCGTTCACTGCTAACGGTATTGTAAATAGGCATATCTACGCTTAAACTTATCCGCTTTCATATCATCCCTACGAAAAAACCATCATCTCTTACTTTCAAGTTCAAAACATCCGAAAGAAGAATGTGGTGCAAAAAACTCATGGAAAAAGATTTAGAAAAGCCTAAAACCTTGCAAAACACACACAGTAGCAAGAAAATCTTTGGTGACTCAGACGTATGCTTTACTAGTTACAGTTTGTTATACTGTACCACTTCGTAGACCGTAGTCACGGATCTAATATGAGAAAACGGTCTCAAATTCGAGGACCAGACCCTATCTGGTTGGAAATGAGCGATATTGCGTATGTGTGTGTGTTTTGGTAACCACCATTCATCCACAATCAACATTAATATCCTTAAAAACTCCACAGTTCAACTGCTATCATTATCACTTCTCTTCAACTGCTGAACGCCACCTGATGGGGGTGTCTGCTGGTCGGGGCATTGGATCGCCACTTGCTGTGTCTAGGGGCTCTAGAAGGAAGTGTCGCCCGGCGCGGCGTGGGTCGGCGGCGCGGGAGCGGCCGGGCCTCCATTCCTTGGCCTTTTGCGGCGCACGCAAACTCGTTGTGCAGATGAAGCAGCGCGCGGCCGCTGCCGGTCGCCCAGGCAGCGCCACCAAGCGGCAGCACCGGCAGTCAGAGAGACAAACGAACGCCTCCTCGAATTTTTATGGACTTTCGATCCCCTCCTTGCCACATTCCAGGCGGTTCGAAAACCCAACACATTCGAAAGGAGCGGCGTTGTTGACTGAAAAAGGTACCTATTATGTTTTTCTGTCATGGGATTTAACATATGTGGCGAATATATGACCTCCTGGTTTTATTTTGCCAGCAACGCACCACATACCAAATGTACCAATGAGACACTGAGTGACCAGTGGAGGATCTCAGTTAAATTACAATTTCATTTGGTTTTGTGAACTGCATGAATAAAGGAAACTTCAACACTTTACAACAAATTACTTTTTAAGCCTTTAAATACGTTAGAGCCTTCTCCTAATCGAACGTTTCGCAAATGAACGGTTGAGACTTCTATGACACTTTCACGACATTTCCTCAATTTTAATAGAATACACATTAAGTGCCGAATACTAAATATTGAAAAATAGGTTAGCAAAGTATTGAAATATTGTTTTCGAAATCGAAATTAATTTTTTTTAAAATATTTTGTTACTTTATAAAATTTGGTCACATTGCCTCAACAAGATTATTCGATACATGACAGGTGCATGTAAATTTAGGCCACAGATTCTATGTATGAACCAACAATTATTATTTTTTTCGGAATTAATCGAATATAGCTTCAAGTCATTTTCCTTATGACAAGTTTTGCTCTTCGAAACGAAAAGAATTTCAGAAAGCCGTTACCCTGCAGGACGCGGCACCGAAGTCACCTCTGGTATCGGTTTTCGAACCCGGACCTTGCAGTGCGTGACCATCTGTGGACTGCGGAGGAGCCGCTACCCGTCCGCAGTCGGATTCCTCAGGGCAGGGCGACTGGCCGTCGGCGAACCGCGCGACACTTCTCGGTGCTCGCGCCCGCTCCGACTCCGCGTCCTCATTCCCCGCGGCTGCAGCGACAGGACCATCTGCCCACCGAGCCTGCCTTCACCCTTTGCAGCGACTCGCGCACCTCAAACGTACGGCAAATCCACGAAAAGGAATCAATTTTGTTTGAAGGCGTGTTGTAAAGTAATTTCAATTTAACGGTACTGGAAAAGGCATGTTTCTTCGAAATTATTTAAATATAAATCAAGATACAGTTCGAGTTTATCACTTGACACAAATAATATTTGACTTTCGACAACCAACACATAAAATTTTAATGTATCGAAATTCTCTTACAGTACCTATGTTTTTTTACCAGCATCCGTTTCATATAGTTCTTATTTCCTCAATCAATTTAATCATGAATCATGAATAAATCAAAGAAATAGCAGTTTTTATTTTCGGTGTCATAATTCGTAGTAATATAGAGTATGAACAATTTCAAATATTAAAAATCTAAATATGTAATATTTTCAAAATCACGACAATTTACACGAAAGATCACAAAAGAAATATTAATTTAAAGCTTTTAGATGCGTGAAAGCTAACGATAACAACCCTAAACACAGCTCTAATACAACCTGATTTGGGCTATCTCCGTCTTATCTACGTACTAATCAATCTTCCTTCTCATAGTCTCAGCGCCAGCTACAGATACTTAAACTCTCCTCTTGTAACACCGCCCCAGATGAATAGTAGCAGACGGTGCAGTTATAACCCAGGAAGCCAAACTCCCGCAACGGGGACGGCGTTAGTGAGTGAGGTGGTTTCCGCCGCCGCTTCCACCACGGCGCGTCCTCGCAAGCGGCCGACAGCCACGGGGGGCCGCTTTTGTATTCAAACGAGGCGAAACCAGCACGCCGCGCCCGCCCGGCACGCACTGGCAACGCAACGCGGCTCGCGGAAGCGACCCCCGCTGCCCGCAAGACGCCCTTGGACTCCTAAGGCGGGCCTTCCCGGCCATCCGAATTCCGGTCTGTGTGGCCTGGAAAATGTCGGGAGGCAAATGCCAGGGCCTCATCCTCCCTTGCAGGGCTCGATTCTGAATCGCAGACGAATTTTAGTTCTCGTTCCTGCCGATCATAGCGTTATCATTTTCGTTCTCAGCAAGAGCCATCCACTAGACTCCACTGCCCTTGGTTCACGGCGCGATTGACTTATAAAGGGTGGTTGACGCTTCTCTATGCATTTCCAAGTTGAGGACCAAACTCGGGTGATTGGCACTCAAATCAACATAAAACATTCGCGAGTCTGTGCAACGCACAATCTGCGCCGCTTTCTATTCCCAGAATATTAAACAAGTGTCGCGACAAGACTCGAATCCACGCACGAGACAACATGAAGAAAATGCGCTGGCAAGTAAGTTACAATTTGTGCCATGTGTTGGCTACATATTTCCCTCTCGAAACATCATTAAACCTATAGTACCTGGTGGCGAAAGAAACAGAAGAGGAGAACGTTTTTGTCAACGAGACAAAATAATTTTCTAGCGAAAACTGTTCGATAATTAGTAAAAAGAAAAAAAGACAGAAGTTGAGTATGCTTTACTACGGCCCAGAGAACACTTTAAGGCAAGAGCGACCCCATGATCGGACGGTCGCGGCGCTCCCATCTCTAATATAGTATTCCCAGAAATGTCAAAAAACTGCATCAGACCCCAATGGTAACCGAGAACTCGCTGTCTAAGTCCTATGGCCACTGTTTTGGGTAGGAGCCCTTAATCACCAGATGCAGGCTAGCGCAATCTCAACGGCCACCGCCTATTAATACCATATCATCTGACAGCCCTCGAGGCAGCATATTGCAGTTGAGGTAAAATTACAACTAAATTAAGGCATTATGGAGATTTTCCACAATATTAATATTGATTTCGGGTAGATTGGTGGTTTCCAAAACAGACAATTCCCCAGTTCGATCTTCCCAACAACTGGATACAAAATGGCAGAATCGGCGGCGCAAAGGAATGCGATGTTCTGTGCATCCAGGGACTGTAGAAGCAGACTCATCACGCAGCTACTCTCCAAAGAGGAGGGTGAGGCGTACGTACTGCAAAACATTCAAACCCTTCCCACAACGTTGCCCGACCCCTGCGAGTCATGCTCTGTCAGTCAGATGAATGTTGTCGTTTCCTTCACTTGTGACTGCCGAGGCATGAAGGACTGGTGCAGGCCAAATCATTTGTTGACTGAAGAAAAACATCCTGCAACTTTCCTCTAGGTAACTACCTTTATCTGCAACCTACGGCGGCAATTTTAATTCCGATCATCCCTGCTTTAAGTGAAAGATTCCAGTTGCGGTATGTTTCATTACAGACAACATCAATAGAGAATAGGAAAAATTCCTCGGCGTACAGTTATCTCCTTAGGAATGTTTCCATGTTTCTTTTGTCAACCGCGAAAAGAACGCTCCGTTACTCGCGAATTAAAAAAATAAATAAACAAAAAACGGAGCGAGCGGAGTGCTCGTAACAGCACTACCTGCGAGACAAACGACTGTGCATTAATTTGCGCGAGTCGATTTTTCCCTGCCTGCCGCAGCGGGAAGACAAGAGCAGAAGGAGACGGTTCCCGGAATGAACGAGTCCTCTAAAAGGAGCGATCGCCGGCAGCATTTCCCGCGCCGTCACCGCTACCACTACCACTACCACCGTCGCCCTTGCCACTGCTGCTGTCGCCGCTCGCGCTTACGACCCTTCTTCCACCTCCGGCACCCAACCCCAAAAACCACCGCCGCCGCCATCGCCACCGCCACCGCCACCGCCCCCCCCGCTTCCGCCACCGCCGCCGCCATCGCTACCGCCACCGCCACCGCCATCGCCACAGCCACAGCCACAGTCGCCACCCCCGCTTCCGCCACCGCCACCGTTACCGCCATCGCCATCGCCACTGCCATCACCACAGCCACAGCCACAGTCACCGCCACAGCCACAGCCACAGCCACCGCCACCGCCACAGCCATCGCCACCGCCAACGCCATCGCCATCGCCACCGCCATCGCCATCGCCACACCAATCGCCACAGCCATCGCCACCGCCATCGCCACTGCCACCGCCACCGCCATCGCCACACCAATCGCCACAGCCATCGCCACCGCCATCGCCACCGCCACCGCCATCGCCATCGACACCGCCATCGCCACAGCCATCGCCACACCAATCGCCACAGCCATCGCCACCGCCATCGCCACCGCCATCGCCACACCAATCGCCACAGCCATCGCCATCGCCATCGCCACCGCCATCGCCACCGCCATCGCTACTGCCACCGCCATCGCCACCGCCACCGCCACCGCCATCGCCACCGCCACCGCCAGCGCCAGCGCCAGCGCCACCGCCAGCGCCACCGCCAGCGCCACCGCCACCGCCACCGCCACTGCCACCGCCACAGCCATCGCCACTGCCACCGCCATCACCACCGCCACCGCCATCGCCACACCAATCGCCACAGCCATCGCCATCGCCATCGCCATCGCCACCGCCACCGCCACCGCCAGCGCCATCGCCACTGCCACTGCCACCGCCATCGCCACAGACATCGCCACCGCCACCGCCATCGCCATCGCCATCGCCACCGCAATCGCCACCGCCATCGCAACCTCCATGCCCCGCAGCCGGCCATTCATCGCCCGCCGGAGGAAGATTCCGCGAGCGCAGCCCTTCCGAGAAACGCGTTGTTCCCCTCAGCGCCTGCGACTGCGAGGACGACACCACACCCGCCACACAATCTCCCGCCGCTTTTTGGGTCAGGCCACGGAGTCCGACATTTTTCACGCGACCAAGTCTTGATGACACATTATTTTCCCCTTTGGGCCTTTTGTTTCTCTTTTCCGGGACGCATTTTATCCTCGGTGTTTACTCATTAGATGCAAAGCTGAAATGTGGCACATGTGGATTTTGCTACATTAGTCAGACGTGCGCAAGAGGGAGAAAATGAGGCGGGGAGTGTTGAAGAAATGTGTGCTCTCTCAACTTCACATTTAAGAGACGGGAATTATATGGCGTGGCACATGTTGTTTGCAAACGCATTGGTAAAGCACAAGTATTATTGTCAAGATTTAATTGGAATTACATAAAAATATTTTTACATTTAATGTTTAATAATTTTACAGTTCAACGCTCTCGAAAACCCAGAAACGCTAATGATAAAGGATGCCATGTGTTCCCGTATTCTTCAAAAGCATATATAAAGAATACCATCTGATGTATATGATACTGTAATAGAGTAATCAGATAATACGAAAGCTAGGATATGCAGAACAAATAATGCCTGAATAAAATGGTCACAACGTTTTGTGCGAACATAATCAGTTTAAGTTGGGGAAATAAACCAATTGTTAAAATATGCTGAATACGGTTTCGAAATATTCATTCGAATACCTTCATATTATTTAATGAGCAGCAGCGCGACTTAGATAATGAAACTGAAATAACGTCAGACATATGGATGTGCTAGTTAGTAAGCACGAGATGGATGGAAGTTGACAAACTTGACAAACACAGTATTGACATCAAATACAAACACTAAAATATTAACAATAATAGAAAATATTCCAACATTCACAACATTGTGATGGTCATATTTGTTGGGCAATATCAACTCAAAGCGGAGGGAAACGCTGCAGTACAGCAGATATCAAGAGCACCATATGTGACTAACATATGTATTCCCACAAGTCAAAGTATATCTCTGTTCTCACGAACATGACATATGGTAACCGGCTACCCCAGAGCGTGTATCCGTGGCCCACTGCAAGGTGACAGCTTGTCGAGGTCGCGGTGCGGTCGACACTGTGGATGCAGCGTTCCTGCACCGAGACAGGTCGCAGCGGCGGACTCCGGGACCGATGTGTCGGGCCACGTCACGCAATCAACGGCGCCCGGCGGGAGCCCTGAATAAATTAAAGTCCCGACACGTAATTTCATATTGGGCAGGCCACAGCCGCCGGGGGTCGCGGCGTGAAAGGGCGCCGACCTGAGGGCAGCCCAAACAGAACGGCGGGCGCGGTGGAAGACAGGCACCAAAACACCGCCACGGGAACGAACGCAAAAAATATGGAGTCTTGAAGGAAGAGCTGAGTTTCGAACGGGTTTTACCACCGACAGAAAAGAGAGAATTCCATATATATATCGTCGGCACGGAACCCATAGAAGCGCGAGGAGAATGTTTCTTTGATATAAACTGCATCCCGTTATGTCTTCGAGAAGTGTAACTCATAACGATTTGTCCCTACTTTTTCTTTCTCGTTCCAAACAGAAAAAATATACCATACAAGTATATTAAGATCACTATAAATTGTCTCGGCTATAAAACGACGTACTTATGTGTCATCAGCACACGACTAATCTGAAACTCAAGAAGCCTTTCTTAATACTGGAAATTGTTGATGGAGGAACGTATACTAACGGTAACAGCATGAAAATCAGAGACTAGATGAGAAAATGAGAAATGCTATGGAGGTATAAGAAGACTTCTCAGTCTTGAACACTAACCTATCTGGACCGTAAAGATCGACTGGATTGTTGATAACGATTCCTGACAGAGTTTACAAGAAACAAAAACTGAGAATGAAGATTTACACTGTGTGAACAAGTACAAAGAATAATGGATTCCAATGTTGAACACTATTCATCGTCTTCTACACCACGATAGAATTCCGATGTAAACATTCGGAGCATAACGGTGCGGTAGGAAACGTTAGAAAAAATAGTGTGAACGGAAGAGGCAAATAAAATAAATGAGATGCGATTAATAACCTATGTGTATATCGATTAACAAATCCCCCTCGTTTCAGTGAAAGAAACAAAACACTCAACGCTTGGGCAACAGACTCTGTCCTTACACTTACCGTGAAGACAAGGAAGAATACATCCCAATGTAAAAAGTAAAATTTGCAAGGCGAACGATGAACAAAGAAGCAAAAAAAGAACGACTATGAGAAGTGTGAGAGAAAAAAAAGACGACAACTGAAATTTGACAAGTGTCGCATTCCTGGCGGGCGTCGCGCCCTGCGGGCGGTGCGGGGGCCGGCGCGGGGGCGGCGCCGAGGCAGCTCGGGGGCGGGGCGGGGGCGGCGGAGCCGCGGGGCGTCCCTTTGTTCGCGCCCCCGACCGCGCCGCAAGCGCCGCCGCCGGCTTTCGGCCCGAGGCCCTTGCCCCCGCCCCCACCCCGCCCTCGCGCGCAGCACACTTGGGGACGAGACAGGGGCGCGTGACGGCTCCACGGGACCCATCGCCTAGTTTTTTGGGCGGCCGCCAGGAACACGCTGGCCCGCGCCGTCCGGCCTCCTTCTAATCCTGCGGGGGCGTTTTGAGGCTCCTGGGCTCTCTCTCCGACAGACACCTGACCCGCGTTGATCGGTGATGGCCGCGCGTTGGACGGCACAAAACGAATGCGGAGTTCGAACGAGAATTTTGAAATGTAGGTATATGTTTGGCTGCTATTTTGTTTTGAATTGTTTTCTTTGGCCTTGTTCTTAACAGAAAATTTGGTATCATCAAATGATTACATCATTACCTATTAACCATAAGTGAGCTCAATTTCAGAAGCTGCAACTGGAGTGTGAAAAAACGTGTAGATTTTATATAGTAAGTTAAAATCAGTAGGTAATTCAATAAAAAAAATGGATTGATTTCGAATGAAGTAAATTGCTGGTGATTCCAAATTGTCTGTTAAACGAATATAATCGAAATAAGAGTTGATGACTGCATTCTCCTTGCGAGTCATCGTAGAAAATTTTACCAAATTTATTTGCCATTGTAAACAATTCTTCTAAAACTGCCACGGCGACACAACGGGGTGAAAGCAGAGACTATTACTGATATCATTTCAGGATCACTGAGTGCTACTGTATTTACATATTCATTTTTTTTGCAATGTTGCGTTTCCTTTCACTGAAAATTGTGGATATGTTAAACAATACACGCTGACGGTCATAAAACTGGTTTCTGACGGTTTTCTCACAAAGGGTTACGTAACGTTAATGCAAAGTTCTCTTCTTAGCAACGAGACACTGTTGTCATGAGAGATACTGCTTGGTCCCCCATCTATACAAGAAGTTCCAAAAACCAATATGTGTCTCTGTTTATCATCTCCCTAATATTAACGTGGGTAACGCGCGTAACGAAACTAATGTAGCGCTCTCATATTTGAGCCAATTAAGTCGATCGATGACATACACACAGTATTTTGCAGAGTTTTCCAGATTAATAAAGCTTTTTTTGTTTCGCTTACTCTCATATCCTCACAGATTCATCATCAACCACTGCGTCTACTGTCCTCTCCCTTTACTATCGATTCATAATTCCTAACCTCACACACAACATATGCCTCGAGACAAATGAAAACAATTATCAATGGGAACAACACATCGAAAGGCTCATGGAAATAGACTACGCACACTATACGGAAATGTAAATTCTCGAATTAACGTTCAATGGTATTCCATTTGAAATTTTAATCTGCATTCAGGAACATGGAAGTAAAATAGGCTCCGCTTCGCAAATAGGAATTACGTTGACACTGACAAACCGATATCTCTCTCTGGCCTTAGCCATTGCCTGACCCGTTCACTGTGCGTGCGTGATCACTGCGTTGTTTTCAGGCGAGTCGTCCCGTTAGCTGATGATTAATTCGAGCTATTTGATGAGCCGCCATTGCTCACGAGCCAAAAGTGACGGCAGGTCCCGTTTAGAACGTACCGGTTACGAATTATTCATCAGTCCGCGGTATAACATGTTTATGGTTGCCAAGCAATTCCTAGTGGGAGTACACCTTTGTCAACAATGCGAGGGTCACGCACGTAATCCTCCGCACAATATGCAGCATTGCAACGGGACTGTCTTTGTACGGCAACCGTCATTCTCCTGCCATGTTCTCCTTCTCCCACTCATTGAAACTCGTCTTAATCACGTGCTACATCAACCGATTTAGATGTCACTATTCCTGCGTGGACATGAATCACCATTCAGGGTGAGAGTTTCTTCAACTACGCGAACACGCATGTCAAATCCCTGGAATGTGCGCACCGTGAACGCCTTCACGCGATTCCATATTGATGGTGTCCGTCACAAGGCGCGGGGAGACCTCGATTTATGAGAAGGAATTCTCTCACTGACCGAGTCGAGAAAAGAAAATACTATTGGAATAGAACATCGAAATATATACAAATCTACACCATAAGACATACGATGACTTCCGAATGAATTTGAATGGAAAACATGAACATTTTTGCAATATTTAACATTTGAACAAAATATACTATCCAAACTTTTCAAGAATGTTATCAAAAATATCATCTCCAATGGAATTATTATAAATTATATCTTTAATATTATTCTATATTTTTTTCAGTTTTAAAATATCTGATTTTATACATTTCTATTTTTCAAATTTTTTTTTGTAAATAATATGTGATAAACTGAAAGTTTTCCTGGACAGAAAAAAATCTAATAATTTATTTCAGAATAAGTGAAGGAGAAGAGATACCTATTAAAAAGCAATTTAGAACAGGAAAGCAAGATTCTTTGGACACATTTTCAGACATAACCAATTCTTAAGCGCAATATAGGACAGTTAAATAGTTTGAAGGAGAGGAAGATGGAGACATAAAACGGAAAATTTTAGAACAACTTCAAAAACCACGCAGAGATGAAGAAGACAGCGGAGGTCAGAATGTCATGGCGGCAACGACAAGTCGATTTTTTTGCCTTTCGGATGATAATGAAACTGCAAGTTCTGAGAAATGCTCCAACGTAGGTGCAAGACAATTTGTATTTGCTACAACGAAAACAAAATAAAAAAAATAAAGTCGACCATCGTGCTGCGCCGATGAAAGGCAGCCGCGCGCGCAGGGACCGGGGGGGTAGGGACGGGCGGCGGGGACGGGCGGCGGGGACGGGCGGCGGGGACGGGGGCGGGGACTGGGGGCGGGGCCGGGGGGCGGGGACTGGGGCCGGGAGCGGGGCCGGGGGCGGGGCCGGGGGCGGGGACGGGGGCGGGGACGGGGGCGGGGGACGGGGGGCGGGGACGGGGCGGAACGCGACGCTCGCACGGGGTAACGGCTCCATCGCGCTGCGACGTCGCGCCAGTCGGGCGGCTTTTTCCCCGCCGCGCCTTTCCGAGCGCCGACGCGCCGCTCCGCGCCTTCGTTCTCAGCACCACGGCGCGACGCGGTTCGCGCCTGCCTGACGCCGCTCTACGAATCCACAGGCGCACAAGCCTTACGTAAACGGAGGAAAAACATAGTTTGAAAGCGCTTCCTTGAAGATGACATTTGCGGAATACTGCGGAAAGTATTCCGCTCCTATTCCGTTTAGAAATAGTAAGTTATTAGAAGTTAAAGGAAAACGATGTTATTTCTCGAAAGTTTCAGGGTTTAATGGGGGAAATGGACGAAGGCTTCAACTGAATCACGCTTTGATTACGTTCTACCTCGAAAAATGTTCCTGAATCAAATAGTCCTCATATTTAGATAGTATTTCTACTCTCTTCCTCTCCTACTGGAATGTCGAGGCAGGGTTGTCATAAATTAAAGAGCACCTAAACTAGGTCAACATTTAGCGCATTTCCTCTTTCGTATCTCCGCTCCCAATCATTAAATTGTCTGTAATCTCAAAAGAAACCTCCAGAACGAAAAACGCGCTACCGGCTTACACGGTCAGCGAACAACCAGGGAAAGGTTCGCGAGTGTCCTACGTTTCGAGCAACAAGTGCGCAACAAAGCGAAGCAGGCGAGCGACGACGGCACCACCGGCGACCGCCGCGATCTCTATGCAAAGGCCCTGCGCGCGCCTCGGCCTTCGGAAGGAGCCGGATCTGCGCAAGTAATTTAAGAGCGGGCGGGCGGGCGGCCGCAAAAACGGCGCGGCGGTGCGGATGCGCTCGCCGGCCGCACGGCGCAGCACGTGGCGCGCGCACAGCGCCTGCGCCTGCGCAGCACGACGTATACCGGAGTCGCTCTAAGAAGGGACCAATGCGACAGGTCGGGAAACAAATGAATGGCATGTACAGCGATGGCACTGAAAGAGATCGTGATGAAGACCATTTACTAATGAGCTAACTAAACGAACTTTGTCCAATTGAGTGCATGGACATAACCCGCAGTTATGTTATCAGCATCGCTGTCAAAGCGGTCTTATAAAAATCTCTCTATAACAGGGATTACCCCGAGGATGTTGTTAAGCGAAGTTGGTGCATGCGTGGAAGCAATGCTCGAGTACCTGCACCTTCTCTCACAGCTTGGCCGCTGTTTGTCATTTATACCACCGCTTATGTCAACTTTTAGAATTAGAATTCGTAAAATTAAGATAGTTACATGTGTTTATGTTTCCAAAACATTAATTGCATTATTGTTTTATTAACTTACACTTAATGGCATTTACTAAATCTCAAAAAACATTTTCGTGATTAAATAAATATAACTAGAAATATGACTATCGCTCTCGTAGAACATTAACTAACGAACAAAAACAAACAAAAAATAACGAAGGAATCGGCCGAAAAACTCAGGAAATAGAGAGAGGATGCTTTTAAAAGAAACAATAATGCCTGAGCACGCACGAAGGAGGGAAGATCTTCATTTGGAATAGAAGGGCAATAAGATGCGTCTCCTGACACGGAGAAGATGTCTTGAACACACACGGAAGTGTCACAGCAGGTGCACGTTAATGCACTTCCCCCCTTCCTTACAGGCGCCCATCTCCAAAGACTAAGCTGTTGATTCTGACAGACGAAAACAGCACGCACGTCCTCACATCTTAGTACTCATAGAACCAACATCACCGAGTGTTTAGTGATAACAAAACATAACACATGTTCACTGCGTTCGTATTTTGTAACGATTAAAAAATCCTTGCAATTGTAAAAAAAAAAGAAATTGTAACAATTTAGGAAAGAGTAATAATATAATTGAAATTGTTATGTTATTCATTAACTGTTTGGACAAAAGACAATTTAAAAATATAGTTTTATATTTTTTTTAAACAATCGGTAAATTAATACCACCTACTTTGAATCAATTAAGAACGAACACTAACTAAAACGAACACACGTATAAACTCTTCAACAATTCTCCAAATATGTCTCCAATAGATCACTCATATACGGTAGTACTTACGTATATCCATTACATTCAAAGTTCAACAAATCCGGAAAAGTATGCTCAGAAAGACCTTGGGGTTACTGCACCCCCCGCGATAGCCAACGCTGGCTTCCACGCATGCCCCCAGTCGAAGAGCTCACAAGCGTCCACCTCAGCGCAGATGGGAACGAGCAGCTGTCAGAGCCACACGACTTTCCAATCTGCACCGCAAACGCGCCTCATAAATCCTCTCTGAGGAGTGGCCTTGACGCGCCCACAAAAAGGCAAAAACCACATGCGCGCCGTGGAAATAACTTCAGCCCCCGTTTACACACAAGCTGAAACCAATTCAGCCTCCTATCACACACCGAAATAAGCTCGTCTTAAATTGCAAACAAGGCGATGTGCTGCCACCAATATAACGCGGCGGGATCCGAAATAGCCAGAGTCAACAGCGAGGGAGACTTCGTCGCCATTTCGAATGACTTTTTACGCGATGTTTACCGTTTCGATAAAAGCGTTCTTTCTGCCGCGCGGGCTTCGCGGGCGCGATCTGCTGGCGGGGAGCGTATATTCGGCTGCACTTTGCGGGTCGTGCGCCCCGCCACGAGAAGGGGACCGGAGACGGCGCCCACTGACGGTGCCAATAAAGAGCAGGAAATATGGAGCGCGTGTCGCTGGCAACATGGTTTTAAACACACAGGAATTGCTGTATACGACGTATGCTTCTGTTCAGTGGAAAAAAAGGACTCCGTAATGACTCCAGGAGGAAGCTCTCTATTTGTGTCCTCTTCTACTCCTGCAATTTCCTTTCAACTTTTTTTTACCAAGTTAATAGCGAACAGTGTAAATGAAAATGCTTATTCAAGAAAGTAGAGAAACTTTCAATATAACGCTCTAAAGGAATGCGCATTTTGTAGAGTATCTATTTATGGAATTATTATTATTATTATTATTATTATTATTATTACTGTTATTATTATGGCATCAAAAGTAATATTACGAATGTTATAAAACCTTCCATTTATAAATTTGTAGATTATCAATTTCGATATTATCTTATATAAACGTACCTCTTCTACAATTTAAAATTCCGAAATACTTCTTAAGCCACACTCACGTTGGAAAACAACCAGATTAGAAAAGGAATACCTCTCAATTTAGGCGATGATAAAATAAAATTTGGTGAATTGAGCTACACCGTCAACTGTTACACACTACGTATTTTTAAAAGCCAGATACAAATGCCAAGGAAATAGTTTTACTTGTAATAATTGTAGACAATTCTCCGACATGGGGACAATTATGCCCAATGCGGCGCGCGAGATCACGGAACATGGGAGTGTTAGTAGACACCCTCTCCCCCCCCCACACACACACACACGCACACCCGAGTGGGGGCACAGCCCTTCATCAGGCAGCGCAGCTTCGCCACGCCAGCTCCCCTCGTGGCCACCCTCAGCCTCCCAATCCGAACACGTGCCCCGCGCCGCGCCGCCTGGCTTCTACCTGCCGCTGGCTCGCGAACGCGAATCCCGCCTCTACACGGGTCGATCAGGAGCAGCAATTAGTAGCTCCGGCAGAAGCCAGGACGAGTTATGCATCGTCGCCCCTTCGCTTGCTCGCTGCCAGGGTTTGGTGACCTCTGGCGCAGTTCCTGTTTAAAGTTGAACCTCGCCGTTCGGGACAGCGAGCCTCCAGAACGTACGGGAAAAGTAGTAATACGTAGAAGGCGCGCACTCACAAATCAACGTGACGGAACGGTTGGTTTTGAATTGCAGCAGGCAGCGAAATCCCAGAAATCGGTAGAACAGACTTCCCCAAAAATTTACCGTGACGACGTTCGGGCAGTTGTTCACTCCTTGTCACATAGCAATATTCCAACGCACTAAGCCAGATTAATTTTCTAATATATACTGTTTTACATTCATTTTGATGGTCAAATAACATATTTACAAATTTTAGACAAAGAAATATTCTGACGTATACGTATGTTGAAAATATATGAATTTACGAACTTGAGACCTTTCTGTATAAATCTATATACAATAGACAGCTATAAAGTTATTATCACCGATGGCAGAATTTGTACAGAAATGTTTTCAAATATAATGATAATAATAAGCGCCACAGTAATAGTTATAATAATAATAATAATAATAATAATAATAATAATAATAATAATAATAATGTGATGATAACTGTAACGAGCTAAAGATTGACATGGAAGCCAACACTGCTTCGAAATCTGTCAGAAGTCTGATGATGTCTGTATTAGAATCATTATTTTAGAACAAAGTGAAGTGAAAAGAAAGTGTGCATCACCACAATAAACAGAAACGTATTAGTTTTTTTCAAGTGGTGGTATTACAATTAACTATTTTAACGCATAAAACTAATACAAAGTATTGTCTACCGAGTCCAAACGCTTCGACAACTTTCGCAGTGAAGTAGCCCAGGCTTCTGCCCTCGTGGCGATGAGTATCCTCTTCAACCGGCAAAACTAAACACATTTGTTGAGGCTCAAACGTCAACAACTCTGCCTTGCCCTTGGCGACCTCAAAGCAGCACTTGTGACGTCGACGTGACACATTCAGACCGCGCACAACGTACGCCGGGGCCGGTCATACATTATTCATCGCGCGGTGGATCCAAAGGAGGAATTAATTTGGACGAGCGCCCGCGCGCTAGGGCAGTCCCATCCCAGGCCGCACGGCCCCGCGGGGGACGTGTAGGCACGGGACAAATACGCAAAATATATAATTTTAAATACTGAGAAAATATACGTCACACGTATTTGCTACAAATGCATAACGTACTTTCCATATTAATATTAACATTATGTTTTAAGTTTATTTCCTTTTAGTTGAAAACTGAAATGTATTTTTAATGTGGTGAAATAAACAGAAGTTTAATAAGATTTTGTGCAATTGGGATTCATTAAAAAAAATTAACACATTTTAAAGATTTGATGAATACCACAAGTGATCAATTTGTAATCTAATATTTTACCTCTGGACTTACTACAAGTGTGAACTAACAATGGATGGAAGTAAAGAAACTAATTCAAGACGATTGTTCTTACACACGGGGATTCTGCCAATTCATTTCCATAGGTTCACTGCACTATCTCAAAAGAGTGATATATCACAAGTTCATAAAAAATGTTATGAGAAGTGTTCGTTTCATAAGTCAATTACGAATCTTTTGATATTGCAAGAATTGGCTCCCCAGTTACAGTGAAATTCTTGCAAATATTTTTTTCCGCTTAAAAACGTATTGTTTCAAGAAACGCAAAATAAATATTTGCTCATTTACATCATAATTTCTCGTTAAGAAAAGCATGTCAACCCAAATGGCCCCAGATAAAATATCAATAACCCTACACGCTCCTGTGACACTTTTAGGCCTTTGAATTCTCTTCCACATATGAGCGAAGGTCGCTTTCAACAGGATGCGGTCTCGCAAAGTCAACTTAAATTACTTTCCTTTTCTCGTTTCCCCATTTTCTCTCATCACAAGCTCGTTACAAATGCTTCATTATCTAGCATTTACGAAGCTTGTACAGCCTCATCATCCCAAAATACATGAGCAAAACGACCAATATTTATCTTCATTTTGCCCCGTTTCATCCACATATCACAATAATAATTCCCTGAACGTAGGTCATTTTATTCAGAATAATTTCATTAAAGCTTCAGACCCTTTTTCGTTACTACCAATTTCCAACGGCACAATGGACAATGCTGTTGCTTAATTTACTCTTCTTTGTCTTGTGAAAAACGAAAACCGTCGGGATCGATCAGTTTATTGAATGAACCTTGCGAACGCATTCGGTTTTAGCGAGCTATTGGAGGCAACCTACTCTCCAGTTGACCATTGAACTTTCATTATCCGATATAACACACGTCAACACTTCTACGAAATTTCCTTTCCATCTATGCATTTGCTCCATCTTATTATACAATCCAACTGGTCGTAATAGAAAAAAATGCTAGAAGTAGATACATTGAATAGTTGATACGTTCATATTCAAATCAAATAGATTGTAGACGTGTATATTGAACGCACAGAAACCAAAAGTAAAAACGTTTTACTGCACAAACGTATTGTTAAGTTGGTATCGCTCTAATAACGAATGAATCATATCAATAAATTGATTTAATTACCTCATAAAAATGTAATGAAGATCAAGCGCTCCTGTACTTTGAAGATTCAAATCTACAAATAAAGGTTGTCTAAATAAGTTCAATATTTTCTCAATAGATTGCCAACCATTTCAAAATAAATTTTACAGTTCACTGTGTGTGTTATCAAGATGATAAGTAAACATAACCACCTTTCTAAAAACGATAATCTAATTTGGTTCTATAGAGGAAGTACTTTGCGAAGATAGCTCAATACGAACCATAGGGGTGTCGTCCAATGAGGCCAGGGTCCACGAGAGGCTTAACACCCTGCACTTTCCTCTCCCCCTCCCCCCGCCCCAAAATCGAGCGCGTCGATCACCGCCACCTGCTGTGCGTCGCCTCTCCTCCATAGAAAGTGGCAAAGAGGGCGCTGGACGCGGACGGCCCCGAAAGGAATGTCTCACCTCTATTTGACGAGCGCTCGAAAGCAAACAGCGGGAGAGGCGCGACAGTAGGAAAGTGTCGCCGCGTTGGAGGCTGCCGCTCGGGCCTCGCCGGCGCCCGAGTGACGGGTGCGCCAACACAGCAAGGGCTCTCGAGAGCCACCAGGATCCGGAAACATACTCAGGGGAGGCCATGACCCTTTCCCAAAGTCAACATTTTTCCCATACTTTTATTCAAGTACCCAAAAAATTGCCGTATATAAATGTCACCACATCAGGAGCAGTATTCCCAATGTGAATGTCCTACTCGTACGCTTTTGAAATTTCATGTGTATAATTTAAATTTCAATTATAAAAATTACCGCACCAAAAATATTTATGGGGTCTGAACTGAAGTTGTCCATCTTTCTAAAATACTACTTTCTGAATTCGCCAATGACATTCACTGACTGTCAGCTGCGTACTGTTCTTCCATTTAGGGAAGGGTAGTATTATTAATCATTAAGAATATCTGGGGTCAAATAAATTCATGGCTTACATAATTTCAAAATAGTTTCTATGGGAAGTAAATACGTCATTTAAAGTCACACCAAGAGCATGGAACTAACTAAACAATAATAACACTTCGTGACGCAATGTATCGACCTTTTTATAACTCCCCCAGAACGACGAGGGGAACAGTTATTTGAGTTAACTTTCTCAAGGCAAGCCCATTTCGAAGCAGTTCTTGGAAATGTGGGTTCTCAGAATAATATTCTCTCAATCTTTTCCAATGAGAGGTTCGAGAATACAAAAACACTGTTTATTAAATAAACGATAATTTATTGTCCTCACAATGCGTAGTCGTTTGCGAGTCAATTTATTGTACAACAAGGTCAAGAAAGTATTGCAATTAATTGAATAAGGTTTTCGATATAAAAATTTTGCTTAAAAGCTGTATAAATTGAATGTCATCCTCAAAACAGATCTTTCATTTGCATCGTGGTTATTAGTCGTGTCTCTCATCATATTTTCGGATCAGTTTACTATTATGATTTGATTACAAAATGCTGTTGATTTCGAGCCCCTATCCATTTACAAACAACAAAAGTCACCTTTTTTGTAACGGTAACGACCGAATTGGTACGACATACCTCATGAACACTGTGAACAATACTGTGCAAAAATGAAACCAATCATAAGTTTAAAAAAACATGTAAAAGTACTCCATGCCGCGATTACAGTCTCAAAACAAAGAAAGAGAAGATGTATCGTCTGCAAAAACGAGTTCCCAGTGCGCGGGGGCGGGCGGGCGGTGCGGGGAGGGGGGACGACGGTGGCGCCACGGGTGGACGTCCCCTTAACGAGCGGCGCCCGCCGTAGATCTCCCGGCGCTTAATTAATACAAAGTGGACCACCCGGCGGCGGCGTGCGCGCCGCAATGCTTTCGTCGCCGCGCGGGGAAGGCGTTCGTCTTGGCCGACGACGCGACCCCTGCTCCCGGCCAGCCAGCCAGCCAGCCAGCCTTCACGCCCCCGCGCGGCACTGCGCCCAATTGAATTGAATTCAAATTGCCAAGACTAATTATATAATATTCCGTTATTATCCCATATATATATATATATATATATATATATATATATATATATGTGTGTGTATGTAACTTGTTGTGCGCTTCTGAACAGGTTCGGTACACCATCATATGAAACTGGTGGGTGCTGTTCTAAAGCTTAAAAGGGATGTTGCGGATCCGATATTATATATATATATATATATATATATATATATATATATATATATATATATATATATATATCATTGGCTCGTTAGCTTACTGGTTAGAGCAGCTGGGCTATAAACCACAAGGCCCGTGTTTGAACAAATTTAATATAGATTTTAGATAATAATATAAAAGACGAACATAAACCAAAAAAAAATGTACAACTCAAAACACATAACCTAACTTAAACCTAAAACCTAAAGCACCGCAATGTTTCTGCAGCCCCAGTTTGGCGTGTGTGTTGGGTGTGATTTATTTGAATTGTTTGGTGAATCGGCCATTTTAAATATTGAAAAAAATTCTTAAAATATTGACTTTTGTAGGGGGGAGGGGGGGTCTTGACCTCTTTTCATTCCGAAGCACGATAGTAAAAGCGTGGAACATCTAAGAGTCCGTTATTATGTGGGAAAGACCTTGCTAATGTGAATTGATATTTTGTCTTTCGAAGGCCGTTTTCGGACCGGTGACTAGCGATTTACTGGTCTTAGGAAACGCAGTCACGGAAGACCCACACACTCTTGTCGATTTTAATATGCATTACGGTGTTAGAGAAGAGTAGGTTTATGAATATGCATCGCTTTTGCAGCTTGGCTTGATTTATAGATTTTCATACAATTGTTTTTCATTTTCATAAGTTGTTTCACTTATTTTATAAGTTGGATAATGTTATGTTTAAATTCGGAGAAATAATACTCACTTTTCAAAAAGTCTATTTTACAATAAATCATATCGTTAGATAACATATTTAAAATCCACTATTCACTTGCTGTTCACTCGAAGAAAATATTATGATAGTATTAATGTTTTGTGAATAGGGAGCATTCATCTGTTTTTGTATCTGCGCTGCCTTCATTCAGTGACAATCCCGAATCAAAGTACAAAAACCAAACAGTATTTACTCAAATGTCTCCGCTAGCTACCTGCAATAGCACGCCAAGCCATCAGCGAATCGCGGGAGAGGCATTGCCAACCTAAACCCTAATGGTTAAATTCGTTTTATTGGTTTTACTTCAAACACTTGGTGAAAACGTGCGATAAAACTTCAAAAATCAAAAATCTAGGAAACTACTAAAATACCTCTACTAGAAAGAACTAACAAACGAAACTACATACATGTCATGGATGTGAAAACTTGCAGTAAACCTTACATGCATATGGAAAAAATAACTCGCTCTTCGAAAAAAAGGAAAGGTAAAACTGATTTTAATTTTCGGATAAGAAATACAAGGAAACAAATCATTTTTTTAAATTCAGAATTTCATAGTTTTCTTTGACGTTCTCTTTATCACACGTAGTTCTGCCATGCGGATCTTCCAATGCCAGCCACGATTCAATGAGATTATGTTTTGCCGCGCTATTGAGCAAAGTCCTTTAACACCTGACATCTCCGTAGCCCTTCAATGAAACATTACGTTTAATTAAGTTGTTTATTTTGACCGTCTTCCGACGAAGCTCTTTGACGTCTCGACAGGAATCGTGTCCAGACATTCCCGACGAGTTATGAAACTGAACGTCAGCGCGGAGACCGGACAAGCACCTGCAATGACACAACGGAGCGCGTAACAGCTGTCCCACACACTCGTGATATTAATAGCTGGAGAGAGACCGCCCGAGGCGATGCACAGTGGGCCAAAAAGACACTAGCGATGCGCGTCCTAATTTCTGTTATTTCATCGATTGTTTTGCGTTTCCGGGTGTGCCAATTGCGATGGTCATTCGTCTTATAAGTGCAGTGCATGTTATATCGCGGGAGGTGGCAGTGGGTCTCTCCGTTAGAAATAAAGATTAGGTCGATGTGCGGCAGTTTCGCCAACCAGGTGTCTTCACCCGCGGTGCACCATCCCAGCCGGGATAAGCTCGAAGCTCCCGACTTGTCTTCAGGGACGTGTGGAAGCGAAGAGCATGTAAGCGTTAGTGCGTGCGTGTAAACGGAGATGCGTATTAGGAAGGAAATATCGCGCGCGGTGCGTGGCCCGCTTGTTAAGATTCTGCTTCGGCATTCGCCTCGTGTTCCGAGAAACTACAGAAAACTACCGAACAGAGGAACCGGTCTCTAGCAGCCTCCTGCAGCAAGGCGCTACACGCGACGTAGCGAGCGTCGAAAATCACCCATCGAAGGGAGTCACTGCAGCGGCGTTAGTTCTTGGCCTGAGCCACCTCTTGCTGCTTTTTCTATTTTTCAGAAGCAAATTTTTTTTGTCTCTCTTGCCCGTTTTTCAGAAAAAATGTTTGAGATATTTTGTGCTAGTACAAATAAACAATAGGAAATGACAGCATGTTCGTTTTCATAACCACGTTATAAAATCTTTATTTTCAATCCATTGAATTTACAGTTTTGCAGGTCATAATACCACAACTGGGTAGGTATTAGGTCGGCGAAGAGTTCATTTAATCGAAGCCCCCTCTTACTTCGTTAGGTTTGTCTTAATTTAGTGTTTGGAATTTTTAAAATTATTCCTGAATGCCAGGTTTTACGAGGCCTTCCTCTTTCAGTGCAGACCAACTGAGCCCATTCGTAGGTCATCTTGACTCTTACATTCACCTTATATGGCCATCATTGCAGCTTTTACTTCCTAATCTGTCCCCAACAGATTCCTTTTGCCGCATCCATTCCCTGATCTCTAGGTTTCTAATTTACTGCATTCTAGAAATTATGCAGCTCCTTCGTAGACCATCCATGTCTACTGCGCACAATCTCTGATTCAGACGTTCCATCAGGGACCAACCCTCTCCATAGATTACAATACATTAATAGTCCTTACAATAATATTTTTTGTACGTACGTGAATTTCCCGACTCTATCTCCGAAACAAATTCTGATAATTTTTCGTTCGTTAAACGCGACTTTTCGTACGTTGCGTATGGCGAGTAGGAGGGTCAGCGGAGAGTCATTGAAACACGGGAGAGTATACCCCACGCACGGGTGGATAAACAGCGCGCGCCGTAAAGAGGAGCGCCAGGAGCAGATGATCTGGCTTCGGCGCGGCGCGGCGCGGGACCTGCCTCCGCTTTCTCGGGAGGCATCTGGGCGAAGGGTGCGCGGTCGCTGGGCGATGGGCGGCCAGGAGGCCGGGCGATGGGGCGCCCCGGGGCGGGCCGCGGAGGCGGCGGCCCACATCCAGGACGGCGGCGCCGCCGCCGGAAGCGCTGGGCGGCGCCGGAAGTGGGGCAGGCCGGGAGGAGCGTTACGAACAGCGCTCGGGCCCAACTTCCTCGGGGAGGCGCGCGGAGCTCGAGAAATTTTCCATCCAGAGATACAGGCGATCGCCGATGTGGGATGCAGTGAATGCTTTGTACGTTTGCACTCTAATCCACACCTGTGATGCGACATTGATAAGAAAACATCAATGTTCGAAATTAAACCATCGATGTTTTTAAGGTGGATTAGTAACTTCCATGCAAAAAACTTTTTTAACAGTGTTTATTAATTTATAATTACAATTTATCTGAAAACAAAGTTAACATATTGAGATAAAGGGTCACTTGAAGATGGTACAAAAAGATATCATTTGGTTCGAACATACATACTGTCAGTGTGATACAACCATTTTTTAACGTTTACAAAATAGTTATGATGGTAATGTTTCTTTCACACACAAAACACCGAAAATGTAGAAACATCGAGGTTAAAAAAACATCGATTTTAATACATCGATGATAAATCGATGATGCTTCCATAAAAGCATCAACGTTTTCAAAACATTGACATCAATGTAAGAATCCCTACTGTACATGAGATTAGTCTCATTCCATTGAGATTAGTCGCAAAATGCTTTAGAAACACAAGGTAAACTAAAATCATAGACAGCTTGCCTCACATCCCTCAGGTTCCTTTACACCAAAAGGCTTATTGGAAATGGGTCAAAGCGTTTAAAAGAAAAAAAAAGTTTTTTGTGAAGTCCATCCGCTTTGCAAATTTATGCGTTGGAGCACATATTGAATTATTATCTTGACTTCGGCTCGTCAAACATATTGTTTGACGATTCAAGCAGATTGTATTCTTCAACATCGCCTTAGCAAAACAACCCAATTTTCTATTCGTCCCCCTCTCTGTTCCTGGCATTTTCAATTCGGAGAAAACTACAAGTTGGCTGTCGGTTACACGAATACAACATTACCGTTCGAAAACACGTGCGCAGGCTGTGTGAGACCGTTCCTCCTCAAGTAACCTGCTATTCACCGAACGCCTGGCGGCCACCGAGGCGCCGCGCCATGTCCGCTAGCCACACCCCTCGCCCGCCGGGCGTGGCGCGGGCGGAACAGGGAGAAGCGGGACGGGGCGGGGCGGGGAGGGGAGGGGCGGGGTAGGACAATGAAGTGCGGGGCGGGGAGGGCGGGGGGTGACAGGGTAGGGCAGTAGGGAGGGGGCGGGGCGGGGCGGGGCGGAGGGGAGGGGGCGGGGCGGGGCGGAGGGGAGGGGAGGGGAGGGGAAGCGCAAGTAGCCCGTTGGCCCCCGCTACTTCGACCTTTGCGCCCAGGCGGGCGCGGCCGTCGCGACGCGGGGAGCATGGCAATCTTCGCGACGCCGCCGCACCCGCCAACGGTCAGCACCGCGCCAGCGCACTAGACCGTTCCCCGAAGAACGTTTTCGCGTGTACTAATGCGGTTTTCGCATTTATAAAACCAAGTACAAACAAAATCAAGAGGTTTGAGCAGGAGCACACAGCACATCCTTGGTTTCCAAGGCTGCACTCTTGCCCTTGCTAATTCTTTCCGCTGACCAAGATCCATGAACTTTAATACATATGAAAGGAAATTATCATTGTTAAGACACAATTTTCTCTCATAATTGAAGAAAACGGATGTATCAATAAGCTTTCCATGGAAGCACTGAAAGCAGTCTATGCTTACTCTTAAAATGCAACTTCAGATATCTGAATAACATAGGTAATGCTACACTTTGATGTTAAGAATTTACTTATGATTATACCAAAAAATGCGGCGATGACGTTTCATCAAGACCTGTCACTTTGATTGTTTTTATGGTAGTACAGGGAACCTCCTCTCCTCTAAAAGCGAAGGTGTTTCTCGAATGTCCCCTTAAAATTACAATAATGAATTCCACTCCCATCGACGTGAAGAGGAAAAGCGGACGAAACCGCGGAAGACTCTAGGAGAATACGGTACGCGCGGTGCGCACGAATTGTCCCGACAAATCCCGCCGCGTGAGGCGCACCGTTGGGCGGGCGGGGGCCGGCGGCGGCCGGCGGGGGCCGGCGGGGGCGGGCGGGGGCGGGCGGGGGCGGGCGGGGACAGGCGGGGGCGGGCGGGGGCAGGCGAGGGCGGGCGAGGGCGGGCGAGGGCGGGCGGGCGGGCGGGCGGGCGAGGGCGGGCGGGCGGGCGGGCGGGCGGGCGAGGGCGGGCGGGCGGGCGGGCGGGCGGGCGGGCGGGCACGGAGAGGCGAGGCCGCGAGTGGGGAAGGAAGAGGGAAAGTGGCGGCGGGTGGAGCAAGCCGAGGAGCTTCTTTTGTGCCGCGAACTGCCCGCAGCAGCGGCAGCGCTCCATTCCGTAACGCTCATTACCTTCAGAGGGAGCGAAAGCATATGTTACGACTGCCCAGACACCGTTATGAGGCCGTCGCTCGCGGCTCGCGCCCCGCGCCCCGCTCCAGCCTCGTCGCGTTCCGCTCTCGACTTCCCGCGCCTGCACTCCGCTCCCCGCTCTTCCCTGCGCTCTCTCTCGACTCCCCGCGCCTGCACTTCGCTCCCCGCTCTTTTCCGCGCTCTCTCGCGACTCCCCGGGCCTGCAATCCGCTCCCCGCCCTTCCCCGCGCTCTCTCTCGACTCCCCGCGCCTGCACTCCGCTCCCCGCTCTTCCCCGCGCTCTCTCTCGACTCCTCTCACCTGCACTTTGCTCCCAGCTCTTCCCCGCGCCCTCTCTTGTCTCCCCAATCTCTTGCACTGGGCATCTCACGCCCCGCTCTCGACTCCCAGTGCCCCGCTCTCGTGTCCCATTCTATACATTCCACTCACCGCTCCCCGCTCTCGGGTCCCCGCGTCCTGCGTTACACGCGTTGCTTTCCACTCTCGCTGACCATTCGCCGTCGTGCCCACATCTCGCTCCCATTCCCCGCGACCCCCTCCCCCGCCGCAAACGCCACGCTCGAGAAAAGCGGTGGAATTTACTTGTGCTCACAGCGAGCAACTTATCCCTTAACTGTATCCCGCGGCGCGGTGCTAGGGTAAACTTACCAAGTGCCTAATAGAATAACGCCGCGCGCTCGGGTGATGGAGTGAGTCTTCCCTCGGCTGCGTCCGCCCGCTCAGACGGGTAACGGGACAGGGCAGATAAGAAACGTAAACGCGCACTCGGCGCCATTCCGAAAGGCTTTGTTGACACGCAGCGCAGTGCAGCGCCGTCTCGGGAAGCTCAAAAGCCACCGCGAAACACTATCTCGTTCCTGTAATTCTGGCAGCGTGCTCGCCGTTCTCCCGTGCTGTTACGAGTTCCAGACTCACGGAAGCGGTGCGCCGATGCGTTTGCATGCAAGAACGATTGGAGATTGGAGACGTTAGCACTGAAGCATGAAATGCAACTTCTGAACTTCTGATCCATGCAGACTTAAATCACAACAATTTATTACAGCACTAGACACCAGACACATTAATGAAAATACCAATCATCCTTTCAATTCGAAAGTTTATTTTACATACGTTTAAGAAATAGACATTTCGCAATTAATTACAAACTACTGTTGGGACATTCTCAACTTTATAAACCTTTATTGATTTAAAACGTGACCTTTTAGTCCTTTTGAAACACATTCCATTCAGAGGGAATTCTCAACTATAAGTAAAATAAAGACTGTTTTTACTATCAAAATGACGACTCTCGCTCGACAGAGTTTTCCTCCATCTCGCAACGTGAAATTAAATATTACATTTCAGGACACTTCCCAGATCAGAGGTGTGTGCGGAAGCAACCGGTTCAGTTGTTAGAAAGGTCAGCGCAGGGGCAGCACGCGACGGAACAACGCTTCGCCGGGGCGCTCGCGCGCGAGCGGGCCGGTGCGGCGTCGCGACGCGTGGGCGCTCGAGTGCTCTTGGCGGCGAATCCGCCTGCGATGCGAACACCCGCTCTGCGGACCTTGCGGGGAGAGACCGCCCTGCGCGCGCTCTGTAATCGTGCACCCCCTCGCAGGAATCAGAAGACAAATAGTTCACGTTACTGAGGCGGCACATCCGGAGCAAACGACCGCGCTGACGTTAGCGATTACAGAAATATTGAATGATAAGTGTTTCCGGGCGCGCCAACAGTTAAGGTGGTTTGTTCCGTAAGTATAGTGCGTGTTTTATCGCGGGGGAAGGGGTAGTTGGTCTTCCCCGCTGTATGACGAGATCCTGCGCCGACCTACAAGTCGCAGAGCGAGGCTTTACCCTACCAGCGTGTCTGCGAGGCATCTAGGGATGCGAGGCGTGCGTGTCATGCGTCTCAAGCGTCTGTCATTGCCCCAGTCTGGCTTTACGTTACCGACTGCTCCCCTGACGTGTGTGGCACTGTAGTGCATGTAAGTGTATCTGTGGGTAAGTAAGGGGAGAAGGGAGGACAAGGAAGAAGAATGAAACATGGCGCGCGTTCTGTGCCCCGTTTGTAAGAGTACAGCTCCGGCATTCGCCTGGTCACGACCGGAGAGACCAGAGCACGACTGACTTCAATCCATTTTTCCTAAACCCTATTAAAATGTCTGATAAGTTCAGAAGACATATTTGATTGAAATGGTTGACGGATATATTGGAGATAATACGTGGCACTTGGTACATGTTAGGTTTCTCATCACAAACTAAAAACGACACAAAATTTAATAAATCGCATGATCTGTTAATCATGAACGTTTCAATTGAGGGTGGGAGAAACAGTTGCATGACGAAAGTTGACAGAAATTTAGACTTGCGGAACATTTCGCAGCTGTCTTTAGGTACAGATTACTTGTCTTTGATCACAACGCAACTCAAGCTTCAAACCACATTATGCACACTTAGGAAAATGCCAACATCTATCTCGTCTTCCTTGATGAAATGCAAGCAAGTGAGTGAAGCATTATAAGCAAATAATCCTGATTCTTAATTAATAACTTCTACAATTATTTAACAAGAAATGGTCATTGGTTACTATAAATCCCTGGGTAAAAACAATTATTATGCTGTTCATATTTCAAAAATGCGTCCACGTACAAAGCACTCCTACATAGCGACATATAAAACGTTTCAAATTACCCTTAGCATCTATATTGCACTATACCATCCGAATAAGTTCAATGAACTGTGAATGAAACGTCATCTTGTAAAAGTAAAGTGTTTATTCGCATAAATGGATTTATTACAAATGAGCAGAATAACCCATCCAACGTAGAATTTATAAGTTAAGCAATGTTCGGTCTCTACGACTCTTGTGCAGCATAATAAAATCTCGTTTTCATTCGTATTTTCGAATTGTGAAAATGCTACACAGCATGTTTTGGACCATTCATTTTGTTCAAAGGATCAAAACAGGCTTGACTCTACTTTCCTGAGAAAGCGAAGTTTTACGTTTAAAGAGCACGAGTGCAGCGTGAATAAAATGTTGGAGTATTTCAAAGAAGCGCTATATTCTTCAGTGGTAGGAGAACGCCGGACCTAGGCGGAGTCATCAAAAGAATCTTTTGGACTGCACAGGCGTTCAAAGGCATGCAGATTTACGTCAATTAGAATTTCAAAATCTTTCGTCATCGTCGACCTCGAACTTTTAAGCCGAAAAAGGTCTTTAGGGCTCGATTTTCGTAAACATTATTTGGATGGCTCGTCTCGTCGAGAGAGTAAAAAGAGTAATACAAATATATCTGGGTATTTAAAGAAATTGTTTCGATAAATAATGATACTATAAATGTAGTTATGTGTAAATATACTATTTTGTAAAGGCCTCTGTATCAAATATTGTTATGATCAAGAAAGGTTACAGTTTAACTAAATACTTTCAAAGAAATGAAAGGGCATACAGAATACGAGAAGAATTGAAATTCCTTAGTATATAAAGATTACAATTCATTATTCTAATTCGAAATGTAATGCCACCACTTCTCTAACTTAGCCGAACCTGGAGTTCTAACATAAATGGTAGTCGGAATTGTTCATTTTCATCTCAATCCAGATGCCCTAGTAACATAAATATACAAGATAAAACCTGCCATAAATAATGCATTGTATCTGTATGGGTAATGAATAAGTGGTTACGTTAAATTTCCCTACTATACAAAGCACAACTTTTAACTCATTACTGATGAGTATAATTACACCAGCTTTCTGACCAGGAGTGGGGCCTGGGGCATCAACTGATGCAGAACCTCTCACCGGAAGGTCCTAAGTTCGAGTCCCGACGGTGGCAGGATTTTCGGCACTAGCTAGATAACTAGGCCGAGTTCTGTCGCTGTCTGGAGGAGTATTCTAGAGCCCGGCTGCATTGATTGCTAGTTTTCCGTGTTTTCTCCTATCAATACCAGAGCAATACCCTACAAACGGGCCAGGGACCGCTCTTTCCTTCCCATTCCTTATCCTATCCTACCACTTACTTATATGCACTACCACACATGCCGGGAGACCAGTCGGGACCTTAGACCCGGCTGGGACGGTGACTCGCTGGTGGGAGATACCTGGTTCAGAGAAACCCCGCTAGCCGACGGTAGGTCGACGCCGGATCTCTCCATACAGCGGGGGAAACGTCACCGCCACCTCCCGTGGAAAACATGCACTACACTCACTGGACGAATGACCATAGTAGTTGACGCATCCGAAATTACTAAGCTATCAACCAACCAACAGCAGCTTTGTAATGAAGAGACGTTATTAACATTGCAGTACATTTTTTCAGTACATTATTTCATTAATTTATTACAAAATTCCGATTTTATACCAAAGTGTAAACTTAAAACGTCATGCCATGAAAAGTAGGAAAATTTGACTCAATCACATACTTACTGCGCATACAGTGAAACCTAATTCTATTTACACAATATAAAACTCAACAACGTGCTTAACCTAACCTTCATAAGAATCACTATTAAAATTGTAGCGCAAATCATTATTTTTATATATTGTTCGGCTGAACGAAAGTATTTTTTAGAGGTGTTGGATACTTCAGATTTTTTGCCTCGATTTCATGTCCATTTCTGAAGGCAAACTCACCCCTACCGGGCCATTTGAAGAGGTCTCGGCGCAAGCGCAGAAAGGCAGCTCCGCAAGCGCACTCACCTGGAACAAACAGAGAAGAGCAGTTTACGATATGCTTTACTCACTGCGCCTGAGCGCTAGCGCGAGTTCATTCACCGTTTGCCACTTCCGGCGGCAACGATGGCGCTGCCAGCACGCACGGTACCTTTAGAGTCATCGCTGAGGCAAGTCTAGGAAACGCGTCACAATGGGCAAAACCGAATCATTGAGAATTGCCTCCTCTTTGTTTTGTACTTGTGTGTAGCCATTGTATGTCCCGTAAAGGGCAATTGGCCTCGGCGAAGTTAGATCCCGAGGTTCCTAGTCGGTCAACACTGTAGGCACCCGCGTTGTCTCGAATTCGCCTAACTTTCGTGACTTGACGTCGTTAATGAACTCAGCTAGCGACGCCGGTTTTGCGGCCGTGCCCTTTCAATAGAAGAATCCCATCATTTGTCTGGATAACAGAGGGAAACTGAAATCCCCGGTGAGGATGACCGGCACAGGGATTGAACCCGCGTCTCCCGCCTGGAAGTCAGCGCGCTTCGCCCTGAGCCACTTCGCTCAGTCTCCTCCTCATTAGGGACTGTCATCTCTTTGGATTTAAAGGTTCTGAAAAGTTCCTTACAGAAGTTTCAGAGGAAACCTAGAAGAACTCTTCTCAGGAACACGTATGTGCCGAAAATTCGCCCCCTTTGGTACTCGAACATAGGATCTTTCGACTTATGAAGCTTAAGCTCCGATTCGCAAATATACATACCAAACAACCAGATCAAGATCATTTTAATATTACTGATTTGTGACCTGTTTAATTTACAAGCAGTGTCAATACGACTGATGATCACACGTAAGAGCAAAACAAATGTAAAAATGTTCCAAGTTTTACATAGAAAAATCGAGTCGTCAAAGATAATTATAGAAGAGAAAAGTACAGCAAAATATAAGTATTGGATGTGAACAAATCGAAGCAATGGCTTTTGTTATACAGTGATATATTCGAAACCGACCAATGGCCGAAAAAGAACTCCGCTGAGTAGCGATAGAAATAAATGTCCATAGCCGCGAACAATTTTCAATGCAGTTCATTCGATATCGAATTAGTCTTCCCCATGTAGATTTCACCTGTCAGAAAAAGTGTGCCCCAGAGGGCCAAATATGTAGTGATAAAGCTTTTGGTCGTATCTACGCCTCTAAATTACATTTACAACTCCCGCGTCCAACAGCGGTAGACGATAACACAAAGCACACCCAGATATACACTCTCGTAAATATGCAAGCGCCTATAGCTGTAATTCGTGGCGCGCAGATACACAACGAAAAAAGAAAGGTAGCTACGTCCACACATCAACATTCCACAAAGGGGCATACGGCCATAAAGAACCCTGGCATGAAGAGCCCTTTTGATAGGAGACTCCATCGTAACGTTTCTGAATAATTTCGAAGGAAGCCTACGGCTGCCATAAAAGCGCGGGAAACAAATAAACACGCCCCGCGTCGAGGGGTGGGTGGGCGGGGCGAGGGGTTGCCCTCAAATGCATGCGCGTCACAAATCACATGGTGGGAGGCGACTGAAAACGTGTATTTTTCCTTCCTCGTCCACATTGTTCCAAGGGCGCACACCCCTCGTCAGCGAACCGCCCGGGCCCCTTCGATCGCCCAGGGCGGTATCGCCCCCTCCGCTCCTCAGGTCCGCGCTGGGAGATAGGGTGCGGCGGCGACCGCCCGCGAAGGACTACACCGGAGAGAATTATAATCCATAATTTTTACCCTCGACCCGAGATAGTAGGGGGGATATGCCGGTTCTGGACCAGGAAGTGCTTATCTTATCAGCTTATCTTATCTACTTCCGGTCCACCGCCCCCACATCCGGTGTCAACAACCGGCGCCACCAATTATAATGGCAGGAAGTGCTTATCTTATCAGCTCTTATCAGCTTATCTTATCTACTTCCCCCCACCCCTCCTCCTCCCCCCGCCCCTCCCCCTCCCCCCCGCCCCACCCCACTTCCGATGTCAACAGCCGGCGCCACCCATTATAATGCCCCGCCGAATGTCAACAACCCCCTCCCCCCTCCCCCCGCCCACCCGATGTAAACAACCGGCGCCACCCATTATAATGCCCCCGAATGTCAACAATCCACCACCCTCCCCCCGCCCACCCGATGTAAACAACCGGCGCCACCATTTATAATGCCCCACCGACCGGGGACAATGACCCCTCTCCACCCCCCCCCCCTTGCGACCTCTGGCGGCGAATGGTGGAAGTGTGTGCGCACTCTGGTGGTGAATTGTGGAAGCGTATGTGTCTGCGCTCTGGTGGTGAATTGTGGAAGCGTGTGTGTGTGTATGTGTTTCAAAAATGCTGCTCCTTGAAGTGGATTCGAACCAGCCTCAATTCCCCTGAGGCGACCAGCACTTTGGCTCTGAGCTACGGTGACATCTCGAGTCAAGCTGCCTGCTTTGGGGTACAGATATTACACGCGGTCGGGAGGCTGGCGGCCGGGTGGATGATAAGGGGGGGGGCAGGGGCGGGCGGCTGAGGGTGCGCGCTGCGGAAGTAGATAAGATAGCGGCGGGAAGGGGGCGCTGAAGGCGCGCGCTGGCGACCGGATGTTGATAAGATAGCGGCGGACAGGGGCCGGCGCGGGTGTCAGAGGACGCGCATGCGCAGACTAATGAGTATAGAGATGTGCGCGCTCTCTATGAGCGATTCGGGGAACGAGAGGAGATGGCGCTGTGCGTCGGGGCGCGCATTTTGAATGCACTCTATATAAGATAGCCAGCCGCGCGTCTCTCTCTCTCGAGTCGAGAGCGCTGACGCTAGCTGTCCCGCTGAAAAGACTTTCATAATAAAAAAGGGAAACTCTAAAAGGCGGTGACAGGGAAAAAACAAATGAAAAATCAGATCAATTGAAAGAATGTTTCTTTCTAACGAAAACAAATGAATAAAAATTAAAGTCATTAAATTTCATTCAAAGAATGTAAATAAGATAGAAGATAGCAAAAAATACAGATCAAAGACGCAAATGTTTAGAATGCACACACACAATCTTAGATCCTAACTGCTTGCACTTGTATTTTCATATTGTTATACTACGCTTTATAACCCTCTGTACATAGGCTAGATTGTCAAAACGAGTACAACCTCGAGACTGTGCTGACGTAGATGGGCGTCAATCTTCGTCACTGTGGGCTGGAGGCCGGAGCCGTATTTTCGAATGGGCAACACAGCGTCTGGATGGATTGACGAACGCGAGTGCTGTCGCAGTGCCGACCGGTGAAGGAAGTGGCCGAGTCGAGTCCAGCAAACACTTCAGCGTCGTGAGAATAAAGTCTTCCGATTCAGGAGGCCTCCTTTTTGTTTACTTTATTGTTAAATTGCCATTGAACATGCAGGAAGAAGGAACATTTATTATGTGAAGATTTTATTAATTTTTATCAAAGAAAAGTTAAAATAGCTCGGCTACTTACCGCTGCTATTGAATCTAAAGGTTCTGCAATATTATATGTTTAGGAATAGAAAAAAATGACGGCTGCAACTTTATTTCTTCTTAAGCATCTAATATATTAGAAAATTCTCCATTCACTTCCATTACATTTTTTGATTCAAATATTTTTTGCGAGATTGTGAAGAGTTCCTTACCTTCTTCGGGCACGCTTGTGGACTTGTTGCGGCAAGCCGAAGCGTAGGTCGGCGCCAGCCACTGCTCGTATGGGGACTTTAGCAGTTGACGTGTCGGACTATTAAATAAATCAATCGACTGAAGCGCTTTATAATTTTAAATCGAATTTTTAAAATGTTAATTTTTTAATGAAATATTTTTTTTGTTTTGTTTATTTTCCATGTAAAATTCACGAATTGAAATATCTTTAGATAATACTAGTATTGAATTATGAATAAAGATAATTATTAAAAATAAGTAAGAAAATGGTTCATAGTTAATATTTAAAATAATGTCACCTTTGTGAATACAAGAATGTTTATTATCAAATGCATTTTTTTATATTTACGGAAAGATCAAGTTTACCGTTAATAATGTCATCAAAATTATAAAAAATGTTTACTTTTATGTTAAATTGCGATTGAACATGCAGGAAGAAGAAACATTTATTTTACTGAGTGAATATTTTATTAATTATTATCAAAGAAAAGTTAAAACAGATCATCAAAGGAGAAGTACAGTGCATCTTGAATTCATAAATACAGCCGCTCATAAATTCATTCCGGTACCACCGGTACCTAGTGATACCACCGGTATACCACCGGTATTCTAGTGAAGGAATACAAGAAAGCGAATGTACAAGGGTTTCAAAATTACTTAAGAGAACGATATGGCGAGTTTCTTAGAATAGGAGGAGGAATCGATGAAATATGGGGAGAGTTTAAAAATATTTTAGTAAATGCTGAGCAGGCTTTTGTACCCAGTAAATTATTAAAAAGTAACAGCGACCCGGAATATTATAATGCAAAGATTAGGCGATTGAAAAGAAAAACCAGAGAAGCATTTAACAACAGACACCGTAGTGAAAATCATATGACTTTATTTCGAAATTATACAAAAGTATTAGGGAAGGAAAAGAAAATGGCAGAGGAACGTCATTTAAAACATATTCTTGATGTGGAGGGCAGTAATAATTGGTCGACATTTTTTAAATACGTTCGTAGAAGGAAAGGAAGTAAAGACGAGATTCCAGTTGTTCGTGTTAATAATTCGCCAATAACGGATCACAGGGAAAAAGCGCAGGCTTTTAACGCATATTTCAGCTCGGTTTTCAAGCAGAAATCTAACAGTATTCAGATACCAACGCTGGTAGATAGATGTAGTTTTCATATTGATGTAAATACTTTGCGGCAAAGAATAAAATTAATGAAAAGAGGAAAATCACAAGGTCCTGATGGTATTTCCACGGACATCATTAAATTAGGCGGAGAGGCAATTCTACCTTATTTAATTAGATTATTTAATGTATCAATAAACAACGCTTGCGTACCGAAAGATTGGAAGCTGGCTCTCGTAGTACCTATTTTTAAAAGTGGCGACAAGACAATAATTAGTAACTATAGGCCGGTAAGCCTTACATCAGTCGTATGCAAACTAATGGAACATCTAATTTCAAGCTATATCAGGAAAGAATGGGAGGGCAGGGAGTGGCTTTATCAGGGTCAGCACGGTTTCAGAAATGGTTTCTCATGCGAAAGTCAGCTAGTCTCACTTCTACAGGACCTAGCCGACGTAGTTGATGAAGGGAAAAGGGTCGACGCGATAGTAATAGATTTTTCCAAAGCTTTTGATGTTGTTCCACACGATCGTCTTATAAAGAAATTAATAGATTCGGGTATAGACACTAGAGTGGTAGCGTGGATAAACGAACTACTCCGAGACGGGAAACAGAAAGTTCGAATCGGTAGTAACTTATCAACCTCGAGAAGCGTCACGTCAGGAATTCCACAAGGAAGTGTAATCGGACCACTCATGTTTCTGACCTTCGTGAATGAATTGCCGACTAATTTAGCTTCAAATGTACGACTCTTTGCAGATGACTGTGTAATCTATAGGATTATCAATTCGGAGAAAGACGAGGATATTTTGCAGCAAGACTTAGACAAATTACATATCTGGACAGAAACAAACGGCATGGAAATAAACAGTTCAAAGAGTAAGTCCATCACGTTTGGAAGGGGTCGAAGTTACAATGAATCTGCGTACAAACTGAACAATAATGTTATACCTCGAGTCACGTCTTGCAAATACTTAGGAATACAGCTAGACAGTAAATTGAGCTGGGAAAATCAAGTCAATTTCGTTGTAGGGAAAGCCTGGAAATCTTTACATTTTGTTATGCGGATACTGAAAAAGAGTACAGTGAGAGCCAAAGAACTAGCGTATATGTCATTAGTGCGACCTACATTAGAATATGGCGCAGTATGTTGGGACCCATACAGAATTTTCCAACAAAGAAATCTAGAAAAGGTCCAGCGTAGAGCATCAAAATTTACTTTCAGGGGTACCAAGAATAAAAGATTATGGGAGTCACTCGAAAGGAGAAGATTAAAGTCACGTCTCTATGCAATGTATAAAGCGTACACAGGCCTTCGAGCGTGGAAGGAAATTCAAAGTCGATTAGGGAAACCTACATATTTCGGCAGAGCGGATCACATGCACAAAATTCAGACAAGAATTCAGAAAACGGACGTTGGGAAATATTCATTCGCGAATCGCACTATTAGGGACTGGAACAGTTTGCCAGTGACAATCTTCGATCCCTTTCCTCAAAGCCTGAGCAAATTTAAAAATAAATTAGTTTCTTGAATGTGGATATGTTATAAATATATTTAATAAAATTCAGTGTAATTACCTATGTTTTCTTTGAAATTAAGTACTATTATTATTGTTGTTATTATTATTAATGTTATTATTATCCTTATTATTATTATTATTATTATTATTATTATTATTATTATTATTATTATTATTATTATTATTATTATTATTATTATGATTATGTGCAGTGCAGTGGCGTGAAGTGCAGTGACGTTGTGTAACTGAGAGAAGCGAGTGAGTAAGAAAGACATTACAGCTCGTATTGCAGTGCGGTGAAGTGTGGTGAAGTGAAGTTAGGTGAAGTGAAGTTAGGTGAAGTGAAGTTAGGTGAAGTGGAGTTCAATGAAAGATTGCACGGTGAAATATTCATGTGATTTTGTGAAGTTTGTATAGTTGTTAAGTTAGTGTATTCTGCCACCAAGTTCTCACACTTAATTGCAGAATTATTAATAAATCTAAATAAATCTCTTCCCTACTCCTTTAGTGTAAATAGGAGCTACTGTCTCTATTTTTTTTTCTTCTTTCAACTGTTTTGTTGTTTCAAACTGTAGACTGATTGATTTTGAAAGATTTATGCACAATGACCGCTATAACAATGAATTCATTTATTTGAATATTTCATTTGAGGTGTGACTGCATTGATATCCAGTTATTTTCTTCTTCTCCCGAGATTGTTACTCAATGCATATTTTTATTATTGTTGTCATTGTTAATAGCATTATTATATAAGTAGTAATAGTTGTAGTAAAATGAGAAAACTAGATATATTTTATTTAAAAAATGAAACAAAAGATTTTGAAATGTAAACTCATTTGCCCTCCAAAACAATAATTTTACTGTATTATATTTTTATTTCTACTAGATCCCTCGCCGCTTCAGAGAACATTTCTTTATTTATTTTTATTCATTTAGCGTCAACAAACAATTCATAAAACGCAGTGTTATATACGTCTGAGAAGTAAAATCTGTTCACGTTTTCTTGAAGTTCGAAGTCTCTTCATTCTCTCTCTTTATTATACTTCATTGAATTAAGAATAAAAGTAACAAGACCGTTCTTGTCAATACTTGCTAACAAGAAAGATTCCCTCCCGTGCAATAGACACTATTTACCTCGGCAAACGAGTCTTTTACTTGATGGTATTGGTGGAGAATAATGCGTCGTGCTTCTAGACGTTTACTTTATTAGATTGAAAGAGTAATGTTTAATTTGGAACGTATGAAGCGACAGCTTTCCAAAAAACTTAATATTTATCCATATCTCGAAAAGTGTGCAAATAATACACATGTTTGCGAAATTCCGCCTACAACTTTTATAATTACAAGGAATACTCTTATTTATCTTATCTTCGGTGAAAACTTTACCTCTCAAATGTACACATTCTTGAACCATTTTTATCAAGTGTCCTATTTATATGAAAGTGCAGCTGGCATTTTTTGTTCTTTCTCATTTTGTTCATTTTTCATTAATCTCTCATTATAATCTGTTTTTAACAATTTATCTGTTGACGAATTGAATATTTTTAGCCAAATTATAGAATTATTATTGAATATTTTTAGCGTACATAATAATAAATTATTATTTCCGAATACTCCGTTTTTCTTTCACAAGGTACGCTTTCATAGGTCTAAATAAAATGAAACACCCAAAGCATAATATATTTCAATTGATGAATCAAGTAGCAATAACTGGAGTTTTTAAATACCTTCCTACATTTATTTCCCAATAATTTAATTCATCTAAGAGAAATTTGCGAGATAATTTGGTGTACTATAAATATGACAGTGGTAAAAATCACTCAAGGCGACATTTCTAAATATTTCATCGCCAAACATTTCTAACAAATGTATTGTCTGTTATTTCGATTGGGATACGCGAGATATTATTGCGTGCGCGACAGATTATGAGAGCAGAGAACTATTCCTATACAAGTCTATTCCTATAACCAAGTTTCGAATTCATTCGCAGAAAGACAGTTTAATATGCTAAGAGACGAGTGGCAGAACAACCAAATACACGTGATGTTGGCAACACCACAACAGTGAAAAAAAAATTGGAACTATCCGAAATCGTTTATACCAGATTGTTCCAGCAGGGTTTGGACCAAAAATAATTAAGATATTGGCAATTTTAAAGTTGGGTGGAACCATCACGGCTATTATCATCCCCAGCTCTGTTACCTCCGCCCAAAATAAGATAGCGAGTTCTTTCACGAAGGACAGGAACATATTATTGAAAATTTTAGTAGATTTCGCGAAATATGGCGTGCAATATGTGCTATTTACAAACATTATAAAAACAAGATTTTCTCAAAACTGACTCCAATACGAGACTCTTCGTTATTTATTCAATTCGAAACGATTTTTCAGAAAAAAGCTAAACAAAATGATAACGGGCTCGCAGGCCTTGAGGCGGGGGCCCCCCTCACCCCCCCCCCCCCCGCGACCGGATGTTTCGGTTGATAGAGGGTGCAAACAGAAAAAAATATTTTATGAGGTTGAACTCTATTCAATTTTCATGCATACTAATCAACAAAGAAATACACCAAACACGTAAGTGCGGCGACATGGTGCATTTTAGAATATGTGTTTGAATATTGCAAGAAGACAAGAAAGATCCCATCATTCAAATTTTTTACTTCAAATTTTAGGCAAAAATTATATATTATATCGAGATACATCATATTTCAGCTTAGAACCAACCATTATTAACTTACTACATGCAATACACACAATGAATTCATTTTTTGAATGAACAATAGTGCAGAAGTTTTCTGTCAATTGGATACATTGCGTATTTTGATGTTGTCTGATTGTAGCGTTTCCAATATTCAGTAATGGTTTTGAAAATACTTGTTCCATCGAATCATTATGTAAATCGCATATTTATAGTCCATCGAAGTGTTTCAACGTTTTTCCATAAAAATGATTGTTTCAAACATACGTTATTCTCATCAACATAAGTGGAGTGAGAAATGTCAGGTATGTCTATGGGAACAGATAGTAGTAAAACAGCTCCAGCGAAGAGTTGATTATTACCGTTTATTTCTTGCATAGTTGTGTGAAAAGTTTCAAGAGAATGGCCTCATAGCACACTTATCCCAGATAATAATTGAATTTTTTTCGTAACACTGCAAACATTCCGCTTTTGTTTCTAATATTACACATTGCAATTGGTTTACTGTGAATGACTAATGACAGATTCAAAGCTGAATGCACCGTTCGTCCGCCATCGAACAAAATCCACGCTTCCACCCTCGCCGCTGGACAGAGCAAACCAACTCTATCAAGTGCTTATCAACTCTATCCCCAGTGTGCGTCTATTATTTGGGATAAAAGATTTAAGAAAGAATTTAATTATATAATTATTATAAAAATGATTACATATCATTTAAACGAAAAATATTGTCGCCAACCAGAATGCCGTGTTATAGGAAGTAAATGCTACATCCAATAGTAAATACCCAAGGAATAAGTGATAGCAAGGAATTATAATTATGTGTTCTATGCCGAATGATAGAAGGGAAGTGTATTCTCGAGGCACGGGTATTACGTATGAACCTAACGTATCAACTTTACCTTTCTAAGGACTTATCGACAGTAGCTGCTTTTTAACTAAGGAACTAAACAAATACAAAAAACATTGCCATCGAAAGTATCATAAAACGCATTTTTCAGATTGCAAAACTGTAAGAAACACCATGTCCGACACTTCTGCTGCTGGGTTGTATGCATAAAAATTAAAATGTCTAAACAATCGTGTCTTATAAAAAATACAAATATTTACAATGAGCAATCAGTATGAATACATTTTACAATTCCGAAAAGTTGGGGTTTCATAAGAAAGTGTCTGCCATCGGAGAAATTTCAAATTCACTATCATATAATATACTACCAAGAATGGTGTAATTTTGTACTGGACTATACACAATTAAAAAACGGATGCAATTGAAACACTTTATGGGTTCATTTCTGATTTTTTCTCATTTTCAGTCAAAAATTAGGCCTATGGACACTTTGGGGTGGTGATTTAGGTATAATAATTTTATTTTTATAATAATAAAACGCAAAAATTGCAATTTTTTATTTATGAGTGAAATCTCAAATATGCTACTTACCGCTGTTATTGAATCTAAAGGTTCTGCAATGTTTATGTCTAGAGAAAAAAATGAAGCCTGCAACTTTAGTTGTTCTTAAGCAATTACCCTAATATATTAGAAAATTCTCCATTCAATTCCAATTCATTTTTTTTTGTTGCAAATATTTTATGTTTAAAAACATTCAAGCAATTATTCCTTTGATGCATAGAACAGAGCAATCCAGTGCTGATGTGTTTAAGATTCTACTGCAATTTTGAATCAAAGCAGAATTTTTCATAGCGGGCTCCCGACAATCCACTCGCTTGATCAATTTTATGTCAATGACTCTTCTAGTGAAATTGTAACTGAGCCAGTCACTCAGACCGTTTGAAATGTATGCAGGAATGTTAAAATCACATAAGTCGCAATGTTTAAAAGCTGTTTTTAACGGCATTTCTTGGTTGAGAAAACGGAGTATTCCCCACCCCATGCCCGTCACTTGATCCAGAAACTTTTCATTATGCTAAGACATATTTACGAGACTGCGGGAGATTAAAACGCCGCGCATTGTAGCCTCTACACAGGGTTTGGATGTATATTCAATCTTTTTATTGATAATCACAATGTTGTATTCAAAAAAATCTTATGACATATGATAAGAAGTAAGAAATATGTGATGTTCAGTGCGCTTCGTACGAAAAGTACATGTTCACTTAAAAAAATAAAAAAATTCACAATAGAACGCATTTGTAATAAGAGACACATTACAAAGAATTTGCCTTCACAATTTTGAGACGGGGCCCCCCGGGGAAGTTTTCTCAAATTTTACCGTAAAGATCCAAAGGAAAGAATTGCACCTCCCGCGAACCTTCGGACATTTTCTTCAAACATTTTTTCTGCGTCTTTTTCGATGGCACTCAAGCAGTAGGCTGAAATGTGGATTTCTCTCGAATATCAGGAAACAGGGGGGGGGGACATTATCACAGACCACACCCGGGCTTCGGCACCCTCACTATCTCCAAGCACCCTCGCGCGCTTGCCGCGGAGCACGCCCCCCCCCCCCCACGCCAGTCGCCGGCGGTGGAGCGAGACGTGATGGTGAATGTGGTGGTGGTGGATGTGGTGGTGATGGATGTGGTGATGGTGGTGGTGGTGATGGTGGTGGTGGTGATGGTGGTGGTGGTGATGGTGGTGGTGGTGATGGTGGTGGTGGATGTGGTGATGGTGGTGGTGGTGGTGGTGGTGGTGACATTTCTAAAAATTTAAAAAACTTTCAGGCCCAGAAATACCTTCTGTTGAACTTTTGGAGTAATTTCCATAATTGTGTCATGGTTTAAAGGCAATCGACAACTACTCAGAGAACTAATAATAAACCCTCCTAGACTACATTTCTAAAAATTTCAAAAACTTTCAGGCCCAGAAATACCTTCTGTTGAACTTTTGGAGTAATTTCCATAATTTTGTCATGGTTTAAAGGCAATCGACAACTACTCAGAGAACTAATAATAAACCCTCCTAGACTACATTTCTAAAAATTTCAAAAACTTTCAGGCCCAGAAATACCTTCTGTTGAACTTTTGGAGTAATTTCCATAATTGTGTCATGGTTTAAAGGCAATCGACAACTACTCAGAGAACTAATAATAAACCCTCCTAGACTACATTTCTAAAAATTTCAAAAACTTTCAGGCCCAGAAATATCTTCTGTTGAACTTTTGGAGGAACTTGCATAATTGTGTCATGGTTTAAAGGCAATCGACAACTACTCAGAGAAATAATAATAAACCCTTTTAGACTACATTTCTAAAAATTTCAAAAACTTTGAGGCTCAGAAATACCTTCTGTTGAACTTTTGGAGGAATTTGCACAATTTGTTGTTCATTTATATAGATGTAGACGAACCACTTCTTCCGGCACCGCCACCATTTCTGGGCCTGAAAGTTTTTTAAATTTTTAGAAATGTCACCACCACCACCACCACCACCACCATCACCACATCCACCACCACCATCACCACCACCACCATCACCACCACCACCACCATCACCACATCCATCACCACCACATCCACCACCACCACATTCACCATCACGTCTCGCTCCACCGCCGGCGACTGGCGTGGGGGGGGGGGGGGCGTGCTCCGCGGCAAGCGCGCGAGGGTGCTTGGAGATAGTGAGGGTGCCGAAGCCCGGGTGTGGTCTGTGATAATGTCCCCCCCCCCCTGTTTCCTGATATTCGAGAGAAATCCACATTTCAGCCTACTGCTTGAGTGCCATCGAAAAAGACGCAGAAAAAATGTTTGAAGAAAATGTCCGAAGGTTCGCGGGAGGTGCAATTCTTTCCTTTGGATCTTTACGGTAAAATTTGAGAAAACTTCCCCGGGGGGCCCCGTCTCAAAATTGTGAAGGCAAATTCTTTGTAATGTGTCTCTTATTACAAATGCGTTCTATTGTGAATTTTTTTATTTTTTTAAGTGAACATGTACTTTTCGTACGAAGCGCACTGAACATCACATATTTCTTACTTCTTATCATATGTCATAAGATTTTTTTGAATACAACATTGTGATTATCAATAAAAAGATTGAATATACATCCAAACCCTGTGTAGAGGCTACAATGCGCGGCGTTTTAATCTCCCGCAGTCTCGTAAATATGTCTTAGCATAATGAAAAGTTTCTGGATCAAGTGACGGGCATGGGGTGGGGAATACTCCGTTTTCTCAACCAAGAAATGCCGTTAAAAACAGCTTTTAAACATTGCGACTTATGTGATTTTAACATTCCTGCATACATTTCAAACGGTCTGAGTGACTGGCTCAGTTACAATTTCACTAGAAGAGTCATTGACATAAAATTGATCAAGCGAGTGGATTGTCGGGAGCCCGCTATGAAAAATTCTGCTTTGATTCAAAATTGCAGTAGAATCTTAAACACATCAGCACTGGATTGCTCTGTTCTATGCATCAAAGGAATAATTGCTTGAATGTTTTTAAACATAAAATATTTGCAACAAAAAAAAATGAATTGGAATTGAATGGAGAATTTTCTAATATATTAGGGTAATTGCTTAAGAACAACTAAAGTTGCAGGCTTCATTTTTTTCTCTAGACATAAACATTGCAGAACCTTTAGATTCAATAACAGCGGTAAGTAGCATATTTGAGATTTCACTCATAAATAAAAAATTGCAATTTTTGCGTTTTATTATTATAAAAATAAAATTATTATACCTAAATCACCACCCCAAAGTGTCCATAGGCCTAATTTTTGACTGAAAATGAGAAAAAATCAGAAATGAACCCATAAAGTGTTTCAATTGCATCCGTTTTTTAATTGTGTATAGTCCAGTACAAAATTACACCATTCTTGGTAGTATATTATATGATAGTGAATTTGAAATTTCTCCGATGGCAGACACTTTCTTATGAAACCCCAACTTTTCGGAATTGTAAAATGTATTCATACTGATTGCTCATTGTAAATATTTGTATTTTTTATAAGACACGATTGTTTAGACATTTTAAATTTTTATGCATACAACGCAGCAGCAGAAGTGTCGGACATGGTGTTTCTTGCAGTTTTGCAAATTGAAAAAGGCGTTTATGATACTTTCGATGGCAATGTTTTTTGTATTTGTTTAGTTCCTTAGTTAAAAAGCAGCTACTGTCGATAAGTCCTTAGAAAGGTAAAGTTGATACGTTAGGTTCATACGTAATACCCGTGCCTCGAGAATACACTTCCCTTCTATCATTCGGCATAGAACACATAATTATAATTCCTTGCTATCACTTATTCCTTGGGTATTTACTATTGGATGTAGCATTTACTTCCTATAACACGGCATTCTGGTTGGCGACAATATTTTTCGTTTAAATGATATGTAATCATTTTTATAATAATTATATAATTAAATTCTTTCTTAAATCTTTTATCCCAAATAATAGACGCACACTGGGGATAGAGTTGATAAGCACTTGATAGAGTTGGTTTGCTCTGTCCAGCGGCGAGGGTGGAAGCGTGGATTTTGTTCGATGGCGGACGAACGGTGCATTCAGCTTTGAATCTGTCATTAGTCATTCACAGTAAACCAATTGCAATGTGTAATATTAGAAACAAAAGCGGAATGTTTGCAGTGTTACGAAAAAAATTCAATTATTATCTGGGATAAGTGTGCTATGAGGCCATTCTCTTGAAACTTTTCACACAACTATGCAAGAAATAAACGGTAATAATCAACTCTTCGCTGGAGCTGTTTTACTACTATCTGTTCCCATAGACATACCTGACATTTCTCACTCCACTTATGTTGATGAGAATAACGTATGTTTGAAACAATCATTTTTATGGAAAAACGTTGAAACACTTCGATGGACTATAAATATGCGATTTACATAATGATTCGATGGAACAAGTATTTTCAAAACCATTACTGAATATTGGAAACGCTACAATCAGACAACATCAAAATACGCAATGTATCCAATTGACAGAAAACTTCTGCACTATTGTTCATTCAAAAAATGAATTCATTGTGTGTATTGCATGTAGTAAGTTAATAATGGTTGGTTCTAAGCTGAAATATGATGTATCTCGATATAATATATAATTTTTGCCTAAAATTTGAAGTAAAAAATTTGAATGATGGGATCTTTCTTGTCTTCTTGCAATATTCAAACACATATTCTAAAATGCACCATGTCGCCGCACTTACGTGTTTGGTGTATTTCTTTGTTGATTAGTATGCATGAAAATTGAATAGAGTTCAACCTCATAAAATATTTTTTTCTGTTTGCACCCTCTATCAACCGAAACATCCGGTCGCGGGGGGGGGGGGTGAGGGGGGCCCCCGCCTCAAGGCCTGCGAGCCCGTTATCATTTTGTTTAGCTTTTTTCTGAAAAATCGTTTCGAATTGAATAAATAACGAAGAGTCTCGTATTGGAGTCAGTTTTGAGAAAATCTTGTTTTTATAATGTTTGTAAATAGCACATATTGCACGCCATATTTCGCGAAATCTACTAAAATTTTCAATAATATGTTCCTGTCCTTCGTGAAAGAACTCGCTATCTTATTTTGGGCGGAGGTAACAGAGCTGGGGATGATAATAGCCGTGATGGTTCCACCCAACTTTAAAATTGCCAATATCTTAATTATTTTTGGTCCAAACCCTGCTGGAACAATCTGGTATAAACGATTTCGGATAGTTCCAATTTTTTTTTCACTGTTGTGGTGTTGCCAACATCACGTGTATTTGGTTGTTCTGCCACTCGTCTCTTAGCATATTAAACTGTCTTTCTGCGAATGAATTCGAAACTTGGTTATAGGAATAGACTTGTATAGGAATAGTTCTCTGCTCTCATAATCTGTCGCGCACGCAATAATATCTCGCGTATCCCAATCGAAATAACAGACAATGCATTTGTTAGAAATGTTTGGCGATGAAATATTTAGAAATGTCGCCTTGAGTGATTTTTACCACTGTCATATTTATAGTACACCAAATTATCTCGCAAATTTCTCTTAGATGAATTAAATTATTGGGAAATAAATGTAGGAAGGTATTTAAAAACTCCAGTTATTGCTACTTGATTCATCAATTGAAATATATTATGCTTTGGGTGTTTCATTTTATTTAGACCTATGAAAGCGTACCTTGTGAAAGAAAAACGGAGTATTCGGAAATAATAATTTATTATTATGTACGCTAAAAATATTCAATAATAATTCTATAATTTGGCTAAAAATATTCAATTCGTCAACAGATAAATTGTTAAAAACAGATTATAATGAGAGATTAATGAAAAATGAACAAAATGAGAAAGAACAAAAAATGCCAGCTGCACTTTCATATAAATAGGACACTTGATAAAAATGGTTCAAGAATGTGTACATTTGAGAGGTAAAGTTTTCACCGAAGATAAGATAAATAAGAGTATTCCTTGTAATTATTAAAGTTGTAGGCGGAATTTCGCAAACATGTGTATTATTTGCACACTTTTCGAGATATGGATAAATATTAAGTTTTTTGGAAAGCTGTCGCTTCATACGTTGCAAATTAAACATTACTCTTTCAATCTAATAAAGTAAACGTCTAGAAGCACGACGCATTATTCTGCACCAATACCATCAAGTAAAAGACTCGTTTGCCGAGGTAAATAGTGTCTATTGCACGGGAGGGAATCTTTCTTGTTAGCAAGTATTGGCAAGAACGGTCTTGTTACTTTTATTCTTAATTCAATGAAGTATAATAAAGAGAGAGAATGAAGAGACTTCGAACTTCAAGAAAACGTGAACAGATTTTACTTCTCAGACGTATATAACACTGCGTTTTATGAATTGTTTGTTGACGCTAAATGAATAAAAATAAATAAAGAAATGTTCTCTGAAGCGGCGAGGGATCTAGTAGAAATAAAAATATAATACAGTAAAATTATTGTTTTGGAGGGCAAATGAGTTTACATTTCAAAATCTTTTGTTTCATATTTTAAATAAAATATATCTAGTTTTCTCATTTTACTACAACTATTACTACTTATATAATAATGCTATTAACAATGACAACAATAATAAAAATATGCATTGAGTAACAATCTCGGGAGAAGAAGAAAATAACTGGATATCAATGCAGTCACACCTCAAATGAAATATTCAAATAAATGAATTCATTGTTATAGCGGTCATTGTGCATAAATCTTTCAAAATCAATCAGTCTACAGTTTGAAACAACAAAACAGTTGAAAGAAGAAAAAAAATAGAGACAGTAGCTCCTATTTACACTAAAGGAGTAGGGAAGAGATTTATTTAGATTTATTAATAATTCTGCAATTAAGTGTGAGAACTTGGTGGCAGAATACACTAACTTAACAACTATACAAACTTCACAAAATCACATGAATATTTCACCGTGCAATCTTTCATTGAACTCCACTTCACCTAACTTCACTTCACCTAACTTCACTTCACCTAACTTCACTTCACCTAACTTCACTTCACCACACTTCACCGCACTGCAATACGAGCTGTAATGTCTTCCTTACTCACTCGCTTCTCTCAGTTACACAACGTCACTGCACTTCACGCCACTGCACTGCACATAATCATAATAATAATAATAATAATAATAATAATAATAATAATAATAATAATAATAAGGATAATAATAACATTAATAATAATAACAACAATAATAATAGTACTTAATTTCAAAGAAAACATAGGTAATTACACTGAATTTTATTAAATATATTTATAACATATCCACATTCAAGAAACTAATTTATTTTTAAATTTGCTCAGGCTTTGAGGAAAGGGATCGAAGATTGTCACTGGCAAACTGTTCCAGTCCCTAATAGTGCGATTCGCGAATGAATATTTCCCAACGTCCGTTTTCTGAATTCTTGTCTGAATTTTGTGCATGTGATCCGCTCTGCCGAAATATGTAGGTTTCCCTAATCGACTTTGAATTTCCTTCCACGCTCGAAGGCCTGTGTACGCTTTATACATTGCATAGAGACGTGACTTTAATCTTCTCCTTTCGAGTGACTCCCATAACCTTTTATTCTTGGTACCCCTGAAAGTAAATTTTGATGCTCTACGCTGGACCTTTTCTAGATTTCTTTGTTGCAAAATTCTGTATGGGTCCCAACATACTGCGCCATATTCTAATGTAGGTCGCACTAATGACATATACGCTAGTTCTTTGGCTCTCACTGTACTCTTTTTCAGTATCCGCATAACAAAATGTAAAGATTTCCAGGCTTTCCCTACAACGAAATTGACTTGATTTTCCCAGCTCAATTTACTGTCTAGCTGTATTCCTAAGTATTTGCAAGACGTGACTCGAGGTATAACATTATTGTTCAGTTTGTACGCAGATTCATTGTAACTTCGACCCCTTCCAAACGTGATGGACTTACTCTTTGAACTGTTTATTTCCATGCCGTTTGTTTCTGCCCAGATATGTAATTTGTCTAAGTCTTGCTGCAAAATATCCTCGTCTTTCTCCGAATTGATAATCCTATAGATTACACAGTCATCTGCAAAGAGTCGTACATTTGAAGCTAAATTAGTCGGCAATTCATTCACGAAGGTCAGAAACATGAGTGGTCCGATTACACTTCCTTGTGGAATTCCTGACGTGACGCTTCTCGAGGTTGATAAGTTACTACCGATTCGAACTTTCTGTTTCCCGTCTCGGAGTAGTTCGTTTATCCACGCTACCACTCTAGTGTCTATACCCGAATCTATTAATTTCTTTATAAGACGATCGTGTGGAACAACATCAAAAGCTTTGGAAAAATCTATTACTATCGCGTCGACCCTTTTCCCTTCATCAACTACGTCGGCTAGGTCCTGTAGAAGTGAGACTAGCTGACTTTCGCATGAGAAACCATTTCTGAAACCGTGCTGACCCTGATAAAGCCACTCCCTGCCCTCCCATTCTTTCCTGATATAGCTTGAAATTAGATGTTCCATTAGTTTGCATACGACTGATGTAAGGCTTACCGGCCTATAGTTACTAATTATTGTCTTGTCGCCACTTTTAAAAATAGGTACTACGAGAGCCAGCTTCCAATCTTTCGGTACGCAAGCGTTGTTTATTGATACATTAAATAATCTAATTAAATAAGGTAGAATTGCCTCTCCGCCTAATTTAATGATGTCCGTGGAAATACCATCAGGACCTTGTGATTTTCCTCTTTTCATTAATTTTATTCTTTGCCGCAAAGTATTTACATCAATATGAAAACTACATCTATCTACCAGCGTTGGTATCTGAATACTGTTAGATTTCTGCTTGAAAACCGAGCTGAAATATGCGTTAAAAGCCTGCGCTTTTTCCCTGTGATCCGTTATTGGCGAATTATTAACACGAACAACTGGAATCTCGTCTTTACTTCCTTTCCTTCTACGAACGTATTTAAAAAATGTCGACCAATTATTACTGCCCTCCACATCAAGAATATGTTTTAAATGACGTTCCTCTGCCATTTTCTTTTCCTTCCCTAATACTTTTGTATAATTTCGAAATAAAGTCATATGATTTTCACTACGGTGTCTGTTGTTAAATGCTTCTCTGGTTTTTCTTTTCAATCGCCTAATCTTTGCATTATAATATTCCGGGTCGCTGTTACTTTTTAATAATTTACTGGGTACAAAAGCCTGCTCAGCATTTACTAAAATATTTTTAAACTCTCCCCATATTTCATCGATTCCTCCTCCTATTCTAAGAAACTCGCCATATCGTTCTCTTAAGTAATTTTGAAACCCTTGTACATTCGCTTTCTTGTATTCCTTCACTAGAATACCGGTGGTATACCGGTGGTATCACTAGGTACCGGTGGTACCGGAATGAATTTATGAGCGGCTGTATTTATGAATTCAAGATGCACTGTACTTCTCCTTTGATGATCTGTTTTAACTTTTCTTTGATAATAATTAATAAAATATTCACTCAGTAAAATAAATGTTTCTTCTTCCTGCATGTTCAATCGCAATTTAACATAAAAGTAAACATTTTTTATAATTTTGATGACATTATTAACGGTAAACTTGATCTTTCCGTAAATATAAAAAAATGCATTTGATAATAAACATTCTTGTATTCACAAAGGTGACATTATTTTAAATATTAACTATGAACCATTTTCTTACTTATTTTTAATAATTATCTTTATTCATAATTCAATACTAGTATTATCTAAAGATATTTCAATTCGTGAATTTTACATGGAAAATAAACAAAACAAAAAAAATATTTCATTAAAAAATTAACATTTTAAAAATTCGATTTAAAATTATAAAGCGCTTCAGTCGATTGATTTATTTAATAGTCCGACACGTCAACTGCTAAAGTCCCCATACGAGCAGTGGCTGGCGCCGACCTACGCTTCGGCTTGCCGCAACAAGTCCACAAGCGTGCCCGAAGAAGGTAAGGAACTCTTCACAATCTCGCAAAAAATATTTGAATCAAAAAATGTAATGGAAGTGAATGGAGAATTTTCTAATATATTAGATGCTTAAGAAGAAATAAAGTTGCAGCCGTCATTTTTTTCTATTCCTAAACATATAATATTGCAGAACCTTTAGATTCAATAGCAGCGGTAAGTAGCCGAGCTATTTTAACTTTTCTTTGATAAAAATTAATAAAATCTTCACATAATAAATGTTCCTTCTTCCTGCATGTTCAATGGCAATTTAACAATAAAGTAAACAAAAAGGAGGCCTCCTGAATCGGAAGACTTTATTCTCACGACGCTGAAGTGTTTGCTGGACTCGACTCGGCCACTTCCTTCACCGGTCGGCACTGCGACAGCACTCGCGTTCGTCAATCCATCCAGACGCTGTGTTGCCCATTCGAAAATACGGCTCCGGCCTCCAGCCCACAGTGACGAAGATTGACGCCCATCTACGTCAGCACAGTCTCGAGGTTGTACTCGTTTTGACAATCTAGCCTATGTACAGAGGGTTATAAAGCGTAGTATAACAATATGAAAATACAAGTGCAAGCAGTTAGGATCTAAGATTGTGTGTGTGCATTCTAAACATTTGCGTCTTTGATCTGTATTTTTTGCTATCTTCTATCTTATTTACATTCTTTGAATGAAATTTAATGACTTTAATTTTTATTCATTTGTTTTCGTTAGAAAGAAACATTCTTTCAATTGATCTGATTTTTCATTTGTTTTTTCCCTGTCACCGCCTTTTAGAGTTTCCCTTTTTTATTATGAAAGTCTTTTCAGCGGGACAGCTAGCGTCAGCGCTCTCGACTCGAGAGAGAGAGACGCGCGGCTGGCTATCTTATATAGAGTGCATTCAAAATGCGCGCCCCGACGCACAGCGCCATCTCCTCTCGTTCCCCGAATCGCTCATAGAGAGCGCGCACATCTCTATACTCATTAGTCTGCGCATGCGCGTCCTCTGACACCCGCGCCGGCCCCTGTCCGCCGCTATCTTATCAACATCCGGTCGCCAGCGCGCGCCTTCAGCGCCCCCTTCCCGCCGCTATCTTATCTACTTCCGCAGCGCGCACCCTCAGCCGCCCGCCCCTGCCCCCCCCCTTATCATCCACCCGGCCGCCAGCCTCCCGACCGCGTGTAATATCTGTACCCCAAAGCAGGCAGCTTGACTCGAGATGTCACCGTAGCTCAGAGCCAAAGTGCTGGTCGCCTCAGGGGAATTGAGGCTGGTTCGAATCCACTTCAAGGAGCAGCATTTTTGAAACACATACACACACACACGCTTCCACAATTCACCACCAGAGCGCAGACACATACGCTTCCACAATTCACCACCAGAGTGCGCGCACGCTTCCACACTTCGCCACCAGAGGTCGCAAGGGGGGGGGGTGGAGAGGGGTCATTGTCCCCGGTCGGTGGGGCATTATAAATGGTGGCGCCGGTTGTTTACATCGGGTGGGCGGGGGGAGGGTGGTGGATTGTTGACATTCGGGGGCATTATAATGGGTGGCGCCGGTTGTTTACATCGGGTGGGCGGGGGGAGGGGGAGGGGGTTGTTGACATTCGGCGGGGCATTATAATGGGTGGCGCCGGCTGTTGACATCGGAAGTGGGGTGGGGCGGGGGGGAGGGGGAGGGGCGGGGGGGAGGAGGAGGGGTGGGGGGAAGTAGATAAGATAAGCTGATAAGAGCTGATAAGATAAGCACTTCCTGCCATTATAATTGGTGGCGCCGGTTGTTGACACCGGATGTGGGGGCGGTGGACCGGAAGTAGATAAGATAAGCTGATAAGATAAGCACTTCCTGGTCCAGAACCGGCATATCCCCCCTACTCGAGATGCCGCGCCTAATGAGCCGGGTATTACGAGATAATAGATTTCTCTCCAAATCCTGAAAAAAATTCACTTAGGAGCGGGCATAAATATTTTTCAGAGGAGAGGGGGGGGGGAGAACGTTTATCACGGCAACACCGGTGAATTGAAAAGCGACTATTCCGGTTGTTTTCACGCTGAATAAGATGCAGAGAACGAGCACAAGAGTCACCTTCAAACTCAATGTATACGGGGTACACACGCAAATCTTTATGACTGCAAAATGTCCTTACAACTTTGTTCGACGGTTCGCCTTATTTTTATGTCACTTAACTTCCTCAACCATGCATTCATAGTATATCACTGACTTTAGTTTTCGCAGTCAATACTGATTTAAGTAATTTCTCCTTGGCACAGCGTTTAAGGACGCTACAAAAGCCTTTAAAAACCGTAATATTTTTTAGGAATATTTGCATCTAGCATACGAACGTCATAATATTATCCAGCACAATTTATCATATGAAATAAATATACTAATAATGTCCCATTTGTTAAAGAGAATTAATTCTGATGTGTTACATGTTTGGGAATCAAAAAGCACTAGAGAATGACAAATGAAAATCTACTTTTATGAAAACATTTTGAGGGTGTCTCCTCACAACTGACACCTCCAGAAGTAGAAATTAAACAAGATTTAATACAAAAATCTTGAGAAGTAAAAATAAACTTGCCTCCAAACTACAAAGAAACAATGACTTCCAAAATGAACATGTATCTATTTGTCCGACATGACACGTGTTTTAGAATATTAAGAATCCTCGACTCATGACAGCGTAAACAAATCATGACCTACACATTTTTAGACAGCCGAGCATTTGTTTCGTCATCTCGTGAAGTGTTTGGCGAGATTTCCTAATCTATTGAAAGCGCACTTGTAGGCTTCCCGCGCAACACGCGATTCGCGACGAACGACCTTCAACACACCCCGGGCTCAGTGGGCAGATGGAAGCGGCTGCCACGTGCTCCTCGCAACCGGGAACAAGCGTTCAAGCAAGCGTTCGCATGCGGAGTTGAGGTGGTGGTTATGCAAAGGAGCAGATGGAACCAAAGACAACAAATTTACTTTTTGAGGAACAGATGTTAAGCACAAACACAGTAACATTTGGACGAAACAACTAATCCCATTTTCACAAGGAATATTTGGAGTATGTTCGAAACATCTCCGAACTTCAATAATATTGTGAGAATAAACTTCAAATGGAAGGGTTTCAGTGTTTCCTCAGTTTTATCGTGAATGTTCAGGTTGAAACTTGGAATAAACGACTTCTGCAGTGTTACATACAATACTAAACAGATATTGTATGGCGAGCTAGCGGAAGGCAAACGGCGTCAGGGTGGCCAGCTAAAGAGATATAAAGATGGTATCCATGCAATGATAAAGAACATTGGAATAAAGGACACGTGGGAAACACTATGCCAAGACAGATCTAAATGGAGAAATGTCTGCTATAAAAACAAAGGCATCTTTAAAGCTCGCCAAGACGCTGGTTCAACAGCTACTAATGCAAGTTTCACCTGCTCAGAGTGTCAAAGAGCGATAGCGTCCAAGATCGGCCTAGTGAGTCATTTACGAGCACATGAAAGACGGAGGCAGCAATAGTAAACTGAGGGATCCTCGGCCACGAGGTTGACCCCGACGACGACGACGACATACAATACTATACAAAATTGTATTGGGTGTTAATACTATTTTGTTCAGGAACCTAGCTATAAAAATAACTCACGAAGTTGATATCATGTGATGATTTTTGTAACTGTTCACTTCCCTAGAAGTACACGTTTCCACGAAACTGCACTCGCAGAAAGGATGGTAGTATTGGGGATCACATCACTTGTGCAAACACGCTCGCAACCTGGCCAGGTGAGTGGCACCTGTGAAAACAACACACGGTCTGTTTCGCGTCCCATGAACTCTGGACGACGTACATAACTTTCCAGGATGCACTTTTCGAGGAAGCCGTACTTCAACAGTTTACTACTTTGTGTGCAATATCGAACGCAAATCATACTGCCACCATGACCAATACAGGGAATACTTGGAACAGATTTCAGAAATGTTGAAATATTTTCCCCTTGAGATATAATATTATTGAGGTACTATGCACAGTCAATTTATAAAACCTTTTTCTCAAGTCACCAAGCAGTTTAAAATGAATTATGAAAGGAAATTAAGTAGTTTTATAATGAGAATATATTCCATACGCTAATCATTATCTCACGGTTAATTTTGTAACCGTTAACGAAGGTAGTTAGACAACAAGAACAAAGGTGTGTGTGGGAGTGTGTAGGAGTGAGAGAAAAACAACAACAGAGAAACGTACTGAGGAGTGAGAGAAAAAAAAACGTACTGAGAGAAAGCACTTCGACGACGAGAAAAGTAGAAGATCAGCAGGGGAAAACAACAGACGGAAGGAGTGGTGGACAGACAAAGGATCATAACGAGGCCTATGAAACTCGGGAGGAAAGCGATGTGATTTCCCCGGCGAGGACCTCGTTAAGCCCTCTGGCAAACAAACTTCGACTCCCCCAAGAGGCATCCAACTGTCCGCAAACCCACACTCACCAGGCGCGTCTGCGGCTAGCGAAACTCTCTTCCCCTGCGAAACTGGAGGATAAATTATTAGAAAGTACATTTTCTGAAAACTGTATTTTAATCCTCAACATTTCGGTGGCAAATTGCATTTGCACATCAAAGGAAAATAAGGAAAACATTCTTCAAAAATACAATCACTGTTCAACTTCTTAATAATTATGAAGGAAAGGAAATAAAAACCCTGAACTAAATGCCTATAGTTAATATTTTTATTAATAGTTTTGGAGATAAATTTTAATATTTATCAGGCAATAATTACATAAGAACACATTTAAACAAGAACAGTTCTAATAACTATATTTTACTCAGCCTTCAAATAATCTGACTTGCAAAACATTTTCATCTTGAGAAATTAAGTGAACGTACTATGTCTAAACAGTCCTTGATATCGCTCCTTGCGTGCTATATAAGAAATAAATTTTTTGCAATTTGTCAATTAGAACAAATGCACTCAGAAGAATGTGAAATGTAAATACTATTTAAATTTTCGAAGTCGGCAGAATAACGAGAAAATTACAGCAACAATTAACACATATGTAGGTGTCTTTGGGGTGTCAGCGAGAGATACAGCATTCTACGAAGTTCTTTATAACAAGAAACACTTAGTGTGTACCAAAAAATAAATGCTTTTTTTTACTTCTAAAAACTTCATCCGCTTACACGAAACGGGGATTCTCGTAAAAAGTTTCTTGCCGAAAACATGGTTCATGTATTCTGCATAATTATTGCTAAAGAAATACACACTAACTAGTTGATTTCTTGAAATGACTTTCTTGTCAATTTGCGATGTCTGGTTTCTTTCAGGAGCTCAAAATGTGACATGGAAAGAAACAATTAATCCATTGTATATGAAAACCATAGTTACTTCCGTGATGGCAATTATATATTACATATGGAATATTGTATGAATTGACGCTCAAGTACTTGCAAGTCGATGCAATTTATGCCGATGTCAACCCAATCACAGACTCCTTTCAACCACAGACGTCATCCAAGAAACAGATTCATCTTGCTACTCCATGCGCCCCCTTCATCATAGCAGCCATAATCCCCACGGGACCGTCGTCAATGCCATCTCCGTCACCTTCGGCGTCCACGTCCACCGCGACCACCAACCAAACCCGCTTCACGAAACGCCGCGGCGGCTGCCTTCACGCGACACCTTGAGGCGGGCATTACACGCAATTACTCCGCAAACGCCGACCGCACGGCGCAACGAGCAATTACAATCACGACCCGCGCCGCACACGCCGCCGCTCGCGGTCGCGCCCGCGAAAGTCCTCCTCCAATGCATCGCCGCCCCGGAGCGAGCAACCGGTCGCCAGCCGGGAAGAAATTCTCCGCTAAAAGGAACCCGCCTTCATTGTGGCGTCGCGAAAAACGCTTGCACTGCGTCGCCGCCGGGAGCGCGTCGCGCTTCAATAGCTCTTCCTCCCCCTCTTCCCGGCCTCGCCACGCAACCCGCCACCTCCTGCCGCCTGCTAATTCGCTAAAAAGCCTCGAGAAGGCTAATTTGTCTTGCAAATAAGCCCGTCCAAAGGCCATTATCGGGCATGTTAAGTAGAAGATAACGCGCCCTTTTAATTTTAAAGGCAAACCGCTTTTTAATTCACGTCTCATTGGGAGAGACGTCGACGGCGCCCGGGATGGGAGAGGAAAAGGAAATCACGACTTGTTCCCGCTTCATTGCCGACGAGGAAATAAAATATTGATGGGTCCAGAGAAGGTGAACTCGTTTTCCAGGTGGCTGAAATGTGTGTTCCTGCACAATGATGCAACGCCTCCAATGCGAGAAAAATGTGACGAGGAACGTCTCGCCCAATGACGTTTGCAAGCGTATGGTCACGTTCGCGTAAACAACCACTCCTACAGAGAGTGGAGCTCTTTCATTAGATTTAAGACCGGCAGCACGTGGATTTTAAAAACGTTTTAACGACACCCGCGAAAAGAACACGTTTTTCGCGCAAGTCACTTACGAGTACACACCCTACATTCTTCCAAGCACAAACTGTTTCTGTGTCGCCTGCAATGTTTTTACACTTTCGGCATTCTCATGGACCGCGGTTATGCGGAGTTCTTTACAACAAAAGACCATGACTTCTCAAATGTTACGACCGACCGCAGCCACAAACCACGCCTTTCCCGCGAAGCGGCGTCGGGGTTCGAGCATGGACACGGGAGTCCTTGAATGGTAGCTGCGCCGGGGCGAGGTCGACCTTGGCAAAGGGCGCGTTTTCGCGCCCGGGTGCCCATTCACTTTCACCGGGGCGTGACCAGGACGTCGGTCTATCTCGTCTCAACAGGGTCGTGAGAGAGACGCCGTGCAAGAAGCTTGTTCAATTACCTCCAATTTCAAACCTCTGGTGTGCGGGCATCTTTGAAGGCTGGATCACGCACTCGCTAACTCCGCATAAAAAAGAACAAACTTCAGGGAGTGTATGTGCATTGCTGCAAACTAACACAAGTTTTCATCAGTAGGTTAAATGGAGGCAATCATAAGCACACAAACAAGAAACTAATACAGATTTAAAATAAAGAATACTAACTCTTCAAGAAGGTAATCTGATTTTCATGGTGCATTTTCCTTCCCTCAAGTTTTATTGCAATGTAGTTTTTAGACAACCCACTACGTAATTATTCATGACGAAAACACATAAATTTCACAAATGACACAATATTTACGTGAGTATTTCTCTCCTTCTTTCAAAGTTCAAAGATAACAATTTAGAAAGTAAAAATATAATAATAAGGGAACTGAGTTTACACTAGTGGCGAAATACTTGTGGTATAATAAATAATTGTTAAACGCCAAAAAAGGCATTCATTTGGGAATTTATCTTCCGACAAAGCGGGAAGAAACTTAAATATTAAGCAATAACCTGAAGGGACATTAAGCACAAATACTATACTTATATCAAAGAAATAATAGCTAGTTAAATCATGAATACTGACGAATTGCAATTATAGATTTATACTGATATAATTGTATCTGCACAAAGTAACGGCATCTACTAGTGAGAAAATGTGCGATCTCGCCGGTTCGCCCTTTAGAGTGGGCGTCGTAAGGCGCGCGACATTCGAAGTTGGCGCGCTCGGGGAATTGGGGCCCATTACCTCGTCAGGCGTCCGCGCCGAATGAATCAGCAGGCGAGGGAACACACAGCACGCGGGACGTGCCCCGCGCGCACAATCGCCCGCGCGCCACGAGGGACGTCGTCCCCTGCAATCTGCGCGATCAGGCGCACTTAGCTCCATCCGGCCTCACGCGCCGCCCGGGCAGCCCGCCCCGCCTCTGCCCGTCCACCCTCGCTCCACCCGCGCCTCCCACACCCGTCCCCCCCGCTCCACCCGCGCCCCCGCTCCGCCCGGCCCGCCCACCCCGCCCGCTCCAACCCGCGACGCCCTCCCCGCCCGCGCCACGAGCGCAGCCCCCTCGCGAGGAGGGTACAGCGACGCCCAAAAGCGAGGGCCAGGCAGTCTGTTCTAAAGCTCACTACACTTGTCTCGAAATCGTGCGTTATCACTTATCACGAAGGCTTCGATTGCTTGATAAGTCCTTGTTTCCAGGTTCGTCAGCAATGGTCATTAGTCCCGTATATCTAGTGATTTTTTTATTGCGGGAGGTAGAGGGTACGGGTTCCTCTCTCACTGGATGGGCATATCTGACGTCGACCTACAAGTCGGCTTGCAAAACTTTTCCCACCCACTTATCTCCTATCAGCAGGAGATCGCCCCAGATGGGCAAGATCTAAGTTGGTGTTCCGACATATGTGGTAGTATAGTGCATGTAAAAGTGCACAAGTAAGGGGGGAGAATAGGACAAGGAAGATAAGATCGCGCTCTGTTCGTAGCCCGTTTCGTTAGAGTAATGTTCCGGCATTCGCCTGGTTTTGATTACAGAATCCCCGGAAAACTATCGATCAGAACTGTCGATCGCTAGAATTCTCCTGAGAGCGGCTGAATTCGACCAAGCTGGAAGTTCCTAACTTATATTGCACAGTTCAACGAATATGATATGGCAGAATTAAGGAAATGTGCTGCTCTCTGTATCTAGGGACTGTACCTACGAACAGGGAGTAGCGACACCTGAAAGCTACCACCATTTTATATCCTCTCACCCGTCATCCCTGCCAGACAGCATACAGGAGTTGAGGAGAAATTATAAAAAAAATGGAGGTTCGATGTACATTTTAGAATGTATTAACATTGGTATTACGCACAATACTGCCTAGTTTCAACGCCCCCGACATCAAAACGGCAGTATCAGGAGAGCACTCCTCTCCGTATCTAGGGACTTGTATTTGCCAGACACTGTACCCTGGCGGGGTCCCGGCGGTGCGCGGCGGAGTCCCATTGAGATTCACAGCGCCCCCGCGTCGCCGCGACGCATGGCAGGAGCAGACAGCGAGAAGAAGGGGCAGGGAGGGGGAATCTGCGACGACTTCCGCCCAGGAAGAAGCGCTCGTGCGGGACGTGACGCCGAGAGGCACTTCGCCCGCGGCAAGGATGCCTTTCGCCTATGCACAGTTCTCGCACGTTTCCCCGAGCATCTAGCGCCACTCGCTGCTGTGGATTTGCACTCGCGTTTTCTTTCGTAAACGTGTTACGTAAGATTCTAATCCTCTGGCGGGAATGCTACACTCTTGAAAAGTAATCTTCTCGTTTCGTGAGTCATTGAAAGTGTATTGATTCTGAGTACGTCAACTATTTGGGCACGTCCAGTCCGCAAGTTAGAGCGTGGTAAGTCCCGGAAGGTGGAGATTTTCCTCTGCAATTTAAAGGTGAAATCCGGTTTGCAGAGTTTGCCCTCTTTGTGTATCCCCCTCCCCCCAGAATGCACCAACCCAGCCAAGACAAGATCTAAGCGCCCGACTGGTATTCCGAAATGTGTGGTTGAGTATGACATGTAAGTGTAACACCCGGTGGATAACCTTTCCTTTGAGAATTTCAACACCTCAAGCTGGAGACACCACGTCTCCAAGTGAAAAAGGTAAATAACAAGAAAAAAACATGACAAATAAACAGACGAAAATATCACCCATAAGAGCAGGAATCATAACCTCAATATGCCGGAAAATGAGAAGTCTACGGCGAAATAATTCAATTCTGAATATTTCGCGCTCGTCCGGTGGCTGTCCGTCCGCTCCCCTCTTTCGCCAGGCGCTGAGTGGCCTCGGTGGCGTCGGCAGGGCGGAAGTGATCGATGCCCGGGCACGATGGACGCCGGAAGTGTGCGGTCGCTCCGCTTCCGGTGAAGGGGATGCACCACTCCGGTGTAACGCTTCACACGTTAAACTCATCTGAGCCGAAAGGGTCGCTTATAACAAGCAAAGTTCATGCGTGCTGCGTGATATGAATTTACGTTGTTAATTATTTTCTTTTCCGAATTCCTGAAGGGTCACTTATATTTAATTAAAGAATCACTTTAATTAACTGAACGTAAAAAACAATTAATTTTCTATCGTATCGACGTATCTACAAATGAAATTAAATAATTTGTATTATAAATATAATTTAATTTATCGATTACTACACTCTAATGATGACGAAGCTTATCTTCAGCATCAGGTAAGTACACATTTTATCCAGACATTTGTAAAGAGAGCCTCAAGTGAATATTTCAACTCTTTGATGGACTCTGCACAGACGAAAAGACGTTCACTGCTGAGGTTAGATGTTGTGGATGAAAAAATGACCCATTTGCGTTCGTCCCGATGTCTCCTGCTTAATACCTCTGCTTAAGGCAATCCCACATCGCACTTGCTCCCCGAGACGGACGGCGAACACACTGGCATGTAATAATCACTTACGGATGCGTGGTACGAGCCAGAACGGATGGGCGAGGCAGATGCAACACGCACCAATTTATGGCCTCCGGTTCAAGGATGACAGGTTCGATCACACAATTCACATCGCTCTTACATGTTTGTCATTACATCTATTGTGGAGAGCCTTGAATAGTCATTAAAGAAAATAATATCTATTTTCATTAAAGTGAATTTCACACTGCGACAGGGAAGCTCATAGTGAAACAAGTATGGACATTTCTTTATACATCAACATCTACTTGAGGCATTGAGAATAATATACTCCAGCTACTCTTGTTGATTTTTTTAAGTAGCTTTTTCGCATAATTCAATCAGAAACTGCATCTACCAACTTCCCTCCGCATAGTACGATAATTGAGCACCAGTTGGCGCTACAGTTCTTCATAATAACGTATCACATAACGTTTCCTGTAAAATGTCGTTGTTGTGGCTCCGGTATTACTCATTCTCAACACTTCATTTGATCAAACTAATCCTCCGCAATGGAATTTTATATTGTAGTATCGAAATAACCATTTATTTTGATGCGAACAGACGTGAATGGAAAACACGGAGATGAAACAGAGAGTTCTAGATGAATCAAGTGAGCAAAACAGGAAGTTATCTATAAACCAGTTTGTTACTGTTTTACAATTGTCTTCCTCTTTGGAATTTCGCTGCTGTAATGGTCGAACTTGGTTATCTTCACAACAAGGTACAGCGAGGAAATCTTCCATCGCTGGGAGAAGCCACTTATGGGTTATTGAGGCAGTGCAGATTGGAGGTATACGCCCTCGGTGGGTAACCGCAGGCCCCTTTTCAAACACGGAATTCGTTCATCGCAGGGCGGCCCAATATTGTTTTTCTCCTGGAGAGATTTTGGCAACATTATCGCTGATGTAACTTTACGAGAAGCCATTTGATAGAGTGACATGGGCTTATTCTCAAAGCCAGGAGCAATTTTATAAAAAAGAAGAATGAAATGCCAGCATTTAGTCATCTGTGACACTAATGAGAGGTAAAATGTCTCAGTGAAATTTAACTAGCTATACTGTTTAAATTCACTCCAAATACTGTGTTTTGTAAATATGAATTTTCCTAAAATTTCCTCAAATTACAGTGTCTCATTCCTTACCCCTTCATTTTTGATTTTCACTTTTGATTTTCAATACCAAAGACAAACATAATAGTAGAAATAAAATACAATATGTAGTCAATGAGCATTTTTTAAAAATTGATCACAAAGCACGAGATTATCAGGGATACAATAATTATGCTCCAAGGCCTGGTTTCCTCGATTCCGAAATAGTGTTTCTGCTCGTTAATCACCGTGACCCAACCTCTTCCGAAAGTTTCTTCCAATGCCAAATCCTTTGTCTTTCCAAAAGCGCCTTGAACCTTCACTTCGCCTTGCCAGAGCGCCCGCGTTTCGCCACAATGGAAAGGAGCCGCGGGCGCCGGCCAGCGCGCTACTTCGCCCCGCGCCGTGAGACCGCGAGGAGCCCTGCTGCCGAAACTCGAGTCATCAGCTCTCCACGAGAGAACAGCGGAGGCGCTGGCGGCGGGCCCCTGACGCGCACATGCAGCTGGAGTTAACGTCGCATAAACGTCAAACGGATTCATTGCCCACTTTCCGGGATCCGAAGGCGCCCGCGCCGCGGCGTCTCTCAGTGGCGCACGGCTTCTCGCCCATCCCCGCCCCGCCCCGCCCCGCGCCACGCGACCACCGGGATCCCGAACATCTTGTTTCAAAGCTTCCTTGGAAAGGACTATACGTCCTCGGAAAGGTGGAAGCCTCCACATCTTACGTACATCGGACATCACATGCAAAAGGGGCACAACTAAAAAACGCACCTTTCAGTACGGCTCGAAAACCAGAACAAAATGAAATTACCGCCACACTAATATATTACGATGTTTTCTTTGTAACTTGGTCCACTTTGTAATTTGACTAATTCCATATTGTACATTATCGACTGAGATAGCAATCTATTGCCGTGGCTTCCGCAGCGACATCGGGAACTTCTAGGATTCCAGTCCCGACGGTTACGAATTTTCGACACTAGCTAGGTCGAATTCAGACGCTGCTTGGGGAAGAATTCTAATGGCCGGCTTCTCAGATTTGTAGTTTTTTCCTGCTTTCTCCGCTCGACACCAGGTGAATGCCGGCTAACTACCGGTAAGAGACCACGCGCGATTATTCCTTCCTCTTCCTTGTTACATCCTCACCGCTCACACACACTTTCGCTCACATGCACTCACTATCAGACACGTAGGGGGATCAGTCGGGAGCTTGGAGCTTGTACCGACTGCGGTAGTCCACAGCTGAGGGAGTTACCTGAAGGGGAATATTTCCCTCGTGAAGGTCGGTGCAGGGACTTTTCATCTAGCAGGGTACGAATACCGCCACCTCCTGATATTAAAACATTCACTACACTATAATTAACTAATATCATAATGGAATAATTATTATGCTAAATGAAGTTTACGAATTAGACAGGGGTACCATGTACCAAGATTTTAATTATATCCTGACATGTTATTTTTTATTATTGTGAATGTATATATTCGTTCAACCTGATGATGAGGTCATACGAACTTCGAAACGTTGTTAATAACTGTTATCAAGATTGATAATAAGTGAATATGTATTCAAATTGAAACGTTTAAAATGTTGGTGTCTATAACCTACGAATGAAACAGTTCAACCTGTCAAGTAAAACTACGCAAGAAGACACCCAAAGATCTACGAAACAATTCACTACACTAAAAGGACTAATGGCCACAGCAGTTGACGTGCCCATAAACATCAATGAATGGCATTTTAAATTGAAATTTGTTCTGTTCAATGGTGGTATCAACTCAAAATGGCAGATTTTTGAGTTCTGACACTTTTCTTTGTGGCATGCAATATTAGTATTTTGGATAATCCATCTCTACACATGTTACAATTAGGAATGGCGGAGAGAAAAATAAAAAATAAAATAAATCATCAAGAACAATAGTGACGGATTGATTGTAAAGAGCGATGTGAGGGAATTCCAACACTGAAATATCGTCAAACAATTACATTTCATGTAACATTTCAATTTCACTGCTTCTATCATGGAACATTAGTGCTATTTCCAAATGTGTATCTCGAGATGACACGTAACGGCAGGGAGTATGCTAGCAAATAACCGCTAGTGGAATTCTCTTTCCAGTCCTTCAAGCTAATATTAATTCAACTGTATCAGTTTCTCCTGGAAATGACATTTTCAGTGTTTATATATTCAGAGATAATCCGTCTCCAAACATATTAGAGCAATAATTACCTAAATGCATGCGTGCAAGCACTCTCTATTATAGTGCTCCGGTAAAATACTCGAAATTGTCAATACATCAGTATGTTTCAATTTCAGAATGTACCATGACGCGGAAAGAGAACGTGCTTGCGTTGAAATTATACATTGTTTTTAACACAATTAGAAATGAAGCATAGTGAAATGTCATTTGAGGTTAGTCAACAGTAATAAATGAGGCTATTGAAAATGATTGTTCATCCCAACATAGAAGTATTTGCATTACATTGATGATTCGAACCTTTTTACACACATTCCATTCTGAACGATACACAATGTTAATTGCGCGGTGGCATTAGTACTTTACTGGGAGAGAGGTCAATAGTTCATTCACGTGAAATGGTAGGAATCTAGTTTCTGAGATCGAAATTCGAAGTTCAATCACTTATTCTTGTTATTCAAGAATGCTAGCCACTTCGGCTTTCTCCTGTGGAAAAAAAATAACGTATATCTATTGTTCCAGTACACAAACACATTATTTTTTAGTTGGAAGGTTGATCATTTTGCAGACATTACTTGTTTTTAAGACCACGTTCCTGAGAACGAATCACTGAGACCAAGTCGGCTGATATCGAATGAGGCTTGAAACATTTTTGTGTTCACGAAGGAAATAGAAAATGTAAAACACACTAGAGCTAATAGTCAATTTCCCTTCCACCTGGATGCAATGATTTTTTTCAAGTACAGAGAGGTCTTTGAGATGCAACATCCGCATATCGAGTTTCGGCGAAGGGAGATAAAAATGCTTCGTGCGTAACCTATTTAGAAGCATTCCCCTTCCGCGGGTGTCGCAATGTCGTTTCCCAGACTCGGCACAAAAGAGGAAATGACCACAAAGGAGGCTTGGCCGGAACAGGCGCTCGAGGACAGAACGGCCCGACCGCCGCCGCCGCCGCCGCCGCCGCGGGCCCACAAATTAGAATACAATTTGAGAAACGGGGCCCCAGGCCCGGCACGGAGGTGGCTAGGGGCGGGAAGAACCGGGGCAGGGCGGGTCGAAGAGGCGTGGGGCGGGGCAGGGCGGGGAGGGCCGGAGAGGAGAGAAGAGGAGCGACGCAGAACGAGGCAGGGCGAGGAACGAAGGGCAGGGCGGGGAGGGAAGGGTGGGGAGAAGAGGAATGGAGTGGCGCGGAATGAGGCAGGGGAAGGGCGGGGTGGGGCGAGGAGGAGGCGGCGGCGGCGGCGGCGGGGAGATGAGGAGGGAAGCCCGCTCGGAGGTCGCCTATTGTCTCGAGTTGCCACAAAGGAGCGCATAATCACGGCCGGCGCCTCACGGAGCGCAGACGGCGCGGGGCCGCGGTGCTCGCCCGAAGTTCTGCCGCCGCGGCAGCCTACTGGTGGCCCCGGGCAGCACCCGCGCTGCCATGCACAGATGACTAGGTGCTGCACTTGGAGCGAGTACGCATATGGATGGGCTTACAGTGCACGAAATATGCCACATCTGAATTTGAACTGACACCAGGGTAATTAATAGTAGCGAAAACAATTTCTTCGTTCTTATACCTTCTTAGTCTTCCTTCCGTTTTCATCTATCAAGAAGCTGACCAACAACTTACGGCACTGAGCACAATAAATATAAAGACACAGACATGTATATTCTTTTTATTGCATGTAAATATTCGTTTTAAAATTACATGTCTTAAAAACCATGATCGTCTCGTCAATCAATGATGCCTGAAACATCTCAAGGAGTACCCCGATCTTCGTTTGCACGTCGCACAGCCAGTGTCTATTCGAACGAAACGTGTCGCCTTTTTCCGGCACGATCGAGCGATCGTCTGGGCGCCACTCCCTTTGGCTCCTTTTCCAGCGCAGTAATTAAAACCGCGGGTCGAAGCTCCCTTCACAAGGGCCCTCCCTTTACGTGCGTCGGCGCGGCGCGGCGCGACGGGCCGAGGAGGCAGACCGGTGACCGCGCCGGCACGTGTGGCCACGTGGACCCGTTCCGGCAGCTAACGCCGGTTTTAAGAGCGGATTCGCTGGGATATCGATTATCTTCCTTAGGGTTGTAAGATCCTCTATCTCTTCTAATTCGCTCCCCAAACAGCAATCACTCCATTCCTGAAAAATTAACTCGTCGTTGTCTTATGAAATCTGTTTACCCTTGATCTTAGGTGTATTTTCTATTAACTTTTCTTATTTTTTTTTTCTTACGAAAGAAATAAAATCGAATACGACCCAGCGAAACGAATTCTTTCTAGAATTTGACGGTTACTTCAGTTCACGTCTTCTTTCAATTATTGATATTTACGAGAAATATTTGAATTTTTAAAACTATTTCACTTGTTATATTTTTTACGTGTATTATGAGATCTAAAAATCTGAGTATTTTTAAGAATACTGTTTCGAGAAAACGTAAGATTCGTTTTCTTCTAATTCTTAACTGTATAATACTAAACCTACTCCTTTGTTGTAGTTGTTAAATAAGCACGAAAATTTTCTTTTTGTAACCAATTTGCTTGACGCTATTATTATTTATATTTGTCATATCAGCCTGATCTCAAACTCAGAATCAAAGTAACGTAACAAGCACGAACATGTTTTACCACAAGTATTTCTGAATTACAATGTATGGCTGAGCGACATGAAAACCGCACAATCATGCAGCAAAATCAAATGGTGTCACAAATTGAGAAATTCGATGGGATTAACTCGTAGCAGCTTCAATTATATGCTAAATATTAATTTGCAACAAACATTTTTTATTAAAATTGGCATAAGGTAAACAAAAAATCAGCAATGTACCAGATAAATGTGCAAGTGAGCGACCTTTAACGATGGAATGCAATGAAACATTATACATCAAAGTTGATGGCGGTATTTCTAGAATTTGACAAGTAGCAATTCGGTTACCTTTGCTTTAAACCCGGGATGTACTACCTCTGAAACAGTGACCACAAACTGTAATGAGATTTCAAATCACGATCTTGAAAACGATCTTGCGGAGTTGTTCGACAAGTTCTCTTGGAGATGTTGCAGATCTCTCTAGGTCTGCCAAATGCTACACTCCGCCAACAACTAATGCCCTTCCTACACACCCCAATACCACCAATCGCACTTGTTCTCAAAACATTTGTCTCGTTTATCTCTTTTACGTCAAGGCGCACATGTAATTTTCTTGCCAATTACGGCTAAGAAAAGTCACTGGTTTCAAGACATACTCAAGGCGGAATTTTCGCAAATATATCATAATTACATACGATGAAGAAGATGAATCGATGAAGAAGTTCAAATGTACCTCATTCCAGCACAAAAATCGATGAAAGTGGCTGGTTCGGAAACTGCTGACAGCAGGTGAGAATTCTAATTAGAATTAAGTTTCATACGACACTAATCAGTTTGTAGTTATTAAGGAATGAGAATTCCCCAGTGAGAACAGCGATAACCTAGCTGATTCGGAATCAGTTCTCACGAGATCAATGCCACAGCTCAGAAGGCGACTTTACCCTTGTCCTCGCGAGGAACGTCACTTCCCGAAGGCGACTTCAGGGTCACGGGCCACGGCGAAGTCTGCGGACGCTTTTCCGTCGCAGACGACGGCTCTCGAGATAATTAGCGGAAGGAGGCGGCGGCGGCGGCGGAAACAGCTGCAGAGAGGGGGGAAGGAGGGGCGGGAGAGGGGAAGAAGAAAGGCAAAAGACGTCTCCGCGCGGGGACTCGCCGTGGAAGAGAGGGTCACGCATACACGCACTTACACCGCGGCGCGGCACGTACTACACAGCGTCCTAGTAATTGCTTCGTCGCAGGGGACGTGCGATTGGGATCCGCCCCCACAATGCTGGCATTTGGCATCCGATTTCTCCACTCACCGCCGCTTCTTTAAGCGCTCCTTTCCTCCCTACAAGTTTCCCTGTCACATCCCACTCATAATAACAACATGCAAATATGACGTTTCGAATTTATAATCGACACGATTGTGTGCTATTGTGTTTCGTACTAAACTCGCCTACAAAACCGTAAGTCTTCTGCTCCATCCCAATGAGCAGATTGTGCTAGTCATTTGTGACCGTATCATTTCATTATTCTGCTTTGCCTGAAACTGCACAGTATTCAAGTATTCACAAAAGAATCTCTGGACCCAGACGACATATGAGAGCCTGCAATCCAAAAAACATTGAGTTTCAAAACGTAACACCGAAGGAGTGCCTTTTACTTTATGTACTAATTGCTCACTAGGAAATGACAGCAAAAAGAAAATTTTTAGATTCTGAAATATCAATATTCTAGCAAATAAAATACACCTTCACTATTTGGTGTGCTTTTAGTGCAATGACTTCAGTGGAGAAAAATGAATTTGCAAGCTTCAATAAGAGGATTTTCCATTGCTTCTTTTGTTAACAAAACGTTCAGAATTCGTGTGCAACTTTTTTCAAATAATTAAGAAAAATTAATTTTAAGAGATATTTTGGCTCTTTCCCAGCTTGTAACGTTTATTTATGACGAAATGTTGACAATACACAACACGTATTTGCTGAGTATCGAGAATCGATACTCCCAAGAGCTCTCCATGCAGAACGTCAGAACGTCACTCTTTCAGATTTGTTCTCTATGAACTGATACACCACTGCAGGAGAACTTCTATTGCCGGGGCGTCGTCTTTGAAACACATGTTCAATGGTGGCGGAAGTAGAGGATGTTGTGGCACGTGACTTCCATAACAACTACGGCCAATGAGGTTATTGTGGCGCGTAGAATGCTGCGGCGCTAAGGAAGATGGGGTGAGTGACTGGGAGGCCCACAACGCTCTGACTAGGGTGTACGCTGAGGGCAGATCTCAACACCATTTGTGTGAGAAACTTTATTATAATTAACAGCGTCTCCAAACTTCTTAAATCACGCTATCTACACTGAATTATGTTTCAAAGATATATACTTTACACCAAGAAGAATCTCGGAAGAAGACATTTCAAAGCACACATTTTAGAACATCCTCATAAAGATCAAATATTCACCTCTTCCCAGCATCACAACCGGAAAATGAGTGTTCTCCACTCTTTTGGAAAGCTGTGAAGAGCTTTGTTTCGAAACAAGAACAATGGACCACTTCCAGGCTTTGATTTCCGAGTGCGCTCCGTAGAAGATTATCGTGGTTGTTTGTTCTTCGGCGCCAGTTGTACACGTTAAACACGCCTCGCAGGAGTGAAATTGACGTGAATGCTCAACGTAGTAATTTGAGCCGTGTCCTCGACCTAGAAGCGGCGCTGTGCCGGTCGGGGCGCGTCGCCGGGAGCGGTGGAGGCGTCGATGCCACGTGGCGGGCGGTGACCCCACCCGCTCCTCCTCCACCGACATCCCACGTCACGGAGGTTTCACGACGTGAAAACGCCCAGCAAGTGGGCGGAGAAATGCCACGTGCACCAGCCTCACAAGCGGTGGAGGAAATAGCGAGGTTCAGCCGCTTGCCAGGGACAGAGTCCATATCTTCTCTGTATATTTTCTCCTATTTACTGTTTTCATTACTTCATATCTATCTTATGTTGTTGTATTTTTGTTTTATTATATTTTCAATAGTATTGTTTATTGTTAAATCTCTGACAAGGGAGGAGAATGGGGCGAATACCCGAAAACACCAATGGTTATTTAAAGAATTAAATTTTCCTTGCAATATTATATCTTTTGTTATTTATGGATTTTATCTCTGATTTCTAAAGGTGAAAGAATTTTTCACCTTAAAGAAAATGTCGCCAAAAAATATGAAACGAAGTTTTTGAAAATATAAATTCATAGTTTTTACGATTTATTTTCCAATTTTGACATAATAAGATGCCATTTTCATTTTTAATTTACTTTTACCCACTTGAATGCATTGTATGTATTTAACTACGTATGGTATTTAATGACGATAACCTTACCCACACGACTTCAAGTAAACTCACGCGCGCGCGTGCATCTGAGCCCAAACGTATGATGACACCTACCAATTAGTATATGTACAGGATAAGGGGTGCCTGTCGTGGGAGATAAGTCAGTAAATGTTCGCAAAAAGATACCCCACAGCCCATCTCTTTTTCGACCGGTCAGCCGCGAGCACGCTTCAAAGCGACGCGCCACGCGTGGGAGAACCGGCCAGCGCGGCGCAGGCGGACAAGGCAGGCAACGGGGGCAGCGGCGACAGCATAGGAAGCGGAGGCGAGGGCGGCAGGAAGAGGCGGAGGTAGAGGCAGAGGTTGAGGCGGAGGTAGAGGCCGGGGTGGAGGCGGAAGTGGAGGCGGAGACGGAGGTAGAGGCTGGGATGGAGGCGGAGGTGGTGGCAGAGTCGGAGGTGGAGGCCAGGGAGGAGGCGGAGGAGAGGGCGGCAGCAAGAGGGGGAGGGGGAGGCCGGGGCGGAGGTGGAAATGGAGGTGAAGGCGGCGGTGGAGGCAAGGGTGAATGAGGAGGTGGAGGTGGAGGCCGGGGTGGAGGCCGGGGTGGAGGTGGAGGTGCAGGCGGAGGCGAGGGTGGGGCTATGGTGGCGACGGGGCGGGCGCAGAGGCAGAGGTGGCGGCTGGGGCAGTCGTTGGGCGCTCTGCAAGTGCGGCGCGGGAGCCGTAAAGTCGGCGTCGTAAAACGCGGAGGAGGGCGCGCGGCGCGTGACGAAAGCGCCCCGCGAGAACAGAGCCCGCTCGAGGGACTCGCTCACAACTCGGCAACCCAAAACGTTTCATTCAATACCGGACACTGATTTAAATCAACTGCATAATACAATGCATCACTGAGAAAATATGTGTTGGCAGAAAGCAGATTCGTTTTCGCTGCGTGGAGGCATTTAATAACGATCTAAACATGTGTTCAGGTTGGTGTAGCAAAGCGGAGTTCTTTACATAACTGCAGACACAATTCACTTCATCAGGGATTAGTTCAATCTAATATTACCTTTTTTGCAAACAAACACATTCATTCCAACCATAGAAACGTTGTTGTGAGTTAGCATACACCCATACGTTGCGACCACGACACTTACTTGCTCTATCGCAAGACCCAACGGACCGACGCGATCGTCACCGACGGATGCTGTAACGCTTTACCAGTTTCATCGGTTTATCTTCATGGGTAAATATTCGCGAACCATCGCAACGAGCACCCTGATATTACATCGCGAAGTTCTTCCAGGCTCACTTTATATTCTCGCACACCCCGCGTTCTCCGCCAAGCCCGGGTGGTTCCTATCCCCCGATGACTCGCGCAACGTCGATGTGCGCGAGGCCGCGCGTGGGAACGCGCCGCGCGCGCGCAGATGCTTCCGGATCAGCGTGCAGACGCCGCGCCCCGCCCCGCCCCTCCCCGCCCCGCCGCGCCCACGTGTCGGAACGATCTCCATCGCGGCACGCGAGGGGCCGTGACTGAGCAGCACGCGTTGCCTGCGGCGCGCCCGCCTGCAACGTATTCGCCCGCACGTCCGCGTCTGCGGCACGTGGGGACATCTGTGACTTCACATGAAAGTATTGACAATTCGGAGTGGAATGGGAAATATAATGTATTGTAATTTTTATTTTTTAATGTAAATGAATTTGTGTGTTCGTCGAGTTTGTATAATGAAGTGATACCTTGAGGATTGGTTCATCCAATAAGGAGGAAATATGAAATGAATTTTCTCCAATTTATTTGAAACAATTTTTGTTAAATTTGTGACGTCTTCCGTCAAAGGGTTAACAATTGATTTTTAAAGAAATAGCAGTGTCCTAAAGAGGATGTTTGTGAAATATTATAGTGGTACTATAACATGGTAATATTCTCTGTGAATTGAATTGCTTAGAACATAAGGTTCCACTTCTAATCCTTTCCAACAATTGTAATGCTCTTAAGAATAACAGATCGATAAGGTTTGTGAGTCAAGGGAACGAATTACAATACTCTCACGTGTTTTAAGCCCATGAGATATCTGCCTCAGGATATACTTTTTCCATTCAGAATACGTGTTTTCTAAGAGGATATATCATTATTTTCCTTTTTTCTTTATGTCTTGTAGAGCCGATGGAATTTCATCCGGTATGCATACAAAATATTAGATTACCAACCACACTTTTTGCTCTGAACATAGAAATTCCCTGAGAAAGTACACCGTATCTTTAAATTCGCCTCTGATTTCTGAAACCGGTTGGTTTCTGCATCGAGAAAGCCGACAATTTGGGAGTGGGCGGTGGCTGAAATTACCCTTCCCGCCTCACGACGGCAAATGATATGACACCTACGTATCCAGACACCTGGCCTCCGAACTCCGGATTCGCTCTTCCGAGGCACCGCTCGCGTTACCCGACCCAATCGCAGCCGCGGCGGAAGAGAAAGGCGGCGCAGAAAAACCAATGCACGGGCGCTCCCGCGCATGCATTATGGATCGGGTCGCCGGGCGCGCGCGAGTACGAATATCCGTCACAACCCAATTCCGCCGCGCAGGCGAAGCGGCAGCGCGAAAGAGGGTCAAACGCGCGCGAGAGGCGACAGCGCAGGGCGAGCGCCGACCCGCGGTTCACACGACCGCGCGCGCGGGCGCGTCGACTCCGCCGCCAAATTACAGTCTGTGCGCGCGCGCGGGAAACAAACGCCGCGGGAGAAGCGGGACGGGGCGGGCGGGGCGGGCGGGCGGGGGGTCGCGAGGGGGACGGGGGGCGGGGGCGGGGGGCGGGCGGGCGGGCGGACGGAGCGGGGCGGGGCGGGGCGGGGCGGGGCGGGGCGGCGATGGGAGCGGCACTGCGGAAATGTGGGCATCCAAGCCAAAGAAGGTGTAGAATTATATTTTCAGGAAAAATGCACTGGTGAAACAGTTGATTCGTAAGCATTGACGAAACTTGTGTAGAAAAATGCAAGCAGAGAAACTGGCATGCACACTGCTTCCGAGAAAACTGCACGGAAACGATCTACGATGCATCGCAGGAATAAAGGAGGAAATAAAAGAAGAAAAATAGAGAATCGGAAGACCGAATTTGCAGTGAAATTACAAAGTACTGTCTACGAATAAAATGTGAATAGATGCAAAGCGTTTTGAAACGCGATATGTTGATATTCGTTTATGGTGAAACGGTATAAAAAGGGCCGAAATACAGTTGTAATGTAAATATTGTTACGTAAACATAAACCGGGGTGTCGGGACCCCGCAAAAACCACACGAGAACCTTTTTTATCCACCTCAAAGTGCAACCGGGATGGTACCCTGGAAGGTAAGTGCGGTCTGACAGGTGCTACGAGTCCTCCTGGGCAATGATATGAAAAGTGAAGAGTTGGATAAGATCAAACTGGCATCCACTGCTGGCAACATAACCCAGGTTCTATCCAAGTGCTTCTTCCTTTATGTGTTCGTTTGCAGTGAGTTTCCTTTTATTTGCCACTTGAAGAGACCTCCTACTCCGATGAAAATATAGTATATCTAGGTAAGCAATTGAAATTAAGAAGCGCAACACTATTTGTGCTTCTTTGAAACATTAGTTTTTTGCACACAATATCTTAGTGATAAGAATTTTATACGTTCTAAAATTGAATCTAGAATGTGAATTTGTTGACAAATGAACGTGATTCGTGACCACCAATGATATCTTTTCAGGACCCATCAACCAACATAAACGTTTTACGAAAAGGCGTGACTTAACAGTTGCCGGGACGGAAGGATACTTCTCTAAAAAGAAACTTAATATTCACTTGTTTTTCTACCTGTCACTTTGCACATATCAACGCGAAGTTCCACACATTCGGCATTCGTCGAGTAGCGACCGACTGCTCGCCCAATACGCCCAGCTGATACGCTCGGCGAATGTTCGCTTTCTTTGATGAGCGCAAAAGGACGACCCGCGGTGAGTAGGGCGAGCACCGTATGTTCGTCGGCAAATAACAAGCAATCCATTCGCAATTCTAGGTATTTGGCGCGCAGTCACCCGGTACTCGCCGAATACTGAAAGCAGAGTGTGAATGGTGCAAATTAAAGAAAAAAAGAAGACGAAAGAACTATATAAAGATCTACTGATACCACAACAATTGATTATCTAAACTAGGAAGGCCCAAAGAAGCCATCAGTATTAGTTTAAACACACAGGTTGCGCTCTGCCAGGGGGCGGAACGACGGCCGGGCGGGGTTGGGCGCGTGGGGACGCGACGGGGGCGGGCGAGCGTTGGCCTCCGCCGCGGCGGCACCTCTTTGGGCGTCGGGCGCCGCCCCCGCCCGGGCAGGCGTCGCCGCCCGCGGGGCGTTTCGAAAGCCGGGCTTGTTTCGGGTCGCGCCGAGCCGCGGACGCCAGCGCTTGGCGCCGCCGCCCGGGCGCTTTATGGGCGATGACGCGACGCGAAATTCGGAGGCCCAGGGGAGGTGCTTGGGCTGTAAATCAGTCACGCGCGGTGCTCGTAAAGTCCTTGGAAGGGATATTTTGGGAGATGTAACGGTGAATTACAACATAAAGAGTTTCATCAGCAACTCTCAGATGTTACCATTTCTAATTTACAAGATTTGTTTTCGTAATTCTTACGGTTTTTCTTTATGATGATAAACGATCAATAAAGTCATGCTGAGATAAAAAGGTTACATTACACACTTTTTTATTGGTAAGATTCATTTTTATTGGTCAATTTTATTTTATTGATTGCTCAATAATATTATTATTTCATTTTTTTATATAATTGTATTCGTGAATAATTACAAATGGATATTTGTGGGATGTGCCCTTGCTCAAGCCTCGCCGACCAATTTCCACCCTGCAATAACAAATTCCTACCTGCAACGACGAGCGCACCTCCGCAGGCGCAGCCGCCCGTCGGGCGGTTCGGGTCGCCGAGGCGTTTATTCCGCTCTCGCCGCCGCGAGCGCGCGCCGATTACCGCTCGCGCGTCCTGTGGGCGCGCACAAAGCCGCGCACGTACGCGCCTCCGCCGCCGCCGCGGCGACTGCCCAACTTTCCTTCGCGCCTTCGCAGGGAAAGCGAAGCATTCTGCGCTTGTTTGTTTATCGGCGCCCGCGGCAGCCTGCGGTCGCCCCTGTGCCGATTACGCCGAGTTTCTACCGCGTGAATTCGCGCTGCGGGGCATCGCGCGACGCGACGAGACGCGGCGGAGCGGTTTAGGGCCAGGTGAGCGGGAGGGGAGGGGTGGGGCGGAGAGGGGCAGGGTGAAGGTGGAAACGTGAAGCTCCCTCTCCGCGACAAAAGGGATAGCGGCGGTTGCTGCTGCACAGAAAACATGGAAGACTGGGTGAGATAGACCTGAATTTGACGTTGTTACGCAAGGCAAAAACGCAGTAAAAAAAAGTAACTTAAGAACGTTTTATCTGCCGAAGATCACCTCATATTGACTTCAGTATATCCTCAACCTGCATAATAAACGTGCAGGCTGGTCGTTGAGTCAGCATAACACTAATCAAAAGACGCGCAGCTGAATCCCGGGTGGGATTCGAATTCTGGATTCTCCGTATCAAGGCAACGAGGGAATAAGTGCCTCGAGGACTGGAAAAAGTAACATTACGGGAAAAATAAGAAACGCAACAGGATACACCTAATGACCCTAAACTATGCGGAAGAAAGGGTTTTTAGTGATAAAAAGCAACAGTTATTTGTAGGCACATGGTATACACTGAATTTTGAAAACTGTTTGTTCACTTCTTTATGTAATTTCATACATTGGAACTTAGTATTTAGTGAGGATACACATGTCATTGTCCTACGTACAAAGGGAACAGCAAGCAACATGAGAGTGACCCTAAAGGTTAGCACCTATTCGTAAGTCATCACGAATCGTGCATTAAAGGCCTCTTCTTGCTTCTCACGCCACGCTCAAATTCATAGTACACACAACCATCAACCCAAGCACCTCTTCGTGTCTTCCGTATTATCGGCGGCCGCCGTTTAACCCAGCAAATTATCGACCGCATCGCGCGGGGGGTAATAATAATCGATAGCGCGCGCCCTCGCGTTTCCCCCTTTCACCGGCGCGAAAGGGCGCGCGCGGCGTGGACAGCCCTGGGCGAGCGCGAGCGCGAGCGCGCGGCCGGCCACTTGCGGTCGCGGGCTCTGCACGCGGGGCGGCCGGGCAATCACGCGCACGTACCGCCAGGCGAGCGACGGAGAGAGACATTGCATGGGTCGCACGCAGCCAGCGCACTCGCGGCTGCAGTGCCGCATCCGGGAGATCAAGGCGCCGCCCCCGCCCCTGCACGGGGAGATGCGACTAGGTCAACTCGTCAGGGTTCGTCTTATTGAGATAACATGTTAGAGTAACAAACTTACATTTTTTATAGAAAGGTAATGTGGGTATGTCTCGCTAGACTTGAACTGACAAACGCAGATTTCTTTGCTGAGAACAATGTAAAATATTTAAGAAGTCATTTAGTCAAAATTGTGATTTAGTGAATTTCATGTAACTCATAAGAAATGTATCAGAAACTTGAATAGTGAGATGGAGAGATTTTTGAAATGGCTATCCTTAAAGATGAAAAGGTAACTATTATTCTATTAAATTAATTAAGAAGACGTTCAGGGTACGTTCATGCAGCTACTTTCAGAGTTATTCACAAACACTGTTAACAAATTTGCACTAAAAAAAATCTGAATACGTTATTCTATGATTCACTTTCGATTAATACGAATTATCTGTAATAATCCATATGCACTTTATGTACAACATTTTTCAATGTAAATAGCACTCGAGTGAATGAATAAGTAATACGAGATAAGAATAAGATTATGTGAGAATAACAAAACCAATGGTCACCTGGTCTTAACAAGATTAATATCAACCATGACAACAATGATCGTAACAATAACAAAAACAATGGTCATTCTGCCACAGCATGAAGCAGCTTGAAGCAGACATATCCTCAGGTATCCTCACCCGCACTGCCTCCTCAGTGGAATCAATCACCGCCCGGGTCGCGCCCTCCGAACGAGGAGCCGATCAGGGGCCCTCCCCCCCCCCAGCCCCCTCCCAGAGATGCAGATGCTGCACGATACGCGTCGGCGGAGAAATTCGCTAGCGCGTGCATGATGCAGCGGCTTGTCTTGGAAACTCGACACCCGCGCCGATAACCATCTCGCTTTCTCAGCACAGAGGCGCCGCACTGCTCGACAAGGGGAAGGGTCCGGGGCCACGGACTTTCATGCAAAGCAATTAGCCACTTCCGCTGCAAAAAAGACACGTATGTTCGTCGAATCACGAATATCATCGTTTCACTCTTGTCCTCTTCCCGACTTCGCCTCTCTCGAGGTAACGATGTTCGGTGAAGGTGCTATTAAAAATCGATCTGAGAGTCAAGAAAGTAAGGTCGCTGCTTCGTCCTTTCACAGTACACAGCTTTCGTGCTTTAGCTAGCTTCTTCAATGATCCATTAGCATCACAAACACGAGTTCGAGTAACAAAGTATTCTTCACGAAGAGTTACTGAATTACAAAGATACTACATTAGAAGTTCCAGTCACATAAAACTAAATGCTTTCTTTGTGAAGTACGTACAAACCTTATCCAAAATCAAGTTCATTTTTTTTCACAAAAGTATAAAGAACGAAAGTACTCTCCACATCGTCGGAATATTTTGTTTTAAAACTTCTTCAAACTGTGACACACGAGAAGAACAGTTTTCAAACCGTCGATTTAAACCCATCAATAAATTTACAGGCTCTTTGGATTACAATGAGCCACAGTAGAATCAATTTCACATTCGGTAGTAAATACTGGAGGCAGCTGATGGTCATAGTAGCAAACCTAACTGCATGTCTTTTTGTTTTTACCATGTCTAACTTGTCTTTAAAGTGAATGGGGGAATTCGATGCGAATTTTTAGACGATGCATTCAACGAATGTTCAGTTCATCGCCGTGACAGATACATTGTACAGTCAGCTCACTTATTCCCCGAAAGTTTCAGAATTGTCTTACAGTAGGGTCACTTCGCAGCAACCTTCACGCCGCTTCGCATTCTGTCACACTCCACCTTCCCCTCCCTCTCCTCCCAACTTGCCCGTGCGCCCACTCGGGAGATTTCACGCTCCGAACACAGGCATCCACGCCCGCACAAACGCAGATTTCACGGACCACGTTGTGTTTTATAACCTGGCAACGTGAAAGGATCCGACTCGGAGAACGGACGAAAGTGATTTGCACCTCCACGGTTGTTACCCAAATTTCACCCTATTTGCAAGCTCAAATATCATTTCTTCTTCGCAAAGGTCGGGTAATTTTATGGACAGCGTGATTCGCCTTCGTTTTCGTATAAGTCATCCCACAAATTTCTTTTCTTCTCTCAAGAGTGCGCTTTTACATTCTTTTCTTAACTTATTATTCTTTTCACGCTTCTGGGAAGTTTGTCGAAAATTGCTGTGAATTTCAAGAATACATTCCCGCCCCTTTTTGTGCCTGATGCCCGTGCAGAAGTGAGCGATCAGAAACTTTGGCAAAGGGCATCTCCCCCTCTTTTACGACACAAGCAGCCGTCGCCTCGAGGAGTCGCAGAAGAATCGGCGGAGTTCTCGAGATATCCACAAAGAGTTGTTTTTCTCAGAAAGGGGACTATTACCGTAATAGTAAACGACGGGAACTGCTCCACAAACTAAGTTCCAAGAAACGTGAAATATTAGTGAAACAAAAAAAAGGGAAAACAAGCCGAGAGTGCGTGGTGCCAGAGTACGAATACTTTGGAGTAAAGATTAGGGATTGTGAAACTTAGATGCTAATTAACAAGTGTGAATAATGAGAAAACTGATAACTCTAAGGATGTCTGCAGATTGGGACTAAATACATGCACACGATTCCTGGCACCGTACGGTAAAAGAAGGCAGGCAGGTACGGCAAAAGAAAAGAAAATGGAATGCAAAGTGCGATGCTTCTCGCGTAGAACGGAGAGTGGAAAGTCGGCGTAAATGAAGGCGCTCTAAAGGAGGCTTCCTTCGATCCCACCGTAGCGAGGAACACAATACAGCCGGGCTGGGGAGTGCAGCAGGGCGGCAAGCGAGATGAGGGGGCGGGGCGCCGGGCCAAGGAACTGCGCGTGGGAGTGCGAGCGCAGCCGAGCTCAGATCCGCCGGCGCGGCGGGCGGGGGAGGGAGGGAGGGAGGGGGAGGGGGATGTCCGTTGCGCTGCGGAAGTGCGCTCGCTCTAGGATGAGGCGGAGGCGGCAGTGAAAACTCCCGGAGTGCACAGAACGCTTAGCGAGTTGGTGCGTTAGGAAAGCTCTCTCTTGCCAAGGTGTGAACTTAGCTGTAGCTCGTTTCGGAAGAATCGACGCACAAGTACAATGACCTGAACTGAAAGTCAGAGAAAATTCAGGCGGGAAAAATAAACACAAGTTGTTATGAAAACGCTAGTTATAGATATAATGTGTGCTGCAGTGCCAGGAATGTTTTGGAATCATTTGTTACATCAAGAAAAATATTAAACGTTATTTTATGGATGCCATAAAATTATCAATCACCGTGCAATAAAACTATTACATACTACTACAAAAAAGCACAAGTCTGAAATTGTTCACTCACGATTGTAATTATCCAACGATCTTACATCTTCGTATCTAATGAGAAATGTCAATACTACTCTCAAACATAACGCTCGAACGAGAAATGGAATGCAATATAGCCGGAACCGCACACCAGACCAGTCGAATAGAGAAAGTGCGGCCGCGTTCCTATTCTTTACGATTTGCTACGGCGTAGCTGAGCTCTGAATAATGTCTAACATCGCCCCGGAGCTAATGCGACGCCATTAATGTCTTAAAGCACGTTACTGCGGCTATCTGCGCCAGGCGCCAAGAAGGAAAATTAAACTGCAATACAATGCCTGTGCGACGAGTACAATATTCTCCCAGTCAGAGGTCGCCCTCTTTCCGGTACTGGCAAAGAGACGCCGCCGAGGCTGTGACTGCCACCGCCGTCACCGGCGGGGCGAAAGCTATGTTCCCTTCTTCGAAGCGGCTGCTGGGAGTAACATTGCTAACAGGAACAACTAATATGACAAAACCATAAATATTCTCTCGAGAGGATTTTCACCAAGTATTGCGGGTTGCGGTGTCAAGAAACAGACTTTTGATGGCATGCCCTGACTTCATTTGCACATCATAAGAATAATTTACGAGAAATACTTTTACTCTCGAGAGACCTTATAGAGTCATATACTCGAGTGTGTATCTTAACCCCTTACTTAACACACATTTACATGTACATGCCCTGCGCTAGCCTAAATACTGAGAGATCAGTCGGAAGTTTAGAGGTTGTCTGGGCTGTACGCCGATTGTGGGATATGCCTGGTTGAGGAAACCCAGCACGACGGCGTGTACGTCGGAACCGGATCTCACCAAGCAGCGGGAGTAGATCAGAGCCTCCTCCAGTGCTAAAACGTGCATACGGGACTTACGACATGGCCGGGCAACATACGCTTACGGGACTAATGACCATAGCCGCCGACGCGCCCGGAGACACGAAATAATCAACGACACCGATCCGAGTTTCGTAAGGCTTGAGTTTAGACAAAGTGGATAAAATCATATAATATACCAGAAGACAAAACCGTTGATTATGATGCTAGGAGATTTACATACTTGCTGTGTTAATTCACTTCCACACATGAAAGTCATATAAACATTCATTTGTGTACAAATCCTCAATACGGTTGGTCACAAATCGTTACTGATTACGTCTACATTTCACACAACTGCGTGATTTACATTACTTGTTTTTAGATAATATCACCATCTGTCTATATGTACAATATGTTTTTTTCGCCACTTCATTCGTCACACTGGACTTTTATTGTTCTTGATATAATTTGAATGTAAGACGTAATCAGACAACATTATCTAACATTACAGTCCTACTTAAATTTGCATGAATTTAACTGTGCACTGGAGGGTCAATTTAAATCTCTCGACCATTAAAGGTGTAACCATATATTCTAAACTAGAGAAAATGGCTTCGATAGAAGTATTTGCACGTAGATAAATACGAATGAAATATAAGACGCTATGTGTATTTTTGTTATTTACTTCACGTCAAAACTGACACACGAGAAGTGCAATGTGATGAGAAATGTAACGAACTACAATATGTTATATTTCATCTAATCATATATCTATGTAATATTTTCTACGAACCACAAAATTTCTTGTTTATACTCGTACATGCACATCCATACATCCGTACGTGTTCACAAATAAAATGTATTTGCGTTGCTACAGAAATGAACAACATTTACTTTGCTTTAAAATATGCTTCACTCTCATCCATGTCAGGCCGGCTGCTTTGATCGTTAATTTTCCACTGGTTTCTCCGACCAATAGTAGGCAAACGTCGGAGCAGTACTTTAACAAATGGGCCATGAACCGTGCGAATTCTTTTTTCTCGTTTTCGAAATCTTTCGTTTCCTCTCCTCTCCCCTTCTATATACACACACACACTCGCACGCACGCACGCTCGCACACACACATTGACACGCAAAACATTACCACATATGACGGGAGACGAATTGGGAGCTTACATTTCCAGCTCGTCCCAATGCTCAACTGACGGAGACTCCTGGAAAGGGCCAAAGATCCCACAAGCCGCTCGTGTAGATCAGCGTCGAATATCATGTCCCAGCAGCGACAGAACACTGCTTCCTCGCGGGATGTAAGATGCACTGGGTACATCTTCGGGACTAACGACCATTGTAGTAGACGTGCTCGGAAACACACAAAAACAAATCAATCATTCCTCCAAGTCTTTTGGAGCGTTAACTGATTGATCGGACAGCGGGGCCTCGGGCTTGTAAGAGGGCGGCGGCGCGGCGCGGCGCGGCGCGGCCGTGAGCCAACGCCGGCCGATTTTTCGAAGGCTTCTGAGCTCGCCAGTCGGGCAACGGCGAAGGCGGCGGCGGAGGCGGTGCACCCGTTCACCTCCGGCCGGCGGCGCGTGGCATTAACCTAATAGTTGCCGGAAAGTCGATCATACACCACGATGTCTCCAAGGGCAGCGCTGCAGCGAGGCTGCGAAGGAATGAAAGGACGCCCACTCCATACATCTCCACTTAACGACGCGATGACAGGATTCACGTCCGCCCCACGGAATATTTTGGTCGTTACGAATTAAACAGCTTATGCGTGCTCTGCTGGCGAGTCGTTAAGGTCCCGTCGTTCAAGAATAATTTTATAGCTGCCGTTTCATTTTCATAGTGAAAGTTCTCGAACACGTGTGTTGCATATTTTCCCAATATTTCATTACAGGTGTTGCAATTTAGATTATTTATTATGATAGGCGAGTGAAATGTCTTAATGGACTCATTTCATTGATTGTTTTACTCTCAAAATATGAAATACTGTAAAGAGTCTGCTTCCAACGAGGTGATTAAGAGATATACAGTAAGTTTAAGACTAGCATCCCACGTGAGATAAAGAAAATGCATTTTTTCTTATGTCTCTCGTACTAGCAAACTTTCTTTTCCTAATTCCTGCATTGGTCATTCGCCTACCTAATGAATGAACTTCAAACATCTAAGCTCATATTCTTGAACTTGAAAAAATGTGCAATAACCAAACGGATATGGAACGAAAAGGTCAACAACCTATAATAATGTGAAATAAAAAAATATCCATACAACAGATTAGAGTACACCTCTGCAATACGTAGCCTCAAGGAAGCATTATAAATTCACAATCCTAAGGTTGTATCATCATTGAAGTTGATCTCGCCACAAAATAAAACACAAAGCTGGTTGTACCGTACTAGAAACTACACAGAAATAACGGGATGTGCAACACATACTTATATACCAGTTGACGGTAGGATGAGCGGCCACTTGCAAACACGTCATCGCTATATGAAGAAGGGGATACGTTAAAGAGCCGTTCTCATGCCCGCAGCTATTTCAAAAGAGAACAACTACTGCTCAGGGCGCCTAATGCTATATTCCCCTAAACAAGTCACCTGTGAAATTTTGAGTTTTGCTTTATTATCGTAACAAATTTCCCAACTCAGACTTTGATGAGGGAATTTTTTCACTTGGAAATTTCCTAACGACAAAGGTTAAGACATGTTCATTAAAATGTGTGACTAGCTACGATGTCCGGAACTGCATTTCCAAAGATTAGAACGTCGAGAATTCGAAACCACCCCACTAAAAGTAAAGAATGTCTGTGTTTCGAAACGATGGACCCAAACGACAGCCTTACTGACAGAAGGAAGATCCTCGGACGCCTGTAATTTACGACTCGAACAGAATCTTCGAGCGTTACGAGCGCGGCATCGGCCACGCACAACGAGCCCGCGGTCGGTCGCTCGCGCTCCGCCCCCACGCCGTCCCCGCGCCACCCCCGCGCCGCCCCCGCGCCGCCGCCGCCCGCTTCGGTTTTTGCCACACGCCGCGGAGGCGTGTCTCCGGCCGGCGATAAAACAGCTTGAGATCTCTGTTTTAGGGGGGCCGTGCGTACTGTTGGGGCAGTAAATTTCCGAGGACGAGATTATAATAAAACCCATCAGGGGCTAAACAGGCGGGCGCCCGCGGCGGCGGCGGCGGCGGGCCCTTTCGGCGCCGCGGAGCCCTCGTAAAGGGCGCAGCGGGGGCGCGAGGGCCCCGCCCAACGAGGTCTCCGGAGGGTGTAAAACCGGCGCCGTTCGAGAGGCGATGAAGGACGAAAGGGCAGCCGGATTGACGGAGACAATGCACTCAGGTGATGATTCGAATAAAGTAGAGCGACCAAGAAGCACGGTGAAATCTTCACCGGAGTAATTTGCTTTAACCCTGAAGAAATATTAATTTCGAAACACAATTCTGTTATATAGATTTAACGCAATCAGAGGAACGCAAAGCCACTTTTAATGGCCGAAGTCCGTTAAGGATTTACATAACAGAACAGCGTCCGTTAAGAACAATCGAAGCAAAGAGCTTTTACTAAAGGTGGCGGATGAGTATTCCTACTCCACTAAAATGCATTTCTTCTTTATTTTTTTTCTCATAGAAAATGGTATGACGAAAAGGATTGAACGACACACGGCCAATACGAGCTGACTTGCTTGGTCATAAATTTCTGCTATCGTCTCGGTTACAAATTTCAATCGCGTCAGTTATTTTCTAGTTATCGGCCTTATGTCATTAATAACTACAAAATGTAATATAATTGAACTAAAGAAAATCGTTAAAAAATGCTCAAAGCAAATTATTGGACGATTCCATTACATGAGAAAGCGCAAAAAATAGATAAATCTGTAAGAAACATCTTACAGCATTTTTGAGAAAGTCAAATTTTAGAGAGTGCCTAACCGAGGAACAGAAAGGGCTCAGCCACTCGCAAGCACTCAAGAGAGAGAAAAATCCAAAGCCACGAACGTGCTCTAGCGGTGATGGAACCAGAGCTTGCCAAGTTCATTTGTTGCAAAACGATGGCAGTTTTTCACCAGCATTGATAGTTTTCAAGCAGGTTAGTAATTATTTTTTGTGTTCCTCATCCTTTATTTTGTTTGCAAACACTAAAAATACAAACAGGCGAATTGTAAATGTGTGTTTTTTTAAATTTCGTTGTGTATCACACTTGAAGTTATCACAATTGTTTAAGTCTAAGGAAGAAAATAGACTCAGGATAAATAACAGAATAAATTAATTTCCTAACATTTAATTTTTTAAAGATTTTTTAAAAAGGAACTACTACATTTCCACTTCAGAGAAACGATGTGGTCAGGAAGTGGTTGATGAGAGCTTATAATACTTTTTTCGAAACGTATACAAAATTGTGCTAAATGAATCTGATTTATAATAAATTACCTTAATTTGGAAGGTTAATGTCTGAAATACTTAGTGTTTGCATAGTCCCTATGGGAAAGACTCCAGTCGCGGCAGTTCCCAAATATCTTCCGGTACTTTGGTACCAGGGTGACAGGCAGATGACAATCCAGAGTAATAGCAGCATCTCCTAACCATCACTGCCGATGGCACTGCTTGGATTGATTGATGACGCAGGCAATATAAAAAACATCAGACCCAAACACTTACGCTAGTCTAGGATCTCACAACTTTTGGCGTCTGTAGAATATAATGCTACAAGACACGAAAACCTTGTATGAGCATGTGTTTATCGCGATTTAAAAAAACTGGAGGGTCGCGGCGCAATTCTGGCTTCAGATTAGGATTCAGCGCGTCGACGTACACAGAGAAGCATGTGTCAAGTTTTTGGGTCTCATAACTTCTATTTTTATTTTGTGTGCACGTGTGATTGATTACTTGAGATTCCAGGCGCGTCAACCGCTAAGGTCATTAGTCCCTTAAGTGTAGCGCATGTTTTTTCCTCGGGAAAAGGCGGTGATCTTGTCTCGTTGGATGGCGAGATCCGGTGCCGACCTACCGATGGCAAGACGGTTTTCCCTTATTAGGTATCTCCCCAACGGGGCACCGCCGAACCCGGGACAACTCTCCCGACCAGTCTCTCGGCATGTGGGGTAGTGCAGTGTGTAAGGGGAGAGGATAGGGTTAGGCTTGGGAAGGAAAGATCGCGCTCGGTCCGTGGCCCGTTTGTTAGAGTACTGCTTCGACACTCACCTGGTATTGATCGGAGAAAACACGGCAAACTACCGAGGAAAGCAGCTGACCGCTAGAGTTCTCCTCCAGACAGCAGCTGAATTCAATCTAGATATGTAGCTAGTGTCTAAAATCCTGCTACCGCCGGTACTAGAACCGCAGGACCTCCCAATCAGAGGCATTGTAGTCACATCAGTTGATGCCCTGAGCCACCTCTCGCGGCGATTCTGCTTGGAGAGAGCAAAGCTTGAGCCGGAGATCGAAGCACGGAGCGCCCAAGAGCGGAACGCACTCCAAGAACCGACGGCGAGCACTCTGCCCAAAGAGCGCCGGCAGCGCGGGCGCGTGATCCGTCTTGAGCAGCGGCGCGCGCGGTGGGCGTGCCCATCAGATGCGGCCGCGCGACCCGGCGTGACCTGGCGGCGTCCGGCGGCGCCGCGGGCCGGCGGCGCGGCGTGGCGGTGGCACAGGGCGCGAGCGCGCGCGGGCCGTTGGTCGGAGACGCGCGTGACGGGCGCGCGGCGGCGGCGGCGGGAGGAAGGGGGGCGGGGGCGTCCTAACTGTGGACTCGCTCCCATTGTCCCGCGCCAGCGTCTCCTCCAGCTCCACCGCCGGCCTCTTTCTCAGCTCCGAACAAGTTTATAGACTCACGTCCGCGGGGTCGGCTCGATGCCCGGCTTCCGCTGTTCTGCTTCCAGGTAGGACGTCGCGTCCATATACAGTAAGCACTACGCGCGGTCGAGACGGTCGTGCGGGGAGCTGCGTGAGCAGTTTGACCTACGAGTTTTCAGAACCCCTGAGAGAATAATGCCCTGCCTCCCTTTTAAAAGGAAGAACTGTACCGGTCGCAGGTTCCTCAAGACATTTATGACGGCAGGAGGTCGTGATCGTGGGGCTTGCGAGTTGGGTGTGAGGATCTCTCAGTTCTCAGCGGCGTTCGTTACACCAGTTGATAAATGGAGGGTATGCTCTCTTCCCAACAAGTAAATATAGGCAGTGATTCTGAACCAAATTTTATTCATACAATATCTATCTATCTATCTCTCTCTCTCTCTCTCTCTCTCTCTCTCTCTATATATATATATATATATATATATATATATATATATATATAAATATATGTGTATGTGTGTGTGTGTGTGTGTGTGTGTGTGTGTGTTTGAGGTACATTTGTCGACTTTCACTGCGATTCTGAGGGAAAGAATTCTGTTAAAAGATATTCGCAATAATTTTAACATATAAATTATTAGATGACATTTCAAATAGAACGGCCATACTACATTGATTCCCATTTTTCTGCATATAGAAAGTTAGATCTCTACGATTTGATTCACTCCTTATCACATTCTGTCCTTTCAGGCTTGTTGCATTTCCCAGTAGCTGCTGGAGTCCCACTAAGCTCTCGTGAATTACATCTCTTCCGGTTAAGCAGTGCTTGGCAGATCATGAAGTTCGTGAAATGCTTAGCAGGTGAAGATTTTTTCATGGCTCTGAAAAGGAGATAATCAGACGGGATCATGTCTAACGAGTACGGCGGGTGAAGCAATATACTACCCCCTTATAACACGCACGTCGAAAGTTCTCTGGGCGTCAAATTCATACATTTGCCGGTGCCCTCTAATTCATTTCTAAACGAACTTCAAATAGGGTCCAATCTCGTCTCTTGTTTTTGCGCCCCCCAGCAGTCATGAACAAGTAAAAGCTGTAGTGAAGCAGTCTGTGCCGCTCGATTAGCTTCTATACTCAGTTACCATAGAACAGGATAAACAGGTGTAACAACATTTATGTCGGTGTTCAGCGATACAGGAACAAGTATGTTAAACGCTGTCGAGTTCTTGAGCGTTGGTAAAGTGTAAACAATGATGTAATTTGATGCCACGACTATGGTATTTTATGTATCTTCAAAACATGATCAAAACAACGAAGTCCTCTAACATGGTATATTAATAAATAAATACAGACTGTAATTTCTAGAGAAAATATACGCGAATTTAAAAGACGTACCCCACAAAGATTATATAGAAGTATTATATATTTTAACAACGTAGCAGAATTTACATTTGTAAAATTGTTAACACAAATGATAGAAAAAAATTAACGAATATGAAGAATAATAACCGAGATCAGATCAGAAAAAAGAAAGAGGAGGGAAGAGGAATGGAAAAATCAGAGGCTCTTTCACCAGGTTTCCGAGTCAGCTCGAAATTCCTTTTTTTTTCTTCATTATATTAAAATTCTAGCGCATCACTTGTAACCGAAATGTTTCAAAGTCCTCTGGTAACAACGGCTTGGGCCAAACTAAAAAGAAGGGCATATAACAAGAACTTAACATCCGGAGGGCTGTTGTCTTTCAGATGGTCCGATACGTCTCACTGCATCTCACGCCGCCACATTTCATCTTTAAAATACACCCTCGCCCATAAGAAGCTTTCACCTTTATAGCTCAAACACATAAACAAGGGTATATGCGATGTTGTAACCTCTCTTAAAATGGAAGACAAAGGAATCCCAGACATCTCAGCAACATTCCCAGGGCTGCCGAGAACCCACGAAGAAGCCCGAAGCGCGGTCGTATTTCTCCAAGGTAACGAGATTCGCACCAAGCTTCAGGGGCTCCACGGACGAAGGAGGAAGGATGGTAGGGGACGGTATTTCATTCTCTACAAATCTCAGAAAGATTGTCCACAACAATTTTTATTCTTCAAATTTCGTTTATTCTCTTTATAACCTGTTACGTTCGCCTTTCACAGGTAGGATCTAACGACAGAAAAATGGGCGAAAATTTCAATTTGCCAATGAATCATGGTGTTCAGTTAATACTAATTTTAGGAGACCTAATCGTAAGATTTTATATATTAGCTTTTCCTCAACACTCATTTCAACCCTTTCATTTTATATAGAGAATGTTCAATTCGCGGCAACAACTAGTTGGTTTCTCGACCACATTGATGTCCGATCTGACAGCTGATCCTTAGGCATTGGGCATATTGCACCTGTATTGAACAATTCACAAACTCCAAAGTGTTATTGGACGATGCCGTAAGGCTCACTTTCTAAAGCATTTATCTGGTCGTGTGACAGGCGCCTGGCGCAGAGACGGGCTTGCAAGATTCGCAAGAATAAGGGATGCACCAGTTAAAAGCGCTTACAAAATTATGGTGTTTTAAGGGAATATGTGTTTTTGATAATATTTTCCTGCATTCTTGTTGTTAAAGAATTTAATTGAAAATTTCATTTACTTTGTGTGAAAGGAATTGCAGTATTAGATACCCATCAACAGTAGAACCGTTTTCAAAAAATTGCTAAAAACATTTTTTGAGAAGGGGCACATTCCAAGCCGCTCAGCTCATTCCGAGAGCACCCCCAACCTCTGCGTGAGCAAGCTGCCTGGCGAGCGGGCTGCTCGAGGGAGCTGGCTGCAAGCAATTAGGGACGGAGTTGACAGACTATGAATGGCGCGTGCCGGAGAGTGATTTATGACGGAGTGCACTGCTAATGCAGATGGGATGGCCGCCGTCCTCGGCCGCTCCCCATTCCGACGCCCTACATTAGCTGCAAAAAGAGTTTAGACGTGAACGCCACTTGAATGCGCCGTTTTCTTCTTTGCCCAACATTTTCGAACTCGCATACTAACAGAAGCAACATCGTTTACCAACCCAAAAAGTGTTTATATAAAATCTTATGATAATTTACCATTGAAATTGTTTTTGATAAGCACAGACTTGGAGGGTTGAGCACAGACATAGATCGTGTATCTGCTTTGCACTAAACATATATCATTTTTTATTCATAGATCAATTCGATGTTTTTATAAAAGATATAGTTTTCCCCAACGCCAGCTGAAGGATTCAACCAAAAAATGGAGAAACCTTTAAAGTAATTTCCAACATTCAGTATTCCAACTAACGATCGTACACAACAAGATAAATCCAATCAACCAAACAAATCATGCTGATTAACTGCTCTCCTCGGAAGAGAAATGGCGGTACGTGGGTCAAACTGTTAGTGGAATATCTCGTGCCCCTTCGGCTCGAAGCCGCGTGCCGACGCAGGAGTGCTTGAGTAGGTCGGTGAGAGTAGTGGTCGTTACTGTAAAGGACGCACCGATCTCTTCCAAACCTTATGCGCTAATAAAATCAACGAGCACGTCATACTTTCGAACGCGATGGAAATCCTATCACGTACTACAATGGAGAATGAAGGTGAAAATTCAACTGCTCCACTTATAAAGTTTGTTGCTGGTAGGTAATTTTTCCAACACGGCAATAAAATGTATTTCCTTTGTATGATGAAACCTCGTTTTCTTACAGAAGTAAACATGTAGTGTAATTAAAAGAATGGCGTACTGGGACAAAGATTTACATGTGAAATATTTTATGAAGTTTGTGTTGGGCATAAATTTTGTTTGTAAAGTTACACACATCTTTTGCAAGATTAATTTAACTACTTGCGATATAAGTATATTCAACGACATTGTATTCAAGGAGAATTCAAGGACTCATATACTTGTGAAACTTCGTAGATGCTCCGATTCCGTTCGCCAACGAAATCCATGGAATCGTTCGATCACGGGCACATATCAACACGAACAACCTCGTACAGCACAACCACACGGGAACGAGGTGACCCACTTCCAGTAACGTGATGCGATGAGAGATGTTGTCTATGGCTGCTTGGTCTTGAAACGACGTCGTCGGCTTACTGCCCATTTACGTGATTTTAGCGGATTAAGTCGCATTTGGATTTCGGTTGCACCTTTAGTATTCATTTGGGAGAGTGCATCGTCTGATTTTAAAAGTTTTTTTTTTTTTTTAATTTTCCATCTTATGATCAATATTAATCTCATCTGTGCTTAACAATTCGGTGAGCATGCACTTGAAAAAAAATGTTACAGTAGTTCACAAATCTTACATCTCAACCAAAATCGAAACATAGGCGGAATTGGATACTAATGCTTTTTACAATGTTTCATTACATAATTTGTTTCATATCTTTTCCAATCATACAATATTAAAGAAGTCCACTTAATGGAACATGCCACTAGACGAAACATTGCTACTGCAGTTAGGTTAATAAACGTTTTCCTGGAAGCGGGCTTTTAGAGCAATGGCTTTCAGCTGGGGAATATCCGCCTTCCGTAAAGGAAAAAAAAACTAACTTTCTGGAGATTGATTATATTCTGAACTCGGGAACTTTATAACATTCTGGAAACTATAATTAAGAAAGTGCATCAATTATGTGCATAACAATCCCAAACATGTGTCTCCTTCAAATTATGAATTCATAGTTGAATTCTTTATTTTTGTGTGCATATTTTTAGCCTGAACTAGAACACGAGCAAACAGGTTCTAAAGTTAGTTCACGAAAAGCCAGGAGACGGAAGTTGGAAACCGCTACGCCAGCCCCGCATCGAGAGCGAGAGTCTGTGGGCAGAGGTGTCAGGTGTCAGGGCAGCAGCGCGCTGCCTTACACTACAGCTAATAATGATGAGTCTTTCTGAGGCAAATGTTATTCCTCCTCAACAATTTGTGAGAGTCTGCCCATAAAACTATTAACGAAAAGTAGGATTTCATCAAAAAAAGTACTAAAAAAGGTAAAGTAAATATGAGAGAGAAAAAAAGCTCTAAAAGAGACATTAAAAGTAAGCAGTGTAAGTAAAGGCTACTAGGTTTACTAGTGAGATCACTAAAGCTCTCGGTCCAGAAATCATACACAGATTATGCTGTAAGCGACTAAAGAATTTAAGAGCGTTCAGTTCATAACACTATACGTTTCCAGACGCCTTAAAATCGATGCAACGACTTCAGGTACAGAGAAAGTTCAAAATATATAAGCCCTTGTCAAACCTCAAAATCGAAAAATATTTTATCACATAAGAGCATTGTAATACATACCAATAACATTGATTTTTTTAAATCTTCAATTATACTGCAATTTATTCTGTAGTCTTCCCCTCCATTGGTGTTTTCAGGATGTCATAAAATGGAATTTGTACGCATCTATTAAGTAAACGTATCTCTTAGATATCACATTGTTAAACAACTACTGAAGTCTGAAGGCATAAAATTATCACATTCAATGACGAAGTATGAAAACAAATATCAGAAATTCATGGATAATACGCCACTACAACTCTCCGAGCTCCTAACCGCAGACAATTTAGTCCCACCCAGGTTCGTCCTGTCCTCGCAATTGCCAACTCCAGACATAAATCACATGCGGCCTCGCCGATGGCCTTTTCAGATGACAAAATAGCACTGAGATGAAAATGCCTCAACAAATTTACATAGACAACTCGCTGAGTTACATGATCCTGTACCTAAATTTATTCTATTGTTTCTTTCCAACACAGAACAGAATAATTTCACAATTTCTTTCCATTTCAGAAAACGTTTGGGGGTCTGTCTGTGTGTGTTTGAGTGTGTATGTGCGAGCACGTATGCGCGTACGTCGTTGGAGAGGGAACAAGAACTCTACGACACTGGGGTTCCGGGAGAATACCAATCATTCTTTCGGCGGCTTGGAAAGGAATGCCTTAATCGAAAAAGAAGCAGTTCCGCCGTATCGAATTCTTCTACCTCGCCTTGTCCAGCAAAGTTTGCAAGTGACGTACGAATTTCCTTTCATCGGGAGAGTTCGGAACGTAGGCGTGCCCTGATAGGAAGGCACAGAACGACCCGGATCCGCCAGCAGCGCTCGCGCCCGAGAAAGCTGCAAGGAAACATCCCACTCGGGCTCCCCTGCGATAGCCAAAAACAGAGACAATAAAGTGAGCTGTCCAGGCAGAGGTGACCTTGCCCATAAACTCGCAGCGACTTTTCTGCGCCGCGCAGGCTGCTTGACGTGCTACGCGCTCGCCCGCTACCTTTACGCTGCGCCGCGCAAGGAACTACGCGCAGCGTTGTATGGCTTCCGTCTGGGAGCCTTGTGGAACACCAGGAAAGAGCAACTACTTGCTGCAAACACCTAGGCTTCTGGGGCAGCTCATCAGTAAACCTGCCTTTAGGTACTTTTTTAATCAATTACTTCCTATAAGATTGAAAATTTTATTTTCCTTTAAATCTTCTCTTCATGTTTGTTTCTCTTGGCTATATTTCGGTAACACAGCAACTAAACATCCATTGCATAATGGATAAATCCCGCTTCATTAAAGCCTACAGAGTTTATTTTAGCGAAACTCCTGAAACTGGTAATACCTTCGTGAAGCGAAAAACAATGAGAATATACGAATTTAATTTCACACAGTACGGTCGATTTGTTGAGAAAAATCTCCCAAGAAAGAAGAGACGTGGAAGTGTTCAGAAAGGGAAAACGAAGGTAAAAAGGGTAAAAATTACTTCGCATTTTGAATATACTATAGGAAAAAAGTAAAATACACATAAAGAGACAGGAAATTACTGTCTATTCAACATTTGACATTAAAAACCATATGACATTAACCTTTCGTATCATGAATCTGTGGATGTTTTTTGACTTATATTTTTAAATGCAGCAAATTTATCCAAATCATCGGTCATTATTCAGGTACACAACAATTTCCCTTTCTTTCATTTTAAATGTTGCCCTAGTTTCCACTTCACTGATCAAACCGGATTTATTAACGTTACGCGCACCTCGACAACAACGAATAATAAACAAGCGATCAATATTTCCCGATTACAGGCGGGAAACAAAAGCACGTAAATTGGAGCAGGCGAAGGCTGAGCGCATTCCAATCCCCCGCGCGACGGCCCACGCGGCAGCGCCCCTCGGCGCCCACGCCAGCGACCGCTCGCCCGACAGCGGAGAGCGCCGGCTAGCAGCAGAAGGATGCTACCGCACAAGAAATCGGAACTCAAAATCTGGACGGGCGATAATGAACCCGGATTCGATTCTGGCGAAAACAAATTTCATTGAAGGAATACTGCATTGCTGAATATGCCTGAATTTCTGAATTCCCTCTTACTTGGATGAAAAATTATTATTTTTTACTTCAAATACTGTGTTATTTCGTTTGTAGATAAATTTATTTTATTACTGGAATTTCCTGCATATCCGTATACTTGTTATAGGCATATATTTACTGTACATAAAAGAAATCTGCATGTTTGTGCAACGTATTTTTTGCGTATTTATAAACGAATAATGCAATCATGGATTTAACAATTTATGGAGTAATGATTATTGATTAATTGATTTAGTACGTTAATGAATATGATAGTATTCGCCAGATGTTTCTAGAATCATCAGATTGAATTATAAACAAGTTTAGAAAGAATTTTGTTGAACTTGAAATGTGCATTGGATATATTATTGGTTTATTGGAAAACTTCGAATAATATAATAATTCGAACGGGGTCTGGTCCCCATTTATTCGGATTATCGACATTGTACTGTAAACAACGTACTGAAATCACACTTGAGCTTGCCGGTCAGATTGCCTTGTGAACTCTACATTGCTTCTCTTCACCAATTACGGAAATAATGATTACAAACATTACGAAAAGATAACTTCCAAGGTAGAATTGGCTCGAAAGTTACAAGCGTTACACGTCATTGATTATGACGCCTAGATTTGTTTCTCCCTCTTCTCTCTTCACACCCGACATCATTAGGAAAATTGCGATATATTCGCACATATATGGAATACGAATGGTTTTCTTTCCGTACCGATAATAATCATCGTCAAGAATAAAAGTAAACGTACTAAATCACTGAACGGAATGACGCCTCCAAACATGCAAATTGGCATGCACCTAACCGCAACCTAGGTCTAACCGTTCAACACAACAGCGGTTCCGGAGCCGTCAATCGCCATTTACGCCAGCGGGCACGGCGCGGCGCGGTCCGCGGCGGCGGTGGGGGCGGGGGCGGCAGCTGTCCATCGCGCGTAAATCGACGCCGTTCACCCGGAAGGGGCGTCCGCTCGCTGCATCCGGCAGGCAGGGCGTCGAACCCGGGCGCCGCCCCAGACCCTCTATCAGCAGCACAGAGGCGGTCTGTGCGCGGCCCCGTTTCCACCGCCCCCGCCCCCGCCGCCGGCGCATTGCACCTTGCGGATCCGATGACGGACTGAATGGGTGCGGGCGTCATTGGTGCAGCTACTGCACAATAAGAACCCAAAGCGGGCCGTCGGTTCTGCAGTTACTTTGCCACGATACGCCACGGCATCGTATGAAAACGTATTTACAGGGGAGGAAGCGATGTCAATGTAGTTAAATAATCTAGAGCAAACGGTCCAAGGATATTATGCGAAAATTTTAGCAAATACACGAGCAGCAAGCGACAACAAACAGAAATTCCGCAAAAGAACAAGTAATTGGGGGTTGTATGGCTCTTATTAACCCACATCTCTGTGTTGTCCTCTGTTACTTAGATAAACGATATTAACTTTGTCGAGCCGGTGTGTTCCCAGAGGAGATAAAGTAATCAGTAGTAACTCGATCCATAAACTCCATACCTAGCAGCTAGTACCAAGTCAAATAGGCGTTGAAGGGCGTTGAAAGCGGACACAGACCGACAAGCGATTCGCTTGATTGAACCTCGCACCCACATCCATATACAACCGGCCCAGCCCAACGGATTGCCGCAGACTCCCCGACACAACACGCGCGAATCGGCGGGGGTTCGTCGCCCTCGGCGCGCCGCGCGGTCTGGCCGCTCGCTCGCTCGTTCGTTCGTTGACTGGGCAGCCTGGTTTCGCAACGCCCCGCCCTCCCCCTCCACGCCCCCGCCTAATCGCCCGGGCGCGGCGGAAACCGCTGCGTAGCGCCGACAGATCAGCGAAAATCGAGGCGAAATCAGGCGGCGCGTGCAGGCTCACCACAGCGCGCACGCACGGAGTTACTTCAAACGTCGTGCGCCGGAATCAGCCAGCGCGGTTAAGCCCTCTACAACGCACGTGATCAACGCTCCGATGCGTTGGAGGACGTTCTATTTCTAGGTTCGGCAGCAGCGCAGCTAGGATATATTACACCTAGCTTTTCAAACTTCCATTGTTGCAGTTTTAATTGATAGTCGCATACCAATTTCTATTCCGGTACCCGGTGAGTTCCAATGAAGGGGGGGGGGGGGGGGCAGATTGAATTGCAAAACAATTGATGGAATATTTTATATACAAAAGAACTAATGCTGCTTGAATTTAGCAATTTATTACAATCATTTTTCTACAAGTTGGGGTTAAAGTATTTTCATTTTTGAAGTACAGCAAAGGCATATTTTCAACATTTGTCTTTACATTAGATCCTTTCGGCACGGACAAAGATGGAAATGTCCTTTTTTGGAATACTAGATCATTATATTCAATGCGCCTTCATGTTCACAATTGCTATCTGTATCGACAGATACTATAATAAGATTGCCACTGGTTATGGACAGACCTGGCTGTAAGAGAGAGAGGTAGGAGTACGCGATAGGAGAGGGAGGGAGGTAGATTCAACGAAGTGTCTACTCATGGCGAGGATTTCGATTTTTTCACAAACACAAGAAGAGAGAAGGGAAAAACGCTGGGATACATACCTATTGGCGTGTGACTGTTAAAAGCTTAAAATTGAACTTTGTCATTCTTCTATAAACTCTTTGCTTTGATAATGTAAAATATTATGCAGATATTATGCCTCGCTGAATTTATTTTATGACAAATGTAATGAGAACGTATTAATTATTCAGTGGCTTACATCAGTTCCTCAAACCATCTTTCCTGATGTAATGAACAGAGATCTCTGACACCTGGCTGGCTCGTAAATCAGTATAACTGCACGCAACTTTCCCGAACACGTTCTAGTGTATAATTTTCTCACCTCAGTATTGCGTTGTATCATTTATATCATTATGTCGAGAGATGCACGAAAAATGTAATGCATTTTTATTTAAGAAGCACTTGCTTTTAAAATCTGTCGCGATATTCTGTGTTTTACGTACTGCAAGTTCAAAGATTTTCCTTCTAATTATACAATTTCAAGTACAGGAATAATTTGTTGGTACTAGTACGAGACTATCACGATACATATGTCAAAGTATGTTAATAGAAGTATGATAATGTATCATGTAGAAAATTACTTTGGCGTATTTCTGGAAAAGGTAATAAATGAAGAACAGAAATTGAACACTACATTAAACAGGACGAGAAAAATTTTCAATCAAAGAAAACTGAGGAAAATGATAACTACATCTAATAGCAACTCATGGCGTTCTTTCTATACATGTACTCTTTCCCCCCTCCCCCTCACTCTGCGACTGAGATATAAGCCCTCTTTTTTGCGTTTGCTCATATAATAAAAGCTTGTTGCTATTCAGCATTTGAATTCTGTCAGCAATTCGAAGAATCGTAAACCAATTTGGATTAAAGACGCAAATATTTTTTTCAGAATCCTGGGAAATCTACATTATTTTTGCTTCCTCAATGTTACTGAGCAAAGAAACAGAACAGAATATTAAAAAAAGTGCCCTATTTCTCGCCTTGAAAAAAAAACGATGGCTGGAAGACGTTTCAGCTCAGCTAGTATCGCGCAGGAAACGGTAATGATGCTTCTTCGTGCGCTTCTTGGAAATGTATCTCAGTGCGATGTGCTCGCCTCGGCCAGGCGAGTGGAAAGCGCCGGATCTGTTCGCATCTCGGAATTCCAGTTTCACCATGAACCTACGATCATCTCCACGATGCTCCATAACTAATTCGGACAAAGCAAAGGATCATTTGCCCACATAACTTCTGTTCCAGTTACAAACATGACATCCGTATAACGTAATAGAGTAACCTCCGACCGACCGTCCGTCCGTCCGTCCGTCCGTCCGTCCGTCCGTCCGTCCGTCCGTCCGTTCGTTCGTTCGTTCGTTCGTTCGTTCGTTCGTTCGCTTGCCTCTCTCGGTTTTGCCTCTTCCAGTTCACCAATCGAAACAAGTGTTGGGTAATTTATCATGTTTCAGTCTCCGGATAGGGAATTGATTTTTGTGTTGCGGATCCATTCAGAAAATTCTAAGCAATTTCTAGATACAATTTTTTTCGAGATTAAAGAACTAAAACGCGTTATGGTTGACTTACGGTGCCTAGGGATGAATAGCACATTTGATTCCTCTCGACTAGACAAATTGATTGGCGCAATTCTTAACAGCTTTACTCCAGGACACGAATTCTACAAAAACACGAGTTTTTTATGATTTCAATGTATCTACGAGAATATCGGTAAAGCACTGTGAATGATTACAATCTCTTTTCGATATTAACATGAATCATTAGGTTGATTCATCAGATTGAGAAAAAATTAAACCTAATTTTGTAATGAGTTATCGAAAAAGTGTTGTGGAAGAGATTAAATACCCAAAATTCTATTTGGGAAGTTTTAAAGCCTCCAACAGAGGTGATCACATTTGTTTGCTCCCGACAAGACGAATCAATTGGCTCTGTTTTCAGGCGGATCTTTCTAAAATATTCTAGGAAAAAACATGTACGAGGATTTTTAAGGCTCCTACAATCCTGAACCGCTGCGGATTACTCCACTGCATTTCCGTCTCAAAGTGAATCTTTGGAACATGATTCATTATATTCCCGATAGTAAAACCTATTATGTAATGAAACAATTATGAAAAATAATTTCTATCGATTATTTTCCAAGAAACACAATGTTTCAGGGGATAGGCCCACCAACTTTATTGTTTTTAAAATTCCTTTTCAATATTAACATTCAAAGCATACAAAAATTGCCGGAGACGCCAGGCTAAGCCAAGTAACTATATCGTAAGACACAGGGAGGTGCAAAAAGTGTGTGCTTTCATGAAGGTGCTCATAATAAACTTCCGAAGAATTTTGACAGTGCTACCCGTAACAGTTACATACGTTCACACTGCTTCTAAGCACTTCAAATGAACGCGATTATTGCATCGCAGGCTTCTTGACGTTGCAACGGCTCTCTAGCAGATAAAGAGTGCTGGGTCATTCCACTCGAAACTCACCACCATCCGAATGTCTGACGTCTGCAACACCTTTCCACTTGTACTCAGGGTACTCACCTGCGAACAAACAGAAAAAAAAGAGTGAGTGAAAAGCCATTTCAAGAATAAGATTACAACATTCAAATACACAAAAATACAGTTGCGAAATTTTCTTGCGGTTCGGCCGTCAACCGAAGAGGGCCCAGAAAGCGACCTACTTCGATCGCTCGCCTCTTCCGTAATGCGATACATCTTACGTCGCAGCCACAGGGGCTACTATCTAGAGCCGTCGAGCGGCGTTTAGCAATACCTCGGACACATGTGACACTTCACAAATCTTCGCTAACTGTAGTGATTATACTACAGTCAAGTATAAAGCAAAGATCTGTAATATACACTTAATTGAAATATCTTTTAATTGTAGCAATACATTTTTTTGAGGTAGTAGTGAAACTATCTCATATTGATCATACTGAGAAGCATATCTCACACTTGGTTAAAAAATTACGAAGTATTTTTCGAGATGAGAGAGTGATTCTGATATAACGTCATCTCGTCCTGCATGATACAATACGTCATTTCCTCCTCAAATAATGCAGGCAACGAGTTACACGTAAACGTGAATGTACATTGTATTTGTAACAGTATCTTCACTATAATGTACAGTACGGCGTGTTGTGCTCAGTTTCCTTCTCGACCACAAAAGAGATTATGGACGCGATCCAAGTTACAGAATGCAGCAACGATGATGGCAACGGCAGCTGGGGCGAGGAGCAAGAAAGCGCAACGATATGACAGTACATTGCCTCTAAGCACAAATGCGGCATTACAGGTGATGTAGGTGACTGGGGTGGACTTGGCAGAGCGATGGTTGTCGAAGTGGCGAAGCGTTGCAATAAACGAAGTGAGGGTGGAAAACCTAGTGACGGTAATGGGGATGACGGCAGTACCTGCGCCAGCAATGACGGAGACGGCAGATGCGGCAATCGGGAGTAGTAGAAGCTGTGCGGGTGACGGTAGGCGATAGCCACAGAGGAGATGGAAATTCTGAGGATGTCCCGTGACTGCACTATAGCTGTGACAGTGGCGATAGCTACAGCAATGGCTGCAGTGTTGACAGTGGCAATGTCGTTGGCGGTGACGGTGGCGGTGACAGTGGCGGTGACGGTGGCGGAGGCAGTGGCGGTGACGGTGGCAGTGAGGGTGGCAGTGAGGGTGGCAGTGACGGTTGCAGTGATGGTGACAGTAACGGTGACAGTGACGGTGCAGTGAGGGGCGGTGCCGGTAGCAGTAACGGTGGCAGTGACGGTGGCAGTGACGGTGTCGGTGACGTGGTGGCGACGGCAGTGGTTGCGGCGGCGGTAGCGGTGGGGATGACTACTGTGGAGGCGGCAGGGGTGCCTGTGGAGGCGGCCGCTTGAGCGCCGCGTCGGTTGGGCCGCGCTCGCGGAGGCGGCAGCGCGACGCCTGCTCTCCCGGGGCGCGCGGCCGGAAGGAGCGCCTGCCCCCTCCCCGTCGTCTCCCCTGGAGCGCGAGCCCCCGCGCGGCCCCGCGACATCAGCCAACTCGGCGCGCCGGAGAAGTCCGCTCACTTCATCGGAAAACGGATTGCAGCTTCCACCCGCGGCGCTACACAATGCGTGTATTATGAATACGTAAATATTCGATTCATCGACGTGTCTGGCTACCCAAAACAATTTGAATTTAAATGTGCGCACCACGAGCGAGCGCAGATCGCGATATGAAATAACTTAATTTTTACGTGAAATGGAATATCTGGGACACTTTATATTCATTGTTCGAATGAAAATTGTTTGTTCTAATCAATGTTTTGAAAGTAATTACTTATAAATTCTATTAATCAGATTCCGCTTTATTACAGACAATCAGATCATTTGAAATAAAATTTAAAGTTAATGAAAATAGTTTATTTCACAGGGTCTTGAAAATACAACGTTTTGGAGCTCTATTGTGTCTGCATCATCAGGTATTGTATAGCTAATTTGTAACACTATTTACCTGATGATTGAGACATGTGAATTTTATTTCAAATGAACTGATTGTCTATAATAAAGTGGAACCTGATTAATAGAATATATGATAGACAATCAATAATATTGTTAATAAATTACTTAGAAACCCTAAATTTGAAATAATGCAACCTACAATGATAGCTGCAATAGGTGATATATAATTATGATTAAATTCTAAAACTTACTCTCCCGAACTGAATTCTGAATTATTGTATAAGTTAACTTATGCATGAACGTACATATTAATTACACCATTGTAAAATATGTGTTCGACAGCTTGTTGCTGTCACCATTGACAAATAAATAAAATAAGAAGCAGTGACAGCGCTCCATCTCTCTCATACTCCCAGCAGAAGCACCCTTCTTCCTCGCAATGCTCTTGGCTTTCCCGACCGCACAATCCGAAGTCCACTTCATGAACAGTGGCTCTCTCAGGGACTGCGGTCGTCGTTCGGGAGTTCGGCGCTGTGTGCAGGAGCCGCAGTTCCAGACTACTCGATAATTCGCCTGAGTGATCACAGGAAGATGTTTGGAGAGGGACAGCGCCTGACCGCAAGGGGCGAGGCGGCGCTGACGGCCGACGAGCAAGAGGAGGCAGAGCGACTTGCGGACACAATTGCGACGCACGGCACAGGACAGCGTATGCACTCAATTCACTTAAGCAATGGCACTGTATTGTTCATTCATCAATGCATCAGTGACTCGATAATCGGAAACCCACACATCAAACTCTGCATTAAAAATATTCATATTTGTCTGTACATGGATATGTTAAAGATCTGATCACATGAAAAAAATTCTACTCTGAAATCTGTACATTACTTTCACCATCTTACCATATTATCCCCTGCCTAAAACGTGTTTATGCTAATAACATGCTTGTACGAAAAATAAATTGATTTCCTCCAACTACGAAACATAAACATTCAAGTCAATGGAGTGGAAATAGATTATCCTTCACTGAACTATGGAATTGTAATAAACTATATGATACTAATGACCGATGATTCAAATTTATTGAGTTTCTGAAATGAGGAAAACATTACACAGACCACTTGTTTTTCAATATTTTTCATATTCCAATCTCAAACTCTCGATTACATTTTTTGCTAGAATAAAATCATTAAAAAAAACTAGCTACGAACATACGGAAACTTCAGTCAAGTTTTTGCTTCATCAATTAACGCGATACATCAGCAGATTGGAGGCAGCACGGGGCGGGGCGAGGCGGGGCCTGGCGGGGCGAGGGTGGCGAGGTCGCGTCCTGACCGAAACGCGCCAGACCGCGAGGCGCAGCTGTCCGCGATAACGTCAGAGAGGGAGCAAAGGCGGCTCTGTGCGCCTTCCTCTGCCGCCGCCCCGCCCCCGCAATCACCCCGCGCCGCCGATTCACAGGACCTGGGTTCGAGGCATTGGCAACGCTTTGGACGCCAGCTTCAAGGGCCTCTCTGGGCAGTCTTGCATTCAGACGAGGAACCGTCAGCGGCGGAAAGGAACACAAGCGCTGAAAGGATAGTGCTCCATCATGTAATAAGCTTACATTCGTATGTAACACTCGTATGCTTTATGACAAGCAGCTTTCTGATGCTCATAGAGTCGTCCATGCGATGTTTAAATTAACTTATTTCGTGAAGGAAAAGAAATAATTTCATTTATTGAGAGTTGTGGGACAGTATAAAAATTTCTATTTAGAATTACATCAATGTATATTCGCATTACCATTTTTCTTCTTTTTAGAAACTTCCGTAGAGCATTTTTAGTGGTTATCTTTTCGGCGGATAACCACTTTTTCTACTCCTCAATTTCCCAGATGTTTATTTTAGTATTGAATTTAATCTTTACATTTCGTATAATTTTTTATAGTAATTCCCGATCCAATTACAACTATATGCCCCGATTTCGTCAATCATTAAATATTTCCTTATTATGCATTGATGAAGGATGCTATTTTCTCTTAGCGAGTCAAATACCTCAATGTCTCGTACGGGAAAGGAGAACGCGGGTGAGTTTCGTTGCGGGGGCGTCTGAGTCAGCGCGGGGCGGCGGTGGATGGGCGCTTGCAAACGCCCTCAGCGCATCGGCGCGCCAAGGCCCCCGCAGCCTCAGCGCTGCCCGTGAGTCAGGGCCCCCTCAACACTCACCTCCGACCCGCCCTCCTGCTCTGACGCGCTCTGGGGTCGCGCTACAAAATGCAACGCTCTCTGGACCCGTACACACTCTCACTGGCTACATTTTAATAATAGGCAATGTGTCTCAAAATTCGGCCGATTTGAGATTAATAACGTCACCCGAAAGATAAGATCATCTTCAATGACACTTAACGCGAATATTAATCGAATTTTTTTTATTTCGGCAAATGATCACATTTTTAGTAGCTTGCGATTAGACCTTTACAACGTTTTTTTCTCTTCTAAGAAGTCGCAATTTTTTAGATACAAGTTACAAAATTTAGTCATCGATGTTTTATTAGGAATTATTCAATATATAGTAATATATAATATATACAATAAATGTACTAGATCATGTCAACGTATCATATATTATAATCATTAAGACTTCTATTAGTACAATTGGAAGCAAAAAACAATCATTGTGCAAATTATCAGGCATTATCAGTTACTGGTACCTCGTTCGGAATGAAAGCAATCCGGTTCATGTCAAACCAGGCAAGTAATGATTGACTGGAACCCGTCTTTACAGGCAGAGACATGGTGATCCCACTCAACCTGCCAGAAAGTGTTCACAAGACTTACATTTCAGATGCAAATATTCCAGGAAAGTGATCAGTTAATTCTTATTGCCGTTCAGCCATAACATTTTATCACGAGACGGATTACGGAGATCAATACAGCTTAATGAAAAAAAAAAAAAACGCATAATTCGACTGCAACACGTATTTTAATGAAATCGTTTAAAAGAGCACGTTTGACTAACATTGTAGTAATTAGCAAAACAATTATTCAATGTATTCTAACTGAACAACACGAATATACTCAGTTCTATCCAGTGATATTACTAGGATGTACACATAGTTGTTTCATTTTATATAGGAATGAATATGAAATTTCTTTGGAATGCTTTTCAGCGCTTATTCCTTCCGCTTCTTAGACAACATTTCGGTGCTAACATAAAAGACTCCAATGTCCCCTCCTGAATCAGACGCGCTACCACAACTAAGTTCTCGTCAAAAACAGCACACATTTTCCGCAATGAAACATCTGTATCTGCGCGCGGAGACCAAATGCAAAACAAACATCAAAAGCACCGACTTGATGACTCGGTATTTAACACAATCTTCGGCAGTCCAGCTGCATCATACGCACCCAAGATAACCACGATCCACAAACCAAAACTCGTTAGTTTCATGAAGCGGCAAACTCTGTTTCCGCGGCAATTCAGGGTCTACTCTCGAAAATCGCATGAGGGAGGTGAAACCGTACAGGTCGGTGTACCAGAGAACTACAGGATTGGCGGCCAACTCTCACAGGAGTAAACAATATTGCAGCAACGGAAACAGCAGCACCATAAAAATGCAAATATGTTCCTCTAATGGGGTTGTCACGGCTTCGTTGTCACAGACGGGCTGAGGCGATAAAAACGAAATTTCAAACCTGCTCATGGAAGCTTGGCTGTCCAGCAGACGCCGCACTCTATAAAGGTGCTGGAACCAATGCTCCCACCGAAATGTTTCGGCGTAATGACTATTACAGGCAGCTGCATGTTACACGGAACGTTGCGCGCAAAGTGGTGCCTTGGTGACTGTCAAGCTCCAAAGGACTCCAGTAGCGGTAGTATTCCTTTTCATTCAAAGGAGATCCTTATTCTAATGTTATACTCCGTTTGTAATAAATCATTCTGCAAAGCCATTGCCAATACGAATGTAAGGCATTACCTTTTACATTCATTTTCCTTACAATTTTTCACGACAGCAATTACAATAAATTTTTGTCACTAAAACGTGAGAAAGAAAAAAAACGTACATATCCTTTTAGGTGTAAAGAAAAATTCTCTATGAATGCACTCTTTAAGAAGTAATGGAAAAGTTGGAACGTAGATCATACCGACACAATCTGATTTCAATTGCATTGAATAAATGTAGCAGGTTCATTAACCATGAGAAGAACCTTTAATGAAATCACAGAGCATTGGATCCAATATACCCACATCGGCTCTTCTTCGATACAGGGCCTCGACACATCCGAGACGGTTCTTATACCGGTGAATACTCCAAGTAGTAACGATCATTTTATTGTCATATTTTCAACAGAGTGAATGAATTGAGTGTAGTTGCTTAAAGAACTAGTGAGAAAAAATAGGGACACGAAAACAAGTTGATATTTTAGAAATAAAATATAACTGCACGTTTTTGAATGACAGAAATAAGCTATTCTCAAAATAAATATTACAGAAATGAAAAATAATGTAGCTCTAAATTCCGCAGTTTCCTATTTACGCAAGGATGTAAAATGAACGAACAGTATAGATGTTATCGAACGATTTGTTCAAGTAGTATTTTAAAATATAATGTGGTGGTCAATTACTAAAGGTACGTTCTTTCATATTCTCCGGTTATTTTCAGCGAGTTTTAAAAATCAAAAAGACAACCTTCCCCATTATTTGAAGTGCGGGTTTACGTTTTAATGCATTCTTTTTCGTAAGTAACTTTGTATCTTTCGTTTTGTAAACTGGGCAACTACAGACGTCCTTTTCGAAGGTGAGAGCACAATCTTTTATAGGATCTTGTTTGTAATGGTCTTCAATTCAAAAAGAAAAAAAACTTAGAAGCCTACTTATCTTCGGTTTTCTTTTGCCTACTATTCGCGGAATAACGAAGGTGATCTGCAACATGTTACGCTTCCCTGCTCATGACGCTTTGACTCACCCAAACGAGTTTTGGTCGCCAATTATCAAATATTACAAGAATTTATTCTGAAAAACTTGCTTCACAAAGACAGCTTTGGAGATGCATATCTATATGAAATCTGTACTCTACGTTCTTGTAAATTATAATAAAAGAATATGAGTGTTCGGATCTCGATGAACATTACACGTGCCTAGGACGATCTGCATGTTGCATTATGCACGTTCGGACATTTACGAATTCGGGAAGGAATTCGATCAGAGTATAATGCAGTAGCAATAATATCTGATAAAGTTACGATAAAATTATGCATGATACTAATGGTAACATTATAAAAGTCTTTGCCAACCTACGCTCTCAACTTCTGTACAGTTTTATTCAAATTCTAGTGCAACTGAATAAAATTGATGTTCGAAAACATACTTACGTTACTCGAATGCAATTCTGTACATTCTACAATTAATTTTTGTTAAAACTAATAAATAAGTATAAATCACTTTCTATATTGTCCAAATCTTTACATTACATGTGACTACCTAACAAACGTTGACTTATCTCAAACGAAGTTACCAACCGACGCATTCTTTTCCAGGAATGTACCGAAAATACAGATGTCCTAAAATAGATCGATATAAATATCATCTCTTTTTATCGCAGCGCATTTAGTCCATCCGTTTCGTCCATATATTCATATCCATTCATCGAAGCCACTAAAAGCATCGGTAAAACAGTTGGCATCCAGAAAGATTGGGCGCCCGAGACAAATGACTCGCCGAGGCCCCAGAACTTCTTGGCTCGGGAGCCCCGCAGTAAGGGCAGAGACCGCAAGTTGGCTGCGGACGCCACGTTGAGACCACGTAACCGCTAACAGGGAAGGATATATACACACACAATTAACTGACGAGTCGTTATTCATTTTGTTACGCATGCTATAAAATAACTACTCATGATGACGGAAGTTCAAAAAGGATATTGGGAACACCGGATTTACAAAATGAATTCGTCGAATTTCCCTATTCAGGGCAGAAAGATTGAATTGAATAAAAACTGAAAAGTAGACAATAATACGTTAAAGACATTCCAAAGTGAGTAGGGATTAACTTTCCCTTATAAGTCTAAAAAAAATCGTGAAAGCTCTAGAAATTAATAATGAACTTCTTGCCTTTTCGCCACAGAGACATTAGGGAGTTCTTTTCGAAAATGATATATCAAAAAGGCTTATGGCTACACCCAAACCGACATTAAAAGCATCTGTGTTTTCATTGTTTCTATCGTTTAGGGCAATCCTCCTCACCACCAACGTGTTGATTTTCACAACGAGTTGTAGTACAGGCAGGTATATGAAGAGTTACACTAAAATTCCAAACGGTGGCTGGGAGACATTCTTTCCGCGGAGGTCCCACGAACAGCCGGCCCTGGGGCGGGTCGCCCTCCTCCTACGCTACCGGGTTCCGCGGCGGGCGAGGCCGCGCTGACCGCGCGCAAAGGGCCTTCTGGCGGAGGCTGGCCCGCCGCGCCGCGCCGCGCCGCAAAGGCGAAGGAGTCGACATTCACGGCGGCGCGGCGTCCGCCCGCGCCGCCACGCCCAATCGCCGCCGCCTGGCCCCCGTCCAACGGCGCACCTCCGGCTGATGAAGTCTGCCGCCTTTATGACGGCGAGAGATGAAGGGGCCGACTCCGACGGTGCACGGGACGGGATGGACGGGCTCTGAGAGAGCACGTCGACCCTTGAGCGCTCGCCACCGTCACTCACCTCGCCGCCACCCAGGCGCTGGAGACGCCGGCAACTCGATACCTCAACTATCCTCTTTCCTCGTACAATTTGAAGGAAAAAAAAGTTTCTCCAAGAAGAAAACGGGTTATAATTTCCACATTGAAACACTGAGTACATTGAATGGAAATATGCCATAATATTTCGAACATTCTTTATTAAATATTCAAATTTAAATATTCTTTACAATAGCGAAGCTGTGTATTTCAATTCATCATCAAGAACTTACGTTTTTGATATAAATGCAACCCTTTAATGCAACGTATATCGTTAGTTAATTTATGCGTTTATGGTACGCATTCCCTCCATTGTTGCCTTCACCACTGCTGAGAGGAGTGCATACCGTAAATGCATAAAATAACTGCCAAGTACGAACCACTATCGAACACAAAAGTTAATATCACATCTCCATCGTCCTTCTTCGACTTGCTTCAGCCGTAAATGCTATTACCACTACTGACGCCCTTCGCCGACGACAATAGCACAAGCGAAGACACCATCACTGCCATCGTCTGCTCGCCCACTATCATCGTCTTGAAAGTACCGGGCGGCGGGTTTGCATTTCTTACGGCCGTAATCGACATTTAGTTACGGACCCTTGCCTCCTCCCGTGAGGCGAGCGCTTGCGAAGTCGGCCATTTAGACGCCGTGCCGCCTCGGGAAGCATAAAGGATCTTCTAATGGCCATTTTTGGGAAGACGCGGCCCGAGAAAACCCGCATGTGTGAGCACCACGCGATAACCTCGGCGACGAAGAGCCCACGCGTTAGAAAGGACGAGCGACGTTGGAGCCGCGAGGCGCACGTCATTGACCGCTGTGCGAAGGCGATCAGAAACCTAGAACCCCACGAGCACAGCCAGGACGTCGGTCTAGGAGAAGTTTCCGTTTGTTTCAGCCAATAAGAGTACAGTGTAAAGGTCATTGTTGGCTGAATGAGCCAGGAAGACGCCTCGGCTACGAAACTTAAAAGGATTTATGATATTTGACCAGGGAAAATGTTTGCCCTTCTGTAATTACGCCGTGGATGGCCATTAGATAAGACCACGATTCTTTCAAAAATAGCCGACGCTCTAACACGCACGCCATAAGGTCATTATAGCGTCCGAGAAGTCATGAGATCACATCTAGAGTCTATACAAAAAGTACAGCCAGATTTTCAAATTGTTTTTTGTCTCAAACTCCCATCTGTTCCACTCTTGTTTTGTTTTTGTTTTACTATTTCCCTGTCGTCACACGAGTTGAATAGTCCAGTTTGTTTTTGTTCGTTACACAAGAATACGTATACTGTACATAACAGTATACATGACAATATATTATAGGTCATCAGTAAACCGAAATAAAAAAAAATTAAGGTGTATAATTATTTTTGCGTTGAACAATGGTCTCTAAAGTGTTTACTTTATCAGTGTAAAATTTAAAAGAACAATTGTGTTCCAGTTCAAAATCAGTAACTAAAGGCGTTACAAAAACAACCAAAAGAAATAATTATTCCCGATTAAATCCGTTTTTATTACATGCGTATCATGAATTGTGGTGAGAAGAGTAAGGGTTCTTTTACAAGTCATAGTTTTCGTGAAGACATACAGAGGTAGAGCTGTTCAGACTGCACGAAAAGTTTTGAGCATGTTGCCTGTTCGATTTTTTATACAGAAAACGTACTGTTTGTCTCTAGTACCTCTAGCAGCTAAATCGTTCATTAACAGATACGTTTACGGCAGAAATCGTCCATGCTGTTCAATTTTGTGGTTAGATCACCTGCAGTACATCCCGTACTTAAAATTGAAGGAAAAATAAAAATAAAAAAATAAAATAAAAAAAAAAGAAAAAAGAAAAAACGTGACCGTCCCTTCTCTCCCCACCGGCGGTGACGCCCATGTACGAGCAGGTGATTTGGTCGTGCAGCGCGCCTCCTCTTGCACGTGGGATCCCTAAAGGAGGCTCTCACTCAGTAAACAGCGCGCGAACGGTAGGGCGGATACAGAAAGTATTTCGGGAGAGAGGGTAGCAAACTCCGACATCCATATGTATTTTTGAAATATTTTATTTCATTGTTAGCATAAAATAAAAAGGACGGGTATATATTAATAACTGGAAGGCAGTTTTTGATTCTTTAAGACTGCTGTGGATGCTTTAAGGATTTTGTACATGTGATTATTATTTTGAATAAATTGAATAAAAATTACAAAAAAATTGTTTTGGAGGAGGCGAAGTAGCCTGGATTCACCACTGGTGAACGAGCCCGTCCGGCCCGGCAGAAGCTAAGGAGGGTCAGCTAAGTAGACAGTCACCAATACTACTGAAATTAATTATTATTTCTCAACGGACGGGCGGACGGGCGAACGCGCGGGCTCATCCATCAAGGCGCGAGCGCGGGGGGCGCTGGCAGCGGCGCGGTGGCGCGGACACTGCAGTCGCGAGTCCCGTTGCCTCAGCGCATTCTCCCTTTTTCCACACCTCCCTGACATTAAGGACTCGAAATTTAAGCTCCAAACGAGGTCATGAACATGCGCTTTTTGTGACCGGGAACTACGTATGTGTAGTAATGAGTGGATGCCATGGAAATAACTTTTTTTTCACAAAATATAGGTCTGTATTATCACCTAGAAGCACGTACTTGATAAACATGTATGAGATAAGTAATGAAATCTGATGAGGTAAAAGAAGAATCGAGTACGTAAGATCACGGTGACGAATATAATGTCAGAAAAAAAAATATATTTTCATAGCGAGGTTAATAATTACATTAAACGTACTACATAATCAATTCAATATCGCATAAGTTATTTTCCAGAAGGGTTTACACCAAAGACTATCTTTTCAATAATAATAATAATAATAATAATAATAATAATAATAATAATAATAATAATAATAATACATATTTTTTCGAAGAAATGTCATAGCTAAGTAGATTGTCACTAATATCGTTAGGTACAAATCTTAATGGATGAACAATCTGTCAAATCACTCAGCACTTTTATCTATCACCTCCCTAACAATTAAATTTATTCCCCATAAATTAATACCTGAATCAATTCATAACATAATATAAACCACCTCAATTACATTTTCAAGAAACATAAATTAATTCACTTCCAATTCTTAATTATTTTGCGGTTCAATCTATCTTAGGGAGCATGCCCGTTGATTAAGCTTCGACTGTCGCAGCAACTCCACTTCGCTCCCGCCCAGCACCTTCGTCATAGTGCCAGCTTTCCAGGGGTATTGGCGCAACGGTATCACCGCAGCAGCGCGGCTGGAAGGGCAGACGGCTGATAAGCGCGCCGCTCGCCATCGCAATCGCTGTAATTGCAACTGACCCGCGCGTGGGCGGGCACGAGACTGGCCGCAGACGCCTACAGACATTCCAGCGGCGTTGCGTCAGGGTCCGCGCACTGGCGGCGGGCAGGGCAAGGCAGGGCGCCGCGCCGCGCCGCGCCGCGCCGCACGGGCTACCTTACTGTTGCCGCCAACGCCGAGGGCGAACGGAATGTGCTCGGCCCTCCAGACAGAGGTTGCCCAGCGCGACCTAGCTGAAGTCACTGAGGGTGTCGGTGAGGGAATTGAGACGTTTCAGTGCGTGAGTGGTGAACATCCAGCTAAGTGTTGGAGATGGTTATCCTAATAATTCTATCCTCAGTGGCGTACTGGCGACGACTTTGCTCTCGAATTTGCAGATGCAATTTAAGCCAATATTGCAAGGGCAGAAACTACAAAGAGATAAAAATTAAATATCTCCCTCTTTATAGTATGATCCCCGTTTTGCTCGCCATATCCGTCCGAATAATAGTACCTCAGACTAATAGCTCAATGTGAAGATACTGGTGTCTGAGAGCATTCCAAGCGAATCGCATGGGGGTGGTGATCTGCTAACCGTCAATGTACGTGTCGAATTTTTAAATCCTATCCCAAAATCAAGACTAAGCGAAGAGTGACCCCATTCTTTAAAAAAATATCGATGGTCACTTGAAATCAGTCACAAATAATCCAGGGGTGGATTCAGAGACTCATTTTGGGACGGGAAATTAAAAATGTTTTGGTCGAATGTGACACTACAGATTTGGTAAAATGCGGCAGGCTACACTCAGTGATTGCTGCGATACAATTTTATACATTTTAATGATTATCCGAAAAGATTTTTGCTTGGACGAAAATGTTTCGTTACAAGTTAAAAGTAATAGAGAAAAAATTGAGGGGGGAGTGATTTCCCACATTTTCCTCCCCGTGAATCCGTGCCTGGATAATCCCAACAAATCAAGAGTGTACACAAATCGGGAGACACAACCTAGGCAGTCAGATGAACTAGTCGGATAGCCCAGAGGTGTAACATTTAAACGAGGGCCATTTCAATCTCGCATCGAAGTGTGACTCACAGCGATCGAGGAGCGCTTCACCCACGTCCGCAATTACGCCGCGCGCGCCGCTCGGGCGCCATGCGAACACAGTGGTATTTGCGAAAGCCCCGCGCACGCGAAGGCGCCGCGGCGGCAGCAACGCGATACGGTAACTTATTGTGACAGTAGCCGCGATTGCGCAGCGCGCTTGCGCGGTGGCGCTCCACGCGGAGACGGCGGGCGGCGACGCGGATATCGCGCTGGCCGACGGGTGACAGCGCTGCCATGAACAATAACATTCTTGCCGGGTTACTCTTGCCTCCGATGAAAAGGAAACAAACACGACTGTGCGAGTATCGCAAGCCGAGGCTTATTCACGACTGCGCGGAGCGTTGGCGCAGCTTGACTGACCACCGCCACCCCAAAGGAAAGGAATACAGTTAGAAATTCCGTTTTCCTTGTTCGTGTTCCTAGTCCGCACAGGATTGAGACGAAAATTTGCTAACAGACAACACATGATATTGTATCTGTTTACTCTGGTTTAATGACATAAACCGGACTCGATGCGTCGAAGCTAATGTGACATATAGTAACTTGTAAATCGTACGTTGGCTAAAATGTTTCAAAAACAACGTAGTTTTAACAATAAAAAGGGCCCGAACTTCAAAATACTTTAGGTTTACATTTCTGAAAGTGTTGATTTTAACTGGCTCATTCATTAACATGTCAACACACACAAACAAGAAGAGAACAAATAAGTGAAATTGAAATTGTATTGTAAGATTCTAATAACCCCCTTATTTAAAAATTAGAAAACAAAAATACATGAAAAGTTCGTAAAGATTTACATGTCGAGAAAAGTGCAAAAAACCGTACGATAATGTGGAAGGATCTCCAGAGTTCGCACACCGTGAAGAAAATGGACTCAACTCCTAGATGTCGAAAAATGCGTGGACAGTGAAGAATTTACGACCGCTTTCTTCATGTAACGTTTACATTATTGCTAGCACTTTCAGATTTTCATCGCATGACTCAAAGTCAACAAGTTCCGAACTATAGTTTTGAGTTGCATGGAAAATAATACTAATTATTTTTACAGATGACTTTAACACTTAAAAATTCTGTAAAAGAATGTTTACTACTCGTATTGTTCATAACGACTGAAAATGTTAATTCACTATTACTTATTAATAAATAAAAATATTTAAACAATAAAAAATATGTAAATAATAAAAAATATTTATTATAATTAATATATAAAATATGTATTCAAATATAAATCCACAATTATTTATATCTCTAAACTTGAGTTTCGAACTCATTGCGAGCGGCGTTTGCGTCAACAACGACGATTCGTGCCCGCGCACGCGCACAGCTCCCGCCCACGGGCTGCCTATTGAGTCCACTTACGGTCTGTCCAACGGGCGCTCAGAATAGATGGGCTCACGTAGGATCGGGGCCGCATTAACCTGCTGGACTCTCCTTGTGGGTCCTGTCACGTCGGTTTCGATCATTGCTACTTCGGGGCTCCGTCCCTGGCATCCAGAAAATTAATTTAGAAGAGAGCCGTTATGTAAGATACCCACGGCCGACTGACCGATGAGACTATGTCTAAGAAAGGAATAGAACGCGCAGTCCAATGCCACGTCGCACTGAGTAAGGTACGAAAACACACGTCATTATCATTTCAATGTCTGTCAACTGACTCACACGATATATCATATCAAGTTAATTACTAGTGGACGACTTCAATTGTACAATCCAGGGTGACGATAGTAATTTCTTTCGCATCAATTCAGATGTTAATCTTTCAATATAATGAGTAATAAACAGTTACAATGAAAGGCCGACTAAAGATCAAAAGAAATCGTAGAATAATTCCCTGAACATTAAATTGTGAAATTGCGTATGGTAAAATGTAGTTCCATACCAAGCTATCAAAATTATGTTCCGGAATACCTCATTTAGGTTTACTATATTCCAGAATTCCCAAATAACACGACATGATAATTCATTAAAATATTCGGATGGGCAAAAGATAGCAGCTATGTATTTGAAACTGGATAGGTATAACTGAATTAACGCTACAGAATTTCACAGCAATAAAATATTCAACTAAAGAAGACAATCAGACGATTCACGAAACGTTCCTGTCTTTCGAGACGTCACAATTATTAGTCTGGCAAAAGGTCTGTGTCATTTTTTGTCAAACACTCAAAATATAGTCAATCCGTGTGCCGCGCTGTATTCGTTGATGGAAGGTCTCACCCGACAAAAAAAATCACGTCGAAATTCCTTCGTCCGCCGACGCACCGGTGGCTCCAATCATCCGCCGAGCGAGCGCAGCGCCATCACAATGCCATCGGACGCGCTCGTAAACTTTCGATTAAGATCGCCCGCGCCCCGCTTCCATAAGCGGAGGCGTCCGGGCAGATGGGCTTCATTTCGTTTTCAATCTCCCGGTCACAGTGCCCCGTAACCGTCGCTCACGCGTGGGCCTCCTCTGACGTCAGCGACGCTCCCGTGCGTGTCACTTGTCGAAGACGCGGCAGCGCTCCTGGCGGCCAGCCTCGCAGGCGCTCTTAATTGCGCTCTTCGTGACTAATCATGAAAGCTCGTGCCTCCTCTAGCTTATTGCGTGGCTTACGGGGTCTTTGATGTTGGCGACCTGCTTCTGGCCGGGTAAATGGCTTTAGCTGCCGACGGAGTTTATTAAAAAGTGGATCTTCATCTCCTACTGAAATGACTCCGAAGTGGAGCGGTTTCTCAGTCATGTGCTGAATTAATACGATGGGCTTATTTTGATCAGACACCTTAAGGCACTTTCAAATATATTTAGAATGTTATAATGCTGAATTATTTAGTACAGAAATCTTCAACAAAAACATTCAATGGCCTAACTTATTTATGAAAAGATTACAATGGGAATTATCCAGAATTTTTATCAAAAATATGCTTTAAAAACAGTATAAAATTATAATCCTCTTTATGATTTTATTCTCCAATAAGTTATCCGAAGACACGACTCTTTTAAGTACTTTATTTTAGTGTACCCGGATTCTCTCATCAGTTAGGACTTTGTCGAATGTGTCAACAGACCCTCTTTAAGACTGGTCAAGCATGTCAACTGTCTTCAATGGCATAACCGTGACACAGAAAAGGTAATCACCGACACCTGAGGAAGAAGCCAACAGATAAAACAAGCGGATGAGGTCCGATTAAGCTCTTCAGTGTATATTATAAAATGTATAGGGGTTAGGTCATCCTGAAGGTGTCGAAGTGACCTGCATTCAGCTAATGTGATTCAAAGTATACATGCGAAGTATAATATCCTAACACAGCATGGACGTCAATCATGGTAGCTTGGGCTTAATTTTGACGAAACAAAACACGCTATAAATTGCATTCGTTTCAATAAAGAGGGATGGATAAGAGAAGTACACAACTTACTCGTCGTCCACTCGATGACTTCTACACCAACGACAATCGGAACGATGATTTTACCTTCAAATGCGATTTTTTTCTAAAGGATTAAGTAGGATAAGTCGTTTGCATGGTTTCGAAAAAATTCACATTTTGAGAAAAATTAGTAAAACTTATTTATTACTAAAACTTATTATCGACGATTTTGTTAGTTGCTTATCAACAACACCACAAAAAACTCATAATATTCAATTCTAATTGAGGTTTGCAATAGAGAAAGTACTTCTTGTTGCATATTTGGAATACATTTTATTGGAATACAATAAAATACACCCACAACACGACTAGGTGGTTGCCCACGGAATGATCAATAAAAACCATAAAATCATATGGAATTGTTAAGAGCAATAACTTCATTGCAATCAGAAGACGTGAATAACAACTCTTGAAAAGCAATGAAAACACACTTTTGAAGCATCATTGTAAACTAAGGAAAGATTTAAATTTGCCATGTCATTACCGTGAGCGACAGTTTCAATTGTGCCACATAGGAAAATTAAAACGATGTACAAAAAAATAATAAATAAAAAAATGTCGTGACACAGGATGTACTGGCATCACAATCTCAAGAGAAAGAGGTTACACAAACGTCTACCACTTCATCGTGACAGACCACTCATAAAGGCACAATGCCGTTTTCCTCTCAGCAATAGAGACCAACTTCGCCAGTCGCCAGTCAGCGCAAGCCGTCGACCTCGCAGGTCGTCTGTGAGAATGGAACAGGAAATGATGCGGTCGCTTTCAAAGCTGTTTTCAAGCCCTCCGTCCGGTACTTGAAGTGTCCGCTTCACACGTAGACGCGTGTCCTCACCCCACCGCCCGACTTCCATGTAGGTCCCGCCCTCGGTTATGCCTTCATCTCTGGCTGCGACATCCACCGCTACGCACGTCACCGCCCACCTCGCCACCCTGGCGTTATCGCCAACGACGTCACTTACGATCCGTCTTTTGAAATTGACTTTCCTGCATTTCTTTGACCTAGTTGGTCCAGCTCAGCTGCAGGGTCCACTTGCACCGCTGGCGTATGGTTTTAAGACGGAGTGGTTTAGGACGGGACAACCTCTCCCCCCCCCAGTTCAAAATGGAAATTATAGAATGGTGGTGGTGGAGGTGATGATGATGTTGATGTGGTGGGAAGTGAAATGAAGGTGAAGAAAATATCATTTCCGGTCTGCGGCCCTTTTATAAAGTGTTGGGCTTGCATCTACCTGGCAGAAAACTCAGAAACCTCTGCGTGTGCTCGAGCAGTACGGTGTTGTCTTTTCTTCGACGGCACTGATACTGATGAAATTAACCTTCGTGTATTTGAAGTTGCAAAATGCGATCCACGCGTCAATTTAACTAAGAAAATTTGCAAACCTGCAAATAGCTAGTAACATTTTGCTGAGGCAGAGCAGAAGTATAAAAAAGCTCTTTTTACGTGCAGTAAATCGTGACTCGCTACTTCTTTCCTTCTAAAGCGGATCTCCCAAAACGATGTAAAAAGACTTGAATAATAGTACGTCAGTCAGTCGGCGGCGAGTGTTTACAATTCTCTGACATCAGTCAACTTACACCCGACACCGTCCGCGAGGATGTACCTTAAAATTAGCTGTTGGTTTAGCTAAAGAAATACATTATTGTCAGCTAGAACTGAATCTGCAGTTTGGGATTTCCCAAAAACGTTACAAGTCATCTCCGTTCTCACGTTCGCCACCATCTTTCCCTCATATTTTTATTATCAAAACAGGCTCAACCGACGCTTACGCAAACGTCGCTTCGACTGAACGGCCCCCACCGCCAACGCCCACCGCGTCACACCCACGATCGACTTTTGGTTCTCCTGTTCCAGTCGAAGAAGCACCTTCCTGCTCCGCCCTCCGAGAGGTCTCCTGCTCCGCCACGCCCAACGCCTGCCCGTTCCCGGCAGGCGCCGTCAGAGGCGCTGTCGGCGCCGCGAGCAAGTGCCATCCGAAAGGGAAACCGCCGGCCATATGGTCGTGAATTTAATGGCCATTGTGGGCTCCCGACGCCGCGCCGCTGAGAGGGCAACTGAGCGACCGCCACTTTCTCTTCCAATTACAGAGCGCCGCCGCCGCTCAGGTGTCCATCAAAAGTGCTTTCTTCGACTCCACCTAATTAATTACCTCGCGGGCAATCAAGGTTCTCGACGCCCTCGGCCCACCCGATCGTCGACGCCGCCACTGTTGATGTACGAGTGCCGTAGATATAAAATATTATCCTCTGATTCGCGCTTTTGAGGAAGTTGGTTGAAGCTCGAACATTTCAATTATCAAAGGACAATACTTACATTATTTGACGATTAAGAACTGGACATATTAATAGATATGACAAGCGCAAACAATAATTTGCACGGAGGTATTGAAAGTTGCAAGGGCAGCAAGTTTGGCCAGAATCGTGAATAGAAGAGAGGTCAGGGACAATGTCTCAGCGTACCGCTGGGTTTTGACTCGTCATTGTCCCTAGATGGAATATTCACTACTGTAAACGTTTAATTGAATTTTGGTAAAGGGTATACAACTTATCTTTTGGAATCCTGAATCTCCAAAGATAATACATGACACAGATTTATATAAATTTGCGAATATTAATGCGTGTTTCGTTTCTAGTGAATTCGTTTAGTCGTATATCTCCTTACGGTAAACATATATCACAGTTATTAAATCACAATAACCAGTCAAAGGTATTGAATTTGCGATCATACCTTAACCTGCACGAGGTGTGCATATAAATGAGGAGCAGAAGAAATTATAGACTTTTCATTGATAATGCAACAACGCAGGAGTTTAATTACAAAAAACTGAATTCCCTGAAAAAAATGTTTCAATTTCTTTTTCATCCATAGGAAGTGACGCAAAGGAAACGGTAAATCAAACCTATGATAGAGACAATCTGAACAGAGCAGGCGGGCTGGGCCAGGCGCCTGGGCCGATCGGAGGAGAGACGGAGGCGTGGCGCCGCGCCGGCAGGGCTGAGGGGTCGTGGGCTGGGCCGGCTCTCGCCGAATTCCGACCCCGGGAGGTGAAGGCCTGCTCGGGCGGCGGCGGCGGCGGCGGCGGAGGTCTCCTTTTGCGGCGCGGGGGCGCCGCGGGTCGCGTGCCCATAAGGCAGCAGGATGTGGGCGGATGAGGCGCCGCCGCCGCCGGCCACACGGACGCGCGAGGACTGAACGCACCCACCTCCAACCCCCACGGCGCTCGATTTAGGTTAATCGATGCCCGTCACGTCAAGAGGTTCTTTTTCACGCGCGCTCTCAAAGAGCCTCCAACTGTGATTCATTAGAGAGGTACGCATGGATTGGCATTATTCCAACTAACAACCACCAAAAAAGAATAGTACATGGAATGCAGTGAAATCAAAACCGCAGATGTATGTTTCATATGTACCTTGGATTTGCATTTGTATAGGTCACACGAGTCCAGAAATTAAGGCTACGTAAATCAATTGATGCACGAGCACACAGACTATTTGTTTCTTACTTACGAGTCGTATTCCAGACATTCAACAATAATTTTTATTTTGGGGTTAACGAATATATGAATTGTGGCATAAGCATATACAAATAAAAATACCATATGTAAATGTAAAAATTTAATAGCTATTTCAAAGGTAGATACGTTAAAAATTAGGACTGAATCATAATTTTCTGAGTGATTACCTTCCGTGAGTACAACTCAATAAAAGTATCGATAATTAATACGAACACATTCCCCATAAAAAGATCTTAAAGTCTGTCTAATACAGTTGCAGTTCGAGCAGCACCCACGGAGAAATGTTACAGTTTCTCAACAGCAATGATCTGTGTGATTTTTGAACATCAGGAAATGTTATCCTGATTAAAAATATCAAATGCAACGCTCGAATTTTCACAAATCCAAAAATAATATGCTATGTAGCATTTTTTCTAAATGCATCAGTAAAGTTATGCAAATTTGTTTGAATGTTATTTCGAACGTAATTATTAAAAAAATGTTTTTTAAACATCAATGATCTGTGTGGTTTCTGAACATCAATGTGGCATGGAAATATTACCCTTTCTTACAACCCAAGCAGAACAGTTTAATTTTCACAAATTGAAAAATTATACACTGTGTTTTCTATCTAGTAGTAAATAGAACGACGTCAATTTTATTGCATGCAAATTTTAAAGGCAGTGATTTCCAAGTGTTCCCAGCTCAATGAAGTAAAAAAAACGATTCCCAGCCAATAACTTTATAAAACTCGAGAACGTCAATGCTGGGAAGCACCCACGCCACAAACTGTTTACAAACACTCCCAGGCGCCACCGCGCTCTGAAGCGCCCTCGGGGAGCGGCTATCTCTGAGAGCGCACTCTACGGCGAAAGGACGGCGGCGCGGCGCGGCGCGGCGGGGGCCCTCGGAGGGGCCGGGCGCCGGTTCGATCTCGGGCCACTCAATAGCCCTGGGGTGGGGAACACGGGAGGGAGCATTGTACCACTCCGCAGCCCCGCAAGTGCCCGTGCCCCACACATGCACCTCACCCCGTCCCGACCCCACCCGCTCACGGGGCACTCGCCGGTCTTCCCTCCCCGCCCCGAGCCGAGCCCTGCTATTCCCACGTGCTCCCCACAAAGCCCCCGCGATCTCACACGCGGGGTCTCCGCCCCCGCCCCCGCCCCCGGTCCCGCCGCCGTTTCCAAGTCATTGTTCCCGCTGTGGCAACTCCATCGTTACGGACGCGCCGCTGCGTTCGCCGACGATGTACAGCTCGTCGTGAGAACGAGGCTACGGAGCGGAGGCGCTGCCTCGCGCGGTACAACCACAGGCAGGAAGGGCATTTTTTTTCCAGCGGGCGGGCGAGTGAGAGAGAGATCTTTGTCTTGGGGGCGCCCGTCTCCTTAAATAACTGAAGAAGCGCTCCTAAATTATCTCGGCCTCTCGGACCCACAAAGGTAATCCCATCGTATGAGGTCCCGACGCGGAAGCCGGCCCGGCCCGGCCCGAGCGAGTAACAAAATATTGAAGACGATGCTATCGGCGCCCCATCGCGCGCCACGCGTTCCCGAGCGGCGTCGCCCCGAGCCCCGGGCCGCGGCGCCGCTCATGCCGATTGCGTGTCCAAACTGTGTATCATAAAGCCCCGAGCGGCCTACAAGGCCCACGCCGCGCGCCGCCAGGCATCCGGGGCTTACACCGCACGCGGCGGCCGAGCAGCCAGGGGCAATAGAGGCATCAGCGGCGACATCCCTGATATTTCACGCGCGGACGCTTTGAGAGGCCACGGGCCACAGTGGGCTTTAGGGGCACGTGTCTACGCACGTGATTCAACCATAAAGGTAAAGAAACTTCATTTATTCATTCTCATAATATTTGCGTAGGTACAACATACTTGTACTATCTACAAATTCTGTCCTACAAAATATCTGTAAGTATCAGCAAGCTCCAAGTAAGCTCCAAGCAGCAGAAATAAGATTTCTTAGGAAAGTTAAAGGCTGCATTAAACAAGACCAGATAAGAAATGAGGATATCAGTAAAGAACTACATATATACAACATAAATGAAAGGATCTTACAAAACAGGAAAGAATGGCGGCGCCATATCGAAAGAATGGAGGAAGATCGTATTCCACAATTAGTGATGAACTACCAACCGAAGGTAAGAAGAGATATCGGCCGACCCAGAAAGAGATGGTCCTGATGTGCAAAGTGAAGACGGAACAGGCATTCCTGCCTAATCCTTGAAATGGAGAAGAAGAAGAAGAAGAAGAAGAAGAAGAAGAAGAAGAAGAAGAAGAAGACAAAATATCTGATGCCTCTACATATTTCCCCATCGCAAACAAGAAAGAGCTTTTAAATACTGAAGAAAGGAAACTTCTAGATTTGTCTGCTTATAACGAACCTTATTAGAATCCTTGTATGATTGTAAGTTGTGAAAATGAAACAACTGATGCGTTGTGATGATAATGAAGACTGAAGGGATAAAGATACCCAATTTGGAATCCCGATCCACAACTCTTGCAGTCGAAGCAATCACGGCGCTCCCATCTTCGCAAACTCCACTGCCCAATTTTAATTTTATTTTATCACTATCATCACGAATATGTCTATTATTATTGTCAGTGTAGATAAAATTGATGAAGTCAATTACAGAGAATGCAGAAATAGATTATAAGACGTTGAGAAGAAAGATGCTCGAGAAAATAATGAAACGTACAGAGTGAAGGTATTTTCTCAAAGCCCTGGAAAGATGTAGATGTTTATTATTGTTTGTTGACTGTAACTGTCAAATATTTTTTTTTGTTAAATCGATAATTGGATCACGGATTATGTTTGTAAAAATAAAATGATTTTGAAGTCATAACTATCTATAGTTACAGTAAACTGTAGATAACGCATTAGAGAACCTTGTCCTTTGAGTTTGGAGCACTGTAATATAATTTCAGTTGGGCTCAATACGCGGCGGGGACAGGAACGAAGGCGGGGGCGCCCTTCTGGCCAGGGGCATAAATACGGCGGCGGCGGCGGCGCGCGACACCGCGCGGGGGAATCCCCGCCGCGTGATGAGGCGCTTTGGCCGGCGGCGCGCTCCAGGGGCTCCCACTGCCCAGCGCGGCGGCGCGGCGGCGCGGCGCTCGCAGCGCGCGGCAATTATACTCCATAAAGGGCTTCGAGAGGTCCACAAAGAGGCTGCCACGACGGCGATCGGCGAACGTCCCGCCGCTATGAGAACGACTGCGCGTAAATATGCCCCGGGAAGGTGATTGCAATGCATACACGAGCAGTACGTAAATAGCCACGAAGGCACGTAATGTGACAGATGAGCAAAGGTTCTTGCAGCAAGTTATTGTTGTTCTGTGCATTTTCAAGGCTTGGAAAAATTTATGATGCGTATGGCGGTAGTACCTAAGCAATAACGAGAATGCCTGTAATACTACTAGCTTAAGATTAAATGCACACGTTATTCTACATACATGGCAATATTGTTAATAAATTCTAATGAGAAACTATAAAGTGATACAAATGAGCTGCATAACTTCCCTTATAGCATATACTCTCGGGCGACGGCACTCCAGTGCCATATCGTCATCTGCGAGAATCACCTGGCAGGCAAACAGTAATTCTCAGAGCAGACCTGTCAGCGTAAGTTTATCGCATCTGCCTTAACGATGACAGAAATTGCGACTTCGATCGGCAGAACACACGATGTGCATATACGTCAGGCACGGGAGGCGCTCCTGGGATTCGAAGCTCGACGCTTCAATTCTGATTACTAGTCACGTGCTTCCTGCACGACACGCGTGAATGTGTCCACGCGTGGCACGCGAGTTGGCAGGGCCATGAGCAAAGCGGTTATGACGCGAAAGCCAGTTTCTCTTTATGTACTCTGATCAAGTGGAGATACTTCGAAACAAATGCAAAGACGTCACAGGGTGAATATTAATGAATCATGAGTTTCTAATACAAAATTTATACAAAACAACCAACTGTTCCTGATATTTTCATTTTTAAAATGTCTTTGAAGATAATTCTTCAATATGACGCGCGAATCTTCTCAATACGACTTCTAACAGTCGAACAATTTAATCTGCACAAGAAAAAGAACAAAAACATGATTGTCTTGGAAACTATCTCGTAAACATATAATTATTAGAAAAAAGCCACAGATAAGATATAGGTTTCTAGGAAACATCTCATTCGCGGAAAACATTTAACCGAACATTAGTTACAACTACATCATGTTACCAGTGAAGATCCTATAAGCGTAGCGCGATTATACAAGAAAAATAAATAAAACTAGTACGCTGGGATTAAACTCATTTTCAAGAGAATTGTCCGGAGGCAGTGAGGTCCGGAGTGTATCTGGGGGCCGCGTCTTGGGAGATAGCCGCAAAAGGCGCCGCCTTCATCAAGAGAGACGAGCGAGAGCGCGCTGCACCGGGAGCGCGGGCGCCGTCTGTAGAGGCGGCACGGCAGCGGCAGGTGGTGTGAGGGCGGGTATGTGGCTTAGGAGGGGAGGAGAGGGAAAGGACGGAAGAGGAGGGGGGCGGGGCGGAGAGGTGTGCGAGCGCGGGGCCGAGGCAGCGCTCTTGTGGCGGGCAGGGCGCGCGTCTCGCGCGTTAAAGTCCCCATTAATCTCCTCGCCCAATCTGTGGACAGACGCACACGCACACGCGTGGCCACCGCGCCGTGGTCCGCATCGCTAAGGAGCCCTTAACGGTTCGTTACCCACCGACTAACCCTAGCCCTGCCGCTCTGCCCGTCTTTCCACCAGAGCCGGGGCGGCGCAACCGATAGCACAGACGTTCCGCGCCTCCGCTGTCACGGGGTTGATGAGATCCTGAAATGCGACTCTCCGGTCTTTCGCCCTCTGCCCGTTCCCTCAACCGCCGCGCGCAGCGATGAACCGAATTAAAACTTTGTTCATAAACCTTCAAACACCACAGCAGACATGAAATACGCATCCATTTACATCAAACCTCCGTGTCCACTGAATGGAAACCGCCCGCCATCACATCTTCACTTATAAACCTATTTTTTCGAATACAATAATTTAATCCCATACTCAGAGGAATTTTTTCCAAAATAACACGCATGTAAAAATAATATTGCAAGAACAATTGAAATATTTCATTTATTTAAATACAAAAATTAAATAAATTCTGAAGCTCCTATTAAAAATCTGTAAAATGTGAAATTTGCAATAAAATTGGTCAACATTATAATCGTACGTTATTTTATTAATAGGGTTCTGAAAAGAATGTCCAAACATCACGTGTGTTATTACAATATGTTTAGGTACACATTTTACGTGATGCCACAGAAAAAAGTGGGGAATTGTTGAAATATAGCGAAAAGTAATCAAGATTACGAAATCAAAGCGATGCGCTTGGACGCCACCTTTGCCTTTGGACCAATTCTTGTAATTTTCGTTGTTGTTTTTTACATCCACCACCGCCAACACATTTAATCCTATTACAAAGGATAATCGAGTCAGCACACACAATCTGTAGCTCCGGAGCTTCGTGTTGTCTTCCCTTCCGCGGGATCCCACTCCGCGCATTCACTCCCCAACATCCTCTCCTGCCGGACCCCTCGCCCACGCGCACCGAGCAACCGCTCGCACAACCCGCCGACGCGGGCGCTGATGAGTTCCCGAAACGCGACGCCTCCGCCTCGCTCGCCCCCTGCCCCCTACCCCCGTGCCCCCGCGCAAGGGCCGAGAGGGCTGGACCCCCCGGGGCGCGCGCGGGGCTCGCGTTTCCTCCCCCGCCGTCTGGGGAGATAAAAATCAAACAGGCGGCGTTGGCGGCGGCGGCGGCGGCTGTGGTGTCGGGAAGGGTTCGAGGTGTCTCCCTAGGCGAAAGATTAATTGAAAAGGAGATTAATTCTCGCGCCAGACAGCCGCTCCGCACAACGGCGAGCGAGAGCCAGGGCACGCTGAAGCCAGTGGACGACCAGCTTTCGATTGGACGGGGAAGAGCCAATGACGCCATCCAATTGGCACGGAATCCAAAATTCGTTTCTACAGTTACGTAAAGGACTTGTAAGATGATATGGATATGTCGCAGGAATTTTGATTCTACGACAAATTTTTGTTTAAAATATGACATCACACAAGTTTTCATTTCACATTTAACACACACACACAAAAAAACTAACTAAAAAGTTCAAAGAACAATTTTCAACATACTTGAAACACACAATTCAAGCAGTTTCTAAAATCACGGACTTATTGTGCCAGTGTTTTGAGAATTATTGACAGAATTTACGAATTATTGAAATAAATATTTTTCTAATATACAGGTGTAATTCGGTCATGAAGGGTGGATATCAAATTCACAAGCTTAAAGAATTCTCTGAAAGATATAAAAGCATTAACTGCAACGTCAATAGGAAAATTATTACTACCAATACAGGTGTAATTCGGTCATGAATACAAAATATACAGGTGTAATTCGGTCATGAAGGGTGGATATTAAATTCACAAGCTTAAAGCATTCTCTGAAAGATATAAAAGCATTAACTGCAACGTCAATAGGAAAATTATTACAACCAATATAACAACAATAACTTGTCAACTATTGCAGAACTCGTTGATCGTACTATTACAGAACTTGTCTACTAACTTCCTGCATCGCATCGTCAGCGAATTCCTACTTTAAAGCTGTGGTAGAAAAAGGCCCGCACCCTCTCGCGCGACGATGGAAAGAGAGGTGAGTGCGTGAGGTGGGACGGGGAGGGGCGGGTCGAGGTGGTGGGGGTGAAACAATGGAGCTCGCGCGGCCCATTTAGCTGCGCGTGGGAGACGCAGAATGGAGGCGGCCTGCACTCGACAGCGCCCTGTGGCGGCGCGGCGGAGGGGATGAAGGATGAAGGCCCCTCGCGCCACCTCGGGCGGCCCCCACGCTGTCGCGCACCTCCTTCGCAGAGCACCCGCCGATTCAACACTCAACACCAGGTCTACGGTTAGGTCGAAATCAGCAACTCTCTGAGGTGAATTCTAGCCGCCGGCGGTTCTGATAGCTAGTTTTCCGTGATTTCTCCAATCAATACCACGCGAATGCCAGAGCAGTACCCTATGAAAAGGGTCACGGGCCGGGCGCCATCTTTCCTTTCTCTTCCTTGACTTATCCTCTCTCATTACAATGGTCACTTCCTTTTTCGGATACACGATCATTGACAGAAACGAAGGGCGGTTCTTTGTAGAGTCCTTGGACAAACAACATGCTATTCGATATATTTTCTTTTCCTGTCTTTCATGTTTATTTTCATGAAAATAGCACACTGCATCTCACGTTTAGACGACATTGCCAATTGTGAATCAAACGAGTGCTCAAACACCTTTGCCTGCGAGAATTGCAACAATACACGTCGGTGTGTGATCTGCGATTCTGAGTGTGCTCCTGAGAAAAAGAAACCATTAATCAATGAAATTTCTGAGGCATTACTTTCAGTTAACCGACGTTTCAAATGACCGACATACCGCAAATCAACACTCTCGTATATAAGGAAAGCTCATTGCACAATTAATAAGCAGTAATCAGGGGTAAAATCTAACGAAAAAACATAATTTGCAACAACAACAACAACAACAAAATACCAGAAATCATTTCCAGACGACAATTGAATAAAATATTAATGTACATGTTAATAGTTAATTAAAACCACGCACTCTACTTCACATCTTATGTCGTGCAATCAATTTATGATAATAAAAAATCACGCAAGTTAAAATAAATATTTATCACCCGCTGACCATTTAAAATATTATAAACCAGCACTTAATTTCTGTTTTAAAATTATAATAAAACAAATTAGTAGTTTCAGCATCCAGAGGCCGCGTCTCCGCCAACACTCTCAGCAACTGAATTGTGTTCTTTCCGCCCAGCTTCGAGTCTCCTCTTCAACAACATCAACAATATCGACAACGAGCGCCGCCTCGCCGCCAGCGCGGCCAGCGCGCGCCGGCCTCGAGGCAGATTGAGCGGAAAATCGAAACTTCATCTCTGGCGGAGCCGTTATTGGCGGCACTTTCACTGCCGCGGACGGCCGCAACGCAGCCCGCTCGCCCGCCCGCCCGCACGTAATGGGCCGCTGCGAGGGCTCAAAGAGGAAATAACGCGTCGCCGCGACGCGATTCGAGCCCCGCCATCGACCACGCCCCCTCCTCTGCCCGCGCCGCCTCTCTCGACCACCCGCTTCTCCCACCCCCTAGGGGGGAGGAGGTAAGACGACACGTGGGGCCGGCTGATCAGCACAGCGTCGCCAGATACAAACAAAAAATATATCTTTTGTCTTCTTTTTCTTCACTCGATGGTTTAAGGATCTGCTTAGTACGCTTTAGTTCTTTCACAAAACCATGTAATCTTGCTGAACAGCATGATGTTTGTCATTGACAAAACTAACTTCCAATCAGCTACTGTTTGCTTAATTAAGTGACTTGCTGATACCAAAGAGTTCTTCCATAAGAGATGTTACTTCTGACACACGAAGGTCTTGAGATGTATTGTTTTCACCATCACTCTGTTCGCCATCTTTTCCTTGAGTTCTAACTTTTTTGGATTCAAACATTCTGGTTTAAGGGGGGTCAGACGAATCTCCAACCGGTTCAGCTCCGGCATGTGTTTTTACAGATGATACACACCAACAACCTTGTCGACAGCAAAATCCTTTAACTACGCCACTGGCAGACTGTTAGCTCACCTGCAGCAATCTACGTCCATCAGACCCTTCCTGCACGTTTCTTGCCATTTCCCCACGAGGCTCTACGTCCTGCGTTGCATTGTCCGAACGTCACATGTCGTCCCACATCCAATTGCCGCCCACAGCAGCTGCCCGGCGGCCTCGCTCTTCCCCTCCCAGCCGATCTCTGACCCGCTGCCTTCTGTTCGCCGCCCGGTACTTATTCGCGGCCTGGGGCCAGTGGTACACGCAGTGCACAGGTAGCGTGATTACCTGATATTAACCGCCCACCGGACCAGTGTATCGCTGCTTAATTCGTTTCCTTCACGAACGCTCTTCGGGGTTCAGTTACACCATAATGTGTGACGCTACTGAACGTTTTATAGACCAAGATCAAAGCCGTTTAGGGAATTGCGGCGGTGTGAACAGCGTTTGAGGCAACGAGGTAAAGGGCTCTCAGATATGTGATTAGTAACCGACAACCTTCACTCGAGTTTCATAGAACCTCAGGGCTGGGGACGTGGGCACTTTGAACTACATCATAAACTTTGATATTGTGACTGTTTGAAAGGTAATTTAAACCATCACACCGTTATATCATTGGTTGCTGAGGAGATAGGAAAATAAGTATTAAAAAAATACATTCAGGAAATAATGACTGCAATAAACCACTATGACGTCCATTTAATTTCTGAGAATGAATTTCAGTGAGACGATGTTCGAGATTCAGAGTGAGGACACTGTTCACGGGTACAGATACTAATTTTCAAGAAAACCCATGGGATTTGAGGGCGTTGCGTTAAGATCAAATATAACATCAGAAAAGACTTCAGAAACCACAAAAGTAAATCAAAGAAGAGATTATAGAATCTTATAAATCCATAAGAAAAGATACGAAAAGGGCTAGGAGAAGGAAAGAAGAGGATGCTAGGAGTAAAGAACAAAAACGACAAGGGAGAAGCCAGAAGGAGTGAAGTACTCAAAACAATAACTACGTTTCACCAGCAGCTATACACTAGTAAAGAACTACACAGAGAGGCAACGATACAAGAACTATTGCAGAAAAACCAAAGAGAAGAATCAATTCCTCACATTCTTACAAGAGAAGTGCGAACACTAATTGAAGATTCGAAGAACAGGAAAATTTCAGAAGACGGAGTTTTTAACAAAATGTTAAAACAAGGAGAAATAGAGCTAATAAAAGCATTTACAGAAATATTCAATAAGTTTTTAGAAGAGGAAGAAATACCCACACAGGGGACAACAAATGTAATTACACAAGAAAGGTCCCAGAGATAATTTGAATAATTACAGACGCATTAGTTTAATATCTAACATGCATAAATTGTTTTCCAAAATTATAACAAGACGTACTTCGAAACGACTATATGAAAACCAACCAACAGAACACGCTTGATTCAGATCGTGATACTCAACAACTATCATTTACAGACAGTGAGCCAAATACAAGAGAAATGTGAAGAATTCAACCTTAAACTTTCTCGCATTTATAGACTATAACAAGGCTTTTGATTCCGTCGAACAACAGTATATACTTCAAGCACAACAGAACCAAGGGATTCAGAGTAAATACCTAAGAGTATTTACAAAATTATACACAAACAGCTGGGTCAAAGTCAGGACGGAAACAACAAGAGCCATACAGACTTACAAAAGAAGTAAAACAAGGAGATCCCATCTCACCAAAATTGTTTTCACTACTTTTAGAGAACATTTTTAGGAATTTACACAGGGAGGCAAAATTTGGCAACAAGGTAAATGAAAGGAAGCTGACGCACCTGACATTTGTAGATGAAATTGTATTATTTGCAAAATCGGCGAGAGACGTACCCACTGATGATCCAGTTGTGTGACCAGAGAACCATGGCATGGCTGATTATGAACTCAGCGAAAAGAAAACTAATGACAAACCATACGGAAATTGGAGTTAAAATACACACAGACGAAATACTGTAAGTTTCACAATACACCTACTTCAGACAAACGGTCTCTTTTAACAATAGAGCGGAGCAGGAAAATAACGGAAGAATGACGCTGGCGTGGAAAAAAAATTTGGTTCCTGCGTTCTTACTTTTGGACAAAAGACAAAAATTGGAGACTAACGAAGAAATAAAGGACGTATGCTGTCAGTAATGATGTAAGAAGCACAAACCTGGGCCACTACGCAGAAACGTATGGAAAAACTAGCTGTGACTCAAAGAAGAATGGAGAGGAACATACCCCACGTCTCTATCCTAAATAATGTGGAAGAACTAATAGAAGAAAAGTGAGAACTCTATACAGGCTAAATAGTGAGTTAAGTTTGTATTCTAAGTGTTGTCAAGCGAATACGTGTAAAGGTGAGAAATTTTGAAATAAAATTTTAAAATCCGAATATAAAATGTTATAGTTAGCTTATTTCGCTTATATTACACCATATTATTCATATCACTCATTGTAATTATTCTTAGTCTTTGCGAGTTAGTTTGTTAATTTCACTTCATGTCTGGATAAAGTCCTTATTTGGGTTCCGGTAGGCCGGACATCCAATACAATCTCCCGCGACCTCTGCGCGCTGTGGTGACTATTGTACGATTTATTTAGTCGTGCACTTGACGTAAATCAGCTGTTGAAGTTTCATTTAATCGGAAGCTTAAATGTTCCTACAGCGACGTCACTATGAGGACGTTCAAGCTCCCTATTGGGTGAAACCGTGAACAAGTGATTTATGTGAATTGCACGGTTAAATAAATCCTAATACACAACTGTCTCCCACATTGCTTGGGCTTCATTCGCTCTCCGCCGCGCCGTCGAGGCGCCCCCGACCCCGCCCCGGTGACGGACGGCTCCGACCCGCATGGCAGCCGCTCGGGGCGCGGGGTCGCGACTGGCATCGACCCCGGTCCCTCGGGGCCGCAGGCGCCACGACCGGCATCGCTCAGCGCGCCAGAATTCCTAGGCGCCACGGGAGGTGAATGCTGATGGAGCGGAGCCTTCAGTGGTAAACCTTGCCCGGCACACACATACACACACACACACAGGGATGAGGCAGAAGGGAAAAGAGGGAGTGAGAGAGAGAGAGAGAGAGAGGGGGGGAGCGAGGCAGAAGAGAAGAGAGGGAGAGAAAAAGGGGGAAGATTGAGAGATAGATAGATAGAGAAAGGCAGAAGAAAGAGGGAGAGAAAGAAGGGGGAAAATGGAGAGAGTGAGAGGGGAGAGAGAAAGGGTGGCGGTGATAAATTAATTTGGATATAGGAAGGTATAGGAACAGAGATGACAAGACGGGGATAGAGAGGGACAAAATAAGTTAGAGAGAAAGAAAAATGGAAAAATGGCCGACTTAATTTAATTTACTTTGAGTAGAGAAATAAGAAGACAGAATGATGAAAGGAACCGACGTTTCCGTTTTCCGGGAGAAAAACATATCAAAATTGCCTTGAAATGATAAGTTAATAAAACTGCCGTTGACACTGAGATGGGATTTTAAGGAGAAGACGTGATCCCGCAAATAAATTTCCCCTCTATAGTGGAGATTGCAGCGTTATTTTAATTCATAAACAAAGAGGTATTTCATTCTAATTGAGCACACATTTCGAAATAAATATCGATAAGTAAAGAAATAATCTGTAATAAATGACAGCTATGCATGTAGAGCACTAGGACTGTTAATTGAAAGTGGAACATTTGGAGGAGTCAGTAGGGAGAGAAAGAACCATGTAGGAGGCTGCCTGTAGTGTTAGTTGAACTGAAACTTTCCAGAGGAGAGAATGAAGGCGAAACCGGAGCAGGATGTGAGAGTAACGTGAGAGTTTTGTGTGATCCATTGAACAAAAAAAATACCAATATTAAAAAATATATCAATTATTACGTAAGCACTCCGCGTAATCTACTTGCAAATATTATACATTTTTTTGCATTTCTCACCCAATTCTGGAACGTACTTTCACAAAATGCCACTGCGTAATTTCTTATGCAAGACAACCCAAAGGTGGCACAGAAAACAGGCACGTGTGCGTAGTCAACGACCTGACGGAATCTTGCCACTGTCGAATAAACACGTTCGAGTCGCGCCAAAGCATCGCGTACGTCCATACTAGCGCGTTTCAAGGATGACCATTCATGCGGCTCAAAACAAGCCCACATTTGCATTTACCATATACGCGCTCTGTTTAGAAGACTGATAAATACTTGCCCGTTCCGGATTTCGGGTTCATTTACAGATCCAGTTTGCACCCGCCTGCCAAGTGAATGCGCGCAGCCGGACCGCGAGTACTATGAGTCGGCGGCCGCCAAACATGGGCAGCCTCCGCTCTCATTATGAGTCAGGGCGAGAGGCGCCGTCTGCGGCGGCCGAGGGGCCGCGAGAGGTATGACGAAGATCCGCAGAATCTCCCCGAGCCTCTCGGAAAATAGCCCGACTGTAAATACGCAGAACTGCCTCACGGCAGAGCTTTAGATCATCACTGTCATGCTGACAAAATTCATAGCGTAAATGTTGGCATCGTACGTTTTTCATGGAGTAACATAGGTGTCCCACTCCTATTTGCATACGTAGAAAGTGTAACTCTATAACTATGTAATTCGAATGAATTTCTACGAAAATTTCTTTTCACAAAAGCTCGGTGGATCGGTCGATCGGTGTTCTTTTCCGATTTCAAAAACTACGAGTCTTGTAATAAATGCAATAAAAGTAGTGTACCGGGATTAGTAGCATTTTTTTTGTTGCATTTATGCACTTTGGAAATTATCACCAAACGATGTTTAGAAATTTAAATTTAAAAACGCAATAACTGTGGCACGAACAATGTCGTGTTTATTTTATTTATTTTAAGCGAGTAACATAGAGAGAAAGTTATTTTTTCTGATAAAATAACAAGTCTTCAGTTAAAATAATTGTTGATACTCGCCATTCATTACTCACCGACCGTAAGTAACTTGTAAAGTAACTGGGCAGAGAGGAAGGCAGTAGCGGGCACCTCTCTGAACATTTTTGGTTCAGGTAGTCCAATCACATGGATCTTCAAAGGAACATCCTAATGGAATACATTTCATTCACCCACAAAATCGATCAAAAATGTTCAGTGCATCGCTCTCCTTCTACTCTTACAACTTAGGATTCCCCCCTCCAGAAATGAAAAGTATATACCATTCGATACGCAGTTCATTATCGGTATAAAGCGTAAAAGCATCACGTTTTTAAAAACGCAACGAACATGGACAATTCCCGGCCATGGACACAATAAATCATATTTCAGGAACGCAAAATGCTTCGTTGTTATTTTAGGCGCCCTTCCGGGCCGGGGCACCGACGGACTCATCGCCCGCCCGAGTGAGCTGTCCGGTGTCCGCAAGGTGGCGGACAGACGCGGCCTCTAACGGGACGGCGCGCGCTTCCGGTGGCAGATTTACGGCGGCGGTGGCGGCGGCGGAGGACGAGGCGGAGCAATAAAACGCAGCGGCCCGCGGCGCAACCTGGCCACCGGTCATCCACAATCACGCACTCCACGCCTCCGGCTGCCTTCGAACCCCAAACGGTTCGTTCTACGCGCCAGCCCGCGCCACAAACATCCACACGGTGATACGTTAGCTACCGTTAGGCAATGGTCGGCACATGTGAGGGAATGTTGCACAACAGGCCACGGTACGGTCGGATCTGCGATGTTGAAACCCAAATGATAGGTCAAATACCAGTGTTATAAGGAATACGGGAAACGTGTATGCATTTCGAGCCAATTAAAGACGAAAATGAAATGTTCAAATGTTTTGGAATCTTACCTTTTTTGTTTTTTCTGTAGTGTTTAACCAAGTTTATCTCCCAGGTTCCATGATCGTTAATCAATGTATCCGAGGTTTGAAGACACATCCAGGTAATAGCTCGTAAGAAAACAAGCATATTTCTCCAGAAATAAATAACGCGCTAGCGTCAGTATAATAAAACAAAAACATTCTCATCAGCTAAAAAACGTGTTACTTTCTTACCACAATAACAGGTTAGAACGCAGTGCGGAATTGTATACATTGCACATTACTGCAAGGTGTTGCCAAATTCGGTGGCAACCAGCGCGCAAGTCAGTGTCAATCCATCATTTCAAACAACCGCTTCAGCCAATTGCTTCCGGCAACTGCAAGAAAGAAAAAACGACGACTCATCGCAGGTCAAGTGATCGAGAAGGAATAACCCGTTCCCCGCCCATCTGCAAGACCCCGCGATGTATCGTACGGGACGACAACCTCAGTGGCCGTTGGAAGAAGTACTAGTAGGAAGACCACCAACATCAACAGTTCTACAACCGCCCGTTTGGAACGACCCAGTATAATGATTACACACATCGATGATGAAACATTTGTCACTCCCATGTAAGCAGCGGAAGCAACAGGGTTCCCGATCAAACTTCTAGCTATACTCGACTAAACTGTTCAGTGATGATTTGTTTCCACTACACGAGAAACGAAAACCCGCGGAGAGATCCAAGTTTGAGCTCAAAATGCCATAATAATTTTGGATTCTTCAATACAACAATTAGTTGCATTGCAAAATTAGTTGCATTTCATAACTAAACTTCAGAAATCGAAAGGTAATCTTTTTCTTTCGTATGGTTTGTATCCAATCCACAGTCGGATACTCCTTGCGCCCTTCGCGACGACACGTTCATAAGAAACATGGGACAAACAACCATGCCCATGGCGGTACTCGAACCCGCGACCCTTCGGACCAAAGCGCTGGGTCGGTACACACTCTTAGCCTCCTCGGGTATCCAGGTCGGCCAAAAGATAATAATTTCTGTAAAATAATGTGAAAAGTTGAGCTTGGCTTTTAAGAAAGGGCGTTTCTCCGATTACTTTCCTTAAGGAAATTGCCGAGGGTCAGACTACTAAAGTACTTCTCCCCTTCTCCGTGCCTAATGTCAAGGCGCAGCCACAACCGCAGGCTGACTAACCCCGCGGCCTCCTCCGCCGCCGGGCGTCGCGCGCCTCCGCCCCCAGAGGTGCCCGCCCCGGGCATCGCCGCCTGAGTCACCGCGCATCGCCCCCGAATTCGGCGGCGGCGTCCGCGCGGTCGCGAACCGACGGCCGCGGGACGCCCTGCGGCGCGCAGGTGGCGGCGGGCGCTGGCGGGCGTCACGCGGCGCCGCAGTCGACGCGGCGCCACTGATTCACCGCGCGGGCTGAGTCACGCGGCGCCGCCGCACGCCGCCGCTCGCCGCAGCGCGGCTTTTTGCGCACGAGGCAACGCGACGCGGCGCAACGCCGCGAGAGGCATAGAGCCGCGGTCCGGACGCAGCCGCGGCCGCCGCCGCTTCCCGCCGCTGTTCGGCACGGTTTCCTATTATACTCTCAAAGTCGTACGCATAAGCATGGGGGAGGGATATGCCCCATCCCTAAAATTTTGAAAGGGGTCTTCGAAGCCTATACGTAATAAAACATTTTAGTTTTTTTAAACATCTTCAATCTCTGATTTTCCTCCCTTTGTTAATCTGGCATATTTAGAAAAGTGTTAAACATCTGGGGAAGAGCATCTCCAAAACATCCGACAAACATCTCCAAAACATCTCCATAACCTATTAATGATATCTGATACTTGAGTGAGGGCCCAGCAGCGTGACGGTACCCATTACTTCACACTAAAATTACAGCAATATATTTTATTTCCTGATGTTGCCACATTTAATGACATTTTACGACTATGACAATTTCGCTGCGGTATATTATCAACAAAGGCAAGCGATAGTATCAGGCACGATTAATCTTCGTTATGTACAATAAAGTATATGACCTCCGATCGTTTACAAACAGAATGTTACAATGAGAACAAATAGGACAGTCTGCCACAATGGTTCGATGAAAAAGTTTCGAGTAACTATTAATTTCAACACAACACTATAATGTAGAAAATAAAACTAAAATAAACAATTTCAGCACTTTTGATACGTTCTTCAAATTTGTAATTTCTCAAGGTAAAAATAACATGTCTTGTCTCTATTCACATGCTAAAATAAATACTCAAAGAAACATTTTCCTTTTCCTTCTTGAAGGGACAAAGAGAAGTTCCTCCATTCATGCAAAAACGAGAGCACGTGAGCGCCAAATGAACCGCAGACCGCAACATCACATCCCGCGGCACGTGACAGACGCCACGTGACCCGGCGAGCCGCATTCATTTTTCACGTGGCGCTTCGCCGCAGGTGGTCCGGGGGTCAGCCGCCCGCTTCTCCAGTTCGCGAGCCGCGTCGAGTGTCTGTCCGCCCGCCCGGCCCCGCGTCACGCCCTCGCCCACGCACGCTCCGTGCGGTTCGGCGCGGCGCCGCGAGGGCGGGCGCGGGGGCGGCAAGCAATAGCTCTTGCCCGTCTCTAAGTATTGTACAACTACGAACTTATACTGCGGTTAAAGCCAGGGCTCTTTGTCAAAAAGAAACCAGGGCGACCCCTGCTGTGAGATCTTTCACCTTCCCCCTCTGGTTACTGGGATTCAAATCCCAATCGATGTTTATGAAATCTGTGATGGAAAAATAGGGATCGCAACATGTTTTCTCGGAATCCTCGCGTTTTCTCAGTATCCCATTTTACCATTGGTCCAACATCATTCAAATATCATCATCACACATTTATTAATTCCAATCATCTCCTTTATGGCCAAAAAGGCTAGGAGCTGAGGACCACAAGATTAGACTGCCTTCATCAAAAATTCATGATCTGTGAGACACACTACCTTGCGCGTGTTCAGAGCGTGAGGGCCATTTTTTTTCTTATTTATATGATATACTATTATATTAAAAGGAATAACTTTTTGTTCCATATTAAATTCAAATACAATTCTTATGGTGTGGTACTTGCAATTTTATAATACGTATTAGACAATATCTCGTTACATTAATTCGACATGAGTATGAGTTCAAATTAATTCAGAAGAGGTTTCAGTCAAGTGAGTGGGCGCACTTTTTCATGTTATGTATAATTTTCAAAGGTCTTATACATGTCGTGTTTGTAAAAGGAAGCGAGTTAGTAGTAGAAAGTAGTATGGTGCGGTCAAAATTCTCCCAGAAGGAAGGAGGCAGCGAAGAAAGAAGTTACTATCAAGGCGAGAGTAACAGTGAAGTTGCTTCGAATGATGCGGGTGTGTCATGTAGCAGATTTTCGGAAAGGATGAGATCAGAGCATAAAGTCAGTGGAAATTCGGAGCTCAATTAAGAGTTCGGTCAATCGTATCGGTTCCATGGCCAATTTTGGGTGACGGATAGTGCAAATGGCACTTCCAGCAATCCGTTTCATGAATCATCACAGTACGTAACCACTACCAGCTGAGTAGCGAGTGAGTAATGAAAGAATGCAATAACAAAACTATAGTTTCATGAAAGGTAAGGGACGTAAACGGCAAGGTTGAATCATTAAAATGGTAACAAAAATTGTGCTAATTAACGTACTTTCATCAATACCATTTCTGTTCAATTCTCGTTCACTCACAATTTTAGGACCTTCTCGTAACTCTACTGGATATATTTTCACAAATTAGATTAAGTCATGTTATTTGTTGGATAGGAATAGCCAAGCAGAAATCGGGGCTTCGGTCTTTTTAAGTGGATATTTTGTGTTTCTGTTACGTGAATATTCTGTACTTGAATTACTTCGACCCGTGATTGTAGTACATGTGGGAGTGGCGTTCCTCCCTCGCTGGTACGCGTGATACGTTGCTTCCCAACACCTCGCCTTCGGGGTTTCTCCTCGAGGTATCTCCCCAAGCAGTACACATCACCAACCAGGATAAACTCTATCCTCTGGACTGATCTCCCGATATGTGTGATAGTAGGGTAAAGTGTAAGAGTGTAAGTGGAGAGCAGATGACAAGGATCAGGAACGAAGATCGCGCGTCGTAGTGGGGTACTGCCTTCGGCAATCCCCTAAAACTGCTTGGAGAAACCCCGGAAAACTACCGATTAGAATAATCAGCTGCTTAATTTTTTCTTCAGGCAACGTCGACCTAGCTGTACAGGTAGTATCTGAATTCCGTCACTGTCGGAACTTGAACCCTAGGACCTACCAGTTACATCCGCTACAGTGGAGAGAGATTTTCGGTTGTTATCCCAGCTGGTCTTCTCAAAACATTTTCAAAAATAAAGAAAGGAAACAAAAAAAGACAAAACATATTTTTGCTCAAACTAATCAGCAGTATTTTCTTCCAAGATTAAAACCACCAGTAGTAGTAAACCTCTCTCCACAAGCGACAATGTGAACAAACTAGATCTGTGACTTAGGCAGCTGTATTTCATGCTGCTGCGCCTCATCCTGTTCGCGTGGAGGCGTCCTGAGTCACGTGCTGGCCGCCCGCGTGGGTCGCCGGGGCAGTGCCTCATCCGCACCGTGCGGCGCCGTGCGCGCGCCCGCCCGCCCGAGTGCTTTCCGGCGTCGGTGCAATGGCGAAACGCTGTTTCCCCTAATCGCCTCGGCCGCCCGCGCCTTTTCGCCGCGACTGACCGCAACGGCGCCCGGCGCCCGGCGCTGCCCGCCTGACGCATCGCGCTCGTCACCCTCTGCACGTAGCGCGCCCCGCAGCCCAACGCAACAAAGGCTGTATGCTGTTATTGATTGCGAGAATGCTATGGTCATTATCCCCGCAAGCGTAGTGCACGTTTCTATCAGGGGGCGCCTGTGTTCTTCCACGGCCACATTCAGTGATGGCCGTGGTTTTTCTTTCGCTGGATGGTGACATCCCACGCCGATCTTCACATGGGTTTGCGCAATTTTCCCCATCCAGCAGGGTACCACTGGTCTCGCGACATGTAAAGTATTGTAGTGCACGTAAGTAAGGGGAGAAGACAGAACAAGAAGAGGAAGAAAAGGTCGCGCGTGAGGGCCCGGTTTATAGGGTACTGATCCGGCATTCGCCTGGTACTGATCGGAAAAACCACAGAAAATTACCGATCAGATAAGCCGACCGCTAGAATTCTCCAGACAGGGGGTTCGACCAAGCTATGAAGCTAGTGTAGAAAACTCTGCTACTGTCGGGACCGAACCCTAGGATCTCCCAGTCTGGGAGACTTCAATGACATCATTTGGTGCCCTGAACCCCTTAAGCCTCGTTGCTTCTCCTAAAAGCCTGCCAGGCCAGATTAGTATATCTTCCTCTTTCTTTCGAATATGACCCTGACGGGATGAACGAGCCCATTAATCTCGTGTGTTTTAACAATCGTGAATTCCCAATGACAAAATAATTGATGATGTAAGTTGGCCTTCGAAATTAGAAGGTGACTTGCTTTTAAATATTTGTAGAGGAGCACCCAACATGCTTTATACGAAAACTTCATATCGGCAGGCTCACACTCCCTTCCCGCTCCAAGAAAAGTCCTGGCTTCGCCTCAGGAGAGATGAAGAATGCACTACATTGAGAATGGTCCTTCTGTTCTTAAAGATCTTTACTATTACGTTTGTTCCTTGCTCTGCAATGAACAGAATGTCTTAACTACGGTGACACTAAAAAATCGTGAAATCGTTTAACTCTTTTTTCCATCTGAAACATACCTGCTGTTTTCAAGGTATTTTTTCTATGAAATGACATACGATAAATACGAAAATTACGATACTACATAATTGTAACACATTCTCCCCTGAAAATGATGCAATTTTACTGGCTTCAGTACACTTCAGTCATTTAGTGGACTTTACTCGACAGAAATCTTTAAACATGCTTAGGTGTTCTTCCGTCAATGAAAGCAGCACGATAAAATGAGGTACACAATATGCCGAGGCATCTCTTTGAAATCAACGAAAGAAAATGTATATAAAACAAGGGACTAAAACAAACAGGAGACTAAGAATATAACATTCACAAAGAAACCGCATTTCCTAGAGATTCGTGACGTGCTTAAGGGTACGTTGCATCACAGCAATTCCAGCAAACACTCAAGTCCTAAAATGATGGAAAACCTGAATCATGCTCCACCTGCAGATGTCTTAAGGCGCCGCAAAGGCAGATGAAAATTACTCCTCCCAGAGGAAATCATACAACGCGCCGGTATCTCATTCGTATGCTCCGTGCGCGCACTAAATAGATTTCTTTAAAACTTTAATGACTCAACGCTCAGACAATGGAAAATGCATACACAGACACACACCTCACTACCGATATTGCTCTGTTCCGACGAAAAAAGAATGGAAGGTCCTGAGGAGAGGCATGAATAAAACATGGAGTGTCGGATGCGCGAGAGGAGCGGGAGGCCGTGAATGCGAAGTCTTTTGTCTTGGGGGACGTGAGGGCAGCGAAGAAGACTTCGTGGGGGACGCTTTTCGGACACGAAACCTCCCCTCCTTCACGATGGGGTGGACACATTCCAGCCCCCTCCGCCGCGCAGCCATTGCAGGTTCGGAGGCGTGTTGCGGAGGAGGTTGACACAACCAAAGCACAAGGCCATGGTCACTGAAAAAAGGTTATTCTTGATGCAAGTCTTAACTGTTCTCACGTCTAAGGGAAGAAGTGACTTAGAAGTATAGAGAGAGTATTGCTCATTGAATACAATATTCAAGTGTAATTAAATAGGTTGGCCTGCTGAAATCTAGCAATATATAAAGTGAGAGCGGTTGTAAATTATTGCAGGTTCTACTGATAATGGCTTTGAATTAACATTATACCAAAAACTTACATATCGCTTTGCCCTGCGGATTTGGAATGCCATGAATTCTGCGCGTTTTCATACGATATGTTGTGTTTCAATGCACAAAGTTGCGGAAAACGATCAAGTAATCCGATAAATTTTAGTGAGAGCAACTATTAAATAACCGATAATCAATAAATAATATTTTTCGACGCCATTATCTGATTTATTTTTACGGCTAATGATATGGAGGAAGTCTACTCTCACAAGAAACTATCACCAAAAAATAAATTCCTGTTATTTCAAAATAACCAGCTAGGGAGTATAATTTACGAATTGAGAGTTTCAGAAAGGCAATTTTCCAATTACTTCTCAAAAATCATTAAAAAAATAATAGGATTAGGAATCGTTTCCTGTGCGGAATTTGCTCGCGGGTACCCGAGTACCAATCTGCCTCTGCTGCGGCCACCCGCCGCCGCCGCGCTCCGTCATTTGAAAGTTTCTCTGAAGCGGCCGCAGCAATAGTCGATATTCAGCGCGATTTCTCCGGCGTCGGTTTCACCTCTGGCCCCGCGCAGGCGGCCCGGCGGATGGAGCGCGAGGGGGGAGGGGGAGGGGAGGGAGATGGGCGACGCGGACAAGCGACGTACGACACGGATTCCCGGCACAAAGACCTCCGTGAATCGCGAGAATCCCTCGCCGACGTAACCCACTTGAGAGGCCGGGGACAACGCTGGCGCTGGGGGACGAGTGGTATCGTCGCTTATGCACACAGCGAAGGGAGAGGCGTATTCCCGAAGTTTCGCTATTTCTTGTAGCTCGAATGAAACAGTTCTCTGACGATGACACTAACACGATCCACATTACACACTGAAATATTTAACTCCGGTAATCAAGAGATACATATAACATTCAGAGAGACGACACCCGTTCAATTGCAAAATTTGAATTCCGATTACGTATAGATGACATAGAGTGAAGTCATTCATGATAATATTTCGTTCAATTACATCAAACACAAGAAGTGCAGTTAAATTACGTCGTCTTAAATACTTTTCTAATGAACGATGGTTCTTGAAATGAACCTCCATTTCGTCTTAGCAGAGGATAATTTATTCGAGCCGGAATGGTGCACGCCACTCAAACACTGAAACGGATGCATATTTCAATATAAAACAACGAATGTGTTGTTTACATTACTAATTAAGAAAGGAGAATCAAGTAATTGGCCACCAATTGTTATAAGTTGCTGATCAATGCACATATTTATTAGCAGACAACGAAAAACACATTTATGAGAACATATAATTAGATATTCGTGTTCATCCCATCACAATCAAAGCTAACGAATTATTCATGTAGCACGCCAGTGTACACGGTATCAGGGATCACGGGATACATCGTAATTATATAGTCTTGACGAAATGAAAGAAGTATTCGTTTCAAAACATTCAAAATTTAAAAAGAATTTTAAATCATCTTAAGCACAGACATTACGAAAGGACTACAAATAAAATAACAGACACGTTTGGAAGAACCATCAAGTGACAACGCTTTTGTCGCCCTGGAAGCCCCCACCAAGTCCAACGCCAGCGGAAACGACTTCCGCGGGGCGCACCGTCGACCACTCCCACCGCACGCGGCGGCTTTTGAGCGGGCGCAGCGGAGTGTGCGGGCGGCAGGTGGCGACCTCCCCCTCCGCCGGTCCCAGCGCCACCGCAAATAGCTGCGGCACGCGTTGGGACACACCACGCCCCCCCCCCCCCCCACGGCTCCAGGCGGCTCTCCCGACCTTCCGTGCCGCGCCGCGCCGGCCCCGCGGGATAAAAGCGCTGTTTGACCACACATACCAGCGCCGCGGCCGCGTGAACGGCCCGCGCACGAGCCAGCGCCCCCGGCGACCGCCGCGGAGCGCAGGAGAGGAGAAAGGGGTCTAGGGGCAGCCGTGGTCGGCGTGCAGCGGCTACGGGAAGGCGACAGAGTTGGCTACGATGAGAGGCAAAGGAAGGTCGGAGAACAGTGGTAACGGTTTTGGGGCGAAAAAGAGCTAAAGATAATGGGAGGAAAGACCGTGGGAAGGAAATGGTGGAAGCAAGTTGTGCTTTGCTCTCGTTGCAGGTGCATAGTGCAGAGGTGCAAATGATTGTGGAGGTGGAAGAGGAGGTGGCGGTGGCGGTTTGGTGGTGGAGATGACGGTAGAAGAGGACAGGGCAGAGTGGTGGAACGGAGTTTATGTGCGGGAGGCGGCGGTGGCGGCAGTGGCGAGGCGAGGAGACGGCAGCGAACGCCCTCCGAGACCGCGACAGGCAACGGCGGGTTTGGAGGCGGGGGTGCTGGGCACGGTCGTCGGCGAGCGGGGGATGGGGCGGGGGGTGAAGGCGGCGGGTGGCGGCGGAGTGGCTATTGTTCGGGGGTGGCGTGACCGCCGGAGGGTAGGTGGCTGAGGAGGGGTCCCCGGAGTCGGTAAATCTCCTCCCACCGGCGACTCCGCCGATGCGGCTTCGGCTTTTGGAAGGTGTCGCGGGTCGCGATGTACGCTCTCGTCGCACATAAATGGATCTCCTTGGGAATAAGAGTGGTAAGGCTCAGAGGTTTTTCGAGTAAAGAAAAATATTCTCATTAGTCGTATTTCCAAACGGCTACGCTGAAGTAACAAACTACATCAGCATATCAGCGTTGTGTAGGTACCAGCTGAACGACTGAAAGTTAATACAAGGGTTAGTGAAGTTTGTAAGGAGGCTTCAGGAACATTATCCTGCTCTGATAATTTACGAACAATGCTCAGGAAGACTTTTTTTTGCACATATATCCTTCTTATAATTTTGGATTGCCTTCTACACGACAGTTGAAAATGCATAACTTCTCTTCGTGATTTTCTTGAAGTCCAAATGAATAATGTAATATTGGAGCGTACTATGAACGAACACGTACAGAACCGTGATTGGACGCTACAATAATTAAGATAAAAAATAACTCAAATTCTATGTCTAGAACATAGTCGCCCTTCAAGACAATTACTCTAAGATGATATTTCTATAATATATAGTGATACAGGTGGGCTAGTTCCTCTTTCGAACGGCATTCTCAATCTTTCTCGATATGATTAGGCAACCCAACGATCCGAGGGCTATGACTTACCACCTCTTGGAAGTAGAATCTCTCGATATGTTACGTAACAGGCAAGACGCCTCCCTCCTCATGGATGGAGCCCGAGAACATCCGCACGTGGATCGCCACACCCCATCGTCCTCAAACTTGAGTGTACCGCGCGGCCGGCCGGCAGCCGCCGGCGGAGGGCCGCGGGCGGCAGGGTCCCTCCCCCAGGAAGGAAACGCGCCATAAAAGCGAGACGCTCCCTGGGAGATAACACACGCTCCGCGTACGCACCCGCCGCCGCCACCGCCGCCGTCGCCGCCCGACGTTTCTCGAAAATCGTTGAGCGGGGACAAACGACGGAGAAGGCGAAGGGGCCCGGTGGAAAACGACCTACATTTCCCGGAGTGGACTCGCTCTCCCTGGGCGCGGTCCGTCCCGGCGAACGACATTGTTCCCCGGAGGAGCGGGCCTCTCTTCCTGTCGGACATTTCGCACGTCCGGAGAAGCCTCGCCGAAAGTGGACTCTTCAGGCCGAAGTCGTACAATGCGCGGTAAAAATATATACATGTACACGTAGGCTTCCGCGGCTCGAGTCCATTACTTCTAGGCTGTCCGGGTGACGCCGCGTCGTTGGCAGATAGGCCGACGTTTCGCCTGTCATTTCGCAGGCTTCTTCAGGGTAGTGACTACCTCACTACCCTGAAGAAGCCTGCGACATATACAACCGGTGCGACGTTGAGCCGATAGTAACTACGGTTTTATTTTACGTTTTACTTGATTATTTTCAACCTTGGTAAAACTTGAAAGTTTAAATCAATTGAAATGTACGTGTTTTCAACAAATGTAATTTGTTTACATTTATTTTATATTATCGCCGTAATTTCCACAATACAACAGAATATACAGCAGGTTAAACTGCTTTACTCCAGGATCGTAACCTATACTACGATTCCTTTACAATTAACTGGAATGCGTTGCTATAAATAACAGCGTTTTATTTTCTTCTCTGGCGTCTGCTCCTCGAAGCACTTTCGTGCTCGAAACGCCTTCTCCGTCCGCACGATCTCACGAAGAAAGTAACAAGCTAAAGCTATTTACGGGATTGAAGAAATGGATTCGTATTACTTTAATTCACATTCTATTTTGAGAAAATGGAGAAGAATGTGTCTCAGGAAATAACCAAAGATGATTACATTATAATTTCAAATTGATTGAATACGTATCTTTTTTCTTTCAGTAAATGTAGAAGGCAATATTATTGAAACATGGGCTATAATTATGGTCACAATTTAGCCTCCCGTTTCCCCTCACGGCTAGTCGTGCTTTCATTAGAGTTTCAGAGAAATGTTAGCAGCAAGTGTTGTAAATTAAGACACGTTCCCAACAAGCAAAAAATCTTCGCCGTTATACAAATAGTTTACGGTTAAGATACAATCAGTGGAAAGTAAAAAGACTCTTGGTTGAGATATGAAATACTTCCATAAGTCACAACGCTCAATTAAAATCTTATCAATGCGACATCACGTCCACATACAACGACACACTTCCCTCCCTGACCTCCTCCATAAAGAGGTGATCTCCCCGAGGCGAAAGACAGCGTCGGCACGTTACAGTTACTTCTCTTTTGTGTCGCTTTGGGGCGGCGGGTGGCGGGAGGGCGCGCCGAGTGTTTTCGGGAGAAAGGCGGCGGGCGGCGGGGTTGACGCCCCCGCATTTCAAAGCGACTCGTCACCCTCTCCCGCGCGCCGTCGCCGGCGCCGCCGCCGCAAGGACGTCCGAGGTCGGAATGCAGGGCTCCTCCACGGTGCGGCTGCACGCAACGCGCCCTCCCCCGCCGACGCGATGGGACGCGGCGCGCCCGCCGCCGGCCGGCATGGGTACTCTGGGTGCAGCGTGGACCGCTCCAGTGCAGCACGCAAGCGCGCTCTACAGCGCATCGCAAATCTATCCATACGCCTTATTTTAGATTCGAAGAGTAAAGTTAAAAAATCGACAAAACGCAAGTCTGCCTGTTTATGGGGAGAGGAAATCTAACATGTGTAAATTGCTCTGAATACTTCCAAAGAGATTGACGATTTCAGGCGAATACTTGCTAGACAAAAATATTGTTTTTAATCATCTTATTATAGTAGGTCCCACGTTTTTTACTGTTTTCACTGTTTTTTTAATTGTTTAAAGTAACGCTTTTCGTAAAGAAAACTTCAAAGTTTTCTACTACTTACATAAAAGCATCCACACAAAATCTCCTAGCGTTCGTATCAAACAGATGTACGACAAAGAAAATGTAGTTTCGGTACTCTCACTCCATATTATGAGTGGCCCGACTCGAGCAAAAACTCGACATTTAGACAAAATCAAATAGTACCCTAAATTCAAGAAATAGAAATACAATTTTCTCGAAAATTAAAGGGACTGCTTGATTTTATGTGCAATTTAATCAATGATTAACAATAATTGCATATGTTTACTCACGTAGTGGGCGGATCTTTAAAATTGTAAAGCACACTTCATGGAGCTATGTATGCCAAGTTAGGTTCGAATATGAAGTTATTTTCACTTTTGTCAATTATCGAATTTTTTAATCAATTATCACTATTTGAAAATTTGACTTATGAATTGCAGAATGTTCGTAAGGGGCCTGTTAATTTACTTTCATAACAGACTCTAATAGTGTAGAAAGATATCTCATTTCCTGGGAGATGTTTATTTTTTTTGTTTTGTTTTGTATCGAGACGTGAACTGCAAGTGGGAACGAAGATGTAATTGGAGTAGTCAGAAATAAAATAGAAAAGTTGATGTACAACTTAAGGGGCATCATCAAGCAAACGTGTTTCTGATGAACATCTTTGATATTGTGTCATGAAGATAAATAAAAATCCATGTGAGATATACGAACGCTTGTGAAATGTCAACTGTTCACAAAAAAATATTTCATATTTTACTAACCATTTTCAAATTAATGTAATAACGCTCATATGCACTCAAAATTATATTTACACGTTCTTGTCTTTTTTGGCCAGTGTCCTTTTTAGCGACGTTAAGCAGTTGGGTTCGCTGTGTGAAATACGATTTGTAATCGCTGGTATGACGGTCAGTTTGACACACGTAAAACAGTGAGATATATTATTCAGTAAAACATTTCCGGCAAATAAATTTCATACTGCGTGAAGTTAGGTCAATTCCCGTATTTTTAAATGAATTGTTAACCAGTGCGTTCTGAGAGCCTTGATGACTTTCCATTCCATTCTTGAATATACGTTCTTGAAATACACCGACATTGAAAAACAGTTATGACAGCAATTATTCCACACCACGCCTGTTACTGTCTCGAGAGAAGGCAAGTCAACAGCGATGTAGAAACCAACACGCAACCGAAAACTCGGCGGCACTTCCACAACACTCCGGAAAACCCAGAGCCACCAGGCCACGTGTGTGCTCTGGGCCACTCCCGCACTGCGCCTTGCATAGCCGACAAACGGTGCTCACCTCTCGTGACGCACACGCGCACAAACAGCCCGCACCACGCACGAAGGCCGCGCGCCACGCCCCCTACGGGAGCCTCCGGCGCTCATACTACTTTTAAAGTAGTGTTCGTTTATGCAAGGTCAAAAAGATGACGACTGATTGATTGATGTTTCCGGGCACGCCAAATAGTATGGTAATAGTCTGGTTTGTTAATGAATGTTTTATCGAGGGAGGCGACGGTCCCTCCACTGACCAGTGAGATCTGGCGCCGACCGGCACGTCAGCTAGCGGAGAATAACCCTCTCCAGGTATCTATCCGTCTGAGTCGAAACAAGTTCTTGGCTCACTCTCCAGACATGTAAGGTAGTCTATGGCGTGTATGTTTAAGTGAAAGTGTGAGTGTGTGTTAGGGGAGATGATAGAACAAGAAAGAGGAAGGAAAGATCGCAAGCGTCCGTGGTCCGTTTCTTAGTATACTGCTCCATCATTCGTCTGGTATTGATCACGCAAATCATGGAAATCAAACGATCGTAGTAACTGGTCGCTACAATTACGCAGACAGCTGTTAAATTCGACCTAGCTGTACATTTAGTGGCAAGGGGATGTCAAATAAACGTGTTTATTACAAGTCTTTAGTATTTTCTAAGAAACAATTTATTGTATACGTACGTGTTTTTTTTCTTGGTGCTTTATCAATGGTTACGTGGGCAATAGCTACTTAAAAACAAAGGTCAGTGAGTTTTATAAAACTTTCCATTGGCTCAGAACAGTCTTAGATTTTGTCTTATGTTAAACTATCAACATTAAACTACACAAATTTACAATATTATAATTAAATTGAATGTCCGTAGTACAATCTATCCCGATTAACGGTAGAACTGCATCACACTGCTTTAAAAGTTCCCTGCAGCATTTTGTAATAAAATAAAACGATACAGCTCACTGCATCCAATATCCCACAAACAAATAGAACGAGAGAAGCATTCCACACAGATTTCAAAAAGCGCATTTTCATTACACACCGATGCATATCGACTGAGTAAATAAATGGTTTTCGTGCACTATGGAAATGTGCACGTACTCGACATTACGTACTCCACTTGATCGTTATGTTGTCGTATTTATTTGTCAAAATACTACGTTGGGGAAATGAGGAGGGAACTTTATTTAACGTATTCGACTTAATGAGGGATATTATTAAAACATATTTAATATACGATTTTCTCCAGACATATTTCATTTAAGTGCTACAAAGTGTGACAATGATCGTGTCACTCTCTGTTGTCCTGAATGCATTTCAGATGATTTAGAATTAAACCATATTTTCGCAATTTGGCCAATTAAGTTGCTTCATTCGTTTACATTTTAATTTGTCAAAAATTAGTAATAAAACACTTGATTCTGCATTAAATATTTTATCTCAAAATTGATTGACTTCTCAAATATACAAAATATGATTTTGTGAACACAAAATCATGAAGATCTCTTTGGCGCATTAAATACATATTATTAATTGCATTCTCTTTTCCTCTTATATTTTTTTCATTTACATTACATCTTTTCTTACAAATTTTGCATAAAAACTCAAATTAAATGAAGTCTTGCACAAAAAATTGGACATCTTTATTTTTAAATCACGCTGATGTTACCGCGGAAACAATGAATGTGGCCAGTTAATTACAATATTATGAAACGGTACACATGGCAATCCAGCATTCCCGAAAAGTTTTAGTAAAATTGACTAATCTTACACGAAACAACTGAAATTGTAAACTAGGTATACTCCAACACTTAGAATCATCAACAAGCAAAACTAGGTCAGTAAAGACCAATTCACAAGCGAGAATTTCTAAACAAAACGTAAAAGAAAATTCAATGCGGTAGTGTTCGCAAAACAGAATGACGGTGGCCTTAGTCTTCAGACACAGACACAACAATTATTAGTCTTTCAGACACAAGAATTATTTTTACTTTCTTGGGAGAACTGTACCATTTAACGTGTAATAGTAGTGTTCAGAAAGAAATGCACGAATACAATCACTATGATTCTAGGAACAATTTTTTCGCAGTGTAACTCAAGGGACTAATTTTAAACCATAAAACTCTGCGAAACCCTTCAATCTGTTGCCTTACACTTCAAGAAAGTTATTGAATACGACGCATTTCTAAAGTCGAACGGACGAATCGCAACCTCTGAGCCAGAGATCACGTCCACCGCTCGCGGGAAAGTGACACGGCTACCACGACGGAGACCTCGCGGTGAGGCGGGGAGTGGCGTGGCGGGGCGGGACGGGGCGGGACGGGGCGGGGCGGGGCGAGAGGGCGTTTGTGTCTGAGTCGGCAACGGCTGCGGCCAAGCGGCCTATCCGACCCTCACGTCCACGGCGCGGGAATGCCAAAATATCTCCGAGAAAAATCTCCGAACCCGCGTACGCGCTCGTAACCCAACACCCAGTCATTATCCCAGCCGTATGACCTCCACGCAATTCCGCGTCCGCGAGTAGTATTTCTGGGAAACGGGCGGGCGGCAGGGCCCGCCCGCAAGGAAATTTGGACGAGGCTGAGAACAGGCACGAGGGAACTTTCCGCAAACCAACATCCGGCTCCACCACCTCCCACTCCGTAATCCACCGCCCCACGCTGCCGAACCCGTAATTGTCACGAGCGAACGGGTCACAGACGCGGTTCCTCTCTGCGCTTTGTTCACCCGCTTCCTTTCCGCGGGCGGGTAAAATTAGCGGCGGAAATGCGCCGAGCGGTGCGGAGTGGCGCGACGCGACGCCGGAGCGCTCAAACCACGGTGCGTTTACGGAAGTAGGCGCGGACTACGAGGCAACGACCTGCTCGACCCGCCCCTACCCCTGCGACCCTAGTGCTGGGTGGAGGGGGCGAGGGGGGTGGAGCGCAGCGGGAGATGCGCAGAGGCCCCAGAAGACTCGTGGCGCAATGTAATTAATTCCCCTTAATGACTAGACGCTCCCGCGAATCGTGGTTCAAGGGTCTCTTCTACTCCGCCCCCGCGTGTAGCGCGCGAGGATGGGGTACTAATTACTTTCCTGTTATCAAGTGAGCATGAGAGAGAAGACGTATGAGATCTGTAAAGGCGACATATCTAAGTTTCTCAAAAATGCACGGGATTGCTTTTCGAGGTAATTAGTATACACTCTGGCCTAATTTCTGTGCTACATGTTCCAAGATAAAAATAATGCTTCATAATTATTACATCGTTTCAATCTGTTAATATAGTAATTTTCTACTCGAAGACCTTTTAATAGATACTCAGAATTACTCAATGTAACAAATTCTATTTCAAAATACAGCAAATATGAAACTTCAAGATCTTTTGGAAAACACACAAAACATGGTTTAATGTGCAACTATTATTTGTTTTTTGCTCATTAATGGGATCTTTTGATATGTAGCTTAAGGAACGTGCACAAATGTAATTACTTTTTCAGGCGATCTGCTAGTTTGAAGGACCACGCTTTTATCGCTTAAAAGGCAGCATGAGACGACAACTTCCTGCCACGACATTGCGCAACATCTTTTAAAAAGAAATCTATCCAACCACCAAGCGCCGAGAACAACGAATCTCGCAGGTGTCTGCGATATTGTTTTCGGGCAAAAAGCGACACGCCTTCAGAAAAAGACGTAATATCGATAGTTGAGTATATTGTGCGCGAAAGGAAAGTTACCCAGGATTGATCGACGGTCGAATCCACAAAACAGATTTGCAGACCGCAAAATTTGAAGGTTGACACGTAGAGGATCAAAAAACATAATAGTCGACGAGGGAAACACTGAAATATCAATGCCGATATTCAAAACTGAAGGTCAAACATTTGCCGGGATTTCTTTTCTGAAAGAAAATACAATTTACAATAACATGAATTCAAGACGCAAATATTTCAGAGAAATAAGTTTTCAGAGAGCAAGTTCTTCATTTGTCTAAAGGGAAAGCAGAAGAAAATATTTAGAAAAATATTAACCTGGAGTACCATAAAGAAGGAGTAGAAAAAGAAGAAAGCATCCAAACCCTGAGAATTTGTAAACTTTCAAAAGCCTCGGATAACAAGTTAATGTAAAAAAAAAGTTAAACGTTGTTCTAATGCAATGAAAACCAAGAGGAGTGATTGTATTTGTTTTTCAGACTGTGCAGCCCGATTTGATAAATCGAAAGGGACTCTTTAAAATAGAGAAAGGTATATAAGTCTCAACGTTTATGAATGGTGTCCTTTTGAATTTTCAATTTCAATTTTTAATTTCCATTCTAATAAAATTACCATATATGGAAGGAATTAAAGCACTAGTCCGTTCGCCAAAGCGCGCCCTGCGCACGGTATTCGCAACTGAGTGTCCTCCACGTCAGCAAGGCCACCCCAACGAGACCTGACGACCGAAAAGCCGGCGTCGGCACGGCCTGCCGGAGGGGCCGGCGTGCGCAGGCGCGCGTGCTTCGCTCTCCATTGTTGACGTCAGCGCGACACGTAAGAACCATCTGCACTCGGTGGCCCGGGCTACCCCGGCAGCGCACCCAGACACAACACATGCCGTCTCACAACCACGCACGTAATAACACAACGGTTGATCTAGGCTAATTCGCGAATATAGGTCATAGAATGTTACACTAACATTGTAGCGTTTGTAAGGGTATTAAGTTTTTGCTGAAAAACATTTGCCTCTATGAACAGTACAAAGTTGTCAAATATAAACAATATATTTATCTCCTGAGTACTTAGTTTACTTATGGAAATTGTATTTCACTTAAATTCGACTCAATACGTTCTTATGATAATCTAGGATATTTTGCACACATTCAGACATTGTTACAAAGAATGCGAGCCCTTTTGGAACAGCCTCACCAAAAATTATGTGAGACGTTGAGGGTACATAAGTGCTGTGAACGAACCGCAAAGGAGCGGCATGCCATCGTTGGCTCCCCTCTCACTCCCCTTCCCATCCCATCCCTTCCCTTCCCGCCTTGCTAAACGGTCAACAAACGGGCGGCACGAGCGAGTGGTTTGCGAGGAGCTTCTCCAGAGCGCAGCGCGGTGTAGCGCCGCCGGGGCGCCCCCCCCAGCCCCACCGCTCCGCCCCGCCCCGCTCCGACCGCCTCCTCTCCGCCATGCCCCGTCTCTCTTCGCTCCGCCACACTCCGGCCCACCCCGCCCCACCCCCCTCCTCGCTTGCAAGGCGCCCTGCGCAAAGCGGGCGCTGGGCGAAGCTCGCAGGAATGCGGCGTGGCGCGGGGGCCATTGAGCGGCGCCCGGAGGCAGGTAGCAGCCACGGCGCGGCGCGGCGGCGGCGGAGGAGCTGCTGCCGCCGCCCAGCGACCTTGCCGCCATTCAGAGGGAAGGCCGCCGCCGGCGCGGCGCGACGGACCGGACGTCGCACGGCAGGTCGCCGTGCGAGGCGGATGCACGCGGGGAGGAGCGGGCAACTCCTCCTCGCACGCACCAACGGCACAAATCAGCGCCGCTGGCTGGGGTTGCACGCGCGTTCCTTTCAGGTCCTCCCTTCCCTTCGGTTCGGCGATCAAAGCCGTCCCACAACAAGAGAGAAAAATCAGTTTCATTATATGAAAGTCTTCAGGATAAATAATGAACATAAAAAAGATATGAAGCATGGCTCTTACAGTGATACTCGCCCTTCAGCGGTCGACCTTCCCTACCGCAGTAAGCTCATAGCCTAGCCTCGCGCCACCGTGTTGTTTCCAACTGGAGGAGAATATGCAAAGGATGCCCGTAAACAGCGACCATGGGATTGACCAGTACTTGGTATAGTGCAAATAACGCCACTCCTAGTGGATTTCATTGGTTCCAAATGAGTACGCGGATTATACTCGTCATTCTTCTCTACAAGATCATCAATAACATAAATGCGTGGAGGACAATGTTCAGTTTTAATTTGAGTACTTCTAAGAAGCATCACCCGCCTATTTAATCATATTTGGGCTTGTAATATAATTATTCCAAATCACCAATACAAAGCAGTTTGATGAAATATTTAGTCAACATAAACAAATATGCAAATAAACCTTGCAATTTCAAGACTCCTTTTTTTAAATTATTCTCATTCAAAGTGCATGGCAAGTATGTTATCATACTTTGGAGTTATTGAGAGAAGAAAAAAATGAATACGTGAAGGATCTCTTTAAATTCGCAGATTGTTGCATTCCCAACTCCCCTAGCGACTGCAGCAACTAACAACGAACATTTCACAAGTTTGCTAATTTCTTTGCTCTTCTCTGTTGCTCCTTTGAATTTACATAACCTTCTCTCCTAACATTTCCCATGAGTGTTTGCATAGGGAAATAAGGAAACTCTTAGTGAATTTATCCGCGAAAGTGTACAGCACTCGAATTTGCGTTCGGTGAACAGCAAGTATGTGGAAAGTACACACACGTGGTCCTTGACCGTTCATACGAAGTCAAGACGGGAGACAAATATTACGCGAGGCTTCGAACAGAGGCAGAGGCGCTTAAGCGGTGACCAGCTGAAGAAAACGCCAGAAAAACGTCCTCACAAAGCGACGGGGAGGCAGAGAAACCGGACGGCCTCTTCGGGGCGAGCGCCTGCCAGCGCGCAAGGCAGTTCCCTGTTCGTGAGGGATCGGGCCATCTTTCGCCTCGTCCTGTCGCGCCGGCCGAGTGTGAAAGGGCGATGTTCACCCGGCGCGCGTGGGGCTCAAAGGGGGCTTCTCCGATTCGGGCCAAGGCCCGCCCGCGGGCGACCCACAAAGGCCCGGGGGTGCACCCACCTTCGGGCGACGTCTGGCGGGACGAAAAGGAGCAGCGAACGAGGAGGGCGAACCAGAGGACCTTTTTTATCAAACGTAGCAAAAGACGACCCACATACGGAACAAAGAATGATGAGATAAGTATTCAAATATTCCATCTTCAGATTTTTCTGCTAAAGGAATAAAGAATGACGGTATAGTTATGTGAAATATATTATGTGACCCTTATGTGACATACCCCTCGTACGATAAGGTCATATGTTTGAATATTTAGTTGAATTGCAGTCCATAACCATAACAATTCACTGTCCATTAATCAAAAGTGCATAAATGAAGTTAATTTTAAGGACTTTGCGTAAGAAGCCTGGGTTGTTGAGAACTGTTGGTAGAGCTATCCATTTTTTCAGAAATGAAGTACTAAATAGGTTGTTTGTTTGTGTTACTGTGATTACTTGCACTTCTACGATTTGTTTAATTCGAGAAATGGTAAGTGAACGAAACCAAAAGTCTAGAAAAAGATAATAATGTGTTTCGGTTATTTCTATTTGAAGTATGTCAATGGGTAATCTGTTTTTGAAACCTCTTAATATTTTATTGTAATATTTCAAATGCAATTAATGGTATTATCACTCTTCTACGAAAACATAACTCTTCGTGCATCCGAATGAATCAAAGCTCCCCCAGTAATAAAGCTTCGCTTGGTGTTTTCTTCATATTTCATTACCAAAGCCGCTGGAGACTGCAATCATACACGTTCGTTTGACCTCGAGAAGCGGTGCCTCTTTCACCAGCGCACATGCTTCTTCGTCGGGGGAGACTGTGAACGTGAATTAGTATCGGACAACGCCCCCCCCCCCCCCCGCTCGCCGCCAACCCCTTCCCACCCCGCGCGCTCGCGACATTCAACTCGCCGCTCACAACGCGGCGCCTAAACAAACACTCGTATAAATTACTGCCCCTCCCGCCCCCGCTTCCAGGGCGGCCACTCGCGGGCGCTCGCGGGCCTCCAAATTACCGGAGGCCGGTTTGGGGGCCCCGGAGCATGATTAATGAGATTCCTGTGACGACACGATAACAAATCAAGCGTCTTCCTTAATCCGCTTCAAGGTTTCCACGAGAAAACGCGCGGAGCAAGGGAGCGTCTGGCTTCTCAAAGCGGATGCGGGCGCATGCCCTTTCAGGACGTGTGAAAAGGGTTGGTGGCAGCAGCGGCGTGGGCGGCGGGGGAGGGCGGGGCTGGGGGGGGGATTAAACGACAAATCATCGGCGGGGAGCGTGGGTGGGTGTCTGGCGTCGCGGGCGGCGGCCACCGGTGCGAGGGTGCTTAATGAAGCCACAAAGGCCCTCGCGGCGATTCGACGCGGGGGCGGAAGCCGTGGAGGAGCAGAGGACGCTGCGACGCGGGGGAGGGCGTGAATGAAGGCGAAGAGAGATAGTCGGACCTAGGGAAAACGATGGTTATAGGTGAAGGCGTCGACTAATAGAAGGAGAGGCGGTACGTTGCCGGGATGGACAGTTGGATGGGTTTTGGAGAGTACGTGGATGGGGGGCTCAGGGGGTGAGTCAGGTGGTACGTGGACGAAGGGGACGTGGTGAGGAGGGTACGGACGACGAGGAAGGTATTGAGAGTGGAGATAGTCATGGACGGAGGCGATGGGCACAGAGGATTGGGCGAAGGGGGCGTGGTCAAGGTGGGTACGGAGGACGAGGAAGGCATTGAGAGTGAAGATATTGATGGGCGAAGGAGATGGGCACAGAGGGTTAGACCCAGGGTTGTGCGTCATATCAGGGGAACATCAACAGGAGTAGACGATGGCGTGGGTGGCGAGAGGATCAGACCGCTGCCAGGAGATGGAATCGAGCTTCGGGCGTAGGCTTTGAAGGTTTCTCAGCTGCGTGGACTGGAGAGAAGCCGTTTCAGGGCCAGCGGCGGCGCTGATGAGGCGACCGAAAACAGGGTCATTTATTCACCCAGTCACCTGTATCTCCTCTCAAGAAACATGTTTCGAATAAATCTTACTCGTGTTCAAAATATTTTACTTTAAATTACTTTCTTCTTTACTTTCCTCTCGGGGGAGTAGTAGGAGTACATTAGTTATGTCTGCGCTTGCTGGGTACAAAACGGCAAGAAGTTCCAAGTAAAAGTCGCCGCAACATTGTGTATGGAATTATTTTAATTCTATAGTCACATCTAATCAGATGACTGAGGCAAGGAAGTGAAATCGGAAATGGCTTCAATGCTATTAATACGTCCTAAGTAGAACATACATGCAATGTATACAACAATATCTATGAAAAAATCAAAATAATAATGAATTCTCACGAACTTCTGAACAATACTGAGGACGAGAAAGACATTTTATAACGTAAAGAGTTGTAAAGAAATACAAGGTGGATTAAGAAGCGAGACAATTCCTACGCATTTCACAATATCTTTCGAATATGTCATGTTTCGAAAAGTCGAGTTGCGAAAATTGATAAGCTATATCAAATCTTGTGTAATGTGAGTTGGAAGGGAGCAGTAACGTGAGTTGGAAGCAGTGCTAGTTTCAAAACGTGACTGATCGCACGGTATGTCTAGAGGAAAAGAGCTTTTTAAGGAAGGAGTAAAGAAGGCAGTAGAGCGGTCTTTCACCCCGCTACCTGAGTGCAGCGCCCTGTTACCTGCTCACCCTTTAGTCCCAGGTGATGCGAGGCGGATGGAATTCATTCCGGCGTCTATTAGGCTGGCAAAGCCCGCCTCGCCCCGCCGGACCCGAACAGAGTAACCCACCGAACACAGAGCTTTACTGGGAAGACAACTAGGCACCATCCACGCTTGGAAAGAAACACGAGACGTTACAAATATTAAGTTTCTCCTCGAGGAGGAGCGACGATAAACGGGACAGATCTGACGTAATTCTGTAGACATAACTCAAGGCAACAGGTGTCCCGAACAAAAGGTCCCATCCTCAAATTCCCAGAGATACGAGCGGAATTCGTGGACCGTCGGCTGTGGAAGAGGAGAGGAACACGTGCCTTGACGTCAGCGCTGGGTGGGCCTGTGTAGCAAGTTGTAGCATCGACTGTTGACATTTGAAAAATAACTTGTATATGAGAGTATTATGTAAAGCTTGAATCTTCCAAATTCAGCAAAACGTTCTGCTAAATGAAATGGCGAGTTTCCCTTCGTTCAATTCTTTACAAAATGCATATAGGCTCACATAAACCCATACAAACGTTAACAAAAGGCTTAACACGCTCGAGTAACTGGTGAACAAAGAAACAAATTGAGGGACGACAATTTAGAATAATAACAATAAATGTGATTGTTCTTCGGAAAATAATTGAAATTGTTTCATTCTGTCAGATCTTTCATCCAAAGGCAAGCGAATTTTCTTTATTATGATAATGCGAGTGTCTACGACTTTGGGCCACATGACATCAACAAATGCTTTGATGAATAGGTGATAATTAAGATATGAATTATGATGAAGAAAGGACAGAACAACAGGCAGTAACCGGGAGAACCTGGACAAAACCAGTTGCGAACCTGCTTTGCCCACCACAAATTCCACAGGGGTCGAACGTGATTTTGAACGCAGGACCTACAGGTAGAAAGCTAGCTGTCTTGCCGTTCCACTGTGGATCCCCCTTCCCATCCCTTTCGCAGGTGGGAATCCGTTATTGCACCGTGAATCATTCAATCTCGCAATGCTCCAACTCCAAAACACAGGCGCCAGCTCCCGAATCGCGGACGGCCGCGGGCGGTCGGCGCCCGACGCCTCGTTAGCCCAAGCCGGGTGGGGCGGGGGGGGGGGAAGGAGGAGGAAGGAGGGGCTGCTACCACCGCCGCCGCCGCACGCGAGCGCTATAAACGCACGCGTCGACGCGTTCACCAGGTTGTTCAACTCACGAGATCGTGTAAAGTCACTAACCCGATGCCTGGCGCCAGACACACAGACGGCTATCAAGAACCAAAGCTATCACGGATTGGAATTCCAAAATGTTCAGTATTCCTTTTGCTCTTACAAGGGTTGTCATTCTCGCTTTCCGTCGCTCATGGCGGAGGGCTGTATTCTAGCCAGTAAATAAAGGATATATTAAGTAGTATAAACTGTAATCACATATAAACGTGTATATTTCTCGTAACTTTCCGTATAAGAAACTTTGTATTCACATTTACTAATGAGAAGAAAAACAATCATAGTTTCCAAAGAATATTGTTCTCTCTTCTAGTGATATTAGAGGTTCAAAACAGCGTAGCTGGCCCAATACAAGTTGCGACAGACCTTTCGGAGCAAGAGTTGTTCGGATCGGTCAGTCGTGTGGCAGTGAACTTTTGAGAATGAGGTCTCACGTTTTAAATTCACAATAACGTGCGCCAATTGTCTCTCTGCAGAGGTACCAGTGGCCGATGAGAGTGACAGCAATAGGAATTATAATGGCAGCACCAGCTGAAGCTACTAGGAATTGAAAATTTAAATTGCGTACTGACCACAATTATAAGAGATGCTGGTAGTGTCGTGTCCTTCAATTATTTCCCAGTGATCTAGATGCTACGGACATAAATGCAATTTTTAATAGGAGCCCCTGATTTGGCTCGGGGCGGAGAGTATTTCCTGGCGCACCATTGACTCTAAAATATCAAAGTACGCATTTCCACTCTAGTAGATAAAATTTCTACTTTCATGTCACGAAAAAGCATAGTCGAAGCGTTATAGACAACCATAAGGAGCGATCCATTAACATGTGCTGTCGCGTCACAGTCTCTTGAGGAGCCGTGACACCAGCCGCAGCAGGCCTTGCCTTACGGCTTACGCCATCGATCTCTGTGCCTCCCTCTCCGCATGATGTCACCCGACAGGTTCCAGAAGAGTCCGTGACGAGCGCCAGCTGGCGACGCCAGAGGGCGGACATCCGGCGCGACGACGTGGGCGTCGCACGTCGCCCACGCCCGCGCGTCGTCGCCCCAGATGACGACCACCCCTGCCGCCCAAGCGACGACTTCATCCGTCGACGGGCGTCCGAGACGGCGCGGCGCGACGCGGCGCGGCGCAGCACGGACGGGCAAGCGGGCGGACCGCCACGTGTGACCCGCGGGGCAGACCCCATTTGAATACAATGACGTCACGTCAAGGCCCCTGCGGGCCGGCAGAGCGCGCCGTCTCATTACGATGCGCCGACGCGTCCACTGCGGCGCGGCGCGGCGCGGCACCCACAGCCCAGGCGACTGCTCAGGCCGGAGCACGGCCGGGGACAGACACGAGAGCGTCTCACACGCTGCGCGCACGACCAACAGACGCGAGTAGCAAGCACGACAGTCTTCTCAAACGAGGAATTTCAGTCAGTGAGGTGCGATATTATTCTAAATTGTTTGGCAGGGTTTTGTCAATCAATGCACACTATATCTGATATTGTATATATAAATAGAGGTTCACCAGTATTATTCTCGTGTCTACGAGAATTCCGAATCCGCAACTAAAAGTTAACAATTAGCTATCAAAACATATGCTATTTATCCCGTGTCTGGGCTGATATTCCTCAATTGATGAGTTCAGTATTAAAAAAAAATACATAGAGATCATGAAATAACATTACGAATAAGGAAAATGAAACATAAGGTACTCTGATATTGAACAATTACGCACAGTCAAAATTGATTGAAAAAGCTGGCCGTTGGGAGGAAAATTGCTAAAACTGTTTCAGTCCAAAAGCCAACCGGTTAGAAATCTGTTCAGAATTGAAAGGCCTAATAATAACACTGAACGTTTTGATTCAATTAAAAAAGCTAATAGTGAAAAGAACTAAAAATAACTTTTGTAACACGCCTCCATTAGCAAATTCAACTTCTCTTCCAACACATGTAACTTTGTAACAATGTAACTTTTCATCAACTTATTGTGGACACCTGCAGACGTGCATAAATCACGCTCTAGATGCAAGAAAACGGTGCTCCATGGCCCAGGATGGAGCTCCTGCGAACGCCAACGCCGAGAAACAGAGGTGACCCGCGGGCGGCAGGGGCGCCGCGACAAGCGGCCTACGCAGAGGCTCCGCCGCCCCGCTCCCCCGACACGTCTCCGACGCTCCTCGCGCGTCGCGCCCCACGCACTTTCCACGCCCCCGCACGAGCACACAGGAGGCCGTGAGGGTTGTTCGGGTGCGGACGGGATGTTGAGGAGACACACACATTCAATGTTCTCCAGACACATTTCTTTCCATGTGAAGGTACGGCACATGAGAAGTTTTAGCTTCCCTTCCGAAAACATGGCTGCAGTTATTTCTGCAGGAAGAAACAGTTTATTATTCTTGAGAGTATATTTTGACTTCCGTTAAGTGACTGTACGTCCGAATCATCTACGAAATTGTCCTCCCCTATTACATAAGTTGAGTATCATTACCCACATGTTTACAAATTTTAAAATTATGACTCCAATAACTGATTTTACCGCGACAGAAATTATTTGTAGCTGCGTTGGCAAAACGAATATATATATATATATATATATATATATATATATATATATATATATATATATATATTTACATGAATTTACTTCAAGACATGTATTTAAGCTATGCGACTTAAGTTCAGTACGAAAAATAAAAAAAATACACACGAAGAGATCATGAAATAACATCACGAATAAGCAAAATGAAGCATAAGGTACGCAGCGCAATTATTCTCTGCCCAGACATTGATTGACACAATCAATTAACCGGAGAGGTTTGAGCTTAGCAAACTGTGTGTGCTGCCAAGCCCACACAGATACGGAACATAACCTTCTGACCAGATAGACATCGATTCCATGCGTTGGGAATTTGCAGGCAGAACAATATTGGCATAGAGAACAAACCAGATAACATTACTAAATATTTTTATTATCCGATTCGCAATGCCCTGTCAATCGACATATACTTTGAAACATCAAGAACAAAGCCAAAAGCTGCAGGCAACAGAATTGGAAGCAACAGGCGGAATGAATATTTATTAAAGTTGCCTTTTGAAATATTTATTAAGATAAGAATTAATGCTTCACCTACTTAAGATTTCAGATACGTTAACGGAATTCTCTGAAATGAAAATGTCCATAATTGGTTATTTCTTCAATCATAACTCCCAAATTATTAGCTTTCCCTAAATTATAACACACTCATTATATTTAGCGAAAAAGAACAATGCCTGATATCTATTTCGTAAGCATTCAATTTTACGTAAAATTGTTTTCGCATCATTTAGAAAAGAATACCCTATTTTTGAATTTTATCGTTCGCTTTTACCCATATCCCCCAACAGTGCAATTAAATGACATCGCCAGAGACTGCTGCTCCGCAACAGTGTCGCGGGGATTGCGTAGTATGTAGGCAACGTTGAGGACGAGGGACGCCAGCCCATAGAAGTGCTGATAGGGCAACTATTCAAGGCAGAGTGTAAACAAATGCCTCTATGCAGATACCGGTGGCGTGCGTAATTAAGAGCAAGGCCGCTTTTTACGGTTTGCGATTAAGATAATAAAATCTAAGTTCTCTTCTGCAAGTCCGTAGCGGGTGGGAGACCATTCCGGCCAGCACGATATAAATAACCTTCCTATATAAACATGATTGAAACTTTCTACTATCGAAGTACCTCAGAAAAAATTAATCGGAAAAAATAAATATATAACACGACAGTTGGCCGCATTTCGAATATAAGTACATCGCAAACTACAGACAATGCATGGACCGTTCATTTATTGTTCTGAAAAGGAGTTACCATACTTTTTTAAGTAGGGTTCTTTGAAGCATGGCTATGGCATTACTTCTAGAGCATAGAAAGTTAAGTCCGTCTTAAGAATCTCATGCAACTACACACTGAAAATTTAATAGTTTCGAACATTAACTTTACAATGAGAGGACAACAACCTCAAACATCTTGTAATAACGTTCTTAATTATTTTGCCTTCTAACAGTATTCCGAAGAGGAAGGAATTTCGAGTGAGTGGGCGAGAATTGAGTGTTTATGGGCGCGTCAACTTCTTTATGTAGTTGCATATGTATTACACATACAGCTGCATTACGTACGTCGGCTTGCAGGTTGTATACAAGTACGCCCCCCCCCCCCCCAGTGAACTGACCAGTCGAGATTCCCCGTAAGCTCCTGATTGGACTCTTGACATATGTGGTAGAATATGTGGCGTGCGCGTGTGTGTTTGGAAAGGGGAAGGGCAAGGATAAGAAAAGAATGGTATTAAAATTATAAACCCCGAAAAGTATCTATCAGAGCAGCTTTCTGCAAGAATTTCCACCAGACAAGCGTTGAATTCATCCCAGCAACGAAGCCAGTGTCAAACATCCGACGTCGTAGTAACACGAAGTCCAAGATCTCCCGGTCAGTGATGTTGCACGGGCAACGGGGTAGCCTTAGAGCCACCGCAGGCAATACCACTGCTTTGAATAATAGAGGCATAGACCAAGGCACGTTTTCAATTATCAACCTTCCCATTAACGAGGTTCAGCTTAATGCGACTCCACACATTCGCCAAGTAGCGAGATACTGTTCGCCCAATCTTGAACAGCTGATATACTCGACGAACGTTCGCTTTCTCTGAAGAGTCCACAAGAACGACAAGCGGTGGGTTTGGCGAGCACCGAAAGATCATCGGTCGGCAAATAGCAAGGACCCATCTACACTACTTGGGATTTGGCGAACGGGCGCTCGCTACTCACCAATTACCGAATCAGGCTGGGGAATCATTTCCTCAAATTCCCTGATTTTTTTCTGATATTACACAGAATTTAAAAAAAAATTCACTGACAAGATTTGTTGAGTGTTTCACACTATTTAAAGAAAATATTAAACCAAACCTGAAACTAATTTGTCAGCTCTGATTTCACAGTAATAAAGAACAAATTAAAACAAACTCTACAAACAGAAATCGACCAAAAAATAACGAGAATTAATATCTAGTGTTATGGTAATCTCAAAATTTGTCCTGGCTTCTAACTATTCTTCCATAAATTCTCTGATTTTCTTCAGACTTTTGCACAGCAATGCAATTCCCTGATTTTTCGTCCTTTTCCCGTGTTCTCCATAAAGCGGCCCTCCTGCAGCCGCGTGGCGCCGCCTGCCTCCGGCACCGCGCGCACTCCCTGGCGCAGGCCCGGCCCGCCGCGCGGCGCCGCCGCCGCTGCCGCAGGTGGCTCTCGGTTTCGTTTGACCTCCATCGGGCGCGCGGAGGCGTTTGGCGGCCCGGCGCCGCCCGGGGCGCTGCCGGGGGCGCCGGCCGCCGTCTTTTGCGCCGGCGGCGAGGGAAGCGCGCGCGCGGGGCCCGCGGGCGGCGCCGGGCGGCGGCGCGGGGGCGGCGCGGGAGCCCAGGTGCGCGCGCCGCCCGCCGACCGTAACCTTGCGCAAGATTGGAGCGCCGCCCGCCGCACAGTGGGGCGAATCGCGCCGCATGACCGCGCCTTCTAATCTGATGAATCTTTTACGAACGTCCAAAACAAGAATTCGACAATCATTTACATTTGAAGGTGTATTTGAATTTAAGGACAATTGTCAATTTTCGTACCCGTTTTTTTCTACTCGATAGATATGTATTCCTTTCGATCCAAATGATAAATCGCACCAAGCTCTAAACGCTCTCGACCGTAAAATAAAAAAAGGAAAAAAAAGAAAGAAAAAATAAGAGACGAAATAACCGAAACAATCTCCCTTTATAATTTTTATTATTGTTTATATTAGATTATTTTTTACGTCTTCTTATCTTTCGGTGTGATTTTTGATAACTACACTCACAAAGTGTTATAGCATACGCAGAATTAACTGTACTCCAGAAGGTTCAACTTTTTTTCTGTATAATACTATATGCAATTCTTCTGTATGTAGCCAATGAAGATTTGAATTTTTTTCTCTTTTTTGATTTAAACGTTGACTTGCGGACATTTATCGCCATAAGGCACTGAAAGCTCTACTATTTCCTTTTTTGCAAATATCAATCAGTGATTAAATTCATTAAGAACTCGTACTCATTTTCGTCAGTAACACATTGCACGTGGCTTCTAGTCAGTTTCCACCCATTGCCTCTGCTGCACGCGCCTTCTGGGCCATTTGGGCCGCGTGGGGCGGCGCCGCGCAACAGTGTCGGCCAGGGCCGCGGCACGCGAGGCGCCCGGGCGCCGACCGGCCCTCGACGCGCTGCGCTGCCAACTGCGCCGGTCCGGAATCTCCCCCTCCCCCCGCGCGACTCCAGCGTGACAGAGCTTGCGCGGATAGCATCAGTACACTGGGCGTGCAGGTGCCTTCCCCCATCGTATTCGTAGAGGTACTTTATTGCAGGTGTGCGGGGAAAACCTCAGTCCACTCGATCTATAGCCTTTAAAAGTGTGTCATCAACCTTTAATTATGCAAATAGTTTTGTTATTACACCTACATTTGGCTCTACTCACGGTGCAAACGAAAGGCGAAAATTTGATAACTTACGACAGTTAACTATTCACATATTTATCCTTCAAGTTTTCCTCTGTAAAAGTTTTTAGTACGGCGATGAGCGTCGTCATTAAGAACCTGATATTAGAATTAACTATGATTGTATTGTTAAAAATGTTACGTGAACATTAACGACAATAAAAAACCACCATATAGGTCTTGCCAACATTAGGAATCCCGACAGAACCACTACTGCTTTGGGTCAATGACTTCGTTAACAACCAACCTTCCGAATCGACCTCTCGCACATGTGACAGTGGTCCGCCCACGAGAGAATGCCACAACAACAACAATTCGGAGAATCCATTGCAATGGCGTGCCTCCGCATGTTGGCAGCATTGACAAAAGGCTACACGCTCCTTGCGCAACGCGTTCGTGACGTCACTCGCTCGCGAGATCGCGGGAGCGCGCGCGGCGAGCGCCGGCTGGCCAGAGAGCGAGCGAGCGAGCCAGCGAGCGAGCCAGCGAGCGAGCCAGCGAGGGAAGGTGACTCAGGACCGCCGCGCCGCCTCGGCCGTCGCCGTCGCCGACGCCAGCGTCCGACGTTCCAAGGAAGAAGGACGCGCCCAGACGAGTTCGCCGTAGACCAGTCGACGTCCGTCGCCGCCGCAGTCTGCCTCGCGGGCACGCACGTGAGATTGTCCCGCTACAGTCGCCGCTAGACAGACGCCTGCCTCATTGCCAAACTTAGCTGGCAGCGACCGGGTCTATAAGAGGCACCAGGCACTTTCCAAGCCACTATTATACTAACTTTTCTAATTTGGAATAGCCTTCCTCCACTCAACTATGTGCATAGAACGAGTTCACAGTACTCATAACAGGAGAGTACGTTATCTAGAGAGTTATTATAATTATTTGACTGTCCAGAAAATATAATATATGTCACAATCTCATCCATGAATGTCATCGACAATTTGAACTTTGGTTCCCTATTTATCAAAAAATTAAATTGGCATCATCATCAGTAGTAGCAAACTCGTTCGCTTGACGATCTCCAGAACAACAATAAGTAAATTGTTTCTTAACAGGCACCACATCCATTTTTCGCCTTCCATCGAACCAATTGTTTTCACATAACCCAGGACGTGCGACGCAGAATCAGTCAAGCACGACATGCATATACTGTCGAGAGATCTGGACGGAGAGAAAAGAGAGAGAGAGAGAGAGAGAGAGAGAGAGAGAGAGAGAGAGAGAGAGAGAGAGAGAGAAAGGGGATGAGCGACGCAGAAAGAGACAAAGTAAGGGGGATAAGGAGCGGAGGAGAGGCAGCGTACGTGATTAGTGGCTCGTCGCACTACACGAAAGTGGAAGTTGTTTCACGAACGGCGCAGCACTGCGTCGTGCCTCGTCTCTCGCCCTTGGTTATGTCGGCGGGTTTGACAGACAGTTAGGGTCTCATGCCTCGCCACAATCCGTGCGGAGCTTCTGAAAGATATAGCTGTTACCGTCGTACCACGGTATGCTTTTGCATTTTCTCGCACAGAATAATCCATTCAATTAATATCAGGAAGTACAGTAATTGTGCTCAAAGTTTTCGAGGAGGGGGAGATGTGTTTAATGAATAATTAAAGTTCTTATCACATTTTATAATTCATATTGAATTATTCACTCGAAAATACAAATTAATGTTAAATTAATCAAAGTTGTATTACGATTTCACTCACGAAGTGTGTGTGTGTGTGTGTGTGTGTGTGTGTGTGCGCGCGCGCGCGCGTGCGCGCGTGTGTGGGTGCGAGAAAGTAATTTTTATGTACCATTCAAAAAGCACGCACAAATTTAAAAAAAATAAGCGAAGGGAAAAGGAGACTTCAATGCATGGTCAAGCCATGAATTTTTACTCTCCTTAACAATTACACAAATCAACCAGAATCCATCACAATGTAAAGCAATCGAACTTACGACATTTAACATACCTATTCACGATCAGATGTTTTATTCAGATGTTTCGATATTCCACAAATGCCAACCACACACACCAAAATTCAACGAAATTTTATTTACGATCAAAATATTACTACCACAAAAATGACGTTAATACTGAGAACGAATCATCACACAATAAATATAATATAAAATAATTACATAATCATGTTAGTATGAAAAGTTCAGTGAATATTTGCAGTAGAATTTTCTGGGTCGTGAAGTTTGAAATTACTCGTATTTCGTCGGTGTACAAGAAAAATGATATTCCCAAAAATCGTTATATTAGTGTTAAATGAAGAAAAATGTTTGACGGTGTGAATTAAATAGAAGAAACGTTGAGTATAATAATTCATGAATAATTCACATCTCTTATATTCAAATGTTTGAATACATGTCGAATGTTTAACTCTACATCACTCTAGTGTTAAAGACATTTTTAATTCTTTGACAAGCTTTCAGGGTCGGATCCTTTATTCTGGAATATTGCAATCAATAATCTACAACTGACGTAATATAGTTACGAAACTATTACTGATTTACGAAGATATACTGGATGTATTTGTCAGCTAATCCTCGACGAGCCCTTATTAACCACGACGTCATTCCACAAAAAGTTCAAGGCAGCACAATTCCCTCTGACCAAAATCAATCTGCCTGCCAATGCCATGGCGTCACTCACATCTCAAACCTCCGACCACGAACCAACGTGCAGTCGAAGACTCTGCGAGCAGCTGGCGTCGGTACTCACCTGAAACAAGAGAAGGCACATCATCAACCGATCGACAAAACACACTCGCATAGCGCAGCGAGCATTCGAGGCGTGCGGCGCCTGAGGTCGCGGGTGGCGAGGGCCATCCACGCATGCTTATTTCTCCAGAGCAATTGAGCGAAGTATGATAAGCGCACGAGGCGCACTGACCTACTTACCGCGCGCTACAGGAATCGCGTTCGCAGAGCGAACACGCAACAAGACAGGCACAACATGTGGCGTGTGTGTTTTGGCATTTTAGGGTCGGATTAATCCGACTTTTGCCACCTAAAGGTGTTCCCCAGCCCGGGTTCAGCTTTTATTTGTTATCCATGCCTGGGGGTAAGAGAGAGACAGAAGGCGAGCATGACTTAGGCATGTCTAACCTTTCTTCCGTCACATAGCTATAGAAACTGAGATGATTATATTGGAAATCCACAGAAATCTATTTTTGTTCCGACCGGGAATCGTACCCGGGCACTAAACGGAAACCTAACATACTGCCTATGATTCAGCCGATTGGTTGGTATGTATGTATGCATTCCTGTTTTACATGTTTGGCCCCATTCCATGCATTCAGAATCTGCATTCGTGCCTTCCCCCCCTAAATCACATCTATGAGACTGTCGAGCTCATTCTGGGCATATATTCGGAACTAGGCGACGCTCTAGCGCGCATCTATGATAACCGATAAGTCCGGTTAAAAGAAGGGAGCCAGGACACACCTTTATACTGGCACTACGAGCATTACACTGCCCTGAGGAAGTATGATACATGACAGGCAAAACGTCGGCATCTCAGCCAACGACGCGGCGTCACTCGGACAGCCACAAAGACACTGACACTTCGACTCGTAGGCCTTTACGTCCCATACTCTAGCCTTACTGATAGTCTCATAGGGTAATTCCCAAAATGAATTAAAACACAACACGAAACTTTCGATAACATAACGAAACTTTCACGTCTGTAATTAATATTTGAAGATGTGCAAATATATTGATGTGTACCATATGTTTTTAAAAAAATAATGCAAAAAATACATAGAATTCGTGTCCTTCAATTTCGAAACATTAACCAGCTGGGTTTCGTATATATTTATGAAAGTCCATTCATGAAGCTCTGTCATGGAAAATTCGAAAATACTAGAGGTTTGTAATATCTAATAACAGTTATTTTGGTACAATTGTGTAGTAAAAGCAGTTAAACCCCTCAGTATACTAGAGAAACAGCATCAAACTGACATCATAAAATCCCACTAACTCTCTTGGTGCAGATATCTTGCCTTTCTCTTCAAATTATGGGGTGATGACAGTTTCTGTATTATTATTGTCTCAGCACAGATCTTGACCACATCGTAAAGAAATATTGCAGGTTTTCTCTGAAACGCCTAGAAAGTCTTACAGTGACTCTACACAGCGGCTCGAACGAGACTGAACTGGGACCCGATTCTTATTCTTAGCTATTAGGGGCCAGTTTTCCGTCGCTGTAAAACACACAAAGAGAAATAAAACGCGATACCTACCACCCACAATAAAAGTGTATGGAAAAACAAGTCAACTCCGACATATATACTACGTCGTTTTCTTCGCCTTGGGGCATTCGGGAATTAGGAATTTTTCTTTTCAATTAGAATGAATTCTTCTCACTAAGAAAAATACGAGTAAAATACGAATTTAAAAAATCGTTTACTGGGTATTTAGATCATAAAATCACAAACACAAACATTCATACATCTCCACATACTATTTCACAAGTTGGTATACATAAGTTGGACGTTATTTTATCTTCCAGGAATCTTCGGCCTTTATTTTAAAGCTTTGGCCCCAACAGGCATTCTTTAAACTTTGGACCACAACTTTCTAGCTCAGTTTAATTCCAATGGGATTCCACCTCAATTATTATGGTTTAATACCATTTAATAAGTTGCAAAGAGTCTACGTAAGCACGTTAGTACTTGGAAAGTTCCCTTGCAGGCTCCCAGAGCCGTCCTTCCGGAGAGGCCGCTGGCAGAGTAGTTGGAAGGCGCGTTGAGTTGCCGCGAGCGCAAAATCGCGATTCGCTGCAAACTGGCGGAGTCAGCGATCGCTCGTCACAGTTGGCGCGCAGGGGCGATCGCCTCCTACAGGCGGCGGCTGCCGGCCAAAAAAAGAAAAAAAAAAGAATGCGAACCCGCGCGTGACGTCCGCGACCCCACCGTCCGGTCGGGGCTGTTGCTACACATCGGGGCACGGCCTTCGACTCCGGCGCGCCGCGCCGGCCACCGCTCGCCGCGAGGTGCGAGGTGTGAGCGCGCGCTACGCTTTTGCAAATTCGGTTCCGGTCTAGCTAGCCACAGTTCACTCACAGTAGGGGAGGTCTTCCTGTTTCGTTTTCCGCTTGCCGGTTTATTTCTGGGGAACTGGAGGGAGAAATAATATCGTTGGAGAAACAAGTAGATGATAAATTATATTGGCATGGGTTCTCACACTTCCTGCTGTTCTTTTTGCTCTTGAGTACACTTTGCATCGGATCAGTTTAGCCACCAAAGGTTGTCTAAGTTAAGTCTTGGAGAAGAATTATATTACGCTTGCAATTATTAACCTTTTAGATTCTTTGACCCTTCACCCAAATGTGACCCAGGTTTCACATTTTCGAAAATTTGATATTTGGTGTGATTAATCATAAATTCGAAAGTAAATTATAGTGTAGACTTGTACAAAAACTAAAGCAGATGATACACCAGTTTAGCTAGTAATTCCCATCAAATATGAAATTTTATTTGGCATTGCCTCGTCCACCGACTTCCAAGTCACGCAAAATATCACAGCATCTTCTTACACTCAACTTAACTCAATAATTTGCCACCGGAATCACGATAAATGGCTGCGGACGGACTTAATGCAACGGAAAACAAAACGATCAAAACAAGCACGAGTAGAGGAGGCACACCTGCGTTGTGACGCAACGACAACACGACTCCACCTGCTTTCCTCCCTTCATATTTTCGATAATTTATCCGGCGCGCGTGGGCATAGAGCCAGGCGTCGTCCATTGCTGCCGGCGACAGCCACAGAACGTCGCCCAACGCCCACAGCCCCATCGTCCGTCCCCTGCCACCGCCGCCGCCGCCGCCGCCGCCGCCGCCGCCGCCGCCCACAGTACATTGGCAGCCTCCCGCAGGACCTCCGGGCAATCGAACCGGCCGACACCACCCAGCACACGGGGTTCTTGGAGCTCCTCCAGACACAACGACCGCGCCTTAAGAATCCTCCAGCAGGTTTTATGGAAATTTCAAGGGCAGACTGCTTGTTCATTCCGATTCTTCCATACTTTTTAATGAGCCCAAAATATTACTTAAAGTTTCTCAGGCATTGGTCAACAACCATTACAAGGTGTACCACTTTACCCGCACACGGAAGGAAGTCTCGTATGCGCCATACGTAAAGGGGATTTTATCGGCGTTGGGTGTATAAAAACGCCAAAAACACGACTGGCATGCCAGCTGCAGCAAACCGAAACGTAACATAATGTCGCAGCATGGCAGGTCGGGAGCTGCGCCGTGCCGTGGTTCGTGTTACTGCCGCGATAATGAAATTCTCCGTTTTCGAGGTACACCCTTACCGCCGACGTTTTGGGGTGGCTGTGACGGAGTGTTTGTTTACGGCTTAGAATGTACGTGCGTGAGCAATAAAGGCGATGGTGTTATATCTTGCGTTTTGTTATTTCTCGGCTTTTGGACTCCTGTCTCGTAACCCGTCAGTCCACCGTTCTCCCGCTGATCTCCCGTTCGTCATTAACCGGTGCTTCCGTTCTCCGGTACAGCCGACGGCGTAAGAAAAGGCGCGTGTTTCCTAGTCACTTGGCGCGAAAGTAATTAAGCTCGACATTGTTTACTACACAGTTGTTTTCAAACGGAGTTGAGTATACCGCACTAGGCGGCAGATATATCTTATACACCTCAGAATAAAAATGACATACTTTTAGGCCATGTCGAGGAGTCGAAGACTACCACTTTTTGCCATTTAACATATGATCGGAAATTCATTTTTACGAAGGTACAATATGATATTTGCTCCTGATTGTTTGGCAAATATGTTAGTTCAGTTTGTGGCAGATACACAAAATCTCTTAGACTGCGTTAGAAGAAAGTGATCTACCAAAAACTGATGTATACGAACTTAGCTAACATACAGGGGCTAGTGTCATAATTATGTGTAACTTTGTTAAGTGAAATTTCCGACATGGTCATTGGCAAAAAGTAAACATCTTCGACACCTCTACACAGCACTGAAGTTTATAACGTTTATTCTGAGACATTCTGTAGTTCTTTTGCGAACAATCCATAGGGCAGTTAACGAAATCATAGTATCGAAATTTATAATTTCGTTATTTTCATGTTTTACTCGTCCGTACAACTATTAAGGTATGTACTCTCGTGTGCAGATAAAACGGTGCCAGTAAGTTATACATTGTTCTGAAAAGTTAAAGGGGATTTACGAAAGCTATTCTTGTGGTATCACTCTTTCAGTTTTTGAAGGATTCTTATAAGATGGAATGTTTGGTACTTTTGATGAACAGAGAATTGCGGCAGGAGAATAGAAAGGGGAAGCGATGTGGAAGAAATAGATTATTGTCTGAATGAGATAATCGAATACTGAAAATGCAAGCAGCGCGAGGGATAGACGTTCACGCAGTTGAAATGGTGCGAGGATGAGGAGTGGGGCGAGGAAGCAGTGCAAGTGCAGGAAGACGCCGCGGGCGTCGCTGGTGACCGCGGCGCGGCGGAGCAAGGCCGAGCCAGACGTTTAAATCCTCGGCTGCGGAAATGTTCTGGACGTTCGTGATCGCCGCTCACGACTCAATGACTAGAACACGCGCTGCACTCCACTACGAACCTTCACCCGTTTCTCTTTCGAGTGTGCAGGGACACACAGGTCGAGGGAAACGATTCAGCTGGAGAGAATGCGACAAAAGTTCTGAGAGCTCGTGACATTCTACCAATACGTGGAGTCTGCTGTACCATATCGATACAACAAACATACAGGGTAGGTAATGCTTAAAATATTCCTTCTGGAAGAGAGCATGAAAATATATTGCATTTATTAAATTACAAGTAATAATTTAAAATATACTTTGAAATATTCGAGATTTATACGAATATCGATTTGGCAGAACGTACACTTTCAATAAATGCGTTGATTTCATACATCCGCTAAATTACTGTTCACAAAAGATTTAAAAAAAAAAAGAACTTACCATTACTCTTAAGATGTTCAAGCAAAATTGCTCTATAAACACGCGCCCACACACCGGGAAAGACACTATCTCATTTAGTCCTTTCTTTCGGAAGCAGCTCTTCTGTTTCTTCTCACCGTCTATTCCAGCAAGCACGCAGCCGGATAGGAAACGCCCGCCGTCGAACCCCCTAAACAAACGCTTGTCTCTCCACACGCGCAAGCTCGCTTGGAGAGGAAAGCGCTACACGCCCCTCAGCTGTTGCGGTCGCCGCGCGAGTGAGCAAGAGAGACTTCGTGGACCACGCAGCCGCCAATCACACCGCCCCCAACGCAAACAACCGAATGAAGCCCTGCCCTCCGCACTCCTAATTACCGCCTCCACTTTCACTGCGCCGAAGGCAGCGGCGTGCGGGCCTCCCACAGCTCATTAGTGGCGGAGAACAACAGCCGGGCGGCGCGTGCATTTCTCCGCGCACGCGCCGCCGCGTCACCGCTCCAGGCTTCCGCCGCCGCCAGCAGACCGCACCGACCGGAAGCGGCCCCGCAGGCCCCTGACTAGTGCGTTAGCGGCTACTTTTCCACGTTTCTATTGTTTGGATGAAGTAAAAGCTGGAGTTGGTTATGAATGGATGTTATTGTTGCTATTTTTAATGATGACAATGGGATGAGTGATGCTAAGGAGCATTGATAAACAGGGCAAGCAAGGGAAGATCGTGAAAAATGTCTTCCGTTTCCTTCGGAGACGGAAATATCACGCATGAACGCGAGGGTTATGCCAGTTTTAGTGCACAAAACGAAACAGCAGCGAGCCCCAACATCAACGTTAGACATCGACGTCTCTGAGTGTTAGTGAATCTTGAGTTCCATTGGTTGAACTGTCGAGAAACTCGTGTGGGAATGTCAAAGGGAAGGATCAAAGGGAGGGAACAAAGGGAGAAGCATGTTAGAAAACGTTGGTATTGTCAATTCTTTGACATAATCGATTTCTGTGGCCCCGTCTGCAGCAGACCTTTTTTCCTTGGCATGTTATTGCTACGGAGAACTAGATTTTTTGATTCATGGTAGCTAATCCAGTGAGCGCGTATGTATAATAATGATATGCTAATTAAAATGGCGGAGGGCGTTGGCGGAGAGGAATAAAGGCACCGAAACGAGGCAGTAAAACCTACGGCAGCGTCTGATGGGGCGAAGAGTCTTCGACCTCAACGCGGAGTAGGTGGAGCCAGCACTATCGGTGGTGATACAGTCGCAGGGCGGGGCAACGTCGGCGGCTTTGAAGGTGGCACGGAGGCTGGCGTCCGGTGACGGGGCAGCACAATATAATTCTGTGCGTGTCTACTCCACACATGTACTTTACCATTTTGTTTTTCACTACCCGGGGCGGCGTTCCTGAGCGGTGCTCTTATCCTCACCCCCGCACGTACAGGAAGACTCTTGGGTTGGTATCCGTACTCGTCGGTTAGCTACGAAAACATCTGCCCATAACCAGGGTGGGGCGGCCTTAGTAGCATGAGGCTTACCAGTTACAGGATTGGTAACCGAGTTGCAAGACCTCTCACTGCCCCAGAGCAAGGTGCCTCATGAACATTGTACGCCTCTTCAGTACTGCTACGACGAATCCGAAAGCACAACACTCGGGTTGTTACACTCGTAGTAAACGGGGCCGCTCCCGTCTCGTCACTGCTGTCGCCTATATGCAAAACGAAAGGAGAATCACAATGTACCTGGAGATTTCAATTACCTACCAGGACTTCTCTATGGGTGTTCTCCTACACAAAGTGGTCCCACTCCCGCCCGGGGAGGCGGGGCGGGACAGCTTAGGCAACCCTGCGGTGGTCGAATTTTGGAGGCGGCCGCACAGAGCCGGACTTCTACGGCCTCCCGGTAATCAAACGATCGGGACTCCCCTTTTTTAGTAATTAAAAAAAATGACACATGACACATCGTTCGTACGTCCTTGGAGACAACGCACTCAAAATCGATATTATTTTTCTGTCGAGACCCAGGCATGTTGGTGCAGCAGATTAGTTTCCTCTACACACTGCACTATCAGGTCTTTAAATGTCTGGAGAAAGCGGCTTTACTATTCGTTACAGAATTCTATTTTGTAATTTCCCCATATTTATAATTAATATCCATTAATTCACATATTTAATAATCTGAATAACATGAATTTAAAAATCTATGTATCTAGTAAAATACTTGAAAATTGCTTTTTATATTTATGAACAAACAAACATTTAATACATTATTTCTAATTGTGTCCCCACGAAGGTTGGACACCTGGGCAACCTCGCTAAGGTTGAACCCCTGCCCAAGCGGAAGCTCCCCATCGCGCAGGCTCGCTCGCGCCGCGTGATTCACCCGCGCCGCACGGCCTCGCGGGCGTCACGCGCCGTCCGCACAACGCGCCTTCCGCCCAGGCACGCCCTCCGAGGGGCCCCGACCAACTCCGCCGGCGGCGAGCGCCGCTGCCTGCTATCGCCGCCCGCTTGTCTGCCTCGGGCTCTCACGTGCGCTTTCTCGCGGTGAGGTGGCACTCGATAAGGCTATCTGGAAGAACATCCGCACTAACTTTTTGCGGAGGTTTGCATTGTCGTATTCACTCGTTACTCTTGGAAGTGGTTCCTTTTGAAATTTCGTACATTTTTGTATGTACTAACTTGTAAAACGCAAGAAAACGGCCAAGATACATACGTGTAAGAATTCTGTGATACTCTAACAATCCTTTTTTTCGATGTAAATATTATATTAATACTCAAACACCTGTTTAGGAATATAAAAACATCAGTGTATCACATCATGTACACTTCGAATCATATAATTACTCTCTGGCACTTAAAACGGTTCGAGTAGAACTGAAAAGAATGAAACGGTTGTATTTCTTTACTATACAGGGCTACGTTTTGTATGAGCACGTTTTCTTGAACCTAACCCCACTCTTTTGATAAAATTTGTTTATTCAAAAATAAATGTTAGCGACGAGCGTTGTTGATAAAATCTAACAACTAGAAAAGATGGCTCCCATTATTTGCAAATAAAAACGAGCTACAGATTTGATATAATAGTCCTGTAGTAGAAGTTGCCAACTCCTCCTCTTCTCGAGCATCCAGCGGCATTAAGGCTCAAGAAAACGCGCGGGGATGCTCTCAAGAGCCATGCTGACCCGCCTACGACTTCAAAAATCTCAACAGGGCCCCCAAGGAAGTTTGTAGCAATTGAAACGTTGAATCAATAGGAATCTATATACGATACTTTGTGGTCATTAACTTCGTATCAAACATTTTCTGTTTTTTTAAATCAATTCTGAATATAGAGCCAAGTTACGTATCTGAACGTGTAGGCACACGTACGGCGCGGCGTGAAGGCGTGTGAAGGGTTGGAGGCCACCGGCGGCGTGGCGCGGTGAAAGCCCACGCGCGCAGCCCTCGTCGCTCCGCGGCGCGGCGGCGGGCAGAGGCAGCGGCGCCTTTGACAGACCGCCTCCGTGGGAAAACTGGCGCGGCGCCGTTGTAAAAACTTTTACTTTTGTGAAACTTTATACGCCCCCACGCGACACTATCCCGGGATCTGTACCAGGTCGCGCCGTTTTCTAAAAAATTTCTCTGCGCCGCTTTTTTTTTGACAAGAGCAGCGGCCCTCGAGCAAGATAACAAATTCGGCGGCCGCACGTCCCCACTCGTTCGCCTCTTGCGGAATCGACGCGCTGGCGGCGATGGCCCGTGACAGCGGAGGACGAGAGAGACGGCTCGTCCCCAAAGGAGAGATGTTTCCATGTTGCGTTTACGGTCAGCTGCCGTCGACTTTGGGATGCCCTTAAGCGTCCACCCGCCTCAGAGCCTTCCTCTGTTTTTCGTGACGGAAGCGCACAGTAGCCGACCGAATACAGCGTGAGTGATGACTGGTAGCCTTCACGTCAAAACGAACACGACGCCAATATGACGACAGGATCCTCGCCCAAGCTGTCGCGTCTCCGCGTGGTTTTTTCATCGCTCCATTTGGCAAGATAAAAATAATGCATTAGCCTTGAGAATAGGCCTTCATGAGGAAATACAATGAAAATAAGCCTTCTGTTATTAGTGTGAACCCGGAAGGAGGGAGGTATGGTTATTTGCACAAGCCATGGAAGTTTCAAACATAGTACTTCGGTTTTTCTTCTTAAATTGTTCTTCACTGAAAATTGCTGATATTTTAAATCAAATTTGAACACCAAGCGACCATCAATGTCAAAGGTTCTACATCCCAAGACTCTGGCAGCCAAACGTTGCAGTCCATGTGTTCCAAAAAACTTACAATAACAAATTTGTCTCCATTGAATTCGTAGGTAATACAAGGAGACGCGAATGCGAAATTCATAAATCTACCATTTAGCCTCCAAGATAATTCTTTAAAATGTTGCAGTTATCACGCATTTCCCGTACACAACGCCCTTAAAGAACGCAGAATTGAAGAGACCACACAAAATCCTGCCTCCGGACATTCTATCTGCAAGCCATCCCCAGTCGCACGATTCCCCTGTCGCGGCGCGGCGGGGCTCGGCGTAGCCCTCACTCGACCGCAAGCGGCGACCGCGGAGGCGTACGGGAGTAGATCCGTTACGGCAGAGGACACGATTTCTCGGGTTTCTCCAGTTTCCGACACGTCGCGCGGCGGCGGCGGCGGCAGCGGAGGTCCGGATGCAGCGCGACGCTAGAGAAGTGGGTCAGGCGCCTCCGGGCTCAACGGCCGGCCGGCCGGCCGCCGCCCGCGCCGCCGCCCCCGCCTCTGGATTCGGCGACAAACGAGCCGCCGCCCCGCCCCGCCCCGCCCCGCCGCGCCGCGCCTCTCGCTCGCTCAATTGCGCGTCAATTGCTGTAAGGTCGTGAATGCTTTTATCGCGGGAGATAGTGATGGCGATCGCCAGCTGCATGGCGAGATCCTCCGCCGACCTACACATCGGCTTGCGGGTGTTTTCCACAATCAGGTATCTCTCACCAGAGGGGCACCGCCCCACATATCCCCTGCCTTGTTCTATCCTCGCTCACGTAAGGGGAGAGGACAGGCCAAGGAAGAGGAAGGAAAGATCGCGCGCTGACTTGGCCCGTACATGAAGTTACGGTTCCGGCATTCGCCTGGAGTTGACCGGAGAAACCACGGAAAGAGGTGATCAGAGCTGCCCGCTAGAATTCTCCTTTCGTCAGGGACTGAATTCGATCTAGCTATTGTCAGTTAGTGTCAAAAAACTTACTACCGTCGGGGCTCGAACTCTAGGAGCTCCCGGTCCGAGGCTCTGCAGTGACAGCAATTGATGCCCTGATAGGGTCCGCGCCGCCGCCGCCGCCGGGGAGTTGTCGAAACGCGAGCGCGCTGCAGCTGCCAACGCTTCGACCCGAACATCGCCCCGCGGGCGGCTGCTTATTTGGTTGTGTGGCTCGTGGCTGGCGCGCTGGGTATCGGGAGAGAGCGCGATCGGCGACTATCGACTAGCTCAAGTCGTGCGAAATGCTGCCCCGTAGCTGCTGCTGGGCTTGCTGTGGAGAGTCAGATCACGGCTGGTCGTGACGTTCGCTTGTCGAAGAATGGAGATTGAAGAAGCACACTTTCGATCATTGATGCGCTCGCATTAAGTGAAGTGTTGATGAAAAGATTTAGATGAATGATTTTGATAAATGTATCACATCTCTATAGATAGATTGTAGCCTCTACCAATATTAGAACCTTAGAGTGGCTCGTTCAATTCCAATGCATACTCTTCCGATTTTCGAGAATAAATGTGTGACGTGTAGTAATGTGACCCAACGGCATTAAAGTACACAGTGGGAAAACCCGGTTTGATCAAAGTGAGAATACCCAATGGTCAATAAATGGTATGGCATATCATTTCAATATAATGTAACCGAAAATTTTCATTTTATATGAAATGTTTGTACTCGCAGTTAAACAGGAAACATTTATGGTTACCATTTGTCACGATTTTTATTGCGAATGGTAATATACTCTCTTTGAAGAGCAAGAAGACCAGCAGGGCTACTACTGGTCTCGTAAAAATTTGGGGGCATGAGCCTAGTACAGATTGCTGCTTTCCTGCTACATTCCGCTTTATCATTCTAAGAAATTTTCTTCTAAGAGACGAAATAGTATTTTATTTGAAGATTCCAGAACAGCAGTAGGTTGGAACAAAGGCAATATATTTCACCTTCAAGACAACACGTATAATTTGTTCTCGTCATTTCTTCTACACTCGCGGATTAAAATGAATGTCAGTTTGCATTTAGTGTCACGGAAGTGAACTAAGAGACCTGAATCAGCCCGAAATGAAGTAGAGCGTCCCCAGTTGCAGCTGCCAGACGGAAGCATTTCATCACCCACAGCAGACACAAGAAATGTCCCCGGTAGCGGTACTTGGCCCAACGCCTTCTTCATATCCCGGATCTGTCAACGGACGGGATCTCCAAGCGATCGAGCAACTCTTGCAGGCATCAGATAGGCGCTTTTGTGCTCCCCGTCGCCCTCACCCACCGCCGCGATACGAGGATGACTCGCACGTTTGGGTCACGAAGCTCGCGAGAGCCGTCCGCAAATGCGAAACTGATGAGCTGCCCTCCCGGCGAAACCAAGTCATCTTCTATCATCAAATACACATAGGCCAGCTAAATCGACAATGCAGAATGGCACATGCTGTTTTTTCTTGGAAAGGGTATGGACTTCATCTTTATTGGAAGCTCCACTTCGTTTGTATTCTGCTGCAGAGCAGCTTTAACGTTTGTTACACAGAGGCATAAGAAGTTCATTCGAGTTCATCTACATGTTTAAGGAAGTGAAGTTCATTACCCCCGTTAAAGTTCAAAAGCGTTTGACGAGGCAAGGCGAAGCAAAGCAAGCAAGTGTATTAAACGTAATATAATATGTATTTACCTGATTTTACAAGACATGTTTAACACAAATAATTTCGAAACCATTACATAAAAAAGCAGAAAATTGGAATAACCCAACTCGCGTTTAATATTATAAAAACCGCAAGAAAATAAATTACGGTTAGAGGTTGCTGCTCTGGATAGCCAAGATCTCTGGCTAACGGATCGTCGCTGGCATGTATGGCTGAATGGGTCGCAGGTTCGAATCTTGCGACGAGTATGCGAGTTTTCTACCATTACCTTCACTCTCAAAGTTACAAAACCAATATTACTTACAATGCTCGCTCTATGAACCTAGTAGGCGAAAAGCAACCTTAAATAAGTTAAAAAAAACTGCTGTATTAAAATTAACTGCTGTATGACTCGATACGTATTCATATAAGTCTCGCTTCTCTCATTCTCAACGAACGAAATATTATCTGAACGACGAATTAGCGACATCGTAAATCATAAGAAAATGGTAGTTAGTCAATGCTACTGACCATTTTAGCGCACCCAATGATTTTTCTCTGGTGCCTGTTATTGTTGTAATTTTAGGATCACATTTGAGCATGCCAAGTTTCCAATGCGTATACAGCACCCGAGATCTAGTGCTGCCGAATCAACCCGGCCGCGGCGCTCGGGGCTTCGCACGTGCGGGGCGGGAGCAGCGCATTCGCGTGGCGGATGCGGCAAGGGCTCGCCGCCCGCGCCCGAGACCCTCCCGACGGCTCCATCCGGCGGATACGTCGCGCTCCCGGAGCCCCGGGCTGAGCTGCGTCGGATCCCCTCGCATCCGCCGAGGCTCCCGTCCCCGCCCCCGCCCCCGCCCCCACCCCCACCTCCACCCCGGGGCGGCGCGCGAAAGCCGACAGGGCCTCCGAAGGGATTGAGCGGTAATCGAAAGCCCGGGCGGCGTCTTAGCCTCCAGGAAGCACTTGGTGCTGCTCCTCACATCTCCTACGCGCTCAACTGTTGACGCCAACAGGATAAGTGAAAGTTGCTGCTCCATCAAACACAAATGGTACCTCATTCAGTAACCTCTATTGGATATATTGTAAACCTAGATAAAATGTCACCTGAATAAAAAAGAGTATATCCAGTTCCATAGAATAACATTGAAAGTGTTTTGGACTGCTTTAACTTGCTCTATCACCAGATTTGTGTAAATCTAAAAACACGTATAAAACCATCAAGTAAAGCGAGTTTCTGATGATGTTAGTCCCAGTTGCACGGGAAGGATACTTTTTCACATTTAGAGAAAAACGAGTTTTCGGGAAAATTACGTCCGTTTCGGAGAGGAAGTGAATGAGCCAGATTCGCATCTTAATTAACATTACTTAAAACAGTTGCTCACAGGAAATTCAAGTAGATTAAATTAGCTAGCCTGAAGATTAAGGTTTATTGGCAAAAAAAACAAAGAAGTACGCCTTAATTAATATATACATTTTTTCATACAAAATAGTGAACATATATAGTAATACATCCCTGAGAATCCTACAAGTGCTGCTTTGAATACATTCCAACTGAAATGTCAAGTAGAACCACGAATATTGTTGACCCAATCGACAACTTCGTACATCGCGGAGTTTCCGCCAGCGGGCGCGGAGCGGCGAGCGGGTGGGGTCGGGTCGGGCGGTGCGGGGTGTGGGGGTGTGGGGGAGCGAGGGTGGCGGGGAATGAGCAGCGGGGCCTTTCGGCTGCCGGAGGCGCTCACGAGCTGCGTCGCGAGGACTGGAGCGTTACACAACGCCCCCCCTCCCCTTCCTCCTCCCCCCCCCCGGCCTGCCCCCACCGCCCCGTATTGTGTACCTTTGTCACGGTGCAGTTTGAGAGCGGCGGCGCAGCTGATTGACCGGCTGATGGGCTGGCGAGCGCCGCGCTGCGCCGCGCTGTGCCGCGCCGCGCCGTTGCGTCACGGGCGGAGGAAGTGGCGCGGAACTGCCTTTTGCGAGCGCCCAGCAACCGACCGCTATAGGGGTTCGGGCGCGCGCTGCGGATGCATGATCTTCACTCCCTGCTATTATACTGATCTGGCTTCTCTTATCAGAATGTCAATGTTATGAAATAGAGAACAGTTTTATTTTCTCTAGAAAACTCTTGTTCCCAGGCAATTAAATCAATTAATGTTTTCAATAAAGTATTTATTTAAAACAAAATTAAACACTCTCATTTGTTAGATTGTCCAACATCTTCAGGCATGCGGTATATCCACTTCAGCATATCCATTTTACAGCGTATCCATTGTAGACAATGCAGGATAATCAATCATTCGAATTCGTAATAATCTATTTTTCACTGAATACCAATTAATTAATGCCGTGTGCACAGGGAATTATTCACTCGAACTTTCTTTCAGGGCGAAAACAAAGAGCAACAGCAATATTGCTATCAATGCGTTTTTTCATACTTATCTCAAACGTTTTAAAATAACAAACTCTTTCAAATTCAGCTATTAAAATCAGAAAATTTGCTTTCAAAAAAAGATTCAACAAATTCCCTGAACTCTTTAATTCTTCCTCAGTTCACGAAACTTTAAGGATTACACCCTCTTAAAAAACTACATTAATGGGAGAAGTTACGATTCACACACAAAAATAACATAAACCACAAGTTAAAAATCCGCACGTACAATCAGATGCAAAAACGCAACGGAATGGACAGGTTTCCCACTTGCCCATCGCCAGCATCGAACGTGAGAATCGCGATGAGGAGCAGGCCTCACATTGCTTCACATACGCCACGCACGTTGGGCAAGTCGCCTTAATGATTTAATGCTCCCGCCTCTCGCGAGAATCGCCGCCCAACATGGCGATGCCTTACGCAATATGTGCGTCACAAGATGGTGCGTGTGAATGTTCCTCTTATGGTTGAAGCACCGACGACACTGAGCGCAACTACAGTTCTACAGCTGGGGATCGCAACACTGATCTTATCATGTATCAAAGAATAAAAATAACTCTGGAAATAACATAGAGCAGAAGTGGAGAATGTATAAAACTGTTAAAATTAATTTAACGGTTTCATTGTTGCAGAGGAAATCTCATGGGCTGACATGATGAAGGAATAGACAATGAAATAATCTTCCACAATGGAAAAAAAAAAAAAAAAAAAAAAAATTAAATTTCTTCTCAAAAGCTTCCTCAACATGATTTACGGATTATTTCACCTTAAATACTTTTAGATTTCACAAAATTTCTTTATTCTCGAGTTTTTTTCATTGTACAACAATGATTTAAAAAATCAAAATTAAAAATCAGATATTACACTCTAATGAACGTGTTACCTTATGAAACTAATTGTTCTGTATCGAAAAATTTACCAGGAATAAATACGTGATAATGAACGAATGGAAGTAGTAATTTTAATCAAACTGATTTTCACCATGACGAAACTTAAGAGTTCACGTTATGAAAAGTGTATTCGAGTCACGGGCGATGCTTTAATAATCCGAGTATTAGGTTCGAATCAAGATATAACCCTCCTCGTGATCGTTGGCTCTCCAGGATATTAGCTCAATCTTTTCAATGGCGGTTGCCGGAACTCACGAGGCGACCACTCAAGCGAGAGCCCATGCGCGGCAGCGGTGGCCAAGACGTAACACGATTACGGACACTGCCGTCATCCGACAGAATCGAAGCCCTATTTCAGCAGCGTTGGGTTGGGAACTCGCCTCAAAAAAACTCCCTTAAAAACATAATGCAAAAATTTCAGCAAATTTCTCCACATAAGCACGAAATGATTATTTCTAAATTAATTATTAGGCGAAAGATTACCATACATTTTTAATATTTGATACATCACATGTAGAACAAACGTCACAAAAAACATAATGCTAACATTGTGAAATCTGTTTAGTAATATTGTGAATCCTAAGGCTGAGCGAAACGTCGTCCTATTTTAAGTACACCGTTCGGTATTTCGTCTTCACGGTAACTTTCAATGTTATGCAATCACGACTAAACGCAATGAAAGACTTATATGAAGAACAGATCATGGAACTCGATGTCTACTTCTCCCAAACTATTTGTTACTTACAGAGAACACATGATGGTATATTTAATTTAAACAGTACATGTTTAATAAGTAATTCATGATTGAGGTTTCATTCTGGAAAAAATTGTATCTGATATATTTGCAAATACACTATTATCGACCGAAAATATTATGATGGATCCATCGAAAAAAATGAAATATCTACGACTGCATTTTGATTTTCGTGACGCCCTTCCTTAGAACCTGTCAACTGTCGCCCAACTGGAATGAAGGATGAAAACGGAGGGCCCACCCAGATGGCGCAGCCAGGAGAGCCTATTAGTATGCTCATTATTTCGATGGCTCCATCAATCAACTCCATCTGTCAAGTAGCTACTTAATGGCAGCTCCCCTAGTTCGTGACCCATGGCGGCATTCAGTCGAAGCGAATCATTAAAATCCTACATTCTCTCTTGTGGTTCCCTCTTCTGCAGTCACGTGTACGATCCATTTCTTTCCTTGTAATAATTATAGTCATGTTTTAGGCAATTTTCCCGCTTTTAAGCACAGCAAACTTCCTTGTAATTCAACTGCTACCAGCGCGGACCTTTATGTCGCTTTAAGTTTCACAGAATTACTCTCGCAGACAGTGATTGATAAGTAAGCAGAGGTTCGAGAAAATATTCATGATTGACTTCCCTAAACGAGGAAAATTTACAATGTAGATTTATAGTACGTAATAGAACATCAGATGTCCAGATCTTCATACATTTGAACATTTTCTCTGCGCGGAAATTAACTATTGATGATTTCTTGACAGCAGCCTCGAAAGTTTCTTTTCATTAAGACACATCTGTCAAATTGAGCTGGTAGCCTTAACGACCAGACGTTTTTTATTTATTTTACTTCCAGAAGCCATCCAAAGCGAATGTTCTTAGCCAAACTATTTACTATGCTCATCTGATATAATTTTACAAACGTAAGCACCAACCAAAGAAACCGTATTTTTCCCCAGTGCCATTCTAATTGTTATCCCACTGTTATCCAACTGGTAACTATAATGCAATCATCACGAACTGCAATGATGGAATCATACTGAGGTCTCGCAGCAGGGATCACTAACGCTGGGCTGACAGCATTCTTTTGTCTAAAATGCAAACATTAGGAGCGAATACTAAGGCATGTTTTACATTAGAGAATTTAAATATTTTAGGTGCCCTAAATACCAGTTTTTGCAATGTAAATAACGTATTAACAACCCGGTGCACACATCCTCACCCCCTCTCTCAACCATCTCTATGCATGTTCGATTAACCTCATTGTCAACGATTGATCCCTAAGCCGCTCTTCAGTGTCCCCTACAAATACATCGTCAACAGTCTCCGCATGCCCCGCTCGTTGCTAGGCCTCTGGCAGGGGACACTGCGCCAGCCGCGATGTGGGCACTCGCTGCGCGGGCGGCCGGGCGTGGCGGGGAACCCGGCAACCGCCCCCGCGCCCGCCCGCCCGCCCCAGCCGTCAGCGCTTATCGCGGTGAAGGGTCCTCGCTTCGGAGCCCGCGACCGACCCACATCCGCCGGCCGCCACGCCGGCCAGTGAGAGAGCGGGTCGACGCCGATAACGAGGCGGCTGCCACAAACGTGACGCACGCCGGCGGGGTGTGGGTGGGTTAGGGCGAGGGCAGATAGCATATAGAGGACACGGCCCAAAAGAATCTTCCAACAATTGACATCGTGCTGTAACACCTATAGTACCCGTCGTTAACTTGGTATTTATCACAACCTTCGAGCTGGAAAGAGGGGAAAATATCTAAAGAGAAAAATTTACATCCCAGCCATTTCAACCCGCTCCACCCCCGTCCTCCCCATCGGATCCCCCCTCCCCGGTAAAGTCCTCACTTCACGTCTCCCCCCCCCCCGCCATCATCCGGCATCGAGGTGCCGCAATCCATCATCCCTCAATGCATTGCGGATTGCCACAAAAAACTACTTCATCCCAAATATGAAGAGGCAAAACCTTATTTCAGTTCATCATAGGACTTTTGAAAAATCATTTCTTAGTGGTTATCATGAGAGAAAACTGCATTCCAAATTTCACTTATCTCTCTTGACTAATATGCATATTGGTTCTATGTTCGAATGTCAGTTTCTTTTTTTTTATAATATTAATGGCAGAAGGAAACAAACTCCATGTACCTAAACTTCCCTCCATCATTTTACATCAGTGTTGAAAAGTACATAAAAATAAAATATTAAAAATTGCTCCTAATTTTTTACGATCTTAATGTACCGTTTTCACTGAAAAGAAATTTCAGGATTTAACGAGATTCAAAACGGCTTTTTATACTTTCATGTTGTTGTTTCTGTCCGTTTACGCCATAACCATGAAACAGAAATAGTGCACAGTGAATGCAAACACGAGGAGAGGTGGTGCCGTGGTGGTCTGTTACATTCTCCACCGTTCATTTCATACGCGAGTCTCAGCGCTACGAGTATTTCGCGCTTTTACGTTCACGAAACGCAGACTGCGAGGCGCTCGTAAGTTCCCCTTTAGGAGTGCGAAGGCACTTGGGCTGACTAAGCCGCGCGATCTCCCCGGCACGCGCGTCCGCACGGTCGTCTTCCAGCCGTTTGGCGGCGGCAGCACACAACGCAGCCGCAGGCGACGGACGACGCGACCGCAACACTGTTTACACACAGCTGCTAACGGTTTACTGCCCACTGCGTACACAGCCTATGCGTTTTCTTCGCAGACCACTGCAACGCTTTTGGTCTGCGGACGCGTGTCAGAGCGGATGTACCAAGACACACGAAATTACATTTTCTCTTTCGCAGACCAGATGAACTCGTACGATCTATCTTCTTTAAAGCGCGATATGCAAAATTTAAAAAAAATAACCTTTATTGATACATATTCAAGTGATAATAGAGGAAATCATTTGATGGCAAATCATTTGATGGCACCTATTCGACGTCCTTGGACTTTAAGATGAAACGAATTACCAGCCATTATCAGACGATCCAAAAAGCTGAAATAATATATCAAGAGGAAATGGAAATACTACACAGGGACATGCACTGTTCAAACATGCACTGTACGTCAATCTGTCGGAGATTTGATCTTAGTTTAATTTTATCTGTTTTTTCACTCAGCACGAACGAAACAACGCACAAGTATACATTTAAGTTTATCCAATACATTTCACTCAAACCCTAAAAGAATTTTATCTATTCGCTCTTGACATATTCTTAAAAACAAAGCAACATCGTCAAAAATACGCTGTCGAACGAGACTCTTACGAAGTAAACAAGAACATTTTGACAGGAGGAAAGCACAACAACATACGAGTACAAAAAAGGCTCATTCATGCCCCATCTCTTATCGTGCGTAGTTTGAGAGTGAGCGAGCGAGCGCATGCGCCTTTGTGGGAGTGCGCAATGCGGGTCACTGTGCCTCCGGTTATTTGCAGCGGCTCTATATCCGCGCGCGCGCGTTGGGTTGCGCAAGCGGTAGCGGAGGCGGCAGGATGCGTGGTGAGGGCGAGGGCGAGGGCGAGGGCGAGGGCGAGGGCGAGGGCGAGGGCGAGGGCGAGGGCGAGAGCGTGGGCGAGGGCTAAAGCTAAGGCGAAGGCATGCGCGAGGGCGAGAGCAAGGGTGAAGGTGAGGGCGAGGGCGAGGGCAAGGGCGCGCGCGGGCGTTGCTCCTAGCTAGCCTACTTGAACGACACGACGCGACGTGACTCGCCCGACGTGTGAAAACGCATTAGCGCGGACGCCGTCGCAGCCGCTAGCCCGGTGGCCTCCACACAAGAGGCGGAGTTCGAAGCAACATTACCAGTCATGTTCTCCGCAGGAATTATGAACTGAGCTGTACTCAGAATGTTTACAGATGTGGTTAATTGGGAGTTCTTAATGTATGCTCAGGAAATAGAATGGGTCGATCAATACGAATTTTATTTTTTACTGATAAATTAAAGCTAGTTTTTGTCTTCGTTACGGAGCTCGATATTCACCGCATAACTTACGTGGATCGAGAGGATTGTGGTTACCAGGGAAATATGAAAACAATTGAATGATGCAACATGTTTTCTTACGGAAGGAATTAGAAAACGGAATCGGGCCAAATGTCCTTAGTTTTTTGTCGCTTCTCGATCATTAGCACCTTTAAAACGCCCTTTTTGCATAAATAAATATTAGAGAAACTATTAGTGAAATAACTAGTGAAATTATAAAGTTGAAAAAACTACAATTTCTTTTGAAAAGCGAAACTGTTAATGGCTAATTTACTCCCAAGTCCTACATCGTCATATAGAAAATAAATAACTCTTACACTGACATGTTTTCTGACAAAACAATTCCTTGTTCGCCGCTAAGATATGCAATAGAAATGGAAATTATTTTGTTGCTAAATTAGTTTTAAGTTTAAGGTGATTAGAAGGCACCTCAAAACGTGAACACGAACGTGCGTTTTTAAAGCAGATGGAGCAGGGAGAAGTCAACGCTAGGGAATGCAACAAAGGAAGCTAAAAGGGAGGCGAACGTTTCGAACGTTTGAAATCAAGACCAATGAATGGTAATGGCACAAGAGCTTCAATATTTGACATCATTTCAATTGATAATGAATTTCCTTAGCAACGATTGACGTCACACTACCATTTTATACTTGAGCATAAAGGAAAGACGTTCAGATCATCGATAGTAAGTGAGAAACACATCTACTTGTAAACTATTCAAAGAGATATTTCCCTAGATAAAATAATTATAATTTATTTAATATTAACCTGTTATACGAAAATAAAATATAATTCCTCTTTCCCATTAGCACATTCATGTTTCAGGTGATATATTCTGAGTATGTTCAATTACATTTTAACAGGGAGCGCATACAAGCTTCTTGCCTCTTGGCGCTCGCTTCGTACGCATGTAAATTGCAGAGAAGCTGTAACTCAATACCCCAGGCGTGTCATGTTGCGTTGTTACACGTCTGCCCTGGACCTGGTTCCAGACCAACGCTCCAGTTAATTGTGTTCAACATGCAATCGCGCTTCCAGTTCGGTCAAACATACATGTATGTACGCAAATCATAAAGCGTTGCATAAAAAATGTCACTCATTTATACAAATTCCACAAAAAGTTGACTGAAAAAAGTTATCCTCAGCTGTAAACACAACAGTTATATATCAATTTCCACGCAATCTCTACTTCCGATCTCTTTAATTACACACCAATTTGACTCTTTAATATACGATAAATAATATTACGATTTACGGAACAGGCTTAAAACGGTATTAGATAGTCTTTCAACATTCTAGCGTAATACACACTACAAAACTATTCCATGATAAATGTTTCGTAACATTAAAAACTTCGTATCTCATTATGACATATTGTTTTTTTTTCGAATTGATGAGCCGCAACATTGCTGACTAGTCCCTATTTCAGTTAAAATGTGTATTAGTATGTTCACAGTATATTGCTCTTAATATTTCTTTCACCAAATTTGCCTTGTCATTACATATTGTCATCTGCAGTAACGACAATTCATATTTCTGTAGACTACCATAATGCGCTGGCATACGTAATTAAAATATTACTAAAACGAAGTTTGTCATTACATCGTTCGCAATACTTCACTTTGATAAATCTTTTTTTTAAATATTCCTAATATTTCAATTTCCCCCCCCTTCATCCCAGCAACCTTTGCGTCCGACCTTTCTCGCCCCGGGGTGCATGCGTGGGCGAGTGAACTTTCCTCCCCCCCCGCCCGAGCCACGCGCGTTCGCCCGCCCGCACTCCGCTCCTGATATCGACCTGCGTATTTCTGACGACGGCGGGGGCGGCTGCGGATCTGAGGCGGTGCGCTCGCTCTTCTTTGAAGGAGGAGGAGGACCGCCGGCGTCCAAAGGGCACGGGTTCGCGGGGGGAGCACAGTGGCAATATCGCACGCGCGCGCGCGCGAGAGAGAGAGAGATATGCGATACGAGGCCTACGGAAGGAAAGAAACAAGAAAGAATCAGGATAAGAAATGATACTCGCCGAAAATATAATCCCTACGAACGGATTTACAAGTAGATAAATATTTTTTCATGTGCAAAATATCTGCATTCAATAATATTTTTGAAGTTCGCAAGACAATCCGAATAAACCACAATCATTTTCATTACGCGTAATGTTTTACGATTTGTTATCATAATAATTAAGGGCAAATGCGTCCTACATGCAGGGTGGGTGGTTGGCTTATAACTTATTCTTACAATTATTGTAGTTTCGTGTACATTATTCGCTAGTCACTTTCAGTTAGTTATTCTGTTGTTATAATTACATATTTCTAATTATTTTACCTATTACTATATATATTTATTTATTTATTTATTTATATGTAGAAAGCCAACATCTCATACACGGATTTGCCAATAAGTGCTCTTAATTTCTTTCTTTACTTCGCGGAGGAACGTACACACAACTATTAGTGATGCATTCTTGAGATTCGGTTCTTTCATGTCATTCTTCCGTAGTTGGAACACAACGTGCTAGTTGACTACGTAAGGTAATCGTTTTGGGTCACAGAGCGGACAATATCTCTGATCTTCTCCACATAGATAATTAGAAAAGCTACGCTCCTGATATTACTGATACATTTGACAACCGAGCGGAATATGCAAAACAAAAAAACCGTAATTTTATGATATTGAAGGCATTTAAGTGAAGGATAAAAATGTGATTCACATCCGAAGCTTGAAAGAAAACTGACAGGAGTGCATACGTTGCAGGTCACTTTTTAGAAGTATAAATAAATGATAATATATGAACGAAGAAAAACGACGTTAAAAATGGCAAATAACGTAGACAGATCCCTCCTTACCTTCATCTTAATGAACCTGAAACAGATTTCGAAAAAAATTTCAGGGGACGTTGAAGGTGATCGCGGAAAACAAATTAATTACACAATGAACTGTCCCTTGTCAACAAAAAAATGTTAATAGCTGATCCCCACATGCCCTTCGAATAGGAAACAGCTAATTGCATAGGATGGATCATAGTTTATTTGATGCTAACTGAAGGTATTTCTCCTGCATCTTAGCCACCCACTTCGCGATATCAGTCATTCTGCCTCTCAGTGCGGTTATGGCGACGGAGGAGACAGCGACGGATGGTCTACTTCGAGGACGGCAAGGCCGCCCCTCCCGACGCACCGTTTATGGCCTCATTACGCAACTAAGTGTTAGTTCACGTGGTCTAAATATTGCGCATTGCGGAATCGGAACAAAAGGATAATATCAGCAGGAAACAAGTTTAGATTAATATCCGCGTGTCTGCATTTCATGCCTTATTCGTGCATGTTATTTGTATTGCAATACACGTGTTGCCTACATTTGGCATCGACATAACGAAACATGCAAAGCGGGACTTACTGACAAATAGCGGTTGCCCGACATGCGAATTCATGGAACTTCCCCGGTGGGAACAGACATCTCTTTGGAATTTTGGTTGTGTTCAGGGGGCGGCCAACTGAAGCCTCTCTTTCTCCCTCCCCCTATTCTCTATCTGTCTCTCATTGAACAGCCTCTTTTGGAAGGAAAGTATAAATGTACTTGAAATAAGTTTTAAATTCTTAACGTCAGATTCCAAGTATTGAAAAAATGTTTTCTTCGTTCGCTAATTAGCTGACTGCGGTGAAAAAATAGTTTAGAAGGTGAAAAGCGATCCGGATTCCTATTGGGAATTTCCATGGTGTTTGGCTCCACTTCGCGTTTTGGTTAAAGAGAGACAGTTACAAATCTTTGAACATATGTACTCCATTCTTTGTCCTACACATATAATGAGCCACATATTCACTAGCAGTTTTTACGGATCGGAGTGTCAGCAAGAGCGAATATTCTGGTCGGATAAACAACTGCGCAAGAGACATGTAGGACCTTCACGGCCAACGAAGCTCGAGGATTTCTTGCCTCGAGAGAAGGTCAAGGTCCAGAACATCCGACGAGGAAAGAAACCCAGGCCTTGGAAGTGCCTCCGTCGCGCGACGGCTTCGTCGAGCTACACAATGCGGTGCACACCAATCCGAGCGAGGCCACGGGTAATCCGCTTGCGCTCATGCAAATGAGGCAGCGAACAAGACGTAAGGGCGGGCGAGCGACGACGGACAGGGTGCAGCCAGGCGGGTGCAGCGCCAGATGGAACACACACACACACACACACACACACGATGAAGTAGTGTGGTATCGGTAGGAGGGCGGACTACGACGACGGCTGCTGACGTAGTGCATACGGTTCCATTGAAATCTTTATTTGTTCTGGCTGTACAGCGATGTCACACGGGCTGAACAATGCACGGCATGAACTGTTCAGCAGTGATATCGAAGACACAAAGTTTTCCTGCGATTTTCTGAACATACTGACTCAAAGTATCTCCATTTCTTTATACACTATCGCATTATGTGTAACATTTATGGTCCCAGAATTGGTAGGATTGTAAAAAGTTTTAAAATTATTATTATTATTATTATTATTATTATTATTATTATTATTATTATTATCATCATAATTGATCGCCATCATCTTGACCCTCGGAGTGAAGTGCTGTGCTCCGCCATCCACTATTCCTACGAAAAGTTTCGGCATGCTTAGCGTGACTGAATATATTCTTGCCATCCTTGGAGTAGGATAAGTACCAAATTATTAGTGTACCGACCTGTCATCTATTCATTTCTTTTGCTAGAAAAACTGATATAAAGCGTGTTACGTACTTCTCCAAGTTAAACGAAAAGTGCAAACATTCGAATAATGTGGAACAAAATTGTAAGTCTCCCGACAATTTTCCGAGTATGATATCCACCCCTGAAAGAATTGTAAAGTTTGCATCACATAACTTCCAACACGCTTATACGCCATATAGTACGGATGCGTGCAACGTAAGCTTGGTCGTCAGTCCGTCCAGAATGAAAGATGAAGGGAACCATGAGCTCCAGCTCGACATCTTGCATCCGTCGCCCCGCCCACCTCGTCGCTCGTCGCCCAGGCGCAGGCCGCGGCAGCGACAGCCACTCCCACCGGGAAGCGCCGATCGCGCGCCGATTTCTTTTCTGCGAAGTCACGACGCACAGTCGCCACCCCGCCGCGCCCCGCCCCGCCCCGCCCCGCCCCGCCCCGCCCCGCCGCGCGGCGCCCCGCCAGCTGCGCTGCGCCACGCCTCACCGCGTCGGCTGCCGCTCCGGAGACGCAGCGTCTCCGTTATCGTATTGCGGACTTTTAAGGCAACCCGTGTCGTTCTGCGGTTAGGCGGCACTGTTCTGCTATCCCGTTTGATGAGGCAGTTCATTCAAGCTGTTGTAACTAGAACTTCAATTCTTGCAAATACAATATTTTCAGAAACATTTTTCTTTGTATCAGGATACACTTATTGCGGAGAGGACGAATATTAGAAGAAAATGAAGCAACGATCTCCTGTATACTTCTATTTATTTTTTGTGAAACAAAATTGCAGAGCTTCAAAGATTTGAGACACTTTCTCTGTTATGCAATATCTCTAAAATATCGTCTTTCAACATACGATGAAGTTCTCGTTATAACTAAATAGAAATATACATCTTGATATTAGAATGATTTGTTTGGTATTTTTAATGCCCCGGCATTTCGAGATTGATCCATTGGCCCAATTCCAACAAGGACAAAACTTCTGGAAATTTCCTTTGTGGCATCAACACGTTGTCGGCCCTGCCAGTGAATTCTGGCCCCCATGTGTCAGGCTGCGCCAGATGTGTCGGTAGCATTTATCCATTACTTGACGCGCTCCTCGGCTTATAGAATATGGGATCTTGATCTGAGAAAGTGAATTATCGAAAGATTTAATTTCATTTGGCATTTCGCCAGAGAACTTTTACATGCCGCAAGACATGTCCCTGTAGATTTCCTGCCGCTCGAAAATCCAGGCAACATAGCCGGGATCCATCCTGAGCTCCTGGCTATTGAAAGTCGAAATGGGAGATCGTCGAAGTACTAATCTGAACAGGTCCGAATGCGAGTCGGCAGAAAAGGACGAGAGTGTGAGGAGCGGCGCGCCAGGCAGCGGCAGGCGCCACCGACAGCCGCCTTCGTTAACGCAGCCGCGTCAAGGGCGGCGGCGGCGGCAGCGGCGGCGGCGGAGCGCGGGCGCCGCCCAGCCGCCCCAAGGACGGCCCGCGCAATTTCGGCGGTCACAGTCACCGCGGCGCAGAAAGGCGCTCTTGTGCGGCTCTCACCGCGAGACACCTCGAGCGCGAGCGCCTGTCGAGGCGCACGCTGGGCGAAAGCACGACCGTCCGGCCGAAAGTCTAAAATACAGTCACACTTGCTCAATGCGGAACGTGTATAATGCGGGAAGCTGTCTAATATGAACATCAATCGCTGTCCTGTGAAACAAATTCTGCAGTATTGTATTGCTTATTTCAAAATCTTGTCCAATACGGGAAAAAATACTGGTCTCTTGAGATTCCACATTGAGCAAGTTTTACTGTACACCATGCGTGTATCTCGCTTGAGACGAAAGCCTAATAAAGGTCAAGCTACCGAATTCGCTGATCAGAGAAATATTTACACGCGTCGCAACGCAAATTAAAATCGGTTTATGGGGGAAATGTCCGTTAATGGAAGTGAACGCTTAATTGAGGTGGGAGTTTGAGCAGGTTTCACTCTACGTTGAAGATCAGCCGACCCACAGAACCAATGGCGCTAAGGCACGAGTACAGAAGCCGAACTCTGTGCGAAAGGTCGCGTAGCCCGCGTAGGCATGGTTGTTTACCTGCGTTTTGACACGGTCCGTGCATCACACTTCTCATAATATCCCTTCGTCGCTGGTCCGTTCGGGTGGCGTTGAATTGAATTGAATTGATGTCTTATTTTACGTGGCGAGACTCAGGCCATTAGGCCTGCTCTTCCGTCTGACCACGTAAATTTCGCTACGCTCCTTTCACCAACTAGCAGAGAAAGGAGGTATTTCTTGGGCGAGAAACAGGCCGATTTGAATTTAGCTCAGAGGCGTCATTTAGGCTTGAGGGTCTTTTACATGCAAGTAAATCTACTAACATGGGACAGCCGGCTTTACTTCCCCTCCGAAGGAAGGCGTACAAAGGATTTTTTTTTTTTTTTTGTTTTTTTTTTTTTTTTTTTTTTTTTTTTTTTTTTTTTGGCGTTGGAACATTGTCTCGAGAAAGAGCAGGCTGGACTCAGCCGCCACCATTCCCTATAATAGCCCTTTCCTCTCCACCGCCACAAGAGGGGCTACTTGCTACCAAAAGCGCACGGTATAGGCTAGCAGCCACAGCAGTGCTGCATCATGGATGCTGTCTGTTCCGGCCGTTAACTTGTGGCTAGTAACAGTGAGGCGGGCTTCCTAGTCACGGGCGACAAGTACACTCGATGAATGTGGATCCGTGTGCAGTATCGATGAGAGGAATCGGTATCAGGCAAGTGCTCGGACAATGCACCACCGTCAGTCGGAAGATGGACTTGCACCCGAAAGGGAAGACATATTATTTTATTTAGAAAAATAACATTACTGCGTCAAATACTGTGTAATATTATAAAATGTTTATAACTCATTTATCGATCTTGGCAGTCAGTCGGTTAAGAATAACAAAAGACAAATAATATTTTGTGAGGTATAATAAAGATATTAAAATAATAAATTAAATTTTACAGGTAGCTCCTTTATTTTAAACTTCGAAAATTTGACTTCAGACTCGCAGTCAGCGACTATCGATCTTCATACGTAGCACGTTTTACGTGTATGTTGCACCTTTTTAGCCTTTGGCCAGTATGTGGGGCGTTTCGCCCTCCGTGCGACGCCGCTCCCGCGTGCCGCCCACGCGCCCCGCGGGCTTCCGCATACGCTTCCGTCACTCGCGAAGCCACGACGAGCAGTTCGTCAGTCGCACCTCCCGAAGTGAGAGAGCGACTAATTTTAGGATACGACGAGAACGTCCCTCGGAGAGTGAAAACCGATTCGACGACTGATTTTGGCAACACTCTTACATCGTTACAATCATATAGTGTCAGTTGTGTTCTGTTCACGCACGTCAGCATACGTTTTCGTTGAATCGTGATGTGTTCTTAGAAGAAATATTTCTGCCGTCCGAGCAATTATTATACTCTCAAGTTTTACAGTATGTTCTCCTTTAGGGATTCCAGTAATAAAATGTAAATGAGGAATTTGTTCAAATTCATGGTGGACAATTTTCATGCTGATGTTTTATTACTTACACACACAAAGAAGTCTTGGCTACCACTAGCCTCAAGCACGTATTAGTATTTCATTTCTCGTGCCAGGTTTCGTAACAATGTAAATAAAATACATCCACTTTTCTTCAAGATCGTTGGCGACGCGTACAATGATATTCACATTCAGCTTAATCCTTTGTATAGCGACAAGAAGTACTAGTAAGCACACCATAAAATCACGCATATTACGAGCAGACCGGCTTTACGAACAGTTCGCGCCTAGAGCTGCCTTAAACGCTTCAGCATTCCACAGGCAGACGAGATGAAAACCGAGCCAGCGCCTGTAACCAACCTGTCGGCGTTTAACGAGACAAACACACAAAAAAATACGAAACACGTTACGGACGGCGAGACCATCCTTCACGAGATTTCCTCAGAGGACACTCGCATTAGGGATGAGCAGTGTGCCACGGGGGCACCCGCGACAACCCTAGCGGCCCCCAGGGGGGCGGGGCTGAGCTGCCCCTTTCATTCCGAGGGGACCCATTTGGACGCCATTCGCGCCCTATTACTCCCACACAGAGATTCTCGAATTTCCTTTTCTGCCGCCGCGCCGACCCGCTCCCGCCCGCCCCGGGCAGAAAAAAGCGGGGGCTAGAAAACGACACTAAGCTTCTTCCATATTCATTAACACCCGGCCAGGAACCTGACCTCCGGAATGTGGGAAGAGAGGAGAGTCGCAGAGGAAGGCAGACAGTGTGGGAAGCGCGTGCTGCCGTGCTCTTCGTGCGTGCATTCTTCATGCTTCATTTAAAGTTAAAAATACGATCGGGATTGTATCAATTATTTGGTGATTCTCTGGCCATGCGAATAAGAGAATTTTGTCCTTCAGATTTTAGTTTTCATAAGATAAAATAATAGTAATGTAAGATAAATATTTTCACTTTTAAAGAGAGTAACATTAAGTCCGTAGCACATAATGTTTATTAATGAAAAATGCAATTGCATCATATTACCACAAAATACGTACCAAATATCTGGCTAATATGTTCAAGTTGTTTACTGGCGTAGGAGGGAAACGCGTTGTGCCAATTGGCACGAAAAGAAACTAATTTGGTGAGGGATCCTTTTAGTGAATAAATAAAGTTTTTTTTCTTTTCAAAATGTGACTAGTGAAGAGCTCAAGTAAAATAGCAAGGATAATTATGGAATTTACAGATAACATATTAAAAACATATGGTATTATAGTTAAACGAGTTTGTTCCGTCGTGAATCGCTATTTAGGAACTGACAGATGTCATTCATGACAACCATCGTAGTATAATTAAGTGTAATTACGGCATGCGCCATTCGCAAAGCACAATGTAACGTAACTTTTCCTTTTTCACTTCTATTCACGTGGAAACTTGTTTGCAAATATTTCAACAGCAATTACCATGATCGTTGACATGATACACGTCCTTGAACCGGAGTTGAATGGTTACAAAACGTTAGAAATGAAACCTGACCATGAGATACATGACATAATCTTCACAAAAGAATAAGGAACATATTTCTTTCATTGCAAACAAATCCCGACATCTTCACACGGGTATGATTGATGGTGGACGTTCGTAAATTCAAAACAGAATCACATGCAGATCCTTTTCTTCAACAAACCCTATTCCAGAAATGATTTCTGAAAAGTAATGCATACTTACGAACTCATAAAGCAAAGCCGAAATTTTCTCACAGTTATTGATAATGTTGAGTGTTTTAACACCTGCCAAATTAATTGAAAAGAAATTTTATTTAATAAAGCTTCACAAATGAATTCGCGGATACATCAATAACGTTAATTTGAAAATGATATATTTGGTTTGATTTATTCGAGTATTAAATTATTATTATTATTATTATTATTATTATTATTATTATTATTATTATTATTATTATTATTATTATTTTAGCCGTTAAATGGCCCTTAATGAATAATTGGACTCGTAATACAGGGTAATTTATTGAAGTGTTTCCTTGTAGTTCAATCACTATTGAACATGAGTTTACAGTTGAAATTTCAACAATACAATTTAAAAATCTTATGTTATTTTTAAATTCTAGATGTTAATTTACAGATAGTTCTAATGAAAATTATCAGGTAAAAATATTAAAATTATTATTATTATTATTATTATTATTATTATTATTATTATTAAAATTAATAATAATAATAATAATAATAACCTGCAAACAAATGTATTTTTCTCATATTTTTTCATATTCATTTATTGTTTAGTCATTACGTGAATCGATTTCATGTCGGTGACTTCATGCACGAGTTCGGTTTATTTTTTATATCTATTCTACGGATTTGTAGTATTTGTAATACATTTTCCAGAATCGAAAATATTAAGGTTTTCTTAACACAATTAATGAACTTTTTTCATATTTTATAATGTTTCGTTAACTATAATTTTATCAACATTTCTCTATCGGCCAATTCTCGTCACATTAAGTTAGTATTTCATAATGTTAGCGTTTATTACAAGGATTCGTGTCATTTTTGGTTTTATTTCCAATTTCATAGTATTTAACATGAACGCCGAAACGTCTCTTTTAAGAAGTCAGTAGTTATGATTACAATGTGGTGAAGGAGCAACTCCATAGAAGTCACCAGCAACAAATTATTAGGGAGGTTGACTAATCAATACACAAAAGTATAGACTATTAGAGAAGACTCCCATTGACCAAAAAATATTGAGGCGACGCCCAATGGCGCTTCTGCCCAGCAGCTCTGTAACATACGTAACTTCGCTCTCAGGGCTGGCGCTTTCACTGTGCCAGAGGGTGCGTCACCCGCGGCCAAGGACGTCCAACGTCCCGCGAGACGCGCACGCCGCCCCGCGCCGCGCCGCCCGAGCGAGCCACGCCGAGCCCCACAAAAGCGACGCTGTGGCCTTCGCGGAACCCTGGCGAGCGGGCGGGCGGGCGATCACGCGCGAGGGTGCGACGCGTGCGCTCGCGCAACACGCGGCCTCCTCCCGACCACTTCCGCTTCGGTGGCGACGCCCTCCGCTTGCCCACCAGACGGGGCGCCATGCGACCCCCACAGCCGTCTTTTTGGAATTTTACTCTAGTTTTTTTAAAATAATAATCTCTCATCCAAAGCAATATTCCCGTTATGAATATATGCGCCCGTTTTTTAATGAACGCTAGAAACACTATTTTAAACTCACTTACGGGGAGTCTAAACTGAAATTGGTTCCTCGTGAAATAGTACTTTCTAGATCCACCACCATTTCCAACATAACACATTTTTCGGGAATTGTAAAGCAAGCGCGGATCCACGGGGCGGGAAATAACGAAAATCCCCCCCTAACATTTTTCAGTAACTATTAATTTGACTAGTCACGAAACTTTAAAATATTTGCGGATAATCATTATAAAACAAATAAAATCGTAGCACAGCAGGAGCTGAGTGTAGCCTGTGACATTTTACAAAATCTGTAATATGGCACATTCAACCAAAACAATTTTAATTCCCCCTCTCCAAATTTGTCTCTGGATCTGCCCGTGTAAAGTGTACTTAAAGGTAGTATACACAAAACCTCTTCGGAACAGAATCATAAAATAGTATTTAGGAGTGTTAACCGATAAATAAATGGAACTGAAAATGATTTTCAATTATATTCAAGTATTGCATTCGCATGAAAAGACGTTTTCTAGGGAAAATGAAATAGCTCCATGGGTCAAATCTCTGTCGATTAATGTGGAAATTGTGAGGGAAAAAGAGAGTTCGTAGCAGGTTTTCTTTCCTGTTTCCTCTGCTCATCACTACTCCTTCATACCCATGACAATTATCTTCAATCATAATTCAGTCAAAACCAATAATCTAGATAGGACCGAAAAGGCTAGGATTGCCATAAAGAAAGCATATAGGTAGAAGTGTACCTTATTGTCATGACAAGTAGTAGTTAGTTAGTTTACGGTGTCAGAAGATACGTCACTGCCAGGTGAGCAAGAGAATCGTTGCAATCGATCTGCGCGCTACGACGCGAAGTTTCACACGCCAGTTTTGTCCCCAATAACATTGTTTCATAATGGTTTCTCTTAGGTTTCGAATTATGAAATCATGAATCTTAAATCAATGGTTTAAAATTTGTTTTTATATGGGATTCATGACGGGTTGCGTTTACCTTCCCAGCTCCAACCAAGATACCGTCACCAGATTCTGAGCTGCAAACTAATATGATCACATGAGATCACGTAGCGACATGTGCTGGGGCAGATGCAGATTGGACGATTATGAATGCAGGATTCGTCTATATAAAGCTTGGAGTCGAATAAAGAACTATCATCTAGAGATAAGAAAATGAAAACATATTTTCTATCACTTTGCCTTATAAATTTAATCGCTCACTTGATATTCATCAACATATTCAAAAAGAAGCAAACTTAACAGAAATTTGGTTGATTGTATTATTTCAGTGTATAAGCTGAATGATGCCCGTTTTAATGTCTCAGGCGCACAAACTTCATGCAAATTCTTAATTTCGACATTCACACGTTCTGCTTTTTTTGGTAAACTCGCCGAAGGACACGTAACTACCTTTAATACGAGAAAGCTTTCCGCAGTAAAAACGATACCTGCAATGCATTACTATGTAAGGCATGCGTGCGCAACCTCCCCAGAAGCGGCCCCGCGCGAGGCGCTGTCGGGCGAGGGCTTTGGCAGGCGCACGGAGGGCGGGGCGGGGCGGGGAGACGAGCGGGTATGCTAATGGGGCGCGCGGCGACCGGCGGCCGGACAGGTTAATTCGCGCCTCTCGGGCGGAATCTGCGATCGCTCAAGAAGTACGGCCGGCCTCTGTGCCCGCGCGCGCGCGCCAGCCGGGGAGGTGGGACGGGGCATGAAGAGGCGAGAGGGGTGTGGCGGGACAGAGCGGGTGGAACGGGGCAGGGTGGTACAAAGAGGAAGCAGTGGGATGTGGCGAGGCGCGGAGCGGTTCGGAGCGAGGAGTGGTTCGGGGCGGGGAGTGGTTCGGGGCGGGGAGTGGTTCGGGGCGGGGAGTGGTTCGGGGCGGGGAGTGGTTCGGGGCGGGGAGTGGTTCGGGGCGGGGAGTGGTTCGGGGCGGGGAGCGGTACGGGGCGGGGAGCGGTACGGGGCGGGGCGGGGGCGGAGCGGGGGCGGGACGAGGCGGGGCTGGGTGGAGTGGGGCGGGGCGGGACGGGGCGGTGCGGAGAGCGGTTTGGAGCGCCATGTGGTGACGGGGGCGGAGAAGAGGGCGGGGCGCGCCAATCGCGAAAAGCGTGAGTTACGGGCTGCGTTCGCTGCCCTCTGCCGCGAGGCGCACGAAGATAAGAAAACGACTCGCTGCGATTGCCACGGGAAAACCTCCGATCAATTATCCTACCACGCCGGAGCTTCCTCTTAGAGTTTACAAGTGTAGAAACTATACAGTACAACGTACGCATTGGAGATTTTCTTTAAAACTTGTAAGATTCAATTTCTCACTAAACGTTTCATTACGTATTACCAATACAAAAAGGATGAACAGCGAAATAAATGAATGAATGTCTAAGTGCTGAGAGACGATAGTGGAGTCGACCTGATACGTAATGGTGAATGTAGATATGTGAATGTGACCACGACATACTACCGCATTTATCATCAACATATTTTAATAATCATTATTATCTTAGTACAATTAAGCTCGTAAATCTTCGTTGTACATGAGAGTGAAACAAATATCAGCATAACTGGAATGATTGAGTATTTTTCAAATCTTTAAGAATTTTCTTGATAAATGCATTTCTTGTTTAATAATGGTCTTGTCAGGACTGTAAGAACAGAGAAGAATGCATTAGCTATATTATGCCACGAAAGACTTACGCCTTCCTGTATTGATCATTCAAAATTCAAGGTGAGCATAAGTTATAAGAATCAACACATTAATGCGCATTTGAGGTGACTAGGCAAGAAGTCTGCCGACGAAGAAAACTCAGGCTTCCCAATATTTCGCACCATTAAATTTCGAGGGCGCGAATCAAAAGGTACCGCCATACTTGGAGCCAGGATATGCAGTTGAGCACACGGTTGGAAGTACGGAAACGCACCCATTCTCTCTGTTGGGAATAGGTTCTGCAGAACGCAATAGTAAATAAACATCCACAAGTGTCCAGGGTCAAAAACACCTCGTTACAAATATGGAGGAATGTGTTACGTGATTTCATCTGCATATTCTGAGTCAATTTTGTCTACATGTTGTGTGTCCTTGATTTTTCAAGACTTCCGATGGAATTACATAAAATCAAACCATATGAACATTAATGTAGTACATTTTAGTACCTGACACAAGTTACTTACGTGGGGGTCACGTTTTCTCTTTTCGTAATTACCGATGCTCACAGCTATTAACCGCGTTGTAATTCTAGTAAATCGTTATAAATTATTGTTATATTCATCATATATAACGTGTTATTTTTATAATTTACATATTGTTATTAATATTATGTTTCATAGACACTGCAAATGACAATATAACGTCTAGATATTTGAAAAGCAACCTCATAAAATGTATTCGTAAACTAATTCAAAATAATTCTGCACACTCATATATACATTTTTCATACTGAACACCCAATGTAAAGTACCGCAGAGGACGTGCACCAATACTACTCCGCATTCTGCCCCACGGTCAATGTCGGCCAAAGACTTTCGGCAGTTTTCACGTTTATTTGGCCTCTTTCGCAAAGCGTCCGAGCGGCTTCTGCGATTTGATTTACGCCTGGGAGTAGTGGTTCGGATGAGAAACACCAAAAGGTCACCGCTTTTTCGTCCGCCTCCCGACACGCAAATTGATCTCTTCCTCTCCCAGAGGTGCGCGTTTCGGACGGCGGCGCCGGCCAATGGGTGAGCGCGTCGGCGGTCAGACGAGAGGCGGGCGGGGCTCTTCAAGACGAACGCGCAGGGCCGGCGGAACGTCGAATTACGCAGCCTACGAAGCGACCGGGTTTGAGTTCCAAGTTCCAAAGATTACGATGAGAACGATGCTAAAGTTGTCTTCTTCTCGTTGATATGCGTTTTGGGGATGGTACACGCTCGAAATCACCTCTCATGCATTTGGACATAGATTACCCAGCTTCTCAGAATACAGTTTGATTATTTGAACTAAAACACGAATGTTTCTGAGAAAACCTTCATGTATTTTCCGAAACATTGTAGCGGATTCATAGCGAAGAAAGACCTGATTTGACAAAAATAATTCATTTTTCAAGGTTTTCATAACTTTTTTAATTTTGATGACAATATGTACAAGTTTGTTCAAATCTTTTATTCGTTCTTACCAGTTAATTTCCCACACTCGTAAAAATATAATTTCTACCTGATACTGGTATCAATTACGACTCATATGCTATACGACGATCAATCATTCAACTTCCTTAAATGCTCTCACCGCCAACCGGCACTGATCTTCTTATTCTGACAGTGTGGTATATAACTTACTAAAACATCACGACGTTTTGTATAGTACGCGCAGCAACCACTAGACTCAGTAAAGAAATCAACCCTTCCTGTCCTCAAGGAAATCGCAGAAGACGAGGTTGATGGCAGCTGCGGCTGCGACGCAATTCTTCATTTCAAGGGGCATCGCCTCCCTCTTTCAAACATCAACATCTGCGGTCGATAGCTGCGCGCGCTGCACACCGGAAGGGCGCTGCGAGCGCGCTCCGAGAGGCACTTCCGGCGGCAGCGTCGGCGCAGCCCGCCCGCGAACAAGCGGCGGCCGCGCCGCGTACACACCTCTCGACGCCTCTCCCCGCGCCGCGCCGCGCCGGCTGACGAGGACACCGGCCGACTCGCGCACAGCTGGCGGCGCGGTGGCAGCCAGCGGATAAACAGGAGATTGGCGTCCGCGCTCAGGGACGCGCCTCAGACCAAGCTCCGGGGGAAGGGGGGGGCTCAGGGGCCGAGTGGCCTCGAGGACGGAGTGCGCTTTTCCGCCGAGGGAAATCTCTCAACGGATGGTATGGTCAGTTTGCCCTGAAGAAGGTCGCAGTATGGCGGCCGAAACGTTGGCAAGAGTGTACTGACTCCGGAATCTATGGTTTCACAATATGGTATCTCCAGGGCTGTTTGACATTCAATTGTTTCATAATCGAATGCGGAAACGTGGGCGGTGAGTAACACTTAGAAATGAGTCGCATTCATTTCACAAACATTGGCTCATGTGTGTTTGAGCTGTTGTACGTCTTATTATTTTCCATCACTCCGCAGACTCAATAATATTGATATGAAAGCAGTAGTACTCTTAAAAAAATTCTTTAAAAAAAATTACGTACTTAATTTCTTGAATAAAATTTAATATATTGCGAGACTCGTTAAAAGCAAGATGAATGGAAATAATACGGGCAATTTCCAAATTCGATATTTCTGGTGTGTCCGTTTATATCTTCTTCATGACTTAATAACATGCACATATTCTCATTCCACGTGAGTTGTATGGATTCTTTAAACATTCTTTTTGTTGGCGATATTGAACAACGCAAATCGCTCGTCAAAACTATCTCTAACTAAACGCACGCACTGAACTGATAATTTTAAACATTAATAATAATAATAATAATAATAATAATAATAATAATAATAATAATAATAATAATAATAATAATAATAATAATAATAATAATGACGAGGCTCAGACCAGAGGGACTGCCGTTCCGCCTAACCACCAAAGGGGAAGCACTAACAGTTGTCGCTCTACTCAACTAGCTGGGAGGAGAATACATATCGCAGAGCGATGCGGTCTTTGGCAATGCTGTTTAAGAAACTGAAAAAACTTGTCTAATGGCCTCAACAGTGCGCAACAAACATGTAAATGACTTCGAAGTGGAACATCCTCACGTTACAAGTGCAATATGTGCAGGGCGACTCCTCAATGGAAACATTACTAACATAGTTTATCGGACTAAAATCGTGTGAAATCTCCGTGTAGCTTATCGAGCTTTCTTCAACTTGATAAACACGGCTTGAAACGTAATGATTACAAAATAGCAGCAATGTACTTACAATTGTATTAAATATACATACAATCTATTTACATTAATACAGTATTACATAAATCCACTCTGGTATATAGAGGTAATACTCTTCATTGTATCTCAATATTTACAATATTCTCATAAAGTTAAATGCGTAGTTCAAGAATATGTATGTAATATTGACGTGTGCGGGAGAACTGATACGTAATTGATATTTGTAGTCAATACTACTCAACACTTAAAAAGCTGCAACCAACTTATATTGCTTATTGTACTCGTAATAAGTTCTTTGAAGCGTAATACAAACATTTTACTTTACCAGAAACATGAATTTACCTTCGACGTAATCAGTACGAAAAATATCCCTTTCGCATGAACTCTGTTCCAGAACCTTGAATGAGGCTTCGAAACGAGGATTTCACAAAAGGTTCAGATCTCTTTCGTCAAAGCGCGAGAGTCTTAGCGCGAAGGACGCGACGGAGTGCGAGTCGAATCTTTCGCCAGGAGAACGAATTTGGAAATAGTTCGTGAGCGATTACGAGAAGTCAAGTGGTTCAGGGAGAGAGAGAAATCCAGAAGGAGCAGAAGCGAGGCACGTAAATACACGCTTCTCCATACTTAATGCATCAAGTGGTTTGCACAAACATGGGATGTTGTTAAATCTTCTTACAACATCCCGTGTCAATAGGAGCCCCGTGGAATCGCGGATTGCCAAAATACTCGTATATTCAACACATTTTCATTATGACGGAACATATTCTTTGTTATATTTCGTATTGTTTTAGGACAGCTCGTGGCTACTTGTTAAGTGAAAAAGGGGTAGAAAATCATTAGAAATATTTGTCAGAAATCCAACTGCAAAAATTCATCAACACAGAGCACGAATAAATAAAGTACCACGAATAAATTAAATAAACATTTATGCTGAAGTCTTTATTTTGCTACTCTACGTTTTCCTCAATGTATCATATTATGTTTTGCAAATGCATTAATATTTCTGTGGAGACTGCCCGAAAATTATTTAACTTGGAATAACTGGATGTTGAACTCCCAGATACAATATCTGAATCGCTCACGAACCAAACTACGGTTAGGCCGATACCCGCTGACGAAACCGATTTGCTTGCTGCACTTCCTCGAATAACGCTTCGAAACACCGTCTCTCCGTACCCTGAACACGCTTCTATTGCTTGCGTGCACCGGCGCGGTAGGCATCGCGTTCGCTCACCACACACGCAGTTTACTGGTTGCGCCGAGTCCCGGTTGCGCCGTGCCGTGCCGTGCCGCGCCGTTCTCATTGCCTTGCGTCCCGAAGCGAGGCCCGGCGTCCGCGACGTGCAACGAGCAACAGCGCAATCACTCTCCGCCGGCGATCGTCGCACGCAGTGCATTGCTACGCGTGTGGCAACCCTATTTTCTTCCCTCCCAACCATCACCCACCCACGGGCGACCCTCACGCGCTGCCACGACCTGGCGACACCCGTCGCGCCACCCAAAAAAGCCATCAATTTCATTAGCCGCTTGCGCCATGCCGCTACCGAAAAGATCTCGTATGTTACGAGGCTGGTAAAAAGGTCTTCGGAGAGGGTGACGGTGTTCCAACGGTGCAAGAGGCATTGGAGGGTGTCAAGACAGCATTACTATACTTAGACACAGAGGACAATGCGGAATCAAGTTTGGAGAGAGCAGGAACTCTTAAGAAGGATCTAGAGAAATTACCAAAGAAAAATGTACGAAGCAAACAATTGAAAATAATTGTTTTTAAAGTCAAACAAAGATTTAATATTAATGTATGTAATAATTCAATTTTAATGTATGTACTACGTGCTCATTGATAACTTCAACAATTCAATTTTTTTAAAATCTTCGCCGAAACTAAAAGTTTTGCGCTGTACTAGCAGCACCTGAACTACATCTTTGATTGCCCTCCCACAACGTTTCCGTGCCAGAGGCGCCCATCACCCACCCACAAACATCGCAAACCGCAAGCTGCCGCTCGGCGCAGCGCTGTGGGTGCGCGGGTGGGGGTGGGGGCGGCGTGTGCCGGGAGCGGCCAGCTGCGGCGGGCGGGGGAGGCGGAGGGGTGCGGAGGTGGCGGAGGGGTGGGGTGGGGGCGGAGGGGGGCGGAAGGGAAGCGGCAGCCGGGCGAAGCGACGCGACGTCAGCTGCTCGCATCCTGCGGGCGGAGCCGCATCCGCGAATCCAAAGGGCGAAGCGCTGTGGGCCCAAACGACATCGAACAGAAGACAACAGATCGTATGAGGCGTTCGGGTGTAATAAAAGTGGCATCTGACATTTTGAACGAAGTGGAGATAATTGAAGGAGAGCTAGCGTGACTATTGTTTAAACGATTTCAAGAACGGACAAAAAGTACCAGAGATAACTCGTACGTTTGTGATAGAGTTTGTTCCGATCGTTTGTTTAAAGCCGCACTTTCACATTGCACTTTCCTGCGAAACGAAGAATCCGTATTTTTCACATCCGAATGTCACATATTTTCTGTAATTTACAAACAAGAGTCGTGTCTTTATTTAATTGAACGGCATATGTCAAATGCGTTTCACGTAGCTTCTTTGACATGTGTGTCTTGTCATTCATAAACGGTTTTCTAGGAAATTTCCTCCATCAAATTCATCATTTCCAGTATTTACGGGTGTACCATGTAAGATAACTTGTCTTACGACTACGTAATGAATTATATTACAAATATTTCATTCCCGTTTCGAATGTCCGCTTTCATACATTTTTGTTAAGAAACGCCATTTTTATAGATTTCAAACCATTAAAACCATCATTCTTCCCGATGTTCGGTATTTCAGACGAAAATTAAACTATTTCTCATTTACCAACAGTTCTTTCGCGCTTCCTGTTGTTCTATGAAGCAGATGAAACGCAGAAGGCCTTACGTTGGAGTGTCACAAGAGTTTAGAATTTAGACACCGTGGGCGGCAACATGTGTGCACTTCTATCACGAGTTTAAAAAAAGAATAATAAATACGGTGTTCAAAGTTTGCATTGTTATAGGAGCGTGTCCCGCCATTAAGATATCATATCTTTCCAATGTCTACTCTCACTTGCAATATTATGTTCATTTTCGGCTGGTCGGATGCAACGCTATTTTTGCGGGCTTAATGTAGCTCTTACAACTCAGTTGGATTAATTGATTGATTGATTGATTAATTTCTGGCGCGTCTAATACTTTGATCATTACTCAGCGTCAAACACATACCACGATGATTAGTAACGTTAGTATAGCAAATGATTTATCGCGGGGGTGGGGTGATTGAGTTTCTCCCCCACTTGGTGATGGTATTCAATGCCGACCTGCACGTCGGCTTGTGGGGAATAACCTCCTCCAGATATTCCCCAGCTGGGCACCGCTTCAACCTGGAGAAGACTGGTCTCCCGACATGTGCGGTAATGTCTGGCGGACATATCTGGTCCCGTCACGTGAGCATAAGTGTGTAAGGGGAGAGGACAGGATACGAAAGAGGAAGGAGAGATTGCGCGCGGTCCATTTTTAGCATGCTCTCGCCATTCGCCTCGAATTTATCGAAAAACTACCGCTCAGAGTCGCCTCCGCACAGCGGCTGCAATCGGCCTAGCTATGTAGCTTAGAGTTGAATATCCGCCACCCTCGGGACGCGAAGTATAGAACCACCCGGTCAGAGACGCTGCTGTGACCAGGGTAATTCTGGCTCTGAGCTAGACTCAGCTGATTTAACTCTAAGCGTGGGCTCGCGTGTGCCTCCGCAGCCAGCAGGGAAGCGCGTACATCCACGGGAGAAGACCGGCGGCGTGGGCGGAGCGGGAGGAGCAGGCGGAGGGAGCGGAGCGGCGGGACGCAGAGGCTGAGTGACGCATGGTGGAAAAGAAATGAAGAGTCATCGGAGGGCGCGCAGTCAACCAACTAATTCTCTTAATGAGAAAGCTAACCGACGATGTACTACATTCCACTGTTCACATTTTAACGCAAGTTCTGAAGCGATTCACAGTGGAGGTAATCAACATATCTTTCAGGAGGCTCGTAAGAAACTTAATGAAAAACTATTGAAGGGTCTAAAAAGATGTTTTATTATAGAAAAAGAACTGAACTACGCTTGAATTCGCGGGTCAATCATTATATACTATTCATTCCAAAGTTCCATACGCGTTGTTTCCATCATGTGCTCTATCTAATTGCCACTAGACTTACAGCTTACGAACATAGTGGACTCAATTCTATGCAATTGACAATTGACATTTGACAATTGGATATCCAGTCACTTATCGATGTAGGAGTGTTTTACTGATGAATCATTCACAATGATTTCTCTCATTGAAATTTTATGAATGAATGACAATGAACATTAACAAAAAGCTCGAGTAATATATTAATGCAATTAACAGCTAGAAACTGCTTGAATTAATATAGGATAAAAAATCGCTGTATGTTTGAATGAACAGTACCTTGATACACTGAAAGTAAGGAGGCTAGTACAAATGAAAGTATTTCAATAACTTTACATTTCGAATGTTTCCCTCAATATTTTTAAGGTTTCCTTCGCCATCTTTGAGTGCTGTATCATTATAGTGCAATTTAAAAAAAAGTCATCGCAATTGGTGGTTTTCTGCAAGTGTCGGCGAGGGCCAGCTCCATCGAGCGACCGGCGGCGATGGGAGGAACGCTCCAGTTTCGTGCGAACTGAGCCGGAACGCTTCCCGAAACCGGATTCATCTCCAGAGTGAATGCGTATCAGAACCCACAATCAGACTGGATATACGTGCGCTTGGCCGTGAATCCTCTGGAAACCAGACGCCACTCGCAGGCAGTTGCGCGCGCGGACTCGAGGTCAGTGGAGCTCGGCTTCCGAGCGACATCCCGCCCGGCAAACGGAGTCGCTTCCAGCGGCGGCAGCAATGAGCACGGCGCGACAATGACGCACACATCGCTAACTACATTCGCGTGGGCTCACCTTGGCGGCCGTAAACGCCTTCAAAATTCCGGACGGGTCCCCGTAGCCCCAAGTAATAAAACATTTTCCCGTAAATATTACCAATTTATATGTTTCTCCGTATCTAACCTAATTCTTCGGAGAATTGCGAAAGCTTTCCAAACTATCTGGCAACCCTGCAATTGGTTCAACATGCAATTAATTGTATTTTTTAAATTTATAATGTTGTTCTCCTAGTTGTATATTTTAATTATTTGCAAGAAAAATAAGTCAAGTGCAAATAAAAAAGTTTACTGAAAAACGAGGCCCAGAAATATTGTTGACAGCTGACAACTGCAAAACGGAAAACGTATTCCCACGTAATTGTTAACAACAGTAACTAGGTGGTGATATATCTAATAATGATAATGATGAAGATGATGATAATAATAATAATAATAATAATAATAATAATAATAATAATAATAATAATATACGTGCAGATAAAAAATTGTTTTCGTTCACTCAACCTCATGGTCGCACTCGACTCATGTTGTTGCCTAGAAGGCATGAAGCTCTAACGCACAAATAAGAGTTAATAAAGTGGTGGCAACACGATGGCGTCATCGATGTCGCCAACAGCCACGTCTGCGACGGCGCCAGCGTCGCGCCCTGCCCTGCCATTCACAAGGGGCATTCCAGAGCGCCCATAAAAGGGCTATCGAGGCGCGCCACAGCACGTCTCGTTCGGAACAACTACGAGCCGATTCGGTCTTGTCACTCGTAAAGATAAGCCCTCTATGACACCGCGACTCCCTTTTACTACTTTATTTCGCGAAATTGAACTCTTTGGATGTTCATTTCATAACAGTTCACGGTCCCGTTAGGTGTCGCTGTTTGTGTGTGTGCATGAAGGAGTCTTGGATGAAACGCTGTCGCTGCTCTCGATCCCGGATGCCCACAACGCCACGTTTCAACGTTTATGCATACTTTGCATTCTTCCACTGATAACTACACGAACAAAGTGAAGTTCTGCCGATCTGCGTCGTCCGCAATGAAGCTCAATTAGTGCTAGTGTATTGGTTGCGAGCTAAGGTGTGCCGGCATGTCACGGGCAATGACATACGGCCTCTCAGAAAATAATGGATAAAAAACTGGAACACGTGTTTTTAATTAAACACTAAGACTCACGCATTTCGTTTTTCTACAGACTAACAAACTGAAAAAAGGTTAAAACTAATATGGAAATAATTTAATTATTTCAAAGTAGTGGTCATGTGACCCGAAGCAGAAATAGTGTATAATTAATTTCCTTTCACACACACCTTTTAATTGGACTCCTACTCAATGTATGAATCGAGTCGTCATGAGAGCTCTGTTTAATGTTTCTTCGGTTTTAAAAGGTATTTGGAAGCATTATTTTATGGTCCCATTAAAAACCGTAAGTGATTTACGCTCAAAAGATAACATTTCGTTTCCATGAAATCAATTAAAGCGGCACCCTTATTGACATTATAGGCAGTCGACTGGAACTATTGAATATTGTATAGAAGCAACATTCAGACTTAACGTAGGAAAAATACTCTACTATTATGAAGCTATCAATGAAAAACTGCATGTAATATTAATTTGTTCACTAACCCACAGTCAAGAATTTTTGACACCGGAGATTTCTCAAAATGTCGAATACTTGTTTATTAGACGTCGCATAGGTCAACATCCTCCAGTAACTTCACGGACGGTAATATCACGACGACACCCTCAAATAAGAGCATGTGCAGCCACGAGACAGATCCCTGGCTCGGCGTCGTAGAGAACGTCCCACCGCGAGCAGCGCCAACATTCGCGCGGAATAAAACATATGAAAAAAAAGGTTTTGTTTAGACTGCGGCCGGGCCCGGGTAAACGACCTGAATGACGTCAAAGCGACGCAGCGACGAGAGGTTATATCGAGTCCGAGGCTGCGAACGCCCTTCCCCCGTTCGCTTGTCAGCCCCCGCCCGCCCGCTCGCCCGCCAGGAGACTCATTTGCAAGCAGGTTTTTCGAAAAGCGAGAGGTGATGTCACTTAATCAGGGCGTGGCGCGGTGCCGTGCTCCGCCCACGAATCGCTCTCAAGAAAAGTAATTTCCCCGAGGCAGCGCGGCTCGGCGCGGCGGTGGTCACGGATTCAGCACTCGCTGCGGTTCTAGTGTTGGTTCTAGTAGCTCTGGCGCGACTGGGTATATACTGTTTCCAGGCCCGTCAAACACGAAGACCATTGGACTTTTCACTGTAGTGCGTATTATATCCAGAAAATAGCGTTCCTCTCCTGCTGGAACGTCAGATCTGGCGCTGACCTAAATGACTGTCGTTGAAACGTTCTTACTTCAGGTATTTCTGCAAGTGGACTGACTGTGTGGCTCAAGGCATCAAATGATGTTCTTGTTGTGCCTCTGACCGAGTGTTCCTAGGGTTCGAGTCCCGATGGTGATAAAATTATCGACACTAGTTAAGATAGGTAGGTAGAATTCAGCCTCTGTGTGGACAAGAATTCTAGCCGTTAGCTACTCTAATTGGTAGTTTTCCGTGGTTTCTCCGTTCAATACCTAACAGACGAATGTCGGAGCGGTACCCTAAGAAACAAGCCACGGACCGCACGCGATATTTCTTTCCTCTCCTTCGTCCTCTCTCCTCCTCTTAGTTACACACACTTGCATAAATTACATCTCCAGGCATGTCAGGAGGCCAATCTGGAGCTTTAAGCCTTTCCCGACTGGTGCGGTGAACCGCTGACGATACCTGGAGGGGAAAAGGTGAAACCGATGTACAGGTCGGCGCCGGATATCACCAGGGGAAGAGCACCGCCACCTTCCGTGACAGAATCATGCACGCATCCACAACACGAAACAATCAATCAATCCAGAAGCGGGGCGCCACCTCACCCGAGACACGCGGGAGGTGATGGTGCCAACGGTAATTGCCTCTGGCGTAACAATCGATGGAAATCGGTGTCAATCGATCTGCACCTTTGTTAGTGACGCAGATGTCGGTGCCGCATGTGGTGAGGTAGAGTCGGTGGCGACTAAAGAGGAAATGACATCGGTTACCGCAGCGTAATTGCAGGGAGATCTTGTCAATCCGCTGAGCAGCAAGTCACTTCCCTATCGAGATTTTGTTGCTTTGGTAGATTTGTCACTGAAATAAACACCTCATTCCCTATTGTAACTAGAATCTAGAGAACGATTCATGAAAATTACGTAATTCACCACATCACCCTTCTGACTCAATGCGACGTTCGCAAAGGAAAAATGTATTTTAAAAAGCAATGGTGACCTTCTTTTTGCCAAACAACTTCTGTCCGCATTGTAAAAACAAGACCGCATCTTTTTGTCGCCTTCTTAAGAGTTAAGGCCTAGCCTCGGCATGATACAATGGTGAGCGTTTTCGTCCACCGGTCGGTGCAAGACAAGCGTGAAAAAGCCGCTCCTAACGAGCCGCCGGCACCGGGTGAGCGGACAGCCGCGCATCCACGCACGGCTGCGCATCCTCCGCGCCGTCTATCACGCGCCCGAGAGCCGTCGACGCGCCTTCTCCGGCGCGCCTTGCGCAACGCCACGCACTTTTCGCTACCGCGCGCGCGCAGGGCGGCACACGTGTTTCTTCTCGCGTTGCCAGGCTGCGTGCGTACGAGGCAGTCCCGTTTACAGAACTATTTGCTTTCCACTTCCTTGGAAATAAAACTTTACACGTCATTGTTGATTTGATATCCCTTGGGGGTAATGCAATATTATATCATTGACAGTCTTTTAGAATAATGTTTTAGATCACCTCAACACAAATTCTTTTTTGATATTCAGTTAATTTTCTACTAACTATTGACATCTGATACACTCCAGGACAATCACCGCTTTGTGCAATTTTTGAGGTTGAACCTCTCGGTAAGCCAATGAAATCTTTCATTTGAGTTTATTGTGAAACACAAAGCAAAAGAAAACAAATCGTGATTCAGAGCATTTTAATGATTATTTCATAATTGTCCAAAGCCAAAAAAGAGTTCTCTGACTGGTGGCCTCCGGCATTCCGTAAATGATATGGATACTACAAAGAAGGTAACGCCGCCGACGAGGAATAAGACTACATCGACAAAGGCAAAGGTGACAGTGAAGAAAAAGAAGAAGAAGAGGAAGAAGAAGAAATGAATGCTACACATCGCCACGAAGAGGAAAATGAAGAAAAGAGAAAAAAAAAAAGCTCGTCATTTCATTTGATTCATTTTTGTTTTTGCTTTCTGAGCCCCTGAAAAAGCGGAGTCTCTCGCTCGAACCGAAACCCCAAGTCCCAAGCCCCGGTGCCACCGCCACGTGTCTCTCTCTCTCGGCGGCGGCCGCCGCCGCCGCACATCCCGCGCCGCACCGCGCCACGCGCATTCGCCGCGCACTTATCGCGCAACGCACGGGTGCCCGCGCCGCCCTATTGACACACGCAACGGCCGCGCCGCCGCGTTATCGCTCCCCCCGCGCCCTCGCGCCGGCGCGACGATCGCGCGCAAGGGCTCCTCGCCCGCCGCCGCCGCTCCGAACTAATGCTAGCGATGGCAAATTTGAGGCAGTTTGTGCAAGACCTAGCGTCAGCACTATCGAGCTTCCGCGCATGCGCAGATGCGCTAAAGCGGTGCGAAACTTCAACTGCGCATGCGCAGAAGGTCGATAGTGCTTTAACGTTCGAGGTGGCAACAACTCTCTTTTACACAAACATCGATACATCACCAAAATATTTTCGATGTCGATGAAAACATTGACAAAACCACGATGTTAAAAAAATCAATGTTTTAAAAATGATAAAACATGCAATATTATTGTACTTAAATGAATTATATTTTATTATTTGGTCACGTATAAATAAAGTTAAAATAATATTTATCCAATGTAAAGGAGTCTTTATCTCTGCTCTCTATATCTGCCTATGAATGCAAAGGAGAGAAAAAAATCAAGAAAACCATTACCGAATAAAACAAGGTAGTAAGTTGAAATAACACTAGTTATGAGTGTTCTTTTCTCTGAATCAAACGTTAAACATTACGGATGACTGATATGTGTGCGTAACTAGTTCATGTCGGTCACAACCTCCCGATTACCTCTGTCCAAGCAACATATGGACTCGGTGCATCTTTGAGTTCAGTCGCCCCTTTGAAGGAATACCGTTTTCTCTCCTTCCTTTTTTGCGTTTAAATTATTCGTACGCATATGGCCCAAATAAGGACTAAACAGAAATATAACAGGCGATAAGATGACAGGTGTACTATGTTCTGCTCATGTTGATCTTGTTGGCCAAATTGTGATAGAATGATAAGGAAAGAATGAAACGATGGAGCTATGTGTATCAGAGGTTGTGTACTAGTACCCTAATACTTCCCAAAACCTTGAAGTATTGACTGTCTGTCATGATATGAATACATTCGTCATGTGAAAGGCATTGGCAATCTGTCACATCAATCATACAAACAGAGATTGTGTTTTTAGTTACATTCCTGAGGCTTGTGGTCCAAGATCTAGTACAGAACAGATTGTTTGCAAGAAAACGATACAAAGATACGTAGCCTAATTATGTCTTTGTTTCTGGACTACAAGGCAAAAGTAGATTAACTTATAAATGATAAAGGGCAATCTACATATTATCTTTACTAGTCCAATGTGTTAGTTCTCAACACCATTCGAAAATAAAAATTAGATGCATAATATCAAATACATGTCTACTACCGAATACATCGTATTATGAATACTGAAAAGCATGTTCAAGTATACTCTCCCTACACACCATGCGTCAGAAAAACATTCGAGACAGCAATGCCACCAATGGTGTAATGGGAGTATTGCAGTAAAACTTCGCTTCTCAAGATATGACATTCCTTAGACAATCCGTGACACACTAAAGAGTCGCGGGCATTCTTGTGCACCAGTATTGTGTGAGAGGGGACACGTGTCTCGAATGGGTTTCGTTCCACAACTGAAAATTATTTACAGAAAAGCGATAACTTTAGCGTGATGTTATGTCGTTAAGTTAGAGAAATACCTACTAACAACGTTGCCAATAATGTTGTTATGTGATGTGGATCTTCACTCGTCGTATCATTTGATCGCAAGGAAAAGAGGGAAGTAAAGAAACTAGGAGAATAAACAAGGTGCTTACGATACAGTGTGTCGATCTACATATAAACCTGTTTAAAAAATATATCTATAGAAGTAAGATTCGGAAGAATGGAATATAAACAAATGGTCACGCAGAACCACTGTACGGTATTAATATTTTTGTTATTTATATCATATAGCCTTAATTCCCTCTGTAAGAAAGTTGTAAATTTTCGGTAGACTCTTTATATTCACTATTCGTAAATTTATGTTTTTACTTCAATTACTTAAACTATATTTCTACTTTAAAGAAGCCATCATGCTTAGCATACATGCGATTCCGCAGGCTTGCAACGCACATTGTCCTATAAAATTAGTGTCTCTATATCTTGAATCCTAAACCTTCATCCAGGATAAAAGTATCACTACGAAGCACTCAGGTTAAGAATGTCGTTAAGAAAAATCAATAGGGCCATTCTGCAAACAAATCTCAAGGAAAACCCGCACGCCCCTCACAGCTGTTCCGCTCGTACACAGCGCTACTGCCTTCCCCCTCCCCCCCCCCGCGCTCCCACTCGCACAAAGCGAGAGGCGCGGCAGCAAGGCGGCAACGGGACGCGACGCGTGAATGGAGGCACGCGTTGGAGCGCCCCCGGCGTGTTGTCGCAACGCGCCTGCCCCACGCGCTTATAATTTAAACGCGCCCAGTCCGCTCGCTCACTCGCTGCTTCTCTCAGTTGCCCAACGCTCCGCCGAGGCTCCGCGCCGACTCGGGAATGCGCGCACGCCGCCGCCACAGCCGCCCACGCGCGAGAGCGCACGCACACACACACACGCACGTGCGTCGCGCGACGCCTTCGCAGCAGCCACGCGGCGGGCAAAACAGGTCCACGCATTCCACGCGCGCGCAGCGCCGCCTCGCGCCAATTGAGGAACTGGACGCGGCCTGCCTATTTTTCACCATCGGCTATTCAAACAGGCAGGAGGAGGCTTTCTAGGCAGAAACGGAACTGAAGCTCACAACATCGTCGGGAAAAGACACTTCGTTTTGAAGTCAGTGAACCCTGCCAACTTTTTCGGACACGTTTCAAAAGGGGACATAATTTGTTCGTCTTGTGAGTGGATTTCGTTAGTAAATATCATTCCCGAAACGAACAAAAATAATGCGTGTGAATTCATGATAAAGGTCAATAAATAAAATGCAAACATAAAAATACAATATTTTTTCAGGAACAAAGACCCAAATAAATAAAACATTTTTAGACTCATCTAAGTGAGGATGTCGAAAGGGTTCAAACATTACAAAAAACTATATATGTATATATATATATATATATATATATATATATATATATATATATATATATATATATTCGTGTAAAAACGGTTTTGTATTCAATCAGCGTAAATAAACATCGACAAACGTCACAAATAATTTAATAATAAAGTATTTTTATCTAATGATGGAAATAATTCAACATATTTCGTAACGAAAAGGATAAAAATCATAAGTACGTCAACATTGGAAAATTACGAAATCAATATTTTCTGATAACAGACACAGCTGGCTTTGGATATGTGAATCTCATACCATCCCAATGTATTAACCATATTAAAATCATTCCGATCGTCCAAGAAACGCCCATCCAAACACGACATGATTCCGCGCCTCCCAACACAACTGAACGCTCATCGTGGGCGTACGAGTCCCTCGTTATATCACCGCTCCCGATCGAGATGACGGCATCGCCGCGCGCACTCTCGCACTTTCTCACGCGCGCGATCTCGGCCGGCGCGGGCGGCGCGCGTCGTAGCTCGCAGCTCAGCTCAGCTCAGCGCGCGCGCGCCCCTCACGGCCGCGCTGAGGCAGCACTCGATCAGCGCATTCCCGCCAGTGGATCGCGCTCGCCGCCGCCGCCGCCGCCGCCTCCGCCGCCGCGGCGACCTTGCGGATCCGCCCACCGCAGCCACGCGGCGGCGGCAGAGGCGGTGGCTGTGGCGGCGGCGGTGGTCGAGGCGGCGGCGGCGGTGGCGGTGGCTGTGGTGGCTCTAGTAGCGGAGGCGGCGGTGGCGGTGGGGGTGGCGGTGGTGGCGGTGGTGGTGGCGGTGCTGGTGGCGGTGGTGGCGGTGGCGGTGGTGGCTCCAGTAGCGGAGACGGGGGTGGTGGTGGCGGCGGTGGTGGTGGCGGTGGCGGTGGCGGCGGCGGCGCCTGTGGTGGCTCCCGTAGCGGAGGCGGCGGTGGCGGAGGTAGCGGCCGTGGTGGCGGTGGTGGCGGTGGCGGCGGCGGCGAGTGCGTACGCAGCGGCCGAGACGGCGTGGGCGTCTGGCGCCGGGGCGCGGCTGCGTAGACGAGCCGGTCGACGACGACAGCGCAGCTGGGATGTTGCGTCCGGCTGCCGATAACCAATGAGGTGTCTACACCGTGATAAATACGCGCACTCCGCCTCGCGGTGTCAAATGGAGAACAGATGGAGGGTGACATAACGACGGCTCGCTCTGTTTTTCAAACGAAAGAAAGTTGCGTCACGGATTCAAAACAACAACAGCAATACGGCCGCCACGAGCGACAACAACGACTTGGTTACAACAGCTCAACACTTTTTAAAGGAATGAGAGAGATGTATTAAGCTGGAATTTGTACATGTTTTTAAATAGAAGACGTGGAAATGAGCTAACCAGACAAAAGGTGAAAATAGAAGACAGATCTAATTCTGTACATATCACTAATCGATATGATTTCAGACTTTCAGAACCGATAAGGAAGTAATACAGAGAAGGTATTAGCAATGACAAATGTATAAATATTATACACTAGTAAGGAAACGTTACATGATTTGCTTATTTCATGTCACATAATTAGGAACTTCAACATTTGTAGGTACACTTTTGTTTCCAACGGCATCATGTAATGCATGTGACAGAAAAAAATTCATAATAAAATACTTTCGTACACCGTTTCGCGCTAGGTTCTGGGGTTTGGTCGACTCTAACGTTTTTGAACGTATATAGGAAAGGTGTACGACCAGCCAGCCAGCTCGTTCCCCCACTAAGCACACCAACGCAGCAACGTGTGCGCTCCGAAACGTCGATGACGTCCTCGTCTCCTATGTCGCGCCCACGAGCCGCGAGGGCTCGAGAGTTCCTACCACCGAAGGTCCATTGCCACCGAGTGTTAAACTACGCCCACGCACTCACTGTACACACCCAGCCACTGCACGCCCAAGGCTCCAAGCAAACCGACCTCCCAGGGGTTCTCACGACAGACACAGTACGAGACAACATTTGCACCCGACAGTGCGTGTGTTGCCGTCCTCATTATGACGAGGTTTGCAGTTCCGGCTGTCGCAGTGGCGGGTAAATAAGCTGACACTTCCCTAACGTAAAAGGCATACATCCCCATCAAAACAATGTCCTTAAGAACAATTTTGGTACATTTAGCGATGACGTGTTTCACTACACGTTACAAGGATATATCCTTCGCTTCACAACGGAGAAAATAATTGATGTAAAGATTAACCACTGTCAATTTGACGCGTTAAGCGGTGCCCCAAACCCCCACAGTCTCTCACTGATACCACAGCCATACATTTGGGAGCAGAACATGCAAAAAGGTTGCAAACCATCGAACTGTTCGCTCTGTCAGCCGTCACACCCAAAGCACCAATCCATCACGACCATTTTCCTCAGCCGGCGCATGACATGTGATTCGCGCGCCGCCGTGACGCAGGCGCACAAGCGCGTACCTACCACGTGGGTCGCCGAAGGGACTGCCGGGTGGCAGCGCCAGGCGGGCCGGCGGCGCAGACGACGACGACGCCGATGCCGCGCGGCTCGGCTGAGATCGCGCGCGCTCGACGCCACGCCTCCTCGCCTTCGCTCGCGAGGACCTCCTTCCTCCTGCTGCTCCTGCCAGCCACCGCGGCCGTACGACAAGCAACGACCGCAGCCCGAACGGCGGCAGCAGCAGCAGCAGCGACGTCTAGCGGTGAGCAGCCAAGCGGTCGCCGGCGATGCTGCCTCCGAGCCTCCCGCCGCTCGACTGAGCGGGGGCCCCGGGACCGCTCCGCTCCGCGCCGCACGGGGCCGCCGCCGCCGCCGCCGCCGCCACGGGCGAGCGGGGCTGCGTGGGCGGGAGGGCCTCCGCCGCCGCCGCCGCCGCCGCGCGGGAAGGGGCGCGGCCGGCCGCCGACTACAAGAAACATACCAACGGCCCGCGGAGGAGCATACGCGCGCGGGCCTCGCCGGCGGATGGACATACGCCGCGTTGGAGCGCGACGCCCCACGGACAAGAACCACGTTCCGTCACGCGACATCGGGACAGGTTCGTCGCCGTTTTCTCGTGTCGCTCTGTGCTACGAGGCATTCGTATACCTCTGGAAGCACTCCTTATTTTCAATTACGAGGCTTCATGTAAAGTATCAGTTCAAAGTCAGAGGGTCTTGAGTTCCTTCAAAGTGATCGACTATATATATATATATATATATATATATATATATATATATATATATATATATATATATATATATCGTTTTGCCTTCAATCGATTTTTCGCTAACAAGGACCAACAAAAGATGGATTTTGATTACACAACACGACAGATAAAGTAATTTCCTATATTTAGGAACAATATTACGTGTTCGTTACAGGAGCCCGACAATAAGTTTTTCTGTTGAGAATTTGCCGTTTTTTCGGAGCACGGTTACAATACATTCTTTTCTTATGAAGTAAGGCGAGGAAGTAGAATTATACGAGACATTGGAAGTGTAGAAATGCCTTTCAAGAAGCATCACTAAAACATTAATCTTAGATATTTTAAATTAGCCATCACGTTTCCAAGAAGCCTTCGCAGTAAAACAGTAATAAGGCATTAATAAGTCTCCATTTTATATAATTGTAAATCAAGCTCATTAATTAATACTAAAGTAAATAAAAAGAGGCATGGGAAAAAACAAGTATATCCTTGCGATTGTATGATCGCATTAGCTTGAAACACGCACTTGATGCTTTTACGAGTGAGACATTCCACCACGACTACGACGTCGTAATTTTTACAGAGTTATGAATTCTGACACGAACGCTGCTTTTACTGTGAGTCTTGTGCCTCTCACTACGACATAAAGAGTGTTTTCCATGGGCTTTTCATATTGCACCGGATGTTGCATCACAGTTGAATCCCATTAAAAAACCTTATATTTCGATACATCACAAGTTCAACAAAAGATGAACGTTTCGAAGGTTGAATACAATTTTGACAAATAATGCTAATGTCAGAAAGTTTATTACATGACATTTTGTTTGTAATACATTGAGTTAATAATCTTCGTTATATAATTTAATTTTTACATATTTTTATTTCTAGAACGGTAATTTAATATAAATTATGCAAGTAAGTATAAATTGAACACCAAACAAGAATTACAAAAGAAAATTGTTTTCTTCAGACGACGTTTTAGTAGTATACTTCTTTTTAAAATAGAAATTGCTAAGGATCGAATTAAAGAGATGATAAAGAAACAGTAAATCGATTTATGTTTTTAAAGAGGATGACCATAATTTTATATTTTAAGTTACTAGGGGTTTTAGTGATGAGTACAAGTCCTCGCTGAACATGATACAATGTACCGTTATACTCTCATAGTCTTGTATATCACCGCACATTAACCCACATGTTCAACCGCGCTCATGCGCACTTGCTCGTTCTTTTAAATGCGTCGACACGCACAAGCACACGCAACCACGCATTAAGTAAACCTGGTAGTGGTACCACACCTACAGTTCACCTACATACCGCTTCTCGATGATGATGATGAATATCTACACAACCAAGTGTACTAAGTGAATATCTACACAACCAAGCACTCTATGAGAATAATACAAGCACCGAAAGGGCTAGGTCAGAAGGTCATTGATATACTGGATATGTAATTTTTTAAATTAAAATATATGTCAACCATTACAATTAATAGAAAACTATTCACCTGAGAGAAAAAAATAGATTTACATAAAATTCTACATTCATATTAAAAATGGGTTAATAGAACATGCTGCAAAAAATGTTAGCAATTATGAAACTAGTGATGCTATAAAACAACACGTACATTCTCGTATTACTTGTAACGATTACGTAGCATTGGAATATTGCAATTTGTATCCTACTGATTCTTCAGCCATCTGTTCAACGTAAAAAGTGCGGGAGATTCGAATTTGCAATTTGTGAAGATGCAATTTTGTGACGTTCGGATTTCATTAATGAAAATCATATTTACTTGGTTACAAACAAGATTTTAAAATAAATATGTCTCTTATTACTTGTTTCAGAAATATTAACACTATAAAACTATAGAGATTTCGAAGAACTTCATTAGTTTCACTGAATAATTTTTGTCTACAAAAATGAAAAACTACTTAGGCTTCTAAAATAAATGCAAATGAGCTAATTGCTCGAAAACATGGGAAAATATTCATTTTGCGTAAAATTTTGTGAACGGTTTGGATGCAAGTGTGCGAGCAGATGGGCTAGCGGACCAACAGGCAGAGTCAAGATGAAAAAAAACAAAACATTTTTCTGTAAGAGATCGCGTATATCCCCCAAAATCGACATGGATATTTACTGCATTATTATACTTTCTCTACTACACTTTGTATATGAGAACGTAAAATACAATTAATTACAGAGTTTTACAATGAACACTATACTCATAACTTGAACAGTAGGGAAAGACAGCATCATTCACATCTCATAGAACCGGAACTTCATTTATTCCACACCTGACCCGGTTCATCTGCTCAAAACTTTTAACATATACTCATTGATTAACCTTTCCTGATTTTCTCCTTTCACGTACATACACGGCAACATGCACGCATACACCAATACACTCCCAGAGCAGGGCGCACGAAGAATATTGGGCAAGGTTTTCTCCGGGCAGCGGCGGCGGTAGCGGCGGGGAAGTGGAAGCCGTGGCACGTACGGCTATTAGCCGAGACGTGTCAAAGCCACCTACTTAGTAAACATACGCGTACGCGCTCTCCCCGGCGCGCGGCGCGCGATCGGCTCCACTAATTAAGAAGCCGCGGCCTCCGAGGTTAATGAACTCGCGCCCCGGCGCAGGCAGGGGGCAGCGGCGGCGCGGCGCGGGGGCGGGGCCCGCGTCCCTCTATTCACGCCGGGGCCACTTCCGCAGGCGCCGCGCCGCCCTCCCGCCCGAGGAGCGATCCGGCGGGCCAAACGAGCGCGCTCCGTGGCCTCCAGTGTTGGCGAGACCATGCATCATCGCGCCCGGGGACCACCTCCGAAATTGATTAGAAATACCTCCGCTGCACCGCGCGCCGTGTTCCTACATTGCCTTCATCGCGCTCGCGAAGATTACAAGCATCGGCGGCCTCCCCTACGATCATCACGGTGATCCGTTGAAGCAACAGTGTAAGAGATTCCTATCAGGACCACTTCCCATGCTGGCGTTGCTACTAGAGCATACATAGTACCCCAAACCTACTTACGCTATCGGGGTGAAAATTAAAAGTTCAAAATGTCTACTTTCACATAGTATATTCCAGAAAACATCGCCACCAAAGATCTCGGACACAATGACATATCGCTTTTGTAGCACTCTTAACTCTGAATTACGCCATGTGGAGTCGATGTTTCCCAAAATTCTACAAGATACGTTATTTAATTCACAACGGGAAGGAATGATGACGACGAAATGCCCAAGTAGTTCCTCTCTCTTTTCCGGAATGCAACAAAATAAAACAACCCATTAAAATGACAATGGGGAAATGCTTTCCGAGTTTGAAAAACTCTTGTTGGTCAACTTCCTAACCCCTGTTAGTAACCTGTATCAAATATTACAGATTACCCAAACGATCTCTTTTGCCTCTGACATGAACTTTCTTCCTCTTCAACTGGAAACACATCAAGTGAACATTAAACTAAGTAGACCATAACACGATCCAGAACATGACCCGTTCTCGAGACGCGAGGAAATACTAGGGCATCGCTGCAGCATTTGGCCTTGGCACGCCCGCTGAGCGGTGCGGTCGTCTCGTCTCGTCTCGTCTGTCCGAGTGTAAATCACCGGCGCCCCGCTATTCCGAGAGGCGTCGCGGGCCGTGAGTGGCGACGCAGTGCGGATGTTAGGTGTCGACATTACGACCTCTCCCAACGGCGCCGCGCGGCAAACACTTCCTGTCGTAATAGCGCAGCTCTTTACTGCACCCCGCAAAAATGTTCACAACTCCCTGGATTTCATAAACGTTTTCCCAAACATGTCTAAATATTCGCTAAGATGAAACATGCTTGCGCAAAAAGAAAACAGATTCTCTTCCTTCAACTCGTTGGACTTTTCTCGATAGTCTTTCACTTACAAGACTTCAACAGATTTTTCCATAAGAATAATATTATTTAGATAATTAATTATTAATTATATTATTTGAATTGTATTGCTTTCCTCGTGCATTACTCTGTACTTTCTCGCCATTTATATACTTACATAGTAAAGATAAAGTATTGTAATGTTGCTGCGGAAACGATTTTTCCCCATATAACACATACTGTGGATCCTTGATATCGAGAAACTGGATAAATCTTGTTCCCATACGTATGCTGTAAATTACTTCATGTATCAGACAGTGTAGGCAGAATACATGTTTTGTGGATCTCTGATAACGAAAACTTGTTTGACGGCAAAACGTCCGTTTGTCTGTCTGTGGTCAAAGCTAGCGCCTAAACCGTTCCCATGATTTTCTCCGAAATTGAAATCAATCTGGCTGATGTCTCAGCCTCTTACATTTGAAACGAATATTTGAATTGGGGAAAAAGGATTTTATATTACGCTATTAACAGCATTTTCATTATTTTCTTAAAATTGTCTTCAAATTTTTGAATTATTTTTTTCTCGAATGGAGCAAAGGCCGTTTAAAAAATGACGCAGGTCTTATTTTTATTGGGCACACTACCTTTTCGAAAATTGAGAAGTTCAAAATTTTGTTAGCATCTCCCTACAACTACAATATTGAAGAGAGATTTTTTTAAATTAAGTCTCGTCTTCGAAGACAGATATTAAAGTCACATACAATTTTTCGCAAATATGAGTCGTTTGCGTTTAATTTTGGATTATATATTGGCAATAAAAATATTTTCCCCAAGTATAGCACTAAACGCTTAAAAACTGGAACAGATCTCATATTAATTGAACTCTCAATTTCGAAAATTGAATAAAATAGCATTACAAAACTATAATATCAGTGACATTTTTCCTTAATTAAATCTGTTAAAACTGAGGTCTTTAAAGATGGTCATTTTTTGGAAAAACCAATATTTCGGATCAATACTTCCTTAAATTAAAGACAAATTATAAAATATAAAATTTCTCAAAGACGACTCAATTTTTGTGCCCTCTTTCTTGGGAATAACAAAGAACGCTGATAAAATATGAGAAAGTATGTGCTGTTGCAGAACCACTAGTTTAGAAACTAGTTTAGTTATTTAATCTGGATTTCTCTTCTGTACTTTTTTCTGCAACCTCAAGAAAATGTTTCTGCTAAAAAAAACTATTTTTAAAAATTCATTTAAAAATGAAAAGTGCAAATAAATTATTGCTGAGACATTTAATCGCGGATACAAAATACCAAGTGTGCAGCCACGAAATTAGTCGAGATATCACTAGCGTTCTTTTAGACTTCAGGCAATATTTCTTCACTAGACTTGAAAGATTGATGGACGTGAAAACAAAAGGACGCGTTTCTGATTGTTATCAGTTTTCGAATCAAATTTTATCCTTGGAAAAAGGGAAAGTTCTTAAAGGTTTCCGAGAAGCTTATAAGTGACAATTTCGCATACATCCAGTGAATAAAAAAGAGATGCTTGAGTAAAACTGCTGGAGTAGAAACTTAAAGAGCAAAATCGAACAAATAAAATAATTAGAACTACTCTATAAAAAGATAGATAAGAAAACAAACGTATATTAAAACTCTAATGGACAATATTACTTCAATAAAGATGCAAACGATTAGAAAAAGCACCGCGCACATCATGCCAACCAAAAGTACTCTGAGAGATGAAAATATTGATAAGAACCGGGAGAGTTGTTTAGAAAAGAGTGAAATGAATAAGCATATGTTAAATTCGCGGTGTTATTTTGGAACTTCTTTTATTTGAATCTGCAGAACCTTACAAAAGTTTACGTAAATAAATCAAGTGAGTAGTAGCACTAATAATTTGTTCAGTAGCACGCAACAAATACATAATCCGATTCGGCAATTAGTGCAGGAATTTTGGACATGTAAATTACTCAAAATGCTTTCCACGATTTATAATATTCCTAAATTTTAGGCAAGAAATAATAATATTACACGAAATTTCAATTAATAAACAGCCCCATCTACAAGAAAAAGAAATCGAAAGCCAGAAAGAGAACAACCAGGCAACTGAAAGAGGAAAGAAAGAAACCCTCCGCGCAATACCGGTGCATCGGGCACAGCGCGCGGCCGTGGCCTGTTCCCGAAGCCGCTCCGGGAATCGCCTGGAATAAAAGCAGCAGAGCAATAAACCTGTCGGACGCGCGGCGGATCTCGTGGACTGCTTTTCGCAAGTCAGTAGACAAGAACACGAAACATACAGGGCCCACGCACGTACGCCAAGCCGCTAACGCACCCGACCACATTGCGGCGGTCTTCTCAACCGACGCTCAACCTGGTTTTCAGCAGTTTCTGAGAACAAAAACCAAAATGGATCCTTGTTGCCATTTGGACGCTGACCTGCTGTAACTACAGCTTCCTCAATTCCATAAACAAGGGTTATTCTGGTTTCATTTTAATTTTACCTTTTGCGTGGTAAGTTCTCCAAGAATTAACGCACTATATAAACTGTAATAAGATCCCTAGCATTTTCGCATTGAGTTGTACAGACGTATTAGGAAAAAAACTTGTATAGATAAATGTTTACGTAATCTTATGCTTACATAAATATGATAGATTTTCTATTGTTCAGGACTCTGATCTTTCTCGCGGTTACCTTTATAAAAAGCTAAAGAATAATATAAAATTCGTTTATCTTGATGATATGATCTGTCTCTGACATACGAGTTCCAGCATAATTTGTTGCAATATATTTGTAATTAAATTTCATTGACATTTATATTTAAATGACATTGACAATGCACATAGGCGTTAGAAGAGGGAAGCTAGCGGGAGAACGGGTCTCACAGTTGAAATTGTTGAAAAGGCCCCCGTAGTCTTAATCGTTTTATTTCGGTAAATATTCACTGATTTCTCCGTTTTCTAATCTAACAATACGGGGATTGTTATATATTCGTGAAAGAGAATCTTGTTGTCACCTGGAAACCCCGTAAATGGTTGATCATGAAATCAATTGCATTTATTAAGTGTATCAATACAATTTTCAATCTCCTTGAAAGTATATTTTATTTATTTACTAGTAAAATATGTCATATACAAAAAGAGTTTAATGGAAAAAGGATCCCAAAAGTGTATTTGCCCCCCAAATCTCGTATTTTAGGTTGCGCACGACTATGACCATGACTGATAGCTTAATTAATCAAACTGAAGACGACGCGAGAAACAAATTATTTTCAAAAAGACCCGATATTTTAGATGAAGGGCGTCCATATATGTGTGACGCTGTCACGCTCAATGTAAATGAATGCGAAGGTGTTTGTACAGACAGAGCTGCAACCTTAAGCGATTTCTTCAAATTTAAGTATCTCTAACTTGTACAAAGAAAATGATAGGTCATGTGCAAGTGCATCTTTTCTGATAGCGATAACATGAAGGATATACCTGACGTCAACCTAAACCTGACGATATACAAACATTTTAACGTATACTTTGAGCTTAAAGAATTCCCTCACATACGCGCATCACAGGAAATAACACCCTACCCCACCACTGCCACACTTATTCAGGAGCACGAGGCCACAACGACGAACAAAAATCGCCCGCGTTGAGCCTCAATTAGCGCGCTCTCAGGAGAAGCCAAGGTCGGCGCGCGGCCGCCCCCGCCCTGCATCCTCCGCCTCGGATGAACCCGCGCCGCCGGACGTCGCGTCGCGGCGAGCGCGCGGCCGGACGCGCCGGATTAGCACCCACGCGCCGCGCAACATCAAACACGAGCGCGGGGCGCACAGGTAGCCCCCCAGAGGAACGCGCTCCACGGACAACAGGCCCGCGCGCACGCACCAGGGGCTCGGGCCAGCCCGGATGCCTGGGCAGCAAACACGGAGGAAGGCGAATTGCATCCGCTCCGCCCTCAGGAGAGGTCTTTAGCGAGTGGATCTGAAGCAACATGCATTCGCCTTCACGGATGGGGAGTGTTTACTTTGCCATGAGGTTTCATTGTGTGGTGCTATGCTGGTTGTCCTTCGATCATTTTTCTGACTTAACCTTCTGCATGAATTGTCTCATTGTATTGGGGAAATATGCATCCAACTCAACCTACAAGCCGGTTTGGTTACGTGACAGATGTATCAGCATAGTGTACATAATAAATATAAAATAGCGGTGTGCCGTGAACTACACTATCTCATTGTTATTGGTTAACAAATGAGAACATTCACGTAGAAATTGAAAGCTATATTACTGTCACAATTTACAGTCTTGTATAGAATACTAATATTTAAGTATATTGTTTTACAACATTAAACTAGTTTGAGCAGAAATGTCAATCTGACAGCATTGCTGTTAATTCCACCAACCAGGAATTAATGTTCAAAAGCAAACGCTCTCGTTTATTCTGTTCAATTCATATCGACAGCCACTTAAAATTCAATAAAACAATGAATCTTGAACATATCATAGTTTAATAATTGCCTCAATAATTGATATGTTAGCACCTCACAATGTTTCAACTGTTCTTAATTGGAATCGAGTGAGTAACAGAACCACGTGACACAAGCACATCATACGAATAACCTTCATTACCCCAATGGTATATTATTACATGGGATCTTTAAATTTCCACTACGAGGTAACGCGTGTAACGAAACACATGGGACGGGGCTCGTTCACCGGAAGCGCCCCGCTCACCCCCACACCGCCAAGCGCACAGGCCGATGTCGGCCCCCTCAATTTCCGGCGGTGGGGGGAGGGGACGAGGCTCCCCATGCGAGGGCCCAATTATCGGCGCACGCTGGCGGGGTGCGCTCGGGTCCGTCGCGCGACCGTTAAAAAGATGCGCGGCGGCCGTGACTTTGGGGCCGACAACGGGAGTAATCCACTTGAAAATTCGGGCACGGGCGCGGCGCGGCGAGGAGGGGAGAGGGGAGGGGAGGGGAGGCACGGTGGTCGGAGAGCGAAGTCGCCGCCGGCGACGCGCGGGAACGCGGTCCGCCTGGACGACCCGTCACCGCGACGACGCCGCCGCCGCAGTGGGCGACGGGTTGATGGAGGAGTTCGCCAAGGAAAGTCGGCGGGAGATGCAGCGTAATCGACAGATGTAGAGTTTATAGCGTAATAAATGCAAAACGCTTTACCTACAACCTGAAGCGAAGAACTTGAAGAATGCAGTAATACTTAATGATAAAACTAAGGCTCAGAAAATTTACATATTTGGAACCTAATTTGAATGAAGATAAAACACCTTGTGTGTAGCGGAATATAAATAGAGCAAGAAATATACAAGTAAATAAAGTATGAAAAAACCTTTCACGGTTACGTAATCTGCTACCATACACATTTCCAATGTACCTTCATAAAATCTGGAAAAACTTAATTCGCGAAATAAGCAGTGGAAATGGTTATAGTAACGCAAGAAAAAAATCCAAAGCAATGCTTGACACTCAAGTTTACATAAATAAACTACCGACCTGAGCTCAGACTCAAAAAACAAACATTAAGCAACAGCAACCACACCACATCAAGTGTTGGATCTGATCGAGAAGTGACGGGAATGCCGAGTAGAACTTCTTAACAATATTCAAAAAATGACACAAGTCTTCTTGACTAATAATCTTCATTAATAAAGCAATACATTTGAACAAAAATTAATAAATGTAAAAATATAAATTTACTGAGACTTTTCATATACCTTTGCATTATACTACAATAAATAACTTAATTTATTCTTCAAGGGTGCCAAAAAAACTTAATAAACTCGAGAGTATAAAGACGTCGCGACGATCACATTTTACCATTGATTACGTAGTAGGAAGTTACATTTTACACATCTATTCATTTAAATTACATACGCGGCAGATGCCCCTGATTTGTAGGCAATTGCGCATGCATTTCTGTTTGGCAGGTACTCTGAAACCCCTCGAGTTCCTCAGAACGAGCGAAATCACACGATTAATGCAGTACAAGTTGCTATCGCATTTTAATACGACAGTAACCTGCCCTCTGAAAGCGTTGGCAGTCGTTGCACCGCAAGAAGACAAACATCCTGTGCACTGTGCGCAGAGTCTTCGCGTCGCGGCGTGTCGCGTTGCGGAATGCGGCCCGGCCGAGACGCGCCGTAGCGGGGCAAGGCGAGGTGGGGCGGGCAGGAGCGGGCAGGGGCGGGCAGGGGCGGGCAGGGGCGGGCAGGGGCGGGCAGGGGCGGGCAGGGGCGGGCAGGGGCGGGCAGGGGCGGGCAGGGGCGGGCAGGGGTGGGCAGGGGCGAGTAGGGGCGGGCAGGGGCGGGCAGGGGCGAGTAGGGGCGGGCAGAGGCGAGCAGAGGCGAGCAGAGGCGAGCAGGGGCGGGCAGGGGCGGGCAGGGGCGGGCAGGGGCGGGCAGTGGCGGGCGGGGGCGGGCGGGGGCGGGCGGGGGCGGGCGGGGGCGGGCGGGGGCGGGCGGGGGCGGGCGGGGGCGGGCGTGGGCGGGCAGTGGCGGGCAGTGGCGGGAAGTGGCGGGCGGGGGCGGGCGGGGGCGGGCGGGGGCGGGCAGGGGCGGGCAGGGGCGGGCAGGGGCGGGCAGGGGCGGGCAGTGGCGGGCTGGGGCGGAGGCGGGGGCGGGGTCGGTACGGGGTGGTAGCGGAGAGGGCCGCCGGCGATAAATCCCCATCGGGCGCTGGCCCGACCGCCGCCGACTGGCCGGCTGCTGCGTCGCCTTGTCCATCAGCGGGCGGCGGAGGCGGCGTCATCGTCCAAAAAGCGGCATCGCCCGGACGGGCAATTAAAGCGGAGGGACAGCCCGCCGCGCCTCGCGCATAGCCAAGGAGCGCACGCCGCGCCGTCGTCGACCTCAGCTCGCGACTTCCTCAAACGACGCGACGCGACGCGGGGCTCCTGCCTGATTGATGGGCGGCGAATTTAGAAACCAGAGAGACGGTCGATCCACTCGATTTATGAGCCTGAGACGAGACATGTCGTTCTATAGATGACAAGTCCTCTCAAGAGTGCAACGATCGCAAAAGGGGTACGCACTGTACAATTAACGCGGTCGCACAGTCCGAATTCATCTTCGAGAAAGAGCAAGCGTTTTTTTGAAGCCTATTAATGCCGAACCTTTGATGACCGTTAAATTTTACAATGAATAATTGAAATAGCAACTATTGCAAACTTCAATTAAGAATTAGTTAATTCTAATTATGATCCTCTTGTATATCTGTACCGAGCAAACTACTGTCTTCAAAATAAAAGCAACAAGATTTTCAGTATTAACTAAGAAAGTTCATGCATAAGGAACTTCAGCACATCATTGCTTCACCATTGTTTCAAGCTACTTCTTCGGTCTTTGACAGTCTACCCCGACAGAAAAAAATAAATTACAGTTCTTGAATAGTCTAAAGTATTGTTGATGGCATGCTCTGCGAACTTATCTGGTGTGAATGTCAAATGTATCAAGCTGTTCATCTTCTAGTTGTAAAAAAATGTCACATGAGTGTCCTACTATTTTCATAAATAATTACTGTGGAGTAGGTAAATCTACGGCTTGCTTGCATACTGTTTGCTACCAGAACTTAGTGCCATGCGTTAGGGACACAATCCATCACCTCCAGATGAAAACCATCTCGTAAGCTAAACTACATAACAAGTCACCATTTTTCATAATAGATCATTTTAAATGGCTAAAAGTGTTTATTTTCCAGAAGAGCAGAGAACAATACGAGATAAATGCTAACGTTATTAAAACTATATTGCGATTCCTCAGTTAAAGAGTTTAAAACGTTGTTCAAATACAGTGTCTTGGCACATCAAGCCTCCTTCGAATCCATAGGGAGTGGGAGTCAACGTGAGCGAGCCCCGCCGAACCGAAAGCGAAAGCCACCGCCGCCGCCGCCGCACGAAGGGGGCTGGTCCTGCCGACGCAGCACTGGTGTAGCAGGGCGTCCAAATGGGATCCGACAGCTGCGGTCAGGGCGTGGCGACCCGCGGGCGCCAGCAATTACATTCACTTACGGGAGCAGCGCGGCACGGTGCGGCGTGGCGCGGCGCGGCGCGGGTGGATAAACGGATGAGGGGTACCCGGCCCCCCTTAGGCGCCGGCGTCCCCCCGCCCGCCCCCGACCCCTTCGCCTGGCGCCCGAGACGCGCGCCCGCCTGCCTAAGGAATGGCTGTAATTTCTCAGGGGAGACATTTAAATTGCAAATCAGACGGCGCCTCATATTTATACTGTCCAAACACATCTGGCTTGACCTAGGGGAGACCGCCACCAAGCACTGCGCAGGCATACTAATGGCGTGGACCAGAATGAGGGAGAGTGCAAGCCGGGCTTACAGGAGATCGGTTAAGGCTAATTTGGGTTTATCGTCTTCAGGACTGTTCACGAACCTAATGAACGTATATGTGTTTGGATTAGCGACCAAAAAGCTTCTAATGTTGGGAAGATAATATAATATTATAAGTGACTTCATGTTCGTAATGTTTTCCCTTGCACCAATAGGCTCTCTAAGAACAAATCCCCAAAAGGAATTAATGATACAGCACAAACGTTTTTCGTTTCATTGGTAATATATACGTAATAATATAATATTGTAACTTCTATCCAATAACAACTCAGACCTTACTTGAAAAATTCTAATAATTTATCTGAAAATGACCCAATAAACACTATTATTTTAAAAAGGATTCAAGAAATTATTTTAAAATTTTAATATTGAGGAAAAAGCTGCATTACGAAAGAAATAGGCTGACATGTTTTGGAAAAAGTTGGTTTCAGGAATCTCTCAAAAGTGTTTCCGTTGAAATCTCGATATCGAATTTTCGGAGCATTACATGACCTTTTAATAAAAGGTTTTATACACCGTAACTACGTATTAGAGAAAGTAGAAAGCATTCCTTATCTCATGATATTTTCTTATTTATTGGGTCTATGTATTATAGAAAGTACAAAGCGTTCTTTATCTCATGATATTTTGAGTATTTGGGGCCTGAAACCACCTTTCCAAACTTCTTTATCTTCCTTACCCTTGCATATCTTCCCTAGAAGGGAAACGATCCCGTAAAGGTCTCCATCAAAACGTAAAGATAGAGCGTTACGACCAACGGCCGGTTTCAGAATTTAGAAAATTCCGAGATACCAGACTAAAAGCCTAATTATTACTTAGAGTCTGACTTTGAGAAAGCTACTCGTTCCATACAGAATAAAATTCTCAACTTAGTAACGATGAAACATCATAGCATGGAATCTTGGTCTTGAATGTACAATTCCATCGTAACAACCCCTTATGCTTCTTTTAAATTACTGAAATATTTCCATTTAGGAACCCTACACTACCCTTCATGTCGGAAGACTACTCGAAAGCTTAGAGATTTTTCCGGCCGGCGTTATCGCGGAGGCTGGCGGAGATACCTAAATAGAGAAATCCCCTCGTGCAGACAAGTAAGGCGGCCCTGAATTTCAAGCTCCGGCAGGGGAACAACACAGCCGTCTCTCGCGATATAACAGTGCTGCAGGTTCGGGACCAACGTACTTAGTATTGGACGCGCACGAAAACAAATCAATCAATGGCATCCTCTGTTTGGAAGGGCCGAAAAAATCTGGATAGAAAAGTAATCTTAGTAAAGAATGTTTTAAATTCATACTAACAGATATTTATCCGTATAAAACGCGGGGACTCCATAATTAGTCTCACTAACAGAAGTGCCTCCGTATCCAGGTTCGACTGTTGCACCTGTGGCCAAGTCAGAGGGAGAGGCGCCGTGTAAAGCGAGCAGTGGTTGGCCCGCAGAGAAGCATCGATTGCAGCCGGCGATCGACCGGGCACCGGGGCTCGCCGGGGAAAAAGCTTTACGGCGCTCTCTATTAATATCGCTTGCGCGCTCTCGTCCAAGCGGCCGCTTCCTCGACGCGCGACGCCGCATAATACGCGCGTTCACAGCGCGGTCCGCCCTCGCGCCGCTGCATCGGAATGGGTCTGCGTCAGCAGATGGGTGATACGCACACCGGGGACGAAGCCCGCTCGTTCGCTCACTGCCGATCGGCAGCTGCTGTGTGACCACCGTCCGTCTGGGAGACATGTGTAGAAGGCCTGTTCGTTGCCTCCCTGATATTAATACACATATTTACAAGCCTGTTAGCTGTCTGAGACATATACGTGCTCAATCACGTTCTTCCATTAGTTTCCTTTGGTGCGAAAGCTGAGATGGCTTCTTGCCTTGCTTCTGGACATAAGTGAAGTTTCACTGTCCCCGCACGTTTTCTTACTGTTTTAATTATTTTTTTATTATTTTTAATAATTTGTTTAAGAGCTCTGTGAGTTTTAGGGGGGAATTTATTTATTTCTTCAGCAATACAATCAAATAATCGTTTTACGTGTTCTATCCACTGGCGGATCCAGGGACCATGGGGATATAACATATATATATATATATATATATATATATATATATATATATATATATATATAAATATAATATATATAAATATATATAATATATTCATTATTTAACAAAAATCTACGATGCCCCAAATGATCGGCTGGATCTGCCCTTGTTCTCTCACTAAATTGCTTCACGTGGGACTTGAAGGATTAAGAACCGAAATCTGAAATTAATTTGCCGATGCGAATACCAGTTTCTAAATATATGGGAGCAAATAATTCCGGTTATTAAAATTTGTCAAAAAACGCTTGGTCTTTCTTTATTCATTCAAACTAGTTTAGTAAAAATAGCGGGACTACGTATTCCGGAGCTAAAGAAAACCTGCAGATATTGTAATTCTCTCTCACACGTTACGTAAACGTTTAACGTAAATATACGTAGGCGACTTTTGCATTTTCTCACGACCGTCTTGTCGTCGATCCACTGTACAGTTCTCCAGAGGCAATCTCCACCACTACGCATAGTTTTCCGCCATCGTTTCTATCTCCACCTCCGCATTTGTCACGTTGTCCATAGTGCAGCACCGGCGAAGGGAGGATATTATTCAAATGGGCTGCAGGGGAAGAAGTGGCGCAGGAAACTTCATTTCAGTCTGCAAAATGTTTATCTCAGCGGTGTATGTTGGCAGCATGCGGGATGCGGGATGTTGGAGTACTCGTCACCACTCATTAGGACTCCATAAACGAAGCTGCTTAATTTTAACGACTTACACTGAAAAGACTGCAATAAAGAATATAATGAAAGCAATTTTCGTTTATTGCCCACTTAAACGGACTCGGTTTTTAACCGACGGTTTTTAAATTTGCATGTGACTGGTGAGAATAGAACCTGTAACATTCATTACATTCCTCCCACTGAAACGAATGATCTAGATGAAAAATAAGAATCAGTCCAGTAAATCCATTGCAATGAAAATGATTCAAGAGATTTAACAGAAGAAATGTAATAAATTGTTTTCAGATCTAATCCATTTAGGATCTTAATGTTGGTGTTTTATTATATGAACATGAAGATATATCAGCACATTAAATCATTTTATATGTTTGTAATAATAATAGCAGATCGCCAGAAGAAATGCGCAAAAAATAGATTCAAAGTACTATAACGTTTCTGACACAGAAGTATGCAGTTACAAATTGTAATTAATGTGACCATTGAGTTCTAGTCTCAAGTGTTATGAAATCTTCTGGTGGATTTTTGTTTAACCTCGAATCCTTTTTTCCTGTCGCAGGAAATTTCCCGGAATGCAATAAAACAGAAATACATGTTGCAATTAGTGAGGACTGAACTCAGCACTTCTCTTGCTCCGTATCACCTGCAGCAGGGAAACCTAAAGATCTTCCTTGCGAACTGGTGATGAGTGAACGAGGCTCAGCCCCATCAAGGTGGTTCCATGAATCACGGGCTGAAACTCGAGAGCCAATCTCTCATGGTGACGCGCGGTCCGTGCACACATCCCGCCCAATATCCGGACGACGCGAGGCGGGGCGGGGGAGGGAGAGGGAGAGGACGGCCCGCGTGGATCCCACCGGATCCCACCGGCTGGCGCGCGCCGCGCGGGCCCAGATGGCCGCGAAGCCCGTCATCCGATAGCTGAGCCCCGCCGCCGCCCCGGCCCCACGACCCCACGTCCCCGCCGACCAGCCGCCCGCCGCCCCGGAGCGACGCCCTGGCAAGGCTCGTGCTGCGGCTGCACACGAGGGAGCACACGGGACAACGAGAGAAGTGTTCAAATGTAGGCAGAAAGAGCGAATGAAAGAGTGCAAGAACGAGAGCAGGGGGAGATAGTGAGGTGAAGGGCCGAGGCAGTGATGGAGAAGAGAGGGGCGGGAGAAAGGATAAGGGAAGAGATAGGGTTGGGGAGAGAGGGGGATAGGAGAGAGAGGGAAGGGTAGCGTAGAAAGGGAATCAATGAGATAGAGAAAGAGTGAGGGAGGGGGGAATATTTACTGACTCTGGGTGCGGGGCCTACTTAGGTCATTAGTCCCGTTAGTGTAGCTCAAGTTTTTCTGTGGAGTTGGGGGTGATCTTTCCCCACTGGATGGTGAGTTCCGGCGCTGACCTATCGGTCAGCTAGCAGGGTTTACCCCAAGTATCTCCCACTATTGGAGTTCCGCCCTAGCCGGGACAAGCTCCAAGTTCAGAACCGTTCTCCCGACATGTGTAGCAGTATAGAGCATGTAAGTGTAACTGCAAGTGTAAGACGTAAGGGTAAGACAAGGAAGAGGCAGGAAATATCGAGTGCGGTCCGTGACCCATTTGTTAGAGTACTACTCCGACAATCGCCTGGTGGTAAACGGAGAAACCACGGAAAACTACCGAACAGAGCAGCAGAACGCTAGAAGTCTCCTCCAAACAGTGAGTGAGTTCGATCTGGCTATTTAGCTAGAGTCGAAAATCCTGCCACAGTCAGGACTCTGATCTAGAACCTCGCAGCCAGGGGTACTGCAGTGACTTCAGTTGATGTCCTGAGCCACCTCTGCAGGCCCGATAGTGTAGTGCTTGTTTCATCTCGGCAGGGGAGGAGTGTAGAAAGTGAGATCCGGTGCCGCCCTAGAAGTCATATCGTAGGGATTTGCCACGAGAAAGAAAAATAGAATGAACCAAGTTATAAAAGAAATAAATAATACGAGAATTAGCGCAAAAAAGGAAACTAAGAAAGAGTAGGCAGCATGTTAGGGGATGAATTTAGCACGTTAGGAGACATGACGAGGGAAGTCTAAGAAAACAAGTGAAAAGGAACGAAGGACAAAAAGTAAAAATAACGATTCACGCGATAAATACAGATGAAGATACAATGAAGGGAAATATATGGAAAGAACCGAAGATACAATAAAAAAGTAATGGATGCTTGAGAATCACAGAAACACATAATTTATATAAAATTACTAGAAACTTGATCAGTGTCGTCGATCCAAACTCAATAGTCAGAAACCAATTTTAACTGATACCGCATACGTTTGTATTTAACAATTGCGGATCTTGGTGCACCTTCCTAAGTTACTTTGGTCAAAATATAATTCTTCATCTTACATTTGATTTGAGGTATCTTGCACTTTCCTTAAAATTAAGAATTATTTTCATTTTATTTACCTTGAAATATAATATTTTTTACGAGTGTTTTGTTTATTTGGTTGAACTTTTATTCAGATTTGTCGCCCTTCACTACCAGTTCCAACCAAGATAGAAGACATGCATTCACCGGGAGGGAGTATACACAGGACAGAGCGAGGGGATCAAATGAAACGCGTTTGGAGAAGTGTTTGACCTTTAGGAAGGGCAGTGGGAATGGGGGAGGCTTCGCCAATGTACCGTCAGCTGGCTCGAAGGGACCAGAGCAGAGGACCCACGTCACTCTGATGACGTAACGGAAACCTACGCCACAGAGCCCTTTTATCTGACAAACTGCGTAGTCACATTTTTACATCATGTGGGTATACAAAGATATACGTGGGATATATGATAAACGAAAACCAATAAAGAACGAATACACACGTTTTTTGAGCTCAAAGAAAATATCAGGTAATTTCTTTCTTGCATTTTTCTTTCAATTCAGGAATAAAACCATCAGGAAATTTCTTCAGAATACAATGAATCATTCACTAATTTAAGGAAAGATGTATTATTTAAATTTATGTTTTATCGGAGATCATCCAGGTTGAAGATGTAAACGATATGGTTCGATGTAATCGAATCCGAAAAATAAACACATTATGCTGTCAGGAAGATGTTACAGAAGGAAAGATGCTTGGCGCAGAAAAGGTGTACATAAATGATGTTGAAATTAATCGACACCAATGCAATCGAAAGTAGCAATCAATTATTGAAATGGGCTTGCATTTGCTCACGTATAACGGGGTTTACATAAGGAAGTACTGAAGCGTGACTTTATTGACTTATAACATCAAACAAAGAAAGTGCCCGCGTCATGCTTTCTAAAAATTAAATAAAATCTTGAGAGCTCGCTAAAATGGACTTTCGCTGATGCATTACTACTGATTAATCGCAGATGTATACTCATAAGCGAAAGGGAAGGCAGTGCCATAAAGAAAGCGTATGCTGAACCTTTGTCTCTCACAATTTCTCTACTACAATTAAATAAAACAGTTTTCACGCGTGTTGCTATGGTGTAGCGAAAGGGAGAACTTTGACGTCATTTCGCCGTTTAATGGGCACGCTCTGCTTGGAAGCCAGGAGCGCTTTCAGCTAGAGGTTCATCGATGCTTTTTGATAGAAACCAAACGTTCCGAGGAGAGAGTCACTTCGTTTATTGTTCACTCGTTATTGGAGGTCGATGATTTTGCAGTAAACATGTATCGTGTCAGAAGCCTCACAACACAGAGGAAGGCTTCCGTAAGAAATCTGAATGAGATGTTGCAATACATGTTTCAGCAACACAGAACCGTATCGCGTAAATTATAAGCGAAAATTATTAGTCACAAATTGTTATTACACGAATTATTATTACCCGAAACACAATTATTATTTCTCGAATGTAAGTTTAAATATTGCTAGGTCATACTGTCAATTTGCCATACTGCCAAGATAAAATAAAATACAGGAACAACAAGTGTGATATAATTATTATAATAATATACCATAGATAATAGTATATTGAAAAGCGTGTTTCAGCATTGAATAAATTTGAATTTATTGAAGGAAATAAATGTCAATATGAATTTATTTAAGGAAGTAAATGAAATGCCAAATCACATGTAGGAGAGAACATGTCCGTCATTTCGATAGCACTTTTCTTTATTAACTCTCTTCGTTACATTCCATTTGAAACTTCAATATCAAACTAAAATGTGTATACTATATGTCCATTCAGCATTATTTTGAATTTGTAATTGCACACTTCTTTTACTAAATAAAAACAAGGCGTTTTTTATCCAAGAAACTATTTCTCACGCAAGTGTGAAAGTGGCCCACTGGGCGTTTGAAATTTGGAGAGTTTAGCAGAGCAGTGGAAAAGGCAGAGAGACATTTTACAAACAACAAGCGCTTTATCCTTCATCAAAGAAGCGAGAGTAACAACAGGGAAAGCTCATTAGCGAAAACACTCGTAAAGTGAAAGCTCGTTAAAAATCTGGGAAATTCGGACGTCATACACGTGAAAGTGCTATAAATTTTGTATTATAACATAAATGGCAACTGAGAAAGACAGTGATAATAAAATGTTCTGACATTTTCTAGAAATATAACGTAATTTTCTTGAAAAAGAATTGTGTTACAGCAGTTAATTCGTCTTGTCAAAAGGCCTATATTCAGTTAAGTTAGGTATTCCTCACATTTTCACGTATTTCAATCTATTTTGTGCCTTAAACTATAACGTCGCTTAAGAGCAAGAAACAAACAAATATTTTACTAACTGGACACTTTGTAGATTGCTAGAAGCACAACTTAAGCATTAGAGTATAAATATGATCTTTGGGTATCTCTCTTAGAGTTGGTGTTGATATTGAAATTGATTATCTTATTTCTCCTAAATTGTCAATGAATATTCCAGTGTCGAAAAAATCTTCTATTGCATAACATGAACTGTTAGAAACTGGCTATTTAAACAGAAAACCTCTAGGACGCAGAACCCTGCAAATAAAAACATCTAAGTTCTAGCTAACTTCATAGATGTGAAGTCCACGGATTCAGTTCCAGTAGGCATCACTTAACAGTTTAGAAAAGCAAATATCAGGCACGCAGAGTTATGAACCAATCCTGTATTCCTCAGTACGATAAGGTTGTTTCACCTTGAAGCGTGAATTATGAGATGATAGGCTGATGATGAGGGAGTGAAGGGACATTCACAAATACGACCATGTCTACGCAAGACTCGAACCTAATAATAATAATAATAATAATAATAATAATAATAATAATAATAATAATAATAATAAAACTTCATAATCCATCTCTTTTAACTTTGCCATTTTGGCACATACGTCAATCATTACATAATAAGTAACAACTAAAAGAACATTAATTGATTCGAAATTACACATTTGCAAAAATTATTAGATATTTCTCGATCACAATCGACGCAAAATTTTAATGAAGGGAGAGTTTTAGCCACTTTCTCATGTGTCGTATATCCGCCACCGACAAATCTTACACAGTTAGGCCTAATTAGAAGAAAGGCGTGGGGAAAAAGGAAAAAAAAAACTTGAAAGAGAGGGCGAGGAAAGATACACCGCGTTCAAAGACGTCTTCGCATATTTTAATTTCGGCGCTTGAAAAAATATACTGCCAGCTGACGAGACTGCCAGCAACCGCGGCGCGCCGGGGGGCTCAATGGCAGTACGGCTATGGGAACGACGGCACTACGGTCACGGCCGCGGTCGGAGCAGCGGTAGCCCAGTGGCGCGGCGGTCGGCGGGAAACAGTTATGAACTTTCTTTTTGCGGGCGTGCCCCGCTGCACCGGCCGCAGCAGACAGCGCGGCCACCAGCACCGCCCCCGGCCGTTCGAGGAACCCCTGCCCAGCACCGCCCGCGGGCCCCGTAACCCGTTCGCGGCGTTCGCCTCCAGAGCCCTCTGGGCACGGTGCTCAGGAGAAAACAATGCACTACACGGATCACATACCCTCTTCTTCTTCTTCTTCCGCTGCTTCTTCTACTTATTTTTCTTCTCCTTCTTCTTCTTTTCTTCTTCTTCTTCTTCTTCTACCTCTACTTCTTCTGCCTTTGCTTCTTCTTCTCCTTCTTTTCCTTCTTCTGACTCTGCTTCTTCTTGTTGTTCTTCTGCGTCTGCTTCTTCTTCTCCTTCTACCTCTACTTCTTCTGCCTTTGCTTCTTCTTCTCCTTCTTTTCCTTCTTCTGACTCTGCTTCTTCTTGTTGTTCTTCTGCGTCTGCTTCTTCTTCTTCTTCTTCTTCTTCTCCTTCTTCTTCTACCTCTGCTTCTTTCTGCCTTTGCTTCTTCTGCTTCTACTTCTTCCTTTTCTGCTTCTTATTCTTTTCTTTTTCTTTTTCGTTTTCTCATTATTTTCTTCGTTTTCTTCTTCGACGTCTTCTTCCCATTCTTCTTCCCTTTATATATGTATAACTGACATAGTTTCCAGTGAGTCATTACATAAAGAGTACCTAATTTAGTTTGTAACATCTAAGGTTGTAATTTCTAAATATTTTTATTCGTGTGACGCAATTTTATATTAAAATACACTTTAAATATATTATAGTTTATTTACTCATCCACCCGTACTTCCAGAGGTGGTTGTGTACTCGCGTTTTGAACAAACAAACAGGAATCCCAAAACGCGAATTCCGCCAAAACCTTGGCATCAACTTTTTGCAGCATTACATAACTTTCTCAAACATTCTACAAAAGTATTCGTATATTATAGTAGAAAGTAAAAATCAAAGGTGCTGAAATAAATTTCTCAGTAACGTTATTACTTGGCGAATCGCTAATGAAGTCTTGACATTCGAAACGAGTCTGTCTTCGATTTAGAACAGGAAGTAATAAAATGCACATGACAGTGCTGTCAACGCATAGAACGAATGACATGCAATTATTTTCCTAAGTACTAAATTTATCATAGAACACAAGGCATATAATTGCAAGTAGGGGTTTTGCATTCTAACCGCAACTTTCGTTGTGTCAAATCTCCACCAGTAATCGTCAAGAATTAAACCTTCAACTAATTATCTCCTACAAAAAAGACCTTACAATTAAATTAATCTATGCAATTATGATACATCATTCTAGCTTACTACTTCTATTAAAATTTCCGGACATTTGAATGATCAAACTACGGGCATATTTTGTGTTGAAAAGGAAGCCAGAGAAGACTAAGGCCACGAAGGTGCATGGAACGAATGTAGGCCCTGTTCATGGGAAAAGGTGGGGAATAAGATCAGTAAGAAAAAATGAAAACATTCAAACTGAAGTTTGCTTCACGGGCCTTGCTCAAAGGGCCAAGAATAGCTTTCCGGTTCGTTGAGGTGCTTGTGCTTCAGTATCAGACATCCAGGAGAGGGTTAATGGAAAAGCAAACAAACACCCCGCTGTAAAGGAGGTCCCAAATGTATATGAATCGAAATTTTGCATTAATTCATCAAATATGTAAAATTAATTAAGTTTTACAATTTTAAATTGCAAAGGTGCAATTATTTTCCGCTTTCACTCTAATTTCGTACTTAAAAGTTCAATATTTAAATATTAAACTGGCTGATTGTTGAATTAAACTCACTGTTCAGTATGATAAATAAAGGATGTTGCCTGGTATCAATAACTTTTTTATTAAGCTATGATCGTTTCGATCGCATAGCGATCATCCTCAGAGCTTGCAGCTTCCGGGCCGAAAACAAAGTTCTAAAAACAGAACTTTGCGATCAGAAAAAGATCATAAACTTTATAAAAAAGTTATTGATACCAGACAACATCCTTTATTTATCATAATAATAGAAGGCATCTAAATCACCAGCAATCTAATTAACCACTGTTCAGTATTTATATACTGACTGATATAATGATGTTTATAGGCACGTCAATTGCTATGGCCATTTCTCCCGTTTAAGCAGTAAATGTTTCATTCCGGAAGGTGGCCGTGATTCCTTTCCCACCGAATGGAGAGATCTTGCGCCGACCTACACACCGACTTGCAGGGGGGTATCTGTTTAAGTATCTCCCCCAGCAGGGCTATGTTCCGATCTCCCAATATGTGTCGTAATGTACGTAGGGCATGTAATTGTAAGAGTGTATGAAAGAGGGGTCGATGGGACAACGAAGAGGAAGGAAAGATCCCGCCCGGTTCATGGCTCCCTTTGTTCGAGTCTGCTCCGGCATTCGACTGGTTTATCGAAGAAACCACAAATCGTCACTGATCAGAGCAGCCATTCCCTAGAATTCTCCTCCGGGCAGCGGCTGAAATAGACCTAGCTAAGGTCCAACCGGTGAGGTTTATCTGGGGTCACATATACCGAAACGTGTGTGCCGTGTGTATTAAGCTAATGTGAAAAAACTGCCACTGTCGGGAAAAGAACCCTAAAACCTCACGACCAGGGTCACTGCAGTGTCAGCGGTAAAGCCGGCTCTGAGACCAACTCAGCTTGTCCAATGTTTAGGGTGGAAGACTAGTTTGGTAATGTTTAGGTCAGCGTTGTCCAACTGGCGTCCCGCGGTGCCATTTATTGTGGCGAGCGCAAGGTTATTACTAGCCAAAGTCCCTTTCATTGATGTCGGGCAGAAAATTTTGCGCCTAGCGCACGCGTCCTGCCGGAGTCAACATCCTCTTTAATGTAAATATTGGTTAAGTTTATATTTAATTTTTCCTCTACTAATTTCAGAAATTCATAATCATCTCAATAATCCCAAAATCATCCTTCTGCGTTATACATGCTACGGTATGATATCACGCATAATTCCAACCTCTCCCCCCCGTTTGAGAGCAGTCAGGCAAAGTGCCGAGAACAAGAATAGTGGCAAGTTTGTTGGGGATAGCCCGAGTAATGAAAATATGGCCCGCAACCATATTAAAGATTTACGTTGTGTCCCTTGAGACCTTGAAAGTTGGACACCCCTGGTAGCCGGAAGATCAAATTCGGTCTGCAGGCACTGCTGAGGTGCAGCATTGAACCACATACGAAGCAGCGAGGGGCGGAAACAGGGTCCCCCCGAAGCGCGCAGGAGCGCCCGGAAACCGGGTTAAGATGCGCGTCTTCGCGGCGCATCGATTTCGGGCGCCTTCAAAGCGTCGCGCAATCAAACACGCAATTACGCTACACGGGCGCCCACTTAACGAGCTACGTCTCCGGCCTCGCTTGCCTGTAAATCTTTTTCCTGGGCTCCGCGCAGAAAACTTACGGTGCAATTTCTACGAACTCGTGGCTATGTGACAGAAAGGTTACAGACGTGAAGAGATTAGAAGGACGTGAAGTAGAACTGCTGCAGTAAGAACTTAGTTCAAATTAATGTGACGATGTGTTTTCCAAAACATATAACGCGAAAACGTAGTGGTCAAAAGGAGCCAGTGACGATGGACTTAACTGACATACTGTGCTGAGAAGAGACGTATTGTGTAAGTTGGGAATACGTAAGTTTATCTTCAATCCACCTTATCTTTAATATTACTTCACTTATACAGTATGCCTATTTGTGATTTCGTAAAATTATGCAATAATTGTATTTTTCATCTTCTTAAAAGGTCTAAGACTTGTTCCTTTCCAAGAATTATAACGAGTCTTTCCATCTTCTCCTTTGTCTACCAACTTCTCTTCTTCTCCTCAGCCTTCCACCTCTAGCAATCCTCGCGATTCTTTTCTCCTCTATTCACTCAATATGATCGTTACATTCCTTTCTTTCGTCTGCTACCCATTCCGTAATGGGTTAACTTTGCACTCTTCCCTAATGTTTTTGTTTCTTTCCTTATCCAATAGAGTGTGATTTCTAATTTTTCTCAGAACTCTCATTTCGGCGACCTCACGTTGTTGTTGGGTACGTTTCGTTTCGCTTCTTGTTTCTCCGGCATATGTTAATATTGGTCTGGTGTAATATTGGTGTAATATTGGTTTATGTATTCTAACCTTCGAGTCCTGTTTTAGATGTTTATTATACCATATTGAGTAGTTAAGACAGTCAGCGATCCTATTACCCTTTATTATTTGCTCTTTTATTTTTTTCCCCGATTTATTTCTTTTCTGCAATAATTGTGTACATTTCATTTGAGCAAGTAGCCCTGATTCCATAGAAATTATTTTTACCTAACTTATTTTGATAGTCAGTGTATTCTACCAGTATGTGTTTATTTAACTCAACTTTTGATATTTAGACACGTCCATCACATACAATATTACACAGACTTCTTCTTCTCTTCTTATTACGTTTTAACTCGTAACTTCTCGTTATGTTATGCTCGACGTAATCACAGCATCATGGTGCTCCTCTGCATTATGCACCTTCATTAAGCAGCTAAAGACCGCATTGAAAGACACACTTGATTTCTGAGAATCGACCAAGTTTTACAAGGACTGCCATTGTCTGTGCCCTTTCTACAAGGAGCTACTTCGTCAATCGACTGATAATGAAACTGGGTTCATCGGTCTTCCTTTTGTGGAAAGTAAGAAAGGTGTATTGTTTGGAATTACGCTGGTAATTGTTTGGAAGATAGTAAGTCTTTGTAAGAAGAAATGATTACATGTAACCGGTACACGAAATGCAGAGGAACAATATTGTCTTCTGAGTTACGTCACACTGGAAACAAACTTTTCACCGATGCACATGAAAGTTTGTTGTGTATGAACAATGTGTATGTGTATGAATTGTGTATTAATATAAATAACACAAAATCTTCTACAAAAAAGATACAATCGGGAATGAATTAGTATGTCACTGAAATAATAAATTAAAACACACCTTTTTGTGAAAGGCTTTAATCAGGTTGTTGGAATTTTCTGCTTACAATCAGGAGGTATTGCGATTGTAAATCAAAAACACCACTGAAATAAAATTGAAGAAAAATCCGTTTTAAGAGAGCAGTCAGCACTGGACGATTAGTCTGCTAAACATAACGCGAATATACGCGAATAACGCGAAAAACAGAAACAGTACTGAAAAAGTTTCATTTTAACGTTTATTTAATCATGCGTACGAAAATGAAAATGTACGTAAATGATCTTGTGGAGAAAAACTTAAAAACCCAAACCGCAACATATACATCCAAATGGTACATACTATATTAAGTGCTCGCGAAAACCGCATGTAGACGATAATGGGTTCCATATGGAGGAGAAATTTCTTCCAAACTAATTTCTTTGCAGGCACCAAAATTGGGTCAACTCCAGGAAGTTCGCCGACAAGAAGAACCTGCGGTTCACGACCCGAGGCTCCCAAAGCTCTAGCAGGGTGCGGGAGACGGGGGGGAGGGCTCGTTACACGGGGCGGCGTGGCGCCCTGCCCACGCGGATATAAAGAGAGCGCTTTGAACATCTGCTCCGCGCCACCCCCACCCCCCCGCGCCACCGAGACCGACAGCCCCGGCGGATGGGCGACGGGGCGCTGAGGGACGTCTCCGCGAACGCTGCCGCAAACACAATTATAAAAAGTAGGATGTACCGAATGCGTCCACTAACACCACACGTAGTTTCCTGTAACCAATTTGCGTTGGTCTACGTAGATGTGCCGAGAGAAGTCAACGGTCTTTCTGACAACTATCACGTGTATTTTCAAACCACTGTTTCCATATTTGACCAGTTGTTCTTTTGGTGCTTCTCCTTCTGCGTCTAATTGCTCGGAACGAGTTAAATAAGCGATTACGTTTCAATACGTTTCGCTTCAATGTTGTCGATGACGTCAAATTTTGTTTTCACCGTAATAATAGTCTTGGCCATTTCGTATGAAGGCCTTCATCTCCAAACATACACATTTCGTTGTTTTTGTATTAAAAAGTTGATTTCTTAAAAACTCTTCACGATTACGCTCTATTAACAATTGTGATACCTTTCAATAATATTGTTTTTTGATGTGGACAATTATCGCCTCTATGGACGCTAGAAGCATGTGATATGAGGAAGCTTTGTCATCATTCTCTGTTGGTTTTCGCAGCTGCACATATTCTTCGTTCAACAATTTGAACTTTACCAGTCTATTCGGATACTTATTTGTTCATCTTTCAGATGTTAGCAAACTGGTCCGCAATGATATGCACAAAAAACCTTTAAATCAAAAGTACGCAAACATGTAAATTGAAGACATGCAACATAAAACATATTGCGCGATTGGTATTTCCATCCATCCATTGACAACTGTATGATTAATTTCATTATTTTTATTGGTTCGAGATAGATCTCTTTCTGCGTATAATACGAACATATTTTACGAATATTTTAGCATTGAACCCAAAGAAAGATATAAATATAGTGAACATTTAACAACAGCAATATTCCAGAATAAATAGCGAAGAATGATGCAAAAAAGTAACCTTCAAACGATCAAAGTGAGTACAAATAAAACTTCTATAGTAATTTAAACAAACATATTAGTGTATATAGTATTAGAGACAAGTAGTTCAAGATAAACCTTGTCATGAAAACATCTCACTCCTATCCACCGATATTTAAGTACTAATTAATTAACGCAAGACATTTCTTCAAAACAAAATTGCTCTAGTATAAGAAAGCAGAGTAATATAACTTACGAATATTCCAAAAAAGCTTTAGAGGTCTACATGCAGTAAAACAAAGCACGTGTAAAAACGAAAATTTAAAAAAAATGTTTACCAGTACCGCACGCAATTCTTTACCAGTCCCCTGCGTAAAGCTGTTCTTCAAAGCGACTCGTCTCGTAATGAGGATGAGCACACAGCAGGCTCTCGCGCATCCGTCAGCGGCCGCCAGGGGGCGGGCAAGGGCGACGGCGAGGGAGCGCGCGGGACGGCGGGCAGGGCGCGGCACTGCGCAGTGTTTTCAAGGACGCGACATGTGGACACAATTAATGTCTACTGAACTGTTCAATTTACATTATTCAGTTGCTTGTACAAATGAATATGTACAGTGGAGAAAAAAAGTGACAAATTTTCATTTCAGATTTTTTTTTTGTTTTGTTTTCTTCGTTTGTTAGTTTCATAATTTTTCCTTCGAAGGCAATAATCCAATTTGAGAGCAAACAATAATCCATTCCGCATCAATAATTTATTCGATTTTCAAATCGACAATTCGCAATAATGAAATCTTAATATTAATGAATTATATTTTAAATATTATATATAAAATATTAATGAAATCACTTCCATTACTCAATTCGTTTTAAATATTTATTACAACAGTAAATAGCACTTATATTTGTTGTCAATAATGTGTTTAAGTCATGCCTGCTGGGAACATTACACACTTCTTGACTAACGCACAAATATGTAATGTAAAGCTTGTACAAGGATTACAGAAAGAAAGTTAGAGGACACGTTCTTAATAATTTAATTTCCAACTCTCGCCAAATACGAAACTTTCACAATTTCGTGTAGTCAAGGGAGTCAAGGTTCAAATTACAGTTACACGATAGTACCACGTATAAAATAATCAAGAATGGTAATAATCCTGGAGAAAAGTTGCGAATAGCAAACGCTTTCGTGAAGGCGACGACAATTGTCAATGGCTGTTGATTGCGAGCAATCCACAAATAAAATAAATAGTAGACATTTTATTTATATCATGAGAATATTTTTGGGGAAACATCGATGTTTCTGGACAAATATATCGATCTGAAGAAAACATCTATGTTATAATATGGATGTTTCAGCTCGAAAATGTCTTTTTTTTCTATCTCTATACGAACCGCATTGCGTCGGCCGCTCCTGAATGCCGCGAGGCTCGTGTCTTCACAGAAGCGGCAGCGCAGCAGCGACGGCTGCTCACACAAGTAGGCAACGCGCCGCGCCCGGGAGCGAGCAGACACGTGTTCCCACCGACGACCACGCCTCGGCACACGCCGCGCTCCGCCGCGCCGCGCCGCGCCGCGCCGCGCCGCGCCGCCTCCGGCCTGCTCCTCCGAGCTCCATTCACGCTTGCGGGCGGGAGTGGACTAATCGAAATATTATTATTTTTGATTAGCGCAGTGGTGTTCGGTTTGCACTCACTCACGCACAATACTTTAATGCGCATTACGTATATTTGCCTCGCTGTGAGGTGTGAATTGATTGCATACTGGATAAGAAGCAATCCATGAGGAAAATGATTGGTTTCTAGGACACTGCTTAGATAAATCTCATTTTGCCTGGATACATCCCTTTCCATTTGGTCGGTAGTACGTTGATTCCAAATCGAACTCCTGGCAGATCTTTCCAGGAATTCTCTTAGGTAGGAAATAAGTGAAATGAGAAACAGGAATGACAAGTTAAAATAATGATGCGTTCGTAGGTTGATCCCTGTGACATTTGAAAATAATGGAAACAAATCGGGCAGAGAAAGTACAGTACACGAAATAATTAATGCGAATGCAGTTCATGCAGAATGCTCTATAGCTTTCTATAATGGAATTTTTTGGTTTTAGCAATATTTGCAAATTATGTTCTCAGAAATATTTATAATATAATTACAAGTATTACTCGAGGTAATTACCACAGAAGTATTGCATTACATATATACGCCAAATCCTCGACTAACATATTCCATGGTATATCTGGAACATGTTTTAAAGCCTGATCAATGTGTGTGAAATTTATGTATTTAGTTAAACTATCAACATTCCTTTTTCTCATACATGACTCAAAGACCCGAGACATAATTCTTTAGAATTACAACATTTAATTTCTTCTCTGGACCGTAGAGAAAAGTTGCTTATTTACACGGGTTTATTAGCTTTCACAGAGTTAGACGATTCTAAATGTTTCTAGAATAAAATGTTTCAGTTATTTTTACGATCAACTATTCAGCACATCGATCGTCTATATCACTAGTTACGTAAAATTTTGGATGAGGTGTAATTTAGGTGAGTTTCGCATTCTAGTTCATTAAGTCATCCTTCTTCACGATACGTGCTGTTTACTGACCGAATTCCTCAAATTGTGAACCGTCTCCTAAATTCCTCCTCATGTGTTTGGGAAATAAAACTACTTTACGACTCTCTCCCCAAACCTTTAAGTGATTTAAACCTTCCTACGGAACGTCGATCAGTTCTCATCACGTATGGTGATTGCATGTTGATCAAATATTGTCAAAGTGGATGAGTATAATCCGAATCAACAAATGAGCAATCATACTTCATTTAATTGATGTACTTAACATATTGTCGAGAAGACATCTGCACATATTTGTTTAATAAACCTAAAACATCCGGTTTTAAATTTTAATATTCACACCATCATGCAGAAAATTTGGGAATATAAAGGTATCTAGAATTCAGGAATAATTGATTATACTTCCATATAAGACATCTATATTTGCACTAAGGAACAGTTTATATATATATATATATATATATATATATATATATATTAATATATATAAATCTCGTGTCACAATGTTTGTCCTCAATGGACTCCTAAACCACTTAACCGATTATAATAAAATTCGCACACCATGTGCAGTTCGATCCAACTTGAAAGATAGGATAGTTTAAATCTCAAATTATAGTCGCAATTTTAATTTATTGCTAATTATATATCTATGCATATGATGCATATATCTATGCAACAATGCATATCAATACATTGTTGATATGTATGCTAAGGTCGAAAGCGAACGCTTGCGATTCCTTCGATTCAACCAGGCAAAACTACGATCGGAAGAATATATTCACTTACGAGATGCTGTTGCTGGAAACATCGATGGAAATTTAAATCCCATTGACATCGGTAATGCTTTCATTTTACCTTCAAGCTACATCGGCAGTCCACGGAACATGCAGGAATATAATACAAGATGCGATGACTTACGTACGTCATTACGGCCGACCGGATTTATTTATTACATTCACATGTAATCCGAATTGGGAAGAGATACAAACTTTACTATTGCCAGGACAACAAGCCATTCATCGTCATGATTTAACTGCACGTGTGTTTAAACAAAAATTGAAATCCTTAATTGATTTTATTGTTAAATATTCAATTTTTGGTATCACACGTTGTTGGCTGTATACGATAGAGTGGCAAAAGCGAGGTTTGCCTCATGCCCACATTTTGGTTTGGCTTAAAGATAGAATCCGTCCTGAAGAAATGGATCAAATAATTTCAGCCGAAATTCCAGACCCATTAATTGATCAAGAATTATTTGATATTGTCACCAAACACATGATACATGGGCCATGCGGTGCTTTCAACATGACGTCACCGTGCATGGAAAATGGAAAATGTAAAAAAAAAATCCCAAAGCCGCATACGAATGACACGATCACGGATATTGATGGTTATCCAATGTATCGCCGCAGAAGTACTGAGAATGGTGGCCACACATTTACAATGCGACTGCCGAACTTTCCAAATCAAGTTGAGTTTGATAATCAGTGGGTGGTACCATACTCACCACTACTTTCAAAAACTTACAAAGCTCATATCAATGTTGAGCTTTGCAGTTCTGTTAAATCAATTAAGTATATTTGTAAATATGTAAACAAAGGCAGTGATTTGGCCATATTTGAAGTACAAAACATAAATAAAAATGACGAAATAGCACCATACCAAATGGGCAGATACATTAGCAGCAATGAAGCTATTTGGCATATTCTCAGCTTTCCCATCCACGAAAGAGATCCTGCTGTCCAACATCTGGCAATACATCTTGAAAACGGTCAACGTGTATACTTCACTGAAGAAAATGTTCTCCAAAGAGCGTTCGAAGCTCCGAAAACGACTCTAACTGAATTTTTTACATTGTGTCAAAAACCTGATGTTTTTGGCCAATTCGCGAAGACATTGGTGTTTGGTGATGTTCCACGTTATTTCACATGGAACAAATCCAGTAAAAAATGGGAGCCACGGAAACAAGGAAAACCACATCCTTCCATTACAGGCATATTCAAAGCTAAGACATTGGGGAGACTTTACACGGTACATCCAAAGCAACGTGAGTGCTTCTATTTACGTTTGTTATTGGTGAATGTTCCCGGACCAACGTCTTTTGAATTTTTACGAACAGTTAATGGTCGAGTATTCAATACATACCAGGATGCATGTCGTGAACTGCAATTGCTAGAAGACGATAACCATTGGGACTTAACGCTTGCTGATGCTGCGTTGACATCAACACCGAATAACATTCGTCAGTTGTTTGCAATTATTTTGACGACATGTTATCCCTCGCAAGCACAAACTTTGTGGGAAAAATATAAAAATTGTATGACAGAAGACATATTGCACCAAATTAGACAAACAAATCAATGCCAAAACATAGATTATACACCAGAGATGTACAATGAAGCATTGGTCTTGATCGAGGATTTATGTGTTCTTATTTCAAATTTACCACTTAATCATTATGGTATGCCATCACCTAATCGTCCAGCCACCGACTTAGTCAATACCGATTTACAACGAGAAAATCAATATGACCATGAAAGTTTAGCAACAATTATCATGAACAGTGAACCATTACTGACAGCAGAACAAGAAATTATTTATGATCGGATTATGCTGGCTGTTGCTGCTGAACAAGGCGGTTTTTTTTCTTGGATGCACCCGGTGGAACCGGTAAGACATTTTTAATATCGTTGATTCTTGCCAAAATACGGTCGCAACAAAAAATCGCATTAGCAGTAGCATCGTCAGGCATTGCGGCTACTTTACTGGATGGTGGGCGAACAGCACATTCAACATTCAAGCTGCCATTGGACGTTCATAATAAACCAGATGCAATGTGTAACATCAAAAAGAATAGTGGAATAGCTGCAGTGTTGCGGAAGAGTTCTATAATAATTTGGGATGAGTGCACAATGGCACACAAATATTCACTTGAAGCATTAAACAGAACTATGCAAGATTTAAACAGCAATAATAAACTTTTCGGTGGTGCTATCTTACTTTTGTCTGGTGACTTCCGGCAGACCTTACCGGTTATACCTCGCTCTACTTTCGCGGATGAGATTAATGCATGTTTGAAACAATCATTCTTATGGCGAAGTGTTGAAACACTTCGATTGACCATAAATATGCGAGTACAATTGCAAAATGATCCATCAGCACAAATATTTTCCGAACAACTACTAGATATTGGGAACGGTAAAATAGAACTGCAACCAAATACGCAATGCATTAAACTACCAGACAATTTTTGCACTGTTGTTCAGGATAAAAATGAATTGATTCAGAGTATTTTCCCGGATATACAGAATAATTATTTGAATCATGAATGGCTTAGTCAACGGGTGATTTTGGCAGCCAAAAACGTTGATGTTGACGAAATTAACTTCCAGATACAACAGTTGTTACCAGGCGATATGATGTCTTTTAAATCAATCGATACTGTTGTTGATGAAAATGAAAGTGTAAATTTTCCGATTGAATTTTTAAATTCATTAGATATCCCTGGAATGCCACCACATAATCTTCGATTAAAGATTGGTTCCCCTATTATTCTCCTCCGTAATTTGAATCCACCTCAATTATGTAACGGTACGCGTTTGGTCATCAAAAAGATCACCGGAAACATTCTTGAAGCAACCATTTTGGCTGGGAAGTTTAAAGGAAAAGTGGTCCTGCTGCCACGTATTCCGATGATACCATCAGATTCTACCATACCCTTCAAAAGGCTACAGTTTCCAATTCGTTTAGCTTTCGCCATTTCTATAAATAAATCTCAAGGTCAAACAATGTCCATTTGTGGTTTAGATTTGGAAAATCCATGTTTTTCTCATGGGCAACTATATGTTGCGTGTTCACGTGTTGGGAAACCGTCTAATCTATTTGTGTTAGCTAAAGACAGGTTAACCAAAAACATTGTGCACCGATTGGTGTTAAATTAAATTGAAATTGAAAGTATTTATAATTGAATAGTACTTATATTTGTTATAAAATTAAATGGAAATAATAAATCTGATAAATTTTTATTTTGTACCTATTGATTTCTGCTTAATATCAAGTGTAAGAACATTTTAATTAATTGTGTTCAACGTACTTCCCCTTCAAATCTCAATCCAGTGAATTTGTATACCAACATCAATATTTTCGTCTTTGTTCGTAAATAATTTCATTGTACTAAAGGGTTATAGTAGTAGAAAGTCAAATAAGGAGATCACCATATTTTTTTACAAATACCATCTGTGTGAAAAAGCATAGTGGACTCCGTGACTGATGTTCTCTTATTGTTCCTCTTAGATTGTTTACTATAATGTAATATAACAAAAACTTTAGCCACAGCAACGCGTGGCCGGGTCAGCTAGTATATATATATATATATATATATATATATATATATATATATATAAATGAAAATAAAAACATTTCCTTAAAAATAGTGAGGTTTGTTCAAGGTACACAATTACAAAAAAATCAGAACATTATTTATTAAAGGCTTCAATACAAGTTTTTTAAGAAGTCACATAAAGAATGGGATTTCTATAAAAAAAGCTGGAAATGGAAAAATTCGAAAACACTGTGTGCACGTGAACAGATAGGAGTAGACAATTGATATAACGTGAATTGTTGTAGAACTTCACATTCTATAACCCTTTGAAAAAGGCAATTCAAAATACAAAATGCTATGAAGGGTAGGCGATCAGTTCAGCACTTTCCGTCTCTGTATTCCGACGTTGAAAGCTTAATCCCGGTTCCGTTTTCATTCTGGCTCCGTCCATTTCCATGTTAATCTAACTAATCTTTGAATCTTGAATGCGCAGGCGCGTGCAGAGTAATAAAACAAACCTGCAATTGAAGTATCTGAAACATAACCGAAGTTCAATTGCCGTAATATCTCTCCGCCACGATTACAATTTCTGGATCCAGTGACTGGTGTCCCTCGCAGCGAGGCGAAAATGCGGACGGATTAAAATATGAGCTGGAAACCAGAGGCCTCAGTTTCCTATAAATGAAAATCGTAAAAAAAATATACTGAAAAAAAGTCCTACTACCCATTACATTCGAGATTATGCATTCGCCTATGTACACGGTTCAATATTAAAGAAAATACAGAACAGGATCCTAAATATTCTAATACTATTAGTCGGTATTTCTTCTCAACAGGAATTTTATTCGCTCCTCTTTGCATTTCAAAACTGATTGTAGACCGGTAATTCCAATACTCAAATTTTCTCTGCTCCTTCAGTTTCAAAATAACGAGATTTCAATACATCAAGGAGTACCGATAACAATGCATATTTTATAAACGCCTTTTAACAGAATCCATGAAGGATGTTTTTCACCACCAGCTCTTTTTATTTTCTCCCTGCCCCCCGAAACTACTGCTCCAAACTCCAAATGTTTAAAAAAAAACATTTTCAGTACAGAAGTGATAGAAGCAATACAAATTGTTTAGCAATCAATATCGCAGACAATAACTAGATAATGCGTATTGTTTAAAACATGAAATTATTTAATTAAAATTATTATTGATCACACGCAACATAAGTGTCATGAATGCTCCGAATATAGTAATTTTATTATACTATTGATTCTATCAACATTTATTATACCATTTAATTCTAACTTTGGCTTATGCTGACGCGCCGTCGTAAATAGAACGTCACAGAGAGCCATCTTTTATTTTTTGTTCCTAAATTCCACCATAATCGTGTCCGATATAAACCGAGAACATAGTTCTGCTTACTTTTTTCACACCGAGCCTCGCGGTACTCCCAGCCCAGGAGTTTACAATGTGTGGATCCGGCCTCCGGCCCCGCGCGGAAAGAGAGCGGGCGGCGCGGCGCGGCGCGGCGGCAGGACGCGCTTTTATTGCTATCGTTTAGAACCCGCGCCGCGCCGTCACGGCGGTAGGTCGGGGCTGCCGGTCCGCCTTTCAAAACCCCGGCAGGGTGGCGGCGGACGGGCTGCGGGCCCCGGGCGGCTTTTCCCCGGGCGGCGGTACACACAGACCTACTTAGTCCGGGCGGAGAGGCGGCGGGTTTCTATCGAGACGTCGGAAGACCCAGCGCGAGACAATTTATGATAATGGGCCGAACTCCCTGAAAGCCCGTTCCAGTTCCGACCGCGGCGCGCCCCACGGGCGCACACGGCGGCGGCGTTTGGATCTCGAGGAGACAACAGGCGCATTGGACATCCCACCCGCTCCAAGGGACACGGTTCCACGAAATTCATTTAATTGATTAACTGTTAACTAGGTAGCTCAAATGTACATAATTAGTTATGAAAAAATTTCCTACATTTTGTAAATCAATAGTCTGACATCCCAATTCATGACGTACATGAGAAGATTCAATGCCCGTTATTCACAAATTACATTAAAATCTCACTAACCATATATAAGCTATAAATTATAACTGACCTACCCATGTTTCTAAGAATTAATACTTACTCCCTAAAACAATTGAACGCAGATTCTATCAAGTACAGCGAGTAACATGTTCTTCCTCCCTAGTTAGATATGACTATGTCACATTGGCAAGCCACCCAGTCCAACGCAACTGGAACCCATGAACGTTGTGAGGGCAACATCACAAGAGGAACAGCCAATATGCTCGCGGTCCGCGCGTACGGGCATCTGCGTCGTTTCGGCCCGAACGAGCGCGAAAGCAGGGAGCGGGCGGGGGAGGGGTTTGGGGAGGGGGATGGGAAGGAAGAGAAATACCGGGCGCGGCTCCGCTTTCCTCAGGAAGGGCGGGCAGCTGCTTTCTTCGCAGCGCGCGCCGTTTTTATTTGCTCCGGGATGAAAGGGGTCGCGATTCACACAGTGGCCCGCCCCGCCCGCGCAGCCGGTTCGGCCGGCAGCAACCGCCGCTGCCATTGCTCCTCGGCAATAAGTGCGCTGCTCGGCTGGCGAGGGAGCTGCCTCCCGCCCGGAAGACAGACGCTGAGCGCAAGCAGGGTATTTGCTCCCTACCCGCCAGTCCAGGGTGGTTTCAACGCACGCAATCTGCTTATTACAAAATCAATATATTCAGCGTTATTACAAATCAAGATTTTCATTATTGAATGACTGATTTCGGGCACGTCTTCTGCTATGGTCATTGGTCCCGTTGTTGAAGTGAAAGAAGTGAGATGAAAGTGGCGCTGAATGGTGAGATCCGGCGCTGACCTACACGTCGAGTTGCGGAGTATTTCTTGCTCCATGCATCTCCCCTGGGTGGGGGGGGGGGTACCATCATATGCGGGATAAGCTCTCGGATGGTCTCCCGACGTGAGTGGTAGGAAGTGCATGCAGGTTTAAGTATGTGTTTGAATCGGGAGAGGATGGGACAAGGAAAAGGAAGGAAAGCTCGCGCGCGGTTCGTCGCCCGTTTGTTAGGGCATTGCTTCAGCATCCGTCAGGTATCGATCGGAAATAACACGGGCTAAAATAGAGATACAACTCCCTATCAGAGCAGCCGGACGCTAGAATATTCCCTCGGACAGTGCAGGAATTCGACCGAGCTATAGCTAGTGTCGAAAATCCACCACCGTGGGAGGTTAGGACCCCAGGATCTCCCTGTCACTCTTTGCAGAGGCAACGGTGATGCTGGCTCTCTCAAGACTATGGCGAACTGAATCTCCATGCTGGTCATATCAATTGCTGCTCCTACAGTCCAGATATGTTTGAGGCTTACATGAAAAAGAAAACACCTTAAACAATCATTTAAACGCCTCTTCCAGAGCTGATTAAAAATGTTGATGAAAACATTCGTGGGATTGAAATACGTGCATTGGACAAAGAACGAAAAACAAATCAATGCCTGCGCGTCAACTTGTCAAACAGAAGAACCATTTTATTCAAAGGCTTCTAGAATCGTCCATTATTTGATCAAATGACTGTTAACAAATATCTCGAGTCTTAAGCAGCCACGAATAATGTACGGTGCGACCCCATCACCCGAAAATAGGCTGAAAGGTCATCATCTCTCCAAACCCAAAGCAAACTAAATCTACCGAAGCCCTTTAATGCGTTCGACTCACGCGAGGCATCTCCGAAAGGTCCGGCGATCCGTCCCTGCGGGACCTCACGAATCCTAATCGTTCCTGAAGGAACGAATCAGCGGGAGGCACGCTCGGTCGAAGAGCCCGAAGTCGACCGCCCTGTGCGCGGCCTGTCCTGCCGGCGGCGGCGGCGGGGGCGGTGCATCGCGTGACCGACGATAATCAAATTAACATCCTCGCTGCGGCGGCGGAGACAGAAAAACGGCCTAATTTTTTGCCGCAAGAGGATCGGGAGCGCGGCGGCGGGCCTTTGGCGCGCGCCTGTCACATGTGCGCCCGAGCACGCGGGGCCCGCGGTGAGGACGCCGCGGCCGGAGGCCAACGAGGACGAAAGGGACGAGCGCCGGCGGCGAAAGTTAAAAGGAAATAGTGGAAGAGCGGCCACTGACACCCAGGAGAGAAATTATTAGCACAAAGAGTACATGAAGGAGGGCACACCGCTCGTTAGTTAAAAAGGGCGTTGGTGAGGAACGAGCCAAGATATTCGTATGGCATGCAACTTTTAAGCTTTGATTTCAGTGACAACGTTCTTTAACATGCAACCAATTCTCAACCATATGAAGTATCTCATTTGTTTTAAAACTTCTTCTAGAACACATAAACTCTACAAGTATTCACGAAGATAAAATTAGACAAATCATACAATAATTAGGTCTGCAAATCGAATGTAATTGTCATTGCGATTAGTGACTCAGTATATTCAGGTGTATTTACACAACATGAGAAAAATTCAAAAATGCAAAATACAAAAGACCTAGTTTATTGAATTTGATTCCATAGTAGCTGCACTTCCCTGCGAAACTTGTACCTTTTTTCTCTCCCGTCACTCTGCTCGCGTTTCCACGCCACCCACAACCCGGCAGTTTCGCCAGTCACTCAATCGCAATTACCCCGTCGCTTTTGTGGGGCGAGCAGCGGCGGCGCGAGCGGGGGAGGGGTCGGACAGGACGCAGCGCCGGACAAACACAAGACATCGGGGCGACGGGACGGCAGACGTTGTGTTCGTTCGGGTCATAGCATCTTTAAGACAAGCCGCAGGTTAAATTTTCTACGAAACACTGATGCCTACCAGCTAACAGTTGGCCGCGCGTACCTGACTAGAACGATTCACATTACGCGAATTTTATTGTTTTTCTTTTAAGAAAGATCTTTATGTATATATATATATATATATATATATATATATATATATATATATATATATATATATATATATATATATATACACATGCATTAAATTGCAAAAAAAAAAATTATCTGTTTCTCCAGTGACCTGAAATGAAGTAGGCATAAATAAATAATGATCGTCAATATTTGGGGAATGGTTACCACAAAATTACCTCAAAATATTAAATATAAAAAAAGAGTAAAAACTTTTTCTTTATAATTTTAACCTGAGTATTTCATGAAGTATCTGATTAAAATAAAATTCTATATAACGTTTTGTTGTAACTAAAATACATTGTACACTCTCAACAAAAAAATATCTTAGTATTATAATACTGACAAACTTTCGAAAATGTGCGGTTGGGTTACTTTTAATAATATTCTATTGGTGAAATCGCAATTTCAAGAATAGGTACATATACAACACACTTCTCAAAATATTTAACATTACGGAACTGGGAGGAACAGATTATTGAACTACGCATTTAAGGAGTAGCAAAGAAGGAGAGGCTTATCTCAAAGATGCCGCTGACTTATCTGGAATGTGTTGTATCGAACACGTAAACATTGACTTAGGTTAAGACGAAATGGATCATAGTCTCTCTGGTGGAGGACATCGCTTCCGCATTCCTTCTGTAACAATGAGTTATGCAGGGTCATGGAACTGAGTCATTACCCTTGATCAGATGTAGCCAGATGAGATCGAGTATATATCAAACGAGCCATAATACTGAGTTCAGGGATCGTATGGAGGCGGTTACATAGTGCTATGAGATGGCTGTACGCATACCTTCGTGAACGTAAATAACATGATCAAAATAACTCTCTTTGAAGTACTATGAAGCACGAGTTACGAATTTCATTCTACGAATAAATATACTGAGTATCAATGATTAGATATTATACAATTATACAATAGTTAGGGATTGTAATCAATATCTTCGCGATCCTGAAATGTTTTCTGTTAAAAAACTGTAAAAAATATTTATCAATACTACTGCATTGTACCCGGTAAAATAATAATACCCAACTATTTTAGACATCACTGAACGCCTCAGACAAAACCCGGTGCACAATATTCATTTTCATGAATATTTCTTTTCACCTCTTCAGTGGCATCATAACCTCAAAGGCTGATTTTAGTTCAGAACCAACACTGTTGCTGATTCTGCACGGACTCAGGTCAGTAAGTCCTAGAGAATGAGTCCCGATTTTTGACACTAGTTTGGTTGAATTCAGCCGCTCTATGGAGGAGAATTCTGGCGGCAGGCTGCTCCTTATCGGTAATTTTCCGAGATTTTTTCGATCAACACCAGGCGAATGGCGGAACAGTACCCTAACAAACGGATCACAGACCGCGCGCGATCTTTCCTTTCTCTTCTTTGTCCTAACCTCTTCTCTAACACACACACTACACTACAACACATGTCGGGAGGTCAATAGGGAGCTAAGTGCTTGCCCTGGCTGTGGCAGTGCCCTGCTGGTGGGGAGGGGGGAGGAGACCTGGAAGAAAGCTAAACTGACATACAAAATATCGGAATCTGAAGCTTTGGATAGGCTAATCTAAGCAAAAAATAATTGAACAGAAAATTAAAAAAGTATTTAATGTGTAAGTAGGCTTGTAATTCTTTCATAATTATAATGAAGTTACATCTAATCCTAAGTTTCCAAATCGTCCGTACTCTAAAATGGATCGCATACTTAATTCACTACAAATGTAAGTAAAACAAAAAGCACAATCACTACCGATTAAATTATATTCAACAACGTTCGAAATTTTAAAATTCTCACGCAATAACAAATTTTTAGTTAATATTTCACCACATTGAAATATTGCCAAAAAATGACAGAAAAAATTGCCAAACCCAAACGGTTTTGCTTCATGGCTTACCTTTTGTTTTATAAAAAAAAGTTAGAATTCAGAAAAGTGGCGTTCATTAATTATTTTTCTCGCAAATAAAACGACACCTGAAGTAGGTTTCTAAACACACTCGCCGAGTGAATACCGAAGAGCGAAACGTAAAAGCGAGGATCGCGCCGGGGTCGGAGCGCTTTGGGCGCGCATCTAAACCCGCGCGACCACCCACAGCTCGCGCCCGCAGCGCCTGCAATCCGGCGCCGTCCTCGCACGCGCCCGCGCCTACTGCGAATCTCCACCATCTGCGCGTGTGGGGCGAATGCTGGGCAAATGCCACGGGAGAAAGCCCGAGCCCGCACGTCCGCCCGCTCGCTCGTCCGCCCGCCCGCCCGCCCGCTCGCTCGTCCGCCCGCCCGCCCGCCCGCTCGCTCGTCCGCCCTCCCGCCCGCCCGCCCGCCCGCTCGTCCGCCCCCCCGCCCGCTCGTCCGCCCGCCCGCCCGCCCGCCCGCCCGCCCGCCCGCCCGCCCGCCCGCCCGCCCGCCCGCCCGCCCGCCCGCCCGCCCGCCCGCCCGCCCGCTCGTCCGCCCGCCCGCTCGTCCGCCCGCCCGCGGAGACGCTAATGCGAGCCGGCTACTCGCCGCCGCGCCGCGCCAGACAGCCAAACAAAAGAGAGCCATCGCGCACAAACAGGTATTCCGAAAATGCAGAAAGCCTCTTCATGTATTGACAGGCGAATCTCCGCTCGCCTCAGAAAATCTCGCCTCCAATATTTGCTATGTTAATCGCCCGTTGCGCGCGCGGAGGGAGGCAGAGGGAGTCGGAGTAAGAGAAAGGACAATGAGACGGAGGCGGGAGGGACGCGCGTAATGGACGAGCGATGTTTCAAAACGAGATCACAGCGAGCAAACGGTGGGGCGACTAGTGTTTGAAATGTTCGGCAAGTGTGGTCACGACATCGTTCCCTTGAGTACTGACAACGTTTCACCAAAGCTTAGCTGGCCTCGTTCAGCCCGAGAAAGTTCTTGTTTCTGGGTTTCACAAACGATTCTGCAGTATTGTAATGGATGAACAAAAAAAAGAGGGTTAGCTTAAGGTAATGTGAACGAGTGCACACACGGAAGAATACCAGGAAGTAATTGTAAGCGATGATGCAGTACATTGCATAAAAAATACTAATAATCTTCTTCGGCCAAATTAAGATGTGCAGAATGACTTTGCAAGTGTTAGAGAAATCACGAGATTAAGAATTTAGGAATTATCGATTGCTCTTTTTGTGATATCAACGTACAATTAATAATGAAATTTGCGAATAAGAAAATATTTTGTACTGATATTGTATAAAAAATACACAAAATTACTTCCAGTAAGAAATAAAAGGGACGTATTTTTCTTCAGATATCTTACTTTTCGGTCGAAGACCTTTCAAGGACGAAGACATTCCACGACCACAAACAGATCTCCAAAAAAAGATATCCACAGAACTCGATAAGTCTGTTTGTCTGTCGTAAGAGGACTTGAGGTGTTGAAATATTTTAGAAAGTTCCAATGCGAAACCTGGAGTGAGTGCAGCGACAGATTGATGTCCGTCTTGACAATCATTGATTTTCTATTTACAATATATCTTTGAACTAAAGAAATTAAAATTTTATATTGGATTCGTAGGCAAAACATACAATACTGGGAATTAATAACTTAAGTCAATTTTGAATCATGCGCGTTTCAAAATTAATATTTATTGATTTATTCAAATGAATGTTCGCACTCCTTATTCTAATTGAATCTAGTAATTACCATTCTTTTAAAATTATATTTATTTACTCAAATGATTTTACGTAATTTTAACATGCAAACCCGCCTCGTTTTTATGAAAACCGATGTGCAAATATATTGAATCACCATTTCTTCAATAAATAAAATTAATTTTCGAGAAGCAAATACTCATATGAACGTTAGCGCTGAGTGCCGTAAACGAAACCCACACGCTATACCAGAGGAGGTTTGGACACCTCGATACATCTGCTTTGGATTGAATAAATGATCCCAGACTCACAATGGTTGAAGAAATCATGAACCACAAAGTGGCCGAAATAGAAAGTGGCGGTGAGGGTTCGACCTCCGAGCGCAGTGCCGCTAACATGGACGTGCTGGCTTGGCGGACGTGCTGGCAGTTAATAGGGAGAGATTTGAGCGGAGGGCTCGGATAACAGCCGAGGCAATAATATCCCGTTTGATTGTTCCTTCGACACGGGCCTCGGCTGAGCTAACAAAAAGCAGATGTCAATGCCCGCATTCAATACTAACAATGCGAGAGGCTCGCTTGGGTACTTGAGAGATGTTTCAACAAGACCAACGTTTTGTTTTGAATACACTTCAATTATCAAAATAATATAGATCACAAATAGGTAAGAAAATGATGTATTATCGTAGTCTTATATGGTGTAAAGTATGGAATAGTGTGTGTTTTCTTACTATAAAGCGACAAACATGTAATTACTCCTCTTATTTTTTTCAGTTCATTTACACATTTTTATAACAAATGTCAACACATCTTTGGGCATTTCAGTATTATTCCATAGTAATTTTAGTTCAAAATTGTTAATGTTGAACATTGTGATTAACAACCTTGTGTATTACTTATTACAGCTAAAATATCTCAAATAGGCTAAAATTCTATTTCAGTAATGACATATTTTTATGGGTGAGAGAGGAGTTTTGTGGAACTCTGATATATTGTAGCCAAAGGACCAGTGTAGATTTCACCAAATACTTTGTAGACTCGCATTGCCATCCATTGCCACTACATCATACATCAGAGGAAAGCACTTCCACAACCGCCACATCTCGTGGCTCCCCTTAAAGCCATCCACAAACTGGTCCATCTCCCGAACCACTAACTCTTCCCCAAATAAACGCGTGTTTCGGAAGCGATATTCGGCCATGACAAAAACACACAGCGGGGCGAGTGACGGACGGGGCGGGCTCGTTAGTGTGTCTTTGGCAGAGCTCAGAAATCTGGGCTAACGAAGAGTTTGCGCTGAACGTTTCCGCGTCGCCTTGCCGCCCGACGCGGCGGGCTGGCTGGCGGGCGGGCGGGCGGGCAGGCGTGCTTGCGGGCAAGCGCGCGAACAAGTGAGGCGTGTCGCATGTGATTTCATAATTCCGGGCGCATCAACTCTTGAGGACATTAGTTCCGTAAGTGAAATAGTATATCCCATAAAGTGATGGTGATCCTCCTACACTAAAATGTGAAATCCAGCACCGACCTCCTAGTCGACTTGCTGGGTCTTCCTCATCCAGGTATTTTTCCACAGAGGGGCATCGTCTCAGCCGGGACAAGCTCTAAGCTTTACCGCTGTGCGTGGTGGTGTGCTGTACGTAAGTTGGTGTGTGCAAGGGGAAAGGAAGGAACAAAGATGGGAAATGTAAGATTGACCACGATCCTTGGGTTCATCTATTGGCATACTGCATCATCGTTCACACGGAATTAACCGTAGAAAGCGCGAAAAACTACATATCAGAACAGCTTACCACGAAAGCTCTCGTTCAAGTAGAGGTTTTGTGGTAAGTTGACTCGCCTCTTACGACCTCCCGCTGTTTCCGAGGCAACGGCGCTGTCGCCGATCCGTCGCAGCCGAGGGTGGGGGGCGGGCGCGCGGGGGAAGGAGGTCCGCGAGGAAAGGGGCGTCAAAGGCGGCCGCGGGTGGCAATTAGCGGGGCTTAGCGCCCTCGCGCCCACTGGGTCATTGGGTACAACGGCCCCGGCCGTGGCGGATTTGCGCTCGAGAGACGGCGACGCGACGCCGCCCAGCTGGTGCGGGGCGGGGCGGGGTGAGGCGTGGGGGGTAACGCGCGGACCGTTGCGCCGGAACGCGGATGAAGCGCTGGACCCTCCGGCGCACGTGTGAGGGATCTCTGCGGTTATGACATTGTTTAACGCCAGAGTCCGGGGCGGTTCCGACTGAGATTGGGATCCAAGATTAGCTGTTACGTCTCTCAGAACTCCGCACTTGACTAGTCTACATGCGCGCTACGCAGCATGATTCAGAGGATAGATAGGTGGTTTACGGCGCGTCAACTGTTACGATCATTACTCTCGTAAGTGTAGTGCATGTTTTAAAGCGGGAGATGGCGGCGATCTTCCCCCGCTGGTGGGCGAGATGTGCTTGAGCATAATTATTTGAAAGCATATTTGTAACTTTGTCCAAAGTGAGGAATTATGCTTAGAGCTATAATTTCTTTATTAGTGTAGAAATGTGGTCTTTATTCTCTCCATTTCGAGTTCAACTGGCTAAATTTCAACGCAATGAGAGAATTTAGGACTTTTTGAAAATCTAAATCTACCTTCCGAAGATTGGAAGTAGTTATGTATATTGTTAACGCGCTAAATAAATTGGTGCAATAAATACAAACAACAAAAACAAATTTGTTGAAGAATAAATACAAAGAACATGAAGATTGAAATAATAGTAGACAAAAGTATAAAAATAAAGAAGATTTGTTTCCAATAAAACTTATTCATATTCACCAAACTATTTTATTGATATTGCTTGCACTAAACTTCTGTATAAAATACATTCCCTGAAGTGAAAAGCACAGAAGGGAACACAATTCCAAACACTCACCAACAGCCGCAAACACGTTCGTTCACCACTGCTGCTTACTCACCTGGAACAAAAAAGAGATGACGGTGGTTAGAGGTCGAAAATCTCGGAATGCAACCAGTGTGGGAACTAGTTAATCTCTAATTGCGCGCCCTAGATTACCAGTGGCGCAACGGCCGCAAACGCAATCGTTCGCCATTCCGCATTACGGTGGGGAATTTTGTTTCTAATTTGTTGCGAAATTCACTGAAATTATGCTACTAGGACTGTGAATACTATTGCTCAATGCTAATTACCTGAAACGTGCAATACTTGCAATAGTTTAAATATAACATTTACATTGGAATGTAAAACAATCTATTGAAATTGTTCCACAATGCTACTATACAATTAACAGTATACAAATTTAATTACATCATTCAAAGAAATTGCTCTTCACTATTGTTATTGAATAAATTTAATACTGCGGTGACTGGCACACATGTAAAAGACTTTCAGGATTAATTTTTAATACGTATTTTCGCAAACTTAGTTTAATTCATCACAATTTTTATCTAAAATAATTGTAACTATCTGAACGAAAGCTATAAGCGAATTTAGAGAAGAGAAAAAAGCTTGTCGTAGAATTTTTAAACGAATCATAGGCAATGAAGAACGAAACATAGAAAATCAATTCATACAATTATTTCTTCTTTTTCAATTCTATATTCATTTAATCTTGTTAAAGTTGATAATTCAGTATATTTCGTAATAAAAGCATTAAACATTTCAGATAAAATCAATTAAACTTTTATACATGTAATATTCTTTTTGAGAAAATTCCAAAAACAATATTTTTGCCGCGCCTTAACACCAGATTTTCCAGTTCCTTTTCTTGCTCTTAAAGGCTTTTGAAAATAACACCTGCATAAAGGAATGGTATTTCTTAGATTATGTATGTCCGCGTTGTCCTAGACGGCGAATTCCCGATCAAAGAAAAAAAAAATCATACTGAATTATGTCGCATTGGGTTGTCATCTAGTTAAAAAATTATCGCATTAAAATGAAACGTTTTACGAAACGTTTCATAGAACAAGCGAGTCGTACGCGAGCACATTTTTCGTAAAATTGTTTGGTTCGCCAGCAGTGGGGAGTACTGATCACTAAACTTTCTCTGTCAACCTCTCGTCTTGAATTACGATTTTTCAATAACACGAAGGGTCGGTGTTAGTACGTACGTGAAGGTACCATTAACGCTCATCTGGAAAAGCGCATCCCCCGACTGTCCGCAGCCAATCACTTTCTTCATGTCGATGCTCGTTTGTAGCCTACACTTTTTCGAAAAACCTCCACTGACTTAACCTATGTCAGGTCGCAAAGAGCAAAAAGGCTTAGTTTGTTGTCGTTTGAGATTCGCGTTTCTAACAACAATTCCGTTGCTTCCGCCAGCATTCGCGAATGTTGATTGGTTATTACGTAAATTTATTCGATAAAAATAGGACACATTCGATTTTCTAAAACTCCGAATTTTAGGGTGTGAAAGCTAGATTTTATAAAATTTTCGTTTTACTAGCTGATTAATAAAAAAAAATACAAAATATTTCCTTGTGAAACAGACGTAATTGAACGCAACGCGATACCAACCGAACGCGGCGCCGTGCGGCCGGAAGGGCGGTCCCTGCGGCAGGGGCGACTCACCCGGTCCTCCGCCGCCGGCCACGCATGTAGGCCAAACACGCAGGCGCATTCGCCGCGGGCGTGGGCGGAGGCCGAGCTATTCGCGGCGCGACGGCCGCAAACACCGCGCTGTGCGCGGGTGGCGGCGGCCGCCAGCACTGCATCAGCTGCCCCCCCCCCCCCCCGCGCTGTTTGCGCTTCAACGACGGGGATGATGCAAACCATTACACGTGTTTTCCGGCAAGTTTTTCCTCTCAAATATCGCTGCTATAAGACCAAACAGATATATGTTTAATTATATATTTTCCTTCAGTTATCATAGGGTGGATTTCAGAAAAAAATAACAAAAATCAATTAACACACACCTCGTAAATTTTATAACTAAATAAAAAATCTCCTGGATTCTCCCTGATTTCTTCAACGTTCACCAACATGGAAATATTTTTCCCCAAACGTTTTAATGGAATTCGTTAGAATCTCGCGTTTATCGCAAAAAGACGCCAATAAATCTTAACCTTCATGGGACCAAGGCTTCAACGCCAAAATTTGTGAAAAAATATCAATTGAATTTGAAGTTCTAACAAATCACGATGTCAAGAAACCATGAACTAGTTTTAATTTAGTGTTTGTCGCAGGAAAAACATGTGCCTCCATGTGTTTATTAGTTGCAATGCAAAAATATTCCTGATGATATTTCTAAACCCAAGAAGAGCTCATTAAAATACCTACTTCTACATCGCCTGTCAAAATGATACCAACAAACTCATTTGTATGATACGGGAAAGAATGTAAAATACACGTAAAGAAGCAACAATCTAGGGAAATGTGCAGTTGGACTCATCAGCTTTTGCGTTTCTGTATCGTCTTCAATTAAATACCTAAAACCAACATTATTGTACGTGGAATGTGCGTAATGGTGAATCCGGTACGACCAAACATCAAACCGCTTACTGTTCTGTATATTAAAATGTTTTTGACAAATTGGGAAACTCGATATTATAGACTTCAATTTTTGCTAAAAATCGATAAGACAATTATATCATGTTAGCATTGAGCAATATTCAGAATAAAATTTAAAGATAACAGCAGAAAAAAACATTCCAGAACCGTTTTCGTCACTCGCACCAATGAAACAAACATTATTTTAGCGAATAATCATCTAAACTGTAAATCGCGATTTTCTCGCACACCGAGAGCACATCCGGTACTCTTTCTCTATATGGTTTATTCGGATCTAAAATCTCGTATGTATGTTTAATTTGACTAATTGTAAAATGGATGTTGTGAGTCAATACTTTTGACATCGAGTCACAAATGAAAAGTAAGGAAATCCCACGCAACAGAAACCATGTGTTGACACCCAATTAACAACTGGCCCTCCCCCTCTCCAGGAAACAAGGCGGAACGGCCGGCGCTACTTGGCTACGGCCGGTCACTGTCTGAGTCTCCGTACGCCGAGAGCGATTCTATTTCTATGTCGGGGCCGGACGGGTGGGCGCCCGGGAGCGGGAACAGGCTCCCGCCGCCCCCTCCGTCGCCGCCGGGCGCGCAACGCGAGCGCGCAACGCACGCCCGCCCTCCGGGGTTCCGCGCTTCCTCGCACGCGAGTGACTCACCGGCGCGGTGCGCCACGCGGAAGGATGGCGCTCCCCGGCCGCCGCCGCCAGCGCGCCACGCGGCCCGGACCAACAACAAGGCGGCTCTGTAGACTCCCAGAGCGTCGTCACTCCTGTTGTGCTATATGTTCGCTTTTCTGCGTGGCAATGTTGAGATTGGTGATTTATGTTCGGGCGAGCGCTGTAAATATCTTTTATTAGAAACATTCTTAGCGCCCATTTATAGAAAGGCGGTTTATCGACATCATAATAAGGTTCCTAATTACTTCAGCGTCATGCTAGTACGCAGAAACTCTGAAAATCCAGTTAAGACTAATATTTCCTTATGACTTTCTGGCGAAGAAAATGTCGGCCACCCATTTCAAAGAAATGATTGCAATTCCATTTTGAACTTCGACCGTGTTTACGCATATTCGATCAAATCGAAAATTCGAGTTTATACCAATATTTGAGAAATTCTTTACAAAACAACTTTCTCTCTTTATTTTTGTTCGTTTTCATACATACGAATTAATAAGATTAGTTGCATGACCCGATGACATCAGGCATCACACGTATGGAGCAATATTTAGCGAAGTGACCGCGATAACCGACATAACAAGGCAGGAACAAACATCCTCATGCCTGAACTGTGATCTCGAGTCAGCTCACGTTTATTTCACGCTCCAACCACCCCGTCCGCATCCGCTGGCAATTCGAAAAATTTAGAACGCTTGCATTAACCAACAATCAAGTTGAATCACATCCACGTTGCCGCATTTCTTTACTTTGGAAGGCGGAATTAGCGGATGCCTTTTCCGCAATCCCGGTCGCTCTCGTGGAATTTATTTGCGGATCCCGGTCGCACCCGCGACGCACGTCCTGTGCAGCGAGCCCGGCCCAGCGCCGCCCCCTCATTCTCCTCCCACCCCACAGACGCCCCGGCGGCGGTGGCGCGCAGGACGTCAGCGGAATCCGCTGCGCTGACCCAAATCGCCCCCGATCGGCCGCCGCCCCTTCCGAGAAGCGCTGGCCGCCACCTGGGCCCACGCCACGCCGCTGAAAGCAAACAGGAAAGGCGAGGTCCGCGCCGACAAAATGCACATGGGAAGAAAGGTTGTAAATGATGACACTCTGGACGGAAAGGAATAGAAGAGAAAGAAAGAAAAGACAAGTCAGAAGGCGGAGGAGAGGTTGAAAGATGATGGATGAAGAATTTGAATGAAAGGAGAAAGAAGTGGAGGAGGATGAGGATTGGGCGATGAAAGAACAAGAAGCATACCCTCTTGAAGTTAAAAAAGAAGAACGAAGGTGAATGAGAGAGAGAGAAAGAGAGAGAGAGGGAGGGAGGGAGGGATCCAAGAATATAATAAGTAAATGGAGAAGGATGAGAAAGGCAAGGAGTGGTAAATTAAAAAGGATAATTTAAAAGGAAATTAAGAAGAGGAAGAGAAGTGTATTGTATCTTAAAGAAAAAGTGTTGAAGAGAAAACATATGGATCAAAATTAGCTTGAGAAAAGAGGAGAAGCACGAACGGTGTAAGAAAAGGAGAAGACATAAAGGTTGAGAATGAAGAAAGGAGGTTGATGAAAGTAGGAATTAACGGAGAAGTAGGAAGAGGAGCAAGAATAGTGGTGATGAGTTCAAATGAAAGGAAGAGGAGGAGGAGGGAAGTCAGTATCATTTCAACAGAATATACTAGGTGGAAACTAAGTTTATTGCAACTTTATTGAAAACTAAGTTTATTGGAATAAAACGGGAGGAAAATAAATAATCTCCCACAAACAAATTTATTAACGACAGTTAGTCATCAGCATCAGACATTTATAGAAGTATTTTACCTCATTTTCAAAGTATCCACAGAACATCAGGGAAAACTTGAAAACCAAGTAATGAGATCGTCATGAATCCTGGTGTGCTTCTTACACGGATATTCTTAAGATGACGTAAAATACCTCGAAACATGCCTGATGCTGTAACTGACAAATAGTTGGGTAATAAATTTATTTGTGGAAGATTATTTCTTTTCCTCCCGTTGAATTACAATAATAGAGTTCCACAATATTTCCGCGGAAACCATCTAGATTACGTTTATTGCCAAGTTGCATTTTCAGTAAAGGCAACTAGAATTAAACGAGTCCGCGAAAAGTACAAATGTAGAAATAAATTACAATTGCAAATACTAGTGCTTCTCGCAATAGGGTCTTGTGACCAGCGCGGTCCACAGCTGGCCTCTTAACGTCCTTGCGACATTTGGGTAACCCGAACCCCAATACGTCAAAAACTTGTTTTCCCATTCAGATTCGAGATGTGAAGGTTCTATTGAAATTAATATTAATTACCTGTCACTGATTATATCCTCTTGAACTTGATAAATGTTGAGGTTTAAGCTTACGGCTTTTTTTCTCCTGAGACTTGCAAATTAATCTTCATTAAACTAATTAAAAGAACATTAAACATCCACTAAAAAATAGTCTTCTTTCAAATCGTGTCTTTAACAGACTGTCAGAGTGAATAACAAACCAACATAATGTTAGATGTTACATTTACAATAGCAGCGCAATATCGTAATGATGTAACACATACTCCAGAGTCAGTAGTACATACTAATTTCTCGCCGTAGTCGCAGTTGCTCATTGGTGTCTGCATTTATGTGAACGCATGACGGCTCAAGCCATCACCCGGTCGTTAGAATAGAACCGTTACCAATCAAAGGTAGGTTGTATGTGCAATGAACTATGATTTTTGTCTGAGCGGTTACAGTGATGTAGTAGAGTCTGTAGGATGAAGCCTCACAAACTGACTCCTTGAAGATGACGGAACAGTCAATATGGAAGGTGTAACGTTTGCTGTGCGGTATATATGTCTACTTCTCTTCTTTTGACAAACAAGTTTGCCTCAAGCAAGTTCAATAAACACATACTATTCTCAACAACCAACTGGAGATATTGTACGTATACAGAATACGCAATATGTCGACATACAGTTGGGTATTGAAGAATAAAACAATTTTAAATTTGTATTTAAATCTAAGAAAACATTATCAACCTCATATACAAACATCATATAGTACAGATTTCCAGAAGTACATCTGTAAATAATGTTATCCTGCTACACTTTTACACCTATTTACTTACGAACTTCAGGGTTTGCCTCGTCGGCAACTTACAATGTGCATCCAGACCCATCATTTTTAGAGAAAGTTACTACCTTGTCTTCTCCAACAAGTCTTAATTACGCATTGATAAATAAATTCACTAGAATTTTCAGTTTGGACATCAATACTAATTTCTTCTTTACGATTCAATTTGTATTTAGAATAATTATGATCTAAATTTTTATTTTTTATTTATTAATTACTGACGTCAGTAACACTACTGATTATTTCCTGAACATGCGCAAACAAAATATGTAAAATGCATGTTTGCGTAAATAAATATGTTAAGTATAATACATTATGTAATAACATTTATCACGAATATGTACTTTACGACTTAAATTATATTTCCGAACCAATCATTTATAAATAATTAAGATATTAAGAGAGTGTCTTGTTTTTAACCCCTAATTAGCGTTATCTATTAAACGATCATTAGAGGTTTTCAAGCAAAGGGTGCTGTGACACAGGACAACTCTCGGTATTCAATATTCTTACTACTCAAGTTAATTCTAAACTGTTATAATTTGAATAAGGTTTCATAATTTTCTCAGTTAATGGTTATCTCATAATTATGGATTCAGTGAACATGATAGACTTTATTTACATTAATATTTTATTCATCGTTTTCATGTTTTCAATCGTATTCAAGAATTGCATTCAAAGAGGGTACCGTCACCTCTATGACTGTGCAACTTATCCATTAAACATCTGCTGAGCTGCCGTACTTCTCTGATAAATGCTTAAATTGGAGGCAAAGCAAATGAACGCGCGGTTGCCTGACACGAGGATAGGATAAGGAACTTGATAGAAAGCACACGCGACATATGAAGCAATAATCCGATTCCTAGAGGCAGGAGCAGAACGGCAGCATCAACACATCCCTATTATTGTAACAGCGAGAAAGTGTATTTAAGATTGAAGTGGATGAGGAATAATGAAAACAATCCTTATGCACGCGAATCGCAGCAAATTTATTTGTATAATTTGAATGTAATGGAGTAATGTCATAAATAAGATATTTGATAATCAAAACCATACAATCTATACAGTTTTTCACTAGCTGATAAATGCAAAATAATTGCAGCAAATAATTTATAAAATAACTGAGCCTACATCTGTAAGTTCAGATTATACATTGGAAGTAATTAGATGAAACATGGAAAAACATATTTTTAAAAGTGACCACAAATTATCAATGTTAATGGTACCTCGGGGGATGTCAAAAGTAAGGGAGAAAATGCGAAAGATGGGTTTTCAACGGATACTGTAAGACAGATATGAATATTACCATGGTATTTGGGTTCACGACTATTGGAGCTGGACGACGAAAACATGTACACCTTTCAGCAACCTCGTTTCACGTGGGGCAATATCTAGCAGCAGCAGCAGCAACAGCAGTAGCAGCAGCAGACTTCCACTGTCATTTAAACATTATATTCGCTGAATAATTATTTTAAGACATTTGGCAAGTCACCCGCTTAATCACAAAACAAACATAAAAGAATCAATCAAACCCTAATTAAATGTCCATAATTAAAGAGAGAACACTATTAGTTCACCATTCAAAGAAAAAAACAAACTATTTCGCGAGATATCGGTCAATGCAGAACAATCATCCTGGCAGCTCTAGGTATTAGCAGTGGGTGTACCTGCAGATCTGCGATCGTAAGAAAGCTTACCCATGTTAGGTGCGGAAGGCATAACAGAGAAGGCGACGCAAAATGTCAACGATAGAATGAAAGAAAATATTGTCTAATGAATAAAGAAAATAGTACCTAAAATATATTCTTACAAACTGCAAAAACAGATTACTTCACACAGATCTGAACTAAACATGGTAATTTTCGAAGTTATGCTAAAAGGATGAGGAAAATAAATGATAACTGTATTTACTGTAATGAACAGCACTCTACTGTATTATCTGTTTAGTTATATTCGTTGAGAGTAACAAAGATACCAAGGTACGAAATATTACATTTTAAATTGGTTTTAGGGATAATCTACGAAGTGAAATAAAATTAATTCCAAATATAGGAAATTATTAAACTCGATATTAACAGCAGTAATGACGATTAAGTAATTAGATTAAACGAGAAACGAATTCTGTGATGGGTAGATTTCCGCAGATTCTCTGATAAATTCCCGGCGAAACTTATCAGAGGCTGCATTAAAAAATGCCTGAGCAGTCCCCTAACTATCGTGCCAAGGTCCGTGCGGCATCTTTCCTCTCACCTTCCAAACACACTTCTACTTGTAAGTGCATCTGATTCCCACACATGAGGGAGCTTAGAGCTTCTCCTGGCTGGGGCTGTGCCCCACTCAGGAAGATGCTCGCAAGGAGAAAGCTTCCCCAAACCGACGTTTATGTCGGCGCCGGATCTCTCCATCCTGAGGAGGAGCAACACTGCCGTCTCCCAAGTGATACATTCACAACACTAACGAAGCTAATGTTCAGTAGTTGACGTGCTCGGAAATATCAATTAATCTACTGAATAAAGGTGATGTTGACCCTACAACGTCATATTCCATTTTTTTTACAATCCTTTCATATATAATCTACGCATTCAACGTTTCAAAACTAAGTTTATTTAAAGAAGAAAAAAACGCTATTTCCTGCTTTGCTCTTCATGAAAACGCCGTGTTAACACGCGAAATTCGTGTATGATCAAGACGCCACGGGAAACGAAACGGAAGGCAGGAAGCGCATTGTTACCAACCGCGCGGGAGAAAGGAGCCGCTTCCGCACTGCGCCCCCTTGTCAGCGCACCATCCCCGCCCCCTCACCGCGCCCCACCCCGCCTCGTCTCGCCTCGTCTCCGGCGAGTGATCCTCGTAAAGCTGTTGCGCCGTTCCACACGACTTCCCGGGAAGAGAGCCTCTCGCGCCTTTGAGGTGTCGCGTTTCCGCGTCGGCGAGGGCGCGTTTGACGCCCCCGCACGCGGCGAGAATACGACGAGGAGAGGGGGGGTCGGCCGGGATTCGCTCCTCACGTGACTTTGCCACTCGTCAATCTGACACTTCCAAGAGACAAAAATACTTTCTACGAAGAACAGTTTTTTTTAAAACATTTTTTATAAAACGTACTTCTTGGTTGGATGTAGTATTCCGATTATGCAGTCTCTACATCAATGCATAGAAATTGATCTAATATCTACGGTTTTTGTAACTGTGGTGAGCTACAATATTAGTTACATAATATATTGTAGCGTTTGTCTGTTAAAAATATGGGATTATTTAAGTCATACTAGGTCTTACACAAGTTGGCACATTCTATCAATATAAAAATATTAATAATGTTGATGTATTGGTAAATGAATATTTTTCGATTATATTTTTATTCCTAAAAGTTCGTTCCTAAAAGTTTACAAAAAACAATTTATGATTTATTCTCATAAAAAATCCAATGAAATAACGAAAATTTCCCAACACGTATTTTATATTTACGATTGCAAATTTCAAATAACAAAACTCAGAATGCTCATATCTCAAAAAATTGTGTTGAACGCGCTGACAATGTAAAGCTATTCGCATCAAAAGCGATTCGCACGCAGGATATCCTGCCAAATTCGGAAAGTGCTTTGAAATTGTGAAATTGCTACCGGGAGCTTCAATCACGACCGCATTCCCTCGCGCAGTCGCGTAAGTCACGGGGTCGGCCGGCGCCTCGCCGCTGCCGCCTTGGCGCACAATGGACAATGAGGAAACGAAGCAGCTGCGCGCCGCGGCGCACCGCCACGGCACGGCACAGCCACCGAGGCGCCCGCCACCCTCCGCCTCTGACCTGTCCCTCTTCGCCCCGCTCCACCCCGCTCCGACCCGCCCCGTCCCGCGCGTCCCGCCCGCCCCGTCCCGTCCCGTCCCGTCCGGTCCCGTCCGGTCCCGTCCCGTTCCGTTCGGTCCCGTCCCGTCCCGTCCCGTCCCGTCCCGCCCAACTACACTAGTCGCCTCGTGTGCGCTTATCCCTTGTCGGCGACTTCCGTCACTAAAAAAATCGATATTCCCTTTTTCTATATTTCACCATCGTCATTCATATCGTTGGACAGTACAGTATAATATCACTTATCTATAAATGGTATCGCTAATCTATACACAAAATACAAAAAGTGCAGAAAAGTTAGAACCATGTTAATACTTCAAGCCTTTTTTACTTTACCTTCCGATGGTTGGTAAGGCAGTAGACACGGCAGCTCTTACGAGAGAAGTGTACCACTCGTGTCCACGGTGCTATTTTGCTTCACGTCCGAGCACAGCATGTGCAAACATTAGTCAGCAAGGCGAACTAAACGTGGTCTTCGAAAATTAATGCGCCATTTTCTGTATTTCAAATTTCGTGTTTCAAAAGTCGATCTGTAAGGAAGAATGTGAACTTGAGGTTCCATATTATCGATGCATTGTTCTATCGTTGCTTTTCGTTCCATAAGTCGTTTCAAATTATGAATCGCACGATCTTCAGTTCTTCTCCTCCGGTACCCAGTGTGCGGACTCGTCCTGACTCGCCTGCTTCATACTTCTCACTCTCACAGTTACCCATACGTCTCTTCCTTGTTTAGCCAGCTACTCCTACATTCGTCTACCCCAGCCGATACTGAAAGAATTTTTTTCCTCTCAACAAAAATCCACATAATCTTGGATCACTTTCTGTATTTCTTCCCTCTCTCTTCCTCCAAACATTTAACCCTCCTTATTTTTACGTCATATGCGGAGATGGAGTACAGCAACACAGTGTTCTGCGGAGAATCAGTACATTCTCACAATGCCCGTCCTCGCGATAAACTCCAACCAGGCTATAAAACACCGTTGCACGTTGACAAACCCTTGTCCCACGACCTCTCGACCACTGGGACCGCTCCAGCAAGCCGGCCGTCGAAAATCAATAAGGGCAATTACGAGTCGCACTTCTGTAAAACGCGCGCTGGTTTTATTACCGCTACTCTTAATTTGCAGAGCGGTCACGGCCGGTCGGAGGATTCACAGACTACTTTCTGAACTCGGTGGAGGGCGGAGGGGGGGGGTAGGCGCTTGTCCTTTTATTGCAAGGCTTATCTGCGCAGCGAATCAACCCACAAAAGAACGAAGAACAAACAGCGCTGGATGTATAGGGACATTCGCGAAAGACCACTGGGTATCCTTTGTTTTCTCGTCTTAGCCTGCGCCTGGGCTTGAAAGTCTGCAGGGGTCAGCCAATATCTTGTTTAACAGTTTTTCCCAACAAACTGTTTTAGTTTCGACGTTTTGAAACGTTTTGAGGTTAGATTTATTTTGAAAATAACAGTGACTATTATTATTCCGGGTAATAGGAATTATTATAACGGGTAATTGACGTTGCTAAGGCCAGTGTGCTCTAATTATCTGAATTCGAAGGGTGATATGTTCGAGTACCTCGGGCATTTTTTGTGCACGGCCATTCAGCCTTTGTATTCATATTATTTTCCCTGCGGCTAAACTAAAGCAATTATCCTAATCATTCAAGTGACAAATATAAAAGATCTATAAAAGGTCAGCTGCTTCAAAGTTTTGCGGAAGTAGCGAGATGCTATTTTCAGTAAATTTCCTCCTAAGGTTTCTTTGCAGAAAACTGGTAAGAAGCTGGCACGTTATTTACATTTGTAATTGTAAATTACAGGCACGTATACTAATCTTAGGTTCGTTATTCACTGTATTAGAATTTAACTGAATTTACTGATCATTTGATACTCTTCATTTACTACCCAATTTTCTATTCCCATTTCCGGATACCTATCACGGTATTCGGTTATTTAGGCTTTCTCAATGCTATTGTTACTCTGTTATTCTTTGAGATACAGAGTTCAACGGTTTCTGACTTCAAAACTCGTACATTACTTCCCGTTTCAAACAGAAAAGTACTTTGGAACAGAGGCGTCTATGCAACCACTGTAGTGCCTTCTCCTGCCCGTCGCCTGTGAACCGTGTCCTTACACACGCTCCTGCGCGTTAAGTGTGAACAGAGTGCACGAGCCCTCGTGGCCCGGCGGTGTTCATCTTCTCGCGAGGCATTGTCGCCTCGTCATGCAGGCAGAAGTCTCGAAGCGCGGTTAACCGCTAACTCTCCACTTCTCTAGCAGCGTATTCACGCAGGCCATGACTCGCGGGCAGCGCTTCCTCGAGGGTGTCGCCGAACACTGTCTCTGAGTAAACCGCTATGAATTGAGAAAAGGCGTTTTCTAGTATCATTCCACAGGTTCAGATTCCGTTAATTTCTTTCAGAATTGAAAAAAGCCATTGAGAATTTCTTATTTTGTCTGCAGTAGATTAACTTCCAACTCAGTGTATACCATTACCATATTTGAATTCGTCATCATGACCAATGATACATCATGATTTGAATTGTGACATCCCGAATTTTTCAACTAAACGGCACTTCCCTTAAAGAACGGAAAAGTACAACAGACCGAGACGTGCAACAGAATGCGGACGCAGAATCAATAAAAAAATTAAAAAACCAAAGATGATTCGTCAGCTCTTACAAAATTTGTAAGAAAAAATTCGTTAATTTCATTGAAGACTTGAAGTGCTTGAGGTTGCACCAGCCGTAAAGAGCCTTCTGCTTTTCGTAAATGTTTATATGTCAATTTTTCTCGAAGTATGTTTCAGGTGCCCCAAGGTCTTCATAAACAGGAAGAAGACAAATATAATAACAAGAAAAGCTACTATTTTACCAAAATCGAAATATTAACATTTACGTGTAGCGGCAGGCTGTCTGTGGCTAGTGACACTTACTTTATTACTGTCTCAAGTTCATTTCATCCTTACTCCAGTAGGGAAAAATTACATAAGCCTAGAACCGATCCTTAGCCTCAAGCTGAGAATCGTGGATTAAAGAATGAAAGCAAACAAACCGTGATTTCACAACGTTTACGGAGTAATATTAACTTTTTAAAATTCAACAAGTTTACCTTTTGTATGAGATGGACCACAATTTCAAACTCTGCAAATACACTTCTTTAACCTAAAAAAACACAGTATGTAGATCAATAAAATGAAACAAAAGGTGGCAATTACAAAAACGAGCAAGCGAAGAAATGACTCAAACATCTTTTCATTGCGGTCTCGGATTTGCCTACAGCCCCTTCACATCACAATATCAATATCTAAAAACCGAACCATCGCATACGATTTACCGTCCTTACACAATACAACGCCGAGTTGAAGCAGTTTTAGCACAGACGATGCCAGCAACGATAACGGTAGAGGCTGAGATGGCAGCTGCGGCGGCGATGGCGACGGCGACGGCGACACGATGGCACAGACGGTGGGGCACGGACGTCGGAATGCTTCAGCCATTGAAGCGCGCAGGAGCACGGAACAATGCACAATGAGTTACATCAATAACGGGGCTCGACGGAGGCGGCGCTGCGAGGGGGAGATTATGGTCCGTGCCGCCGTGAGCACCACCACCACCGTAGCCACATCTCCACCATTCGTGTGACGTCACTCTCATGCGTTCATCTCTATCGGTGTCTATCATCAGCTCTGACCCGACAGCCCCGAACCCACCTCCAAACCTAGGCTTGTTCCTATCATTGCCACTGCCCCTTCCACCTCCTCCTTCATCACCATCCTCAACACTGTGGTCAGCGCCGACACAATATCCCTAACCTCCTCTATTGCCATTGTCGCAAGGTCCACAGATGAGTACAGCAACAGGCTCTACCATTACCATTGCCACCATGAATGCCGCGAACCCGCCGGCAGCGAACGGCCATGACTGGTAAAAATATGTTGTTGACCCCAGCACGGATGCAGACGTTACGCGCTACTCCCGTTGATAAATGAGGTTGCTGCAACTGGTAGTTTCGGACCCGGAAGAGTTATGCGCTACGGAGTAAAAATAGGAGGCGTCGAAGAGCCGATCTCCAGATCTGGGTCTCGCGGTAGACAAGAGGGACGAATTTTTAATAGTACTTCGATTGTACATTACGTTGTCTCATGGATGTTAAAAGCAATTTATTTCAAAATTGCGCGAAGTGTCATGCTACGTGGACCTTCTGCAAACCTTTAGTCTACAGTCTTTCACGGCCCGTATGCTTTCTAAATTATCAATAGAGCGATTAAAATTATATCTTAATACGAAATGTTCAATAATACATGAAAGTATGTAATATGCAAGTAAGTTCTGTTCTTTATACAGTCGGCATAAGGTTTGCAATTATTACCCGGTTTCAACTGCGCCAGTGCTTGATAATGCATTTCTACGTAAATCTACCAAACTTACCAATTGATTGTGCAACGATAACACTACTAATAAAGCTTGCTTAAAATTCAAAAAGACTTCGTTAGAAAAAAATCTATATTCACCAACCTAGATTTAAATGACATTACGTTGTTTGATTACTAATATTTAAGGCACTACTCGTATGATAAATCCGCAAGAAATATAGAAAAACAATTCTAATTTAAACAAAGCTATCAGTTGCATCTTCACCTGAAGCCACAACTGGCCACTGAGCACTGCTTTACTTGACTACCAACCGCCACCCCAACCCCGAACATCCGAGTCGGAATCCATAAACCGAAGGCGCGGGCCGAAAGCGTGCCACGGGGCCACGGGAAGAGCAACAAATCACAGCGACAGGTAGGCGCACCGCGCGCGGGCGAGGAGCAGCAGCGGAGCTTCCAGCACGCAACGCGGCCGCCGCCCCCGCCCCCGCCTCCTCCTCCGTCCACCCCCGCCCCGCTGCGTCCGTCGCCACTTCCGCCTTTGCCACAGCAATCGCCTCTGTCTCACTGCCCCCCTCCCGCAGTTTGCACCACCGTCCCACAACGCTTCCTCGTTCCCCCCCCCCCGGCCACCATCACCACTTCCGTCTCCGCCTTCGCCCTTGCCCCTCTGACGCTTCAACCGCCGCCGCCACTACGAAAGAAGGCGGCCACCCCGAAGCTGGACAATGTATTCGGAACGCAATTTGTCTCGGGAAAGATGTTTCCTTCCCTCGGTGGGGTGTCTTGGGGGCTGTTGGCTCACGGGAATTTGGGAGCGATGAAATACTTGGAGAAAGGTCGGGCCAGGAAGAAAGATTAGCAGACTTATGTACACAGACTACGATTAAAGAATGTTTTGTAAAAAATCTGTTTTTTTTTCTTCTTCAAATATTCGCTGATCTTTTATTTTTTCCATAATAATATTGCTGAGAAAAACATACATTTGAGTTCGTTCTGTCCGAGAGGACCTGCATTTACGGACCAAAAATAACATGTACGTGAACAAGATCCTACCCGCAAATTCTGCACGATGTTGAATGAGTTATAATGTTATAATACGAAGTATTTAAGTGTTTCTAAATCGTAGTTGAAATAGTGATGTAGGAACTAACAATATTTCAATATGAATTGAGAACTAATGATAAACCACGTAATGTATGATCTTATATCATTTCGAAAAGATCAAAAGTAGATGGATGCAATTTTTTTAAAAAAAATATATCATTTCCGGCAACAGAGGCTTGACAGCGCCTCATTCCACCCTGCTAATGTTCTGACCCCTCTAACCTAACGTTCCTTGCGGCAGCCGCGCGCCATGCCCCCAGCACCCTTCTCAACCGGGCATGCCCGCTTACAACATCTTCGGGCCAGCAGACTCCGCCCCGGCCCCGCCCCCTCGCTCTACGCTGTTAATTAACCGCTTGCCGTCCACGTCAACTTCCTGGAAACAGCAGAGAACACGAACCGCCCGCCGCTTGCTGCCGTATCGTCGAAACCTTTAACATCGAAACTAATGGGCGCCCTGGACCGCGCCGGGGCGGCGGCGGCGGCGGCGGCGGCCGGCAGGGAGTTCGGCGGAGCTGGTTCGCACGATTTATCTCTTGTGCGGGCGAGCGGGCGGGTGGTCGGGCGGGTGGTCGGGGGTGCGGTGCGTTGCGGGGCGGCGGGCGGGCGGGCTGGCGAACGCGGTGTGGTCCCGCAGGGCCGCCGCGGCCCGTCAGGGGCCTCGCGAGCTTTCATTTAACTCCCCGACTGGTCGGCGCAGACACGCGTCGGGCGGCGCCGAGCCGCTGCGAGGCTCCGGACACCGCAATGGGCGGCCGTCGCCACGGAGGCGAACGGCGGCGGCGGCGGGGGGGGGGGGGGGGATATGGCCACCCGGGTAACATGCACATCGCAATGGCCCTACCCATATGAGAGGCATATGAACTGTAGGATGATGTGACAATCAATAATGAGGATAAGTGGGTGGTGCATGATTGAAGTAATGCGAAAATCAAGAGAGTTGAATGAAGAATTAAATGATTAAGCAGGATTCATGCACAAACACAACAAATATCGACCAATAGAAAAGTGTGCAAAAACTTACTAATACGAAATATTAATGTAAAAGTTAAATATTAGTTCTGCAAAAGTACATAAAACCATTTTACTTCGAAAATCTTTCTAAAAAACTTGACAATGGATCATGAAGTTTCTTGTAAGTTTACTACTGTGCTCATATTACTACTTCTTCCCAATCTTATATGTAGCAGAAATCTCTGTCAGATTAACCACATTTTCTATTATCTACAGTTCCATAGCCTATTTTATATTTATTCTTGACTTATAATACCTTTATGACCCTTATCACATTTCTCTCTTTTGTCAGCACTTTCTGGCTCTCATCCCCCCTCTTTAGTAGGCAAATTAGTTGCAGAATTTATGCAGCAAGGGTTTTGATGTGAGACATCTGTTAAACGCAGTTAGTTAACGCTCGTAGTGCATGCAAGATTTTATTTTGTTCCTACTTTTAATGATTCAGATTTACTTATTAACTGTATGTTCATTTGACTCCGTTGTTTCCTTTCATATTTTCCTCCCATAATGCTCTCCTTAAGAGATCGTGTAGCGTCATTAAACAGTTTTCAAATTTCCCTCACAACAACAATCTCCATCCAGTTAAGTAATGTAGTGTATATCGAGCTCCATATCAAAGGCAGTAACAAGTAATAGTATCAGTAAAAAATAAAATTATTTATGAGCGGGACTCTGATAAATATTAACTAAATATACGGCCATACTGTGTAATTTTCTAATTCGATTTCTAACATGTAAAAGTTAAATAAATAAAATTCACATTTATTACATTTTCTACGTACTACATACATAGTATAGAGAAAGTTACGTAATGCTGCAACAAAAAGGTGATATTTCGGCCGAAAAAGTCCTATTATAGATAACTGATACCAAAAAAGAAGATAATTCTTGTTCCTATAATAGTATATTTCTGCCTCAGACTCCTCAGACTCCACATTTCGTAAGTCCTTGATACCGAAAATTTGGTTTACGGCAAAACGTATGTCCGTCCGCCCGTACGTAAAAAACGCTAGCAGCTAACCCGTTAGCAGTATTTTCACCAAAATATATATTTCCCAGTCGATTTGGTTGATGTTTGGGCCTCTTGAATTTGAAATCCCTGATTTAATGTTTGGGGTTACTTTACTAGAAGCCTCAGAGTCATTTTCAATTTTTGCCAAAAATGACTCTACATTTTTTTATCAAACTTTGTCCTCGGATAGCATAAAGGACTCTTAAAGAAACGTTTAGTTTCAAAATATTTGGTTTAGTTAAAAATAACTTAGTTTCGTAAAAATGTTTGAATTTTCGAAAATTGCAAAAGTTCCAAATATTTTAGGTGTCTTGCTACAACTAGAGTAAATAAGACAAGATAAGAGAGATTGTGAATAAAATCTATTTTTCAAGATTATATCTTTAAATGAGGTATTACATATTTTATTCAAAATATGAATAGTTTTCGCGTTATTTTGAGTGAAATATAGACAACAAAAATAATAAAAAATAAGATTTCATCAAAAACGGCTCCAAATTTTTTTAAAAAAAATTTAAAAATTTTCTCGCTATCGATTATGCAGTAGAGAGAATGTTATGTTATGCTGCGCGAAAAAACGGCGAATTTCCGGGAGAAACCCCCTCATTACAGGGCGCTAGTAACGAAAAGGTGGATAAATCTAGTTGCTAAATTTAGACAGAAAAATAATTTCTCTGACACGTGTTGTAGCCAGCATCCATGTTTTGTAGGTCCTCGATACCAAAAAATCGAATGATGGCAAAAAGTCTATCCGTCCGTGTGTGAACAACGCTCGCGGCTAAACCGTTCAGCCCATTTTCTACAAAACTGATATTCCACAATCAATCTAGCAGATGTCACGGGTTCTTGAACGGCTCAAAAGTTTTTGATTCAATTTTGTTATTGAACAGAGAGGAAAATGTTTAAAAGAATGTCTCATATTTGTTGAAAACACTGATTTTTCGAAAATTGGAATAATTCAAAAAAAATTTGGCGTCTTCCTACAACTACAACTATGAAGATAGAGATTTTTCCCTTAATGAAATATGTTCCTTAAAGATAGATTCTGAAATAAGATCATGAACAAATTTTCGAAAATATGAGCACTTACAGAATAATTTTGCGTGAAAGTAAGGCGAAAAAGTACGTTCTCTTTTAGCACCACTAGTTTCTTTAAACTTTTCATGACGATAGTGTCAATTCACTAAAGAACATTACATAAACGTTATTTTGATGTATTATTTTTCAAAAAATACACAAATGTAATTTTCTTTACAATACAATCACTCACGTCGTTAATATATACAATACGGACGTGTTTGTACAATATTGTCCTTGTGAGTTCAAGAGCTTAAAATGATTCCTTACGAAGCTCCTCGAAAACAAAACTCTCTGGGAAAATGAGCTCAAAATTGTGCATTTTCAGAAACAATCAAACGACATTTTAACAAGAACGGCTCCAAACTTTTCAATAAAAATTTGCATACAGGAATATCTTTCACACTTCTGTAACATTCTTAACTACATATTTACATTGCACTGTTAAAGGACCCCAAAATTGGGGACGTGAGGAACAGTGTCGTTTTGGCGCTGGTAGGTAGTAGCTGGAATGAGGGTGGTGCAATATTGAAAAAGTAGCCTAGACAAAAAAATTAGGAAACCAACTAGTCCGAGAAGGTCTGTGCCATTCTGTAGCACCACGAGTTTACTAATGTATTGTCATTTTGCATAAGCTATGCTAAGGTCGAAAATTCATCATTCTCAATTGGTATATGCTGAGTATGTAGCTTTATCGGTTTCAAGTTGACGAGACAACTTAAATTAATCATCGAGTGTCACAGCATTGTAAAACCGCTCAGCTCGGGCAGAAAAGGAACAGTTTCTGCACCGAGCCGGAAAAGTTGGCTCCGTGCCCACATCGAACCTGTTGCCTCTAGCAGAGTGATTACACGTTTCGCTGATGTCGTCGTTTGTCCAGTGCTAGTCTGGTTGTGTTGTTCATCGCATGCAAGGATACCTCTTACAGCCAAATGGAGCAATTTTATCGCGATAATTTGAAAATCAACCACCGGATTAATGTGAAATTATATTTAAGAGGTACACATTATTTAAACGAGAATTATTTGACACTGATGTAATAATTAAAGTTGGATTGACATTCAAAAAGGCTTGCAAACTGTTAAATGTACTACACACATTTTAATTGCATTCGCTCGCTAGGCACCGTTTTTCTCTTTAAATACGAGTTCTGAATCGATTTGAACATTAATAAACGAGAACCTGAAAATTCAATCGAAGAGAACTTTAATTAAACGCAGCCTTTGCTAGTTTCATATCCTTCAAGGGTGATGTGGTTTGGAGCAGGGAGCGCAGGGGGGAGGAGATGAGCGGCAGCCCAGAGGGAAACTCATCCTCATCCACCGAAAACTCATTAAGCCTCCGGAGCGAAAAGGGAATCTGTGCGCGGACGACAACCGGGAATGCGCCTTTTGAAGAATTTTTATACCCGAGTCTATAATGGGACTGGCAACACGGAATTCAATTTGTAATCTGTCTGTGGTGGTCAGCGAATGTCGAGGCCAGAACACTGTTTACCGTCCGAAGTCCTTGGCGTTCACAATTTCTCGAAACGACATGAAGGCACTTCTGCCACTTGCAGGATTCAACTACGCTTCTGGACACAACTTATTATGAAAGTCACGTTAACGAAGAGATAAATAATAGCTTACATAATATACTATTTGAATTCTTGAAATGTGACAAAACATATTGAATACCTCCAAGAATCGACCCATTAAAAATCACTATTTCAATTGTAAAAATACCTGTGACACAATTACAGAATTATTTTACAAGACAAGCAGAATGAGCTATGTAAACAAAACTGAGTCACAAGAAAAGAACGTCTCAGAATTCCATCAATGTGGAGCAGACGAGAAGAAGCCTAACAAGAATTCGGAATCCCACGTGCCATTCACAAGGAGGAAAAGAGAAGAACGTACGGCATGATGAATCTAAGAGTGAACGCAAACACTTTCGTCTCCAGAGTTCACTTTCGCAGCAGGAAGAGGAACCGAAACAAACGCAAATCGACGCGCGGGGACGGTCGATTCGTGGAAAAAGGCGCAGGTCATCGCGGAAAAGTCAACCCGAACACGCGCGCCTGCTGCGCCGATTTCCGCGCCCGCACCCGGCGCCTTCTAAAATTATAAATTGGGTTAAAAGTCGGGTTGAAACCGGAGAGCGGTCGCAGGGCGCCAGCGCATCATCGGAGCGGCGCGCGCCGGGGCTTCGGGGAACGCGCGCTCAAACAAGGCGGCCGGCCGGGCGCTTGGAATGCGCGGGGGACGGTTTGCTCAGCGAGGGCCAGGGCGCGCGGGCGGGCGGGCGGCAGGTGGAGCAGCGGGCGCGGCCTGGGCCACTCCGACGGCGCTCCGAGGGCAAACAAGGCTGCGCCCGCGCGGGTGGGCGGAGGAAACCCTCAACCAAAGGAAAGGGAAAGAAGAAGAAGGCCAAGAAAGGAGGGAAACAAGAAACAGGAAGGGGGAGAAAGGGGGGAAACGACGGTGGCGCGAGACGTCGATTGATTAATTACTAGTGATTCCGGGCGCGTCTTCGGCTAAGGCAATTAGTCCCGTAAGTGTAGTACATTATTGCTTGAGAGGTGACGGTGAACTTGCCCCACTGGATGGTGAGATCAAGCGCTGACCTACCATAGGCTACCGGCGTTTTCCCCAACCAGGAATCTTCCACCAGCGGAGCATCTCCCCAGCACCCGACCGGTCTTCCGCCATGTGGGTGTAGTGCGTATAAATGTGTGTCTAAGGGGTGAGGATGTAACAAGCAATGGGAAGGAAAGATCGCGCGCGGTCCGTGGCCCGTTTGGTAGGGAACTGCTCCGGCATTCGTCTCGTATTATTTGGAGAAACCACGGAAAACTATCGATCAGAGCAGCCAGCCACTAGAATTCTCCTCCAGACAGCGACAGAACTCGACCTAGCTATCAGGGTAGAGTCGAAAATCCTGTCACCGTCGGGACTCGCACCCGAGGACCTCCAGGTCAGAGGCAGTGCAGTGACATTAGTTGATGCCCTGAGCCATCCCTCTCGGTGCAACACGTCGAAAGAGAGGCCGAGCAATAGGGAGTTTGTGCACGCCATAGCGGACAGCGCTATAGATCTTCTGTGCATGCGCAGATTCGCAAATCGAAACTTTGGAGTAGCGAGTGTGATGAGAATCTTGAACTGCGCATGTGCAGAAGATCGATAGTGCTTTGAAGTTCGAGGGTGCACAAACTCCCTATTGAGGGAGAAATATAAAGAGAAGGACATATCTACAGCAGTAGAGAGAATGTGAAGGAAGGGGAGACAAAGTACGGCGAAATGTAAAGAAAAAACGTATGATAGAACGAACAAAAGAAACAATGAGGATGTAAGTACGATGAACAAGTACGTGTGTCCCATTTACGAGATGTCTCATTTGCACTAGCTGAAATCGAGCGGAAGAGATTGCTAACGCATGAGAGGATCGGTCCATTACTCTCTACGCCAACATTCCTCAATCACACTTCCCGAGTCGTCGTGCCAAAGTGAATGGAAAAGAACATCGCGCACGAAAACACGGTGATTCACTGGAATGCTAAACTAACCTCGTTTAAAAAAAGAACGAGATTCGTAACTCCGGATTATAAACATATAAGAATTAACGTTTCGACATTCTGTTCTCGATAGAATCAATTTATCAAATATAATTAAAAATCGGGTCACAAATGTGGCGCAAAAAATGATTAAGTCTTAATGCAACGTAAAATTCAATAAAATAATTTCTCGACAATGCTGTTATCATTATTTTCTTCACAAAACTATGTGAATATTAATAACATTACATTCGACTCTAGTTATAGTGAACTTCTGGGGACTAACATTTTTGGTTCACTATATCCGAGGTTCACTTGACCGATGATGCCAAAATTAAATAAAATTTCTCCACAACGATTGATTTTATTAATATAGAGATAAAGATAAAAATATTAACAACACGAACAGAAAATTTCAATGTCTTTATTTGTCCTTTAAAACACAATTATTTTCAATTGTTTACTTTCTACATTTTTCATTAGGATTTTCCCTAGGTCCTTCTCAAGAGTTCGAGCGCTGCCCGTACTTGATTCTGCATTGTCCGCTGTGTCCAAGTGTCGGAATACAGTCTTGACACCCGAGTTGCCTGTTACACTGTAGGAAGTCCCACTCTTCAAAAGTCTTTTTACTCGCCTACTAACATACGAGATGCTTTCGGTAGCGGGATGGCACATGTGGCCAATAAAACTGATCGCTTTTCCGCGCGGCACGACGGGTAATGCGAGGCTGTGGGGCTGCGGCAGTCACGCGCTTCCCGTCGCCAACGTAGCAACACACTTTGCACTTTGTGGAATATCAAGGAATATCAGCTTGAAACTTAAGCAAGTAATTATGTGTTGCCGCCGCCAGTTATAGCCCACACAGGACACAGGACCTTAGTTTCCTCAGTGAAAATGAGTGGCATGGAGTCATCAGTAAGGTCCCCATTCCGGGTCCATTACCTTCACCTCAGGGAAGACTTCTTCGACTATGATCTTTGGTCAATATTTCTTTCAAGCTGCTTAATGTTGGAATTTGTGGCACGGAGATGATATATTCTTTTCAGGAGGGAATTAATATCCACATATTATAACTATAACCGAGTTTCAGGTTCACTATAACCGAATCTTCTTATGCTTATTTGTAATGTAGGTGGAACGGGACTTAAGTTCACTATAACCGAGGGGTCACTGTATCCGAGTAACATGTATAATACGAGTCGACTGTATTTACATTACATATAAATCTTCTTGTTCTTCTTCTTCTACTAATTTTAGGTCAGAAAGAAATATTAGTAACCAAGTAAATCGTGTAATGACCACAAGCGTAGAAACTGTCTACATCCTTAAGTGTTATGTCTCATCTGTACTCGCACAGACTACAGTTTAAAGATTCTGGTGCGTGCTCCTTTTCCAATACTACTGATACTGTAATCTACATGTTACTGAACTCATCACTCATTCATGTAACTACTAGCCAATAAGGCTCTGATATACGATATTTTAGGAAGAGAAAAAAATGTACTTACGTAGTGGATGCAAGTAGTTTTATAGAAAAAAAATGGAGTAATAATCTACAACCTTAGGTAAAGGTACGCTTTCCTCAATTTGCAGTGTAAGAAACAATTGTTTCCCAGAATGCACTGATGAGGTAAATAAGATCGAGGTATCACCACGTAAAGATCCGAGCACAATATTACACAAAGTCAGTGTCCAAATTGCAATGAAATGACGAAAGGATTGTTTACATTTCAGCTACATTTTGCGTCATATCTTTAACAGTTATAATCACTAACACAAGGAGAAGCAAACTATTGATATCATGATCCTGCACAGTGGCTGTAGTGTAAAAGTGACCTTAAGCAGAGTTCGGTATCGGGCGTTCTGAGAATGGGGAGGTCAGCAACATGCTTTTGTTCTCCTTTTCACATTACTCATAGGGAGGCGAGAATGTATTAATTCATTTTAGGATAAAGCCTTATTTCCCTGCCTTACAGATCAAGTAACTAGAGGAAGGGCGTTTCCTTAATTTAAAACGTAAAGTTTAACAAACATATAGTGGAACGAATCTATCGACATTTGACCTACCCAATTTGATGTGAATTTAATACAAAGGGATGATCAATGTTGTGTGCCCCTTTTCATGATTCACGAATTGTTTTTGTTTTCATTTACACCACAATAGTATTTTATTTACAATATAAAGCATTATGGATATACTAACCATTTCTACTCTTCCTCGTCACCAATATATAATTCACCTGCCCTCTCCACCTCTGCAGGCTCGTATGAACTTCATCCGGATAAAATCCTTAGTATGCTTGGAAGCAGTGCCTTCTTTGGATCTTACACCGGCTGACGTGACTCAGTGCCTCTCACCAGAAGGTCTTAGGGCTCGAGTACCTTATGTGGGGGGATTTTCGACTCTAGTTAGATAGCTAGGTCGAATTCAGCCATTGTCTGGGGGAGAATTCCAGCGGCCGTCTGCTGTGATCATTAGTTTCCGTGTTGTTTTTTTCAGTCAATGCTGGAATAGTACCCTAACAAACGGACCATGAACCGCGCGCGATATTTCTGTCCTCGTCCTTGTCTTATCCTCACTCTTTACTTACACACAGAACATGCACTACCCTACCATACATTTCGAGAGCTCAGAGCTTGTCCCGGCAAAGCTGTGTCCCGGTGGTGGGAGGTAACTGGATGGAAAAAACTCCATAAGCCGACTTGTACGTCTGCTTCGGTTCTCGCCATCCAGCGGGGGACGAACACCGCCACCTCCTGCGATAAAAACATGCGAACGAACTAACGAACAGCTAACGGACGAATGACAGTAGCAGTTAACGCACTCGGAAACACGAAATAATAAATAATGAGATTTTATCTCCCCATAATGGATAACGTGCACGTTAATCGGCTGCTTCGAGAGTTACGCAGATTCAGACTTAAGCAGTAACATATTCTACACAACCGTTCGTTGAACCTCTGCAGTTCTTCGGCGCGGCGCCGCGCCGCACGAGCGCCCGCTGCCCAGCCTAGCCCTGCCCGGCCCGGCGCGGCCGCCTCCGGTGAACTTCGCGCTCCGTTGCCCCCACAGCCACGCTACTCCATTGTGCGCCATGTGCCCATTCGAGGCGCCAATCGCAATTTGTCGCTCTTTTCAACCGCCGCTGCCGCTGGGGCGCGCCATCCATGGCGTCTGTGGGCGTTGGCGGGGAGCCGACCATCGCGGATATTCGCGGAAACCGCCCCACCGCCCCGCCCTGCCCCGCCCCGCCCAGCCCCGCCTCGCCCCGCCCCTCCCCGTCCCGCCCCGCCCCGCCCCACCGCGCCCCGCCCCGCCCCGTTCCAGATCGCCGCTACGCGTAGTAATCGGGGCCGTACCGGTCGGTGCACTAGCAACCGCTCCAGCACGACCACCAGTTGCTCTAACATTCGCCTACGGGGCACAAGGTTCGAAGTCCGGTTTCTCTATGGCAAATTTGAGATGAACAAACTAAGTTCGCGACTCTTCTGTTTCCCCCTGCCGAATTCTTCTATTTTCCCTTTCATATTTCTGCAATGTTCTGCATCATAATTCATTATTCTAGAAGCGTCCTACTAGTGTTTACGGGATCTATCACGGTTGAAATCGCTGGAGTTTTGGGATAACAAAATTCCACATTCAGAAGGGAAAGAAGCCCTTATTTTTCTTTTATTATATGACAAAAATATTACTCATAGTAAAATTTGAATACATCTCTTCATCACCAATAAGTAACACTTTAAAACTAGCTCAATTTTGCATTATGGTGGCAGGACTGTTCCAAGTACTGCAGAATCCTGGTACGTGATATGAAATATCGAAATTAGTTAATGGATACCATGGGAACTGTCTGATCTGCACGGTACAGGCTTACAGTTTAATCGATGATGATGATAATAATAATAATAATAATAATAATAATAATAATAATAATAATAATAATAATAATAATAATAATAATAAAGGGGTAGAGGGGTGTTAACAACAACAGTGAACCTGGGCAAGCCCTTTGTTCCCTCATCATTGATATGCCGACCCAGCCAACCCGGTACCACCTTTGGGCGGTCCCAAGAGCCCGGCGGTTCTGACACCCTAGGCAGAGGAGATCAATAGATCTCCACTTCGGCCGGGACTATGCCCTTCCACATTCTGATAATTTCCGACAGTTTCATTTTTCTCAGCTGAGAAGGATCCAAGGTAGAGGCACCACAGACCCCACGCCTTCGCTCACTCAGACCAGAACAAAGGCATAGGACATGTAGCGCCTCCTCCGGCTGAGCATCGCACCATCGACACGAGGGCGATGCCACCAGGCCCATCTTAGACAGGTGAAAGTTCAGGCGCACATGACCAGTCAGCAGACTCACGATCAGCCTTGCATCTCGCCTGGACATAAGTTCGAATTCCTTCGCCCATTCAGGGTGTAGTTCGCTACCCAAGGCCATTTTGGCCTGTCTATTTCCATCTTGTTCACGCCATCTCTTCAAGTGTTCTTTGTCCAACCAATCTCGAATCGTGGACTTGATAACACCTTTAGAGGGTCCGGGGCTTTCGATCACATTGCGTGATCTAGTGCCCATTTTAGCTAGCTTGTCAGCCATAATGTTACCCTTAACATTAGAATGGCCAGGGACCCACCATAAATGGAGGTTACAATATCCTCCCAGATGGTTCAATGCCTCAATGCATTCCTTAGCCACTCGTGATTTCACTCTCATATTGTCAAGTGCTAGTAGTGCGGCTTTGCTATCAGTGCATATGTACACATCTGAGCATCTGCCACAGTCCACTACCTCCTCCAAGGCCATCCTGGCGCACCTCAAGATGGCGGTCAGTTCGGCTTGGAAGATTGTGGTATGTTCCTTCATAGCATAGAACTTCTTCGTACCTCCTCTCTTGCGATAAATTCCTATGCCAACTTTATCCTCCTTTTTTGATGCATCCGTATACCATATGTCGCCGTTTGGCGGGAGTTCAGCCAGGTTCGCATCATAGCTTACCTGACCCGTGGACAAGCTAATCCTAAACCTCTTTTCAAAACAGAGGTGTCGGATAGTGTCCGCTGGGCCAAGTGGTTTAAGACTACATACAAATACTAATACTACATACTAATCGATGATGATAATGATTATTTTTCTAGAATATTATTTGAATATAACTTGTAATATTTACCACATGCATTCGTTTCTTTGTCATTGTTTAAGGGACGCTGAGTTACAGTAATAAAATGGAATCTTATCCTCAAGCCCGTACACATTCGATGACACTATATTCCATATAATAAATCACCAACTCTCGCGTAATCAGGTTAATCAATCGGGCACGATTGCTTGAAATGTTTGTTAGATTTGATGATAAATCTTCGCATAACAATTGATACATTCAATATACTTTGCTGTTCTACTCGCCTTGCACAACTGTTCATCTCTTTAAGTGATTTATGTGCAAATATCGCATTTTCGCAGCCTATTTATCGTGTGAAATTATATGTAATTGGAAAATTGAGAAAAAAAATGATAATTTGCGCTTTCGATGCCGAAAATATTGACGGCATTATGCTTCCGTCCCTTGCACCAGACAGTTTTGCTGATACGGATAAATGATGCCGAAAATAGTATATGGAGCAAAGAAACATGAATTTTGTGTACAATTAGTACCTCAATTACAAATAGTAAATAATTTCACTTAATTTTTTAAATTATTAAAACTGGATTTTTTAATTTCACTTTTTTGATCCTTGCTGATCCTGACTAATTTGATCCTTCCTGATCCTGTTAACATTTCGGCTGACGGGTTGATCGAATTTAGCGCTAAGCCAAAGATGCCTGGGGCTGGCACGCGAGCGACTCCGTATGTCGGCGCTGCTGCCGCTCCGCTGGGGCCGTGACATCATCCAGGAAGCGCAGGGAAGGATCCCGGCCCGGGGCGCGCCCGCAGGGGCAGGGGCCGGGGCTGGGGCCGGGCGCCACGAGCAGATTACAGGGCGCGGCCGCGCGGCGCCTGCGGAAGCCCGGGGGCTCACCGGAGGCTCGCCCGCGATCGCCGCAGCGAGCAGCTGCCCGCCACACGGCCGGGAAGGGGCGGGCACAAACGAATCGATTCCCTGAATGCTCCGTTCGAGATCGTAACTGACGTTATGGAAATTTTCACAATTGAAAATTTGATATTTATTTGACGTAAATGAAAATTTCAAAATCCTTATGTAGTAATCGGATAGCCTGCGTCTGTCCATCCCCCCGTCCGACTATCAGTTCGTTGGCCCATTGGCCCGTCCATCCGTCCGTCCGTCCGGTTTATTTCACACTTCGTAATTTGGTAATTTTTATAACATATATATATATATATATATATATATATATATATATATATATATATATATATATAAAGACATGAGGGACGATTAACTCTTTGGTGCATTTTCTGAATTCAAACATAAATATAAGTATTACATTAATATATACAAATTTATGTGACAAATCTATGTGTTAAAACTAACGGTTTATTTCTTTTTAATCTGCATGTTTCTTTACTGTTGTTCACGATGTTGATGGATAAGTGATTGGAGTGATCATGAAGTCGGTCTTGGTATTTTCTGTTATTGTTGGTTACAGTTTCGTAACCCTCAGTGCCGTCCGTCTACTTCCGGTCCACTAATCGAAAACGCACAAATGAGGTGTAATTGCACGTGACTAAGATTCCTTGTGGGGAGCTTGTATTTTGAGGTAAAAAAATGTGTATTTTGAGCTTTTTAAGCAAATGAAATGCATTTTGGGTGACTTACGACATCCAAGAAGCACCAATAGCTCATTTGATGCTTTTAGACCAGACACATCGTTCAGCACAATGCTCAGTCGGTTCCTTGCCGGATTATTCAAATGAATTCAAGAAAATAAAATGATTATTGTGTCTTTAATTTACCTGCGAGAACATTGGTGAAACGCTTTCAATATTCGTACTTTCAAGCCAGCATTTACACTTTAATCATTACAACATGGCCGATCAAATTACAATGATTGTCAATTAAGCCTAATTTTTGTAATACATTCAAACCACGTGTTGGGAAAGGGGTTAAGCACCTGTACCGCGTTTTGCGAGTTTTAAATTGACCTACAGACGTTATCACTTTCGATTGCTCTCCACAGGATAAATCATTTGCTTCTTTTTCTAGCCGGATACTTCCAAAATATTCTTAAACAAGTCTAGAAAACCCTTTTTCCGCGGAAATGGTATTACCAGCGCTGAATGCTGTGGATTGCTTTACTGCCTTTGTGGCGTAACGCGCATGCTTAATTCATTAATTTTATTTACGATGTTTAACGGTAGTTAAACCTAGTAATGAACTGAAACACGAAGAATAAAAAAGTTCTTCTATTGATTCTTTTTATTACTATTGATACTTATTGATGCTCCGATTCTAAGTAAAGACGAACCAGGATATTTTATCGATTTTAAATTTTCTTTTTAATGTGATCTTGCGTAGCACAAAAAAATCAACATCCGCTATCCGAAGCAACAGGCTAAGCTTGTATTAATCCAGCGCAACGCTACCAACTTGAGTTGTTTACCACCGTAGAAGGGAAGTCTGAATAGAATCGAAATTAAAATTCGTAACAGAGTCATTTCTCTCTAAAAATATGACAAATAAAATAAATAAACGCGGAAAATAAAGCCAACTGTCGCGCAAGCATGTTAAAACTGAATGTTTAACCGTTTTATATAAAATACATACAAAAGCATTCATTCTCGAATCTAAATTTGATCTTTAAAAATATTTTCGGAGTTTCTAATTCGGCTTTTCTAAGAACAACAACAAAGGTTCCAATCCAACTAAAATAGTCAAAGAAAAGTTTATCAAGCAATCACAGGAAAAACATTTTGTGATCGTAAAACTTCTACTGGAAGAAATAAAATGTTCAAGAAGAGACTCAGAAAAAATCATGGGGATTCTTTCCAACGCAAATACAGTTTAACAGTAGAAAATGTAACATTTTAATATTTATTATAAAGCAATCTCCTCCCTATAAAATCAAAACGTCAGGTACCGAAAAATACTATCACAAAAATTTGCTCTATTGCAGGGAAATTTTTCTACAATGTATTTACTAGTTTGCCCATTCTTGAAATAAAACAAAATATTGAAAGAAACTTGTGAATATTACAAAAGTTGCAAGATTTTTTTAATGGGCAAAAAAAAAATAATTATGGATTGTTTCATGAAGAAGTGAGAAAAAGTTTAATATTTTTATATAAAATATATTGATTATGAAAACAGGTACTAATGAAGACAGATTTTGCACAATAAAAATTATTTTCTTAAAGCCTAACAATTAAAATATCTGAACTAAATAAAATAATTAAAAAAAATTATGTCTAAAACCAACTTAGTAGGTAGCTGAGAGTTTCATATTTGGCTACAGCGAAGGATGACACCCTCATTGCTATTCGAATAATTGGTGTGAAAAAAAATACTTCTTTAAGATCGATATGTTGTGGATGTTGTATTTGTCCGGACACTTTCCGGTACTGTAAAATGAATTCCAGGAGACAAATTCTTCAATAAGTGACTATCAAGCACTCAATCAGTTATGAACCATTTTACTACATCACTACAAAACCTTCGTGGGTTCATTAGGTTTATTCATAATAGAATATATTAAATTTATTATATTACGTTAAAAAATATATTCTATCACAACGAATTTTGAATTTAGTAGATTGTTGTTATACTCCGAAACATTACCATTATTCTACTTTGTGACTTATTAAAGTTCTGGAGAGACTTCTAATATAAATATCGTATTTCGAACATCCACCATCAACCGAAGACTCCAGAATAAAGAAGACAGAAGACTCCAGAATAATTACATTAGTACATGGCATTAAGAAGATACTCATATTGAATATCTGAAATAAGATCAGACATTTTCGAGAATTATTATTTAGGAAAGTTGAATTAACTGGGAAACTAAATGGAATACTGGGTCGGAAAATGTAATATTGTGTTGTCGAGTCGCATCCACTAAAATATCATTTAATGGGAACTGAACCAGAAGATTTCCGATGCGTTAATTGAAGAACAGAAGTTCAGTACATTTATATCGATTATTACAAGAAGGAATAAACCGTTCAAAGAATGATTTTCTAAAAATAAAAGCAATAATTATGGCTGCAGCGAGCTGAAAGATTGTGAAGGAGGTAGAACGTCGAAACCAAACGAAATAAGTATACATCAGCGTTTAAATAGTTTCGAAACTACATCGAAGTGTATTGAACAGAAAGGAAAATTGACTTCATGTAACTGATATTTCTAGAAATCAAGAAAAAAATAAAATAAAACTAACTGGTTCAATTTTTTCTCGTCGAAGTGAAGCCGCTAGCCCGTTACTCCAAGAGAGCTGATTCTGCTGTTCAGATTCTACGATTCAGGTTCGGAACATAAAGAAGAGAGCTAAGACCCTTCCTTCGATCCTGGAATTCAACCAACGTCACTTCCAGCTGTAAAAAAAATCGAAAGGGAAATCGCCGCCTAGTACTTTCCATCCTGTCTTTGCCTTCGGTAACTTTCAATGTTTCTGACTTTTAAACAACATAAGCCACCGCTTTATTTGCTGCCGTTTGTATGATACATCCTAACAACCCCTACTCCGTTACATCGGTTTCTGCCATCGTCGCCCTCAACATGCAGATTTGCTATAAAGCAAACTTGGCACATCCTATGGGGATGGCCATTATTAGTTGGCAAATACAAATAAAATAATTACAAATTCATTTTTCCGATCATAAAAAACATGAAATTGCATTGCTTTAGCAGATAGAATACACAAAACGAGAAAACCATCAGATTTAAATAAAATTAAATATTTAAATATTACATCGTAATTATTTTTTATTATTATGTTGGACTTATTTTTATTTGAAATATCAATTAATAATATTAATGGTCAAGTTATTTGTACATATTTTATATTTTAGGACTGTATCGTTATTTTGAATTTTAGTTCATATTAAATAATTACATTTTTTTCAAATTGTATGTAATTAATTATTTCTAGGTTAACAATTGCGAAGACGAGATCAATAAAATGCCTAGAAATGACCAGTTTTAAAAATGGCCGAAGATAGAGCCACAAAACACATCCGCAACTTCTGCCCCTGCCTCCAACTCCATCCCTAGTGCCATCGCCGCATTCTTACCGTCGGCGGCACTGCGCCATCGCCATCGCCATCGCCATTGCCGTCGCCACTGCTACTGCCCCTCCTCCTCCTCACGCACCCCCCCCCCTGTGGCGGTGGCCGCCGCCTCTGGAACCGGTGCGGTTTTACGGCGGCCGTGTCGGCGAAACGCGCCCTCCATTGTTCCAATATTTGATTGCATCTGTAATGGCGGTGGTGGCGGCGGCGGCTGCTGCTGCTGCACCGCGCCCCGCCGCTCGCGGTTGCTGCCGGCAGCTCCGGTCGCCTTGCCCCCGGGGCGGACGCGCGGTTACGGTTATGTCCGCGGCCCCGCTACAGAGCATCGCCCAGCCACGTGGGGGAAGGCCATGCAACATAACGACAATGAGCATCGTTTTCCTTATGGGCGCCCGCCCTTGTAATGTTCTCCTTACCAGTGTTTACGATCCAACAGTTTCCAACACTGCATTTCTCTCTTTACAAAGCTATACTACAGTCTTTACATTTCCCCACTTGTTTCGTATCCGTGTCGGTTTTGAAATCCTACGGGAACGGAGAGAATGCCACATGTCTATGAATACGATGTAAGGCAATTTCATTTTAATTTCATTTCAATGAATCAAAAAAATATCCTTTTTAGTATTCACTTTCCTTAGAGCATGCCTGCACAGCATTTTGCACTTTAAGTGACTTGGGAGCCGCGCGCAAATAACTTGAGTGCAAACCCGGGCCGATTGGATGGGAATAAGACTCTTTCTAGAAGTGGAGACCGCCAATGAGAACGCGCAATTCGAAACGTAGCGCGTAAGTTGAACGAACAATTGCGAAAATGACAGGCATACAGTTAAATTACCAATGAAATGTTTGTTGTCGATGTATGACAATGTGAAATATGACCCTAAAATGAATTATACATACATATGCGATTTGGATACCAGTATTATAATTGCTTGTAGGACTGATAATGTAATTTGCTTTGCTGCGATGTAATCGCAAATTTAGAGTGCTATTAACACAAACTTGTATTATTTAACCTTTTTAAATTATAATGACACAAATATGTTTTCATTAACTATATTTAGTTGATTAAGACGGTACTATCAAAGCTAAAAAATCTTAAACTTTCAAAATTATGATTACATTCTGCTCTAATTTTTCCTAAGAGTACATTATATATTTCTAATTTCAAATCAACGGACACGATTTATTATTTAAGACATTGTATAAAATAGATTAATCCCTTTACGTTCCTCCCTACCTCATGCACTTTCGGCGTTCTCGCAGGCAGACGGCTGCCTTGTAAGTGCAGAAAGCCCGCGGGGGTAGGCGTTGTGCGGGCATGCCTTAGAAGACATTAATACATGAAACTTCACGGAGAAATTTCGACTTCATTAAAAATGATCCAAACAAGCGAAGGACAGTTGAAAAATACCCTGGGGTCTCGGAGATCACAGACACGTTTCTTATTAGAAATATTTACCCTTTCATTTACCTCTTAAATATTAAAAGTGATTTCGATAATCTTCATCTACAGAAGAAAAAAAAAGTTTGAATTAGTGAAGTTGGAATTTGTAAACTAAGTACAACCTACCCGAAGAAACAATTTACTGGTGTCGAGTATAAATTGTGCTTGTCCCATTCAAATGCCTGCTGAGCAATTCTTGTTACTACCACCAATAACGAAATATCTGTTGTGTAATTGAAACCAGGTCTCGCCCAAAATACGAGCGGCCCGTGTGGACAACGCCACGGCCGATGGGTCTCCCTGATATAGGCGTGTGTGGTGAGAGCCCGCGCTCGCGTGTATTGGATCTTCCTTCGCAAATTCGAGGTTTAACAGCATCGTGCATGAGGCAGAGACCAATTCCATTCCACGTCGACGCCCCTCGGCCACCGACACCAGAGGGTGGCGCCTGCGCATGCGCCGTGTTGTGCCGCGCCGCGCCGCGCCGCGCCTCGTCCTCCGCGGGAAGGTCGCCGCCCACTGGGTCAAGCGCGGCGTACGTGACTGTTCATGGCCGCCCTGCCACGCCCATCCTCACACACGCCCTCGCAGCCCCTGTGCTCAGTGGGCCCTTGCCACACAATTTGACCAGTCTCCTTCCCACACTTTCACTCACATTTCACTCATTTTTAAACATATTTCATTACATGAATTACCTAGTAATCAATAAATAATACAATTAAAGATATTAATTAATATTAAAAAATAATAGTGTTACAGATATTTATTAATTATATTAAAATGTAAATTATTCATATGAAAATGTATTGCGTAGGTAAGGGTAGTTAAAATCGGATGACAAAGCATGAAATAGATTCCTACTTGTTTTTGTCGCTTCTTACACCCGGAACATCTTGTTTACTTTCATAATTTTCTTGAAGACAAAATAAATTTCGAGAAAAAGATATCACCTCTCACAAATTTCTTGTTAATTTTACATACGATACTAAAAGTATCAGAAACAAGTTTTTAATTCACAGTTAGTTTTGTGATTTCCTTATTGAAATTTTTTGTCGAATGATTCGAAAATATTAGTTATAATTTTGTGTACAGCAAATTATTTTAGTAGGGAATTTCTCTCTTTTTGTTGATAATTTTAAATATCTGTATTTGGTAAACCATTTAGTTACCTTATTTGCACTAACGCTACGTTATAACATTTTAACCTTAAGAATCGTAACGTGCATTAAACAGCAAACAATAATTACCAGACTTTATAAACATCATAATTTCCCATTCAATTATTGTGTATTTAATAGATGTTTAAGAAGAAATATGCCGAAGTACAGAACCAATGAGTTGATAATTGAGAATGAATAAAAGTGCGATAAAAGCAAGTATCACACAGATTTGCACAAAAAATACATTACTGACGTATATAAGCTGACTGAAATAACAAAAAATATAACTTCTTAGTGAAAGATCTATTTAATTTTACAAACAACAGAACTTGGCATTGAGCATTTCATGTTAAATAATCTGTAGCTGACACAATTTCGCTCAAAACATCTCACATTTCCCGCCGGCAAAGAGAATCCCACGTCAATTTTCCTTCCTCTAGCGCGCCTTGCGTCGACTCGGCCCACTGCGCCGCGCCAACGCGCCGGTATATTTAGCACGCCCCTCTCCCCTGGCCCGAGTCAATGGACCCGTGTCGCAACGGCAGCCGCCCCGCCCCGCCCCACCCCGCAGCCGCAGAGTGCGTCGCGGAGCGTGTCGATGCGTAGGGGGCGTGGCGCGCGCTGCGCCCCGTCTCACACTGCGTGCCCGGGCCGAGGCGGTCCCGCAGCTCCGGTAGGCACGCGTCAGGAGACGCGTGAGAAGGGAATGCGGGCTAGTAGGAGCACGCCACGTAGCAACCACGACTCAAACAGTATACATCACTGGTTACAGAAGGGACATGGAGTGACGGAGTAGAAATGAACATAATTTAACTATTTTTTGTCGTAGTCATATTCGTGTTTTTATATTATTTTTTGTTCTTTTATTTGTATGAAACATCTGTACATTTTTAATATTCATATCTACTGTTTCTTTTAATTTTTATATTTGTATTGTTTTCCTGTTTTGCTTTAGCTACCACCGAGCGTAGTTTCCCGTAATAAATTATTGTTATTACAAAAATTTAAGATGTTGAAAAATACACTCTTAGAAAGTTTTTTAAACATTTATCCGGTAACTAACCTGTAAGAGTAACAGTTAACTTTTTAAAAACAATTGTTAACATATTTTAACATTACAAAAACGGACGTAACTTCTATTTTCGCTTATGACTCATTCCATATTTTCTTTGGCATTCCCGGGCGAAGTAATGCTGCCATCAATTTTCAATGCTTCTCAATTACTTTTACATATTAATAGACTGGAATTTCTCCTTTTTCTTGCAATTAGTGCGGGGAAAATTTATAATTCTATAAGGAAACTTTCGCCAGAAAATTTAATTTAATATACATAAATTAATTTTATAATAATTAGTTAATTATCATATAAATAATTAATGCCTATCTACTCAGACAGAATTCTTAAATACGTGTTAAATTGCACTCTTCAGTAGCATATTGAGGACACGCGGGTTAATAAGTATCAAACGCCAAAATATTTGACTCTTTGAGGTAACATTGCAATTTATGGTAATGTGGCAAGTGTGCTCGGAGTGACGCTGCAGTTTGGAGTAGAGTGGCGATGGGATGTTCATTGATTCTGGGCGCGTTCTCTACTTCCGTCGCGGTAGTCCGGCAAGTGCACGTCATCTCCCAGGAGGTGCCGGTGTTCTTCCACCGCGGGAACTTGAGATCGGCGTGCGCGGTTCCCTTCTCCAGGTATCTCTGCCGGCGGGGCACGGCCCCTGCCGGAGCAAGCTCTATCACTACGATCCCGACTGATCACGACATGCAGCAGTGTAGTGATGCTTGTGTGTAAATGTGCGTGCAACGGAACAGGACGAGACAAGAATGTAGAAGAAAAGTTTGCGCGCGATCCGTGACCCTTCTGCTAAGCTAATGCTTCGGCTTTTCCCTACTATTGACAGCAGGCCGCTAGAATTCTCTTCCAGATAATGATTGGATTCGACCTCGCAATGTAGTTAGCACCGAAAGTCCTCCACCGTGTATACTCGAGCCCTAGGACCTCCTGTTTAACAGTGTTGCTGAGGCAGCGATATGGAGTGATAGCGGGCGTGGAGTGGAGTGGAGGCTGGGTAGGGGTGGGAGGTCGGTGCGCTGAGGCCGAAAGGGCGGTCGCTGCGTGGGCGGGGGAGGAACAGGCCCAGCGGAGCGGCAACGCACGATTACAGCGGCAGAGGCGCTATCTGCGACGTGCGAATGCGCGCCCGCCTCGCGGAAAGGGGTCAGGCGGTCAAAAGGTTAATGGAAGGAGCAAGGCCGCCGAGGTGCCAAAGCCGTTGTTTGTTCACAGTGCTATTCAAGGCAATGGATTCAAATATATCATTTTTCGCGGATTTTTGGGCTGATACAAACACTTTTTCACGCACATATACGCACCTTGCAACATATACGCAAAAATATACAAACACATATATTTGCATATGGCATACACGTACGTACATACACATTTCACAATTCTCGTGGATGAATTACTGCTTAAGTAATTTCATACTTCGAAAGTAAATTCATTATTTTACGTCTTTACAGTTCGTATTGTTCATTATAAGCAGTTTATTATCATCGATTTAAGCATAATCACTGCTTTTTGATAGTATGATGTGAATTAACTGTTAACTTGTCCTCGTTAATTTCTATTCGAATATTTCTAAACCCGTTGTAATAGCTTGAAACGTATTTTTAAACAGAATTAAGTAGTGTGAACTATCTTGAAAGGCACAAATTTGCACCTATGCCGAAAAAATTTAAGAGATATTTTTGTGTCTATAATTCAACCTTTATATTTAAAAACATTTTAGTTTTTTTAAAGATAGTCAAGACGTTATTTGTCGACTCGTTTTAAACTCCGAAAGCTAAACGAAACAAATTCACTTACCAAATAACACGCTCTACAAAACCAAAACAATTAAAATTCCCACATTCATTGTAGAATTTCAATGTTGTCCAGTACAAAAAGCATTGATAATTGAAACAGAAAGAACAGAAATATGGGAACGAAGAGATTTCAATTCTATCCACTGCGTCAAGTTATTCATCGAAGTCGCAACAACGATACTCTCAATTGCAAGTTACGGCAAGTTACGGAACTATAGTTTGTATTCTACATTAATTTATCTTTATTCTTTTGATGTGTGATCCTGTCTGCCTGTAGAATTTTTCGAAGATGTTAGGTTATACTTTGATCTTTTTCGAATATTGGGTAATTATATCACGAAATAAAAGAAAATGTACATCAGGAAATTAATTGAAGTAAAAATATAATACAAAACTAAATTACTAGAACTTGTTTGAAACTTTGAATAATTATTGATAGTTATTCTGATATTGTAATTTTGGATGACTGCCTGTTCGAAAAAATAAATAAAGATATTTTTCCAATGACAAACCTAGAGTGCAGTTTTAACTTTTCAGTGGCCCTGGAGAACCGACACACCTTCGCTGTATTACAACCGTTTGGAAAGCCGTGGCCATAAAATTGCCAGCTAATAAGTGTGCACAAACAAGCATCCCGCGCGCTCTCGCGGAGGGGAAGCGCGAAGCTGCTTCCGGCACCTGAGCCCCCAGCCCCTCCCCCGCAAGCCGCGCGCCGCCAATCCGCACGCGGACGTGACCGCCCTCACGGCCGCGCGGCGCGGGAGGGGGCGGGCGGGAGGGCGGGGGCAGGGGCGCCGTCTAGGCGGCGGGGTGCGGCCGGAGCGGCGCCGGGTGGCGTGGCTGCGTGCGTCGTTTGTGAGCGGCGACAAGAGGAGGGCGGGAGCGGCGGTAGAGGCGGCGCGGGAGGATGCGGGGACGGAGGCAGGGCGCCGTGGAAGGAGGCACGAGCGGCGGCGGAGGAGACGAGCGGGGGTGGCGGCGGGGTAGAGGCTACGGAGGGGCGGCGACGGCTGCCGCCGCGGCGGCTGTGAGGGCGGGGCCGGCGGTGGCAATGTGCTTCCGGGCAGCCTCGCGCCGGCCGACGGCCTTGACGGCGCTAACCTACTTTGCCCCTCAGGGTGACTGCTAAATACCACCTACTCGTATTCGGCACCACGGTGATGATGGAATGAATGGTTTGCAGGTAAACGCTTCGATATGCAATTCGCAAATGAACGCATAATGGCGCGTGAAATATATAGCGTGAAAATTGGTCGTGCTGACATGTTTACCGATTAGTAGCACACAGCGAAAGTAGTACTTAAGTGTTCTTAAAATGATCATAAACAGAACCGTAGACAGCACCTGGTTATCTACTTGAAAAATTTCGTTATTGGGGAACTCGATTTGAATGCTGTTAAACATACTACTGTACATGGTAAAACAAGGACATAAAATATGAATATCTGATTGAACCAATTGGTTTAAGTAGTTGCTTTATAGCAGTAATGAAAGTTGTTATGAAAAATAAAAAAAGAATGACATCAATACTTGTATGTTATACTTGAAGGGGAGCAATAATACTACTTATGGGAAAACTGAGTAAAAAATTGAAAAAGAAATTAGACCTCGAGAAAATCGTCCTCATAATTTTATAGGTTGCGGTACAAGTTTGAAATTTCATAAAACTTTCAATTAATATTTTACCTTAAATACCATAAATAGTTAATTGTAGTCATTACATATATGGTAACTCAATGAAATTAATCAAATGACGCCATTAAAATAGGTTCTATTAAAATTCATATTTATTATTTCATGTATTTAACAAGTGACTTTATTAAACACCAACTAAACAATATTTTTTGGCTTTTTAAGCTCACAGTGCAAATTGTATTATTTGATCACAAAATATTATTTAAAATATATTTCCAAAAACTTTTTCTAGCTTAAACGTTGTGGAACTAAATTAACTTATGGTTTCTTGATACAACTTTCACACTTTAATTTTTTTTGGAGGGGGGAGGGGTCCAAAATTTTTGCCCCGGGTCCAAAATTGTCTAGCTCCGACACTGATGAGAGGGCATACAAGAAGAATTGGAAATAATGGTTAATACCAAGAAAGAAGTTGTTGCTATTCCCTAAAACGCATTACTGATTTCTTAAGAGTTTTAGTTGTATTGGAGCACTTGCACTTCAGGATGTCTACCTAGTTTCAGAGGAAGTTAATTACTGCGTAAAAATTTTATTCACTCTTCTTCTCTGAACTTAGACCGACGATGATTGGGAAGTGTGCGAATTATTTACGAAAACAAGAGATATGTCTCGCATATAATCGAAGCAAATTTATTCAACTCAAATGATCAACAAATATACAAAGAACTTGTTTTTAACATTGGCTACATTTTCCATATCTGTATTTTAACTTATCAGTTCATTTGTATAAATGGGAACAGTCATCTCAGTTTTCGAATATTATTGCCATATTATACGTACACAAACAGATTGTATCCCGCCAGATGTGGCTTTTAACCGTTGCCCTTGCCATAAGATGAACACGTAGGAATGCTAGTATCTTGCCGAAAAGTTGCACTATACTGCACTGCACTGCAAGAAACAAGTAGGATTTTCCCTCGTTTCAAAGACGTTTCTAAGATGTTTCGGTCACAGATAACTATCATGAAATGTTTTCCGACAGCCCAGAACGGCGGCTGCGACCAACGGCAGTAAACAGCAGCAGCGACGGCGCCTGCAACGGCGCCTGCGACGGCGGTGTCTGGAAGTCATCAGGCCGCGGCGGCCGGCGCGTCATCGCGGGCGGCGGTGGCGGCTCCCGAAATCAGTCAAGCGGACGAAAACTGGTTCCCCGGAGTGGGCGGCGGGGGCGGCGACGCTTGTGGTGGAGCGCGGGGGCGGCGAAACGGCAGCGTTAGCAGGTAGAGAAGGTAGCCGTGGCGGCGGCGGCGGCGGCGGCGGCGTCGACCTTCTGAAGGCCGTCGGGCGGCGCCGTCACAGCCACCTGCAGTGCATTCCGGAGAGTTCGCCGTCTCGAGTTACCTCTCGGCCGCCCGCCGCCCCTTCCCCGCTCCCGCTCCCGCCCTCGCCCCGCCGAGGGTCTGCGAAAGGCAACGCGCCCGCGCCCCCCCCCCCCCCGGCCGGCGCGCAGGGCAGCGACGCGGCTGGGAATTCAGTTGGTGGGTGATACGGTGGAAGCGACCGCGGCGGCGCGGCGGGCGCACTGAGAAGGAAGGTACAGGTATCGGTTCCCCAGAGGCACGAAGCGAAAAGGGCGTTATTTACAATTCGTGGTGCGTTAACACAAGAGTCCTGGCAGTTTTATAGAAAGCAGTTTGTCTCTTGGTGATATTGTTTCACATGTCCTCGGACATGCCATGGAATAAATTCGTTTTACCTTACAGAGTCTCAAATAAGTAGTTTGGTTTGCATGATCCATGCGTCTAAAAACTTCGTTAACAAATATGAAAAATCGAGGGGCAAAATTAAATTTTATTTCATATTCTTTAAAAAAACATGAATGCAAACAACTATTTTACAAAGAATTCTTTGCTTATTTTCTATTAAACAAAACGTAGGACACTCCCTGTACTCGTTAGAGATTTAATCCCTTCTGGACCAACGAACTCATTTTTTCTCACAATACTTGCTAAACGATCTAACAACTACCCTTTACGAAATATCGGCAATGAAATACAACACGCTACATTTATCATCTTGCTTCTCGTTTTGACCCCGCCCGATGGGTTATTGTTTGACCAAACTGCCGCTGGCGGCGCCTGTAAGTATCCTCTCTCCGCTCTTTCTGGCCACGTCATGGTCCCATAATGTCGTTAGTGAGAGTGACCGTTGAGAATATACCGTTAGTATACTTTGACCAACAGTAATATCAGTATTAACTTGATAAAACAAACCTTGATCAAACAAAATCTTCTGTATATCCACGTTTCAGTAATATTACGTTTCACTACGGGAAAAAAAACATCGTTAATTCTAAGTAGAAATAACAAATAGAAAAGAGGGTTCATGGAAATTAGTATTTTACCAAAATCTAAGCTAAAATGTTCAAATAGAACAATATTACACAAACCGATACACTACAGATAATATCAATATATCATAAGCTGGTTTTGCACTTGACTAAATTTGTTCTTCATTCCTGACACGTTTTAGTTTTCAAATAGACGTAGTGATGTATTTTTATGAGAGGAGTACAATAAACGAATTTCTTTGAGACTGATACCTCAGAATCAATACTTACTGAAATTTTTATTTACTCTTTGAAAGAGATACCCTGGTAAAACATATTGTGAGTGAAAATGTGTCTTCCTCTAGAGATTCGATTTATCATTATTTTACTACCGTTCAAAAAGAATCCAAGATAACTGAAAAAAATGTTTATTCCGAAAAGACATCTGAGAAGAGGTTATTTTTAAAACAAAATTCTAAAATAAATCTACTATTCTATTAAGGCCTTTCTAGCATTTCCCTGTAAGATTCCTTCAGATTATAAAGAAAGTAAAAACAAGTGTATTAAAGTATCCAGTCCCACATACTTCTCTAAGTTCTAGTGGATTTCTTATCACGTGTTAAGTAAAAAATCGATGTTGCTCATTGACTGTTGCGCGAATAAAATTTTGAAGTGTATTAATGAGAATCATTCTCCCTCTTATACAAGGAAGAGGCGAGTAGATGGACTTTTGGTCCACTGAGAATCCGCTTTTGCGCTAAATTTGCTTTGAAATCTAGTAATCCGTGTAATGGTTAAGTAATACTGAGAGTAGTCTGTGCATATTTAACTTAGAGGGTCTTAGTTAAATTCTCACAAGTTAATACATAATCGCAGCACAACAGCGCTGTAATTTCAATACTCTGCAAAGCGGATTTCATGAACCCAAAGTAGACCTGAGCTGGTTGGGTAAGAATCTGGTCTTACTTTTTTTGTACTTGCAAGAAAAATGGTCGATGATAGATGAAATCTAGTTTTGAACGAAACAAGTATATTTTGTGGCAACTAAAAAACTTCTTTGATAAGGGAGTTCATCAATCACTTAGATTATTTGAAAAGAAAGGCAATATTCTGAATTTTGAAGCACATAAAAATGATATTTTTAAGAATAGGACGTTTGATATTTTGTACATTTTTTACTCGAAAAATGTCACGAAGCTCAACTACGTTTTCAGAAATTTACGCTCAATGATCACGTAAACAGGTATTTGGAATACGATTTTCACAAATAGTGGCATTGTACGAATGTGTATACGTATCAGGTTATAAAAATATTTTATAACAAATTGTATTTGTAAAGGTACCGGTGAAAAGAAACACACTTCTGATCTGGCCCTAACTGATGTGTTTTGTAGTTAGAAAATAAAGAAGTATCAGCATGCGTAAGATTTACTAGATTCGAGTATTGACATTATTGTGATTTTTTAATCAATTCTCTTGAAACATCTTGTTACAAAAGAAATTCACTGCCAAATATATTGCCAAATATTTCTTTTAAATTATGTCAACAGTTTTCATAATATATTATTGCATGGGTTCTTTTTGTGAGCATTGTCATAGTAAAAATAATTTTCACCACAGTGGAAGTAGAGCAATTTCATAGAAAGTTTCTACACTAATGTAAAGAGCAAATACCAACAGTTGCAAAAGATGATGAGAATAGTGAAAAAATTTCCAAGCGATTATATTTCAACGTAATTGTGAAAAGTATTTACCAACTCTTCCACTATACAGTTACTAAAAAACATGCGAGTTAAATTTGAAGGATGTGCTTGCCGACTGTTTGTTGATATTTAACAAGATCTTTCACTTTTAGAGAGTGCACTTACATGCACTCTTGGTGGGTAACACATTCATTTTCAATTCATTCACTCAACTTGTTCACTGTGGCACGAATACGTCCTAAAAAGTACAAGGGTACAGAACCCAAAGGCCTTACGACAATCGTGACAAAAGAAAATCAGAAATAAAAGCACAGGCTAATGAGCGAATAGAAAACACAAGTCCAAATCTAAAATGATTGTCACACCTAATGCGTAATCGCAGTAAGTATTCATGGAGGGCGGGGACCTGTCAAATGAAATTCCGCGTTGTTTATCTTCTAGTCCAACGTACGTCTCGACAAGTGAAAGCTGTGAAAATGATGTCTCAAAACTTAACGAAGTGTGATGCAATTAATATTGTAGCGATTGCCCTTGCAGTGAAATATAAAACTTAGTACATATTGAATTTTGTGATTTTCTCTGATACATTCGGATTTAATTTTTTGTAATTGTCAATTTTTAATGGAATAAATAATATTTAAGAATAGGTAACACCTAAAATGATATAATAAAATGTGACGCAAAGCTTCCTTTTTTACTTTTTTACTTTCGTACCCTAAAGAATCTACTGAAAATTATATTATTCAGATAAAACATTAGGTGTTTGTGAAGAAATAATACCTTGTTTTGAAGTGGTAGTATCCTTTTTTTTCACTCTGCTTGACTCCACCGATCGTGAACAATGACGGTTCAAAAACAGGTTTATTTACAGGAAAAGTATTAAGAAAGTGAATATTCCGTTTTGTTTTAAAATAAACGATATTTTGAAAGCATTTCATTTTCGCGAACCGCATTGTATTGTTTTTTGCGGTGTAACAAAAACCATTGTAAACGTTTGGTAGCTCAGTGGAAACACATTTTAAGCAATAAAAACGTGCGCTATATGTATCAGTACGTCCTACACGAATGTCAGGAGATTTGCGAACAGCCAGCGACAAAAAAATCCCCTGAATGCTCAATATTTCTCCATCTAGAGGAATGAACACGCTGCGACAAAACTTCGTAAGCTGTATTTATGTGTGAAATGATGTATTCGCAAGAGACGGCCGCGGGTTGCGTTGCGCACCTACGAAATACTTTGACAATTCAACAGACTTCCGTAACGCACGAAGTAGTCAGCGCTACCTCTCGCCTGCGTAACAGTGACATTGCACCAAGAAGAGAAGATGGCTTGAGGTGTTGTAAAACTCACTCTTTTCTCTCCTCCTTTCACACCCATTTTTCTCTCTCCGCTTTCCCCCTGGACCATCATTCCTGTTGCACCATTCTGGACTATGTTCATCTATTTTCATCCCTCTTAATCTGTCTCTTTCTCTCTCTCATACCCACACACTTACACATTATACACACGCTACTTTTTATGTGAACTACTTATTATGAGTTGTTTAGTTCCATAAAAAAAACCTTGGAAATACTGGATAATTCCGTAATGCCTGAACGTCTATCGAACTCTCTGCACGGTACCAATAACTCGCTGTAGAATACAATATGTCTCAAAGTAGGCAAAAACACGAAGAATTCACACAAAGCCGTTTATGCCTAAATTGCCCTTCAAAGTCGTTGCACAAAATATATTGAATTTCTTATCTAAAGTTTAGAATTTCGTGTCCTAATTTCTCCTTAAAACTAGAAAGAATATTATTTTATCATTACTTACATAAGTAGGATATTCCTCTTTATGTATTTTCTGGAATAGTATACAAACGAGGAAAACTTGCAGAAGATTGTGTCGTTGAGCAAGGAAGTTTGGTAACGTATAAATTCAAACACACAAACCGACCAAGGTCCCGATGAAATGCCAATACTTTGCCTAAGCAACTGATCATCCCCAGTTCCTCTAAAATGCCACTTATCTCCCCGGACCGACCCATTCAAAGAGCCCGTCGTCCACCAGCAGCCTCCGCCCCGATGGCCTCCTTCTGTCGCCGAAGTGCGCCGGGGCGCGGGTGCCTCGCGGCAGCTTTCTTCCCCGCGCCGAGCAACACGACGCACCCAGACGGCGCGGCGGCGCGGCGCAGGTCGCGCCAGACAGGTGGGCGCCGCCGCCGCCGCCGCCGCCGCCGGGGACGGGCGATTACGCGGAATTGGAAAGCGGCGATCGGCGCGTCAGCCAGCGGCCGGGGGCGAGCCCGCTGGCGAAGCACACCGCGCCCCGCCGCGCCGCGCCGCCGCAACCCACCACGCACGTCGATTGCGTTTCACAGTCCCACGTGTTTTAAAAGGAACTCAGGTTGGCTCAGAGCTTTTAAAAATTCGACTAATTTGTATCATAAGAAGGGAATATGCAATATATGCCCTGAATGCAAATCCACTCGGCTGTAGACCGGCTGAGCTGGCTCTGGGCACCAACTGATACCTGCACTGGAGGCCCTACGGTTCTAGCCCCGACGGTAGTAGGATTTTCGACACTAGCTAGATAGCTAGGTCAAATTCAGCTGCTGCATGGAGGAGAATTCTGCTCTAATCGGTTGTTTCCGAGGTTAATCCGATGAACACCAGGCGAATGCAGAAGTAGTACTCTAACAAACAACGGACCGCGCGCGATCATTCCTTCCGCTATCTTGTTCCTTCCTCACACCTTACTTACATGCACTACACTACCACGCATGTCGGGAACTTAAGAGATTGACCAGGCTGGGGAGGTGTCACGAATCTCACCATCTTGGTGCCGGATCCCACCATCCAGTGTGGGGAGAACACACCATCTCCTTGGCAAAACATACACTACACTTACGGGAATAATAACCGTACCAGAAAACGCTCCTAGAAAAACGAATTAACCTCTCGTCTCAACCTCTCGACTGTAGACAATTACTCTACCATTGCAATGCTCAAGCAGTATTCGGTTAATACTATAAATCTAGCCGTCATTAATACTTTAGGGTAATAATGTTTCATGCAGTTTCACATTGCAATGTTTGTTTTCACATTAGCTAAAGCTAGATATAATTGGCAGTTTGGAGTCGATATTATTATATAATAATTATTCTTTAGCACATCTGGTCTGATGGGGTTATAAATCTCTTTCAGTTTTAATTAGCGTGGGTTCGAAATAGTATAATTACAGCCGATTTTCCGCACGCTAATTTCTCCCCGTTTCGGTGAAGTAACTGTCAAGTGTTCACAGCATTCCCTCCCACAGAGAGCGCGCGCTCACGGCTGCGTCAGATCGCGAGGCGCTGGCTGCAGTCGCTGTCGTCGGCACGTGAACAGAGACGAGGGTGTAGTACTAAGACGAGCGCGGACCTCATGCAAAATGTTTGGTTTTGAGGTGTACATCTGCGAACTCACTACGAAGATTCTCACTGCCTTGAGTGTTGTCATACTCCGCATGTAACATGCAATAGCCTCCATTTGTAACGCGATTTTCTGTCGCTGGCTGAAAGGTGTATTCTGCATGTCTGCCGCTTCCGGGAAGACTCAGCATATATGCAGAAGTAATTACAATGACTCATATAACTAATATGACATTAATATTAATAAAGACAAGGTACGTTTTTTTAAATTTCCAAGATATGATAATTGCGTTGATCTCACGACTACTATGATCGAGCAAATATTTCCAGCGATTAGAATTTTATGAGTCTGGAACTGCAAAGCTAAATTATGTTCCACGACATTTAGAAAGTGTACAACATAATTATCATATTTTTTTTTAAATTCACGATACATGCAAAAAATACAATACATTTGCGAAAACATTTCCAGCTGAAAAAGTAATTAATTAAATAAAATTTATATTATTTGATCAATATACTTGGCCAAGTGTTCATTTTTTAGTAAATGAACTCAAAAAATCACTGCAGATCAATGTTAATATTTACCAACTTTCTCACCCCCTCGCTTACTGAACCGACCCCAGACAAAATTATTAAGCGTATTACTTACATTTATATGCGCAAACTTCACAAATATTCACAGCTTACTCACCTGAAAAATCAAGAAAAAACGCATAAGAGAACGTTTGAGAGGCAGAATTCAATAATGAACACATATCATTATTATCAAATTCTTTGTCAAGAAGTCATCAAATATTTTGTCAATGTATTTAAATTGAATATGTCCCTTTCTTCCTTTTTCAATTTGTAATATTTATCAACATTAAGAGTAACTGTTTTACGCAATGTGCAATTGCGATACTATACAATAACCTCTTCAAAAATACACACGATTAGAGTTATGAGGTCATACCAGTGCCATTTTCATGATTTATTCGGAATCCATTTGTTTTCTATGAGCTAATAATGTCACCAAACTATTTTTTTCAAACAACAAAAATGGGCAAGTACCGAACTCGTAAATGTATATTGTATTAAAAACAATTTTTGTGACTATAAAAACATTATCATTGCTTAAAAAACAAAAGTATTTCACGTAGACTAGATTGAAATGTCTTTTCAGTACATCATTGAGACTTATTAGCCTCAAGGATTTTTATTAGTAACATTTTTCTCACCGAAACATATTTTCATTTCCATCACAATGTTTGTAGCGTTTAAGTTTCTTGGAAAGAGACAGAAAAGTTAATATTTAATTAAAACCTTCCGCATCCTCTAGTAGCTTTATTTGTTAAAAAATGAAACGTTATTGTTAAAACTTATACGGAAATAAAACGTTTTGTTTGTAAATTAATTAAGTCATGACGTCATGTCTTTCATTGATTGGCTCTTCGAAGTTAATTGTATTGAATACGACGAATTCTGAGAAGAATTAAGTACCGGTTATTTCCCTTACAAAATGTTTTTTGTTCTCCAAAACAATAACAGTACGGCTTTTTGGTAAGTATTTATGGAAACGAAAATTAATCAATGGTGAGCACTGATATTGCTTTACAATAAAAATAAAAAATCACGACGTAATACAAAGCTTTCTCCGCACAAACAGCAATAAAGACAATATAGCGTTCCGGAAATAGAAAACATCTCTCTAATATCTAAGTACTCAAAGCTGTTGTTTACATCGAAATGTAGAGTCGAAAACACAATTGCACATTTTGCGGGTAAATATTCGCACATTCGTGCTTGATGGTACATTGTGAATGAAATAAACGGAATATTTACTACAAAAAATCGCCCAAACATTCTCTTTGTGAGATTATTTTACTCGTTTCCTTAGTAGTAATTTCCAGATATTAGGGAAATTTTCACTTTTAGTTGTACAAATAATCTTTTCAGAAAATATATCGTTGTTGACGATAATGTTGCATTACAATCACTGTATTAGAATTCGTACTTAACAGACACCAATTTTGTCACTCTTCGCAATCACATGGTTCGAACCGCAAAGAACTAATACATTTGGTAAATCCTCTTCCCTATATGCTCACATCTATAGAGCAGGCTGATTCCCAAAGTTATTTCAGGTATACACATTTGTTACTTGGTATATTGTTCGTAAAACTCCAATTGTGCTCCAATTTTATAGTTTTGTTAACATAAAAAGTTTTCCTACACTTGAGACAATGATACCCGTATTACATCGACCTCGCGAAAAGCCTAGTAATAAGCCTATGTAGCCCATAAAAAGTACAAAACGCGATTTTTTAAGGACGTTTTGAGGCAACGTTTTTTCGTAAAAGACCTTTAATATATTTGCATCTTATATTCAGAAGCATATAACAGAAGAAATAAACTCTGCTTTATGGTGTGTTATTTTAACCATAGACTCTAAAAACAGACAACAAACATGTTAATGTAGAACAGGGTTTGCAATGTATTTCAAGGATAAAATCTTCCGCATCCATATAACGACCCATAAATGCCAAAGGAGGAAATGCGTAACTAGTAGCTTAACTGGAAACCAAATGATATAAGGAAGCAACGTCGGCGAACTCAACAGAAAACTCAGCAAACTGTTCATCAGACAGTTTTTTCCAACAGAACACGAATTCATTAAATACAAATAATTGTACGTCATGCAAATGTACAAAGTCGGTGTTATTAGTAACCGGCGCACAAGAAACACGTAAAGGAACACACGGAGATTATGCCGGCGACAAGAAATGAACGCACGGGGAGGAGATCAGATTCCAGTCTCTGGGAGCTGGCGAGCTGCCCAGGCATAGTACTATCTCTCTGGCCCAACGCCGCAACAGGTGGTGGTGGTGGTGGTGGTGGTGGTGGTAGTGGTACAGAGGGGATTCTATGTTCCAACTTTTTACTACATATCGCAGATTTGCAATGAACGATTCCCAAATATAAAACAGTAGTTACGAACACTCCACAATACAAAAACTACAAAACCTTCAACAATATGTACATTTTCATTCCAATGACTCACGCATTTTACTATGAAGCATATATAGGTTAATCAGATCATTTCATTTTACCATTCAGCTAACTTAACTTAATGTATACCTTAATGTGTTTATTTAACTGCAAAAGATTTTTGAGAGAGCCCTGCAAGGCACGACTGCTGCTGAGAGGCGTCTTGGTGAGCGTTCTCCGCACTGCGGCGTGCCTGCTGTCGGGCTCTTTAAGCACGCGCGCGCGCGCTAGGCTGCCCACGCGTCCTGGCGGCGCGGCGCGGCGCGGCGCACCTGTGCCGTCCCTTTTACCGCGCGTGGGAGGCTAGCGCCCGGCAGCGAAGCTGAGCGCCGGCCCCCCGCGGCCCCGCGCTCCTCCGAGAATATGAAATTCGCAATTCGAAAGGTACTATATATTTATACTGAATATTTTTCAGCATTAAAATGTTGGTGGTTCTCTACGTAAAGGAGTTTGATTTTTGCAGCAGAATGTGAATTCCATTGGGAAAAGGTAATGTGAACTACACGTATCTTCTGTAAAACTAAAGAATGGAAATGGCATTTTGTACAGTTTCTCTTGTATATAATTCACATCTTAAAATTAACTTCCTGACCAATGGCACTTGGAAGATATTTTAGAATAATTATTGAATTATTCAGAAGTTGAGACGAAATCTTCGAATTACTAGACACGACAACTAAAATTTACACGTGAAATTTTTAAAGATTACGAATAAGATTCAGCGATGGATGATTGCTATCGCAATAACCATTGTTCACGACGGATGACTTTTATTGCAGCGAGGGCGCAATATTAAAGGCAATCATTCTTCCTGAAGTGCATATTTTAAAGGTACCCCAACAGGAAAAGTCACGGACGAGGTCCATTATAAATAAGCGAGAGCTCTGTAACAATGGGGCGGTGTTCTCATGCGCTTCTTTCTTGCCGCCGCCGCCGCCACCACCACCACCACCTCCACCACCACCACCACGAGGCTTTTCAGCACCATCGTCACTGCATCGCCATCTCACCTCTTTGCCACTACTGTGTCCTGATAACCATCGACTTCAGAACCACCCATACTATAACCACTAAAACAAACTCTATCACCATTTCACTGCCAATGTAACGATAACGCATACACTGTTCTGCAACACTTACAGCAATTGGTGACTACGACCTACGTGTCCACGCGTTTACCATATCCTCGAAATTTCCGACCCAGAACCAAGTTTCAACGAGCCGCAAAATGCTCACCCTTCCGAATGGCGGACGCATCCCTCCAGTACCGTCGCCAGCGCCGCGGCCTTCGTGCTACGTGACCCCAGTACAGGAGAAACGCATCTGCCGCGACGGCGCCATGCAAATGGCGCCAGGCGGTGCCGCCGCCGCCGCCGGGGTCGAGGCCCCGTGACGCCCCTGAGCCCCCGCTTATGATTGAAACCCTCACGAACCGTGCGCCACGAGCCACTCGCCAGACAGCAGCCTGGCGCCGTCCCGGCCGATCTAGGCGGAAGCCACGCGCAGGGCTGGCCCAACTCTTCTTATACATCTCTGTCTCTCTCTCCCACGCTATTTGTCTCTGTCTTTCTCTCCCTCTGTTGGTCTCTGTCGCTCCCTCTCTATCTACCTGTCTGCCTGTCTGTCTGTCTGCCTGTCTGTCTCTCTGTTTTCCTGTCTCTCCGTTTGTCAGTCTCTCCGTTTGTCAGTCTCTCCGTTTGTCAGTCTCTCTGTTTGTCAGTCTCTCTGTTTGTCAGTCTCTCTGTTTGTCAGTCTCTCTGTTTGTCAGTCTCTCTGTTTGTCAGTCTCTCTGTTTGTCAGTCTCTCTGTTTGTCAGTCTCTCTGTTTGTCAGTCTCTGTTTGTCTGTCTGTACAATTAGTTTTTCAAAAACACTATCAAAATTTGCAAGCTTTTATTTAGAAAAATGTTGCGAATTTGGCATCAGTAAAGCGAGATAAATTCCATACGACACATACCTTGCGTATTTGAAAAAAAGTAGTTGTGAATATGACTCAATCCGTGAAAACCGGAATAAATGCAAGATTATACGAGAAGATACGAAACCAGCGAATTAAAATACTTAATAAACATTTCAACGTTTCATTTACGCGCACGGTGGCAGAGGCTGCGAGGTCGTTGACTTGTGCTCGTGGAGACGTCTCCTGGGCGGCCGCAGCGACCGCGAAAAGAAGCGAGGCCTCTCACTGCCCAGCGCGAACGCTCTGCGGCACTTCATCGTGATAATGCCCAGAGCACACGGCGGCGCGGGCGGGAGGGCGAGCGCCCGTAAACGCTAATGAAGTGGAGATGCAGCAGCCGCAATGGCCTCTGGCGCGACCCATCGGGCAGAGGTGCGTAGGTTCAACATCCGCGAGATGCACCTTCGGCCTTTCTAAACGAAAGCGCTCGCGTCGCGCCACACTGCCCCGCCCCGCCCCTCCCCTCCGCCCCACCTGCACCTGCGCCGCCGCCGCGGAAGCAGTGGAGGCCTCGCAAGAAGCGGGGACCCACACTCACCTGTAACTGCTCTCACAATCTCACTTAATTGCAAGCTGAATTAAGTCGATATGACGCTAATGCACTAGATTTTGCGGTTTTTAATCGTCAGAAAATGACGCTCGGACGAAGATTCAGACGCTAGAATGTCTTCTAAATATTTTTATTAAGAGAAATTACCAGCATTCGCTTATATTGAATTATAAATTGTGGAATAATAAATGTAGACTAATAATGATTCAAAAATGTATCGGTAGTATTATTAACAATACACGTCCAATTGTATCAGAAATCATAAGAATTTCTTCATTAATTAATTTTAAATTTACACTCCTGAAGGACATATTATCATAGCTATATTTATTATTCATTTCTGATTCCCATTGTATTAAGATTAATAATACGAGTAACTTCCAGTTTCTAAGCACAAAGTTCTCTTCTTGATTCTTCTTTTTTACACACACTTGAATATCTAGACGTGACTCCCCAATATACTCGTACTATGTAATTCATGCCAGAATCAAGAATTGACCTTGGGGGTTTATTACTCTTTTGTCAGTTTACGCTAGCTGGATAATATACATCGGAGTATGTAAACAAATTGAATTTATCTATTCTCACCAATGAACAACGTAGGAGCCGACTTCTTATAACACAATGTAATACAGGAAAAGTATTGGGAAGTTGGGGAATGATCTGCACATTGAAAAATTGTTCACGTATATAGTTTTGGTCAATGATTTTCTATTTTCTTCCCCCAAATGTAAATTTATTTTTGGTGGGAAGGAAAATTGCCACAATTTGAATTGGAAAATTGTCACAATTTTTGCCAGAATATTTCAGAGGATAATGGACGGAACTGAGAAAGATGACATTGATAACCCACCCGTTCAGTGCACTTAGACGCGTCACCCACTGCCGGTAATTTCCTCAGTGCAAAGCATTCTAGATTCACGCCAAAGCCTCATCACAATTTTCACCCGACAGCAACTGTCGTAAACCGATCGTGTGACGCGATTTGCGTGACTACCTCATTTCCGATAGATCACAATGCACGAAGCTCGAATCCTGAAGTCAGCACCTCCCGTCAATATTGTCTTCCGCGTTTCTCTTTCTCACGTACTTTCGCAATAGTCATAAACCAGTTCTTCGTATCTGACTGTGATGAGAGGGCGGGGCGCATACCGACTGCATCCAGCGGTCAACATTTCTTACCTCCCTACGTCGTTCACTACCTCCCCAAAAAGGCATAGCCCGACTCCATCCCGTTGTGTTTTCCTCCTTAGTAGGGGGATTGATTTCTACGTATTCCACAGTCTGCTTAGAATCACATTGATTTATTACCATTGCAGGGTTTTAAAAAACAACCAGAGATCAAAAACACAATTTTTTAGGAGAGTGAAAAAACCATAAGAACCATGAAATTGGTAGATATTTGAAGCATGAAAATTGATGTGCACTTTCTCAAGCTATTGTAAATACTGGTGAACGCTTGAGTCTAGATCAAGCTTGAACTGTGTAGTGGAAATTATTGGATAAATTGGGGTGTGTATTTGTATTAATTATTTTGTGTTAATTGAGAAATTTGTATATCAAAATTATTTGTTTATAGCCGTAATACTAGAATATTTTTAGGAATAATTCAAGACGTTAATGCCCTTAACAAATTTGAAATATTACTGACCACCTGATTGTTCTTCGCCACTGCTGTTATCATCATTATCAGTGTATTTCTTTTCCACATTAGTATATGACGACTAAATTCTTGCCTCGCTAACTTAACACACAATTTCGGAGATTTTGACATTTTCACCTGTGTTCGAGTTTTTTTCTGGACTGCTGCGAGAACATCTATGTGGACTTCATCGTGAATGAATGAAAACTCAACTACAATATATTTAATTCTTCCAAAACACGAGTTGGACGAGACAGAATGGAGACGGGCTACGCCTTCCCAGGTAACGAAAAATGAAAGAGGATTCGCTGGGATGCGGCGGTGAGAGAAACCGTCTGGTAATCGCCTGATCGCGAGATGCAGTCCGCAATTACCAGACGGCGAGTCTTCGAGCTCTACATGCGATCTGAATGAGAACATGTGCCAGCTTCGTCAGCCCTGCAGAGAAAACCAAGTTAAATTCGAGCGCAGAATTATTATAATACAAATGCAAGAGATACTCTTTTAATGCAAATCCTAAAACTTACTGAAGCTGGCGTTTTGCACTAACCTATTTTTAAAGAGAAACCAATGAGAATTAAATTCATTTTAACTAGAAATGTACCACCTTTTAGTACTTGTAGAGGTGAAATGTACATTGTCTTTATTACTCTTTTTCAAGCTTTTAAAATAATAGAGATTTTAAATCTGTTAAGAACACAGGTGCATGAAGGAGGAAGGTAAATGACACATTCACTATTCTGATAATTGCAGAACAATACTACTACTCATGACCCATTCTTTACATATTTTATATCCTGGCAAATAAGGTAACTAAATACATGAGGAAAATGCGAACGTCAGCCACAAAGAACACGAATGCGCATTCAACTGGAAGCGAGGAGAGTTCTCGCATTCACAAAGCCGCGGTGGGTGGTGTCGGTAATGAGAGGCTGCGATTCGCTGCCTGTCGCTGCTGTTACGCAGCAGAGGAGAAACCGACGTCACCCGCGCAACAGGTCGAAAGGGGTCAGGCAGACGCGGCCCAGCGGCCTAGCAGGCTGTTGGCTTTACTTTCTAAGCCCTGCCAAAGCCAATGAGACGCCGTCTCCGCTTCACACTTGCCAGACGCCCGCTCCCGCGAGCGCATGGCCATCACGTCGGCTACGACAAATGATCAGTTCACGGGGTATCTGGTATTTAGTATTCGTGCGGCCACGTTTTTCAAAAGAAGCAAATAATGGGACAGTGAGTTTCGTCACGATTCTAATCGAAATCGATGTGATTTTGTTCCAACATTATTTCATTTCCTTCGGTTAAGCATTCACATGCTTGGGTTAAACTAGTATTCCAGGGAAACCTAGTTCAAAATAAGCTAGTCCTTTGCATTTTTTTCTTCAAAAAATTCATCATCCACTGGTTCGTGATATCCTTAAAGATATATTGCTTGGTTCATTACGCTACCCCCTAACTGCAAGTAAGCCAGGAAACATTGTTAAAAAAAACTTTTAAAAGTCGGCTCAGATAGCCGACGAATTGAACCTCGTTAGTGAGATTCTTTAAAGATCTGTACGTTCAAGTCAACCCTGTAAATGATTGTTAGTATGAGTGTGTGTGGGTGTGTAACCAAGCGATGTAGCTCTGGGCGTAGCGTGCTGACTTAGCATTCGGGAAGCCCGGGTTCAATCCCTTTGCCTTCTTGACCAGGGTTTTCGTGGTTTCCCTTGCTCCTCCAGGAGAATGCTAGGATGGTTGAATTGAAAGGCCACGACCGCGAAGTCAGCGTCACTAACAGAATTTGTTAACTACGCGAAGTCACGAAGGTTAAGCGAATTCTAGACATCGCAGGTTCCTCGTTGGTGACCGAATAGGAACCCGGAGTCTAACGGTTCTGAGGTCAATTGCCCTTTACGGGACGTATAATGGCTAAATACACAAATAAAGTATGGGTATATTATATTCCCTGCGTCTCACAATATTCGTAGTTACGAAAATAGGTAAATTCATCATTCAAATTTCAATGGTTACATACTTTATTGCTGACAACGAATATTGAAATTATTGAAGTGAAATTATTTTATAAGAATTCAATTAATTCATTGATTGATTTGAATCATTTCATTCAATTGACTGAATGGCTAGTGATTAGGACGGGTCAACTGTTAAGGTTATTATCCCCGCAAGTGCTGTGCACGTTTTCAACGCGGGATATAGCGGTGATATTCCCCCGCTGGCTGGCGAAATCCGGCGCCGACCTATGTCGACTTGCGAGGAGTTTCCCCAACCAGGTATCTCCCACAAGCGGGGCACCGCCTCAGCCGGCACAAGCTCTAAGCTCCCGACTGGTGTCCCATCAGGTGGGATAGAAAAGTGTAAGTAAGGGATAAGGTTGGAAAGAGGAAGGAAAGATCCCGCGCGGTCCGTTTGTTTGGGTACTGCTGCGGCATTCGCTGGCTGTTGATTGTAGACCCCACGAAACACTACTGATCAAAGTAGCCGAATGAGACAGCGGCTGAATTTGACCTAGCTACGCAGGTAGAGTCGAAAATTCTGCCATCGTCGAAACTCGAACGCTAGGACCTCCCGGTCAGAGGTACTGCAGTTACATCTTTTGATGCTCTCAGACACGTTTGTCAGTACTGATTTCAAACAAGAATACCAGTAAATGGAAGGATCTGAAAACGAAAGGTAAGTGATGCCAAGTGGACGCTAAGAAATTAAAATAATAATAATAATAATAATAATAATAATAATACGAAATAACATTTGTAACGTTAATTTACTTCAATGCACAATTTACTACGGGAGGTACATTTCTTGAGTGCACTATCAAAGTAACGGTTCCTGTAATTTAAGAGAAAGCTGGACAACCCAAGTACTTTCAAAATACAAATCCGTCAGACGTGGAAGTCCGAATTGTCATTAGCAGTTGACAACTCTTTTACTCCAAACGGGGAAACACAAGCGGTTTCTGTTTTGCTGTTACACGCGTCACAGTCATGAAAGCACACACAAACGCAGAGAAACAACCGTGTCATTCGCGTCAAACGTGTTCAGTAGGTAATTTACAGTAAAATTACACCTATTTCACAATTTACGAGGAAGAGGAAAGCAGTAAAAAAGTGTCGAGACACGAGAGGTAAGTACTCTGTACAACTATAGAGGAGAGAAGAGTGGGCGCGCTGTGACCCAAGAGGCCAACCATTTTCTTCCTTTACGCGCGAAATATGAAGAGTTGGCGGTTGGACAATCCTGTCAAGATACTCGACTATTCACGCTTTCTGTAGCTCTGCATAAACGATGACTAAGGCAACTCCACGTCAAAATGACAAGTTTGTTTATTTTGTACATATTAATGCTCTACGAATATTACAAAGCAATAATAATAATAATAATAATAATAATAATAATAATATAATAATAATAATATCATTTAATCATTATTTGCAAAGTGTGCAGCCTAAAACAAAAAGGGGCACTACATTTTTGAGCTCCTTTGGGCCGCCCATTTCTATTCAAAGTTTTTATTTAAATATGACCCACTTGAGAAGTAAAAAAAAATAAACGCAATTGTTGGAAAATGAAATTATGAATTAAATGACAAAATAATTGATGATATTTTATGTGATGTTGAATCATTTACAGGGTTGCGCGATGGTTTGGAGAGCCTCTTCCCCAAATGTGTAAATTTCCCCAAATTGACAGATTAAAAATAGAGGAAAATAGTAATGTGATAATAAATAGAAGTAGCCTCTTTCTACATTTTCAGGGAGGCCACAGCCCTATGCGTACACGCCTGTGATTTTCACATATTAACCTAAAAATTAAAATAACTATCGCATTATAAAGTACACGTTGTATTTTAAAAATATTGATGACAACTTGCTGATACGCTGTAAAAATGAAATGAAATAAGTCATACTTTTTTTCAACGATTCATCAATTTATGTTATATAAAATATATGTATAATTTCAAATTCTTTTTAAAATAACCTAGTCCTTTGCATTCTTTTTTTTTTCAAAAAATTCATCATCCACTGGTTTGTAATATCGTTTAAGATATGTTGCTTGGATCATTACGCTACCCCCTAACTACAAGTAAGCCAAGATGTGAGGCAGGCGCAAGTCCACCAAAACACCTTTCTTCCTCCGAGCGCCAGTCGCGAAGCACGTGCCGTCTCCTGCGGTGGCGGTGGCGTCGGAGGCGTCCGCCGGCGCAACCGCTTTGTTCTGGCGGCGCGGTGCACACTGAGAACACAACGCGGATCTGGGACACACTTGCTGCGCAGATAGCGACGCAGCCACTCATGCTTCCGCCATTCCGCACAATTACTTGTTTACGACGGCCGACTCTGAAGGATACGTGAAAACATCTGAAGTTCCTTACGCGGCTAAGCAATTCGCTACATCACCCCAACTAGTATATTAAACCTACATCATTCCAAAAATCTATTAAAAAGAGAGTAGTATAGACGACTAGGAATATTACGGCCAGAAGCGATGCGAGCTTAGCGGAAAAAATGCGATCTACACCACGTTGCGAACTTCTCGATCGCCAAGCGACATAAATCACTCTCTGATCACTCTTTGAAAACGTTTTTTATTTATAATTCAAAAGTTGGCAGCAATGTTTTCACCTCAACGACTGCCGAGAAGCCAAACTAACGATATATGGTGATACCTTTGGTTCGCCGATGGGCACACGAAGATCGTCCACGAAGGTTACGTAGTCTTGACTGAAGATCATGTCAAAACGAATTCTGATAAAGGAAAATGATTCTCCTTCTTTGCTTCCTTTATAGGTATTTCATTTTCGTATCAAAAAAAAAAAAAAAATCTCCTAAATTCCTCCACTGCTGCAATTCTAGGCAATTTGCTAGAACGTGACAGCTTCTCGATCTTGATGAAGTTTCAATTGAAAGGTGCTCTTGTCAATCGAAAGATGATTGGATGAATGGTAAAAGATGATTATGGATTTAGAAACATGTCGAGGGAAAAGGTCGCTGTGAAGCAAAGACAGAAGGAGCGGAAGATGTCGCGCGTGTTTCGCCGATGAGTCGGCGCTGGAGACTGTGACAGGGTTTGGTGGTGCAGAACATTCAAACCGTATTTCATCCAAGGGTGCACTCAACCAATGTCTCGGCAAAACGTACGGACAATTCCTGACACACAGTCCGGAAGACGTGGTTGCGGGGAGGAGAATAATTACTAATAAACGTCACGACAATAATGAGAAAAAGTCTCACTTTTATTATTTTTTTTGTAGGGACCCAGGGCGGCCACTTTCCTTATCCCTCCCAGCTAAGCAAGTACCAGCCGCCATGCCAATTCTGCTGTTTCCATGTTCCCAGGGATTAGCTTTGCAAAACAGCCAGGTAAAGTAGTCGAAGAAAACACGCCTGGGTCTACCGACCTAACAAGCTGCAGAAGCAAACACCGTATCGGTGCAGCATCAACAAACAACGGATAAAACCTTCGGTTTCACGGAGGTGTATATTCAAATTGTGTGTTAACTGCACAACATAAAGAACTTCATCATTATTCACTGCAAGTACAAGGGGTAACATGGCCACGAAACTGAATGGAACAAAACTGTGCCCGGGTGTCTAATTGGACCACAAGACTGAAGGTGTATTTCGGCGACCAAGAAAACATTTTCACACATAAATTCGCATGATATTGATATACGAGTATTTGAATTTTTCCCAATTTCTGACCTTCTTAATCTCACGCTTCAAATCATTTCTTGTCCGACGCTCTCTCTTGTTCGCTGAGATTTTCCTAGCGTTACGAAATTTTCGAGTATTGCACGACAGACTCCAGACAACATCCGCCTCATTCAACACGCCCGCCCCCGAGCAAATCGCGAAAGTGAAATCCAATTTCCCCAAACGCCAGGGAGCGGATCGTGAGAGCGCCTGAGGCGGTGGAGAGCGAAGATAATAGAGGGAGGAGGTGGTGTGGGAGGCAAAGGTGGCGGATTTGGCGAGTGGGCCATGGGTGGCAGAGAAGGTGTGGGTGGCTGAAGTAAGGTGGGTGGAGAGGTGATGTGGGTAGCGGAGGTGGCGTGGATGGCGGATGTGACATGAATGGTGCAGATGGCATGGGTGGCGGAAGTGACGTGGCGGCGAAAGTGATGTGGTCTGCGGAAGTAATATGGGTATCACAATTGGCGTGGGTGGCGGAGGTATCATGGATGGCAGATTTGACGTAGATGGCGCAGATGACGTGGGTGGTAGAAGTGATGTGGATGGCGGAGTTGACATGGGTGGCGCAGATAGCGTGGTTGGCGGAGGTGACATGAGGTGGAGGTGGCGGGGATGAGTTAGATGGCGAGGAGGGGTGAAGTAAAATGGCGGAAGAGCCACTTGACTCCAACCACAAGGTTAGGGGAACTGTCTACCATTCGACTCCTACCAAAATGGAGAGGGATATTTTGTAGAAGACAAGGAGACGTACTATTCTTTTGATAACTTTGCAACACTTCATTTTCACTTTTGTGTCCTAACACGATGTATATGGACAATTAAACTGCATACTTCTTTCGCATTTGTACGTTTTCAGTACTGTTGGGTTCTTATTACTAGAGGCAGGTGTGCAACTATTATAATGGAAGGTCTAGCATTGAAATAACATCGACTAGATAAAATTATGCTGAGTTAGATAATATATCAGTTTCATTTTGAATTGAAGAAAATATTAAGCAACACAACCTGAGAGGTAACAGTAACATTAACTAAAAAAATCTATGCTCCTATTTTGATAAGAGTAATTTCAACCGCATAATCATTTATTTTAAGTAGAATACAAAGTGAAAGAAATTTTTATTTCAATGTCGGAAGATATTATTGTGGTAGCTAGAGAATGTCTCAGTAAGATACATTCTCACATTATGAACCTTTATACTGAAAAAAAACAGTCATGTCATCTATTAGAATTAAAGTTAATAACTATGGATCCCAATTTTTTATAGACAGTTATATTCTTATTTTAAAATGTTCAAAACATAGTCGAAATTTTACACATAGATATATCACTTCGTATTTTCTTATAGTACAACGTTTCAAAGACGTTTTTCATCATCTCCAGGTACAGATATTTTTCTAATGTTCCAAAATTTCAAAACTCAGTAATTATACATTATTCGTTTTTGAAATTTGGTTGCCTAAAAACAAAGAAATAAAAAAGGAATCAATTAGTTTAAACGTGTAATATTTCTGTAAATCAAAGACTATCAAAATCTGTGACTCATGTTCCACATATTAAAGTGTTGCTTCTCTACAATTTCAATTCTCTCAATTGACATTTGCTCTCTAACTCCCAACACACGGATGAGAAATTAAGGGAGAAAATTGCAGTTCGGCTTGCAACAACAAGGGCGCACGTCAATCAATCGTCTGTACTGATGAAATCAGTAGTGTTTTGAAACTACAAGAAGTTAACTTTTTATTGTGCTGTTTCTCCACTGCGTTCCCTGTATGTACAAATAAGAGTATTGAAGGGAGTCCTGATCAAATAAAGCCAATATTCATTTTCCCTCGTGTATTTTTATTATTTTGATGAACGAACCTCCGGCAAAATCCATGGAGAAATTCTGATGGGCAAAGAGGGTTTCGCGCGATAGGTTGTCTCGGGGTACTACTTCCCCTAAACCTCATTCCACCACCGCTCCATAATCACTCATCTCTTCATCGTTATCGCTTCAATTTACCCATTAGAACATCAGCAGTAGCAAACGTTCTACACAGTAAAGAACGAACGTTTGTTTAAATATAATTAAAATCATTTTATCCCTCTTTCCAAATTTTACATAAATAAACTCCAGAATAAATGTTCTCTCTCCCAATGGGTAATAAATCCATATCTATTCCGAATTTTGTAATCTAGAAGCGAAGGATAGGGAAGTCAAGAGAATTCCCATAACTGGACTAGTAACTAAAATATATCAATGTAAAATTAATGAGGCATACATCAGTCGTTAGACGTCCTTCAGAGAAACTGAGACATTTGTTGAAATTATAAACTCTTAAAGCTACCGGCTTTTCTCCAGCACAAAAAGTTCCCATCCGAGTACGATGACAAGAATGTTGTGTTTTACACGCTCGAATTACTACACCCGCTGCCCGGTTGAGCGAGGCGATGAAGTGTTTTCAGACATAACAAGAGCGGTAGCTGTCCTGACCTGCACCTCCGGAGCGGCCTGACATCCCGTTTCCTTTACGGGGGTTTTGTGGAGTAAAGCATTTTACTTAAGAATGGTTTTTCTGTGACTAAGAGAGTAGTTTCAATATAATTTGGCAATGAGAACTGAAATGTGAAAGACAGTCTTTTCATTCCTCAAAACGAAAATATTTCACTAGAGCACCATTCAAACAATATAAAACTTGTCGAACCCTCGTAGGCAAGGTGCTTCGTAATATATTAGCATAAGAGTAGAGCATTAAATATTTTTAATAAAACTTAAAAAGCAATGCACATGGAAATCCTAGGGTAAGGTGTAGGAATCATTCGTATGTAGCGTGTAGTGTCAAACTTGTAAAAATATGTTCCACTTTTTAGACGTTGCACTAATGGAGTGCTTATTGTAACTCTCGTGAAATAATATATCTAGAAGTAAGACGAAGTATAATTTGGAAAATTGGCTGTAATACTATTGAGGCAGCTCCTAAAATACCTTTTACAAATAAAAGTGAATTTAGACGAACGTTCTCCATTAAACAGAACCTGATTTTTGAAATGAAGGGAATTGTGTACCACTCGACTCCAACCACCACGGAGCTATAGGGATATTTCGAATACGATAATGACACTTGCCACTCTTTTCAAATATTACATTGAGATAATTTCGAAAAGAAAAACTGAAACAATCTCGAGCTTAATAAAGATAAACAAGATGATTTTTGATTTGTTTGAACCTTCCCAAAGTACGGCAGAACAATAATTTTGATTGCTTTAGAGTGGACTGCAAATATTTGCAACGACGGAGATGTGTCAACGTCGAGTGAGGATGGAAAATACCACGCAGCCGTGACACCAGCACACCGCAAAATTTCCTTGCAAGACAAATACTTCATGCAAAACCTATTTGTGTTCCTGCGTTCCTCTCTTCAATAATTAAGTAATCAAATGAGATCGTTTTCACTAACTGGAAATGAAAATGAAGAACAGAAATACGCTACAAAAGCCATTTTAATTTTATTTGAATGAATGTGGAGCACTGGAGAGCGAAACGCATGCGAATCCGGAAGAGAAGACGGGGTTTGGAGCGGTGCGGTTGGGTACGGGTGGGCGAGAAGGAAGATGAGCGACGGGTGCAATGTGGGTCAGACAAGAGGCCCTTGAGAGGGTCTGCCCAGCAGCTAATGCCTCACCGGCGATGGGCGTCTGACGGAAGCTTCAACGCGAGTATTCACCCAACTCGCCGCGAAGGCAATTACCGCACGTTGCAGCTATCGCTGGTTGTAAAGCAATTTCGCATGAAGTACGCTCTCACCACATAGCAAGGGCAGGATGAAGAGAAACACTAATTTATTTGAACAAAATGGCAATGCAGCTCTAAAACAATGAGACATAGAAACATAGAAAGAAATAATCAAGTGTTTCCAAGGAATTATTTTTCCATTGGTGTCTATGCTTATTCCGGTATATAAGGGTAGTCACCCTTTCTATATTTTTCTAACATTAATATGCATATGGATCGTACAAAAGTTTGAGCATTTACAGGTTTGCACGGCATTACGCAAAATTGATGGGGTTATTGATTCTCTGACAATGAATTAAGGAAATGAAACATTTGTAAAGGGAAGAAATAATGATGTGAATAGATATAAATAAAGAGAAAACTTCTGTTAAAACAGCTTTTGTCTTCTCTTGTCCACTACTGAAGTAAAACATCCTAGTTTATGTTGAGTTAGCTAGACAGCATGCAACAATTATTCGATGTTCATAAATATGGAAACTTCATGTTAATAGAAGTATGATGATCTGAAAAAAAAAAAATAGTTTATAAGGCAAAATGAAAAGAAATGATATGTTTATGAAGGCCACAGATTACGAGGGGCTTGGCTTCGAAGATTCCCTGAAATATGTGACTGGCACGTACTATGTGACGGACGAGGCACGCTTCTCGGCGTACGCTCGACGTGCGAGCATTTGGAGGGTCAGTGACAGGCAAACACACTGAACATTTCTTCACGACAACTTTATTCATCATGCATTTATAATTCGACTGCCCTGCTAACCGGCGTCGCATGCGATAACGCAGTCGAATATTGAAAATGTGTTTGTTCAGAGATCAACCTGCAATTAATGAAATATTGAAAGAAAACGTCCTAGAACACAAAATTTTTGAAGTCGTTAAAGTTCGAATATTGAGACCAACGAATGGAAGTATTTATCTTGAAATGTGGGCAATGGTATCTGATCAAGGGCAAATATATGTGAAAAGCATACTTTACGACGTCATTTTTCATTACCTTCAAATATTTTAATTCAGTCAAATTATAACTTTAAAATATTCTAACGACACATGATATTTATTACGACAATAATAACAGGCCCACGAAAGAAAAAAAAAACATTCGGCTATTTGTAGCAACATATTTCTGTTTTGCCTTCTTTTACTACAAAAAATGTAAGAAGATTTGCATTTTTATACTGCTAGGATTTCGTTTTGAAAAATCCTGTCCTATATTCCAGTAGAAGAGGTGAATTTTGTGGCTCTCACTCATAACCAATCTTTATAAATGTAGTCTCTAAAGAAAAAAAACACGAGACTTGACGAATTGCTCTTTAACGATAAAAAATGTTTTGTTGAAAAGGAAGAAAAAAACAAAAACAAAAAAAATAATATCAATGTTCATGTTAAATGAAACCCACAACACTCAAACAGTAGGGTTAAAATCTCTATAGCTAGATAACTCAAGAACGAAGAACGAAGCTTTCTACAGGCTTTAACAGTATAATTTTGACGTCAAAGGTCTCCAATAAACGTTCCTTATGTCGTAATCTACAATATGAGACATTCTATTAAATTTTGATGGTTCTGCTTTTATACTTCATTGCAATTTCTATTTCAAACATTGCAAAGAGTATGTTTGTACTTGCCCAATCCTGTATTTTCGCATGTTCAACTTTACGTAGATTTCTCAAGAGTAAAAAGCTTTTCTATTATATTTGAGTCTACCAATGAAAGGGAAAAGCAAACTTTCAAAGAAGATTGTATATTTAGTTCAAATATTTTTAAGGAAATGTGAATTGTTACAAGAACCCCAGTTTATAAAACTGAATAAACATGTATTTAAAATTGTTTATTATTTTTTATTTATTTGATATTCACTCTGTACATTGGAAGTAACCTTTGTACATTTCTTAAATAAATAAACACGCCTCGTTATCAACTTCCCTCTTTAATATGGAAATGGAAGGATAGGGAAACGAATGGAGTTTAACACGCCAGAGTTCTCACATTGGTACGCGAGTTTTACATAAATCAACCTAACGGTTTTCTTCTTAGTCAATATTTTGCAATAAGAAATACCAATTTTATGTAATATTTTATCAATAACTTACTGCAAGAACGTGCTTATTACTTTAAGTATGTATCAGAAATAGAAACTTAAACCTAAATATATCAGTTTCTAAAAAATTATCATCCGGCTACAATTTCGATATATTGAAAGTTGTAGAAATAACACGACCAAAAATCGAAAGAAGATTCTTCTGCGTTTTGGTGGACTGTTATTGGACCACAAACGTCCTCTTAAAACTAAACAGGCTCTCTTGAACATTTTACTCAAATGTTCAGAAAACGCCAGTCTCCAATAAATTAATTCGTCCGAGTATCACAAGCCGAAACGTTTCCTCCCTCGCAATCCCGAGGCAGCTGTGGCTGGCGGTGGGCGCGGGCGAGGGCGGGCGTGTGCCGCGTGACCCACACAGGCGGCGGCGCGCCGCGGCGCCTTAAAGAGAACCTCTCAGTTGCGCGTCCAGGAAGAATGGCCGCGCCGCGCCAACTGGAGCGAGGCGGCGGCCCGCATTCACGCCGCCCATTAATTAATTACATCCATTAATTGCAGAAATTACCGATTGCACACGGGATAAAACCTGCCGCGCCCCGGCCACGAACCCGATAACTAATTAAGATTTGTTCAAGAGGGCTCTTCTTCGCCATCGCAGGGAAGCGAAGGGGCTCGATTTACCCGTTCCACGCGGTCGCCTGCCCGCCGCCGCCGCCGCCGCCGGACAGCCGGCAAGGCAGGTCGCCCGCTTATCGCCCATCGTAATTAAAGCGGCGTGGCGTCGCGGGGGTGGAGCTGGCCAGCAGGCGCCTCCCGGTTCGCGGCGCCCCGGACGCGCGACAGCCTCGCCAGGAATCGGGGGCGCCGGCCGCCCCACATGCGGCCCCCAGCTCGCTTCCGGAAGGCAGGGGAGGTTTCGTGATAGCTTAACTCTAGGACACGATAACATCTCCCCGCTGGTCCAGGCAATACATTGCTCGTCAGATGCCGTATACGGCAAATCGTTTTCCTACTTCATTAAAACGAAAAGGAAATTATCCATTGTAGAAAAAATATAAAGGTGATATTACATTTTAGTACAGAAGATATACAGACCTGTTTCTTATTTAACTCTTGAGTGTGCATCACGATTCCTTTTTGACCAGAGCAAGCTCACAAGACCAGAGAAAATCACAAATAAATTTCAAATCTACAAGGTACGGAATCCTATATGTCAATATTATTACAAGCTTGTTCTCAACAAAAATCCAGTTTGAAACTCTTCAATTTTTCGCTCGAATGCAATGCACTTAAAAACAACTCGCTTGAATGCTTCATCCAGAAACGGAAGACTTCGAGTTCAGATTGCGAATGAGGTACGCCATATCAAGTTTTATTTTCACATTCGTTACATAAACATACTTTCAAAATCTACGAAATCACTGGCGACACATAAACCGACGTCCGAATCAGATCATTAGGCGTTTCATTCACATATTGACTTGTGAGCGTATAGGAATGATATCCAAATGCTGCCGCCCCAAATCGACCTCTTCGCCGTTAATGGCATTTACGGCAATTACAGTCAGAGACCCACGCCAGAAACGCCATATCACGGGTGAACAAATCTCGAGCGAACTGCAGCGCCGTAATTACCGATAATCATCGCCGGTGAGTGGGAAGGGCAGGAGGAAAAGAGAAGAGCCAGGACGCCCAGATCGTTGCGACGGGCAGAGGTCTCAGAATAGCAATGTGCTGTTCAGCGGACAGAGAAACCGGCAGGGGCCACGTACGAAAACTATATCCACCAGGCAGTGGACCATTTTCGTTGACATTAATATTTTAATTATTACACTCTACCTCTCAATAGAACCACACACGAGGTCATGTGGACTTTGAAGAACCCAAGAAATGAAGGATCTTTAAAATGAATTTCCACCACAGAGACCACTACACAAAAATTTCTGCCTGAATGTTTCATCTTCATTTTTTTTCATGTTTGAAAATATCACATTACATTTATTAGAACTGCAATTGGGTGTGACCCGGTGGCAGTTAAGTGACAATAATTGCAAAAATTACAACACTTACATAAATAATAATAATAATAACAAGATAATAATATAATAATTATATAATAATAATAATAATAATAATAATAATAATAATAATAATAATAATAATAATAATAATAATAATAATAATAATAATAATAATAGTACCGTACAATACAGTACAAGACGAAAAGCAGCATTGAAAAGTGCATTGATCGCGTTCACCGCACTTCACTTCACTACACTTTTTGCTTTGAATTACACTGACCAGCACTTCACAGCACTTCACCGCACTACACAGCACTTACTCATTTAATATCTGTTACTGTCATTTTGTTCTATCTTGTTTCTAAAATTTCGGACACTGAGAGGAAAAGCTTTGAAAACTGCTGCAGGTAAACTGTTCCAATCTCTAATTGTTCTATGTAGTTTCGATGTAGTATAAACTTTAATTCAGTGTATCAATAAATCATTCACTTTCAGTTTAGCTAGAAATTGAACACTAAAACTAACATTTTCGATTTCACTCTAACCACCTTCTAATATTGTTAATTAGTTTTTTCTCTCTTTCACGTTCTCTGAAAACATAATCAAAGCGGTGGAACGATTCAACTAGAAAACGATGATTGGAGAAACAATTCTGAGAAATGTGAAGGATTTCCTGCGAAATGCGTGAATTTATTATGAAAATAATTTGAATTGCTCTACAACTGGTTATTTCAATTATAAAAGTGTATTCTGGAATTCATTCTCTTAAAGATAACATGTACATGAATTAAATGGGTTGACAGATCAGCGGATTTATTGGACATTTTTCCATTTGTAATACTGATAACCACAACTCACGTTGAAAAAATATATTTCTACGGTTTATCTGTATTTACGGCATTTTATTCAGACTATATGTCGTGTTCCAGTTTTCTGCAATGAATCTCAGCACCGCATACCGCCACAGGCTCGTAATATTCTGCCGCGGCTTCCTCGCCACCCTTCCCCACGGCTACCTCACGCTAGAGCTCGCGCAATTAATTCCAATGTAATTAGTCTGGTACTGAGCGAGCACCGGCGTGCTCAACACGCGTGTCAGATCAAATCACACGGGGAGGGAGGGTATGAAGAATCGACGCATTCGCTTTGTATCACTTCGTCACGCGTCGGCCGATACCAGAGGAAGTGGCCTAGTTGAATCATCGCGAATACGTGCCATGCCTGTACCACGTATGTTCTCAGAAGATACCTTCCGACTGCGAATTAATAAATTAATATTCAAATACTGGTACATAGGGTAACACTATATTGAAGCTTTACATGAAAATTGATGTTTACAAAGGGTGTCTTAGCTGTCTCTGAATATGTTTTATATTTGCTTCTCCACCCACAGATTTTCTATATTTAAATTTTGTACGTAACATTAAAATCGCCCATTAGAAAGAAAAGCCTTAAAAAAAGTTAAATTTTATAGCACTAGGTTATTCTGCTGAAGCCGTCTCCTAACTAGAACGTAAAATTACCATAAATATAAGATATTACTAATGATACTCCATTTCCAAGAACGAAGAATAAAGCCTTATGAAGGAAATTTACGTATGTACTAAAATTTCTGGACATTACATCGCTACACACCAAAAAACAAAAATGAACGCATTTCAATATACATCTCTCAACGTTTTTGCAGAAACATAAATTATTCGAATGAATAAAATGGGGTACTGTAAATTTGAGCCCCTTCTTACGACCGGTTACTTTCGTGCATAAACAAAACATATCACTAGCGCGTCAGCTGTATTAGATTTCCAGAATAAGTTTCGCATATACTATTTGTTTATTCTGCTGATTTTCTAATACATTTTAATCTCACTGAGTAACATTTCCACAAACAAACGAAGGAACGCGCGATAAGCCACCGGACGACGCGTCAGATTCTTTTTCCGACGTCAGTTGAGATGGCTTGAAACGAGCAGAGGGGCAGAAACCGCAGAACGCCGCGTGGCCTTCTTGACGTTTCCGGCGTGACGCGACCAAGGGCGACCTTCGGACCCAGAACGGCTTTGGAGACTTCAAGCACTTTTGAGTCACTGCTTTTTCACTAACTGGAAATCGAATTCGAAGTGATAGCGGAGCCCGCTAGTGCGTCAGATTTAGTAGGTGACTTATTGTATACCGGATAATAATCGATCACTTGGTCATATATATCGAATGTTTCCAATTCTGGCGACAATGTGTGCTGCTAACTGTGTATTGTAAACATCAAGTTGGTGACGCTAATCTGTATAAATAATTCTCTTTCTCTTTCTCTCTCTCTCTCTCTCTCTCTCTCTCTCTAATATATATATATATATTAAGACTTGTATTTATTTAATAATATAATAATTATATAATAATATACTTACACATCAAGATGAGTTGTTCATGGGCAGCTCTTGTCGAACAAATACGAAGAGGATATGACATTACCGGATTTTAGGGCACACACTGTCCCCAAAGTTTCGAACTTAATCTATTTCGTCTTCGTCTATTTAAACATTTGTATAAATTCTTCCTCGATTTCACCTGTTATTAGTCAAGAAATTGCTGTCGATTGCTGTATGCTAAGCTGTGTTTAAACACGGAGTAAGCACTATCGACCTTCTGCGAATGAGCAGTTCAAGTTTTGCATCATTTTCGTGTATCTGCGCATGCGCAAAAGATCGTTAGAGCTGCCACTATCACCTGCACAAACTCCCTAATATCTTATTAGATGACTAGAAAAATAAAAAAAAGTTTTGGGATTCCATTATTTGTAAGGAATAGTATGATTCTCTCCAGGCTACGTAATTGAGAGGTGAAGATCTGTTACTTCCACTATAAATTCATTGGAATTTGTTTCAGAAAAAACAATTACTCAGTGTCACACTCGTGATGTTATATTTATTGCGAATTTTATTTGGAGCCTATTTCCAATTCCTACGCGACCAACAACTCGAATTCCAATAACTGTTACCCGGGAATTATATTATGATGAATACTGTGCCTATGCTGTACATTGCAGCGCGCAATCCGCAGGCGCCGCGAGTACTTCCCGACAGCCGCCAGCAGCATTGAGGAAGGCCACTACAGCGAGGTGCGTGCGCTAGCTACGGTTTCGCTCCAATCCTTTGTGAGCCCTGCCTCCGATAAGAGCAGAATGCCAAACACGCCGCGCCGCTGCCATGGAAACGCGCGTCGCGTCGCGTGGCGTCGCGTCGCGTCGCGTCACCTCGGAATGCGAGCGGAGCGGCCGTCAGTGCGCCTCCACCCACGCCCCCCCTCCCCCGCTGCCGTCGTCCCGCCGGTGCGCCGCCGCGGCGTCGCGTTCGGAAGTGCCGCTCGATTTAGCCTTCCAGGAAGGCTCTCCGAGCCCCCACCCTCGTCAACGCCCGTGTCAAGGTCGGGGTTCAAGTCTACGCTTTCAGTCCCACCTTCTCGCTGCCTATCTCGTAACTTTCCCCGTCGAGTGAACTTCACATGCAAGACAGCGCGGCTGAAACATGATAGCTCAGGGGTGTCCATTTACAAGGCACTTGCAGGGGCCACAACAAAAACCTTTAATGAGGTTGCGGGCGATGTTTTCATTACTCGGGCGTTCCACCCCTGACTTCCCCGTAATGCTTGTCGGCGTTTTGACCGTGTGCTATGAAATGGGTGGTTATCAAAACATGCATGATATCAGACCGTAGTGAATGAAATTGGGATGCTTTTTAATTTCTGAATTTACTAGAAAATAATTCCTTAAATCTAAACTTCACCTATTTGTTCACGAAGTGTTGGCCTCGGCTGGGTGCGTGCGCTACGAGCACAATGTTCTCGCCCCAAATGCTTGCACGGGACTTGCACTTTCGACTAATAACGTTTCGCGGGTCACAATAAAGGCACCGCGAACCGCCAATTAGACAAATCTGTGATAGTATGAAGGTCTTGGTATGTTTCTTCATACTGCGGTTTCTAGTCCTCCACAAAATATAATTCGACAGGCATATTCAAATCCAGCGAATTATGTTTCATTTGACACCGGAATACCAATTAAACTTTCCTGAATATTTAAGTCAGTTAAATTAAACATTAAAAAAATATGTTTAACGCTTAAAATGTTATTTTTGCTAAACTGCAGACGATACATATTTTGATTCTTGGTTATTGTGAATCCAGTGCATTCGGAACTGGAATTGCTCTTTTTATTTTCAGAAATGAAATTGAGACAACCTGGAAAAGCCTAGGGAATCAGAAAACTAATACTGTAAAATTTGCAATGCCATGCGTGTTACCTAAATAGCTTGTTTTGAATTTGACTTCAATTCTGTCTTCGTAAATGAGGTTCAGGGAGCAACTTATAAGGATTTAGAAAAACAGGAAAGTAACACTAAAGCAAATTCAAATATGTATTGCCATACATGGGCAAGGGGATGTCGTGAAGGAAACTTGATATTATTCTCAGTGATATATACAAATAATTAATTAAATAAATTTGATGTACTATATCAAAGGTGTGTCATTCAAACATTTATGTACGACTATTACATTAGTTATTGTCATTGGGCACTGAGGAATGTTGCTATTTATTTCAAAGAATATATTACAAGAGCATCTTAATAATCTCAATGATTATTTTGCATGCAGTTAAATTAGTAATTTTTCTCGCTTTTTTTTCAAACATAATCTTCTTTTGCCCTCGAAAAGGAGTGTAATAACGAAGTCATATTGCAACTAATTAAAAATCCTTTAGAGTACTCGTACCGTGAAGACGATTCTTATAGCATCCATGTAAGTGCGCAAATATTATCGCATCGTCTTATGTGCATAAAGGATGCTCAACATTGAGCATTCAACAATAGCAAAAACAAAACTCAATTACACGCCCTTTAGAAATAAAGAATTGGATATAACACCCATTGCAAGGGATTTTGTGCGCTACAATAAGCTCATTACAGAATTAAAATATAAATGCAAGGATCGGACGAATCCAATACCACCCAATCAACCAAACTGAACGGCGAACCGAATACCGGGACATCGCCCGTCGTCAGCATCCTGCGCCTCCACCAACACCACCCTCTGGCTCGTCCTCGGCGGCGCTGCTATCGCCTCATCAGGCGCGCTGGGAGGCCCCGCTCACGCGCGCGCGGGCGCGCGTTTCTTCCAAGCGGAGACAGCGGAAGGTCTTCTGCGCCCAGGGCACGAAGCCCGCGACCGCAAAAACCTCAGAGTTGCGACGGTGGCGGCAGCGGCAGTGACGGAGGCGGCCGCTGCGGTGGCGATAGCAATGACAGTGGAGGCGGCGGTGACGGCGGCGATGGAGACAAAGGCAGTGGAAGTGGACGAAGCGGTGCTGGTGGCAGTGGCGGTAGCGGCAAAGGCGATGAAGCGATGAGAGGGGTGCTGGCAGTGGCGGTGTCGGTGTCGGTGTCGGAGGCGGCGGAGGCCGGGGTGGCGATGGCAGTGGCAACGGCAGTTGCAATGCCAGAGGCGGTAGTGGCGGTGGCAGTAGCGGTGCCGATGGCGGCGAGACGCGTGTGCGGAGTGGCGAGGCCGCGCGCTTCGCGGAAAGCGCGCCGCTCCGCCCAGCGCGGGGCCGGGCTTTTTGCAGCGCGCGGATGAAGAGATCTCGTAAAGCACGCCGCGTTATCGCCCATCGCGCTTTCATGAGGGCGCTTCCGGCGAAGCGGCCGGCGACGCACGCGAGTTCATAAACGCCTCTCGCGCAATTCAATAAAATTCTATTTCAATGAGTTTTGCGATTGTGGTCGAGGGCACAATTACACTGTCATAACATTTCTTTCACGCGCTTAGATAACTGAATCTATAGATCGAGCCAGTAATGATGGCTAGTAGAAACAAGATAATATATGTTTGAGACAATAAGAGAGCCGGGAAAGCACGCACGCCGACGTTACCCATAGTAAAAAAAAAAAAAAAATGGATCCTAAATCCTTGGTGTTTTTTTGAAACAAACATACATTATTCTCACTTCCATAAGAGACATGTGCTACTAAACTCCGTGACTCATGAACAAACGCATACAGAAGCGGAATTTTGTACCTTATATGTGGCAACAACAGGACGTGCGATACGAACACTGCAATGAAGATACGCGCGAAAGCGCGTTCTTTAGTCGCAAATACACCACTTCCCCGCCAGCGCGTCTAAGGGGAGGTGGAAAGAGCAGATGTCTCGACTAGGAAGAGACCACGCCACGTTGGAACACGCGGAAACGTCTGCGGCAACTTTCATCCAACGTCGTGAGATCCAGCGCAGACGTCCTCGCGCTTTTACGATCGCGCGGAGGTCGCCGCCGCCGCCACCACCACCAGCGCCTGCGCCTGCGCCGCCGGACCCCTCGCGCGCTCCTCGACCGCCCCGTTGCCAATTGGACTGCGCACAATTGAGGCGCTAAGAATAATTAATGCAGATCACAACCAAAGAACGTTCAACCAAAAATTTGTTTTCGGTCACTTACACTCAGGATACATTTTTGAAGGTGGAATGTGAAGGATTTGCCATATCGCAATTTATTTGATATTTTAGCATCTGATAGGTATGTGGCAGGAGATTTCCGTCATACGTCAAACTGAAAATGCGGGGTCGGTTCAGATCTGCCGTATTCTGAGTTTAATTAGCAGCGAAATGTTTGCAGGGAGAGACAAACCAGCCAAACTACTTTCACTCTTCGAACCAAACAAAAATAAACGTCACCTCTTTATAGGTTTCAATATAATTGTGCGAAACAATACCTCATTCTCCTGTTATTTTCATTATATCCGCTGGTTTACAGCAGTTCGAACATTACTCAATGTATTCTGAAAGGGGTCGACTACTATTCTGTCATCTCGAATTTTCGTTAGGTTTGTGACTTGATTAAAGATTGATAAAACGAAATTGAATTCATTGATCTATTTTTGAAATAATTCCATGAATAGTAATTTCAATGTCGTGAGTCAGCGATTCATTCAGACAGACAGAGAGCAGTCGTAATATTACATTTTAAGATCACGAGATTGTGATTATGAGCTTCTAATTGAGACAGTTCTGATGTAGGCAAATATATTTTCTTCAGGAGAGTGTTCAAAATAGATTATCTTTGACACACATTGATCATTTACCTCAGAGGATGAACTCTGGTACTGAGAGTAACGATATAATTTGAATCCTGATCGAAATCACTAAGCTTTTAAAGCCAACAAAGTATTCGTGGAAATGAAATTAGTGAAGATTACCGCATATCAAACGTAAACAATATAACAAAAAATCATTAATTCAGACAGATGATTTAAAACATCGGGCCTATACACCAATCTAGAATAGAAATAAATACAAATCTGTACAATTTGTTAGAATAATCGCCAGACACAAGATAAATGTTTCGAGAGATCAGATTTACAACCATCAAGAAAAAGTCACGCAAAGAAGTACAAATAATACGAAAGGTGTTGAAATGTTTCTTTTGTTAATGAAGATCTATTTACGGAGAAATGTAACATGAAAATAAATAGATTCGTTTCCTCCCTAAGTACATTTTCAACGAAAAATGAACTGAATCTTCATTTAAAGACATCTAATGCAATTGTTACCGAGAACATTGGTTGTAGCACTCAGCATATAAAAAGTGTTTCTCTACCACGCAACGTCGAAGAAATAAAATACGCTCAACGCCCAAACTTCGACTTATTTCTGAGAACGAACAACAAATATCGGCAGACCAACTACGAATACTGTGCACGGCAGACTAAGGGATCGCGCAGAGACAGGACTGGACAGCAGCGTATGGAAGCCACACAGAGGCCAAGCAGATTGCGACCACCAACGCAGAATCAGAACAGTGGACACGTGACCACCGGCATGGGACAAGACACCGCTCAACGGGAACACACACGTGGAAGGAAGCCACGTCGAGCGCGTCCTTCCATTTCCGAATAAAGGGCCACTTCCAGAGAACGCGTTCCAATTAATACAGATGTAACAGCTGTCGAGCGGTGCGATAAAAGCGAAACCACTATGTACCATTGTGACAATTGCGATTCGAGATGGTTATTATGCTATACAAGTTGGTTTTATTCAAATGAGACCATTATTCTGTCAAACGATGCGAATGCCATCCAAGGATTTCTGAAAAACCTTCTATTCGTTAGGAGGCTGAATGTCAGATGTCGTTATTCTCTAGAATTCCTACAGTTAACCATTCGACTATCTCAGTTCTAAATTCTAAAATCTTTAACTTCGTAGCGTGAATTAAAAATAAACTTTTGACACAAACTAATTTTGACAGTGGAGAATCTGCGTTACATATTCTCAGCTTTCAATGACGTCACACAAACCCTCTCATGAATGAAGTCACTCACTATTAACAGTTTTCTTATTATTATTTATAGTAAAGTTTCAGAGGAATATACTCCAAACAATGAATTATTACTTCGTACAAACAACATTCTATGAATTTGCATTATTCTCCACTCAGAAAAATATTCAGTAACCCTTGACTGCATATGCAACGGAGATCGATACAAATATACAAAACTGAAACAACTTCGAATTGATCAAAAGAAAAACCTCGCACTTCGACGCAAAAACTTCCCGAAACACTGAACCTATCTTTCACACGAAGAATGGTGTCAAAGGAAACAAAATAGGACTGATACGTTCAGATAAAAGTAATTAAAAAGCGACAAAATCCACCGTCGTCGCACTGTACACCTCCCGCTCGCGGTCCACTGGAGACGGGGCTCTGAGCGAGGCCTTCTGCGAAGGGACTCGGCGGCGGGCGATAGCTGTCATGCAACTCCCGCTGCCCCAGTAACCGTGGAGCCCTGCGCTCCGCCCCGGGCTATGGACGGGCTGCGGGTGGGGCGTGGCGGGGCAGAGCGGGAGGCGACCGCCCGTCTGGCAGGCAGGGCGTCTGGGCGAGGGCTTTCACCGCCCGCAACAAAGGAGAGCCGCCCACCGACGCGGCGCGACGCGACTCCTGCGGACAGACGGTGTGGCCGCTCCCACACGCGGGAGCCTTTCGGCGCATCGCGTGCCGATGTCGAGTGGCACTGGTCGCCGTTTTGTGGAGACTGTAATACCGTGACAACAAGATTTGGAGGAACAGCACCAGCAGTGGCCGCAGTTAAGAACATTTCCTAGTTTTCTCAAACTTCTGGAGGTACAGTTCGAAATTTGCTATGTTAAGTTTAATGTACCTCATTCTGAATATATCTCTTGCCTAAAATAGTCAACTTTTAATTAGTTCCATTTTTTTAAATAATTTCTCTACACCCCATTTTTTAATGGTTGCTACTTAAAGACAAGATTTTGGAAATAGTCCAAGATACGATTTTCGACTAAGTAATGTAGAATCAATATTCTACCCCCACAACTTCTTTGAAACCAAGAACGTCGAAACAAGTTCATGTCTCATTACTGACATACAAACATTAATAACTTGTCTTCAGCTTATTCTTTAAATATAAAATAAGAAGGAAAAATAAATTACCTTCGTTATAATTCTTACCATTAGCAGGCATACGCTTTACGTTCTGCAAGTTTGAACAAAGTGGGAAGCCTTCAATTCTAATTTTTAAAATTTGCGCTTGAAGTGGCTGCTGGTGTCATTACCCCATTTTGGAGGAAGGATTGCGATGAAGAAGAAATACATTTCCCTCGGGAACAGGATGTGAAATATGCTGGATGAAAACGTTGGAAATATTATTCCACAAAATTAAAGAGTTTTTGAATTATCATGAAATATTGGAGGCGACGCCTGGTGGTAGCAATCAGGGGATATCGTATTTTCCAGATGTCCTTTCTCAGTAAGCCCTCAAACGGTAAGGTCCGGGTCGGATGAGGCAGTAAACAAACTCACAAGCCCAAGTAAATGGCCCAAACAAATGCAGTGTGTGAAATTCTACCCTTTTTTTCTTCTTAAGAGCATGGGATCTTACGAATCCTTTCCTTCATTTTGTCTCTGCCCGTCCTTGTAGATGCAGCATTCGGGTACATTTTATAATCTAAAAGTAACCGTTTTCGTTATAACGTGCGTCTGATTGAGATGGATACGATCCATTTTACTCTGAACATTAAAATTGGTTTACTACATATAGTTATTTTATTATTTCTTCTTTATCCTTTTCAATATTCAAAAGATATTATAAAATATATATCTTCACATCGGAACAAATAGGTAGAGAAACTTAGATTTATTTAATGAAAAAGTAGGAGCGCAGGCGAGGGTGCTAGCACACCCTAGAGCTAGCCCTCGAGTGCCGCGTACGTTTATGATTTAGAACCAAGACGTCCAGCGTTAGATTCTCGGGGACAACTGGAAAAGTAAGAATCGTATTTAATTCCAAATTATTACGGTAGTTGAAAGCCGATATTTTGGCACTACAATGCTGTCAAGGAAGTCATCTCACACATCCCAGAAGTTGAAACATTTTGTTCGAAAGAGGTTTGAAAGAGGAAAAACAGTTTTTAATAACAAAAAGGAGAATAGAAGTGAATGTGTACACGAAAATTGGTTAATCTTATGTTTCTTGCTTACACACGTACCAAAGAGAGTTTGTTCAAACCATTTCTGGGAATTTTTTGCATTATTATTATTATTATGTTACAACATTTTTACGTCTTTAGCAATGTTCCATTTGGAAAGATAAAACTTCGCCAAAAATGTTTATATATTATTTTGGTAAAAATAAACACATATTTCAGCAATATAATTGATTTATTAGTCATGTAAATCGTTTTAAAATAAATAACAATCATTTGGGTCTCATCCGACCCACCTTGCCGTATCCGTGCTCAAATAGCACTTTGGCGTAAAAGGTTAAAATGTACTTGTATGAATCATACTCCAAAGGCATACGTAATAACTGATATGAGTAGTGTGATACATTAACGAAGTTAAAATTCAAGATGTACTTAAGGCAATTTGCGAATTTGTCTTGGGAACGAAACTAACAAAATTGAAAGCTTCGTTTCCGTTGCCGAATTTTTTCTTAAATAATTAGGTTTCAAAGGCTGATTATATGTCATTAAGAATTGATAAAAAGTCGCAAAATGATTTATTTAACAAATACGACCGCTCATACTTACTAATTTGTTTGTGTTCTTTTGAATACTAAATTGCATTATTAGACGGCACTTTTTTGAATCAATTCGTCTTCTATGTAAACATATAATTATAACCAAGCAATTAAGTGCGTTAAACGTCAAGGACATGCAAGTTTTCTCAGAACGCTAATTCTGGCAACCCACATGCAATTCTTAAGAAGACAAAAGTGAAAAAATAAATCATATGTTTTGAACATTGTGAGAACAGGCATTATCTTGATTCAAGGACGCCCGGAATTATTTTTTCAATTTTTTGATGAAAAATACAGAGACATGGTCACGTAGGTATCTCCTTTGAAGAATGGAGTTTTAAAAGAGATGATATAAACTGAATTTATCATCAACTTTGATATCGTTTTAAGACACCCCTACCGTAAAGAAAATACAGAAATTGTCTTCAGTTCTCACCCTGCAAGAAAATTTCTCTCGCAAAACAAAAAAATCGTAAGTTTAATACGTTTTGAGCAGAAACGTCAATAACTGTTGGGACATTAATTAAATTTCGATAAAAATATCCTACTCTTGTAATTCGTAACGGCAACATAGATTTTCAACGATCACCAACCTGTCTTTTAATGAAATGTGTTATGCGTAACGAAAATATAGGAACATTCTTGCCGAGAAATAATAAAGTTAATTATTTTTCACTTTTGAGTAAAGAAATGTGCCACAGCAAACTAATAATCAAAGGAAATTGCTTATCTTGATGCAACGCCCAATATACAAATCCCAAAAGAAAATAATTAAAAATAAATTTTTTTGTAGATTAATCTAAAAACATGATCCGGTTCATACCGGTTCATCCGGGCATATGCAACGACCACCCATATAAAATTTAATTATTATGCAAAACGAGGAATGAATCTCAGTCCTAAGTCCTCCTGGATGAAACACCAGGAATAACTCAAATCGAAATGCAAATAGAGAACAGGGAGGTTAACACATAATTACATAATTTAAATGACAATAGACTCACATAACAGGAAAACAATCCACACGAGCGGGGTGCCGTCCGATAATCAGAGATCAATACTTCAGGCAGAGGAGTTGCGGGCGAAGTCGCGGTGTGGAGTCCGAGGGTTGAAGAACAGGCAGCGATAATGGCAAACGAATTGCGCGAATAGTGTGGGAATGGCCTCCGACAAAAAAGCCAGAGAGAAAGGGTGGAAACAACAGCGAGGGCGGTAGACACCAACCTAACTGGATTCACGAAAAGGGCAACGACATTGGGACGAGCGGGTGATCAAGTCAGGAGACGCTCGAGGTAAGGGAAGGGCGAGGCAAGAGACTGCCAATGCAAGAGGAGGGCAAAGCAAGAGATGGCTGGGGCAGAGGCGGCCAAAGCAAGAGAAGACCAAGGCACGAGATAGCCGAGGCAAGAGATGGCCGAGGTAAGAGATGGTCGAAGCAAGAGATGGTCGAGACAAGAGATGGTCGAGGCAAGAGATGGCCGAGGCAAGAATTGGCCGAGGCAAGAGATGGCCGAGGCAAGAGACGATCAAGGCAAGAGACGATTAAGGCAAGAGACGATTAAGGCAAGAGACGATCAAGGCAAGAGAGGGCCAAGGAAAGTTATGATCAAAGCAAAGGGTAAGTGACAAAAACAATTGGAATGATGGGAAGTAGAAGCAACAGGCAGACGCAGAGGCTGCAGAAGTGATAGCATGTGCTTCGAAAGCGATTGGAGCGTAGGCGCAGAGGAGCGGTGGAGCGTGGCGGGAGCGGTTCGCAGAGCGAGTGGGATGAAGAGGGCAACGGGAGGCTCCGAGCACGGTGGCCGCGGGGGCGGCGCGATGCTTGTATGCTAATGTGAGGTCAGCGGGCGGACTCTGCCACGGCTTCGCTGCCGGAAGGAGCAGCTTTCTCTCCTTTTATATCGGAGTCGCTTCTCTGCCAGGACGGGGCTTCTCTGCTTGCCGGCGCTCCGCCTTTCATCCGGTCGCGCTGTCACACTGCGCGTGTTTGGGCACGTTGAGCGCATCACAAGCGCACTCATCACGAATATGAAGACGCGCTATCCTCTAAACATCTACACGGAGTCTCGAAGGTGCGAAATTAGAAAATCATCTATATTCGAAATGATTTAGTAATCAGCTTTCGATTGTGAACTCTAGTTCCAGAATGAGAATTTTACCATAACTTCACGAATCTCAATTTGCGTTGTTCCAGATTCTTATGAACACAAGAATAATAAAGAAAAAGTATGGAGGAAAAACACAATAAACAAGGCAATTACACAAGCACTAAATGGGCGTGTGTTGCAGATCGTAAACAAGAAAACGACCCGTTTCTCTATATTACAGGACTCGGTTAACAAGACTGCGTGGGCAATTACTCAAAACAGGCAATAACTACGCAATAACTTGGATAGAGTAAGTTACGCGCAATTGAAAAATCTATTAAAAACAAGTAAGGTTGGCCTCTTGTTCTTCTGTTAAATTGAAATTAACTGACTTGAAATTCGAGACAACTTAAAATGAACATAGAATTGTAAGGTAGAGTGTCGACGTAATGAACCCAAGATATGCTGAAAAGGATGTCTTATATGCAACTCAATTAATTTTGAAAATAAAATATCTATGAATGTTTATTAATAAAGGACATATAAGATACGCGAGTTTAACAATTCTATTTAAAAAATGTAAAGATGGACGTTCTTATGCTAAAATGAAACGAAACGACTTGAAATTACATCGCCGGTTACCAAAAACTTTCAGAAACGCTAAAAACAATCACGTGACGAGCGTCCATCCTACAGACGTGTCCCGCGCACTGAGCCATAAACCAAAGTCGCACGAGATAGGTGGGGCGACGCCGCGTCCCCCGAGTAACAGTAAACGCCACCGCAAGTGAAATCCCGATCTGGCAGAAGCGTCCGTCACGTGGAAAAGCGGCGCAGCGCGCCCGATTGAAGCTAATGACTCGAATTACGGCGACCGCAGGAGACGCCCAAATCGCCGCCGCTTACGACGGCGAATGACTCATCCCGCGGCGGCGGGGGCGGGGGTAGCGGCGAGGGCGGCGGTGGGGCGGTGGCGGTGACGGCGGCAGGAGCGGTGGCGGAGGCAGGGGCGGGGGCGTTGGCGTCGGCGGGGCAGGGGCGGCGGCGGGGGCGGCGGCGGGTCGAGGGCGGCGGCGGCGGAGCGGGAGTGACGGTGTAGGCAGGGGAGGCGGGGGCGGAGCTAGGGGCGGTGGCGGTGGTGGAGGTAGGAGCGGCGGAGACAGCGGGGCGGAGACGGCGGGACGGTGGCGGCGGTGGCGGAGGTGGGCCCCGGTAGCTCGAGCAAGGGAAAGGGGTGGGTTGGAGAGGACCGCTGACCGTCACGGCACGATCAGGGCTTTCTCCGGCGAGCGGACGCGACGGCCCAAGCTGATCCACTGCCACCACACGCTAACGTAGCTCCACCGAAGTCGCCGTAACTCCCCTTCTTTTAGGGACGTTGCTATACGATCCTTTACAAATCGATAGTTTTGTTTTCGATATCGACGTTCGTAGTGATAAACCGTTATCGTTATATTCATATCAAACCTCGAGAATCGGAATAGAAAATGACTGGTATTTACCAAATAATGTTGCACTGCTATCACGAAGCATGACCATTCGATTCTTTTTGGCTCATCGTTCAGCTTCTCACTAGAATATTTCCGGAAAATGAAGTATTTTCAGGAACAGTAAGAATGATATAATAATAATAATAATAATAATAATAATAATAATAATAATAATAATAATAATAATAATAATAATAATAATAATAATAATAATAGCTGATCGGATGACCCGGCTAGCACGGTGCCTCCTCAAGAGGAAATACTTGGAGGGGTAAATGCCCCGCAAGTAGTCGTGTAGATCGGCGCCGGTTATCACCCCCAGCGGGAGAGGAAACCCCTCTCGGGTTAATACAAGCACAACACTAATGGAAGTGACAACCACAGCAGTTAACATGTCCGGAAATATTAATCAATCAAGCAAGGAAGTATACTGGGTATACCGCTACAGTTCGTCCCCAGGAGTTCTACCACTGCGAGAAACATAGCACTGACGACGAGTGGTGGCTAGCGATGACACATTTTGCCCAAACATCGAAACATCACCAAAAGTTTTTCGATGTCGATGAAAACAGAGACAAAAAGCATCGATGTTTTAAGTATGATGAGACAGGTGGTATTTTCCAATCCTGTTTCCATTCTAATTATTGTATTTAAATGAGTAATATTTTATTGTTTTATCACGTGTAAATAAAATGTTAAACATAATCTTTATCGAATGTAAAGAAAGAGTCTTTATCTCTGACCTTTGTCTCTGACCATGAAAAAAATTGACATTTTGTTACATTGTAATTAAGTGAGACATCCTGGACAAACCTCCAAAAGTAACCATAAAGAAATCTCTCCGTCTGGGCTTCGACAACACTAATAGATGTTAGTGGCTGTTGGCGTTGAGCAATTCACAATAAAAAAAACATTTCTTAAAATTCTGTGCGTATCATGAGCTTTTTTGAAAACATCAATGGTTCTGGAAAAAATATATCAATGTGAACAAAACGTCGAACACAAAAGATATCAACGTTTCTGGTCGAAAACATCTATGTTTTTAGCCATCCATAGTGGTGTGCCTGCCTGCCAACCACCACAGCCTCCCTCGGCACGGCCACCTGCGTGAGTCGTAAAGCGCCGTCGTTACGTGCGGCGGGAGCGCGTACTCGCACTCCGCTTCCCAGAAGTCGCGGCGGCGGCGGCGCCGCCGCCGCTGCCGCGTCCCGCACGGCTGGTGTGAAGGGCAGCATAATGCACGCATAACGAACGCGTGACATGTTGATGTTTCTACGGCGGTCAAGTGGAATGACACAGCGCATGTGGCAGGTAAAGAGAAGGGCAGTTATAAATCAGTCAGAAAGGAGGTGGCTTTTACCAGGCAAATCCGATTACTCGGAATGGAGTGGGTGATACTGAGATTTAAGTACACTTAGCGTAGTAAGTAATTTCACAACAATAATAATGTACTAGAAAATACGAGCTCGTTACAAGCCTGTATTTCAAAATGCGTCACACAAGTCAAATAGAAGAGAACTCGTATTCTGACCTACTGGTATACATCCGACTTGAGGGGGTCAAGTATTTTTCCTCACATTTTAGTTCAAAACTTGGGATTATTTTTGGATTGAGATACATGTACGTGGACTTACCGAATCTTTGAACCGGAAAGGGTCCGATTTGCATTGAAAGGCAGGCTGAGTGGCGGTCTTTCTGGAATGTTAAGTCGGGAGAATAATCACAGCCGCCGCCCCCCCCCTAACTGGCTGGACACCTGCCGAATCCGTGGCCGAGCGCACAGGGGTCCGCTCCCCTTTCTGCAAGTTTTGAAATAACTTTGTCCGGTAGCCTTACATGTTTAATTCATGATTTCCTCCTTTTTAAATTCACAATTTGGGATATTGTTACACGACATTTGCGAATGAGATTCTCCTATATGTCAACCATGACAATCGTTCCTCATATACTCAATTGTTCTTATTAACTGGGTTATTAAATTTTAAATTTCATTATCTTTGTGGTATGCATAATTTTTTTCTAGTAAAATGTAGTCTATGGTTGCCCTTCCCTCTTGTTTTAGGCTGAGTAAATAAGCCTATGGCCGTATAGGTGGCGTTCTCTCTTCACCGACTGTGACCGGGAGGTCCTAATGTTCAACTGCCGACTGTGGACTTTGGAACTTTACAATATATGGTAGCTAGGCTGAATTCAGCAGCTCTCTAGGGAAGAATATTAGCGGCCGGGAGCTCTGATCGGTGGTTTTTCGTGACTTCTCAGCTTAATACTACCTGAGTGCCAAAGCAGTATCCTAACAAACGGGTCACGGAGCGCGCGAGATTTTCTTTTCCGCTTCCTTCTCTTATCCCCTCTCCTTATTCACACACAATTACAATCACATGCAACACACTACCACACGTGTCGTGAGACCAGCTGAGAGCTAGAGGGTTGTCCCGGCTATGCTAGTGCCCCACTGGCGGAGATTCCTGAAGAGGAAATAGCTCGCTAACCGACGTGTAAGTCGGCACCGGATCTTACTGGTCGGCGGAGGAACACCGCAACCGTGTGATAGAACATTCTCTACATTATCTGGACAAATGACCGTAGCAGTTGATAGACGACGGGCCTTGTAAGCATCCATCCATCCATCCATCAATGAAGCAACAGCCGGCCGGCGTGGCTTGTGGGCCGCCGCGACCAGTTCTTCCAGCGGAGCCAACGCGCGGGGCCCGACGCCGGCCCCGCCCCTGACGCGCGCGGGATATACGCGCTGCCCCTGCCGACCCACTTCCGCCGCGGCGGAACCCCCGCGCGATCGTCTCCAGAGAAGAATGCGGCCGACAGAGGCACGCGGGGCTCGCGGAATTGGAGCGCGCGTCTCGTCCTGGCCGCCTCCTCTCGCGCGACTCACCGTGCTTCATGGGGTCCGTGGTCACGAAGGCTGGTCATGTGAGTGCAGGTGGAGTTAAGTGCATAGAAAGTGTCGCAACGAAACTTCTATTTCAAGGCGAACACGGTCGCTTTTTTGAAGAAAATAACATCTAATTTTATCTAGTCCTTAACATACAGGATGTTTGAGAATAAATATTTCAAACTTTTAGGGTATGTAGGCGGATTCAATAAGGTCAGTTTTTACCAATGAGTCTGTGATGGGAAATTCCAGATAACGAAGTTACACATATGACAGTTGTCCCCGATTGTTAGGCAAATCGTCAAGCAACGGTAATTTCAAATCGTCGCCCCCGCACCGGGTGCAGCAGACCGGATGGCCTGGAGTTCGGGTCACGACTTCGTAATGGCAGGGTCTAATACACATGATTATTGAGAAGAGACTCCATTCCGACGCAGTGAGTGGCGTACAACTCCTGTACCTTCTCAGAACCTCGAGCTGGGAGGGCATTCGCATCAAGGTACATGTACGCAACACGTTCCGGCGCATGCGGATATCGGCGCAACAGGGTTTTTGTCACCCCTCTCCCATGGGGGATGAGGATAAGAACTATTGCACAGGTGCGTACCCTGGGGGCGTGAAACCTTCTACCCGAAGAGTACCAGTTGTGAGGGACGGTAGACCACATGATGGCATCTGCCCTGCGTTTTGATTCTTTGGCTCCGGCGCGTCCATCCCGAGCGCCGCGGCGCCTGCCCCAACACGCCCCGCGCCGCCCGGCGACACCTCTGGCCGCCGCGAGCGCTGCCAAGAGCGCTGGAGCGCGACGCGCGGAAGGAGACAGGCAGCCAAGTGCGACCGATACGACGGCGCGTTATGTACGGCGGGGCGCGAGAGAAATGAAAAGAGACTGTGCGTGGGTAGAAATCAAAGGACGCAGGCAGACACTGACATACAGATGAAATGATGGATTATTCAGACCACCCAATCTGATCTTGACTACGTATATGGGGAGAAAGATTAGTGACTGTCGACACGGTGTCCTCGGAGATCATGCACCGGAAGAGACCTCAAAAGCAAACAAACATTTCTATAAAAACACTCCTTAAAGAAACTAGAGGCGCTACAACAATACATAATTTCTAGCATTATGAGAAATAGATACGCAATATTGAAATATTGTAATTTCTGCCGTACTAAAAACACAGTTATAACGTGAAAAAAGTCAAATCAAACCAATTCAAAGAAATCACATGTGGTGCATACCTGCTTTTATTTTGATAACCAGGAAGAGTAGTAATTTCTAACTTTAAAAAATGAAACAGACACGAATAAATTTAACTATTACAGTATTAAAATAAGTGTTTCAAATTCAAGGGAGCACAAAATAAGCCAGATTCATTGAGGAATATCCATTTTAATGAAACTTGTACTTACTGTGACGTCCTGATGTGAGTGAAACACAGACATGGAGTCTTTTTATTTACATTACTATAAAATATTTACACGCCCCTGGAAACTACCACTACCCTCCGCAGCACTGCAAGTGCCTGAAGAGAGGCGCCCCAGTCTGACGCAGCCACAGCGTGCTCAATCTTAGCGCCGCCCCTGGCCTCTAGTCCCGTAACGAACAGCCACCCTCGCAAGCCGCCGCTTTCGATTCTCCCCTCGCGGGGCCCAAATCGGACGCCGCAGCTCCTTCGCCAGCCACTGTCGCGAGGAATCACGTGGCCAACCTCCCACGCACCCGAACCGCCTTTTGGGCCCGCTTTCAAACGGGGCTAGCCGTCAAGTGCCAGCCGCGGCTGTCGTCGCGCACCATCCCCCTCGCCAGCTGACGCGCGTTCCTAGACCACGCCCCGGTCATCACGCTCGGAAAGGTCCTGGAGCTTTGGTGACCTTTGGCCTGACGCTAGAAGACCATCCCTGCACCCTCGCCGGCCTCCCGACATGTGGGGTCCGGTGGGCACAGTAGCACGACATTACATTGCGTTGTAGCCCTATGTTCAAAGACAGACGCCAGACGGACGTTTTGCGGTCAATCGTTTTTTTGGTATCAAGGACCCTTAAAACATGGATTCTGACAACATAACGCGTTAAAGGAAGTAATCAATTATATATAGAAACACGATTTATTCAGTTTTACGTTACCAGAGTCCTGCAATAAGATTTGTTTCTCGAAAATTCGCCGTTTCGTCCAGCAGAATTACAATGATTTCTCTATACTGCGAGAAAGTAAAAAATAATTGGAAAGCAATACGTTAGAGGTAACATTTACTTTAATATTACACTTTTGCATCTTCATTAAACACGTCTGCAATACAACTTAATTAATACGATAATAAGATAATTAAGGAAAGTTTTTTAAAAACTTTTGTATTGAATGTACTCATCGATGATTTTTTTTTAAAAAGATCTGCAAACGGGATATTCGTAATATTTTTCCAGAGGCAAGTAGTACTAATTGCTACACTTTAGTCATTCATATATACACCTTCACTTAATGTATAATTAGGAATCACGTCCAACATTTCTTTTACATTAAGTAATGTTATTTTGACACTCGAGGTGGTCGCTGGAAAGCTCTAACAAGACGCTTTCCTGCAAGAAAGTTTCTCCTCGCTCACTATGTCTTTCATCCCCAACTTACGGAATAATTAATGACATCCTCTGTGAAGAGAGCATTAAAGAGCTTTAAAGAGAGAGAAGACAAGAGCAAAGACTCCGCGCCATTCATGAGATACGAGAGCAGTTGTCATAAATGCATGACCAAGAGGAACAGAAAAAGAGCCAGTCACGTTGATAAATGCCCGTCAAGAAAAGGGAAACAAATTACACAACTAACCAGTATATGATCATTCTTTAATACAGGATTGTATGGATAATATTATTCAACGGAAGTAATATCATCGATAACGGACATTAAATCATGGTCCTTGAAACACTGCGAATTATATGTTATGTGATGCAATATCCTGCACGCTCCTTAGTAATGTACAACACGTATTCACGCAAGAAAACAAAGAGAAATCTTATAATGAATGGGCATTACGCAGAAAGAAGAAAATCCGAGAAAGAGGACATGGTCAGTTCAAAGGTTGAGAGACACTAATGAACGGAAGGCCTCTCACACAAATTTGAATGAAAGCTCAAACAACTTTCTGCGACTTATTCCTTTTTGGAAACCACGCCCCACTGCACAGAATCCAACTCACATACTGAATGTCTTCCTCCAAACGAAGAGTTCACATCCCGTGACCACCCACTACGTGTGCTACTGCCTGCTTCCAAATTCCGTTATGGCACAGCTGTCGTACCTGCCTTATCCTACGATCTACGATCGTGAATTGAATTGAAGGAGTTCGGGAGCTACATGTTCAAATAAAAAGGATTTTTTTAGAATTAGAAAGAACTGGAGGCCTGCAACATCAAAACTGCCGTACTAGCTCTCTGTGGTGACAGCGTACTAGCTCTCTGTGGTGCGTCTCGGATTCGATACCCGGCCTGGGCAAAAATAAAATAGTTGCTTTCCATTACAGTCTTCTCAGTTTCTACAGTTGTGATATGAAAGAAAAGCTTAGGCAGGGCAAGTACGAAGGGAATTCGGTGAAGGGAATGCGGCATGCGCGCCAGATGTCTCCCTAACCTCAGGCGTGGATTTTTCTTTCTTTATGATATTTTTTAAACAAATTTTATTATTTTTATTTTTTTACTTTTTTTATTTTTAAAGGGGATGTTTATTTCGACTATCGCGCCTGATGCTATATCCCTTATGGGAACACATATTAACCTTTTACACAAGACACATTGCGAGCTTCTTCGTCTGTGAACAGGAGACTCACAAGGCCATCCTCGACAACACACATACATGAAACACAAGGGACAAACAACCATGGCCGCGGAGGGGCTCGAACCCCCGACCCTTCAGACCGAGGCACTGAGACGGCACACGCCCTAGCCACCTAAGCCATCCAGGCCAGCACCCCCAGGCGTTGATAATAAATGCAGGGCCCAGGCCAGGGAACACCGGTAGCTGGCAAATGTTGGATTAATCCGACCGTAAAAAATGCCCAATTCAAACATTACATCCAATATAAATACAGTCAGGCAGCAGGGGGGGGAGGTGCGTGGGAGCTGCATCTCCGAGGGCAAGCACCCCCGCGCATTCCGAGCCGCCGCCGCCGCGAAGAGGCGCGCAGCGCAGCTGGCACTTGCGATGCGAGCGGCGATGCGGCGGCGGCGCCTGGGCGCCCGGTCGGCGGAGCGAGACCGCCCGCCATAAGAGGCGATCCCCGCCCCTCCGCGCCACGCCGCGCCTCTCGGGCACGCCGGCCACGTCGCGCGGGATGCCGTCGCGCGCCGCCCGGCCCCGCCCCGCTCCGCCCCGCTCCGCCCCGCTCCGCCCCGCCCCGCCCTTCCGCGCGGGGGCGTCGCCCCGACCCCACGAGACCCTGCGCCGCCGCCACCGCTGCCGCCCTACAGGCGTTCCGCAGGGGCTCGCCGATTATGCCGGGTGCGAGGCAAAAACGGAATTCTAATCTAGGCCGGAGGGGACAACGCGTCGTCCGCGGCGAACTGTCGCTTGTCATGCCATTCCAGGCAGCTCGCGGAGACGTTTTTAGTAAACCCGATTTTTTTGTCTCACGTTTTCGTATGTTGTTTGTTTTGTTTGCTTTTTGGATTTTTCGTGGGATTATCACGGCAGAAGACAACGCATTTTAGACATATGAACGCAACTAACACTTCGCAACATTCACACGGTCATGGTCTTTTCTTCTTGTAAACTGTAAGTCAAAAGTATATTTTAAACATGAGACCTTATCGCGTATCTATATTGAGAAAATTCAGTTCAAAAAATATAACTCGAATGTTAAGAAAACAATGTAAATAACGATCGATTTTTAGTGTCTCACAGTTTCTGCCAGATCTTCTGTAGCTATTTTATTAAGGGTCTAATACATCCTTACGTTGCCGACGTATGTTCTAGAGACACTGTAAAATCATCTTTTTTTGTCTTTATATAGTGTAAATCATTGTCATATGTAATGAACGGTAAAAGTAATTCACGAAAGTATATTTTCAATTAATATGAGGCTTGTTCATTATAATATATAGTTCATATGAAAATCCTCCATAATAGAATAATATATTGTAGAGAATCATGCAAAATGGAAGAAAGTTATCAGTCTAATGATGCGCCAAAGATTGAAGATGAAATGCATTTTAAGAGGACAAGTTGTCTGGAATAATTTTTACAAACATGTAGTGCATGTTTGAGGGGAGTGTCATTATCTGAGATTTCCCACCAACTCCTCATTGGCAAAAAGTCTAACATTCTCGACCCTTGACATACACAAGACATTTCTAACATTTATGGAAACATCCTGGCGAAAATTTAACATTCAAAATGGGAATTTTAGATGCGGAGTACTGACAAGAAGCGAAGAGCGAAAGTGGCCCCTTGCGAAGACGTGATGAAATGTAGCGCTTGCGCAGCACATCAGGAAGCTTGAAATGGTAGAACAGGCTACTGAATCAAATCACCGAGATCAGAACTCCAGCGGCTGCAACTATCTAGGAATGCGAAACTGCCGTTCCAACCCTGGCGATAGCGGGACATCAAAGCCAAGACTTATATCGGTAGCCGAGACAAATCGCTAGCGAACGCGCCTTTGCTTTATCGGACGCTCGCCCTTCGTGATGTTTGATCACCGCCATCACCCCGGCCGTGCGGCGTATCCTGAACAAACTCGAAGGTTGTTGCACCCCGGCGCATCTCTTCGTTTCGATTTCAAGGCGAAGACACGACGAGATACGAGAGGAGCAGCGAGACACGCGGAATGTACAAGGTGACCACTCCACGATGTCGGCAACGAATAGGCTCCAAGTCCAACGTTACTCCCAACTCAGGACGGTCGGGTAATACTCCGTTTCCATTTCAGCGTTCGAAGTTGTTATTTCGTCTAACAAGTCCCGCCGCCGTCATTCAAAAGTATTTTACACTCTGTGATACGTCACGCTCGCCGGCTGCGTCCGCGGCACTCGAGCAGCCTCCGCGTGATGCATCACAGGCGTCACGAGGGCTAACGCGGTGCAACTAAGCGCAACATAAAACGATGTGTCGTCTCGAATACATTATTGTTCCTCCGCGGCCGCGGCCGGCCCACAGGGAACAGGCGGCCGCGTTCTTCGCCCGCCGCGTCTTGTTTTGAGTTACCGGCGCGTCAGCGGCAATTACCAAGCCATCTCCCGCGCCCGGAAGAGGCGCCCCGCGCCGCCTGCAAGGGCGGCGGGCGGAGGCTACGGAGAGAAGACGCATCATATGAAGAAGTGACGGGAAATGCTTGACACATGAAGGGGGGGGGGATATATGAAAGAAGAAAAGGAAGGAAGCTGAGAAGAAATGGAGAAGGAGAGGTGCATCAAATGAACAAGCGATGGGAAATGTTTGAAGCAAAACTCGAGGAGGAAAAGATACGAAACAAGAGGAAGAAAATCTTTGAACCAAAACATGGGAAGTGGAAGGTACGAATGGAAAGGGTGAACAGAAGGGAGGAGGCAGGGAACACACTGGGAAGGTGGATTACAGGAGAAGGGCAAGCGTCGGATGTTTGAAACATGAGGAAAGAAAGATACGAAAGAAGAGGAAGAAAGGCAAGGATCCTGGAAATAAATGGAGAGATAGATAGAGAGATATATAGATAGAAATACGAAACAAAAGGAAAAGGGATGAAGTTAAAAAATAATTATTGAAGACAGACTTCCTGAAGATAGAATGAAGAAGTGTTTGTGAAGGCGTAAGAAATAGTGGCAAATGTTTTGGTGGAGGTTTCGAAATGCGTTGCGATGAAATAGGTCACAAGCTTCTACAATAGGTTGTTTGCTGACCGAGTCCAAAACAGCGTTGCCACACAAGATTTCAGCTGCGTGTACTTAGTCTCAAGGAAAAAAGAACTAATTCTGCCTTATGGAATGTCAACACGTAGGTAACATTCTAAATTATATGAATAAGCAATTCTTAATGTATATGAACACGTAATACTCATGAAAGTATTTCTAAAATTTAGTAAGACTTTCTTTTCTTTGACCGCGACTGACAATTTTGACGTAGTCAATTCCTCGAGGTTTAAAGTTGTCAATTGTAATATAGAATTGCAAATTAGAATGGGAGTATTTGAAGATTTATTAGTTAAAATTGCATACATTCCTATCTCAATGGTAGAGACATTCTTTGGACAGTTTCTTCCGTTTTTCAATTTGCCTACGCTGTTATGTTACGCTGATCGTACAGAATTACAACGTACGAGTTTCAGAGCTACGGTGACGTTTTAACTTGTATGTAACAGACATAGATTTTTTTTTCAAAGAACGACAAAAGAGACTTAACATGCCAAAAATCAAACCTGAACGAGTCAACAAAAACCCAAACGCAAAGTGAGGCGCAGAATCACTGTGTACGGACTTCCGATCTGGCAACGGCGCCGTGCGACCCGGAAGGACTCGAGTCGATGACGGAGTCCGGCCAGCAACAGCTGGACGGCGCGTTGGGGGCGGGGCGGGGCGCGCCGTCTGCGTTGCGTCACGAGCGGTCACACGCACCGCGAGACAGCGCGGCGCGGCGCGGCGCGGCGCGGCGGTGAAAGGCGGCGGGGCGGCGCGGCCCCCGAGACGTCCAGCCGCTTCCCATCGAGCATCGGCAGGAGGAGAGATCGCACTCCCGCCCGATCGCTTTTAACTCATCGTCTTCTCTGCTTGAAGTGATTTGAGGGGAAGTGTGGAACTGGTATTCTCTTTCAAATCCCTTGATGTTTTAGACATTTTTTTCTTTCAAACCATCGTTTATCAACATTGAGTGACTTTTTCATTTGATATCTAGATTTTGTACTTGTCGCAAGTAAAATTACTTCTCTTCACGTAATATCTTTCCTGTTCGAAACATAATCATCGCAGTAAGGCAGGCATACGGTAAATGTTAAACATTTTTATCAATATTCCGCAATTAATAAATAGATATGTATTTTAGAACTGTTTAAAGAATCAGTAATATTTAATGAATTGAAAGAGCATTCTATCTCACTATTTGAAATTCAAATATGACATACGGAGGGTATTGACACACTACGTGTTAGCGCCTCAACGCAATATTACAGTCCATTATAACGATTCCGTTAACGGCCTACAAACGTAATTGTCGGTCGTTTCACCAACAGTTCAATAGGCAGCACACAAAGATAACAGCCTAGTGCGCCTCCTTTCTCGCGCCAGCTACTGAGCGCGTACGGGTGGCCCCGCGCACAATAAAGAAGCCCCGCCGGAGAAATCGCCTCCGTCTTGGGCGCCGTCGAACGTCTTTGACCTTCCATCGGAGGCGCCGCGATTGGCGCAGCGGATTCACCCATTCACCTCTTCCTCGGATCGCCGCACGGCGCGGCGAGCGATAGGCAGCGTCCCATTCAGCTACCCCGGCGCGCGCCCGTTCACCGCCGCATCCGAGGATCGCAACTGCACACTTTCTAGAAGCGATTAAGCCAGATCGGCGTTGCTCGTACACGTAGATGGCGGCCATCTAGTAGGAATACGTGTTTCACGATCTGCCAAACATCAACTGAAGACTTGAAATAAAAAAGATGTAAGTGCCATTTCAGTTAAATTTACGTTTTTACCAAAATAATAATGAATGAATCAAGCCCTACAACATAAATAATAAAATCAAAGTTAACACGTATTTCTTGATAGAGTTACGAGATGATTATAAATGGCAGGAGCTGTGTGTGACTATAGGTTTAACATATATATAAACACATTCTTCTCGAAAGTATGAAAATGGTACTTACATCCTTTTTTATTTCCATCCTTCAATTTGTAAATTCAAACGAAATATTAAAAAACACTCGGTTCGACTACGTAAAGAATACTTTTAAAAATAATATTAAGAACAAAGTTATTTTATATTAAATTGAAAACGGAAAGAAATAACTATTTCTATATTTAATAATATAATACTTTTAATTCCTGTTGTAGTGTGCTACGACATGTAGTCCTGTTTCCGAAACCTTGTTAGAACGAGCACTATGAAGTAATACTACCCTCGACTGCCTTTTATTTCTAACTTTCAACTAAACAAAAAGGCAATTTTTAAATTTCCCTGACGCGGTTACAAAAGGTTTCTGCGAGTGTGTGTCCGACACCATCCTCGCCAAGAACTAACTTTGATTGAACTAACTTTTCCAAAAATTAACTTTGATTATCTCATAAATTTTGAATGCTGTTATCTAAACAAATAATGTATGCGACTCTTTTATAATGTTGTTTTAATGCATTCGTACAAATTTGAAACATTCTGTAAACGTCGGTCGTTTTCGTAACGTGTTTTCATGCAATAAAACTTAACATTATAGAATAGTTGCATAATATACTATAATAATGCATCGTTTACAAATTTAAACAGAAAATATACAACTGGGCAAAAGAATCGCAAAATTTTAGAATATTATTTCATTTAATTGTTCTAAATAGTGGACAACAAACTACCTCGTTCTCTTTTTCTGACAAGCATTAAATTACTATAAATTTATAATTCCGCACAAACTTTTTTTTATCAAGAATAATTTCATAATTCACATCAAAAACTCCATCAATCTACTCCGGAAGTCTCTAAGCACTCTGATGACAGCCTCCCACACAATTATTGATGATGCATGCATATTTCACTCCGAGAATAGCGCGCCAGGTCGCGCGTTGTATACGCGGCATCAACGACCGATTTGCAACGGAGAATAGAGCACTTGAAGTTTTATTCTCCTCCCATTAATTCATGTCGGGACGAACCAAAACCAAGGCAACTTTTCCCGGCAGCGACCAGCAAAGAGGCGAAAGGGAAGCTCCGCTTTCTATTCGGGGTGCGTATGAAAGTTTCATGCGAGCGCGCCGGCCGAGCGATGCCAGGGCGAGGCGGGGTGCCCCAGGGGTCCGTATTTGGCCCGCCAGGGGCAGGGGCGTGCTGGCCTCGGTGCTCGTCATTAGTTATCTACAGACGCCCGAGAGCGCGCCTCCTAAAGAGGCTACTCGCTCCATTACAGCGCTCCGCCCCCACTCTCCCCTTCGGGGCTCGATTCACGGACCCTCGGCTTCGACAGAACGCAGCGAAAGCGACGGAAAAGAATACATGGGTGCGGGATCGGGATCCTTTTAACCAATACGATGAACCAGGGTTGTTGACATCAAATTAACGAAAATGTAACGAAAAGCAACCATTGATACGTCTACTGTTAACCATCGGAAAACAGGACAATATTAAATGTATTGAAGAACATTACATATCGAATTCCAGTGTATTTAAGAAAATTCAATATGAAAGTTGCAGAACACTAGTTGAAAGAGTAGTATAAATAAAGTATAAAGAAATTAAAATATGACAAATGATTGAGAACGATTAATATGAAGATATTTTCACCATAATTCGCATTATAATGATACTTACATCCCATTAGGAAAGAAGGAAGCGCTGGATACAAATCTAAATTTATCACCTGATAAATAGGGGTATGTCGTAGGTAACACGCCAAAGACAGTTCGTATGTGTACCATTTTCTTGCATCGTTCTGAAAAAAATCCTTTCAATGACAATTGGAAAAAAAGTGCGCTTTCGTTCGCCTCAGTCTTAGCAGAAGCAGTACAGAGCGATGCTACGCAAACACGGTCATATCGAAACTTGATCAGCTGGCGTATGCGACTTCCTTCTGCGCCAACTCTTCTTGGTGTTCACCGTTCGTCAACTCGGCCGCACCCAGCAGTGCGTTTCGCCTGCACTTCTCGCCCTTTCAGCTCGCCAAAATACAAGCGATCGATCTAATCTGATGGAACCCACACCAAAAGAACGGCACATTCGAACACGACATTCAGCAGTGTTAATATGAATCCCTTATACCCATTTTAAGAGGCAACCTCGTCTAGGCAGGCACATTTTGAAAAACATAGATGCCATTAAAGAAACAGAAACACTGCCAACGCATTTCTGGCACACTACCATATTTCAGTACACTGCATTGGTATAGATTGCACAACCTCACAGGTTATTGGATATTCAGTGACCGACACCAAACCTAATTGGAAGAATAAACATTGGGACACTTGGCGAAGACACTTCTGTCGATAAATATCCACACGATTTTCAGTAGCATGGTAATGCCACGCAGGACATGTTATAGTATAACTTAGTCGCACTGCTGCAATATCCACAGAGAATTTTAAGCGCAGGCATCAATGTAATAACATAGCCAACAACAACGAATAAAACGGTAATTTGGTTCAAGGTGGACAAGAGGACATCTGCACCTGGACAACAGTGGCACTCGAACGGCCGGCACTCGCCTGAAGGGGAGGCTCGTCCCACATTTCCGGTCATAATGACACTTCGTGCTCCCGGCGAGGGAGGCGCGGACGAGGAAAGGGACAGACGGAAGGAGGGCCAGCGCGGGCGGAATTATCGTAATTACGAGATTCCTCCGGTGACAGCGCGCGCGCGCAGCCTGGTAGGCGCTGCGCCGCGCGCTCGCTCTCGCGTCCGGCTTTCGAAACCTCTCCTTGGCCTGGTCACTCGCGGGATTAGGCCGACCACAAAGGGGACGCGGCGGGAGCCTCGCCACGCCACGCCACGCCACGCCACGCCAACGAACGCGATGACAAAACAACTCAGCTGTAAAGAGTTACGGCTAAGAAGTATGAGAATGCGTGCCCCTGGCTATAATGGTACGCAATAACATTCAAGCTCGAGATTAAATTTCCAAACGCAGTTATTTTTAGAATGCGTGGACGTGCTAACTACCAGGGTACTACGCAGCATACGAAATAGCTCCCGAATTTCTGCGGCGAAAGTAAGGGGTGTATACAATAATTTTGACACACACACTACACATGCGTATAAACTCAATTAATGTTGACTGACGCTTTTTATTACCAATCGTCGGACCCATCAATCGTCAGGTAAAGAGCATCCACACTTTCAATTAACGATTTCAACGAAACAAGAGAAACGTAAGTCTCCCTCGCTGGAATAATGTAATAGATTAATCTAATAAGTAATTATGTCAAAATTCAATCAATCGCCCACACAAAGAATTATTTCAGATTTACGCATATTCTGGAAAATCATTCAACAAAAATAAAAATATGAAAAGGACCATCTTTCATTTTATAACCATATTGAAGAAGAATATAAATTTTATTTTCTTCTTGCATTTACGAACGTTTATGTTCAATACATACACTTGGTTATCAAAATATCCTCAAAGGGCTACTTTGAAGGAAACTTCGAGAACCACTGAACCACCTGTTATTGCAAGCAATAATTTCCCTTCACGGACACCAGGGCATTGCAGTCAGCAGAGGAATTCGCGCGAGAGAGCTCGGCAATTGTTTCTTCCTTCGCTGGATTCCCAACGCAAGGTCGGCTCTGGCACAGCCGTCGCGAGCGCCGGTGGAAGGCAAGGTTAGTTACACAGGCAAGCTGCGTGAGTTATCGCGGCAGCAAGGCGGCTCGGCTGCCTGGAGGAATGGCGGAGGGGCGAGGTGATGGAAGGAGTAGTAGGAACAAGGTGGGGTGAAGGAAGTGGAGGCAACGGGAAGAGAAGCAAGGAAAGGGTAGGTACGCCCTTCAACACAGGAACGGAAACTTATCATGAAGCGATAGTCCGTGCGCGGTGAATAAACATGCACGGAATAATAGATGCCGAGAAGGGGCGTAGAAGCAGATGCGGTTCAAGATACAACGGGAAACAACGAGGTTCTCTAAACGAGATGCGGCGGGCAACACAGTTGTGATTAAGGCTTCGGCCAGGAGGGTTAGCTTCGATTGTGGTGAGAGCAGAGACTGGGCAGCGGCTGGAATGGGGTGGCAGAGAACTAAAACAAGGTACAGGAAGTAAGACGACAAAAATAATGATAAACAATACAAATGGCGCAACTAGGATTTTTCTGTGTATTTGTGTGTGTGTGTGTGTGTGTGTGTGTGTGTGTGTGTGTGTCTGTGCTATAGGTGTGGGTTCAACCGACGTTCCCTTAAAAAGTATTCATTTAAATTGAACTTGAAGTTTATTTTTATATATTGATTTTTAGTTATTTATAATGAATTAAATTGAGATATGTAATTACTGTCGTAACGATAGCAAACTGGTAGAAATTGTATTTGCAAGTTTGTGTCATCGGCTTCAGTGAAAGGAGATCTAAAGCCCCTCCCCCCCCCCGCCCTCTTGGGCGTTCCACTGAATAATCCTACCAGCAATAGTTAGGGATGTGGAGTTACTACGCCAGCGCCGGAAGGAGGCAGGGGGATACAGCGGCGGCAGTAAATACGGAGACGAACGCGCCCCCGTAAATCGCGATTAAGGCGGCAGATGGAAACGGATGCGCCGGGGGGTGGCGTCGTCAAAGGCAGGGAGGTGTGGAGGAGGAATTGCTGCGACCACGGAGAAACGGCTGCCGCTAATTGGGAGAGGGGGGGGGGGGGCAACTGAGGCAGCTCAACCCCGCGACGAGTGGCGCCGTCCGCACTGGTCCAAATGCAGAACGTTCTGCAAGTGTATCGACATTTAACACCTGTAAACTCCTAATGAGCAGCAAAACTTCTTGGAGACGACGAGTGGGGCAACAATGATTTACGACTATTAGCAGTTTTTTAAAAATAAAAACATAAGGCAATTTCTGGCAACAACAATCGTTTAGCATAAGAAATAATAGTATAAATGCGGCAACAAAGCCTTGAAAGAAAACGTGCATGACCTTATGGAACTACAAGCCATTCTCTTGGTGCACGAAAAATTACTGTTTTATCCGTTGTATTCCAAAAGCATGCGCTCCCCAGTCCGCAGAGAGGCGAGCGCACGGCAGGCAAAGTTCTCTCCACCAGAGTTCGCGCTGGTTGCATCGCCCCACCACTGACGGACGTCGAGATCTGTTTGGTGTTTAATCCTCAGTGAGAGTACAAACTTGTGTTCACTTTGATGGTGACATGAGAGTCTTTTATACAGGAAAAATGTTACTGGAAACAAGGAGTATTACAGATGTGCTTTCATATCCTATACATTAGACTCTGCATTATTTTGCACAAACATAAATAAATTAGCAAACACGCTTCAAACGGAAAGGAACTACAACAATGCATTCTACGTAATTTATTTACTTTCAATGAGACAAGTAGAATAATAAAATGGTGTTTGAATGTTATAACAAAATTATTTCAATATACTATGTGTACTTCCACGTGCGAACGTACATATTTACTTTTGTATGTATGTTTATAAGTACAATCTCCATGAAATATAAAAAACAGCGAATACGAACGGGTTTTCTAATTTCCTACTTCATGTGCAAACACTTTTTAATAAAGCAAGAGTTCCTATCTGCCTAAGAAATATTTTCGAAATCTGTAATTGTAGCTTACAAATCGATTAAAATTAGCTGAATTTCGTAAAAATATTGAACCTTCTAAATTACTGACTACAACTTTCTTAGTTCACCAACAGCTAACAAAAACAGACATCATAAAACTCCCACTTCATTTCACTTTCCAAGAAACGGCGACACTGCACCTCTCCTTTGACACGTCTACCCCTCGCAAATAAAAACATCCGCAACTTGGCTATCTGCAGGGGTCATCGTGGCAGGCAGTTTATGCCAAATAGAGAGACCCAGAGCAGTTTCACGGCGATACTGCAGCAGTTGGGAGGACGAAACTTCCAGCGCCGGGGGCGCAACTTGCGAGATCGGAAGGGAGAGGCGGAGCGGGGCGGGGAGGAGGGTAGCGGAGAGATGAGGGACAGAACGAGGTGTGGCAGAGCAAGGAGAGGTGGAGTGAGGCGGGCGGAAAAGCGAGGAGTATGCGGGTTGGCGCGAGGCGGCGAGGAGCGTGGCGGAGTGGAGCAGGGCGGGGAAAGCGGGGCGGGGCGGTGTGAATTTGAGGCAAAGAGGAGTGTGGTGGAGCTGGACGGGGCGGGATCTCGGTGGAGGGGGGACAGGGAGTAGGCGCGCGATCGTGAAAATTTACGCGCTGGCGGCGGCGCGCGCTTCCAAGGGCGGGGCGGCGCGTGGGCCCTGGGCTGCAGACGACGACGCCCGCGGGAGGCGGGGAACGCGTCGGGGGCCGAAGCCAGCCAAAGGCCGCTGGCCACGCGCGAGGGGCACGGACGCCAACAGCGGCGTGGTGGGGGGTTGGGGCATAAAAATTGGCAGACCCTGACACTATACGCAGACTTTATACTCACCGCTGAAATACTTTATAAAATAAAGTTGTAAACCAACCACACCAGAAGTTGAAGAAAGTTTCGCATCATATGAACTGACTGTCTCGTAACCTTACGTGCCCATATATTCAGTACTATCTAAAATCATTGCGGTTGATCAGAAAGTAAATTTAAAATAAAAGTCAACTTTACCATTTGGAAAAATGAGGCCACTGAGAAGAAATGACTTTCAGAAACAAAAAAAAAATACTGTAATACCCTCACTTAAACTGGATTACTCGTAAGTCACACTACATACTCCACGTACATGTTTTTACGTAACAATGTATTTCATACAGAAACTTTCAATTTTTTTAAAACGCCCTCACTAACTGTTTCCAGACATGAAATAACAAAAAAGTAAAATAGAAGTTACACGTAGTTAAATTACGTGTGTTAAGTGAAACTACGCATGTGGCAGAAAACGGATGCTACACTTTTCATCGTTCTCTACTGATCATGACCAATGAAGCAACCCTTAAAACGACCAAAACATACTTTATCCAAAATCAATTACCTATTAATTCAATGAATTTTGAGCCTAATAATACCACATTTCATGTTTTCAATGCTTCTCTATTTTTCTTGAATATTTAGCTTGAGAGAGTTACTTAAGACACAAAATCGTTGATAGACGCTAATCGCTTAGTTTTAATACAAATATATTTTTTCTATCACTGAGACAGATGAGCGTGACAACAAAACTTCAATTATTATTTAGAACTAAAATGAACTTCAAAATTTAAAGGGTGAACACTTGAAATATACGCAAGTATGAAATATGCATGGTACATAAACGAATATTTGTTTCTGACATACAGACGTATATAAGAAATTACTTTTTCAAAACATTACATTCCGGATGAACTGTGTCCTTTGTTTTCGTCATTGTAATATGTCAAAAAAATTCAAGGTGTAAGACACGTTCCTTTCATATCCAATTTTTCTGTTCACTTTTTGCTTACCGGCAGACGTGCACACAAACCACTCGCCAGTTCTCTCTAGGATCCTTCCAGTTATTTCCATACTCACCTGAAAAAGAAAGATAAAACAATGTTAGAGATTTTACCGAAAGAAAAACTACACATCGGCATATCTGAAAGCAATTTCATCTTCTACAACTCCTACACACGGTATCGATATGGGACTGAAATGTTGCAAATCGTGCAAATAAACAATTAATTGACTTATTATTATCTTTCTATATCCACAATACCATCTTGTCAAATTAATTTCGACATATTATTTAACGTTTCCTGTTTCACTTCGAGGTTTCATGTTACTATTAGTCTTTTATAAACACATTTGACACAGTGAATCCATCTCTCAAAAAATAATACCAAAAATATACACAATATGCTGCAACTGAAATTCTAATTGGATAATACGCAAATTCTGTGATTATCTCTGGGGCTAATATAAGATAAATAACAGAACAATAATGCTTCCACGCACGCGACGCAGACAATCCGCGCTGAAAAACTATTTTTTGCCTGTCTGGCTCTCTAGGGACGTCCTGGATGTGCAGTTGTTTTTTGTTCGTATCCGTTTGGTGGTTTTCGTGCGGTTAAAACGAATAAATTATTCACAGCAGCTTGCAAACAAGATAGGGTCGTTATTTCCAGTCCTATTTCACGGCAAAACAGCATTCATTTGCGCCGATGTACTACAGAATTACTTCAATTATATAATCACTGCCAGCCGAGAAAAATTATCGTTTAGAGAATTACTGTAGAGCATTTTAGCTTATATATTGTTCCAATTTAAATTATACAGCCAATTTATGACTTGATGTATTGTTACACTTGAATTACGTACTTAGAAATGCAAAAATTAAGCAAAAACCTGAAATTTAATACACACGAGATACTTTTTTTAGATTTTGAGCTGACTATGAATCCCCGTTCTTAATTACAAAATCTGCCTTATTTAATCTCTATCCATTCATACATTCATATTAATTTAATGATTTTTGAAATTAATGACTCATTCTATTAACTTCTAAAGCGAATCTGTCAAGTATAAAAGTCGACAGGAAACATTTTTTTTGTAATTCCAAAACGAAAGAGACAATACAGAAACAAGAGCTAAAATCTCATTTTGTCTTCATTTTTTTCCATTTGTTTCGATTCCACTAGAGAATAGATCTGCACACGGGAAACTAGTGCATTCACTTCTTTCATTGACTTATGGCGGAAACTTATTCCTCTCATTGCTGTTATTATTAGAGGTGAAATTATTGGACTAAAACGACGTTATTTTTTATAATTTAATTGGTACTAGTAAATCCAAAGTGAGGATTGATTATCATAAACAAAATCAATATTTTTTTCATTATTTGTCGCGAACAGCAAACCTCTACAACTTCTAAACGAAGATCGTAACTGAAATCCAACATCCTAGATCTGTGCCTTGACCCCGCAGGTGAGACGTGGTCCTCACTGAACACCAGACCAAGTGGAAGGTGTTCTGGTAACGGAATTTTATCGACTTCACCGAGCTCTGAATCCCGACCTTTCTAAGACACCGAAGAAAAGTATCTATTAAAAAAGCTATCTACTATCTACATCGCTGCAGAGCATGGTTGAAACTGGAATGACACAAGTCCGATCAGTAAGCGGCAGGACGAGATCGGCAACTCGATGACGTCGCAGAAACTGACCCACTCAAAACAATAGATGGAAACGTATCACGAGACTGTATAGCAGATATTCATGTCGAGCTGGCTGTCAAAAGCACCAGATGTCAAACAGGCGAAAGTGGCACGCATCGCTCGTACACGAGCTGCGATTAATACTGCGACGGAATTTATTGGCTCAGCGGTGCGTTGTCGCACTTCGCGGATCGTCGGGCCACACGGCGGGCGAAACGACTGACAGACGCCGAGCGCTCGTTCGGGATGGCGGCGGGGGCGGCGGGGGCGCGCGCTTTGGGAAACGAGATCGCTGACCCCGCCTGCCCGTTTGCAGCGCTGCCGCGCCAATCGACTGAACGGGGCAGCATTTCCGGTTCCGGCATCACGTAACTTGTTCTGATCTAATATTCAATTCTGCGGCCAAATGGGTCTAACTCTGTTACAAAGTATTCTCATCCATGTAAATTGTTGAAAAATTACTGAAATGTTCCACGATGTACAGAACCAATGCATAATAATTATTTCATATAATTATAAATTTAATACGAATTGTTTGGTTGAAATAAAAAGTAATGATGAATATTCGTTTTAATGGTATTTTCTTACTTCATGCATGTTACTACTGTTACAGTAACAGTACTGCATAACCAGCTCCTCTAACATGAACATTTGAAGACATTTTACAACGATTGTTGAAAAAAACTGCATCTGAGCCCTCTCATCATACCATCCTCTCAGAATCGAAATTACATTTAATAGAAAGCTGTATATTGTATAACACTGTTATTAAGGCCAGTCATGTAGCACTGTTTCACGGCTGCGGCTTTAAAACGTCAAAAATGCGAATATTTGTTTAATGTTTTACTGGCATAACAAATGCACCTTGGATAAATGAATGCATTCTTTCTGTAAATCAAAAGATCCGCTGCTCAGGATTATAAATGCTTACGCGACCGACGGATGGCGGGCCGATCCGCTGACAGCGCGATGCTTATTAAACGGCGGAAACGGTGAATCATTTCGCCAAGTCGATATTAAAACATTAATTGAATTCTCGCGAGCCGTAATGCCCTATACATTGCGGGAATTAAACTATCCGCCGCACCCGCCTGCTGCAATTCTCATAGAATTTAGCACGCCCCGAGTCATAAAGCGGGGAAAGCGCTTCTGCCGCTGTTAATCAAGAGGGGGAGGGGCCTAAAAAAAGAGTTTAAAACAAGCGCCAGATAAATAACGAAATCCCATTACGACGGGGGTGGGCGCCGTTTGGGCAGTCCTGGTCGGGCCATTAGGAGTTTTAAGACTGGATAATTGTATTCATTAGGCTCTCGACGCCGACCGCCGGCCGCGGGCTGCGGCGGGGCGGGGCGGGGCGGGGCGGGGCGGGGCGGGACGGGGTGGGGGATGGCGCGGTACGCGAGGGCGAGAAGAGACGCTGAGGCGCGGGCGGACGGGGTGGCGGGAGCAATTGGGCGGGGCAGGGCGGGAGGGCAAATGGCGTGGTCAGAATGCAAGGGTTAACCCGCGTGGAGGAGAGTGAGTGGGAGCGGGGGGAGAGGTCGGGGGGTGGGAGGATGCGCAAGGGCGCCACTAAATTAGTGAGTGTCGCGGGGAATGGAGGGGGTGTGGGAGGAGGCGGGGCGGAGTGGGGAGGGGCGCGCCCCTGCCCCTATAATTAAGGCGCGAGGGTGGGTGGTCCGGCGAGATGCGAGTCCCGATGCGAGGTCCCCGCAGCGCCCGTTTTCTCCTTTCTCGCCTGCTGCGCCCTTCGAGCCCTTTGCCACTACCCTTTAATGGAGCGCTCCTCCGGCGCATTGCTGCCACCTTCTGCGCTTACGGATTTAGCCCTTGCAGTTGCGTTCGAATCCGTACCCCTTCGTAAATTCGTTCATTATTGGTATGCTGAGGCACCAACTTAATAAATGATGGAAAATAAATTAAAGTGCACGTCGGAATTATTTAAATAATTATATTGAGTGCTCACTTTATTTTACTTAATACTAAAATTTGAATGATTCATGTGTGTATGGTTTACAAATGAAATCATTAATACATATTTGCCATTATCTGTTTTTGTCGTGAAAATTATTCACTTCCCTGTTCATTATACAGTCGACTAAAGTGAATTCTCGGTTATAGTGAACTTAAGTCACTGGTCCCGTTTCACTTACAGCCCAAGCAGATTCGTCTATAGTGAACTCTGAACCTGACTGTAATGAATAATAATATATATTTTTAGATCAAACAAGTGCATCTTTCGAACTTTTCATTTGGTGCTGTTGATGTATTTTAGTGTGTCTTTATATTATTAAAATTAATCATTGTGAGAAATTGTATGTAATTTTTACATCATCAGAAATAGTAAATCTCTGATATAGAAATGTTGTTAAAAATAATGTTAGTCCCCAGAAGTTCACTACAATCGGAGTAGACTATACTATTCTCAATACGTACGGTAGTTTTATAATGTACAACTTTTTCGTGATGCATTTGATCAAGTCCACAAGCCTGATATGAGAATACGATGTTTCAAACGTTGGTAGCGACGAACCACATGCTTCATACGGACCCGGGCCAACTGCGTCGCTCCCCTTCATCCGGAAAACCGATCCCAAGGGAGCAGTGCGGAACCAAAGAGAATTAAAAATAAATTTTACGGTCCCGGAGCCTGTAAGATATTTGATTTAAATCTTGTGTCCGTGACAAGTTGGGAGCAAGGCTTGACCTCGCCCCCTCGTCGCCCTGACTCTCTCAGCGTGAACTGGATTCGATACCATCGGCGCATCCAGGAATCTCTAGCTTACGGCACCCGTTCGAGATCTGAATCTTCGTGCCCGACGGGCCCAGGCTGGGAACGTGCTCTCTTTTGTCTGCTTCACGAAGTTATGATCGACGAAGTCTTCTGAATAGATATTACACTGAGCTAGACGCAAAAGTGAAACGTACTGGCCACGTTATTTATAAAACAAAAACGCTGGAGTGAATCGTTTCGGAAGATACTGTCGCATAAACATCACAATGGACATCTCCAGCTTAAACAACGTACAGATGCAGACATGTTCAGAATGCTTCATTGTGCCCTTCGAGATTAAATCTTCGTAAACGCTGCTGAGAACAGTTAACTCTCCCTAACAATTCGATTCACGTTTTGTCGAAGGTATCGCCGCCTAGCAAATACTACGGAGCATGTTATCTTCGTCACGTTCCAGGTCATGATCTCCACCTCCAACAAAGACATTTCAAGAACAGGCTACCTATCGCATTATCATGTCGCTCCGAATACGTAAAGAAAACCAGTTCCTTAAGAAAGCCTTTCGAACCCTCCTGTCTGCTCCAAATTTGAGTGGAAGGCCTCCTGAAATGTTATGTATCGTGCGCTTAAAAGACCAAACTTATGTAAAGCAGCCACTTAAATCTCCACGTTGGCTTTGATATCTCCATCCCAACGCTAAAGGGCGCCCTCCGTGGTCGCAGGGAACTACGCCTTATTTACATTAAACAGAGGTTTGACTGACACGGGTAACGTAAATGGAGGCGTTTTAAGGTTTGGAATGATAGGTTCGGGACGGAACGGCCGTTTCTCCGGAGTTCCAGAAAAAGAAAATGGCACGGGGGGCGGGGGCCAGGGCGAGGGCGAGGGCGAGGGCACGGGGACCACCGCGGCGCGGGCGCCGGGGGCGACGATGCATTTCAATGGCGGCGTGGAAGCAGCGGCGTGGCGCCCCTGGCGGCGGACGACGCAGACCACCCGCGCGAGCGCGCGACAGGGCGCGGCGGCGGCCGACCGGATCGAGACCCACACCGCCCCGTTCAAAGAAAAGTTGCAAAAGTGAAAACTTAATATTACGGAGATATAAGAATGGAAAAAGCCAATTTATTCCTTGGAAAAATGATTCAACAAAAGTTTTACTAAGAGAGCCTACGAGTAACGCCTATGAGCTTCACAATCGATAGAGATCAACCAAATCAAATTAAATGAATCGACAATTGTGAGTTTTTTAGACTTGCTACTTTGCCATCAACGAAGCTATGTGAATTCGCCCAATATCTTTTAAAATTAACGTGTATAAATGGAGAAAATGGAGAAAAGAACACAACCAGAAATTCCGAGATTCCTGTGTGATATGATATTTTAAGACGAGTCATCTCAGAATTGGGCTACTCAATCATCTTCACTCTCAGGTCCCTTGCAGTTGAAAAAAACCTTGCAGGCATCTCCAATATATTGAATTCTACATTCGATTATTCGCCCGATAATAGTAAAGTAATCCCAGTAGTAGTAAATTCATAAAAAATAGCAAAAAACTGTATATTATCAGTTATCACATGTTACTAGACAGTAAATCAACCCTATATTAAGTAAACATTTTTCAGTTAACAAAACTTAGTTCCGCGGTCCATTGGGGCTATTGCTGGAAACAACCAGACGTTCTTGGATCGCAGGATTGGAAAATGCCAAACATATCACAAAAATATACAGAAGGGTGAAGTAAATACACTTTATTTCGTGCAATTTGGATTAATATTGGTATTTTCATATAAGAGTTCATGTAAAAAAGTCATACTAATTAAACACGTAGACTATGCGACGTGTGTTTTTAACCGACTTCACATAAAGGTTTTTACAATTCATTCTGCATATTTTAACTGATTTTACTTTCCGAAATATACGAATGCTTTAATTTTAACTAGTACTTACAGTATATACTTTGTAGTACTAGAAGTACTTTGTAGTACTAGAAGTACAGTGTAGTACTAGAAGTACAGGAAGCACATACTTCGTTTTCAAAATGTTCTCAAAAAATGACTTAACTTTTTCGTTAAAGTGTATAGAATCAGACTGATTTTCAATATTTTTTAAACGTTTCGAACATTACAAAAATGTAATTTCTTGTTTTGAACCTGTTTATACAGCTATATCGAAGCTAGATATATTTTCTTGATACAGTATATTCCTGAACATTTAATAGATTTTATGTAGATATATTTTCAAAAGCATTTTTTTCATTAGCAATTGTCGTGCAACATTTAACCAAATCGTCTCAATATAAACAAGATTTACTGAGAAACAACTTCACAAACGACGTTTTCGTTAATCTGTATGTAAGGTTAGTGGGGACATTGAATATTTGGTATTCAGAAATTTCAAATATTATACAAACAAAAGTGTACCCAACCTTTCTTCTCTAGGTAGATTAGTGATAAGGAGATAACAATACATTTATTTTTTACAAAAGTCACTGAAGAAGTTAAAAAAATACCTTACTATTAAAATGTAAAACCAACCCCGAAGTATAAAAATTTTTTGAAATTTTAAATATTAGAACCTACATTTAGCCTTTGCGAGTTGGCAATTATTTTAAAAACTTTAACAAAAAGATTTCTACGTACAATTCCTGTCGGCTCGCAAGAATAATTTAGATTTTTTAAATTTCAAATGTCTTCTTTCGAAGTTGGTTATATATTAAAAACTATATACACACAAAATAACAACAGAGACATTACTACGAAAACAATTTTGAATGTCAGTTAATTTCAGAAGATCGGCCTGTTCTCGTATATAGAGACAAATTATATGGTTCGTTAACGGCGTCACAATGAGAAGAGAGAGAAATCTGTGTAGAACTTCATTTTACACTGGGGACTAATGTCTCGCTTTGGTACTCATCCTTCCTCTCGACCGGGACACTTCGTCAAGAAGAGTTCTTACATAAATTCCAAGGACTTCTTCAAAGTTGTGCTGCTAGACGGAGTCAATTACCAAGCGACAGACAGCGTGCAAAAACCGACAGACATTCCGCGAGAAGAACTGTGCGACTTCGTGAAAAGTTTAGATCGAAGATGAAAACTAGCCGAGTGACTTCGTTGGAGAACTTTGCTTCAACCACTGCCTGCAATTTTTTTTTTAAGGAAAGGAATATATTATCGACCGAGCTACCATTCCTTGCTGCCCTGGAAGTGAAAGATTAATATATTCTTACACTGACAGCCGAGAGTCGGAGACGAACTAATTTAAAAGCTTATCCGCAACTTACACTTTAACGAGGTTACTCCACATCACCAAGCTTCTGCCATCAATCATGAGCATTTTCCACTGCGAAGAGGGAACGAATCAGAAAAATGTTATCGAAGCGCGAGAGCCTGAATGGTAAGACGGTTTTTAATAAAGAACGACAGCACATCAGTCAAAAACCTCTCAGCAAATGTCCAAAAATACTTTCATGAAAAACGAAAACTTTTCGTCCGAAGAATGAAATCTAGGGGCATATGGGGGCAAAGTGCGCAGAGATCCAGTACAGGTAATTAGTATGCTCATCAAAATGTGAACCTTTGGTGCTACAACAGCGCAATACTTGCCTATGTTATTAGGAACTGTATGGTAATATTATAACCTTCACTAACACATCAGCCATAATTTCAATCACACAAAATGATGTTAATAAACAATGTAATATTTTGACAAGAGCAGTACATTATATTGTTTTAAAATATAATACTGGAATTCGAAAGAAAAATATAACTTCGTCACAAAATATCTCAAAATTACGCAAAAACTACTAATATTTAAACAAATGCTCCTGGAACTATTTTAAAATTCAGCATTAAGGAGTATATAACTCGTAAGGAATACCAACAAGAATTAAATGAATGCCCTTAATGATGTAGGATGAGTTGATAACAAAGGTGTGCAAAATGTAAAATTTTTATATTTACAGAACTTCCAAAGAATTTAATGAAAATTGAACCTGCGCCAGTTTTGTAAGGGTATTTTGTTCTATTAGAAAAAATTGAAAGTGCTGAATGCACATTGACTAGACTCGCTCAAAATTTAAAACACCCATTTCAAATTCGAGGGGCTGCGACTTCAGCCAAATCGATTGGGGAATATGTATTGTGGTGACAATATTGTAAACGGTTTACGCGCTAATGTTATTCAGAAAATGGATTGACAGGAGAATGAATTGAACGACATACGGAAGCTTTGGAGAAAAAAGTAATGAATTCTTTGAAGAATTACGAAACTCTACACTAATTGGAAAAAGTAAAAATGCTTTATTTTCGAAGTCTTTAAGAAAATAATATTCATTAACAACTGTTACTGCTTTTTTTATGAGATGAATTTAAAGTCATTTAAGTAAACTTGTGTTACTACAGGCATCACAATTATAAATATGTGCAAGTACCTATGCGCTCTATCTCGATAAAGTGTTTTGTTTTATTCCAAACAAGCTAATGAAAGGAATGGCATTGACATCTGAACTCAAAATCCAAACAAATTCAAAAACGGAAGAGTAATTGAAAAAGTTATGGAATGAACTGATACTTTTGATCAAATTACTTCGTCTCATGAGAACACGGTTTTTCTCCATAAGTCTGCCTCCCGCCATTCGCAGCGCACGCCATCCATGAACAAGGCTGCCAGCAAACTATGAACTGCCAGCAAAAGAAGCGAATCGTGTGCCCGTTGCTAGCATGAAAATCGTCTGGCACTTGGCTAGCCGGAGGAAGTGGCGTGGCCACTGTGTCGGCCTCTCAGCCTCTCCGAATCGCTCCCGGACGAAGCAGCCGCTTTGCGCAGGCAAGCGACATCCTCGGGGCGCGGCTGTGCCCTCAAGATATTTTTAAGTGATTACGTCATCGCAAGGGGGCTCCGTGTAATTGACTTACTCCACAACTGTTACTAACGCTCTAATTTAGGTGTCTGGTTGCTACGATTATGTTGAATGCGAAAGCACAGCGTTTAGCATGGGCCATCAATATTTGGATTTTCAGAGGTAGTATTAAAAAATGAGAACAGATTTAAACTCTAATTACCATGAGTAGCAATTGATTGAATTAATGTTTCAATTAATGTCCATAATTTGAAATATTGCACAAATTTTCCACTTTTGTACATAAAAAATGCTCTATTACCTGGATCCATTTAAAAATAACTACGGTTTTTGTCCTAAGCGATCGTTGATGGGTATTTTTGTTAGTTACTGACAGATGTAGGAGGGAGATTGTTCTACACATACATGTCCTCACTTCCGGAATGTGATTTCACGAATACCAATATCAATTCTAATAGAGAGAAGTGTACTTGAGCTCAAGCAGAAACAAGAATCACAAAAGAATATGAAGCGTTAGAGATGTTAGGTCAGTAGGAGTTTTACTACAAGACAACAGTTTGGTCTTGAATAAACGTAAATTGATTCAAAAATGTATCTTGTACGACGGGTTAACAGACACATCGGAAAGGATTTCATATGATTCTTTCAATAGAGTATAACGCCATCCGTTCGGAATATGCCAAAGATACATATATAGATCTTTCATGGTCGTCAACATTCCACTTGCTCGATTGCTGTTAACAATCATAACAGTATCACAAAACAGTAAGAATATCACAAATAAAAGTCAGTAGCAGAGTTTAAAAAATCAATAGAATTATGGTCCGGAGGGCACGAAATTGAACGTTAATATTTTTGTTCGGAGACAAATTTACTCTGAAAATCATTATTCATCCGACACTATCAAAACTTATTTCCATGCAAATCTTCGGTATTGCAATTTCAACGAAATATTGAAGTATTTGTAAATATACATTCCATATATGAGTTTCATGTATACGATGTCACGTTTTATCACAGATAAAATAACGCCAGAGGGTAAGTTTGGTCATGGCACAAAATGTTTATTCTGCAACCAGCTTCTCTACTTTTCATTATTATACGATGAAAATTTCACCTCGGAATACTTATCCTACCCATATTTAACATAGATATGAATATCACTAATTGAACATAACTATATTGAACATAAATTTGGATGAAGAACATTTTGCAAAAGAGTCTTTCTTTTCGCATCATGTCCAAAGACAAATGGAACAGTGATGCAAACTGTTTGATGTTTAAAACTTATCAACATTTTTAAACAAAAAATCAATTATGTTTTATGTTTGAAACGCAAATACACACGAAATTATTAGCTCGTATAATTTTGTAGTAATTATTTATTTTCAGAGCCTGTGGCTGTCACCAAAATAACAAATCCATTTCCTTCCCCGCTCACAGCGACATCTGCCGAAGGGACGGAGAAACTCGAGCGTCGCGGCGCCTGCGGACGCGATGCAGCGCGGTCTCGTCGCCGGAAAGGTCACGACCGCGCTATTGGCCCACTTAAATGGAAATAAGAATGCTAATGAAATCGCCGGGACGGCAATGAGCGCGGGCGCTTAAAAAGAACGTAAAATGAAGTGCTGTCGCTTTATGTGAAGCGAAGGCGGCTCGGCGGCGGGGGCGGCGAGGGCAACGGTGACGACAGAAGAAAGGGCGGGGTAGGCGAGGGTAGGGGTGGTGGCGGCGGAGGTGGTGTTGGTGGCGACGGTCAAACTGTAATGAGTTCACACTTCACTGTGATGGTGGTGGTAGTAGTGGCCAAACCACGGCGGCACTGAACAGGGGCGACGGTCAACGCTGTGGTGGTGGTGGTGGTGGTGGTGGTGGCGATGGTGTGGCGGGGCCGAAGGGCGCCGAGACAGCGCCGAGGGCAGAGGCACTGGAGCGAGTGCTGTGACGTCATAAGCGTCGGCTGCAGGGGATCACTGGAGGTCGTGGTCATGGAGCCAGCCCGTTGGAATGTTCCCGCCGGATGACTTGGAGTTAGGCATTCTTTTAATTTTTATAGCTTGATTACGAGGGTTCGTAATCGTGAAGTGTCTCGCATAATGTTCACTTATTTGATATAAAGGTAGCTGGTTCGCCTGGAGCCACGGTGATTGATTTGTAGCAGTAAAACTAAGTAGTACATTTATTTTAGGAGATATTTTACAAATACAATAGTTCTCTGCAAAAGTCGATTATAATATTCAAATATTAACTTTTACACCTATTCACATATAAGTTCCACAATTTTAATAAATACAATTGAAAGGAATATCAAACAAGTTGGAAAAGAATTACGCAAATATATCTAGGTGCTCCACGAGACACAAAGCTTACACAACCGAACAAAATATGACAACAAAAATAATGAAAGAAGACAGAAATGTAAACGTGGTTTTTATCATATAAATACACCCCAATGGCGTCTACTGTGACAGACCTTCACTTCCACACAGAACGTTTCAAAGGGACACGAAGAGACGGTTCCAGACGTCAGGCAAGGATAACAAAATGAAGTTGTGGCACCTTGCGTGCGCAGATCGCGAGAGTGAATGGCGTTTGGCATCCGCCGCAGAGTAAACAGCCCGTTGCGATTAAAATATCAGAGCGCGGCCGCAACGAGCGACCGCTGCGCCGTCTGTCGGCGGGCGCGCTCTAATCGCCAGTTTAACGCCGCCGCCACTTTTATTTTGCCTCAAGCCGCGATCGGGAGCCAAGAATAATGTTTTCTCTTCTCGCCTGTTCGCAACAGCCTACGCTGTGTGGTCATTCTATTGAATATCTCTTTTCTCGCACAAGTATTTCTCGTTTCCATATAATTGCTCTAAGTAAAAATATCGCTGATGCGTCTTCCCACAATGGGACCCGTGTAGGATAGAATACTTCAGCGTAGAGTTACGTTGTGAAATTAAGGGAACATGTATTGACTCACACTTTATCAAACGAAACGGCGCAATTGCAAATAGTCGGACAAATTCAAAATACTAGTTTTAAGCAGAAGGTTTGTCCAACTTAATTATTCACGTCGGATGGAAAGAGTATAATTTTCTACTACTCAAGTTTTAGAAGTTTTAAAGAATCAAGACCTTTGAAATAAAGTGGCCGCTTCATCTATTGAAGAACGCAACGGAATGTGGGAAACAATTCTACCAGCACCTCATTAGCACTCACGTCTGTTATCTTCTAGTAACATCATATTTAGAAAAGATAGTAACCCTTTATTTCTATAAGAAATTTGATAGAATGGTTGCGACATGAGCAAATTAATGCCATGCATAAATATAAGAGTTAAAAGTATTGGCAAACCGGTACGCATCAAGAAAATCCATTTAAATGCAAAACGTTTCTGGACATTGACTTCTACATATGTCATCCCGCAAATTATTGTGTGTAAATTATTGAAGCATTTGTAGCTTCTGAGATTTTTTTAAAATATACGAAGTGCAATCAATTACGGCAATTACCATATTACATTGTTTGAAGACAATTTCTTTCCCCTAAAACATGTACGTTCACTCAATATTAAGTAAAATATAAGCAGTTGCTGCAAAGTCATTAGTTGAAGAATTATCAAATTTTCAGTAAGCTCAAAAAATAATCACGATAATACGACATAATACGAAACATATATCGCATTTACTGACACTCAGTTTTCTAGTAGTAACATAATCGGTTTATATACGAGGCAGCAGGAATGAAGTTCGTACAACCTTGTCTGTCTCCTGAAACCCTATCCCAAGGGATGGTGAAGGAAATTCTACGCTCAAGAGAAAAGGAAAGTAAACGATTCGTGTAAATAGCAGGTTTAGAGGATATCAGCAACTATATAAGGATGAGAGCGTTTTTTAGAGAAGATGAAATGACGAAGACGAAGAAAGTTTGAAAGAAAGTTGTAAGACATACGTTTCATACCAGGACCAAGAGGTAACTCAGCAAGGAATAAAAAAAGGTTTTCGGGATTAAAAACAATCACTCATGGTTCCAAGTGTTTGATGTGGATACACTGAAGAATTGGCAAAAACAGGTCAAGATGGCAAGAACGTGTTTGAAAAACTCGTGAATTATCAAAATGCGGCGTCGCCGCTCGTAGCGGGGGTGATTGCGATGCTCGGGGTCGCGGTGGCGGTGGCGGTGGTTTTTCGGTGCGACAGAGCTGTTTAGTGTCTGGCCTGAGACGACGCAGGGGCTCCCGCCGTATGAATGCCGGCCACTGTGCCGCGCCCCCGCGCCGGCCGGGTCCTGTGCCCGTGGGCACCCGCGCCGCGCGCGTTCCACTCGCATGCATCACCACACTGTCATCATCGCCCATTGGCCCCGCCGGCCCGCTTGGAATGATTAAGTGAACTGTCGGATACACGCATTTATCTGAACGAAAAGAAAATCCTTTCTAGCACGGTATGGTTTTATAAATTGTCGCACAACGGAAAACTACAATTACCCCTGTTGCGAATAAATAACCGTTTCCTAGCTCCATTACGCAAGCCTAGTTTATTTAGACTTTACGGATGAGATATTTACAATAATAATTTCATACCACATTACTCGAAAATGTGACCAAAAGCAGTGGAACAATTATACAATGCAATAATTCCGTTTATCAATCACAAATTATAGATAAACGTTACACATAATAATATAATACTCAGAAAAGGATATGTATAAATCCAGAAATGAATAAAAGTTTGCTTACATAGGGTTTACGAAGGATTCAATAAAAATATTCTTTCAAATAAAGATGTATGAAATGTTTTGCCTTTTGTTTCCGTGCAGTAAATAATCAGCAAGAAAACCTCTTAATATGGAATGTCATGATATAAATAAGAAAAAGGACTATCTCTAGAAAAATTCTACGCATTATACGAAAAATAATTCAAACATATTTTAAACAGAAAAATATGTATTTGAATACTTTGTGCTGTTAATGTGGATATTGCGTTGTATGGGAAGGTTGGAATTACATAATACACTTACGATTCCCAATAAACCAGCACTCCTGAGTAACCGAGTTATTATAAAAAACGTACAATCATTTTAAAATAGAACACAAAGTGTAAAAATGAGGTGATCTAGTCGGCGAGTCCACTTCGGCAATTTTGGAACATATTTATCAAGGAATATTGGGTCTTCATCGTGTTGGATAATCATTGGTTTTCCTCGATAATTTTGTTATTCTAGGGTGAAATAAGTTCATTTTACCAAAGCTTTTTTAATTGATTGTGTGTTTAATCATTGAAGTAATTACATGCACTTTAGCGGCACTTTATTGTGAAACAAAAATGAATTTTTGCCTTTTTTTACAATCTTTTACCAACTGAACTCCGGATTATTCGGATTTTATTTTTCGGTACTAATTAGCTCGGTCAATCGTTCAGCTCCAGTACGCATAATTGAAAAATGTATTATCTTTTGTAATAAATAAAACATACACTACATCCGAATCGCTCTTCTTTTAAGTTCAAATTTATGGAAAAATTATTCCACCTATCTGAACATGGGCGAGAATAGACGGTAAAATGGTCATCGGGAGTTTCTTCAATTCTGTTCAGAACTTTTAGTATTTCTTCAAACATTCCCAGGTCTTTTATGTCCTGGGACGTTCCATGTAACCGGAAGCGTGCCGTGGGAAACCATATCACTTTGGAAGAGCACAGGGTGGACATTTTAAAGAAGCTCCTTAAGGAGAGACGGGTTTTTCTGAGCAGCTCCAAGCAAGAACAGAGCTTTTTAGCTGACATGCCGTCTTGCAACCAATACTAAACCACGAAGCACTTGAAGATCTGACGACTGTTTGCATTTCACCAAAGCGGTGCCGGGGTATGAACAAGGCACTTTCGTTAAGATCAACGCTTACTTTCATTGTTGAAATCAAAATAAGGAGAATAATATAAATAAAATGTAACTAACAAGTATTGAAATTAAAAGCGAAAAATATGTTTTGAGTGGCCTGTGTACAAGAAAGAGTTATTGTTCGTCCAAAAACAATTTCAATACTTCTTTAAATACATATATATGACCCAAAGTCTGAGTTAATGTTTCATTCCCTCTGGGAGTTCCAAATAATCTATTTAGTCTCTGTCATTTCATTAACTTGTGTGATGATCGTAGAAAATACACATCAGTACTACAAATATGTACTAATCAATTCCTGTAGTTGATTCAGCTCAAAACTGGAATAGGGGCTCCAAGAAAATGTAGCGTATCGTAACACAACAATCCACGAAAAGAAACTCAGTGAAACAAAAACTCACCAAAGATGTCGATTTGCAGCAAAGAACTACGAATTGCTGTCAGTGCAATCATGCAAGCTACGAAAACCTACAAACCCATCGACCGTTATTCAACCCGTTACGTAACGTAACATCACTGAACGATTTGCCTCGTTCAAAACTTAACTTCTCGAACCCAATCGACACACCCCACTCTCTCCATCGGCAGGCTCTTCTCAATCGACTCTCTCCACTCCAGCCAGCTGGACGTTCCGGACTCCGCCGCCGCCGGCGAGCGCCTCTGTGGTCGCGGCGGGATGGCGGCGGCCGCTGCGCCGGCGCACAAGGCGGCGATTGAGGCAGCGCCTGCCAGCTCCACTGGCGCAGCGCCGCCCTCGCGGAGCGCAAGAAGAGCAGCGCTGTGCGCTTCTTCTTCCTTCGTCCTGTGGCGCTTCGGCCCAGTTCGAGCCTTAGCCTGTCATTCGCGTACTCGCAGTGCTTTTTCCTTTGCCACTACATCTGAATCCGAGAAGTGGCATTGTCCTTCTCATACACATTTCTTCCTATGGCGTACCAGCGCCATTCTAGCCTGTGCCCGACATACCTCGTACTTCCACTGTTTCTTCCTTTGCCGATTCCCCTCCTGCCTCGGGGCATGGCTTCCTCGCACTTCTCGTATTGTTCCTAAGGCGCTAAAGTATCATTCCAACTTTTGTCTAATAATCTTGTATTTTCAGTGCTTCTTCCTGAGGCGTTACAACCGAATAAGAGCTGTGGCGTGGCATCCTCATACTTTCCGCACTCCTTCCTGTGGCACTACAGTCCTAGTTCAACCTTGGTGTGGCAAACCTCATACAGTTAGAGCTTCTTACTGTGACGTCACTGTCCGCTCAGAAGCGTGGCGTGGTATCCTTATTCATGCTTTTTCTTCGTAAGGCACCATATTCCCACTTCAAATTAGATCTGGCAGCCTCTTTCTAAGGCGCTATTTCCGCCTTGGCCTGGCATCCTCATATTTCCAGCACTTTGTCTTAAGATTTTTACATGTCCTGGGACACATGACGACATCATGTACTGCCACAGGAGCTGAGATTTATCATCAACGCCTTCCAGAATTTGTTGCTGCCTTACGTTTCGCCCATATTCGCTTACCTCCGACTAAATGTTTCCCCAAGCTTACATGTACTTCCGTATTCGCACTGGTATTAATAAGGCGAATTCAAAGCAGTCTGTAATGATTGTAACTGTAATGGTTGTAATTGTAATTATTATAATCATACTTTATAAAATTCTATAGGAGCTTTGATCATAACGCATTCAACTGGGAAGTATCCATTAATATGAATACTTAGGCACGTGGGTTCTTGAGACATGAGACCACCCGCTGGCAGCCATCAGCGTCAGGAGTAAGCCCTTAAGGTGACGGACGATATGACCGAAGCAGAGGCACGAGCACAGAGAGGCGATTCAACGCCTTATGGCCACGTCATGTTTAGGGAAGGGAGGCCACGTGCAACCCAAATGGAAGCGTATGATACACAAAGCCCTGAGTACTATAAAATACGCCCACGGGCCCCGCCCGGGGGACTCTCCGAGCTACCGTCTACTTGGACGGAGGTCTCCACGTCACTTTGATGTAGCTTTGATTTCTGTGTAACTTCATTTCTGTGTAAGTAAAGGACTCTTGTTTCGACATTTGCTAAAACATATTCTGTCTTTCATTTTCACTTGTGCTGATCCACCATCCTGCAGTCTTCTGAAGGGACTTAGCTCCCAAGGACCCATAAAATCTAAATAATTTGTAATACGCGTTTGCTGCTTTAACTGCGACGCCCTGCCTGCCTATATCATTGTGGGTGCAAGCGGGACCTAGCAAGCAGCAACTTACCAAAGCATTACAAGTCCTTTTCATCCCCGATGCAGTTTGCATTTACAGTCTAGACAAGCGTTGTTTAAGGTTGCAGGGCACCGCTCTAGGCGGGACAAGCTCTCAGCTACACTGATCTCCCAGCATGCGTGGTAGTGTATTTCATGTAAGTTACGTGTGAATGTGGGTATAAGAGAAACAGTAGGGCAAGGACGGGGATCGAAAGATAGTGCGGTCCGTGTTTATTAGGGTATTGCTCCATCGTTCGTCTGGTATTGATTGGAGAAACCAAGGGAAACTAGTCTCTCACTCGAATTCTCCTCCAGACAGCGGCCGATTCGACCTAGCTTTGTAGTTAATGTGGAAAATCCGGCACCGACGAGACTGGATCCCTAGAACGTCCCGGTTAAGAGTCGTTGCAGAGGCGGCAGACAAACAACTGCAACGTAGCGGAGGCAACCACGGAAGAGACAGGGCGGCCAGTTCCACGGATTCCTATTCCCGACAACGGCATCATCCGACCCAGCTGCTCGACTAGGACTCTTTGCCAACGACGTTCCAGGCGCGGCCTCGCGACTGCGCGCTCTGACTCCCCCAGCGCAGGCACACGACCCCACAAAGAAGCCCCCGCAGCCCCGAGCCGCGCGCGCGCCGCGCGCGCGCCGCGCGCGCGCCGCGCCGCGCCGCGCCGCGCCGCGCCGCGCCGCGCCGCGCCGCGCCGCGCCGCGCCGCGCCGCGCCGCGCCGCGCCGCGCCGCGCCGCGCCGCGCCGCGCCGCGCCGCGCCGCGCCGCGCCGCGCCGCGCCGCGCCGCGCCGCGCCGCGCCGCGCCGCGCCGCGCCGCGCCGCGCCGCGCCGCGCCGGTCTCTCGGCGGTTGCCCCGGGCGGGGAAGGCGGCCTTCGTGGAAGCAAGGTGCAGCGCGCAAACGCTGAGCGCTCTCCTCTCAGGTCCGAGCCTTTCCCCGAACACTCCAACTGCGCTAGGCGACTCTTTGTGGGGTGGGGGTGGAAACAACAAGAAGGACCGTAATCTGCGAGCCATGTCAAAGCAGCACTTTGTTGAATTATTCTCGCAATTTCACAATGTTTAGCACGATGGCACGATGTGAGTCATTGGAAATCAGACACAGAATACACAAGTGTCCAGACTTACCCACACCACGCAACATGTGATGACTTCTTTTAATGCCATACGCTAATTAGTGCGGAGGCTAGTCTCCAGAAGCCGCTAGCGCCGCCTTGCGTGACTTATCCTGAGCAAGTATACCTACGGTAGTTTGCTATTGCTCTCCTTAGGTGCGCTACTGTGCTAATTTTAACGTTTGATTTGAATATGAGACAGCGCAGGCCAAGATACATCTGCAATCTTATCCAGTAATTAAAATCGACACTCTGATTGGGGCTAAATTGCTAGAGAGTTTTATTTTACCACGATCAGCCAAGTGCCTCCCTGGGATCTGTTTCACATGCAGACAAGCGTTCGCACACACGCAGTCGACTTTTGGCACCTCAAAATTACCCCGACTTTTGGATCAACAGACAAGCATGATAACCACTAAACTATGAAAGCCGGTAGTGTGATGACGGGGAAGAATATATAAAATGGTTGGAGAAAAGATTAATCATAACCCAGAAAGTTCTGTTTTCTGCCAAATGATAAAGAAAAACACATTTATTATTTCACATTCGTCACTGCGCTCGGGCACGAATTTTATACAAGCATTATTGCATTTCTTGGTTCGACTCTCGCTAATGGCTGCTCTCCTAATGGCGGCCTCCGCTCTCATCGCGGCTCTTCTCTGCGATTCTCTAGGGGCTGACGCCCCCAGCCGGGCTTCGTATTTGCTACCTTGAAGAAGACAGTTTATCGCCAAGGCGTCCACACTCAGGCGGTACTGGCAATAAGAGGGGAAAAAATTTACAACGCAGCCGATGACAAGAAAGCTTATAATTGCCGAAAGCCTTAAGTTTCAACAGCAGTAGGGCGTAAAGAGCGTCGGAAGACTGACTCTTGAGAAATGTATTTGAGCGGGTTTGTATGGAACTATTTTAAAAGAGCGATAGCAAAAACTGTGTAACTTTGAATCTAACGTCGAATTATAAAATATTCGGCGAGTTGTTTGTGGTCAACGCAAGCATCCTAATGTTTTATTCAATGCGACCTATTTTTTTGAAAATAATCTATAAAGTTGCCATTATCTGCCTCAACTCTTTACTAAGATTTGAAGGAAATTATTGTTTTTCTTCTTTCTTCTGGCCGCCTTCCCATCAAATGGACCTCATCGAAGTTGTTCATATAACACGTGGAAGAACGACTGTTTAACAACGTTGCTTCAATTGACAGCGGTGCGAACGCGTTGACGTCGCGTCGTCGGCAACTTCAAACCCCGGGCGCACTGCCAACCTCTAGCGTTCGGCGGAGGCGGCAGCGGGCAGGGACCCGGGCGCCGCCCCCGCCCACGCCCCCACGCCGCCGCCGCCGCTGCCCACCGCGCACCGCCACTGCCCGCCGCAAACCGCGCCCCCCCGCGCGCGCGTGCGTCTGCGCCGATCACTCAACGCCGACAACGCACGCGCTTTCTACGGCAGCCCGCGCGCCCACCCGCGCGCCGCGCGCGCCGCGCCCGCCGCACAGCCCGTGGCCTATGCCGCTCGCGATAGCGGAATCTCTGGAGACGTTTGCTCAGCGGAGCGGCGTGGGACGACGCGGAACGCGGTGCCAGGTCGTGGCCCCACGCGCCATCCGTCAAGCGTTTCCGCGTGCTATCTGGACACCTGCTGCCTTCATTTCGACTGGAGCCTGTCGCACGTTCGCAGACGCACGTTTGCCTTACGCAAGTAGTTGTTAAAGATACATCAATCATCTACTCTTGACAACCAAAACAAACACCAGGAGAAAAAGAAAATATAAATTTTTGTCGGGGAAAGTAAAAGATTCAATAAATTACTTTGAATATCACGTTCAGCTAGTATGTGCTGAGTTCGTTCTTTCGTAAATATCTAGTTATGGGCAATCGCATAATGACGAACACTAGGTACACTATTCCACACAGCGGTTAGGAGCGGTTCATAAATTACATACCGTAAATTTGAAGTATTTTATATACTCCTTTCCCCCTGTGAGGCACTTGTAACGCTCGCCTGAACCTCCCTAGAAATACGTAACACTTGCAACAACCCCCTCAACCCCCTTTTAGATACATTACAATAAGTACATAGCAGTAAAAACAATTTTTATTAATTTTATTTGTTATATATTAAAATTTATGATAATTAAAGTCGGAATTAGTTGACGATTCAAACTGAATCTAACAATAAGATTTGTAAGATACAATTTGAGACAATTTGTAAGTGGAGTAATCACGCATAGGCAAGAGAATTTTTGACAAGCCATGCACATGCCGTCATCGTGGTGGCACATTAGGCGAGAGTCTGAGCAGCATTGTCATTGAGCAGCACAGTGCCATTGGTTTCTAGATTAGAGATCATGTTGAATATTTTTTTCCTAATATACCACGTTACCAATGACAAAAATTACTTCTATTTATTGTAAAAATTTATGCATAATAACTTTTATATTTATTATATATTTTAACATTTAATTTATTAATATTTTTGTTTAAGATTGAATAAAAGAAATTATTTCAGAAATGTTGAAATATATATAAGGGTTACGTAACACTAAACCATGACCCACTATGTAACGGATTGTAACACTACCGCAAACGCCCTCCCTCTCTTTGGCGTTACGTAATTTATGGACGATACCTTTGGTAAAAATGTAACTGATCCAGAGAAATTAAAAAACAAAACATGTATAAACGAATCAGCACAAACTAAGCCGCTGGAAATATATTCACGATAATATTTGCAAAATATAAGCTTCTTTTCGTCAGCATCATTTAATCAGTTTTAAAGACGCAAGGCAAGGTCACTCACGAATATTATCTTGAATATATCTCGTAAGGGCTCCGGATGGAGTTTGAATAGGAACTCGAATGCACTTCTTGCGCACGATCGGCCTCTTAGTTCGCAGACTCGACTGTACCGCTCCCCCGCTGAGCCTATCGCCGCCGGCCGCCGCCACCGTCCTCGCGAGGTGAAAGGCCCCGCTGCGACGTCGCCCCCGCGGGCTGCGCTGTTTGATAATCGCGATCTGCCCCCGGTTGCACTCGGCGCCCTGTCAACGCTTTCGCTGCACGTTTACGTCCTACTGTCTCTCAGTGCCACAGTTGGTTTGACACAAACGGCACGGGAAACCGGGAAACGTAACCTTCGGGCATTGTGCGACATAATGTTTGGTAACATAATGCTCGCTTATTAAAAAGAAAATTTGAAGAACAGAAGGAAATCGTACACAAACCTTCAAATTAAACTGACTGATTCTAACATCTCACTTTTTAGGAAACAACGCAGTTCTCCTCTTAGATTGGGCTGATCTCGCATGGTCAGTCTAGTCACTTGCATTAGGCTGTTAGTAATAGGCCCAAAGTGATTTCATAATCACCGAGCCATTTAAATTGTATTAATGTTACAATATTATCAGCTTCCTTAATTTATGAATTATGTCTAGCAAAACGCATAAAAAAGGCACAACATTTTTATACCATGAATGTAATAATATTAAAAGGTTTCACACGTAAACGTAACCTGAAAAGTCACCATCGCAACGCCGTCAGAACATTTTACGGACTTGAGGTAACGAGAATTACGCCGGTGACGACTGTGGTAACTGTCGTGACGCACTCCATCACTCCCTTGGGCAACAGTCGCTGAAGCAACACGATCGACTTGGTCGCTTCCGGGAGTCGTGACTGGTGGTAAATCGCTTCACATCATATGCACAAAGAGAAACGCCCCAATACGAGACAATGACCAGCTTTCGATACATGAAATACTTCATGCCCAAGTATTAAGACACCTATGACAGCTATAAATGTAGCTTTCATTCTTGTAGAGATGGTGAGACGCCTTTTCAATAAGCATTGAATAAAAAACTGTTCAGTAGTACATTTATTGTGAGCGAAAAAGAAGAAAATAAAAAATAAAAGAAAGACAGAAAGAAAAAAGAAAGATAATAAAATGTAAAACCGCTCAGAACATTATGAGTCCAAAATTCGCGCAATGAAAATTTAATTTTTTCTACATTTCATCGATAATTCGGTGTCAAGATACACGGAATGTCTCATATTCATCCGTGTTATCGATCCTGATATCAAGCTGTCGAGATCAGCTGTTGAGATATTAATAATATAAGAATGACATAACACTTGTAGATGCTCTTTTTACATGAATGTAAGGTTGAGGAAACTTCAACTCAAATCCTCCTATATTTACAGTTAAAATCTGACAAATCATAATAATTCAACCACACATATTCAAAACAGTAATTTGTTTTTATTTCCTACCTCATAAAACTAGTACCATCCATTTCCTCGTGAATGGGGAAACACATCATGAAAACGAATTATAAATATTTGCCAATCTACAAAACTCACCGTAAGAAAGCATATCCTGCAATTTGCCGATATACGAGCCCAAATCACCCACGGGACACACTTTGGTGGCGAAGGAGTCTTTTTCTTCAGCCACAAAACACAGAAATACCTTGACCGTGGCCGCCATGGTGGCGGCCGTGAGGCGAATTAGCAGAAGAC